>CM061492.1:28000442-29353098 GCA_030867185.1 Tagetes erecta | reverse complement strand
ATTAGCAACTCGAAAAGCATGTTAGTATAATGTAGTACGCCTTACAGCTCCTAAAAGCACCTTACATCACGGTACAAAAACTTAAAACTCCATAATACGCCTAATGAATTCGTCCTTGTCATTTGAACATCTTACTACAAGTTAGGACATCTTAAGACTCTGTATGCTATATTAGCACTTGAAAAGCATGTTAGTATAACGTAGGAACGCCTTAAAACTCCAAACAACACCTTAAAACACCGTACGAAACCTCAAAACTACATAATAAATCGAATGAAATCGTCCAAGTCCTTTGAACATAGAACGACAATTCAGAACTTGTTACGACTCTGTATGCCATATTAACACCTTGAAAAGCACGTTAGTATAACTTAGGACGCCTTATAACTCCTAACAACACCTTACAACACCGTACGAAAGCTTAAAACTCCATAATAAACCTAATGAATTGGTCCGAGTCATTTAATCATTGTACGACAACTTAGAATATCTTACGACTCTATATACCACATTGGCACCTTGAAAAGCTTGTTAGTATAATATACGACCCCTCAAAACTCCTAACTACTCCTTACAATACCGTACGAAACCTTAAAACTCCATAATAAACCTAATGAATTCGTACGAGTCCTTTTAACGTCGTACGCTAACTTAGGACATCTTACGACTCTTTATGCCACATTAGCAACTTGAAAAGCATGCTAGTATAATGTAGGACGCCTTACAGCTCAAAAAAACACCTTACAACACCGTACGGAACCTTAAAACTCCATAATAAACCTAATGAATTCGTACGAGTCCTTTGAACATCGTACGACAACTTAGGACATCTTACGACTCTTTATGCCACATTAACAACTCGAAAAGCATGTTAGTATATGTAGGACGCCTAACAGCTCCTAAAAACACCTTACAACACCGTACGAAACCTTAAAATTCCATAATAAACGTAATGAATTCGTACGAGTCTTTTGAACATCGTACGACAACTTAGGACATCTTGCGACTCTTTATGCCACATTAGCAACTCGAAAAGCATGTTAGTATAATGTAGTACGCCTTACAGCTCCTAAAAGCACCTTACATCACGGTACAAAAACTTAAAACTCCATAATACGCCTAATGAATTCGTCCTTGTCATTTGAACATCTTACTACAAGTTAGGACATCTTAAGACTCTGTATGCTATATTAGCACTTGAAAAGCATGTTAGTATAACGTAGGAACGCCTTAAAACTCCAAACAACACCTTACAACACCGTACGAAACCTCAAAACTACATAATAAATCGAATGAAATCGCCCAAGTCCTTTGAACATAGAACGACAATTCAGAACTTGTTACGACTCTGTATGCCATATTAGCAACTTGAAAAGCACTTTAGTATAACTTAGGACGCCTTATAACTCCTAACAACACCTTACAACACCGTACGAAAGCTTAAAACTCCATAATAAACCTAATGAATTGGTCCGAGTCATTTAATCATTGTGAGACAACTTAGAATATCTTACGACTCTATATACCACATTGGCACCTTGAAAATCTTGTTAGTATAATATACGACCCCTCAAAACTCCTAACTACTCCTTACAATACCGTACGAAACCTTAAAACTCCATAATAAACCTAATGAATTCGTACGAGTCCTTTTAACGTCGTACGCCAACTTAGGACATCTTACGACTCTTTATGCCACATTAGCAACTTGAAAAGCATGTTAGTATAATGTAGGACGCCTTACAGCTCAAAAAAACACCTTACAACACCGTACGGAACCATAAAACCCCATAATAAACCTAATGAATTCGTACGAGTCCTTTGAACATCGTACGACAACTTAGGACATCTTACGACTCTTTATGCCACATTAACAACTCGAAAAGCATGTTAGTATATGTAGGACGCCTAACAGCTCCTAAAAACACCTTACAACACCGTACGAAACCTTAAAATTCCATAATAAACGTAATGAATTCGTACGAGTCTTTTGAACATCGTACGACAACTTAGGACATCTTGCGACTCTTTATGCCACATTAGCAACTCGAAAAGCATGTTAGTATAATGTAGTACGCCTTACAGCTCCTAAAAGCACCTTACATCACGGTACAAAAACTTAAAACTCCATAATACGCCTAATGAATTCGTCCTTGTCATTTGAACATCTTACTACAAGTTAGGACATAATGTAGGACGCCTGACAGCTCCTAAAAACACCTTACAACACCGTACGAAACCTTAAAATTCCATAATAAACGTAATGAATTCGTACGAGTATATTGAACATCGTACGACAATTAGGAAATCTTGTGACTCTTTATGCCACATTAGCAACGCGAAAAGCATGTTAGTATAATGTAGGACGCCTTACAGCTCCTAAAAACACCTTACAACACCGTACGAAACCTTAAAACTCCATAATAAACCTAATGAATTCGTACGAGTCCTTTGAAAATCGTACGACAACTTAGGACATCTTACGACTCTTTATGCCACATTAACAACTCGAAAAGCATGTTAGTATATGTAGGACGCCTAACAGCTCCTAAAAACACCTTACAACACCGTACGAAACCTTAAAACTCCATAATAAACCTAATGAATTCGTACGAGTCCTTTGAACATCGTACGACAACTTAGGACATCTTACGACTCTTTATGCCACATTAGCAACTCGAAAAGCATGTTAGTATAATGTAGGACGCCTAACAGCTCCTAAAAACACCTTACAACACCGTAAGAAACCTTAAAATTCCATAATAAACGTAATGAATTCGTACGAGTCTTTTGAACATCGTACGACAACTTAGGTCATCTTGCGACTCTTTATGCCACATTAGCAACTCGAAAAGCATGTTAGTATAATGTAGTACGCCTTACAGCTCCTAAAAGCACCTTACATCACCGTACGAAAACTTAAAACTCCATAATACGCCTAATGAATTCGTCCGAGTACTTTGAACATCGTACTTCAAGTTAGGACATCTTAAAACTCTGTATGCCATATTAGCACCTTGAAAAACATGTTAGTATAACGTAGGACGCCTTAAAACTCCAAACAACACCATACAACACCGTACGAAACCTCAAAACTACATAATAAACCGAATGAAATCGCCCAAGTTCTTTGAACATAGAACGACAATTCTGAACTTGTTACGACTCTGTATGCCATATTAGCACCATGAAAAGCACTTTAGTATAACTTAGGACGCCTTATAACTCCTAACAACACCTTATAACACCGTACGAAACCTTAAAACTCCATAATAAACATAATGAATTGGTCCAAGTCATTTAATCATTGTACGACAACTTAGAATATCTTACGACTCTGTATACCACATTGGCACCTTGAAAAGCTTGTTAGTATAATATACGACCCCTCAAAACTCCTAACTACTCCTTACAATACCGTACGTAAACTTAAAACTCCATAATAAACCTAATGAATACATACGAGTCCTTTTAACGTCGTACGACAACTTAGGACATCTTACGACTCTTTATGCCACATTAGCAACTTGAAAAGCATGTTAGTATAATGTAGGACGCCTTACAGCTCCGAAAAACACCTTACAACACCGTACGAAACCTTAAAACTCCATAATAAACGTATGAATTTGTACGAGTCCTTTGAACATCGTACGACAACTTAAGACATCTTACGACTCTTTATGCGACATTAGCAACTCGAAAAGCATGTTAGTATAATATAGGACGCCTTACAGCTCCTAAAAACACCTTACAACACCGTACGAAACCTTAAAACTCCATAATAAACCTAATGAAGTCGTACATCGTACGACAACTTAGGACATCTTACGACTCTTTATGCCACATTAGCAACTCGAAAAGCATGTTAGTATAATGTAGGACGCCTGACAGCTCCTAAAAACACCTTACAACACCGTACGAAACCTTAAAATTCCATAATAAACGTAATGAATTCGTACGAGTCTTTTGAACATCGTACGACAACTTAGGACATCTTGCGACTCTTTATGCCACATTAGCAACTCGAAAAGCATGTTAGTATAATGTAGTACGCCTTACAGCTCCTAAAAGCACCTTACATCACGGTACAAAAACTTAAAACTCCATAATACGCCTAATGAATTCGTCCTTGTCATTTGAACATCTTACTACAAGTTAGGACATAATGTAGGACGCCTGACAGCTCCTAAAAACACCTTACAACACCGTACGAAACCTTAAAATTCCATAATAAACGTAATGAATTCGTACGAGTATATTGAACATCGTACGACAATTAGGAAATCTTGTGACTCTTTATGCCACATTAGCAACGCGAAAAGCATGTTAGTATAATGTAGGACGCCTTACAGCTCCTAAAAACACCTTACAACACCGTACGAAACCTTAAAACTCCATAATAAACCTAATGAATTCGTACGAGTCCTTTGAAAATCGTACGACAACTTAGGACATCTTACGACTCTTTATGCCACATTAACAACTCGAAAAGCATGTTAGTATATGTAGGACGCCTAACAGCTCCTAAAAACACCTTACAACACCGTACGAAACCTTAAAACTCCATAATAAACCTAATGAATTCGTACGAGTCCTTTGAACATCGTACGACAACTTAGGACATCTTACGACTCTTTATGCCACATTAGCAACTCGAAAAGCATGTTAGTATAATGTAGGACGCCTAACAGCTCCTAAAAACACCTTACAACACCGTAAGAAACCTTAAAATTCCATAATAAACGTAATGAATTCGTACGAGTCTTTTGAACATCGTACGACAACTTAGGTCATCTTGCGACTCTTTATGCCACATTAGCAACTCGAAAAGCATGTTAGTATAATGTAGTACGCCTTACAGCTCCTAAAAGCACCTTACATCACCGTACGAAAACTTAAAACTCCATAATACGCCTAATGAATTCGTCCGAGTACTTTGAACATCGTACTTCAAGTTAGGACATCTTAAAACTCTGTATGCCATATTAGCACCTTGAAAAACATGTTAGTATAACGTAGGACGCCTTAAAACTCCAAACAACACCATACAACACCGTACGAAACCTCAAAACTACATAATAAACCGAATGAAATCGCCCAAGTTCTTTGAACATAGAACGACAATTCTGAACTTGTTACGACTCTGTATGCCATATTAGCACCATGAAAAGCACTTTAGTATAACTTAGGACGCCTTATAACTCCTAACAACACCTTATAACACCGTACGAAACCTTAAAACTCCATAATAAACATAATGAATTGGTCCAAGTCATTTAATCATTGTACGACAACTTAGAATATCTTACGACTCTGTATACCACATTGGCACCTTGAAAAGCTTGTTAGTATAATATACGACCCCTCAAAACTCCTAACTACTCCTTACAATACCGTACGTAAACTTAAAACTCCATAATAAACCTAATGAATACATACGAGTCCTTTTAACGTCGTACGACAACTTAGGACATCTTACGACTCTTTATGCCACATTAGCAACTTGAAAAGCATGTTAGTATAATGTAGGACGCCTTACAGCTCCGAAAAACACCTTACAACACCGTACGAAACCTTAAAACTCCATAATAAACGTATGAATTTGTACGAGTCCTTTGAACATCGTACGACAACTTAAGACATCTTACGACTCTTTATGCGACATTAGCAACTCGAAAAGCATGTTAGTATAATATAGGACGCCTTACAGCTCCTAAAAACACCTTACAACACCGTACGAAACCTTAAAACTCCATAATAAACCTAATGAAGTCGTACGAGTCCTTTGAACATCGTACGACAACTTAGGACATCTTACGACTCTTTATGCCACATTAGCAACTCGAAAAGCATGTTAGTATAATGTAGGACGCCTGACAGCTCCTAAAAACACCTTACAACACCGTACGAAACCTTAAAACTCCATAATAAACCTAATGAATTCGTACGAGTCCTTTGAACATCGTACGACAACTTAGGACATCTTACGACTCTTTATGCCACATTAGCAACTCGAAAGCATGTTAGTATAATGTAGGACGCCTGACAGCTCCAAAAAACACCTTACAACATCGTACGAAACCTTAAAACTCCATAATAAACCTAATGAATTCGTACGAGTCCTTTGAAAATCGTACGACAACTTAGGACATCTTAGTATAATGTAGGACGCCTAACAGCTCCTAAAAACACCTTACAACACCGTAAGAAACCTTAAAATTCCATAATAAACGTAATGAATTCGTACGAGTCTTTTGAACATCGTACGACAACTTAGGTCATCTTGCGACTCTTTATGCCACATTAACAACTCGAAAAGCATGTTAGTATAATGTAGTACGCCTTACAGCTCCTAAAAGCACCTTACATCACCGTACGAAAACTTAAAACTCCATAATACGCCAAATGAATTCGTCCGAGTACTTTGAACATCGTACTACAAGTTAGGACATCTTAAGACTCTGTATGCCATATTAGCACCTTGAAAAGCATGTTAGTATAACGTAGGACGCCTTAAAACTCCAAACAACACCATACAACACCGTACGAAACCTCAAAACTACATAATAAACCGAATGAAATCGCCCAAGTCCTTTGAACATAGAACGACAATTCAGAACTTGTTACGACTCTGTATGCCATATTAGCACCATGAAAAGCACTTTAGTATAACTTAGGACGCCTTATAACTCCTAACAACACCTTATAACACCGTACGAAACCTTAAAACTCCATAATAAACATAATGAATTGGTCCGAGTCATTTAATCATTGTACGACAACTTAGAATATCTTACGACTCTGTATACCACATTGGCACCTTGAAAAGCTTGTTAGTATAATATACGACCCCTCAAAACTCCTAACTACTCCTTACAATACCGTACGTAAACTTAAAACTCCATAATAAACCTAATGAATACGTACGAGTCCTTTTAACGTCGTACGACAACTTAGGACATCTTACGACTCTTTATGCCACATTAGCAACTTGAAAAGCATGTTAGTATAATGTAGGACGCCTTACAGCTCCGAAAAACACCTTACAACACCGTACGAAACCTTAAAACTCCATAATAAACGTAATGAATTTGTACGAGTCCTTTGAACATCGTACGACAACTTAAGACATCTTACGACTCTTTATGCGACATTAGCAACTCGAAAAGCATGTTAGTATAATATAGGACGCCTTACAGCTCCTAAAAACACCTTACAACACCGTACGAAACCTTAAAACTCCATAATAAACCTAATGAAGTCGTACATCGTACGACAACTTAGGACATCTTACGACTCTTTATGCCACATTAGCAACTCGAAAAGCATGTTAGTATAATGTAGGACGCCTGACAGCTCCTAAAAACACCTTACAACACCGTACGAAAACTTAAAACTCCATAATAAACCTAATGAATACATACGAGACCTTTTAACGTCGTACGACAACTTAGGACATCTTACGACTCTTTATGCCACATTAGCAACTTGAAAAGCATGTTAGTATAATGTAGGACGCCTTACAGCTCCGAAAAACACCTTACAACACCGTACGAAACCTTAAAACTCCATAATAAACGTAATGAATTTGTACGAGTCCTTTGAACATCGTACGACAACTTAAGACATCTTACGACTCTTTATGCGACATTAGCAACTCGAAAAGCATGTTAGTATAATATAGGACGCCTTACAGCTCCTAAAAACACCTTACAACACCGTACGAAACCTTAAAACTCCATAATAAACCTAATGAAGTCGTACGAGTCCTTTGAACATCGTACGACAACTTAGGACATCTTACGACTCTTTATGCCACATTAGCAACTCGAAAAGCATGTTAGTATAATGTAGGACGCCTGACAGCTCCTAAAAACACCTTACAACACCGTACGAAACCTTAAAACTCCATAATAAACCTAATGAATTCGTACGAGTCCTTTGAACATCGTACGACAACTTAGGACATCTTACGACTCTTTATGCCACATTAGCAACTCGAAAGCATGTTAGTATAATGTAGGACGCCTGACAGCTCCTAAAAACACCTTACAACATCGTACGAAACCTTAAAACTCCATAATAAACCTAATGAATTCGTACGAGTCCTTTGAAAATCGTACGACAACTTAGGACATCTTAGTATAATGTAGGACGCCTAACAGCTCCTAAAAACACCTTACAACACCGTAAGAAACCTTAAAATTCCATAATAAACGTAATGAATTCGTACGAGTCTTTTGAACATCGTACGACAACTTAGGTCATCTTGCGACTCTTTATGCCACATTAACAACTCGAAAAGCATGTTAGTATAATGTAGTACGCCTTACAGCTCCTAAAAGCACCTTACATCACCGTACGAAAACTTAAAACTCCATAATACGCCAAATGAATTCGTCCGAGTACTTTGAACATCGTACTACAAGTTAGGACATCTTAAGACTCTGTATGCCATATTAGCACCTTGAAAAGCATGTTAGTATAACGTAGGACGCCTTAAAACTCCAAACAACACCATACAACACCGTACGAAACCTCAAAACTACATAATAAACCGAATGAAATCGCCCAAGTCCTTTGAACATAGAACGACAATTCAGAACTTGTTACGACTCTGTATGCCATATTAGCACCATGAAAAGCACTTTAGTATAACTTAGGACGCCTTATAACTCCTAACAACACCTTATAACACCGTACGAAACCTTAAAACTCCATAATAAACATAATGAATTGGTCCGAGTCATTTAATCATTGTACGACAACTTAGAATATCTTACGACTCTGTATACCACATTGGCACCTTGAAAAGCTTGTTAGTATAATATACGACCCCTCAAAACTCCTAACTACTCCTTACAATACCGTACGTAAACTTAAAACTCCATAATAAACCTAATGAATACGTACGAGTCCTTTTAACGTCGTACGACAACTTAGGACATCTTACGACTCTTTATGCCACATTAGCAACTTGAAAAGCATGTTAGTATAATGTAGGACGCCTTACAGCTCCGAAAAACACCTTACAACACCGTACGAAACCTTAAAACTCCATAATAAACGTAATGAATTTGTACGAGTCCTTTGAACATCGTACGACAACTTAAGACATCTTACGACTCTTTATGCGACATTAGCACCTCGAAAAGCATGTTAGTATAATATAGGACGCCTTACAGCTCCTAAAAACACCTTACAACACCGTACGAAACCTTAAAACTCCATAATAAACCTAATGAAGTCGTACGAGTCCTTTGAACATCGTACGACAACTTAGGACATCTTACGACTCTTTATGCCACATTAGCAACTCGAAAAGCATGTTAGTATAATGTAGGACGCCTGACAGCTCCTAAAAACACCTTACAACACCGTACGAAACCTTAAAACTCCATAATAAACCTAATGAATTCGTACGAGTCCTTTGAACATCGTACGACAACTTAGGACATCTTACGACTCTTTATGCCACATTAGCAACTCGAAAGCATGTTAGTATAATGTAGGACGCCTGACAGTTCCTAAAAACACCTTACAACATCGTACGAAACCTTAAAACTCCATAATAAACCTAATGAATTCGTACGAGTCCTTTGAAAATCGTACGACAACTTAGGACATCTTAGTATAATGTAGGACGCCTAACAGCTCCTAAAAACACCTTACAACACCGTAAGAAACCTTAAAATTCCATAATAAACGTAATGAATTCGTACGAGTCTTTTGAACATCGTACGACAACTTAGGTCATCTTGCGACTCTTTATGCCACATTAACAACTCGAAAAGCATGTTAGTATAATGTAGTACGCCTTACAGCTCCTAAAAGCACCTTACATCACCGTACGAAAACTTAAAACTCCATAATACGCCAAATGAATTCGTCCGAGTACTTTGAACATCGTACTACAAGTTAGGACATCTTAAGACTCTGTATGCCATATTAGCACCTTGAAAAGCATGTTAGTATAACGTAGGACGCCTTAAAACTCCAAACAACACCATACAACACCGTACGAAACCTCAAAACTACATAATAAACCGAATGAAATCGCCCAAGTCCTTTGAACATAGAACGACAATTCAGAACTTGTTACGACTCTGTATGCCATATTAGCACCATGAAAAGCACTTTAGTATAACTTAGGACGCCTTATAACTCCTAACAACACCTTATAACACCGTACGAAACCTTAAAACTCCATAATAAACATAATGAATTGGTCCGAGTCATTTAATCATTGTACGACAACTTAGAATATCTTACGACTCTGTATACCACATTGGCACCTTGAAAAGCTTGTTAGTATAATATACGACCCCTCAAAACTCCTAACTACTCCTTACAATACCGTACGTAAACTTAAAACTCCATAATAAACCTAATGAATACGTACGAGTCCTTTTAACGTCGTACGACAACTTAGGACATCTTACGACTCTTTATGCCACATTAGCAACTTGAAAAGCATGTTAGTATAATGTAGGACGCCTTACAGCTCCGAAAAACACCTTACAACACCGTACGAAACCTTAAAACTCCATAATAAACGTAATGAATTTGTACGAGTCCTTTGAACATCGTACGACAACTTAAGACATCTTACGACTCTTTATGCGACATTAGCAACTCGAAAAGCATGTTAGTATAATATAGGACGCCTTACAGCTCCTAAAAACACCTTACAACACCGTACGAAACCTTAAAACTCCATAATAAACCTAATGAAGTCGTACATCGTACGACAACTTAGGACATCTTACGACTCTTTATGCCACATTAGCAACTCGAAAAGCATGTTAGTATAATGTAGGACGCCTGACAGCTCCGAAAAACACCTTACAACACCGTACGAAACCTTAAAACTCCATAATAAACCTAATGAAGTCGTACGAGTCCTTTGAACATCGTACGACAACTTAGGACATCTTACGACTCTTTATGCCACATTAGCAACTCGAAAAGCATGTTAGTATAATGTAGGACGCCTGACAGCTCCTAAAAACACCTTACAACACCGTACGAAACCTTAAAACTCCATAATAAACCTAATGAATTCGTACGAGTCCTTTGAACATCGTACGACAACTTAGGACATCTTACGACTCTTTATGCCACATTAGCAACTCGAAAAGCATGTTAGTATAATGTAGGACGCCTGACAGCTCCTAAAAACACCTTACAACACCGTACGAAACCTTAAAACTCCATAATAAACCTAATGAATTCGTACGAGTCCTTTGAACATCGTACGACAACTTAGGACATCTTACGACTCTTTATGCCACATTAGCAACTCGAAAGCATGTTAGTATAATGTAGGACGCCTGACAGTTCCTAAAAACACCTTACAACATCGTACGAAACCTTAAAACTCCATAATAAACCTAATGAATTCGTACGAGTCCTTTGAAAATCGTACGACAACTTAGGACATCTTAGTATAATGTAGGACGCCTAACAGCTCCTAAAAACACCTTACAACACCGTAAGAAACCTTAAAATTCCATAATAAACGTAATGAATTCGTACGAGTCTTTTGAACATCGTACGACAACTTAGGTCATCTTGCGACTCTTTATGCCACATTAACAACTCGAAAAGCATGTTAGTATAATGTAGTACGCCTTACAGCTCCTAAAAGCACCTTACATCACCGTACGAAAACTTAAAACTCCATAATACGCCAAATGAATTCGTCCGAGTACTTTGAACATCGTACTACAAGTTAGGACATCTTAAGACTCTGTATGCCATATTAGCACCTTGAAAAGCATGTTAGTATAACGTAGGACGCCTTAAAACTCCAAACAACACCATACAACACCGTACGAAACCTCAAAACTACATAATAAACCGAATGAAATCGCCCAAGTCCTTTGAACATAGAACGACAATTCAGAACTTGTTACGACTCTGTATGCCATATTAGCACCATGAAAAGCACTTTAGTATAACTTAGGACGCCTTATAACTCCTAACAACACCTTATAACACCGTACGAAACCTTAAAACTCCATAATAAACATAATGAATTGGTCCGAGTCATTTAATCATTGTACGACAACTTAGAATATCTTACGACTCTGTATACCACATTGGCACCTTGAAAAGCTTGTTAGTATAATATACGACCCCTCAAAACTCCTAACTACTCCTTACAATACCGTACGTAAACTTAAAACTCCATAATAAACCTAATGAATACGTACGAGTCCTTTTAACGTCGTACGACAACTTAGGACATCTTACGACTCTTTATGCCACATTAGCAACTTGAAAAGCATGTTAGTATAATGTAGGACGCCTTACAGCTCCGAAAAACACCTTACAACACCGTACGAAACCTTAAAACTCCATAATAAACGTAATGAATTTGTACGAGTCCTTTGAACATCGTACGACAACTTAAGACATCTTACGACTCTTTATGCGACATTAGCACCTCGAAAAGCATGTTAGTATAATATAGGACGCCTTACAGCTCCTAAAAACACCTTACAACACCGTACGAAACCTTAAAACTCCATAATAAACCTAATGAAGTCGTACGAGTCCTTTGAACATCGTACGACAACTTAGGACATCTTACGACTCTTTATGCCACATTAGCAACTCGAAAAGCATGTTAGTATAATGTAGGACGCCTGACAGCTCCTAAAAACACCTTACAACACCGTACGAAACCTTAAAACTCCATAATAAACCTAATGAATTCGTACGAGTCCTTTGAACATCGTACGACAACTTAGGACATCTTACGACTCTTTATGCCACATTAGCAACTCGAAAGCATGTTAGTATAATGTAGGACGCCTGACAGTTCCTAAAAACACCTTACAACATCGTACGAAACCTTAAAACTCCATAATAAACCTAATGAATTCGTACGAGTCCTTTGAAAATCGTACGACAACTTAGGACATCTTAGTATAATGTAGGACGCCTAACAGCTCCTAAAAACACCTTACAACACCGTAAGAAACCTTAAAATTCCATAATAAACGTAATGAATTCGTACGAGTCTTTTGAACATCGTACGACAACTTAGGTCATCTTGCGACTCTTTATGCCACATTAACAACTCGAAAAGCATGTTAGTATAATGTAGTACGCCTTACAGCTCCTAAAAGCACCTTACATCACCGTACGAAAACTTAAAACTCCATAATACGCCAAATGAATTCGTCCGAGTACTTTGAACATCGTACTACAAGTTAGGACATCTTAAGACTCTGTATGCCATATTAGCACCTTGAAAAGCATGTTAGTATAACGTAGGACGCCTTAAAACTCCAAACAACACCATACAACACCGTACGAAACCTCAAAACTACATAATAAACCGAATGAAATCGCCCAAGTCCTTTGAACATAGAACGACAATTCAGAACTTGTTACGACTCTGTATGCCATATTAGCACCATGAAAAGCACTTTAGTATAACTTAGGACGCCTTATAACTCCTAACAACACCTTATAACACCGTACGAAACCTTAAAACTCCATAATAAACATAATGAATTGGTCCGAGTCATTTAATCATTGTACGACAACTTAGAATATCTTACGACTCTGTATACCACATTGGCACCTTGAAAAGCTTGTTAGTATAATATACGACCCCTCAAAACTCCTAACTACTCCTTACAATACCGTACGTAAACTTAAAACTCCATAATAAACCTAATGAATACGTACGAGTCCTTTTAACGTCGTACGACAACTTAGGACATCTTACGACTCTTTATGCCACATTAGCAACTTGAAAAGCATGTTAGTATAATGTAGGACGCCTTACAGCTCCGAAAAACACCTTACAACACCGTACGAAACCTTAAAACTCCATAATAAACGTAATGAATTTGTACGAGTCCTTTGAACATCGTACGACAACTTAAGACATCTTACGACTCTTTATGCGACATTAGCAACTCGAAAAGCATGTTAGTATAATATAGGACGCCTTACAGCTCCTAAAAACACCTTACAACACCGTACGAAACCTTAAAACTCCATAATAAACCTAATGAAGTCGTACGAGTCCTTTGAACATCGTACGACAACTTAGGACATCTTACGACTCTTTATGCCACATTAGCAACTCGAAAAGCATGTTAGTATAATGTAGGACGCCTGACAGCTCCTAAAAACACCTTACAACACCGTACGAAACCTTAAAACTCCATAATAAACCTAATGAATTCGTACGAGTCCTTTGAACATCGTACGACAACTTAGGACATCTTACGACTCTTTATGCCACATTAGCAACTCGAAAGCATGTTAGTATAATGTAGGACGCCTGACAGTTCCTAAAAACACCTTACAACATCGTACGAAACCTTAAAACTCCATAATAAACCTAATGAATTCGTACGAGTCCTTTGAAAATCGTACGACAACTTAGGACATCTTAGTATAATGTAGGACGCCTAACAGCTCCTAAAAACACCTTACAACACCGTAAGAAACCTTAAAATTCCATAATAAACGTAATGAATTCGTACGAGTCTTTTGAACATCGTACGACAACTTAGGTCATCTTGCGACTCTTTATGCCACATTAACAACTCGAAAAGCATGTTAGTATAATGTAGTACGCCTTACAGCTCCTAAAAGCACCTTACATCACCGTACGAAAACTTAAAACTCCATAATACGCCAAATGAATTCGTCCGAGTACTTTGAACATCGTACTACAAGTTAGGACATCTTAAGACTCTGTATGCCATATTAGCACCTTGAAAAGCATGTTAGTATAACGTAGGACGCCTTAAAACTCCAAACAACACCATACAACACCGTACGAAACCTCAAAACTACATAATAAACCGAATGAAATCGCCCAAGTCCTTTGAACATAGAACGACAATTCAGAACTTGTTACGACTCTGTATGCCATATTAGCACCATGAAAAGCACTTTAGTATAACTTAGGACGCCTTATAACTCCTAACAACACCTTATAACACCGTACGAAACCTTAAAACTCCATAATAAACATAATGAATTGGTCCGAGTCATTTAATCATTGTACGACAACTTAGAATATCTTACGACTCTGTATACCACATTGGCACCTTGAAAAGCTTGTTAGTATAATATACGACCCCTCAAAACTCCTAACTACTCCTTACAATACCGTACGTAAACTTAAAACTCCATAATAAACCTAATGAATACGTACGAGTCCTTTTAACGTCGTACGACAACTTAGGACATCTTACGACTCTTTATGCCACATTAGCAACTTGAAAAGCATGTTAGTATAATGTAGGACGCCTTACAGCTCCGAAAAACACCTTACAACACCGTACGAAACCTTAAAACTCCATAATAAACGTAATGAATTTGTACGAGTCCTTTGAACATCGTACGACAACTTAAGACATCTTACGACTCTTTATGCGACATTAGCACCTCGAAAAGCATGTTAGTATAATATAGGACGCCTTACAGCTCCTAAAAACACCTTACAACACCGTACGAAACCTTAAAACTCCATAATAAACCTAATGAAGTCGTACGAGTCCTTTGAACATCGTACGACAACTTAGGACATCTTACGACTCTTTATGCCACATTAGCAACTCGAAAAGCATGTTAGTATAATGTAGGACGCCTGACAGCTCCTAAAAACACCTTACAACACCGTACGAAACCTTAAAACTCCATAATAAACCTAATGAATTCGTACGAGTCCTTTGAACATCGTACGACAACTTAGGACATCTTACGACTCTTTATGCCACATTAGCAACTCGAAAGCATGTTAGTATAATGTAGGACGCCTGACAGTTCCTAAAAACACCTTACAACATCGTACGAAACCTTAAAACTCCATAATAAACCTAATGAATTCGTACGAGTCCTTTGAAAATCGTACGACAACTTAGGACATCTTAGTATAATGTAGGACGCCTAACAGCTCCTAAAAACACCTTACAACACCGTAAGAAACCTTAAAATTCCATAATAAACGTAATGAATTCGTACGAGTCTTTTGAACATCGTACGACAACTTAGGTCATCTTGCGACTCTTTATGCCACATTAACAACTCGAAAAGCATGTTAGTATAATGTAGTACGCCTTACAGCTCCTAAAAGCACCTTACATCACCGTACGAAAACTTAAAACTCCATAATACGCCAAATGAATTCGTCCGAGTACTTTGAACATCGTACTACAAGTTAGGACATCTTAAGACTCTGTATGCCATATTAGCACCTTGAAAAGCATGTTAGTATAACGTAGGACGCCTTAAAACTCCAAACAACACCATACAACACCGTACGAAACCTCAAAACTACATAATAAACCGAATGAAATCGCCCAAGTCCTTTGAACATAGAACGACAATTCAGAACTTGTTACGACTCTGTATGCCATATTAGCACCATGAAAAGCACTTTAGTATAACTTAGGACGCCTTATAACTCCTAACAACACCTTATAACACCGTACGAAACCTTAAAACTCCATAATAAACATAATGAATTGGTCCGAGTCATTTAATCATTGTACGACAACTTAGAATATCTTACGACTCTGTATACCACATTGGCACCTTGAAAAGCTTGTTAGTATAATATACGACCCCTCAAAACTCCTAACTACTCCTTACAATACCGTACGTAAACTTAAAACTCCATAATAAACCTAATGAATACGTACGAGTCCTTTTAACGTCGTACGACAACTTAGGACATCTTACGACTCTTTATGCCACATTAGCAACTTGAAAAGCATGTTAGTATAATGTAGGACGCCTTACAGCTCCGAAAAACACCTTACAACACCGTACGAAACCTTAAAACTCCATAATAAACGTAATGAATTTGTACGAGTCCTTTGAACATCGTACGACAACTTAAGACATCTTACGACTCTTTATGCGACATTAGCAACTCGAAAAGCATGTTAGTATAATATAGGACGCCTTACAGCTCCTAAAAACACCTTACAACACCGTACGAAACCTTAAAACTCCATAATAAACCTAATGAAGTCGTACATCGTACGACAACTTAGGACATCTTACGACTCTTTATGCCACATTAGCAACTCGAAAAGCATGTTAGTATAATGTAGGACGCCTGACAGCTCCTAAAAACACCTTACAACACCGTACGAAAACTTAAAACTCCATAATAAACCTAATGAATACATACGAGACCTTTTAACGTCGTACGACAACTTAGGACATCTTACGACTCTTTATGCCACATTAGCAACTTGAAAAGCATGTTAGTATAATGTAGGACGCCTTACAGCTCCGAAAAACACCTTACAACACCGTACGAAACCTTAAAACTCCATAATAAACGTAATGAATTTGTACGAGTCCTTTGAACATCGTACGACAACTTAAGACATCTTACGACTCTTTATGCGACATTAGCAACTCGAAAAGCATGTTAGTATAATATAGGACGCCTTACAGCTCCTAAAAACACCTTACAACACCGTACGAAACCTTAAAACTCCATAATAAACCTAATGAAGTCGTACGAGTCCTTTGAACATCGTACGACAACTTAGGACATCTTACGACTCTTTATGCCACATTAGCAACTCGAAAAGCATGTTAGTATAATGTAGGACGCCTGACAGCTCCTAAAAACACCTTACAACACCGTACGAAACCTTAAAACTCCATAATAAACCTAATGAATTCGTACGAGTCCTTTGAACATCGTACGACAACTTAGGACATCTTACGACTCTTTATGCCACATTAGCAACTCGAAAGCATGTTAGTATAATGTAGGACGCCTGACAGCTCCTAAAAACACCTTACAACATCGTACGAAACCTTAAAACTCCATAATAAACCTAATGAATTCGTACGAGTCCTTTGAAAATCGTACGACAACTTAGGACATCTTAGTATAATGTAGGACGCCTAACAGCTCCTAAAAACACCTTACAACACCGTAAGAAACCTTAAAATTCCATAATAAACGTAATGAATTCGTACGAGTCTTTTGAACATCGTACGACAACTTAGGTCATCTTGCGACTCTTTATGCCACATTAACAACTCGAAAAGCATGTTAGTATAATGTAGTACGCCTTACAGCTCCTAAAAGCACCTTACATCACCGTACGAAAACTTAAAACTCCATAATACGCCAAATGAATTCGTCCGAGTACTTTGAACATCGTACTACAAGTTAGGACATCTTAAGACTCTGTATGCCATATTAGCACCTTGAAAAGCATGTTAGTATAACGTAGGACGCCTTAAAACTCCAAACAACACCATACAACACCGTACGAAACCTCAAAACTACATAATAAACCGAATGAAATCGCCCAAGTCCTTTGAACATAGAACGACAATTCAGAACTTGTTACGACTCTGTATGCCATATTAGCACCATGAAAAGCACTTTAGTATAACTTAGGACGCCTTATAACTCCTAACAACACCTTATAACACCGTACGAAACCTTAAAACTCCATAATAAACATAATGAATTGGTCCGAGTCATTTAATCATTGTACGACAACTTAGAATATCTTACGACTCTGTATACCACATTGGCACCTTGAAAAGCTTGTTAGTATAATATACGACCCCTCAAAACTCCTAACTACTCCTTACAATACCGTACGTAAACTTAAAACTCCATAATAAACCTAATGAATACGTACGAGTCCTTTTAACGTCGTACGACAACTTAGGACATCTTACGACTCTTTATGCCACATTAGCAACTTGAAAAGCATGTTAGTATAATGTAGGACGCCTTACAGCTCCGAAAAACACCTTACAACACCGTACGAAACCTTAAAACTCCATAATAAACGTAATGAATTTGTACGAGTCCTTTGAACATCGTACGACAACTTAAGACATCTTACGACTCTTTATGCGACATTAGCACCTCGAAAAGCATGTTAGTATAATATAGGACGCCTTACAGCTCCTAAAAACACCTTACAACACCGTACGAAACCTTAAAACTCCATAATAAACCTAATGAAGTCGTACGAGTCCTTTGAACATCGTACGACAACTTAGGACATCTTACGACTCTTTATGCCACATTAGCAACTCGAAAAGCATGTTAGTATAATGTAGGACGCCTGACAGCTCCTAAAAACACCTTACAACACCGTACGAAACCTTAAAACTCCATAATAAACCTAATGAATTCGTACGAGTCCTTTGAACATCGTACGACAACTTAGGACATCTTACGACTCTTTATGCCACATTAGCAACTCGAAAGCATGTTAGTATAATGTAGGACGCCTGACAGTTCCTAAAAACACCTTACAACATCGTACGAAACCTTAAAACTCCATAATAAACCTAATGAATTCGTACGAGTCCTTTGAAAATCGTACGACAACTTAGGACATCTTAGTATAATGTAGGACGCCTAACAGCTCCTAAAAACACCTTACAACACCGTAAGAAACCTTAAAATTCCATAATAAACGTAATGAATTCGTACGAGTCTTTTGAACATCGTACGACAACTTAGGTCATCTTGCGACTCTTTATGCCACATTAACAACTCGAAAAGCATGTTAGTATAATGTAGTACGCCTTACAGCTCCTAAAAGCACCTTACATCACCGTACGAAAACTTAAAACTCCATAATACGCCAAATGAATTCGTCCGAGTACTTTGAACATCGTACTACAAGTTAGGACATCTTAAGACTCTGTATGCCATATTAGCACCTTGAAAAGCATGTTAGTATAACGTAGGACGCCTTAAAACTCCAAACAACACCATACAACACCGTACGAAACCTCAAAACTACATAATAAACCGAATGAAATCGCCCAAGTCCTTTGAACATAGAACGACAATTCAGAACTTGTTACGACTCTGTATGCCATATTAGCACCATGAAAAGCACTTTAGTATAACTTAGGACGCCTTACAACTCCTAACAACACCTTATAACACCGTACGAAACCTTAAAACTCCATAATAAACATAATGAATTGGTCCGAGTCATTTAATCATTGTACGACAACTTAGAATATCTTACGACTCTGTATACCACATTGGCACCTTGAAAAGCTTGTTAGTATAATATACGACCCCTCAAAACTCCTAACTACTCCTTACAATACCGTACGTAAACTTAAAACTCCATAATAAACCTAATGAATACGTACGAGTCCTTTTAACGTCGTACGACAACTTAGGACATCTTACGACTCTTTATGCCACATTAGCAACTTGAAAAGCATGTTAGTATAATGTAGGACGCCTTACAGCTCCGAAAAACACCTTACAACACCGTACGAAACCTTAAAACTCCATAATAAACGTAATGAATTTGTACGAGTCCTTTGAACATCGTACGACAACTTAAGACATCTTACGACTCTTTATGCGACATTAGCAACTCGAAAAGCATGTTAGTATAATATAGGACGCCTTACAGCTCCTAAAAACACCTTACAACACCGTACGAAACCTTAAAACTCCATAATAAACCTAATGAAGTCGTACGAGTCCTTTGAACATCGTACGACAACTTAGGACATCTTACGACTCTTTATGCCACATTAGCAACTCGAAAAGCATGTTAGTATAATGTAGGACGCCTGACAGCTCCTAAAAACACCTTACAACACCGTACGAAACCTTAAAACTCCATAATAAACCTAATGAATTCGTACGAGTCCTTTGAACATCGTACGACAACTTAGGACATCTTACGACTCTTTATGCCACATTAGCAACTCGAAAGCATGTTAGTATAATGTAGGACGCCTGACAGTTCCTAAAAACACCTTACAACATCGTACGAAACCTTAAAACTCCATAATAAACCT
This sequence comes from Tagetes erecta, assembly GCA_030867185.1. Taxonomy (NCBI): domain Eukaryota; kingdom Viridiplantae; phylum Streptophyta; class Magnoliopsida; order Asterales; family Asteraceae; genus Tagetes; species Tagetes erecta. The sequence goes on along the minus strand of CM061492.1, from coordinate 29,332,272 downwards.
AATGAATTCGTACGAGTCCTTTGAAAATCGTACGACAACTTAGGACATCTTAGTATAATGTAGGACGCCTAACAGCTCCTAAAAACACCTTACAACACCGTAAGAAACCTTAAAATTCCATAATAAACGTAATGAATTCGTACGAGTCTTTTGAACATCGTACGACAACTTAGGTCATCTTGCGACTCTTTATGCCACATTAACAACTCGAAAAGCATGTTAGTATAATGTAGTACGCCTTACAGCTCCTAAAAGCACCTTACATCACCGTACGAAAACTTAAAACTCCATAATACGCCAAATGAATTCGTCCGAGTACTTTGAACATCGTACTACAAGTTAGGACATCTTAAGACTCTGTATGCCATATTAGCACCTTGAAAAGCATGTTAGTATAACGTAGGACGCCTTAAAACTCCAAACAACACCATACAACACCGTACGAAACCTCAAAACTACATAATAAACCGAATGAAATCGCCCAAGTCCTTTGAACATAGAACGACAATTCAGAACTTGTTACGACTCTGTATGCCATATTAGCACCATGAAAAGCACTTTAGTATAACTTAGGACGCCTTACAACTCCTAACAACACCTTATAACACCGTACGAAACCTTAAAACTCCATAATAAACATAATGAATTGGTCCGAGTCATTTAATCATTGTACGACAACTTAGAATATCTTACGACTCTGTATACCACATTGGCACCTTGAAAAGCTTGTTAGTATAATATACGACCCCTCAAAACTCCTAACTACTCCTTACAATACCGTACGTAAACTTAAAACTCCATAATAAACCTAATGAATACGTACGAGTCCTTTTAACGTCGTACGACAACTTAGGACATCTTACGACTCTTTATGCCACATTAGCAACTTGAAAAGCATGTTAGTATAATGTAGGACGCCTTACAGCTCCGAAAAACACCTTACAACACCGTACGAAACCTTAAAACTCCATAATAAACGTAATGAATTTGTACGAGTCCTTTGAACATCGTACGACAACTTAAGACATCTTACGACTCTTTATGCGACATTAGCAACTCGAAAAGCATGTTAGTATAATATAGGACGCCTTACAGCTCCTAAAAACACCTTACAACACCGTACGAAACCTTAAAACTCCATAATAAACCTAATGAAGTCGTACGAGTCCTTTGAACATCGTACGGCAACTTAGGACATCTTACGACTCTTTATGCCACATTAGCAACTCGAAAAGCATGTTAGTATAATGTAGGACGCCTGACAGCTCCTAAAAACACCTTACAACACCGTACGAAACCTTAAAACTCCATAATAAACCTAATGAATTCGTACGAGTCCTTTGAACATCGTACGACAACTTAGGACATCTTACGACTCTTTATGCCACATTAGCAACTCGAAAGCATGTTAGTATAATGTAGGACGCCTGACAGTTCCTAAAAACACCTTACAACATCGTACGAAACCTTAAAACTCCATAATAAACCTAATGAATTCGTACGAGTCCTTTGAAAATCGTACGACAACTTAGGACATCTTAGTATAATGTAGGACGCCTAACAGCTCCTAAAAACACCTTACAACACCGTAAGAAACCTTAAAATTCCATAATAAACGTAATGAATTCGTACGAGTCTTTTGAACATCGTACGACAACTTAGGTCATCTTGCGACTCTTTATGCCACATTAACAACTCGAAAAGCATGTTAGTATAATGTAGTACGCCTTACAGCTCCTAAAAGCACCTTACATCACCGTACGAAAACTTAAAACTCCATAATACGCCAAATGAATTCGTCCGAGTACTTTGAACATCGTACTACAAGTTAGGACATCTTAAGACTCTGTATGCCATATTAGCACCTTGAAAAGCATGTTAGTATAACGTAGGACGCCTTAAAACTCCAAACAACACCATACAACACCGTACGAAACCTCAAAACTACATAATAAACCGAATGAAATCGCCCAAGTCCTTTGAACATAGAACGACAATTCAGAACTTGTTACGACTCTGTATGCCATATTAGCACCATGAAAAGCACTTTAGTATAACTTAGGACGCCTTACAACTCCTAACAACACCTTATAACACCGTACGAAACCTTAAAACTCCATAATAAACATAATGAATTGGTCCGAGTCATTTAATCATTGTACGACAACTTAGAATATCTTACGACTCTGTATACCACATTGGCACCTTGAAAAGCTTGTTAGTATAATATACGACCCCTCAAAACTCCTAACTACTCCTTACAATACCGTACGTAAACTTAAAACTCCATAATAAACCTAATGAATACGTACGAGTCCTTTTAACGTCGTACGACAACTTAGGACATCTTACGACTCTTTATGCCACATTAGCAACTTGAAAAGCATGTTAGTATAATGTAGGACGCCTTACAGCTCCGAAAAACACCTTACAACACCGTACGAAACCTTAAAACTCCATAATAAACGTAATGAATTTGTACGAGTCCTTTGAACATCGTACGACAACTTAAGACATCTTACGACTCTTTATGCGACATTAGCAACTCGAAAAGCATGTTAGTATAATATAGGACGCCTTACAGCTCCTAAAAACACCTTACAACACCGTACGAAACCTTAAAACTCCATAATAAACCTAATGAAGTCGTACGAGTCCTTTGAACATCGTACGGCAACTTAGGACATCTTACGACTCTTTATGCCACATTAGCAACTCGAAAAGCATGTTAGTATAATGTAGGACGCCTGACAGCTCCTAAAAACACCTTACAACACCGTACGAAACCTTAAAACTCCATAATAAACCTAATGAATTCGTACGAGTCCTTTGAACATCGTACGACAACTTAGGACATCTTACGACTCTTTATGCCACATTAGCAACTCGAAAGCATGTTAGTATAATGTAGGACGCCTGACAGTTCCTAAAAACACCTTACAACATCGTACGAAACCTTAAAACTCCATAATAAACCTAATGAATTCGTACGAGTCCTTTGAAAATCGTACGACAACTTAGGACATCTTAGTATAATGTAGGACGCCTAACAGCTCCTAAAAACACCTTACAACACCGTAAGAAACCTTAAAATTCCATAATAAACGTAATGAATTCGTACGAGTCTTTTGAACATCGTACGACAACTTAGGTCATCTTGCGACTCTTTATGCCACATTAACAACTCGAAAAGCATGTTAGTATAATGTAGTACGCCTTACAGCTCCTAAAAGCACCTTACATCACCGTACGAAAACTTAAAACTCCATAATACGCCAAATGAATTCGTCCGAGTACTTTGAACATCGTACTACAAGTTAGGACATCTTAAGACTCTGTATGCCATATTAGCACCTTGAAAAGCATGTTAGTATAACGTAGGACGCCTTAAAACTCCAAACAACACCATACAACACCGTACGAAACCTCAAAACTACATAATAAACCGAATGAAATCGCCCAAGTCCTTTGAACATAGAACGACAATTCAGAACTTGTTACGACTCTGTATGCCATATTAGCACCATGAAAAGCACTTTAGTATAACTTAGGACGCCTTATAACTCCTAACAACACCTTATAACACCGTACGAAACCTTAAAACTCCATAATAAACATAATGAATTGGTCCGAGTCATTTAATCATTGTACGACAACTTAGAATATCTTACGACTCTGTATACCACATTGGCACCTTGAAAAGCTTGTTAGTATAATATACGACCCCTCAAAACTCCTAACTACTCCTTACAATACCGTACGTAAACTTAAAACTCCATAATAAACCTAATGAATACGTACGAGTCCTTTTAACGTCGTACGACAACTTAGGACATCTTACGACTCTTTATGCCACATTAGCAACTTGAAAAGCATGTTAGTATAATGTAGGACGCCTTACAGCTCCGAAAAACACCTTACAACACCGTACGAAACCTTAAAACTCCATAATAAACGTAATGAATTTGTACGAGTCCTTTGAACATCGTACGACAACTTAAGACATCTTACGACTCTTTATGCGACATTAGCAACTCGAAAAGCATGTTAGTATAATATAGGACGCCTTACAGCTCCTAAAAACACCTTACAACACCGTACGAAACCTTAAAACTCCATAATAAACCTAATGAAGTCGTACGAGTCCTTTGAACATCGTACGGCAACTTAGGACATCTTACGACTCTTTATGCCACATTAGCAACTCGAAAAGCATGTTAGTATAATGTAGGACGCCTGACAGCTCCTAAAAACACCTTACAACACCGTACGAAACCTTAAAACTCCATAATAAACCTAATGAATTCGTACGAGTCCTTTGAACATCGTACGACAACTTAGGACATCTTACGACTCTTTATGCCACATTAGCAACTCGAAAGCATGTTAGTATAATGTAGGACGCCTGACAGTTCCTAAAAACACCTTACAACATCGTACGAAACCTTAAAACTCCATAATAAACCTAATGAATTCGTACGAGTCCTTTGAAAATCGTACGACAACTTAGGACATCTTAGTATAATGTAGGACGCCTAACAGCTCCTAAAAACACCTTACAACACCGTAAGAAACCTTAAAATTCCATAATAAACGTAATGAATTCGTACGAGTCTTTTGAACATCGTACGACAACTTAGGTCATCTTGCGACTCTTTATGCCACATTAACAACTCGAAAAGCATGTTAGTATAATGTAGTACGCCTTACAGCTCCTAAAAGCACCTTACATCACCGTACGAAAACTTAAAACTCCATAATACGCCAAATGAATTCGTCCGAGTACTTTGAACATCGTACTACAAGTTAGGACATCTTAAGACTCTGTATGCCATATTAGCACCTTGAAAAGCATGTTAGTATAACGTAGGACGCCTTAAAACTCCAAACAACACCATACAACACCGTACGAAACCTCAAAACTACATAATAAACCGAATGAAATCGCCCAAGTCCTTTGAACATAGAACGACAATTCAGAACTTGTTACGACTCTGTATGCCATATTAGCACCATGAAAAGCACTTTAGTATAACTTAGGACGCCTTATAACTCCTAACAACACCTTATAACACCGTACGAAACCTTAAAACTCCATAATAAACATAATGAATTGGTCCGAGTCATTTAATCATTGTACGACAACTTAGAATATCTTACGACTCTGTATACCACATTGGCACCTTGAAAAGCTTGTTAGTATAATATACGACCCCTCAAAACTCCTAACTACTCCTTACAATACCGTACGTAAACTTAAAACTCCATAATAAACCTAATGAATACGTACGAGTCCTTTTAACGTCGTACGACAACTTAGGACATCTTACGACTCTTTATGCCACATTAGCAACTTGAAAAGCATGTTAGTATAATGTAGGACGCCTTACAGCTCCGAAAAACACCTTACAACACCGTACGAAACCTTAAAACTCCATAATAAACGTAATGAATTTGTACGAGTCCTTTGAACATCGTACGACAACTTAAGACATCTTACGACTCTTTATGCGACATTAGCAACTCGAAAAGCATGTTAGTATAATATAGGACGCCTTACAGCTCCTAAAAACACCTTACAACACCGTACGAAACCTTAAAACTCCATAATAAACCTAATGAAGTCGTACGAGTCCTTTGAACATCGTACGACAACTTAGGACATCTTACGACTCTTTATGCCACATTAGCAACTCGAAAAGCATGTTAGTATAATGTAGGACGCCTGACAGCTCCTAAAAACACCTTACAACACCGTACGAAACCTTAAAACTCCATAATAAACCTAATGAATTCGTACGAGTCCTTTGAACATCGTACGACAACTTAGGACATCTTACGACTCTTTATGCCACATTAGCAACTCGAAAGCATGTTAGTATAATGTAGGACGCCTGACAGCTCCTAAAAACACCTTACAACACCGTACGAAACCTTAAAATTCCATAATAAACGTAATGAATTCGTACGAGTATATTGAACATCGTACGACAATTAGGACATCTTGTGACTCTTTATGCCACATTAGCAACTCGAAAAGCATGTTAGTATAATGTAGTACGCCTTACAGCTCCTAAAAGCACCTTACATCACCGTACGAAAACTTAAAACTCCATAATACGCCAAATGAATTCGTCCGAGTACTTTGAACATCGTACTACAAGTTAGGACATCTTAAGACTCTGTATGCCATATTAGCACCTTGAAAAGCATGTTAGTAATTAGTATAAGAACACCGCTGGTATTTGGGCGATTTGGGCGATTAGGGTTTGCTGGTTCTTGATTACGTTCTTGAATCTTGATCTTGCTTCTTGTTCTTGATTCTTGTTAGAACACCGCTGGTCTATGGGTGATTTTGATTACGTTCTTGAATCTTGATCTTGCTTCTTGTTCTTGATTCTTGATTACATTCTACGTTCTTGATTCTTGTTACATTCGGTTAGATGTTCTTGATTCTTGTTTCTTGTTCTTGATTATTTGTTTCGTTTTTTTACCTAGGGTTTGATTACAAAACCTAGCCGGTTCATATTTGTTTTGTTACGTACGACTGGGGTATTCAATCTGTGTATCAATCCTGTGATTACACAATCTTGATTGTGTAGTACGAGTACTGATAGCGGATTTGAAGAACTTAGTTGTTACGGGTCTTGGTGTTTTACGAGTACATAAACTTGTTTCCTGATTGCTTAATAGGTCTGTAATCATTCGCGGCTATATCTATAGTCCAGCTAGAGTGGTACGAATCCTGTTAACCTCTTAAGGGACTGGTTTTTGTATGACGTACGTTGGTCTATGCATGCATGATGGTGACTTCGAATCTGATTAATAAAGTCACCAATATTGATGGCAAACCAATTCTCAAGAGGATCCTGAAAACCACTAATCCGTTGACTGGTACGATGGGGGAGGCAACACCAAACCCTAATACGAGTCAAGATGTTGTGGAACCTATCCTGAAAACCACTAATCCGTTGACTGGTACGATGGGGGAGGCAACACCAAACCCTAATACGAGTCAAGATGTTGTGGAACCTATGACTTTTGCTAGCAAACTGAAGGAAGGAGGAAAGATCAATTTTAGACGTCTTGAGTCTGAAAATCTGGTGGATGAGGCTGATGTTGTGTTACCACGTGAAGCAGTCATAAACATGAAGCAGAGATTCGCTAATACGTTGGTAGGTTACTTTCTTGGCAATAGACTTGCTTTCCCAATTGTTGAGTATTATGTTAAGAATGCATGGGGGAAGTTTGGACTACAGAAGATTATGATGAACTCTAATGGGTTTTTTTTCTTCAAGTTTGAGAATTGTAATGGGATGCAAAGTGTGTTAGAGGGTGGTCCTTGGATTATTAGGAATATGCCTATCGTGCTGAATATGTGGACACCCTCAACCAGCTTGAGGAAAGAAGATATAAAGAAAATACCGGTTTGGGTCAAAATACATGATGTTCCGTTAGCAGCGTACTCAGAAGATGGACTTAGCTTGCTTGCGTCAAAGATTGGTAATCCTAAGTGCTTGGATACGTATACAACGAGTATGTGTTTGGATGGTTGGGGTAGAAGTAGCTATGCTAGAGCTATGATTGAATTGGATGCAACGGTAGGGTTAAAGGATAAAATTACTATGGCTATTCCGAACTTGGAGGATGATGGATACATAAAGGAGGTAATGACAATTGAGTATGAATGGACCCCTCCTAGGTGCGAAGTGTGTTTGGTGTTCGGCCATGATGATAACTCATGCCCTCTAAAGCCCAAGGTGGTGGAAGAGGGAAAGAGTAAGGTGGATAAAGATGGATTTCAAAAGGCTAGAACATCAAAATCTGGTAAAAATTCTGGTTTTCAAGTGGGCAAACAAAAGCAGAAGTTTGAATATAGACCGGTGCAGAAAGAAAGTAGGAACTGGAGTGGGACGAATCACCCTTCTTCGAATAGGTTTGATGTTTTGAAATCTGATCCAGGGCCTTCGGGAACTCAAAAGGGTGAGGATGAGGAAAGTGTGGAGGATTCGGGTGCAGGGGCGCATCAAATGGATACTTTTATAAAGGAGGATAGTAAGAACCGTATGGATGAGTCTGAGGGGGCAAGCACTCCCGGTAAGAATGGTTTAAATGATTAGCATCGCTGCATGGAATATAAGGGGTTTGAATCATCCCCTGAAACAAAATGAGGTGAGGAAGGTGATACATGAAAACAATATTCAGGTATGTGCAGTTTTAGAATCTCATGTTACTGTTGATAAGTTATCAAATGTTTGCAAGAAAGTTTTTCGTAACTGGGACTGGTGTTCGAATGGAGGGTTATGTGACAAGGGTGCACGCATTATTTTAGGTTGGAACCCTAATGTTGTGGATGTTATGGTTATTACTCAATCTAGTCAGGTGATGCACGCTCAGGTTATTTTCAAGAATGGTGGACATTCTTTTTTCTGTTCGTTTATTTATGCAAAGAATGACTACTGTGACCGAAGGGAGTTATGGGATCAACTCAATCAGCATAAGATCTTTACAAGGTCTATGCCTTGGGTGATCTTGGGGGACTTTAATGTAGCTTTAAACAGTGAAGATTGTGCCATGGGAGCCTCTAGGGTTGATTTGGGAGTAAAGGAGTTTCGTGAATGTGTGAATAACATTGAAGTTATGGATATTAATAGCTCGGGGCTGCAGTATACGTGGACTCAGAAACCGAAGCGAGGTATTGGTATTTTGAAAAAGATTGATAGGGTGATGGGTAATCTTAAATTTGTTGATTTGTTTCCTTATGCGAGTGCTCTATTCCACCCATATAGAGTTTCTGATCATTCGCCGTGCATTCTCAGATTTGAAAATCCTAAAAACAAGAAGGCTAGATCGTTTAAGTTTGCTAACTTCTTGGTCTTTAAGAAGGATTTTAAGAAGGTGGTTACTCAAGAATGGCATAAAGAAGTAGCTGGTAATGCGATGTTCAAAGTAGTGAAGAAGCTCAAATTGCTGAAACCTCCATTGAGAAAACTTTTATATGCGCAAGGGAACCTTCATACCAGGGCCGATCTATTGAGAAAGGAGTTAGATGATATCCAGATTATGGTGGATAAGGACCCAAATGATTGTGGTTTAAGGGAGAAGGAGCGGGCTTGTTCTTTGGAGTATGAGAAGGTCGCTTATGATCTGGAGCTTTTTCTTAAACAAAAGGCTAAAGTTGATTGGCTTAAAGCGGGTGATTCAAATACAGCATATTTCCACAAAACGATCAAAATGAAGAGGCACAAAAGCATGGTCGATCGCATTATGGATGGTGACGGGAATATGCATGTGGGGGATAGGGTTGCTCAAGCGTTTGTGAATCATTATTCTAAATTCTTGGGTACTGAAAGTGATACTAATAGTTTTGATTTAACGAGTTTGGAGTTCAATAAAATTTCAATATCAGATTCGGTGGCAATGGTTAGAAGCGTTACTGATGAGGAGGTTAAAACAGCTATGTTCGATATTGGCGAGAATAAGTCTCCGGGTCCTGATGGATTCTCTTCTGCTTTTTTCATTCATAGTTGGGATGTGGTGGGTAGAGATGTATGTAAAGCTGTCAAAGATTTCTTTGCTCATTCCAGGCTGCTTAAGGAGGTAAACCATACAGTTATTACTTTGATTCCGAAGGTTCAAACACCGGAAAGAGTCAATGATTATCGGCCTATCTCTTGTTGCAACGTGATTTACAAGTGCATTAGCAAGATTATTTCGAACAGAATTAAAGATGCTTTGGATGGGCTGATTAGTGTTAATCAGTCTGCGTTTGTTCCGGGGAGACGAATTTCTGATAATATTCTGATCACACAGGAGTTAATGCATAATTACCATCGAAATAAAGGTCCCCCTAGATGTGCGGTTAAGGTAGATATCCAAAAAGCGTATGATACGGTTAGCTGGAAGTTTCTGGGAGAGATTCTTTTGAAATTTGGATTTCATAGATGTATGGTTGATTGGATTATGGAATGTGTTACGACGGTTTCTTACTCATTATGTGTCAATGGTGAGATTTACGGCTACTTCAAGGGTAGAAGAGGTTTGCGTCAGGGGGACCCGATATCTCCATACCTGTTTACACTTGTCATGGAGGTTTTGACTCTTATTATGCAGCGTAACACTAGGGCTGGTAGTGGCTTCAAATACCATAACCTGTGTGTTTCGCAAAGGATAGTTAATATATGCTTTGCTGATGACTTGTTCCTTTTTGCTAGAGGTGAGGTCAGGTCATGTATGATTCTGATGAAAGGGTTGGAGGAGTTTAGAATGACGTCTGGTTTAGCGGCTAGTGTTGAGAAGAGCACTGTGTTCTTTTGTCAGGTTTCCCCAGTTACGAAGCGTGCGATAATGGATGTTATGCCTTTTGAGGAAGGGAAACTGCCAATTAGATATCTTGGGGTGCCCCTTATTTCGTCTAATCTGATTGCATCAAATTGCAAAACCCTAATTGAAAAAGTTGATAGAAGAATTGATGATTGGATGAATAAATCATTATCTTTTGCGGGGCGTTTACAGCTGCTTGTGTCAGTTATTTCTTCCATGTATACGTATTGGGCGTCGGTACTTATTATGCCTGCAAGTACTATCAAGGAATTGGAAAGGAAAATGAACGGTTTTCTTTGGCAAAAAGATGGGAAGGATCGAGCTAAAGCGAAGGTGGCATGGGCGGAAGTTTGTCTTCCGAAAAAAGAAGGGGGTTTGGGCATTCGTAAGATTTCTGATGTAAACAAATCTCTAATGTCATATCATATATGGAGTATTGTTACGCATAGGAAATCTTTATGGGTGGAATGGATCTATGATCATAAACTCAAAGGAAGAAGCTTCTGGGAGGTGGAACCAAGGTTAAGTATGAGTTGGGGATGGCGGAAAATACTTCAAGTTAGAGAGTTGATTCGGCCTTATATACATCAGAAAATTGGTGATGGTAAGAACACGTTTATTTGGAGTGACAACTGGTGTGAGTATAGCCCTCTAAGTAGCTTCATCACTAAGAGGGATATATATAGGGCAGGTTTCTCAACATCGGATAAGGTGGATGAGTTGGTGAATGATCGTAATTGGAGGTGGCCGGCTGCATGGTATGATCTCTTTCCTGTACTTATTAATATTCCTGTCCCAGTAATATGTAATAACAGGAGAGATGTGAGTGTATGGCATGATATCTATGGTGTTGAGCACAAGTTCTCTATACATAATGTATGGGAAACTATCCGATATCGAAGCACGGAGGTAGATTGGTACAATATTGTATGGTTTACTCATTGTATCCCAAGACATGCGTTTCATGTATGGTTGGTGTGTCGTAAGAAACTAAACACACAGGATAAAATGAGGACATGGGATATGAATATGAGGTGTTGTCCGTTATGTGTGAAGGATATGGATTCACATGATCATCTGTTTTTTGAGTGTGAATATGCGATTCAGGTTTGGAAAAAAGTCCGACAATTCACCAACTTGGGGCATATTGAAGGGGTGTGGGATAATATTGTGAGTTACCTAAATACGAAAGGTAATTGGAAGTCGACTGAGAGTATTATAGATAGACTCGTGATTGGAGCTACAGCGTATTATGTATGGCAGGAAAGAAACGCGAGAATATTTACTGATATAAAGAGAGGACCGGCGCAGATTACAAAGATAATATTGGATATTGTTAGGCTGAAATTGGTATCTCTGAGAGAGGGAAATATGATTACTAATTGGAAGACTCGCAAGAGATGGGATCTGGAGCGTATAGTACTACATGATGGGATGATATAGCTAACGATTGGATGGGCCTCATCTAGATTCTAGTCTAGTTTGTTTAACTTTGGTTTTGTTTTCCATTGTTATGTACGATGTGGTTGTTTGTGTTCACAATCTTAGGGCATGTCCTTTGATTGAACTAATGGGAACATTTCTCCCATTACTTGGTTTTCGTTTGACATATTTATAAAATCGCCGGGGTAAACCCTTTACCCAAAAAAAAAAAAAAAAAAAAAAAAAAGCATGTTAGTATAACGTAGGACGCCTTAAAACTCCAAACAACACCATACAACACCGTACGAAACCTCAAAACTACATAATAAACCGAATGAAATTGCCCCAAGTCCTTTGAACATAGAACGACAATTCAGAACTTGTTACGACTCTGTATGCCATATTAGCACCATGAAAAGCACTTTAGTATAACTTAGGACGCCTTATAACTCCTAACAACACCTTATAACACCGTACGAAACCTTAAAACTCCATAATAAACATAATGAATTGGTCCGAGTCATTTAATCATTGTACGACAACTTAGAATATCTTACGACTCTGTATACCACATTGGCACCTTGAAAAGCTTGTTATTATAATATACGACCCCTCAAAACTCCTAACTACTCCTTACAATACCGTACGTAAACTTAAAACTCCATAATAAACCTAATGAATACGTACGAGTCTTTTTAACGTCGTACGACAACTTACGACATCTTACGACTCTTTATGCCATATTAACAACTTGAAAAGCATGTTAGTATAATGTAGGACGCCTTACAGCTCCAAAAAACACCTTACAACACCGTACGAAACCTTAAAACTCCATAATAAACCTAATGAATTTGTACGAGTCCTTTGAACATCGTACGACAACTTAAGACATCTTACGACTCTTTATGCGACATTAGCAACTCGAAAAGCATGTTAGTATAATGTAGTACGCCTTACAGCTCCTAAAAACACCTTACAACACCGTACGAAACCTTAGAATTCCATAATAAACGTAATTAATTCGTATGAGTATATTGAACATCGTACGACAATTAGGACATCTTGTGACTCTTTATGCCACATTAGCAACTCGAAAAGCATGTTAGTATAATGTAGGACGCCTTACAGCTCCTAAAAGCACCTTACATCACCGTACGAAAACTTAAAACTCCATAATACGCCTAATGAATTCGTCCTTGTCATTTGAACATCTTACTACAAGTTAGGACATCTTAAGACTCTGTATGCTATATTAGCACTTGAAAAGCATGTTAGTATAACGTAGGACGCCTTAAAACTCCAAACAACACCTTACAACACCGTACGAAACCTCAAAACTACATAATAAATCGAATGAAATCGCCCAAGTCCTTTAAACATAGAACGACAATTCAGAACTTGTTACGACTCTGTATGCCATATTAGCACCTTGAAAAGCACTTTAGTATAACTTAGGACGCCTTATAACTCCTAACAACACCTTACAACACCGTACGAAAACTTAAAACTCCATAATAAACCTAATGAATTGGTCCGAGTCATTTAATCATTGTACGACAACTTAGAATATCTTACGACTCTATATACCACATTGGCACCTTGAAAATCTTGTTAGTATAATATACGACCCCTCAAAACTCCTAACTACTCCTTACAATACCGTACGAAACCTTAAAACTCCATAATAAACCTAATGAATTCGTACGAGTCCCTTTAACGTCGTACGCCAACTTAGGACATCTTACGACACTTTATGCCACATTAGCAACTTGAAAAGCATGTTAGTATAATGTAGGACGCCTTACAGCTCAAAAAAACACCTTACAACACCGTACGGAACCTTAAAACCCCATAATAAACCTAATGAATTCGTACGAGTCCTTTGAACATCGTACGACAACTTAGGACATGTTACGACTCTTTATGCCATATTAACAACTCGAAAAGCATGTTAGTATATGTAGGACACCTAACAGCTCCTAAAAACACCTTACAACACCGTAAGAAACCTTAAAATTCCATAATAAACGTAATGAATTCGTACGAGTCTTTTGAACATCGTACGAAAACTTAGGACATCTTGCGACTCTTTATGCCACATTAACAACTCGAAAAGCATGTTAGTATAATGTAGTACGCCTTACAGCTCCTAAAAGCACCTTACATCACGGTACAAAAACTTAAAACTCCATAATACGCCTAATGAATTCGTCCTTGTCATTTGAACATCTTACTACAAGTTAGGACATCTTAAGACTCTGTATGCTATATTAGCACTTGAAAAGCATGTTAGTATAATGTAGGACGCCTTAAAACTCCAAACAACACCTTACAACACCGTACGAAACCTCAAAACTACATAATAAATCGAATGAAATCGCCCAAGTCCTTTAAACATAGAACGACAATTCAGAACTTGTTACGACTCTGTATGCCATATTAGCACCTTGAAAAGCACTTTAGTATAACTTAGGACGCCTTATAACTCCTAACAACACCTTACAACACCGTACGAAAACTTAAAACTCCATAATAAACCTAATGAATTGGTCCGAGTCATTTAATCATTGTACGACAACTTAGAATATCTTACGACTCTATATACCACATTGGCACCTTGAAAATCTTGTTAGTATAATATACGACCCCTCAAAACTCCTAACTACTCCTTACAATACCGTACGAAACCTTAAAACTCCATAATAAACCTAATGAATTCGTACGAGTCCCTTTAACGTCGTACGCCAACTTAGGACATCTTACGACACTTTATGCCACATTAGCAACTTGAAAAGCATGTTAGTATAATGTAGGACGCCTTACAGCTCAAAAAAACACCTTACAACACCGTACGGAACCTTAAAACCCCATAATAAACCTAATGAATTCGTACGAGTCCTTTGAACATCGTACGACAACTTAGGACATGTTACGACTCTTTATGCCATATTAACAACTCGAAAAGCATGTTAGTATATGTAGGACGCCTAACAGCTCCTAAAAACACCTTACAACACCGTAAGAAACCTTAAAATTCCATAATAAACGTAATGAATTCGTACGAGTCTTTTGAACATCGTACGAAAACTTAGGACATCTTGCGACTCTTTATGCCACATTAACAACTCGAAAAGCATGTTAGTATAATGTAGTACGCCTTACAGCTCCTAAAAGCACCTTACATCACGGTACAAAAACTTAAAACTCCATAATACGCCTAATGAATTCGTCCTTGTCATTTGAACATCTTACTACAAGTTAGGACATCTTAAGACTCTGTATGCTATATTAGCACTTGAAAAGCATGTTAGTATAATGTAGGACGCCTTAAAACTCCAAACAACACCTTACAACACCGTACGAAACCTCAAAACTACATAATAAATCGAATGAAATCGCCCAAGTCCTTTAAACATAGAACGACAATTCAGAACTTGTTACGACTCTGTATGCCATATTAGCACCATGAAAAGCACTTTAGTATAACTTAGGACGCCTTATAACTCCTAACAACACCTTATAACACCGTACGAAACCTTAAAACTCCATAATAAACATAATTAATTGGTCCGAGTCATTTAATCATTGTACGACAACTTAGAATATCTTACGACTCTGTATATCACATTGGCACCTTGAAAAGCTTGTTATTATAATATACGACCCCTCAAAACTCCTAACTACTCCTTACAATACCGTACGTAAACTTAAAACTTCATAATAAACCTAATGAATACGTACGAGTCTTTTTAACGTCGTACGACAACTTAGGACATCTTACGACTCTTTATGCCACATTAACAACTTGAAAAGCATGTTAGTATAATGTAGGACGCCTTACAGCTCCAAAAAACACCTTACAACACCGTACGAAACCTTAAAACTCCATAATAAACCTAATGAATTTGTACGAGTCCTTTGAACATCGTACGACAACTTAAGACATCTTACGACTCTTTATGCGACATTAGCAACTCGAAAAGCATGTTAGTATAATGTAGTACGCCTTACAGCTCCTAAAAACACCTTACAACACCGTACGAAACCTTAGAATTCCATAATAAACGTAATTAATTCGTATGAGTATATTGAACATCGTACGACAATTAGGACATCTTGTGACTCTTTATGCCACATTAGCAACTCGAAAAGCATGTTAGTATAATGTAGGACGCCTTACAGCTCCTAAAAGCACCTTACATCACCGTACGAAAACTTAAAACTCCATAATACGCCTAATGAATTCGTCCTTGTCATTTGAACATCTTACTACAAGTTAGGACATCTTAAGACTCTGTATGCTATATTAGCACTTGAAAAGCATGTTAGTATAACGTAGGACGCCTTAAAACTCCAAACAACACCTTACAACACCGTACGAAAGCTCAAAACTACATAATAAATCGAATGAAATCGCCCAAGTCCTTTGAACATAGAACGACAATTCAGAACTTGTTACGACTCTGTATGCCATATTAGCACCTTGAAAAGCACGTTAGTATAACTTAGGACGCCTTATAACTCCTAACAACACCTTACAACACCGTACGAAAGCTTAAAACTCCATAATAGACCTAATGAATTGGTCCGAGTCATATAATCATTGTACGACAACTTAGAATATCTTACGACTCTATATATCACATTGGCACCTTGAAAAGCTTGTTAGTATAATATACGACCCCTCAAAACTCCTAACTACTCCTTACAACACCGTACGGAACCTTAAAACTCCATAACAAACCTAATGAATTCGTACGAGTCCTTTGAAAATCGTACGACAACTTAGGACATCTTACGACTCTTTATGCCACATTAACAACTCGAAAAGCATGTTAGTATATGTAGGACGCCTAACAGCTCCTAAAAACACCTTACAACACCATACGAAACCTTAAAACTCTATAATAAACCTAATGAATTCGTACGAGTCCTTTGAACATCGTACGACAACTTAGGACATCTTACGACTCTTTATGCCACATTAGCAACTCGAAAAGCATGTTAGTATAATGTAGGACGCCTAACAGCTCCTAAAAACACCTTACAACACCGTAAGAAACCTTAAAATTCCATAATAAACGTAATGAATTCGTACGAGTCTTTTGAACATCGTACGACAACTTAGGACATCTTGCGACTCTTTATGCCACATTAACAACTCGAAAAGCATGTTAGTATAATGTAGTACGCCTTACAGCTCCTAAAAGCACCTTACATCACGGTACAAAAACTTAAAACTCCATAATACGCCTAATGAATTCGTCCTTGTCATTTGAACATCTTACAACACCGTACGAAACCTTAAAACTCCATAATAAACCTAATGAATTCGTACGAGTCCTTTGAACATCGTACGACAACTTAGGACATCTTACGACTCTTTATGCCACATTAGCAACTCGAAAAGCATGTTAGTATAATGTAGGACGCCTGAAAGCTCCTAAAAACACCTTACAACACCGTACGAAACCTTAAAATTCCATAATAAACGTAATGAATTCGTACGAGTCCTTTGAACATCGTACGACAATTAGGACATCTTGCGACTCTTTATGCCACATTAGCAACTCGAAAAGCATGTTATTATAATGTAGGACGCCTTACAGCTCCTAAAAGCACCTTACATCACCGTATGAAAACTTAAAACTCCATAATACGCCTAATGAATTCGTCCTTGTCCTTTGAACATCATACTACAAGTTAGGACATCTTAAGACTCTGTATGCTATATTAGCACTTGAAAAGCATGTTAGAATAACATAGGACACCTTAAAACTCCAAACAACACCTTACAGCACCGTACGAAACCTCAAAACTACACAATAAACCGAATGAAATCGCCCAAGTCCTTTGAATATAGAACGACAATTAAGAACTTGTTACGACTCTGTATGCCATATTAGCACCTTGATAAGCACGTTAGTATAACTTAGGACGCCTTATAACTCCTACCAACACCTTACAACACCGTACGAAACCTTAAAACTCCATAATAAACCTAATGAATTGGTCCGAGTCATTTAATCATTGTACGACAACTTAGAATATCTTACGACTCTGTATACCACATTGGCACCTTAAAAAGCTTGTTAGTATAATATACGACCCCTCAAACTCCTAACTACTCCTTACAATACCGTACGTAAGCTTAAAACTCCATAATAAACCTAATGAATACGTACGAGTCCTTTTAACGTCGTACGCCAACTTAGGACATCTTACGACTCTTTATGCCACATTAGCAACTTGAAAAGCATGTTAGTATAATGTAGGACGCCTTACAACTCAAAAAAACACCTTACAACACCGTACGAAACCTTAAAACTCCATAATAAACCTAATGAATTCGTACGAGTCCTTTGAACATCGTACGACAACTTAGGACATCTTACGACTCTTTATGCCACATTAGCAACTCGAAAAGCATGTTAGTATAATGTAGGACGCCTGACAGCTCCTAAAAACACCTTACAACACCGTCCGAAACCTTAAAATTCCATAATACGCCTAATGAATTCGTCCTTGTCCTTTGAACATCTTACTACAAGTTAGGACATCTTAAGACTCTGTATGCTATATTAGCACTTGAAAAGCATGTTAGTATAACGTAGGACGCCTTAAAACTCCAAACAACACCTTACAACACCGTACAAAACCTCAAAACTACATA
Organism: Tagetes erecta; assembly: GCA_030867185.1. Taxonomy (NCBI): domain Eukaryota; kingdom Viridiplantae; phylum Streptophyta; class Magnoliopsida; order Asterales; family Asteraceae; genus Tagetes; species Tagetes erecta. The sequence goes on along the minus strand of CM061492.1, from coordinate 29,313,854 downwards.
ATAAACCGAATGAAATCGCCCAAGTCCTTTGAACATAGAACGACAATTCAGAACTTGTTACGACTCTGTATGCCATATTAGCACCTTGAAAAGCACGTTAGTATAACTTAGGACGCCTTATAACTCCTAACAACACCTTACAACACCGTACGAAACCTTAAAATCCATAATAAACCTAATGAATTGGTCCGAGTCATTTAATCATTGTACGACAACTTAGAAAATCTTACGACTCTGTATACCACATTGGCAACTTGAAAAGCTAGTTAGTATAATATACGACCCCTCAAAACTCCTAACTACTCCTTACAATACCGTACGTAAGCTTAAAACTCCATAATAAACCTAATGAATACGTACGAGTCCTTTTAACGTCGTACGCCAACTTAGGACATCTTACGACTCTTTATGCCACATTAGCAACTTGAAAAGCATGTTAGTATAATGTAGGACGCCTTACAGCTCCAAAAAACACCTTACAACACCGTACGTAACCTTAAAACTCCATAACAAACCTAATGAATTCGTACGAGTCCTTTGAACATCGTACGACAACTTAGGACATCTTACGACTCTTTATGCCACATTAGAAACTCGAAAAGCATATTAGTATAATGTAGGACGCCTTACAGCTCCTAAAAACACCTTACAACACCGTACGAAACCTTAAAACTCCATAATAAACCTAATGAATTCGTACGAGTCTTTTGAACATCGTACGACAACTTAGGACATCTTACGACTCTTTATGCCACATTAGCAACTCGAAAAGCATGTTAGTATAATGTAGTACGCCTTACAGCTCTTAAAAGCACCTTACAACACCGTACGAAACCTTAAAACTCCATAATAAACCTAATGAATTGGTCCGAGTCATTTAATCATTGTACGACAACTTAGAATATCTTACGACTCTGTATACCACATTGGCAACTTGAAAAGCTTGTTAGTATAATATACGACCCCTCAAAACTCCTAACTACTCCTTACAATACCGTACGTAAGCTTAAAACTCCATAATAAACCTAATGAATACGTACGAGTCCTTTTAACGTCGTACGCCAACTTAGGACATCTTACGACTCTTTATGCCACATTAGCAACTTGAAAAGCATGTTAGTATAATGTAGGACGCCTTACAGCTCAAAAAAACACCTTACAACACCGTACGAAACCTTAAAACTCCATAATAAACCTAATGAATTCGTACGAGTCCTTTGAACATCGTACGACAACTTAGGACATCTTACGACAACTTAGGACATCTTAAGACTCTTTATGCGACATTAGCAACTCGAAAAGCATGTAAGTATAATGTTGGACGCCTGACAGCTCCTAAAAACACCTTACAACACCGTACGAAACCTTAAAATTTCGTAATAAACGTAATGAATTCGTACGAGTCTTTTGAACATCGTACGACAATTAGGACATCTTGCGACTCTTTATGCCACATTTGCAACTCGAAAAGCATGTTAGTATAATGTAGGACGCCTTACAGCTCCTAAAAGCACCTTACATCACCGTACGAAAACTTAAAACTCCATAATACGCCTAATGAATTCGTCCTTGTCCATTGAACATCGTACTACAAGTTAGGACATCGTAAGACTCTGTATGCTATATTAGCACTTGAAAAGCATGTTAGTATAACGTAGGACGCCTTAAACCTCCAAACAACACCGCACGAAACCTCATAACTACATAATAAACCGAATGAAATCGCCCAAGTCCTTTGAACATAGAACGACAATTCAGAACTTGTTACGACTCTGTATGCCATATTAGCACCTTGAAAAGCACGTTAGTATAACTTAGGACGCCTTATAACTCCTAACAACACCTTACAACAACGTACGAAACCTTAAAACTCCATAATAAACCTAATGAAATGGTCCGAGTCATTTAATCATTGTACGACAACTTAGAATATCTTACGACTCTGTATACCACATTGGCACCTTGAAAAGCTTGTTAGTATAATATACGACCCCTCAAAACTCCTAACTACTCCTTACAATACCGTACGTAAGCTTAAAACTCCATAATAAACCTAATGAATACGTACGAGTCCTTTTAACGTCGTACGCCAACTTAGGACATCTTACGACTCTTTATGCCACATTATCAACTTGAAAAGCATGTTAGTATAATGTAGGACGCCTTACAGCTCCAAAAAACACGTTACAACACCGTACGAAACCTTAAAACTCCATAATAAACCTAATGAATTCGTACGAGTCCTTTGAACATAGTACGACAACTTAGGACATCATACGACTCTTTATGCCACATTAGCAACTCGAAAAGCATATTAGTATAATGTAGGACACCTTACAGCTCCTAAAAAACACCTTACAACACCGTACGAAACCTTAAAACTCCATAATAAACCTAATGAATTCGTACGAGTCTTTTGAACATCGTACGACAACTTAGGACATCTTACGACTCTTTATGCCAGATTAACAACTCGAAAAGCATGTCAGTATAATGTAAGACGCCTTACAGCTCCTAAAAGCACCTTACATCACCGTACGAAAACTTAAAACTCCATAATACGCCTAATGAATTCGTCCTTGTCCTTTGAACATCGTACTACAAGTTAGGACATCTTAAGTCTCTGTATGCTATATTAGCACTTGAAAAGCATGTTAGTATAACGTAGGACGCCTTAAACCTCCAAACAACACCTTACAACACCGCACGAAACCTCATAACTACATAATAAACCGAATGAAATCGCCCAAGTCCTTTGAACATAGAACGACAATTCAGAACTTGTTACGACTCTGTATGCCATATTAGCACCTTGAAAAGCACGTTAGTATAACTTAGGACGCCTTATAACTCCTAACAACACCTTACAACACCGTACGAAACCTTAAAACTCCATAATAAACCTAATGAAATGGTCCGAGTCATTTAATCATTGTACGACAACTTAGAATATCTTACGACTCTGTATACCACATTGGCACCTTGAAAAGCTTGTTAGTATAATATACGACCCCTCAAAACTCCTAACTACTCCTTACAATACCGTACGTAAGCTTAAAACTCCATAATAAACCTAATGAATACGTACGAGTCCTTTTAACGTCGTACACCAACTTAGGACATCTTACGACTCTTTATGCCACATTAGCAACTTGAAAAGCATGTTAGTATAATGTAGGACGCCTTACAGCTCCAAAAAACACGTTACAACACCGTACGAAACCTTAAAACTCCATAATAAACCTAATGAATTCGTACGAGTCCTTTGAACATAGTACGACAACTTAGGACATCTTACGACTCTTTATGCCACATTAGCAACTCGAAAAGCATATTAGTATAATGTAGGACGCCTTACAGCTCCTAAAAAACACATTACAACACCGTACGAAACCTTAAAACTCCATAATAAACCTAATGAATTCGTACGAGTCTTTTGAACATCGTACGACAACTTAGGACATCTTACGACTCTTTATGCCAGATTAACAACTCGAAAAGCATGTTAGTATAATGTAGGACGCCTGACAGCTCCTAAAAACACCTTACAACACCGTCCGAAACCTTAAAACTCCATAATACGCCTAATGAATTTGTCCTTGTCCTTTGAACATCTTACTACAAGTTAGGACATCTTAAGACTCTGTATGCTATATTAGCACTTGAAAAGCATGTTAGTATAACGTAGGACGCCTTAAACCTCCAAACAACACCTTACAACACCGCACGAAACCTCATAACTACATAATAAACCGAATGAAATCGCCCAAGTCCTTTGAACATAGAACGACAATTCAGAACTTGTTACCACTCTGTATGCCATATTAGCACCTTGAAAAGCACGTTAGTATAACTTAGGACGCCTTATAACTCCTAACAACACCTTACAACACCGTACGAAACCTTAAAACTCCATAATAAACCTTATGAAATGGTCCGAGTCATTTAATCATTGTACGACAACTTAGAATATCTTACGACTCTGTATACCACATTGGCACCTTGAAAAGCTTGTTAGTATAATATACGACCCCTCAAAACTCCTAACTACTCCTTTCAATACCGTACGTAAGCTAAAAACTCCATAATAAACCTAATGAATACGTACGAGTCCTTTTAACGTCGTACGCCAACTTAGGACATCTTACGACTCTTTATGCCACATTAGCAACTTGAAAAGCATGTTAGTATAATGTAGGACGCCTTACAGCTCCAAAAAACACCTTACAACACCGTACGAAACCTTAAAACTCCATAATAAACCTAATGAATTTGTACGAGTCCTTTGAACATCGTACGACAACTTAGGACATCTTACGACTCTTTATGCCACATTAGAAACTCGAAAAGCATATTAGTATAATGTAGGACGCCTTACAGCTCCTAAAAACACCTTACAACACCGTACGAAACCTTAAAACTCCATAATAAACCTAATGAATTCGTACGAGTCTTTTGAACATCGTACGACAAAAAGGACATCTTGCGACTCTTTATGCCACATTAGCAACTCGAAAAGCATGTTAGTATAATGTAGGACGTTTAAAGCTCCTAAAAACACCTTACAACACCGTACGAAACCTTATAATTCCATAATAAACGTAATGAATTCTTACGAGTCTTTTGAACATCGTACGACAATTAGGACATCTTGCGACTCTTTATGCCACATTAGCAACTTGAAAAGCATGTTAGTATAATGTATGACGCCTTACAGCTCCAAAAAACACCTTACAACACCGTACGAAACCTTAAAACTCCATAATAAACCTAATGAATTCGTACGAGTCCTTTGAACATCGTACGACAACTTAGGACATCTTAGGACTCTTTATGCCACATTAGCAACTCGAAAAGCATGTTAGTATAATGTAGGACGCCTGAAAGCTCCTAAAAACACCTTACAACACCGTACGAAACCTTAAAATTCCATAATAAACGTAATGAATTCGTACGAGTCTTTTGAACATCGTACAACAATTAGGACATCTTGCGACTCTTTATGCCACATTAGCAACTCGAAAAGCATGTTATTATAATGTAGGACGCCTTACAGCTCCTAAAAGCACCTTACATCACCGTACGAAAACTTAAAACTCCATAATACGCCTAATGAATTCGTCCTTGTCCTTTGAACATCATACTACAAGTTAGGACAACTTAAGACTCTGTATGCTATATTACCACTTGAAAAGCATGTTAGAATAACATAGGACACCTTAAAACTCCAAACAACACCTTACAGCACCGTACGAAACCTCAAAACTACATAATACACCGAATGAAATCGCCCAAGTCCTTTGAACATAGAACGACAATTAAGAACTTGTTACGACTCTGTATGCCATATTAGCACCCTGAAACGCACGTTAGTATAACTTAGGACGCCTTATAACTCCTACCAACACCTTACAACACGGTACGAAACCTTCAAACTCCATAATAAACTTAATGAATTCGTACGAGTCCTTTGAACATCGTACGACAACTTAGGACATCTTACGACTCTTTATGCGACATTAGCAACTCGAAAAGCATGTTAGTATAATGTAGGACGCCTTACAGCTCCTAAAAACACCTTACAACACCGTACGAAACCTTAAAACTCCATAATAAACCTAATGAATTCGTACGAGTCCTTTGAACATCGTACGACAACTTAGGACATCTTACGACTCTTTATGCCACATTAGCAACTCGAAAAGCATGTTAGTATAATGTAGGACGCTTGAAAGCTCCTAAAAACACCTTACAACACCGTACGAAACCTTAAAATTCCATAATGAACGTTATGAATTCGTACGAGTCTTTTGAACATCGTACAACAATTAAGACATCTTGCGACTCTTTATGCCACATTAGCAACTTGAAAAGCATGTTAGTATAATGTAGGACGCCTTACAGCTCCAAAAAACACCTTACAACACCGTACGAAACCTTAAAACTCCATAATAAACTTAATGAATTCGTACGAGTCCTTTGAACATCGTACGACAACTTAGGACATCTTACGACTCTTTATGCGACATTAGCAACTCGAAAAGCATGTTAGTATAATGTAGGACGCCTTACAGCTCCTAAAAACACCTTACAACACCGCACGAAACCTTAAAACTCCATAATAAACCTAATGAATTCGTACGAGTCCTTTGAACATCGTACGACAACTTAGGACATCTTACGACTCTTTATGCCACATTAGCAACTCGAAAAGCATGTTAGTATAATGTAGGACGCCTGAAAGCTCCTAAAAACACCTTACAACACCGTACGAAACCTTAAAATTCCATAATAAACGTAATGAATTCGTACGAGTCCTTTGAACATCGTACGACAATTAGGACATCTTGCGACTCTTTATGCCACATTAGCAACTCGAAAAGCATGTTATTATAATGTAGGACGCCTTACAGCTCCTAAAAGCACCTTACATCACCGTATGAAAACTTAAAACTCCATAATACGCCTAATGAATTCGTCCTTGTCCTTTGAACATCATACTACAAGTTAGGACATCTTAAGACTCTGTATGCTATATTAGCACTTGAAAAGCATGTTAGAATAACATAGGACACATTAAATCTCCAAACAACACCTTACAGCACCGTACGAAACCTCAAAACTACATAATAAACCGAATGAAATCGCCCAAGTCCTTTGAACATAGAACGACAATTAAGAACTTGTTACGACTCTGTATGCCATATTAGCACCTTGAAAAGCACGTTAGTATAACTTAGGACGCCTTATAACTCCTACCAACACCTTACAACACCGTACGAAACCTTAAAACTCCATAATAAACCTAATGAATTGGTCCGAGTCATTTAATCATTGTACGACAACTTAGAATATCTTACGACTCTGTATACCACATTGGCACCTTGAAAAGCTTGTTAGTATAATATACGACCCCTCAAAACTCCTAACTACTCCTTACAATACCGTACGTAAGCTTAAAACTCCATAATAAACCTAAAGAATACGTACGAGTCCTTTTAACGTTGTACGGCAACTTAGGACATCTTACGACTCTTTATGCCACATTAGCAACTTGAAAAGCATGTTAGTATAATGTAGGACGCCTTACACCTCCAAAAAACACCTTACAACACCGTACGAAACCTTAAAACTCCATAATAAACTTAATGAATTCGTACGAGTCCTTTGAACATAGTACGACAACTTAGGACATCTTACGACTCTTTATGCGACATTAGCAACTCGAAAAGCATGTTAGTATAATGTAGGACGCCTTACAGCTCCTAAAAACACCTTACAACACTGTACGAAACCTTAAAACTCCATAATAAACCTAATGAATTCGTACGAGTCCTTTGAACATCGTACGACAACTTAGGACATCTTACGACTCTTTATGCCACATTAGCAACTCGAAAAGCATGTTAGTATAATGTAGGACGCTTGAAAGCTCCTAAAAACACCTTACAACACCGTACGAAACCTTAAAATTCCATAATAAACGTAATGAATTCGTACGAGTCTTTTGAACATCGTACGACAATTAAGACATCTTGCGACTCTTTATGCCACATTAGCAACTTGAAAAGCATGTTAGTATAATGTACGACGCCTTACAGCTCCAAAAAACACCTTACAACACCGTACGAAACCTTAAAACTCCATAATAAACTTAATGAATTCGTACGAGTCCTTTGAACATCGTACGACAACTTAGGACATCTTACGACTCTTTATGCGACATTAGCAACTCGAAAAGCATGTTAGTATAATGTAGGACGCCTTACAGCTCCTAAAAACACCTTACAACACCGTACGAAATCTTAAAACTCCATAATAAACCTAATGAATTCGTTCGAGTCCTTTGAACATCGTACGACAACTTAGGACATCTTTCGACTCTTTATGCCACATTAGCAACTCGAAAAGCATGTTAGTATAATGTAGGACGCCTGAAAGCTCCTAAAAACACCTTACAACACCGTACGAAACCTTAAAATTCCATAATAAACGTAATGAATTCGTACGAGTCTTTTGAACATCGTACGACAATTAGGACATCTTGCGACTCTTTATGCCACATTAGCAACTCGAAAAGCATGTTAGTATAATGTAGGACGCCTGAAAGCTCCTAAAAACACCTTACAACACCGTACGAAACCTTAAAATTCCATAATAAACGTAATGAATTCGTACGAGTCTTTTGAACATCGTACGACAATTAGGACATCTTGCGACTCTTTATGCCACATTAGCAACTCGAAAAGCATGTTAGTATAATGTAGGACTCCTTACTGCTCCTAAAAGCACCTTACATCACCGTACGAAAACTTAAAACTCCATTATACGCCTAATGAATTCGTCCTTGTCCTTTGAACATCGTACTACAAGTTAGGACATCTTAAGACTCTGTATGCTATATTAGCACTTGAAAAGCATGTTAGTATAACGTAGGACGCCTTAAACCTCCAAACAACACCTTACAACACCGCACGAAACCTCATAACTACATAATAAACCGAATGAAATCGCCCAAGTCCTTTGAACATAGAACGACAATTCAGAACTTGTTACGACTCTGTATGCCATATTAGCACCTTGAAAAGCACGTTAGTATAACTTAGGACGCCTTATAACTCCTAACAACACCTTACAACACCGTACGAAACCTTAAAACTCCATAATAAACCTTATGAAATGGTCCGAGTCATTTAATCATTGTACGACAACTTAGAATATCTTACGACTCTGTATACCACATTGGCACCTTGAAAAGCTTGTTAGTATAATATACGACCCCTCAAAACTCCTAACTACTCCTTTCAATACCGTACGTAAGCTAAAAACTCCATAATAAACCTAATGAATACGTACGAGTCTTTTTAACGTCGTACGCCAACTTAGGACATCTTACGACTCTTTATGCCACATTAGCAACTTGAAAAGCATGTTAGTATAATGTAGGACGCCTTACAGCTCCAAAAAAACACCTTACAACACCGTACGAAACCTTAAAACTCCATAATAAACCTAATGAATTTGTACGAGTCCTTTGAACATCGTACGACAACTTAGGACATCTTACGACTCTTTATGCCACATTAGAAACTCGAAAAGCATATTAGTATAATGTAGGACGCCTTACAGCTCCTAAAAACACCTTACAACACCGTACGAAACCTTAAAACTCCATAATAAACCTAATGAATTCGTACGAGTCTTTTGAACATCGTACGACAAAAAGGACATCTTGCGACTCTTTATGCCACATTAGCAACTCGAAAAGCATGTTAGTATAATGTAGGACGTTTAAAGCTCCTAAAAACACCTTACAACACCGTACGAAACCTTATAATTCCATAATAAACGTAATGAATTCGTACGAGTCTTTTGAACATCGTACGACAATTAGGACATCTTGCGACTCTTTATGCCACATTAGCAACTTGAAAAGCATGTTAGTATAATGTATGACGCCTTACAGCTCCAAAAAACACCTTACAACACCGTACGAAACCTTAAAACTCCATAATAAACCTAATGAATTCGTACGAGTCCTTTGAACATCGTACGACAACTTAGGACATCTTAGGACTCTTTATGCCACATTAGCAACTCGAAAAGCATGTTAGTATAATGTAGGACGCCTGAAAGCTCCTAAAAACACCTTACAACACCGTACGAAACCTTAAAATTCCATAATAAACGTAATGAATTCGTACGAGTCTTTTGAACATCGTACAACAATTAGGACATCTTGCGACTCTTTATGCCACATTAGCAACTCGAAAAGCATGTTATTATAATGTAGGACGCCTTACAGCTCCTAAAAGCACCTTACATCACCGTACGAAAACTTAAAACTCCATAATACGCCTAATGAATTCGTCCTTGTCCTTTGAACATCATACTACAAGTTAGGACAACTTAAGACTCTGTATGCTATATTACCACTTGAAAAGCATGTTAGAATAACATAGGACACCTTAAAACTCCAAACAACACCTTACAGCACCGTACGAAACCTCAAAACTACATAATACACCGAATGAAATCGCCCAAGTCCTTTGAACATAGAACGACAATTAAGAACTTGTTACGACTCTGTATGCCATATTAGCACCCTGAAACGCACGTTAGTATAACTTAGGACGCCTTATAACTCCTACCAACACCTTACAACACGGTACGAAACCTTCAAACTCCATAATAAACTTAATGAATTCGTACGAGTCCTTTGAACATCGTACGACAACTTAGGACATCTTACGACTCTTTATGCGACATTAGCAACTCGAAAAGCATGTTAGTATAATGTAGGACGCCTTACAGCTCCTAAAAACACCTTACAACACCGTACGAAACCTTAAAACTCCATAATAAACCTAATGAATTCGTACGAGTCCTTTGAACATCGTACGACAACTTAGGACATCTTACGACTCTTTATGCCACATTAGCAACTCGAAAAGCATGTTAGTATAATGTAGGACGCTTGAAAGCTCCTAAAAACACCTTACAACACCGTACGAAACCTTAAAATTCCATAATGAACGTTATGAATTCGTACGAGTCTTTTGAACATCGTACAACAATTAAGACATCTTGCGACTCTTTATGCCACATTAGCAACTTGAAAAGCATGTTAGTATAATGTAGGACGCCTTACAGCTCCAAAAAACACCTTACAACACCGTACGAAACCTTAAAACTCCATAATAAACTTAATGAATTCGTACGAGTCCTTTGAACATCGTACGACAACTTAGGACATCTTACGACTCTTTATGCGACATTAGCAACTCGAAAAGCATGTTAGTATAATGTAGGACGCCTTACAGCTCCTAAAAACACCTTACAACACCGCACGAAACCTTAAAACTCCATAATAAACCTAATGAATTCGTACGAGTCCTTTGAACATCGTACGACAACTTAGGACATCTTACGACTCTTTATGCCACATTAGCAACTCGAAAAGCATGTTAGTATAATGTAGGACGCCTGAAAGCTCCTAAAAACACCTTACAACACCGTACGAAACCTTAAAATTCCATAATAAACGTAATGAATTCGTACGAGTCCTTTGAACATCGTACGACAATTAGGACATCTTGCGACTCTTTATGCCACATTAGCAACTCGAAAAGCATGTTATTATAATGTAGGACGCCTTACAGCTCCTAAAAGCACCTTACATCACCGTATGAAAACTTAAAACTCCATAATACGCCTAATGAATTCGTCCTTGTCCTTTGAACATCATACTACAAGTTAGGACATCTTAAGACTCTGTATGCTATATTAGCACTTGAAAAGCATGTTAGAATAACATAGGACACATTAAAACTCCAAACAACACCTTACAGCACCGTACGAAACCTCAAAACTACATAATAAACCGAATGAAATCGCCCAAGTCCTTTGAACATAGAACGACAATTAAGAACTTGTTACGACTCTGTATGCCATATTAGCACCTTGAAAAGCACGTTAGTATAACTTAGGACGCCTTATAACTCCTACCAACACCTTACAACACCGTACGAAACCTTAAAACTCCATAATAAACCTAATGAATTGGTCCGAGTCATTTAATCATTGTACGACAACTTAGAATATCTTACGACTCTGTATACCACATTGGCACCTTGAAAAGCTTGTTAGTATAATATACGACCCCTCAAAACTCCTAACTACTCCTTACAATACCGTACGTAAGCTTAAAACTCCATAATAAACCTAAAGAATACGTACGAGTCCTTTTAACGTTGTACGGCAACTTAGGACATCTTACGACTCTTTATGCCACATTAGCAACTTGAAAAGCATGTTAGTATAATGTAGGACGCCTTACACCTCCAAAAAACACCTTACAACACCGTACGAAACCTTAAAACTCCATAATAAACTTAATGAATTCGTACGAGTCCTTTGAACATAGTACGACAACTTAGGACATCTTACGACTCTTTATGCGACATTAGCAACTCGAAAAGCATGTTAGTATAATGTAGGACGCCTTACAGCTCCTAAAAACACCTTACAACACTGTACGAAACCTTAAAACTCCATAATAAACCTAATGAATTCGTACGAGTCCTTTGAACATCGTACGACAACTTAGGACATCTTACGACTCTTTATGCCACATTAGCAACTCGAAAAGCATGTTAGTATAATGTAGGACGCTTGAAAGCTCCTAAAAACACCTTACAACACCGTACGAAACCTTAAAATTCCATAATAAACGTAATGAATTCGTACGAGTCTTTTGAACATCGTACGACAATTAAGACATCTTGCGACTCTTTATGCCACATTAGCAACTTGAAAAGCATGTTAGTATAATGTACGACGCCTTACAGCTCCAAAAAACACCTTACAACACCGTACGAAACCTTAAAACTCCATAATAAACTTAATGAATTCGTACGAGTCCTTTGAACATCGTACGACAACTTAGGACATCTTACGACTCTTTATGCGACATTAGCAACTCGAAAAGCATGTTAGTATAATGTAGGACGCCTTACAGCTCCTAAAAACACCTTACAACACCGTACGAAATCTTAAAACTCCATAATAAACCTAATGAATTCGTTCGAGTCCTTTGAACATCGTACGACAACTTAGGACATCTTTCGACTCTTTATGCCACATTAGCAACTCGAAAAGCATGTTAGTATAATGTAGGACGCCTGAAAGCTCCTAAAAACACCTTACAACACCGTACGAAACCTTAAAATTCCATAATAAACGTAATGAATTCGTACGAGTCTTTTGAACATCGTACGACAATTAGGACATCTTGCGACTCTTTATGCCACATTAGCAACTCGAAAAGCATGTTAGTATAATGTAGGACGCCTGAAAGCTCCTAAAAACACCTTACAACACCGTACGAAACCTTAAAATTCCATAATAAACGTAATGAATTCGTACGAGTCTTTTGAACATCGTACGACAATTAGGACATCTTGCGACTCTTTATGCCACATTAGCAACTCGAAAAGCATGTTAGTATAATGTAGGACTCCTTACTGCTCCTAAAAGCACCTTACATCACCGTACGAAAACTTAAAACTCCATTATACGCCTAATGAATTCGTCCTTGTCCTTTGAACATCGTACTACAAGTTAGGACATCTTAAGACTCTGTATGCTATATTAGCACTTGAAAAGCATGTTAGTATAACGTAGGACGCCTTAAACCTCCAAACAACACCTTACAACACCGCACGAAACCTCATAACTACATAATAAACCGAATGAAATCGCCCAAGTCCTTTGAACATAGAACGACAATTCAGAACTTGTTACGACTCTGTATGCCATATTAGCACCTTGAAAAGCACGTTAGTATAACTTAGGACGCCTTATAACTCCTAACAACACCTTACAACACCGTACGAAACCTTAAAACTCCATAATAAACCTTATGAAATGGTCCGAGTCATTTAATCATTGTACGACAACTTAGAATATCTTACGACTCTGTATACCACATTGGCACCTTGAAAAGCTTGTTAGTATAATATACGACCCCTCAAAACTCCTAACTACTCCTTTCAATACCGTACGTAAGCTAAAAACTCCATAATAAACCTAATGAATACGTACGAGTCTTTTTAACGTCGTACGCCAACTTAGGACATCTTACGACTCTTTATGCCACATTAGCAACTTGAAAAGCATGTTAGTATAATGTAGGACGCCTTACAGCTCCAAAAAAACACCTTACAACACCGTACGAAACCTTAAAACTCCATAATAAACCTAATGAATTTGTACGAGTCCTTTGAACATCGTACGACAACTTAGGACATCTTACGACTCTTTATGCCACATTAGAAACTCGAAAAGCATATTAGTATAATGTAGGACGCCTTACAGCTCCTAAAAACACCTTACAACACCGTACGAAACCTTAAAACTCCATAATAAACCTAATGAATTCGTACGAGTCTTTTGAACATCGTACGACAAAAAGGACATCTTGCGACTCTTTATGCCACATTAGCAACTCGAAAAGCATGTTAGTATAATGTAGGACGTTTAAAGCTCCTAAAAACACCTTACAACACCGTACGAAACCTTATAATTCCATAATAAACGTAATGAATTCGTACGAGTCTTTTGAACATCGTACGACAATTAGGACATCTTGCGACTCTTTATGCCACATTAGCAACTTGAAAAGCATGTTAGTATAATGTATGACGCCTTACAGCTCCAAAAAACACCTTACAACACCGTACGAAACCTTAAAACTCCATAATAAACCTAATGAATTCGTACGAGTCCTTTGAACATCGTACGACAACTTAGGACATCTTAGGACTCTTTATGCCACATTAGCAACTCGAAAAGCATGTTAGTATAATGTAGGACGCCTGAAAGCTCCTAAAAACACCTTACAACACCGTACGAAACCTTAAAATTCCATAATAAACGTAATGAATTCGTACGAGTCTTTTGAACATCGTACAACAATTAGGACATCTTGCGACTCTTTATGCCACATTAGCAACTCGAAAAGCATGTTATTATAATGTAGGACGCCTTACAGCTCCTAAAAGCACCTTACATCACCGTACGAAAACTTAAAACTCCATAATACGCCTAATGAATTCGTCCTTGTCCTTTGAACATCATACTACAAGTTAGGACAACTTAAGACTCTGTATGCTATATTACCACTTGAAAAGCATGTTAGAATAACATAGGACACCTTAAAACTCCAAACAACACCTTACAGCACCGTACGAAACCTCAAAACTACATAATACACCGAATGAAATCGCCCAAGTCCTTTGAACATAGAACGACAATTAAGAACTTGTTACGACTCTGTATGCCATATTAGCACCCTGAAACGCACGTTAGTATAACTTAGGACGCCTTATAACTCCTACCAACACCTTACAACACGGTACGAAACCTTCAAACTCCATAATAAACTTAATGAATTCGTACGAGTCCTTTGAACATCGTACGACAACTTAGGACATCTTACGACTCTTTATGCGACATTAGCAACTCGAAAAGCATGTTAGTATAATGTAGGACGCCTTACAGCTCCTAAAAACACCTTACAACACCGTACGAAACCTTAAAACTCCATAATAAACCTAATGAATTCGTACGAGTCCTTTGAACATCGTACGACAACTTAGGACATCTTACGACTCTTTATGCCACATTAGCAACTCGAAAAGCATGTTAGTATAATGTAGGACGCTTGAAAGCTCCTAAAAACACCTTACAACACCGTACGAAACCTTAAAATTCCATAATGAACGTTATGAATTCGTACGAGTCTTTTGAACATCGTACAACAATTAAGACATCTTGCGACTCTTTATGCCACATTAGCAACTTGAAAAGCATGTTAGTATAATGTAGGACGCCTTACAGCTCCAAAAAACACCTTACAACACCGTACGAAACCTTAAAACTCCATAATAAACTTAATGAATTCGTACGAGTCCTTTGAACATCGTACGACAACTTAGGACATCTTACGACTCTTTATGCGACATTAGCAACTCGAAAAGCATGTTAGTATAATGTAGGACGCCTTACAGCTCCTAAAAACACCTTACAACACCGTACGAAACCTTAAAACTCCATAATAAACCTAATGAATTCGTACGAGTCCTTTGAACATCGTACGACAACTTAGGACATCTTACGACTCTTTATGCCACATTAGCAACTCGAAAAGCATGTTAGTATAATGTAGGACGCCTGAAAGCTCCTAAAAACACCTTACAACACCGTACGAAACCTTAAAATTCCATAATAAACGTAATGAATTCGTACGAGTCCTTTGAACATCGTACGACAATTAGGACATCTTGCGACTCTTTATGCCACATTAGCAACTCGAAAAGCATGTTATTATAATGTAGGACGCCTTACAGCTCCTAAAAGCACCTTACATCACCGTATGAAAACTTAAAACTCCATAATACGCCTAATGAATTCGTCCTTGTCCTTTGAACATCATACTACAAGTTAGGACATCTTAAGACTCTGTATGCTATATTAGCACTTGAAAAGCATGTTAGAATAACATAGGACACATTAAAACTC
Source organism: Tagetes erecta (assembly GCA_030867185.1). Lineage (NCBI taxonomy): Eukaryota > Viridiplantae > Streptophyta > Magnoliopsida > Asterales > Asteraceae > Tagetes > Tagetes erecta. The sequence continues at coordinate 29,297,771 of CM061492.1, read as the reverse complement.
CAAACAACACCTTACAGCACCGTACGAAACCTCAAAACTACATAATAAACCGAATGAAATCGCCCAAGTCCTTTGAACATAGAACGACAATTAAGAACTTGTTACGACTCTGTATGCCATATTAGCACCTTGAAAAGCACGTTAGTATAACTTAGGACGCCTTATAACTCCTACCAACACCTTACAACACCGTACGAAACCTTAAAACTCCATAATAAACCTAATGAATTGGTCCGAGTCATTTAATCATTGTACGACAACTTAGAATATCTTACGACTCTGTATACCACATTGGCACCTTGAAAAGCTTGTTAGTATAATATACGACCCCTCAAAATTCCTAACTACTCCTTACAATACCGTACGTAAGCTTAAAACTCCATAATAAACCTAAAGAATACGTACGAGTCCTTTTAACGTTGTACGGCAACTTAGGACATCTTACGACTCTTTATGCCACATTAGCAACTTGAAAAGCATGTTAGTATAATGTAGGACGCCTTACACCTCCAAAAAACACCTTACAACACCGTACGAAACCTTAAAACTCCATAATAAACTTAATGAATTCGTACGAGTCCTTTGAACATAGTACGACAACTTAGGACATCTTACGACTCTTTATGCGACATTAGCAACTCGAAAAGCATGTTAGTATAATGTAGGACGCCTTACAGCTCCTAAAAACACCTTACAACACTGTACGAAACCTTAAAACTCCATAATAAACCTAATGAATTCGTACGAGTCCTTTGAACATCGTACGACAACTTAGGACATCTTACGACTCTTTATGCCACATTAGCAACTCGAAAAGCATGTTAGTATAATGTAGGACGCTTGAAAGCTCCTAAAAACACCTTACAACACCGTACGAAACCTTAAAATTCCATAATAAACGTAATGAATTCGTACGAGTCTTTTGAACATCGTACGACAATTAAGACATCTTGCGACTCTTTATGCCACATTAGCAACTTGAAAAGCATGTTAGTATAATGTACGACGCCTTACAGCTCCAAAAAACACCTTACAACACCGTACGAAACCTTAAAACTCCATAATAAACTTAATGAATTCGTACGAGTCCTTTGAACATCGTACGACAACTTAGGACATCTTACGACTCTTTATGCGACATTAGCAACTCGAAAAGCATGTTAGTATAATGTAGGACGCCTTACAGCTCCTAAAAACACCTTACAACACCGTACGAAATCTTAAAACTCCATAATAAACCTAATGAATTCGTTCGAGTCCTTTGAACATCGTACGACAACTTAGGACATCTTTCGACTCTTTATGCCACATTAGCAACTCGAAAAGCATGTTAGTATAATGTAGGACGCCTGAAAGCTCCTAAAAACACCTTACAACACCGTACGAAACCTTAAAATTCCATAATAAACGTAATGAATTCGTACGAGTCTTTTGAACATCGTACGACAATTAGGACATCTTGCGACTCTTTATGCCACATTAGCAACTCGAAAAGCATGTTAGTATAATGTAGGACGCCTGAAAGCTCCTAAAAACACCTTACAACACCGTACGAAACCTTAAAATTCCATAATAAACGTAATGAATTCGTACGAGTCTTTTGAACATCGTACGACAATTAGGACATCTTGCGACTCTTTATGCCACATTAGCAACTCGAAAAGCATGTTAGTATAATGTAGGACTCCTTACTGCTCCTAAAAGCACCTTACATCACCGTACGAAAACTTAAAACTCCATTATACGCCTAATGAATTCGTCCTTGTCCTTTGAACATCGTACTACAAGTTAGGACATCTTAAGACTCTGTATGCTATATTAGCACTTGAAAAGCATGTTAGTATAACGTAGGACGCCTTAAACCTCCAAACAACACCTTACAACACCGCACGAAACCTCATAACTACATAATAAACCGAATGAAATCGCCCAAGTCCTTTGAACATAGAACGACAATTCAGAACTTGTTACGACTCTGTATGCCATATTAGCACCTTGAAAAGCACGTTAGTATAACTTAGGACGCCTTATAACTCCTAACAACACCTTACAACACCGTACGAAACCTTAAAACTCCATAATAAACCTTATGAAATGGTCCGAGTCATTTAATCATTGTACGACAACTTAGAATATCTTACGACTCTGTATACCACATTGGCACCTTGAAAAGCTTGTTAGTATAATATACGACCCCTCAAAACTCCTAACTACTCCTTTCAATACCGTACGTAAGCTAAAAACTCCATAATAAACCTAATGAATACGTACGAGTCCTTTTAACGTCGTACGCCAACTTAGGACATCTTACGACTCTTTATGCCACATTAGCAACTTGAAAAGCATGTTAGTATAATGTAGGACGCCTTACAGCTCCAAAAAACACCTTACAACACCGTACGAAACCTTAAAACTCCATAATAAACCTAATGAATTTGTACGAGTCCTTTGAACATCGTACGACAACTTAGGACATCTTACGACTCTTTATGCCACATTAAAAACTCGAAAAGCATATTAGTATAATGTAGGACGCCTTACAGCTCCTAAAAACACCTTACAACACCGTACGAAACCTTAAAACTCCATAATAAACCTAATGAATTCGTACGAGTCTTTTGAACATCGTACGACAAAAAGGACATCTTGCGACTCTTTATGCCACATTAGCAACTCGAAAAGCATGTTAGTATAATGTAGGACGTTTAAAGCTCCTAAAAACACCTTACAACACCGTACGAAACCTTATAATTCCATAATAAACGTAATGAATTCGTACGAGTCTTTTGAACATCGTACGACAATTAGGACATCTTGCGACTCTTTATGCCACATTAGCAACTTGAAAAGCATGTTAGTATAATGTATGACGCCTTACAGCTCCAAAAAACACCTTACAACACCGTACGAAACCTTAAAACTCCATAATAAACCTAATGAATTCGTACGAGTCCTTTGAACATCGTACGACAACTTAGGACATCTTAGGACTCTTTATGCCACATTAGCAACTCGAAAAGCATGTTAGTATAATGTAGGACGCCTGAAAGCTCCTAAAAACACCTTACAACACCGTACGAAACCTTAAAATTCCATAATAAACGTAATGAATTCGTACGAGTCTTTTGAGCATCGTACGACAATTAGGACATCTTGCGACTCTTTATGCCACATTAGCAACTCGAAAAGCATGTTATTATAATGTAGGACGCCTTACAGCTCCTAAAAGCACCTTACATCACCGTACGAAAACTTAAAACTCCATAATACGCCTAATGAATTCGTCCTTGTCCTTTGAACATCATACTACAAGTTAGGACAACTTAAGACTCTGTATGCTATATTACCACTTGAAAAGCATGTTAGAATAACATAGGACACCTTAAAACTCCAAACAACACCTTACAGCACCGTACGAAACCTCAAAACTACATAATACACCGAATGAAATCGCCCAAGTCCTTTGAACATAGAACGACAATTAAGAACTTGTTACGACTCTGTATGCCATATTAGCACCCTGAAACGCACGTTAGTATAACTTAGGACGCCTTATAACTCCTACCAACACCTTACAACACGGTACGAAACCTTAAAACTCCATAATAAACTTAATGAATTCGTACGAGTCCTTTGAACATCGTACGACAACTTAGGACATCTTACGACTCTTTATGCGACATTAGCAACTCGAAAAGCATGTTAGTATAATGTAGGACGCCTTACAGCTCCTAAAAACACCTTACAACACCGTACGAAACCTTAAAACTCCATAATAAACCTAATGAATTCGTACGAGTCCTTTGAACATCGTACGACAACTTAGGACATCTTACGACTCTTTATGCCACATTAGCAACTCGAAAAGCATGTTAGTATAATGTAGGACGCTTGAAAGCTCCTAAAAACACCTTACAACACCGTACGAAACCTTAAAATTCCATAATGAACGTTATGAATTCGTACGAGTCTTTTGAACATCGTACAACAATTAAGACATCTTGCGACTCTTTATGCCACATTAGCAACTTGAAAAGCATGTTAGTATAATGTAGGACGCCTTACAGCTCCAAAAAACACCTTACAACACCGTACGAAACCTTAAAACTCCATAATAAACTTAATGAATTCGTACGAGTCCTTTGAACATCGTACGACAACTTAGGACATCTTACGACTCTTTATGCGACATTAGCAACTCGAAAAGCATGTTAGTATAATGTAGGACGCCTTACAGCTCCTAAAAACACCTTACAACACCGTACGAAACCTTAAAATTCCATAATAAACGTAATGAATTCGTACGAGTCTTTTGAACATCGTACGACAATTAAGAACTTGTTACGACTCTGTATGCCATATTAGCACCTTGAAAAGCACGTTAGTATAACTTAGGACGCCTTATAACTCCTACCAACACCTTACAACACCGTACGAAACCTTAAAACTCCATAATAAACCTAATGAATTGGTCCGAGTCATTTAATCATTGTACGACAACTTAGAATATCTTACGACTCTGTATACCACATTGGCACCTTGAAAAGCTTGTTAGTATAATATACGACCCCTCAAAACTCCTAACTACTCCTTACAATACCGTACGTAAGCTTAAAACTCCATAATAAACCTAAAGAATACGTACGAGTCCTTTTAACGTTGTACGGCAACTTAGGACATCTTACGACTCTTTATGCCACATTAGCAACTTGAAAAGCATGTTAGTATAATGTAGGACGCCTTACAGCTCCAAAAAACACCTTACAACACCGTACGAAACCTTAAAACTCCATAATAAACTTAATGAATTCGTACGAGTCCTTTGAACATCGTACGACAACTTAGGACATCTTACGACTCTTTATGCGACATTAGCAACTCGAAAAGCATGTTAGTATAATGTACGACGCCTTACAGCTCCTAAAAACACCTTACAACACCGTACGAAATCTTAAAACTCCATAATAAACCTAATGAATTCGTTCGAGTCCTTTGAACATCGTACGACAACTTAGGACATCTTTCGACTCTTTATGCCACATTAGCAACTCGAAAAGCATGTTAGTATAATGTAGGACGCCTGAAAGCTCCTAAAAACACCTTACAACACCGTACGAAACCTTAAAATTCCATAATAAACGTAATGAATTCGTACGAGTCTTTTGAACATCGTACGACAATTAGGACATCTTGCGACTCTTTATGCCACATTAGCAACTCGAAAAGCATGTTAGTATAATGTAGGACGCCTGAAAGCTCCTAAAAACACCTTACAACACCGTACGAAACCTTAAAATTCCATAATAAACGTAATGAATTCGTACGAGTCTTTTGAACATCGTACGACAATTAGGACATCTTGCGACTCTTTATGCCACATTAGCAACTCGAAAAGCATGTTAGTATAATGTAGGACTCCTTACAGCTCCTAAAAGCACCTTACATCACCGTACGAAAACTTAAAACTCCATTATACGCCTAATGAATTCGTCCTTGTCCTTTGAACATCGTACTACAAGTTAGGACATCTTAAGACTCTGTATGCTATATTAGAACTTGAAAAGCATGTTAGTATAACATAGGACACCTTAAAACTCCAAACAACACCATACAACACCATACGAAACCTCAAAACTACATAATAAACCGAATGAAATCGCCCAAGTCCTTTGAACATAGAACGACAATTCAGAACTTGTTACGACTCTGTATGCCATATTAGCACCTTGAAAAGCTCGTTAGCATAACTTAGGACGCCTTATAACTCCTACAATCACCTTACAACAACGTACGAAACCTTAAAACTCCTTAATAAACCTAATGAATTAGTCCGAGTCATTTAATCATTGTACGACAACTTAGAATATCTTACGACTCTGTATACCACTTTAGCACCTTGAAAAGCTTGTTAGTATAATATACGACGCCTCAAAACTCCTAACTACACCTTACAATACCGTACGTAAGCTTAAAACTCCATAATAAACCTAATGAATTCGTACGAGTCCTTTTAACGTCGTAAGACAACTTAGGACATCTTACGACTCTTTATGCCACATTAGCAACTTGAAAAGCATGTTAGTATAATGTAGGACGCCTTACAGCTCCAAAAAACACCTTACAACACCGTACCAAACCTTAAAACACCATAATAAACTTAATGAATTCGTACGAGTCCTTTGAACATCGTACGACAACTTAGGACATCTTACGACTCTTTATGCGACATTAGCAACTCGAAAAGCATGTTTGTATAATGTAGGACGCCTTACAGCTCCTAAAAACACCTTACAACACCGTACGAAACCTTAAAACTCCATAATAAACCTAATGAAATCGTACGAGTCCTTTGAACATCGTACGACAACTTAGGACATCTTACGACTCTTTATGCCACATTAGCAACTCGAAAAGCATGTTAGTATAATGTAGGACGCTTGAAAACTCCTAAAAACACCTTACAACACCGTACGAAACCTTAAAATTCCATAATAAACGTAATGAATTCGTACGAGTCTTTTGAACATCGTACGACAATTAAGACATCTTGCGACTCTTTATGCCACATTAGCAACTTGAAAAGCATGTTAGTATAATGTACGACGCCTTACAGCTCCAAAAAACACCTTACAACACCGTACGAAACCTTAAAAGTCCATAATAAACTTAATGAATTCGTACGAGTCCTTTGAACATCGTACGACAACTTAGGACATCTTACGACTCTTTATGCGACATTAGCAACTCGAAAAGCATGTTAGTATAATGTACGACGCCTTACAGCTCCTAAAAACACCTTACAACACCGTACGAAATCTTAAAACTCCATAATAAACCTAATGAATTCGTTCGAGTCCTTTGAACATCGTACGACAACTTAGGACATCTTTCGACTCTTTATGCCACATTAGCAACTCGAAAAGCATGTTAGTATAATGTAGGACGCCTGAAAGCTCCTAAAAACACCTTACAACACCGTACGAAACCTTAAAATTCAATAATAAACGTAATGAATTCGTACGAGTCTTTTGAACATCGTACGACAATTAAGACATCTTGCGACTCTTTATGCCACATTAGCAACTCGAAAAGCATGTTAGTATAATGTAGGACGCCTGAAAGCTCCTAAAAACACCTTACAACACCGTACGAAACCTTAAAATTCCATAATAAACGTAATGAATTCGTACGAGTCTTTTGAACATCGTACGACAATTAGGACATCCTGCGACTCTTTATGCCACATTAGCAACTCGAAAAGCATGTTAGTATAATGTAGGACTCCTTACAGCTCCTAAAAGCACCTTACATCACCGTACGAAAACTTAAAACTCCATTATACGCCTAATGAATTCGTCCTTGTCCTTTGAACATCGTACTACAAGTTAGGACATCTTAAGACTCTGTATGCTATATTAGCACTTGAAAAGCATGTTAGTATAACATAGGACACCTTAAAACTCCAAACAACACCATACAACACCATACGAAACCTCAAAACTACATAATAAACCGAATGAAATCGCCCAAGTCCTTTGAACATAGAACGACAATTCAGAACTTGTTACGACTCTGTATGCCATATTAGCACCTTGAAAAGCTCGTTAGCATAACTTAGGACGCCTTATAACTCCTACAATCACCTTACAACAACGTACGAAACCTTAAAACTCCTTAATAAACCTAATGAATTAGTCCGAGTCATTTAATCATTGTACGACAACTTAGAATATCTTACGACTCTGTATACCACTTTAGCACCTTGAAAAGCTTGTTAGTATAATATACGACGCCTCAAAACTCCTAACTACACCTTACAATACCATACGTAAGCTTAAAACTCCATAATAAACCTAATGAATTCGTACGAGTCCTTTTAACGTTGTACGACAACTTAGGACATCTTACGACTCTTTATGCCACATTAGCAACTTGAAAAGCATGTTAGTATAATGTAGGACGCCTTACAGCTCCAAAAAACACCTTACAACACCGTACCAAACCTTAAAACACCATAATAAACTTAATGAATTCGTACGAGTCCTTTGAACATCGTACGACAACTTAGGACATCTTACGACTCTTTATGCGACATTAGCAACTCGAAAAGCATGTTTGTATAATGTAGGACGCCTTACAGCTCCTAAAAACACCTTACAACACCGTACGAAACCTTAAAACTCCATAATAAACCTAATGAATTCGTACGAGTCCTTTGAACATCGTACGACAACTTAGGACATCTTACGACTCTTTATGCCACATTAGCAACTCGAAAAGCATGTTAGTATAATGTAGGACGCCTGAAAGCTCCTAAAAACACCTTACAACACCGTACGAAACCTTAAAATTCCATAATAAACGTAATGAATTCGTACGAGTCTTTTGAACATCGTACGACAATTAGGACATCTTGCGACTCTTTATGCCACATTAGCTACTCGAAAAGCATGTTAGTATAATGTAGGACGCCTTAAAGCTCCTAAAAGCACCTTACATCACCGTACGAAAACTTAAAACTCCATTATACGCCTAATGAATTCGTCCTTGTCCTTTGAACATCGTACTACAAGTTAGGACATCTTAAGACTCTGTATGCTATATTAGCACTTGAAAAGCATGTTAGTATAACATAGGACACCTTAAAACTCCAAACAACACCATACAACACCATACGAAACCTCAAAACTACATAATAAACCGAATGAAATCGCCCATGTCCTTTGAACATAGAACGACAATTCAGAACTTGTTACGACTCTGTATGCCATATTAGCACCTTGAAAAGCTCGTTAGCATAACTTAGGACGCCTTATAACTCCTACAATCACCTTACAACAACGTACAAAACCTTAAAACTCCATAATAAACCTAACCGAGTCATTTAATCATTGTACGACAACTTAGAATATCTTACGACTCTGTATACCACTTTAGCACCTTGAAAAGCTTGTTAGTATAATATACGACGCCTCAAAACTCCTAACTACACCTTACAATACCGTACGTAAGCTTAAAACTCCATAATAAACCTAATGAATTCGTACGAGTCCTTTTAACGTCGTAAGACTACTTAGGACATCTTACGACTCTTTATGCCACATTAGCAACGCGAAAAGCATGTTAGTATAATGTAGGACGCCTTACAGCTCCTAAAAATAACTTACAACACAGTACGAAACCTTAAAACTCCATAATAAACCTAACGAATTCGTACGAGTCCTTTGAATATCGTACGACAACTTAGGACATCTTACGACTCTTTATGCCACATTAGCAACTCGAAAAGCATGTTAGTTTAATGTAGGACGCCTTACATCTCCTAAAAACACCTTACAACACCTATGAAACCTTAAAACTCCATAATAAACCTAATGAATTCGTACGAGTCCTTTGAACATCGTACGAAAACTTAGGACATCTTACGACTCTTTATGCCATATTAGCAACTCGAAAAGCATGTTAGTATAACGTAGGACGCCTTGCAGCTCCTAAAAACACCTTACATTACCGTACGAAAACTTTAAACTCCATAATGCGGCTAATGAATTCGTCCGAGTCCTTTGAACATCGTACTACAAGTTAGAACATCTTAAGACTCTTTATGCCATATTAGCACCTTGAAAAGCATGTTAGTATAAAGTAGGACGCCTTAAAACTCCAAACAACACCTTACAACACCGTACGAAACCTCAAAACTACATAATAAACCGAATGAAATCACCCAAGTCCTTTGAGCATAGTACGACAATTCAGAACTTGTTACGACTCTGTATGTCGCATTAGCACCTTGAAAAGCATGTTAGTATAACTTAGGACGCCTTAAAACTCCTAACAACACATCACAACACCTTACGAACCCTTAAAACTCCATAATAAACCTAATGAATTGGTCCGAGTCATTTAAACATTGTACGACAACTTAGAATATCTTACGACTCTGTATACCACATTAGCACCTTGAAAAGCTTGTTAGTATAATATACGACGCCTCAAAACTCCTAACTACACCTTACAATACTGTACGTAAGCTTAAAACTACATAATAAACCTAATGAATTCGTACGAGTCCTTTTAACGTCGTTCGAAAACTTAGGACATCTTACGACTCTTTATGCCACACTCGAAAAGCATGTTAGTATAATGTAGGACGCCTTACAGCTCAAAAAAACACCTTACAACACCTACGAAACCTTAAAACTCCATAATAAACCTAATAAATTGGTCCGAGTCATTTAAACAGTGTACGACAACTTAGAATATCTTACGACTCTGTATACCACTTTAGCACCTTGAAAAGCTTGTTAGTATAATATACGACGCCTCAAAACTCCTAACTACACCTTACAATACCGTACGTAAGCTTAAAACTCAATAATAAACCTAATGAATTCGTACGAGTCCTTTTAACGTCGTAAGACAACTTAGGACATCTTACGACTCTTTATGCCACATTAGCAACGCGAAAAGCATGTTAGTATAACGTAGGACGCCTTACAGCTCCTAAAAACAACTTACAACACCGTACGAAACTTTAAAACTCCATAATAAACCTAATGAATTCGTACGAGTCCTTTGAACATCGTACGACAACTTAGGACATCTTACGACTCTTTATGCCACATTAGCAACTCGAAAAGCATGTTAGTATAATGTAGGACGCCTGAAAGCTCCTAAAAACACCTTACAACACCGTACGAAACCTTAAAATTCCATAATAAACGTAATGAATTCGTACGAGTCTTTTGAACATCGTACGACAATTAGGACATCTTGCGACTCTTTATGCCACATTAGCAACTCGAAAAGCATGTTAGTATAATGTAGGACTCCTTACAGCTCCTAAAAGCACCTTACATCACCGTACGAAAACTTAAAACTCCATAATACGCCTAATGAATTCGTCCTTGTCCTTTGAACATCGTACTACAAGTTAGGACATCTTAAGACTCTGTATGCTATATTAGCACTTGAAAAGCATGTTAGTATAACATAGGACACCTTAAAACTCCAAACAACACCATACAACACCATACGAAACCTCAAAACTAGATAATAAACCGAATGAAATCGCCCAAGTCCTTTGAACATAGAACGACAATTCAGAACTTGTTACGACTCTGTATGCCATATTAGCACCTTGAAAAGCTCGTTAGCATAACTTAGGACGCCTTATAACTCCTACCAACACCTTACAACACCGTACAAAACCTTAAAACTCCATAATAAACCTAATGAATTGGTCCGAGTCATTTAAACAGTGTACGACAACTTAGAATATCTTACGACTCTGTATACCACTTTAGCACCTTGAAAAGCTTGTTAGTATAATATACGACGCCTCAAAACTCCTAACTACACCTTACAATACCGTACGTAAGCTTAAAACTCAATAATAAACCTAATGAATTCGTACGAGTCCTTTTAACGTCGTAAGACAACTTAGGACATCTTACGACTCTTTATGCCACATTAGCAACGCGAAAAGCATGTTAGTATAACGTAGGACGCCTTACAGCTCCTAAAAACAACTTACAACACCGTACGAAACCTTAAAACTCCATAATAAACCTAATGAATTCGTACGAGTCCTTTGAACATCGTACGACAACTTAGGACATCTTACGACTCTTTATGCCACATTAGCAACTCGAAAAGCATGTTAGTATAATGTAGGACGCCTGAAAGCTCCTAAAAACACCTTACAACACCGTACGAAACCTTAAAATTCCATAATAAACGTAATGAATTCGTACGAGTCCTTTGAACATCGTACGACAATTAGGACATCTTGCGACTCTTTATGCCACATTAGCAACTCGAAAAGCATGTTATTATAATGTAGGACGCCTTACAGCTCCTAAAAGCACCTTACATCACCGTATGAAAACTTAAAACTCCATAATACGCCTAATGAATTCGTCCTTGTCCTTTGAACATCATACTACAAGTTAGGACATCTTAAGACTCTGTATGCTATATTAGCACTTGAAAAGCATGTTAGAATAACATAGGACACATTAAAACTCCAAACAACACCTTACAGCACCGTACGAAACCTCAAAACTACATAATAAACCGAATGAAATCGCCCAAGTCCTTTGAACATAGAACGACAATTAAGAACTTGTTACGACTCTGTATGCCATATTAGCACCTTGAAAAGCACGTTAGTATAACTTAGGACGCCTTATAACTCCTATCAACACCTTACAACACCGTACGAAACCTTAAAACTCCATAATAAACCTAATGAATTGGTCCGAGTCATTTAATCATTGTACGACAACTTAGAATATCTTACGACTCTGTATATCACATTGGCACCTTGAAAAGCTTGTTAGTATAATATACGACCCCTCAAAACTCCTAACTACTCCTTACAATACCGTACGTAAGCTTAAAACTCCATAATAAACCTAAAGAATACGTACGAGTCCTTTTAACGTTGTACGGCAACTTAGGACATCTTACGACTCTTTATGCCACATTAGCAACTTGAAAAGCATGTTAGTATAATGTAGGACGCCTTACACCTCCAAAAAACACCTTACAACACCGTACGAAACCTTAAAATCCATAATAAACTTAATGAATTCGTACGAGTCCTTTGAACATAGTACGACAACTTAGGACATCTTACGACTCTTTATGCGACATTAGCAACTCGAAAAGCATGTTAGTATAATGTAGGACGCCTTACAGCTCCTAAAAACACCTTACAACACTGTACGAAACCTTAAAACTCCATAATAAACCTAATGAATTCGTAGGAGTCCTTTGAACATCGTACGACAACTTAGGACATCTTACGACTCTTTATGCCACATTAGCAACTCGAAAAGCATGTTAGTATAATGTAGGACGCTTGAAAGCTCCTAAAAACACCTTACAACACCTTACGAAACCTTAAAATTCCATAATAAACGTAATGAATTCGTACGAGTCTTTTGAACATCGTACGACAATTAAGACATCTTGCGACTCTTTATGCCACATTAGCAACTTGAAAAGCATGTTAGTATAATGTACGACGCCTTACAGCTCCAAAAAACACCTTACAACACCGTACGAAACCTTAAAACTCCATAATAAACTTAATGAATTCGTACGAGTCCTTTGAACATCGTACGACAACTTAGGACATCTTACGACTCTTTATGCGACATTAGCAACTCGAAAAGCATGTTAGTATAATGTAGGACGCCTTACAGCTCCTAAAAACACCTTACAACACCGTACGAAATCTTAAAACTTTATAATAAACCTAATGAATTCGTTCGAGTCCTTTGAACATCGTACGACAACTTAGGACATCTTTCGACTCTTTATGCCACATTAGCAACTCGAAAAGCATGTTAGTATAATGTAGGACGCCTGAAAGCTCCTAAAAACACCTTACAACACCGTACGAAACCTTAAAATTCCATAATAAACGTAATGAATTCGTACGAGTCTTTTGAACATCGTACGACAATTAGGACATCTTGCGACTCTTTATGCCACATTAGCAACTCGAAAAGCATGTTAGTATAATGTAGGACTCCTTACAGCTCCTAAAAGCACCTTACATCACCGTAAGAAAACTTAAAACTCCATTATACGCCTAATGAATTCGTCCTTGTCCATTGAACATCGTACTACAAGTTAGGACATCTTAAGACTCTGTATGCTATATTAGCACTTGAAAAGCATGTTAGTATAACATAGGACACCTTAAAACTCCAAACAACACCATACAACACCATACGAAACCTCAAAACTACATAATAAACCGAATGAAATCGCCCAAGTCCTTTGAACATAGAACGACAATTCAGAACTTGTTACGACTCTGTATGCCATATTAGCACCTTGAAACTCGAAAAGAACGTTAGGAGTATAAAAAGGATGGGGGCGATTTTGGCGATTTTGAGGGTTCTTGGTTCTTGATTCGGTTGGATCTTGGTTTCTTGATTCGGTTGGATCTTGTTTCTTGCTGATTACAACTCCTAACCGATTCTTGTTCTTGATTCTTGATCTTGTTTTTGTTTCTTGTTTATCTAGGGTTTGAATACAAAACCTAGACGTACCATCTAGGGTTTGCATGTTCTAGATTGTGTTTACGGCCTTGTTTTCTGTTCTGTTCTTTTGTTTCCTGATCGATCTACGTCTAATATTGTGTAACAACCCTGAGATAACGTGGTTTACCATATTGTTCGAGCGTTGTTAGCAACAATTAGGGTTTGTCGATTAGGGTTTTTTGTTTCTACTGAATCCACGATCATTTACGTTCTGTTTCTAATTGCTTAGTAGGTCTGTAATCAAGAGCGGCTGTTGAATATAGTTTAGCTTCTTGGTACGAATCCTATTAACCTTTTAAGAGATAGTTCGTTGTGACCTGGTCTTCTTGTTTGTTCATCGTTCGTCTATGATGGGCAAGAGTTCGTTAGCTTCAAAAGTGACTAATATTGATGGGGTGCCGAGGGTAGGAATCTTAAGAAAGTATGGGGCTGATGGTATTGCCAATGTGCAGAATGTGCAGACTGCATCTTCCATGCAGCAGGATCAGCGTGATGTAGATGATAGCAAATATGGAGCTGTTGGTAGCGTTGACATGATGAAAACAGATGATGTTGCAGCAAGTTCAGATAAGGGTAATTCAAATGATATGGTAACTAATCTGATTGGGTCAGGTGGTATTGATGATACAGGGAAGAGATCTTATGCTGATCAAGTACTAGCAAAGGGGAAGGAATCGAGTAATGCAGGTATAAACTTTCGATATTTGGTGAATGATGAATCGAAAGAGGATTGTGATATTGTATTATCTAAAGAATCGGTTAGTAGGGTTTGTGAGAAGCTGGAGTTCATGCTATATGGGTATTTTCTGGGTGATAGAATAGCTTTTCCTGTTGTGGATTATTATACAAAAACTCATTGGCGGAAATATGGCTTGGAAAAATCAATGATGAACACGAATGGCTTTTTCTTTTTCAAATTCAAGGATTCGAAAGGGATGATGGAGGTTTTAGAAAGCGGACCATGGCTGATTAGGAGTAAACCAATATTCTTGAATATATGGACTCCCACTTCGAAAGTTAGGAAGGAAGATATTAAGAATGTTGCGGTATGGGTGAAAATGCATGATGTTCCATTGGCTGCATATTCAGATGAAGGTCTAAGTTTGCTTGCGTCAAAACTTGGGCAACCGAAGATGCTTGATTCGTTCTCAACCTCGATGTGTAAGAATGTATGGGGTAGAAGTAGTTATGCTCGTGCTTTAATAGAGATTTCAGCTAATAAAGAGTTAAAAGAGCAGATCACAATAGCGATTCCAGACCTATATGGGGACGAGTACTTGAAAGAAAGTGTTACAATTGAGTATGAATGGGTGCCGCCGAGATGTTCAACATGCTGCATTTTTGGTCATAATGATCAAGAATGTCCCAAAAACATAATCTTGGATGAGGATTTGAAGGAGAAAATGGATGATGAGGGTTTTGTTGAAGTAGGTAATAAAAAAGGAGGTAAAAAGGGAGGTCTAGTATTGAAAAATCAGAAACCGAAATTTGAATATCGCCCGGTGTCTAAGTCTAAAGGACAGGAGGATACTAAAGTGGTAGGGGAGTCTTCGATTAAAACATCTAATATGTTTGACATGTTGAAGGAGAATGATAAGGGTGGAAAAGAGACTACTTCAAATAACAGCAAGGAGGCTGGTGAAGAGGACGTTGAGATGGTATATGATGAAACTGTGGGTTTTATGGAATCGGGGACCATTCCAACAAAAAAAGGGGCAAGCACTCCTTCTGTGGGGGTTTCCAATGGTTAGTTTAGCTTCATGGAATATAAGGGGCCTGAACCGTCCCCTGAAACAAAAGGAGGTTCGTCAGGTGGTTAAGGAGAACCAGTTAAGCTTATGTGCTGTGCTGGAATCTCATGTCGATGTGGCTGGTTTGTTTAATGTGTGTAATAAAGTTTTTCAGAATTGGAATTGGACGTCTAATGGGGGTGTTTGTGACAAAGGGACGCGCATTATTCTTGGATGGGATTCATCCGTATGTGATGTTATGGTTTTGCATCAAACAAATCAGGTTATGCATATTCAGGTTACGATTAAGAATGACTTGAAGGTGTTTTTTACCTCGTTTGTTTATGCTGATAATTACTACATTAACCGAAGATGCCTTTGGAGTAATCTGAAATATCATAAAAGTTTTATAGGCAAGCGTCCATGGGTGGTTATGGGTGATTTCAATTGTGCTCTGAATTTAGAAGACAAGTCTGTTGGGGCTTCTTGTATTGATATGCCCATGCGTGAATTCAAAGAGTGTATGGAAGAAATTGAAATGATGGATATTAATAGAACGGGGCTGCATTTTACTTGGAACCAAAAGCCGGGGAAGGGTGTAGGTATTCGTAACAAGATTGATCGTATTATGGGGAATATTGAGTTTATGAGTGAGTTTAGTACTGCGACTGCAATTTTTCATCCATATAGAATCTCGGATCATACACCATGTGTACTTAAACTCCCTTGTATTAATCGGAATAAACCTAAGCCGTTCAAGTTTTCTAACTTTCTGCTTTATAAACCGGGGTTTTCTGATATGGTGAAAGCGCAATGGTTACATCAGATTGAAGGGGTTCATCAGTTCAAGCTTGTTAAGAAGCTTCGGTTACTCAAGCATCCCATTAGATCTTTTCTCCATGCTCAAGGCAATTTACATTCTAATGTTACGAAATGGAGGAATAGGTTGGACGAGATTCATAGGGCGATTGACTTAGACCCTTCGAATGGTATTCTTTGTGAAGAGGAAGCGAGGTGTTTAGTTCAATTTAATCAAGCAAGTATAGATGAGGAAAGATTTTTGAAACAAAAGGCGAAGATTCATTGGTTAGCAGTGGGTGATGCGAACAACTCTTTCTTCCATAACTCTCTGAAATGTAAAAACCATAGTAATCGTATCGAGAGGGTTATAGATACAAATGGTTTGTTACATGAAGGTGGGGACGTGACTTTAGCTTTTGTGAAACACTTTGAGCAGTTTTTGGGTGTTGAAGATATTGTTACGATGCCTATTTCTCCTGATTTGTTTGAGAGACGATTGGAGAACGGTGTTGCTGTTAATATGATTCGTCCGGTTTCGGAAACGGAAGTTAAAAATGCGATGTTCTCTATTGGGGATAACAAAGCTCCGGGCCCGGATGGTTTTTCATCAGCTTTTTTCAAGAAAATGTGGCCAATCATTGGGAAAGATGTTACCCTTGCGATCCAAGACTTCTTTAGTAAGGATAAGCTTCTGAGAGAACTAAATCATACGATCATTGCCCTTATTCCAAAGGTAACAAATGCATCTCGTGTTACTGAGTTTCGCCCTATTTCTTGTTGCAATGTGCTCTATAAATGTATTAGTAAAATTATTGCGGATCGTATAAAGGATTGCTTGGCTGGTCTTGTTGGTATAAATCAGTCGGCGTTTATTCCAGGAAGGAAAATTTCTGATAACATTCTTCTAACGCAAGAGTTGATGCACAACTATCACCGAAAGAAGGGGCCGCCGCGATGTGCTTTCAAAATTGATATTCAGAAGGCATATGATACCGTGAATTGGGAGTTTGTAAAGCAGATTCTATTGGGGTTTGGATTTCACCCAAAGATGGTAAACTGGATTTATTTATGTATATCTTCAGTTACATTTTCAGTGAATGTTAATGGGAATATTCATGGTTACTTTAAGGGTAAAAGAGGATTGCGTCAAGGTGATCCTATATCGCCTTACTTGTTCACTTTGGTTATGGAAATCTTAACCCTTATTCTACAGCAGTCGTCACGTATTGAGGTGGGATTTAGATTCCATAACAAGTGTTCTAAGCAAAGAATAATTAATTTATGTTTTGCTGATGACCTTTTTATATTTGCTCGGGGAGATACTAACTCAACGAAATGTATTGTTAAGTCTCTGAAAGAGTTTACTGCTATGTCGGGTCTAGTGCCGAGTACTCAAAAGAGTACAATTTTTTTCTGTAATGTGCCTGACGGTGTTAAAAGGGCTATTTTGGATATATTACCTTTCGAGGAGGGTTCTTTACCGGTTCGTTATCTGGGGGTGCCCCTTATTTCGTCGAGATTACTTTACAAAGATTGTAATGTTCTTGTGGAGCGCATGGAGAAAAGGATCTCGAATTGGATGAATAAACTTCTGTCTTTTGCAGGAAGAGTGCAACTGATTATTTCGGTTCTATCTTCATTACATGTTTATTGGTCCTCTGTGTTTATTCTTCCCTCGCGTATTATATCGGAGCTGGAGGGAAAAATGAGGGGTTTTTTGTGGTGCCAAGGCCCTATGAAGAATGGTAAAGCTAAGGTCTCTTGGAAATCTGTTTGCGTTCCAAAATATGAAGGGGGTCTTGGAATAAGGAGAATTGCAGATGTGAACAAGGCGTTAATGACTAATCATATTTGGAGTATCCTTAGTGATCGTGAGTCGCTTTGGGTCAAATGGATTCATGTAAACAAGCTAAAAGGCAAGAGTTTTTGGGAGATTAAAGTTCCAAGTAACTGTTGCTGGAGTTGGCGCAAAATTTTGCAAATTCGTCCGTTGGTGAGACATTATTTCTGGTCGGTGTTGGGAGATGGAAGTAATACATATGCATGGTTTGATAGGTGGTGTGATGTCGGCCCCCTAGATACATATATCACGCCTAGAATGATAGCCAATGGTGGGTATGATCTTAAAGCGAAGGTGAAAGATATATATGTTGGTAATAGAATTTTATGGCCTCCTACATGGTTAGCTTCCCTTCCTATTCTGGATACCATTCATATAAATCTTAATACTGATGCAAATGATAGATTAGTTTGGAAGGTTGGGAATGATTTGCAGGAATGTTCAGCTAAGAATGTATGGAATGCTATGCGTACGAGTGAGGCGATGGTTGATTGGGCGAAGGTTATTTGGTTCCCGTTTTGCATTCCTAAACATGCTTTCTTAGCTTGGTTAGTAATGCGTGGTAAACTGTTAACTCAAGATAAACTCTTGGGATGGGATGCTGGAAGGAGGAAATCTATGAATATGATGTGTTGTTTGCTATGCTATGAGAATGTGGACTCCCATCAACATTTGTTTTTCCAGTGTAAATATGCGACTAAGGTGTGGCTTGTGACAAGGAAACGTTCATCTATGAAAAATATGACCCCGGTTTGGAATGATATTATACCCTGGTTGGTGACTCATTATAAAGCTAAATCAGCTAATTGCATTGTTGATGGCCTTGTGGTAGCTGCTACTGCGTATTATATTTGGCAGGAAAGGAATAATCGTATTTTTATAAATCATGCTCGTCCGCCAGATGTGCTTGCTGCTGAAATTATTGATTCGGTTCGATGCAAACTTATGAATCTGAAGTTCAAGAGAACAGACCCGGCTATGAGAGTTCAAAAGGATTGGAGTATTGGAGGAGATACCAAATGTGAAGATGGAGGATAGTTTGATTTCATTGCTCGTTGATGTTCTAGCTTATAGGCTAGTTGTTATGTATTAGCATTTTGCTTTCTTGGATAGGTAGATATGTGTTATCTTGTCTACATATTCAGGGCATGTCCTGACTATGTTTTAGTGTGGAACTCTTCCACACTACAAGTGCTTCAAAGTTTGTAATTAATAAAATCACCGGGGTAACCCTTTACCCAAAAAAAAAAAGCTCGTTAGCATAACTTAGGACGCCTTATAACTCCTACAATCACCTTACAACAACGTACGAAACCTTAAAACTCCTTAATAAACCTAATGAATTAGTCCGAGTCATTTAATCATTGTACGACAACTTAGAATATCTTACGACTCTGTATACCACTTTAGCACCTTGAAAAGCTTGTTAGTATAATATACGACGCCTCAAAACTCCTAACTACACCTTACAATACCGTACGTAAGCTTAAAACTCCATAATAAACCTAATGAATTCGTACGAGTCCTTTTAACGTCGTAAGACAACTTAAGACATCTTACGACTCTTTATGCCACATTAGCAACGCGAAAAGCATGTTAGTATAATGTAGGACGCCTTACAGCTCCTAAAAATAACTTACAACACCGTACGAAACCTTAAAACTCCATAATAAACCTAATGAATTCGTACGAGTCCTTTGAATATCGTACGACAACTTAGGACATCTTACGACTCTTTATGCCACATTAGCAACTCGAAAAGCATGTTAGTATAATGTAGGACGCCTGAAAGCTCCTAAAAACACCTTACAACACCATACGAAACCTTAAAATTCCATAATAAAGGTAATGAATTCGTACGAGTCTTTTGAACATCGTACGACAATTAGGACATCTTGCGACTCTTTATGCCACATTAGCAACTCGAAAAGCATGTTAGTATAATGTAGGACTCCTTACAGCTCCTAAAAGCACCTTACATCACCGTACGAAAACTTAAAACTCCATAATACGCCTAATGAATTCGTCCATGTCCTTTGAACATCGTACTACAAGTTAGGACATCTTAAGACTCTGCATGCTATATTAGCACTTGAAAAGCATGTTAGTATAACATAGGACACCTTAAAACTCCAAACAACACCATACAACACCATACGAAACCTCAAAACTACATAATAAACCGAATGAAATCGCCCAAGTCCTTTGAACATAGAACGACAATTCAGAACTTGTTACGACTCTGTATGCCATATTAGCACCTTGAAAAGCTCGTTAGCATAACTTAGGACGCCTTATAACTCCTACCAACACCTTACAACACCGTACAAAACCTTAAAACTCCATGATAAACCTAATGAATTGGTCCGAGTCATTTAATCATTGTACGACAACTTAGAATATCTTACGACTCTGTATACCACATTGGCACCTTGAAAAGCTTGTTAGTATAATATACGACCCCTCAAAACTCCTAACTACTCCTTACAATACCGTACGTAAGCTTAAAACTCCATAATAAACCTAAAGAATACGTACGAGTCCTTTTAACGTTGTACGACAACTTAGGACATCTTACGACTCTTTATGCCACATTAGCAACTTGAAAAGCATGTTAGTATAATGTAGGACGCCTTACAGCTCCAAAAAACACCTTACAACACCGTACCAAACCTTAAAACACCATAATAAACTTAATGAATTCGTACGAGTCCTTTGAACATCGTACGACAACTTAGGACATCTTACGACTCTTTATGCGACATTAGCAACTCGAAAAGCATGTTTGTATAATGTAGGACGCCTTACAGCTCCTAAAAACACCTTACAACACCGTACGAAACCTTAAAACTCCATAATAAACCTAATGAATTCGTACGAGTCCTTTGAACATCGTACGACAACTTAGGACATCTTACGACTCTTTATGCCACATTAGCAACTCGAAAAGCATGTTAGTATAATGTAGGACGCCTGAAAGCTCCTAAAAACACCTTACAACACCGTACGAAACCTTAAAATTCCATAATAAACGTAATGAATTCGTACGAGTCTTTTGAACATCGTACGACAATTAGGACATCTTGCGACTCTTTATGCCACATTAGCTACTCGAAAAGCATGTTAGTATAATGTAGGACGCCTTAAAGCTCCTAAAAGCACCTTACATCACCGTACGAAAACTTAAAACTCCATTATACGCCTAATGAATTCGTCCTTGTCCTTTGAACATCGTACTACAAGTTAGGACATCTTAAGACTCTGTATGCTATATTAGCACTTGAAAAGCATGTTAGTATAACATAGGACACCTTAAAACTCCAAACAACACCATACAACACCATACGAAACCTCAAAACTACATAATAAACCGAATGAAATCGCCCAAGTCCTTTGAACATAGAACGACAATTCAGAACTTGTTACGACTCTGTATGCCATATTAGCACCTTGAAAAGCTCGTTAGCATAACTTAGGACGCCTTATAACTCCTACAATCACCTTACAACAACGTACGAAACCTTAAAACTCCATAATAAACCTAATGAATTAGTCCGAGTCATTTAATCATTGTACGACAACTTAGAATATCTTACGACTCTGTATACCACTTTAGCACCTTGAAAAGCTTGTTAGTATAATATACGACGCCTCAAAACTCCTAACTACACCTTACAATACCGTACGTAAGCTTAAAACTCCATAATAAACCAAATGAATTCGTACGAGTCCTTTTAACGTCGTAAGACAACTTAGGACATCTTACGACTCTTTATGCCACATTAGCAACGCGAAAAGCATGTTAGTATAATGTAGGACGCCTTACAGCTCCTAAAAATAACTTACAACACAGTACGAAACCTTAAAACTCCATAATAAACCTAACGAATTCGTACGAGTCCTTTGAATATCGTACGACAACTTAGGACATCTTACGACTCTTTATGCCACATTAGCAACTCGAAAAGCATGTTAGTTTAATGTAGGACGCCTTACATCTCCTAAAAACACCTTACAACACCTATGAAACCTTAAAACTCCATAATAAACCTAATGAATTCGTACGAGTCCTTTGAACATCGTACGAAAACTTAGGACATCTTACGACTCTTTATGCCATATTAGCAACTCGAAAAGCATGTTAGTATAACGTAGGACGCCTTGCAGCTCCTAAAAACACCTTACATTACCGTACGAAAACTTTAAACTCCATAATGCGGCTAATGAATTCGTCCGAGTCCTTTGAACATCGTACTACAAGTTAGAACATCTTAAGACTCTTTATGCCATATTAGCTCCTTGAAAAGCATGTTAGTATAAAGTAGGACGCCTTAAAACTCCAAACAACACCTTACAACACCGTACGAAACCTCAAAACTACATAATAAACCGAATGAAATCACCCAAGTCCTTTGAACATAGTACGACAATTCAGAACTTGTTACGACTCTGTATGTCGCATTAGCACCTTGAAAAGCATGTTAGTATAACTTAGGACGCCTTAAAACTCCTAACAACACATCACAACACCTTACGAACCCTTAAAACTCCATAATAAACCTAATGAATTGGTCCGAGTCATTTAAACATTGTACGACAACTTAGAATATCTTACGACTCTGTATACCACATTAGCACCTTGAAAAGCTTGTTAGTATAATATACGACGCCTCAAAACTCCTAACTACACCTTACAATACTGTACGTAAGCTTAAAACTACATAATAAACCTAATGAATTCGTACGAGTCCTTTTAACGTCGTTCGAAAACTTAGGACATCTTACGACTCTTTATGCCACACTCGAAAAGCATGTTAGTATAATGTAGGACGCCTTACAGCTCAAAAAAACACCTTACAACACCTACGAAACCTTAAAACTCCATAATAAACCTAATAAATTGGTCCGAGTCATTTAAACAGTGTACGACAACTTAGAATATCTTACGACTCTGTATACCACTTTAGCACCTTGAAAAGCTTGTTAGTATAATATACGACGCCTCAAAACTCCTAACTACACCTTACAATACCGTACGTAAGCTTAAAACTCAATAATAAACCTAATGAATTCATACGAGTCCTTTTAACGTCGTAAGACAACTTAGGACATCTTACGACTCTTTATGCCACATTAGCAACGCGAAAAGCATGTTAGTATAATGTAGGACGCCTTACAGCTCCTAAAAATAACTTACAACACCGTATGAAACCTTAAAACTCCATAATAAACCTAATGAATTCGTACGAGTCCTTAGAATATCGTACGACAACTTAGGACATCTTACAACTCTTTATGCCACATTAGCAACTCGAAAAGCATGTTAGTTTAATGTAGAACGCCTTACATCTCCTAAAAACACCTTACAACACCTATGAAACCTTAAAACTCCACAATAAACCTAATGAATTCGTACGAGTCCTTTGAACATCGTACGAAAACTTAGGACTTCTTACGACTCTTTATGCCATATTAGCAACTCGAAATGCATGTTAGTATAACGTAGGACGCCTTGCAGCTCCTAAAAACACCTTACATTACCGTACGAAAACTTTAAACTCCATAATGCGGCTAATGAATTCGTCCGAGTCCTTTGAACATCGTACTACAAGTTAGAACATCTTAAGACTCTTTATGCCATATTAGCACCTTGAAAAGCATGTTAGTATAAAGTAGGACGCCTTAAAACTCCAAACAACACCTTACAACACCGTACGAAACCTCAAAACTACATAATAAACCGAATGAAATCACCCAAGTCCTTTGAACATAGTACGACAATTCAGAACTTGTTACGACTCTGTATGTCGCATTAGCACCTTGAAAAGCATGTTAGTATAACTTAGGACGCCTTAAAACTCCTAACAACACATCACAACACCTTACGAACCCTTAAAACTCCATAATAAACCTAATGAATTGGTCCGAGTCATTTAAACATTGTACGACAACTTAGAATATCTTACGACTCTGTATACCACATTAGCACCTTGAAAAGCTTGTTAGTATAATATACGACGCCTCAAAACTCCTAACTACACCTTACAATACTGTACGTAAGCTTAAAACTACATAATAAACCTAATGAATTCGTACGAGTCCTTTTAACGTCGTTCGAAAACTTAGGACATCTTACGACTCTTTATGCCACACTCGAAAAGCATGTTAGTATAATGTAGGACGCCTTACAGCTCAAAAAAACACCTTACAACACCTACGAAACCTTAAAACTCCATAATAAACCTAATAAATTGGTCCGAGTCATTTAAACAGTGTACGACAACTTAGAATATCTTACGACTCTGTATACCACTTTAGCACCTTGAAAAGCTTGTTAGTATAATATACGACGCCTCAAAACTCCTAACTACACCTTACAATACCGTACGTAAGCTTAAAACTCAATAATAAACCTAATGAATTCGTACGAGTCCTTTTAACGTCGTAAGACAACTTAGCACATCTTACGACTCTTTATGCCACATTAGCAACGTGAAAAGCATGTTAGTATAATGTAGGACGCCTTACAGCTCCTAAAAACAACTTACAACACCGTACGAAACCTTAAAACTCCATAATAAACCTAATGAATTCGTACGAGTCCTTTGAACATCGTACGACAACTTAGGACATCTTACGACTCTTTATGCCACATTAGCAACTCGAAAAACATGTTAGTATAATGTAGGACGCCTGAAAGCTCCTAAAAACACCTTACAACACCGTACGAAACCTTAAAATTCCATAATAAACGTAATGAATTCGTACGAGTCTTTTGAACATCGTACGACAATTAGGACATCTTGCGACTCTTTATGCCACATTAGCAACTCGAAAAGCATGTTAGTATAATGTAGGACTCCTTACAGCTCCTAAAAGCACCTTACATCACCGTACGAAAACTTAAAACTCCATAATACGCCTATGAATTCGTCCTTGTCCTTTGAACATCGTACTACAAGTTAGGACATCTTAAGACTCTGTATGCTATATTAGCACTTGAAAAGCATGTTAGTATAACATAGGACACCTTAAAACTCCAAACAACACCATACAACACCATACGAAACCTCAAAACTACATAATAAACCGAATGAAATCGCCCAAGTCCTTTGAACATAAAACGACAATTCAGAACTTGTTACGACTCTGTATGCCATATTAGCACCTTGAAAAGCTCGTTAGCATAACTTAGGACGCCTTATAACTCCTACCAACACCTTACAACACCGTACAAAACCTTAAAACTCCATAATAAACCTAATGAATTGGTCCGAGTCATTTAATCATTGTACGACAACTTAGAATATCTTACGATTCTGTATACCACATTGGCACCTTGAAAAGCTTGTTAGTATATTATACGACCCCTCAAAACTCCTAACTACTCCTTACAATACCGTACGTAAGCTTAAAACTCCATAATAAACCTAAAGAATACGTACGAGTCCTTTTAAAGTTGTACGACAACTTAGGACATCTTACGACTCTTTATGCCACATTAGCAACTTGAAAAGCATGTTAGTATAATGTAGGACGCCTTACAGCTCCAAAAAACACCTTACAACACCGTACGAAACCTTAAAACACCATAATAAACTTAATGAATTCGTACGAGTCCTTTGAACATCGTACGACAACTTAGGACATCTTACGACTCTTTATGCGACATTAGCAACTCGAAAAGCATGTTTGTATAATGTAGGACGCCTTACAGCTCCTAAAAAGACCTTACAACATCGTACGAAACCTTAAAACTCCATAATAAACCTAATGAATTCGTACGAGTCCTTTGAATATCGTACGACAACTTAGGACATCTTACGACTCTTTATGCCACATTAGCAACTCGAAAAGCATGTTAGTTTAATGTAGGACGCCTGAAAGCTCCTAAAAACACCTTACAACACCGTACGAAACCTTAAAATTCCATAATAAACGTAATGAATTCGTACGAGTCCTTTGAACATCGTACGACAATTAGGACATCTTGCGACTCTTTATGCCACATTAGCAACTCGAAAAGCATGTTATTATAATGTAGGACGCCTTACAGCTCCTAAAAGCACCTTACATCACCGTATGAAAACTTAAAACTCCATAATACGCCTAATGAATTCGTCCTTGTCCTTTGAACATCATACTACAAGTTAGGACATCTTAAGACTCTGTATGCTATATTAGCACTTGAAAAGCATGTTAGAATAACATAGGACACATTAAAACTCCAAACAACACCTTACAGCACCGTACGAAACCTCAAAACTACATAATAAACCGAATGAAATCGCCCAAGTCCTTTGAACATAGAACGACAATTAAGAACTTGTTACGACTCTGTATGCCATATTAGCACCTTGAAAAGCACGTTAGTATAACTTAGGACGCCTTATAACTCCTACCAACACCTTACAACACCGTACGAAACCTTAAAACTCCATAATAAACCTAATGAATTGGTCCGAGTCATTTAATCATTGTACGACAACTTAGAATATCTTACGACTCTGTATACCACATTGGCACCTTGAAAAGCTTGTTAGTATAATATACGACCCCTCAAAACTCCTAACTACTCCTTACAATACCGTACGTAAGCTTAAAACTCCATAATAAACCTAAAGAATACGTACGAGTCCTTTTAACGTTGTACGACAACTTAGGACATCTTACGACTCTTTATGCCACATTAGCAACTTGAAAAGCATGTTAGTATAATGTAGGACGCCTTACAGCTCCAAAAAACACCTTACAACACCGTACCAAACCTTAAAACACCATAATAAACTTAATGAATTCGTACGAGTCCTTTGAACATTGTACGACAACTTAGGACATCTTACGACTCTTTATGCGACATTAGCAACTCGAAAAGCATGTTTGTATAATGTAGGACGCCTTACAGCTCCTAAAAACACCTTACAACACCGTACGAAACCTTAAAACTCCATAATAAACCTAATGAATTCGTACGAGTCCTTTGAACATCGTACGACAACTTAGGACATCTTACGACTCTTTATGCCACATTAGCAACTCGAAAAGCATGTTAGTATAATGTAGGACGCCTGAAAGCTCCTAAAAACACCTTACAACACCGTACGAAACCTTAAAATTCCATAATAAACGTAATGAATTCGTACGAGTCTTTTGAACATCGTACGACAATTAGGACATCTTGCGACTCTTTATGCCACATTAGCTACTCGAAAAGCATGTTAGTATAATGTAGGACGCCTTAAAGCTCCTAAAAGCACCTTACATCACCGTACGAAAACTTAAAACTCCATTATACGCCTAATGAATTCGTCCTTGTCCTTTGAACATCGTACTACAAGTTAGGACATCTTAAGACTCTGTATGCTATATTAGCACTTGAAAAGCATGTTAGTATAACATAGGACACCTTAAAACTCCAAACAACACCATACAACACCATACGAAACCTCAAAACTACATAATAAACCGAATGAAATCGCCCAAGTCCTTTGAACATAGAACGACAATTCAGAACTTGTTACGACTCTGTATGCCATATTAGCACCTTGAAAAGCTCGTTAGCATAACTTAGGACGCCTTATAACTCCTACAATCACCTTACAACAACGTACGAAACCTTAAAACTCCATAATAAACCTAATGAATTAGTCCGAGTCATTTAATCATTGTACGACAACTTAGAATATCTTACGACTCTGTATACCACTTTAGCACCTTGAAAAGCTTGTTAGTATAATATACGACGCCTCAAAACTCCTAACTACACCTTACAATACCGTACGTAAGCTTAAAACTCCATAATAAACCAAATGAATTCGTACGAGTCCTTTTAACGTCGTAAGACAACTTAGGACATCTTACGACTCTTTATGCCACATTAGCAACGCGAAAAGCATGTTAGTATAATGTAGGACGCCTTACAGCTCCTAAAAATAACTTACAACACAGTACGAAACCTTAAAACTCCATAATAAACCTAACGAATTCGTACGAGTCCTTAGAATATCGTACGACAACTTAGGACATCTTACGACTCTTTATGCCACATTAGCAACTCGAAAAGCATGTTAGTTTAATGTAGGACGCCTTACATCTCCTAAAAACACCTTACAACACCTATGAAACCTTAAAACTCCATAATAAACCTAATGAATTCGTACGAGTCCTTTGAACATCGTACGAAAACTTAGGACATCTTACGACTCTTTATGCCAAATTAGCAACTCGAAAAGCATGTTAGTATAACGTAGGACGCGTTGCAGCTCCTAAAAACACCTTACATTACCGTACGAAAACTTTAAACTCCATAATGCGGCTAATGAATTCGTCCGAGTCCTTTGAACATCGTACTACAAGTTAGAACATCTTAAGACTCTTTATGCCATATTAGCACCTTGAAAAGCATGTTAGTATAAAGTAGGACGCCTTAAAACTCCAAACAACACCTTACAACACCGTACGAAACCTCAAAACTACATAATAAACCGAATGAAATCACCCAAGTCCTTTGAACATAGTACGACAATTCAGAACTTGTTACGACTCTGTATGTCGCATTAGCACCTTGAAAAGCATGTTAGTATAACTTAGGACGCCTTAAAACTCCTAACAACACATCACAACACCTTACGAACCCTTAAAACTCCATAATAAACCTAATGAATTGGTCCGAGTCATTTAAACATTGTACGACAACTTAGAATATCTTACGACTCTGTATACCACATTAGCACCATGAAAAGCTTGTTAGTATAATATACGACGCCTCAAAACTCCTAACTACACCTTACAATACTGTACGTAAGCTTAAAACTACATAATAAACCTAATGAATTCGTACGAGTCCTTTTAACGTCGTTCGAAAACTTAGGACATCTTACGACTCTTTATGCCACACTCGAAAAGCATGTTAGTATAATGTAGGACGCCTTACAGCTCAAAAAAACACCTTACAACACCTACGAAACCTTAAAACTCCATAATAAACCTAATAAATTGGTCCGAGTCATTTAAACAGTGTACGACAACTTAGAATATCTTACGACTCTGTATACCACTTTAGCACCTTGAAAAGCTTGTTAGTATATTATACGACGCCTCAAAACTCCTAACTACACCTTACAATACCGTACGTAAGCTTAAAACTCAATAATAAACCTAATGAATTCGTACGAGTCCTTTTAACGTCGTAAGACAACTTAGGACATCTTACGACTCTTTATGCCACATTAGCAACGCGAAAAGCATGTTAGTATAATGTAGGACGCCTTACAGCTCTTAAAAATAACTTACAACACCGTACGAAACCTTAAAACTCCATAATAAACCTAATGAATTCATACGAGTCCTTAGAATATCGTACGACAACTTAGGACATCTTACGACTCTTTATGCCACATTAGCAACTCGAAAAGCATGTTAGTTTAATGTAGAACGCCTTACATCTCCTAAAAACACCTTACAACACCTATGAAACCTTAAAACTCCATAATAAACCTAATGAATTCGTACGAGTCCTTTGAACATCGTACGAAAACTTAGGACATCTTACGACTCTTTATGCCATATTAGCAACTCGAAATGCATGTTAGTATAACGTAGGACGCGTTGCAGCTCCTAAAAACACCTTACATTACCGTACGAAAACTTTAAACTCCATAATGCGGCTAATGAATTCGTCCGAGTCCTTTGAACATCGTACTACAAGTTAGGACATCTTAAGACTCTTTATGCCATATTAGCACCTTGAAAAGCATGTTAGTATAAAGTAGGACGCCTTAAAACTCCAAACAACACCTTACAACACCGTACGAAACCTCAAAACTACATAATAAACCGAATGAAATCACCCAAGTCCTTTGAACATAGTACGACAATTCAGAACTTGTTACGACTCTGTATGTCGCATTAGCACCTTGAAAAGCATGTTAGTATAACTTAGGACGCCTTAAAACTCCTAACAACACATCACAACACCTTACGAACCCTTAAAACTCCATAATAAACCTAATGAATTGGTCCGAGTCATTTAAACATTGTACGACAACTTAGAATATCTTACGACTCTGTATACCACATTAGCACCTTGAAAAGCTTGTTAGTATAATATACGACGCCTCAAAACTCCTAACTACACCTTACAATACTGTACGTAAGCTTAAAACTACATAATAAACCTAATGAATTCGTACGAGTCCTTTTAACGTCGTTCGAAAACTTAGGACATCTTACGACTCTTTATGCCACACTCGAAAAGCATGTTAGTATAATGTAGGACGCCTTACAGCTCAAAAAAACACCTTACAACACCTACGAAACCTTAAAACTCCATAATAAACCTAATAAATTGGTCCGAGTCATTTAAACAGTGTACGACAACTTAGAATATCTTACGACTCTGTATACCACTTTAGCACCTTGAAAAGCTTGTTAGTATAATATACGACGCCTCAAAACTCCTAACTACACCTTACAATACCGTACGTAAGCTTAAAACTCAATAATAAACCTAATGAATTCGTACGAGTCCTTTTAACGTCGTAAGACAACTTAGCACATCTTACGACTCTTTATGCCACATTAGCAACGTGAAAAGCATGTTAGTATAATGTAGGACGCCTTACAGCTCCTAAAAACAACTTACAACACCGTACGAAACCTTAAAACTCCATAATAAACCTAATGAATTCGTACGAGTCCTTTGAACATCGTACGACAACTTAGGACATCTTACGACTCTTTATGCCACATTAGCAACTCGAAAAACATGTTAGTATAATGTAGGACGCCTGAAAGCTCCTAAAAACACCTTACAACACCGTACGAAACCTTAAAATTCCATAATAAACGTAATGAATTCGTACGAGTCTTTTGAACATCGTACGACAATTAGGACATCTTGCGACTCTTTATGCCACATTAGCAACTCGAAAAGCATGTTAGTATAATGTAGGACTCCTTACAGCTCCTAAAAGCACCTTACATCACCGTACGAAAACTTAAAACTCCATAATACGCCTATGAATTCGTCCTTGTCCTTTGAACATCGTACTACAAGTTAGGACATCTTAAGACTCTGTATGCTATATTAGCACTTGAAAAGCATGTTAGTATAACATAGGACACCTTAAAACTCCAAACAACACCATACAACACCATACGAAACCTCAAAACTACATAATAAACCGAATGAAATCGCCCAAGTCCTTTGAACATAAAACGACAATTCAGAACTTGTTACGACTCTGTATGCCATATTAGCACCTTGAAAAGCTCGTTAGCATAACTTAGGACGCCTTATAACTCCTACCAACACCTTACAACACCGTACAAAACCTTAAAACTCCATAATAAACCTAATGAATTGGTCCGAGTCATTTAATCATTGTACGACAACTTAGAATATCTTACGATTCTGTATACCACATTGGCACCTTGAAAAGCTTGTTAGTATATTATACGACCCCTCAAAACTCCTAACTACTCCTTACAATACCGTACGTAAGCTTAAAACTCCATAATAAACCTAAAGAATACGTACGAGTCCTTTTAAAGTTGTACGACAACTTAGGACATCTTACGACTCTTTATGCCACATTAGCAACTTGAAAAGCATGTTAGTATAATGTAGGACGCCTTACAGCTCCAAAAAACACCTTACAACACCGTACGAAACCTTAAAACACCATAATAAACTTAATGAATTCGTACGAGTCCTTTGAACATCGTACGACAACTTAGGACATCTTACGACTCTTTATGCGACATTAGCAACTCGAAAAGCATGTTTGTATAATGTAGGACGCCTTACAGCTCCTAAAAAGACCTTACAACATCGTACGAAACCTTAAAACTCCATAATAAACCTAATGAATTCGTACGAGTCCTTTGAATATCGTACGACAACTTAGGACATCTTACGACTCTTTATGCCACATTAGCAACTCGAAAAGCATGTTAGTTTAATGTAGGACGCCTGAAAGCTCCTAAAAACACCTTACAACACCGTACGAAACCTTAAAATTCCATAATAAACGTAATGAATTCGTACGAGTCCTTTGAACATCGTACGACAATTAGGACATCTTGCGACTCTTTATGCCACATTAGCAACTCGAAAAGCATGTTATTATAATGTAGGACGCCTTACAGCTCCTAAAAGCACCTTACATCACCGTATGAAAACTTAAAACTCCATAATACGCCTAATGAATTCGTCCTTGTCCTTTGAACATCATACTACAAGTTAGGACATCTTAAGACTCTGTATGCTATATTAGCACTTGAAAAGCATGTTAGAATAACATAGGACACATTAAAACTCCAAACAACACCTTACAGCACCGTACGAAACCTCAAAACTACATAATAAACCGAATGAAATCGCCCAAGTCCTTTGAACATAGAACGACAATTAAGAACTTGTTACGACTCTGTATGCCATATTAGCACCTTGAAAAGCACGTTAGTATAACTTAGGACGCCTTATAACTCCTACCAACACCTTACAACACCGTACGAAACCTTAAAACTCCATAATAAACCTAATGAATTGGTCCGAGTCATTTAATCATTGTACGACAACTTAGAATATCTTACGACTCTGTATACCACATTGGCACCTTGAAAAGCTTGTTAGTATAATATACGACCCCTCAAAACTCCTAACTACTCCTTACAATACCGTACGTAAGCTTAAAACTCCATAATAAACCTAAAGAATACGTACGAGTCCTTTTAACGTTGTACGACAACTTAGGACATCTTACGACTCTTTATGCCACATTAGCAACTTGAAAAGCATGTTAGTATAATGTAGGACGCCTTACAGCTCCAAAAAACACCTTACAACACCGTACCAAACCTTAAAACACCATAATAAACTTAATGAATTCGTACGAGTCCTTTGAACATTGTACGACAACTTAGGACATCTTACGACTCTTTATGCGACATTAGCAACTCGAAAAGCATGTTTGTATAATGTAGGACGCCTTACAGCTCCTAAAAACACCTTACAACACCGTACGAAACCTTAAAACTCCATAATAAACCTAATGAATTCGTACGAGTCCTTTGAACATCGTACGACAACTTAGGACATCTTACGACTCTTTATGCCACATTAGCAACTCGAAAAGCATGTTAGTATAATGTAGGACGCCTGAAAGCTCCTAAAAACACCTTACAACACCGTACGAAACCTTAAAATTCCATAATAAACGTAATGAATTCGTACGAGTCTTTTGAACATCGTACGACAATTAGGACATCTTGCGACTCTTTATGCCACATTAGCTACTCGAAAAGCATGTTAGTATAATGTAGGACGCCTTAAAGCTCCTAAAAGCACCTTACATCACCGTACGAAAACTTAAAACTCCATTATACGCCTAATGAATTCGTCCTTGTCCTTTGAACATCGTACTACAAGTTAGGACATCTTAAGACTCTGTATGCTATATTAGCACTTGAAAAGCATGTTAGTATAACATAGGACACCTTAAAACTCCAAACAACACCATACAACACCATACGAAACCTCAAAACTACATAATAAACCGAATGAAATCGCCCAAGTCCTTTGAACATAGAACGACAATTCAGAACTTGTTACGACTCTGTATGCCATATTAGCACCTTGAAAAGCTCGTTAGCATAACTTAGGACGCCTTATAACTCCTACAATCACCTTACAACAACGTACGAAACCTTAAAACTCCATAATAAACCTAATGAATTAGTCCGAGTCATTTAATCATTGTACGACAACTTAGAATATCTTACGACTCTGTATACCACTTTAGCACCTTGAAAAGCTTGTTAGTATAATATACGACGCCTCAAAACTCCTAACTACACCTTACAATACCGTACGTAAGCTTAAAACTCCATAATAAACCAAATGAATTCGTACGAGTCCTTTTAACGTCGTAAGACAACTTAGGACATCTTACGACTCTTTATGCCACATTAGCAACGCGAAAAGCATGTTAGTATAATGTAGGACGCCTTACAGCTCCTAAAAATAACTTACAACACAGTACGAAACCTTAAAACTCCATAATAAACCTAACGAATTCGTACGAGTCCTTAGAATATCGTACGACAACTTAGGACATCTTACGACTCTTTATGCCACATTAGCAACTCGAAAAGCATGTTAGTTTAATGTAGGACGCCTTACATCTCCTAAAAACACCTTACAACACCTATGAAACCTTAAAACTCCATAATAAACCTAATGAATTCGTACGAGTCCTTTGAACATCGTACGAAAACTTAGGACATCTTACGACTCTTTATGCCAAATTAGCAACTCGAAAAGCATGTTAGTATAACGTAGGACGCGTTGCAGCTCCTAAAAACACCTTACATTACCGTACGAAAACTTTAAACTCCATAATGCGGCTAATGAATTCGTCCGAGTCCTTTGAACATCGTACTACAAGTTAGAACATCTTAAGACTCTTTATGCCATATTAGCACCTTGAAAAGCATGTTAGTATAAAGTAGGACGCCTTAAAACTCCAAACAACACCTTACAACACCGTACGAAACCTCAAAACTACATAATAAACCGAATGAAATCACCCAAGTCCTTTGAACATAGTACGACAATTCAGAACTTGTTACGACTCTGTATGTCGCATTAGCACCTTGAAAAGCATGTTAGTATAACTTAGGACGCCTTAAAACTCCTAACAACACATCACAACACCTTACGAACCCTTAAAACTCCATAATAAACCTAATGAATTGGTCCGAGTCATTTAAACATTGTACGACAACTTAGAATATCTTACGACTCTGTATACCACATTAGCACCATGAAAAGCTTGTTAGTATAATATACGACGCCTCAAAACTCCTAACTACACCTTACAATACTGTACGTAAGCTTAAAACTACATAATAAACCTAATGAATTCGTACGAGTCCTTTTAACGTCGTTCGAAAACTTAGGACATCTTACGACTCTTTATGCCACACTCGAAAAGCATGTTAGTATAATGTAGGACGCCTTACAGCTCAAAAAAACACCTTACAACACCTACGAAACCTTAAAACTCCATAATAAACCTAATAAATTGGTCCGAGTCATTTAAACAGTGTACGACAACTTAGAATATCTTACGACTCTGTATACCACTTTAGCACCTTGAAAAGCTTGTTAGTATATTATACGACGCCTCAAAACTCCTAACTACACCTTACAATACCGTACGTAAGCTTAAAACTCAATAATAAACCTAATGAATTCGTACGAGTCCTTTTAACGTCGTAAGACAACTTAGGACATCTTACGACTCTTTATGCCACATTAGCAACGCGAAAAGCATGTTAGTATAATGTAGGACGCCTTACAGCTCTTAAAAATAACTTACAACACCGTACGAAACCTTAAAACTCCATAATAAACCTAATGAATTCGTACGAGTCCTTAGAATATCGTACGACAACTTAGGACATCTTACGACTCTTTATGCCACATTAGCAACTCGAAAAGCATGTTAGTTTAATGTAGAACGCCTTACATCTCCTAAAAACACCTTACAACACCTATGAAACCTTAAAACTCCATAATAAACCTAATGAATTCGTACGAGTCCTTTGAACATCGTACGAAAACTTAGGACATCTTACGACTCTTTATGCCATATTAGCAACTCGAAATGCATGTTAGTATAACGTAGGACGCGTTGCAGCTCCTAAAAACACCTTACATTACCGTACGAAAACTTTAAACTCCATAATGCGGCTAATGAATTCGTCCGAGTCCTTTGAACATCGTACTACAAGTTAGGACATCTTAAGACTCTTTATGCCATATTAGCACCTTGAAAAGCATGTTAGTATAAAGTAGGACGCCTTAAAACTCCAAACAACACCTTACAACACCGTACGAAACCTCAAAACTACATAATAAACCGAATGAAATCACCCAAGTCCTTTGAACATAGTACGACAATTCAGAACTTGTTACGACTCTGTATGTCGCATTAGCACCTTGAAAAGCATGTTAGTATAACTTAGGACGCCTTAAAACTCCTAACAACACATCACAACACCTTACGAACCCTTAAAACTCCATAATAAACCTAATGAATTGGTCCGAGTCATTTAAACATTGTACGACAACTTAGAATATCTTACGACTCTGTATACCACATTAGCACCATGAAAAGCTTGTTAGTATAATATACGACGCCTCAAAACTCCTAACTACACCTTACAATACTGTACGTAAGCTTAAAACTACATAATAAACCTAATGAATTCGTACGAGTCCTTTTAACGTCGTTCGAAAACTTAGGACATCTTACGACTCTTTATGCCACACTCGAAAAGCATGTTAGTATAATGTAGGACGCCTTACAGCTCAAAAAAACACCTTACAACACCTACGAAACCTTAAAACTCCATAATAAACCTAATAAATTGGTCCGAGTCATTTAAACAGTGTACGACAACTTAGAATATCTTACGACTCTGTATACCACTTTAGCACCTTGAAAAGCTTGTTAGTATATTATACGACGCCTCAAAACTCCTAACTACACCTTACAATACCGTACGTAAGCTTAAAACTCAATAATAAACCTACTGAATTCGTACGAGTCCTTTTAACGTCGTAAGACAACTTAGGACATCTTACGACTCTTTATGCCACATTAGCAACGCGAAAAGCATGTTAGTATAATGTAGGACGCCTTACAGCTCTTAAAAATAACTTACAACACCGTACGAAACCTTAAAACTCCATAATAAACCTAATGAATTCGTACGAGTCCTTAGAATATCGTACGACAACTTAGGACATCTTACGACTCTTTATGCCACATTAGCAACTCGAAAAGCATGTTAGTTTAATGTAGAACGCCTTACATCTCCTAAAAACACCTTACAACACCTATGAAACCTTAAAACTCCATAATAAACCTAATGAATTCGTACGAGTCCTTTGAACATCGTACGAAAACTTAGGACATCTTACGACTCTTTATGCCATATTAGCAACTCGAAATGCATGTTAGTATAACGTAGGACGCGTTGCAGCTCCTAAAAACACCTTACATTACCGTACGAAAACTTTAAACTCCATAATGCGGCTAAT
Source organism: Tagetes erecta (assembly GCA_030867185.1). Taxonomy (NCBI): domain Eukaryota; kingdom Viridiplantae; phylum Streptophyta; class Magnoliopsida; order Asterales; family Asteraceae; genus Tagetes; species Tagetes erecta. Next base: position 29,260,220 of record CM061492.1, on the reverse strand, counting down.
GAATTCGTCCGAGTCCTTTGAACATCGTACTACAAGTTAGGACATCTTAAGACTCTTTATGCCATATTAGCACCTTGAAAAGCATGTTAGTATAAAGTAGGACGCCTTAAAACTCCAAACAACACCTTACAACACCGTACGAAACCTCAAAACTACATAATAAACCGAATGAAATCACCCAAGTCCTTTGAACATAGTACGACAATTCAGAACTTGTTACGACTCTGTATGTCGCATTAGCACCTTGAAAAGCATGTTAGTATAACTTAGGACGCCTTAAAACTCCTAACAACACATCACAACACCTTACGAACCCTTAAAACTCCATAATAAACCTAATGAATTGGTCCGAGTCATTTAAACATTGTACGACAACTTAGAATATCTTACGACTCTGTATACCACATTAGCACCTTGAAAAGCTTGTTAGTATAATATACGACGCCTCAAAACTCCTAACTACACCTTACAATACTGTACGTAAGCTTAAAACTACATAATAAACCTAATGAATTCGTACGAGTCCTTTTAACGTCGTTCGAAAACTTAGGACACCTTACGACTCTTTATGCCACACTCGAAAAGCATGTTAGTATAATGTAGGACGCCTTACAGCTCAAAAAAACACCTTACAACACCTACGAAACCTTAAAACTCCATAATAAACCTAATAAATTGGTCCGAGTCATTTAAACAGTGTACGACAACTTAGAATATCTTACGACTCTGTATACCACTTTAGCACCTTGAAAAGCTTGTTAGTATAATATACGACGCCTCAAAACTCCTAACTACACCTTACAATACCGTACGTAAGCTTAAAACTCAATAATAAACCTAATGAATTCGTACGAGTCCTTTTAACGTCGTAAGACAACTTAGGACATCTTACGACTCTTTATGCCACATTAGCAACGCGAAAAGCATGTTAGTATAATGTAGGACGCCTTACAGCTCTTAAAAATAACTTACAACACCGTACGAAACCTTAAAACTCCATAATAAACCTAATGAATTCGTACGAGTCCTTAGAATATCGTACGACAACTTAGGACATCTTACGACTCTTTATGCCACATTAGCAACTCGAAAAGCATGTTAGTTTAATGTAGGACGCCTTACATCTCCTAAAAACACCTTACAACACCTATGAAACCTTAAAACTCCATAAAAAACCTAATGAATTCGTACGAGTCCTTTGAACATCGTACGAAAACTTAGGACATCTTACGACTCTTTATGCCATATTAGCAACTTGAAAAGCATGTTAGTATAACGTAGGACGCCTTGCAGCTCCTAAAAACACCTTACATTACCGTACGAAAACTTTAAACTCCATAATGCGGCTAATGAATTCGTCCGAGTCCTTTGAAAATCGTACTACAAGTTAGAACATCTTAAGACTCTTTATGCCATATTAGCACCTTGAAAAGCATGTTAGTATAAAGTAGGACGCCTTAAAACTCCAAACAACACCTTACAACACCGTACGAAACCTCAAAACTACATAATAAACCGAATGAAATCACCCAAGTCCTTTGAACATAGTACGACAATTCAGAACTTGTTACGACTCTGTATGTCGCATTAGCACCTTGAAAAGCATGTTAGTATAACTTAGGACGCCTTAAAACTCTTAACAACACATCACAACACCTTACGAACCCTTAAAACTCCATAATAAACCTAATGAATTGGTCCGAGTCATTTAAACATTGTACGACAACTTAGAATATCTTACGACTCTGTATACCACATTAGCACCTTGAAAAGCTTGTTAGTATAATATACGACGCCTCAAAACTCCTAACTACACCTTACAATACTGTACGTAAGCTTAAAACTACATAATAAACCTAATGAATTCGTACGAGTCCTTTTAACGTCGTTCGAAAACTTAGGACATCTTACGACTCTTTATGCCAAACTCGAAAAGCATGTTAGTATAATGTAGGACGCCTTACAGCTCAAAAAAACACCTTACAACACCTACGAAACCTTAAAACTCCATAATAAACCTAATAAATTGGTCCGAGTCATTTAAACAGTGTACGACAACTTAGAATATCTTACGACTCGGTATACCACTTTAGCACCTTGAAAAGCTTGTTAGTATAAAAAAGAACGTTAGTATCACCTTACAACACACAGACCCTAATTTTCTCTCCCTAGAATGGCGATTTCAAGTGTTCTTCCTTCTTCTTAGAATCTAATTCGTTCTTGGTGTATGATTTGCGGATCTAACACTTATGCGAATTAGGTTTTCTGTTTTTCTTCTTGTTATTGCCGTTTTTTATTCTAGGATTAGGGTTTTGTGTTGTGGGGCTGCCGTTTCTTGGATTTTTTTAGGGTTATTGATGCTTTGCTGCGTTGGTGATCTTGGATTTGATCTTTTTCGAGAGAATAAAGGTTTTGAGCTTGCTGAATTCTGATCGTGGTTAGGGTTTTTCTGATCGTGATTAGGGTTTGTGGCGGCTGAAAGAGAGGGACGAATTTGGCAATTGGTTCATGAATCTTGATTCTTGATTCTTGTTTCTTGAATCTTGCTTCTTGATTCTTGTTTCTTGAATCTTGATTCTTGCTTCTTGAATCTTGGTTTGGTTATTTAATTCGTTTTTCTTGATCTTTGGCCGTTTTTTTCTTGGGTTTGTACGATCAGATTCGTTTCTAATTATAAAAACGAGTATGGAGGGTGGTGATTTGGCTAGTAAGGTGCTAAAGATCGATGGCAATCCACGTTGTAATTTGTTGAAGAAGGAAAAGGCAACTAGGGTTTCCTCCTTAAACCCTAATCCGCCTCATGGGGTTGACACGGCTAAGATGAATGATGCAACAAGTCATACGACTGATTCATCTCACAAGAATGATTCAGCTCACACGACTATGTCATCTTATGTTCATACGGCTGATGCATCTGATAGTTCTCATGCTCATGCGACTAATGTGAATGATGCGCCGGGTAAGTCTGGTTTGAATACAACGTATGCTGCTATTGTTCAACCAAAGTCTGACTTACCTGCAACGCCAGTTAATTTTCGTTATATGGTGAATGAGGAGAAGAAACAAGGTTTTGATGTTGTGTTACCCAAAGAGACTGTGCGTATGATGTGTAATAAGCTTGAATTTACTTTGTATGGCTACCTTTTGGGGGATAGGCTAGCGTATCCAGTGGTTGAATACTTTGCTAAAACTCATTGGAAAAAATTTGGCTTGCAAAAGGCAATGATGAATGCAAATGGTTTTTTCTTCTTTAAGTTTAATGATAGGAAGGGGATGATGGATGTGATTGAAGCAGGTCCTTGGATAATTCGTAATAAACCAATTATTCTGAATGTCTGGTCCCCTAACACAAAGCTACACAAGGATGATCTCAAGAATGTGTCTGTTTGGGTAAAATTACATGATATTCCGTTGGTAGCTTATTCTGATGTTGGTTTGAGTCTTTTGGTCTCGCAAATTGGAACTCCGAAGTTGTTGGATTCATTCACAAGCTCCATGTGTGCAAATACGTGGGGTAGAAGTAGTTTTGCAAGAGCTTTGGTTGAGATCTCGGCGGATGCGGGGTTTAAGGAGGAGATATCTATTGCTATTCCGGAATTAGAGGGGGATGAGTTTGGAGCAGCAAATGTGAAGGTTGAGTATGATTGGAAGCCTCCAAGATGTGGTCATTGTTGTGTTTTTGGCCATAATGATGCTGAATGCCCTAAGACGACTAAGCATGAGCAGAAAACAAAGGCTAGAGAGGAGGATGATGGTTTTAAGGAAGTAAAGGATAAGAAGGCTGCAAAAAGATTTGGGGTTGCTTTAAAAAAACCCCAATTCGAGTATCGTCCAGTTAATAAAAAAGGGAAGGAAGTGCAAAATGTTAAAAAGCAGGTGACTAGGATGGATACTATGGAGACTAAAGGTGGTTCAAATATGGGTAAATCTGATCTAACTACATCAAACCCTTTTGAGGCGTTATCTGTGGAGAAAATAGCAGAAATTGACACAGACAAGGTGAAAGGGAAAAGGGATAATGAAATCTCTAGGTTGGACTCGGATTCGGAAGTGGATGAGGTTCTAGAGGTGGATAATGGGACGGCAAGGTTTATGATGAACATGGCCATGGCGCTAGAATCTCCAGCGTCTACTAAAAGGGCAGGTACCCCTTCTACTTCGGGTGTTAATGGTTTGTCTGATATTCTGGATTACTAGGGACTTGATCTGCTGGCAAAATTGTTTGTGGTGTCTTTGTGGTGGAACCTACACTTTTGATGACGGCGGCTGATGGAATGGTTTTTAGTTAGATTTTTTATGTCATTAATATGTGGTAGGCTAGTTTGTTTGGTTTGTCTTGGTTTTTTGTTGGTTTTGTTTTTATGTTCACATATGTGGGGTCTGTCCCGTATATGAACTAGTGTGGAACGCTTCCTCACTACTTGTACTTCATTGACGGTTGTCTTTATAATAGAATCACCGGGGTAACCCTTTACCCAAAAAAAAAGCTTGTTAGTATAATATACGACGCCTCAAAACTCCTAACTACACCTTACAATACCGTACGTAAGCTTAAAACTCCATAATAAACCTAATGAATTCGTACGAGTCCTTTTAACGTCGTAAGACAACTTAGGACATCTTACGACTCTTTATGCCACATTAGCAACGCGAAAAGCATGTTAGTATAACGTAGGACGCTATACAGCTCCTAAAAACAACTTACAACACCGTACGAAACCTTAAAACTCCATAATAAACCTAATGAATTCGTACGAGTCCTTTGAACATCGTACGACAACTTAGGACATCTTACGACTCTTTATGCCACATTAGCAACTCGAAAAGCATGTTAGTTTAATGTAGGACGCCTTACAGCTCCTAAAAACACCTTACAACACCTACGAAAACTTAAAACTCCATAATAAACCTAATGAATTGGTCCGAGTCATTTAAACAGTGTACGACAACTTAGAATATCTTACGACTCTGTATACCACATTAGCACTTTGAAAAGCTTGTTAGTATAATATATGACGCCTCAAAACTCCTAACTACACCTTACAATACCGTACGTAAGCTTAAAACTCCATAATAAACCTAATGAATTCGTACGAGTCCTTTTAACGTCGTAAGACAACTTAGGACATCTTACGACTCTTTATGCCACATTAGCAACGCGAAAAGCATGTTAGTATAATGTAGGACGCCTTACAGCTCCTAAAAACAACTTACAACACCGTACGAAACCTTAAAACTCCATAATAAACCTAATGAATTGGTCCGAGTCATTTAAACAGTGTACGACAACTTAGAATATCTTACGACTCTGTATACCACATTAGCACCTTGAAAAGCTTGTTAGTATAATATACGACGCCTAAAAACTCCTAACTACACCTTACAATACCGTACGTAAGCTTAAAACTCCATAATAAAACTAATGAATTCGTACGAGTCCTTTTAACGTCGTAAGACAACTTAGGACATCTTACGACTCTTTATGCCACATTAGCAACGCGAAAAACATGTTAGTATAATGTAGGACGCCTTACAGCTCCTAAAAACAACTTACAACACCGTACGAAACCTTAAAACTCCATAATAAACCTAATGAATTCGTACGAGTCCTTTGATCATCGTACGACAACTTAGGACATCTTACGACTCTTTATGCCACATTAGCAACTCGAAAAGCATGTTAGTTTAATGTAGGACGCCTTACATCTCCTAAAAACACCTTACAACACCTATGAAACCTTAAAACTCCATAATAAACCTAATGAATTCGTACGAGTCCTTTGAACATCGTACGAAAACTTAGGACATCTTACGACTCTTTATGCCATATTAGCAACTCGAAAAGCATGTTAGCATAACGTAGGACGCCTTGCAGCTCCTAAAAACACCGTACGAAAACTTTAAACTCCATAATGCGGCTAATGAATTCGTCCGAGTCCTTTGAACATCGTACTACAAGTTAGGACATCTTAAGACTCTTTATGCCATATTAGCACCTTGAAAAGCATGTTAGTATAAAGTAGGACGCCTTAAATCTCCAAACAACACCTTACAACACCGTACGAAACCTCAAAACTACATAATAAACCGAATGAAATCACCCAAGTCCTTTGAACATAGTACGACAATTCAGAACTTGTTACGACTCTGTATGCCGCATTAGCACCTTGAAAAGCATGTTAGTATAACTTAAGACGCCTTAAAACTCCTAACAACACATCACAACACCTTACGAGAAAAGCATGCTAGTGTAACGTTAGGATCACATGGGCGATTTTGGGCGATTTTTGGTGTCTTGCTTGAATCTTGATTCTTGTTCTTGAATCTTGATCTTGTTTCTTGGTTCTTGAATCTTGTTTCTTGGTTCTTGAATCTTGGGTTGTTATTTTTCTTGTTTCTTGTTCTTGGCCGTTTTTCTGATTAGGGCTACTTATAAACCCTAATTCGTTTTTTTGTAACTGTAATCTGTGATCATATCTTGCGTTATTTTCTGTGTAGCAATCCTGTAACTCTATCTTTGATATAGTACGAGCATTGTTAGCAGATTTGCAGGCAAGATTTGTTCTAGGGTTTCAGGTTCGTTTTGATTTTCGTCTTATCACCTAATTAATTATCCATATTCTGATTGCTTAGTGGGTCTGTGATTGATTGCGACTATTGATATAGTTCAGCTTGATCGGTACGAATCCCATTAACCTTTTAAGAATAAGTTTAATAAATTAGGGTTCTTGATCAGTTCTTGTGTGTGCATGGCTATGGACGAATCTGGTGAATTACGTCACATGGGTGGAGATCTTGCTAGTAAAGTCAAAAATATTGATGGTAATCCTATCTGTGGTATCTTGAAGAAACATGCAAAACCCCAGGGGAGTATGAGTGCTAATGTTATATCGGATAGTAAGCAGCAAAAAGCGTCTGATGTGAGTGCTGGGGACATTGTTCCTGAAACCTTTAAGTCGATTAGGGTTTCAGGGGTTGAAAGTAACAAGGATGATGTGAGTGCTGGGGAGATTCCTAATAGTTCGTTGAATGGGAAATCTTATTTAGGAGCGTTCCAAAGTGCTAAGAAGGTAAATTTTCGGCCACTTGAATCTAAGACTGAAAATGATGGTATTGATGTAATGTTATCAAAAGAATCAGTGAAGAAAGTTCAGGCCAAACTGGGGTTTACGTTGTATGGGTATTTTTTGGGAGAGAGGCAGTCTTTTCATGCAGTCAAGTATTTTGCTCAAAACAATTGGAACAAGCGTGGGTTGATGAAGATCATGATGAATGCTGATGGGTTTTTCTTCTTTAAATTTGATTCATATGAAGGAATGATGGGTGTTCTTGAAGGGGGGCCATGGATAATACTTAATGCTACTTTATTTTTGCATGTCTGGGTGCCAGACTCTAAGCTTGTCAAAGAGGAACGCACGTCCCTACCTGTTTGGGTTAAGCTCCATGGGGTACCTATAGCAGCCTATACGGATGATGGTTTGAGTGAATTGATGACCAAGATTGGGACTCCAAAACAGTTGGACTCTTACACAACTTCAATGTGCATAAACGGATGGGGGAGGAGCAGCTATGCTAGGGCGTTATTGGAGATTTCAGCTGATATGGAATTTAAAGATCATCTTAAAGTGGGTATTCCGTCATTAGAGGGGGATAATATAACTGTGAAGCAATTAGATGTTGAGTATGAATGGTGCCCCCCTAGGTGCCCTCATTGCAAAGTGTTTGGTCATGACTTGACTAGTTGTGTTTTTACGAAGGAAAAGAAAGTGGTGACTAAGAATGAGAAAGAGGTTAAAGAGGTTGATGGATTTGTGGAAGTATCAAATAAAAAAGCAGCAAAAAAACAAGGGATTAATGTTCAACAACATAAACCGAAATTTATATATAGACCTGTTATAGAGAAGGCTAAGAAAAGTGACCATGGCAAATCGGACAGTAAGAAGGGGAATGAAGAGGTGGATGGGCTTGTGTCAAGGAATCCATTTAATGTTCTGATAGGTGAAGAAGGGGGTCATGCAAAGACGTCCATGCATGAAATCTTGAAAGGTAGTAAAGAAGATATTAATGAGCATGAAGAGACTGATGTTGATAACCTGGACGACACATATGATGCTTTAGTTGGAGATGGCAATGTTTTCAAAGGGGCAAGCACTCCTTCTAATCAGGTTATCAATGGTTAAGCTCGCTAGTTGGAATATTAGGGGGATGAACCGGCCCCTAAAACAAAAAGAGGTTCGATTTCTGCTGAAAGATAGTAAGGTTAGTATGTGTGCTATATTAGAGTCGCATGTGGATGTTAGTAAGGTGGAGGATATGTGTACTTCTATTGCTGCTGAATGGAGTTGGTACTCTAATGCTAGTTCATGCATGGGTGGTCCTAAGGGGACTCGAATCATTGTTGGATGGGACACAAATATTGTTGATGTTAATGTTCTCATGCAAAGTGACCAAGTCATCCATTGTCAGGTCTTTCACAAACTCTCAAAACTAATGTTTTATTGTTCAGTTATTTATGCTGATAACTACTATATTCGAAGAAGGAATCTATGGTATTCGCTTTCAATGCACAAGGGTTTTGTCAAAGATCATCCTTGGGCATTATTAGGAGATTTCAACTCGGCTCTTAATCTAGATGATCAAGTTGCTGGCCCTTCAAATGTTTGGCTAGGAATGAAGGAGTTTAGTGATTGTGTTAATGAGATTGAAGTTTTTGATATTAATGCCTCAGGTGTAAAGTACACATGGAATCAAAAGCCTAAATCTGGTAGGGGTATATTCAAGAAGCTTGATCGAGTTATGGGTAATGCTGGCCTGCTTGATATGTTTCCTAATGCTGCAGCTTTGTTTAAACCTTATGGTTTGTCTGACCACAGCCCATGCATTTTATCGTTGGTAGAGAAGTGTAAACCTAAGCCGAAGCCTTTCAAATTCACAAACCTTTTAACTCAAAAACCTGAATTTGTGGATATTGTGAAGAAAGGGTGGGAATGTAGTGTGAATGGAGTTGCTCAGTTCAGAATTTCTAAGAGGTTGAGAGGGCTTAAGAAAGAATTTAGATTACTTCTGTTTAAGCAAGGTAATATTCATGAGAAAGTTGTTAAGTTGAGAGAAAGCCTGGAAGATACCCAAAAGCTTGTGGACACATTGCCTTTCGATTCGCTGTTGAGGGAAAAGGAGGCAGAATGTTTGAAGAAGTTTGTAGAGGCGAGCAATGATGAAGAAAGGTTTGTAAAACAAAAAGCTAAAGTGAACTGGCTTGCTAAGGGTGATGCTAATACTAAATATTTCCACAACATACTTAAATGCAAGAATAACAGGAAGATGATTTACTCGGTTTTGGGTACGGATGGTAGGGTGTTAGAAGGTGACTTGATGATCAAAGAGTTTGTTAATTTTTACGAAAATTTTTTTGGGAGGTGAGCATGATCAAACTACGTTTCCAATGGATGACATTTTCGCTAGGAGGCTGGATACAGAAGTGGCTTCTAGCATGGTGGCTCCGGTTACTAGAGATGAAATTAAAAAAGTCATCTTTTCTATGAATGATGACAAGGCTCCAGGTCCTGATGGATATACTTCAGCTTTTTTTAAAAAAGCATGGGAGGTTGTGGGAGATGAGGTTGTCTTAGCTGTTCAGGATTTCTTCAACACGAATAGATTACTACAGGAATGGAACCATACTCTTATTGCTCTAATTCCAAAAGTTGAGGTTCCTAGCCGTGTGACAGATTACAGACCCATAGCATGCTGCAATGTGTTGTACAAATGTATCTCCAAGATTATTGCTAATCGGCTGAAAGATGCATTATCCTCTATAATCAGTAACAATCAGTTAGCTTTTATTCCGGGTAGGAGGATTGCAGACAATATTATGCTTACTCAGGAGCTCATGCACAATTATCATAGGAATAGGGGGCCTCCTAGATGTGCTTTTAAAGTTGATGTTCAAAAAGCGTATGATACTGTAAACTGGAAGTTCATGGAGTTTTGCCTGAAAGGGTTTGGGTTTCATAACAGGATGGTTAGATGGATTATGACATGTGTCTCTTCTCCGTCATACTCCATCTGCATTAATGGGGATATTCATGGCTACTTCAAAGGTGCTAGAGGTTTAAGGCAAGGGGATCCTTTATCTCCTTACCTGTTTACTATGGTTATGGAAGTCTTAACGTTGTTATTCAAGAATATGCTGTTGGAAAATTTCAAGTTTCATCATAAATGTGAAGATACACGTATTATCAATTTATGCTTTGCTGATGATCTTTTTATTTTCACTAGAGGTGATGTTAGATCTGCATCGTGTATCATGGAGGTGGTAGGAAAGTTTGCTGAGTTTTCAGGGTTATATACTAATAACCATAAAAGTACGGTGTACTTTTGTCATGTCCCCCCTCATGTTAGGAATGGTATCCTAAACATTCTCCCGTTTGAAGAAGGAAAACTCCCAGTGAAGTACCTGGGCGTCCCCTTGATATCGTCCAGGCTAAACCATCAGCATTGTACTGTTCTGTTGGAAAGGCTAGACAACCGTATATGTTCATGGTATAATAAATATTTGTCTTTTGCAGGGAGGCTCCAGCTTGTTCGGTCTGTTTTATCTTCTATGCACATATTCTGGGCTGTTGCGTTTATTCTTCCTGTTTATACGGCGAAAGAAATTGAAGCAAAGTTAAGAAGGTTCTTATGGGGAGGCAAAGATGATAAGAAAGCTATTGCCAAAGTATCATGGAAAAAAGTCTGCCATCCCATGTTGGAAGGTGGCTTAGGTGTTCGTCGAGTGTCTGATATGAACATGGCTCTTATGGGGTCACATAGTTGGCGTTTGCTTACTAATGCTGATTCGATGTGGGTGCAATGGGTGCGAGTTCACAGGGTTGGTTCGAGAAACTTCTGGGATATCCAAACTCCGGCAACATGTTCATGGGGTTGGAAAAATATCTTGAAGCTGAGATCGGTCTTCAAAGGTAAATTCTGGGTCCAAATTGGCGATGGGAGACATACAAATATCTGGTATGACTATTGGGCTGACCAAAGTCCTCTTGCTGAGTTTATTAATAAAAGAGCTATTCGGGATGCAAACATGACTCTCATGGACTCGGTTGACAAAGTTTACATGGGTTCAATGTGGAACTGGCCAAATGAGTTAGTTAGGCGATTCCCTTCTTTGATATCTATATCCATTCCTTTTACATCTAATGGGGATGATGTGGTGCGATGGAGGGAGGGGCATGAGTTAATTCCGTTTTCTTCTTCGCTAGCATGGAATGCTATCAGAGATAAGAAAGAACAAGTGGACTGGGCTGATTGTGTTTGGTTCCCTCAATGCATTCCGAAACATTCGTTTAATATGTGGCTTATCTGTCATGGTAAACTGCTAACTCAAGATAGGATACTCAGATGGAACCAAATTAGAGGTAATAACATGAATATGATGTGCTGTTTTTTATGCCATCACAATGTGGATTCTCATAAGCATTTATTTTTCGAATGCTCCTTTTCTTCTTGGGTTTGGTTTATGGTGCGTGGAAAGGCAAAGCTAGCGCATGTTCCCCCAATCTGGTCAACTATTCTGCAAGAGCTACAAAGCAAATATAAAGGCAAGACCATGGTTTCAATAATTAACAAATTGGTTACTGCGGCTACAGCGTATGCTATTTGGCAAGAAAGAAATAGAAGGCTCTTTAATGAGAATCCAAGACCACCGGAAGTGGTTGGAAAGTTGGTTATCCAAACTGTTAGATACAAGCTAATGAGCATTAAAACAAAGACTATGGCAAGGATGCGACATATCTTAGATACATGGGAGCAAATGGAAGATGATGTACAGTGGTGATTGTGTTTGGGATCGGAGTCTAGGTGGAGCAAGAGAGTAGGTTGTTTGTTTGAGTTTATTTGTGTTTGTTTGTTTTGTTGATCCATGGTTTGTTACTGTGGTATAGTCTTTGGGCATGTCCAAGACTAAACTAGTGTGGGATTCTCCACTCTACTTGTGTTTATTTGTTAATAGAATCACCAGGGTAAAACCCTTTACCCAAAAAAAAAAAAAAAAAAAAAAAAACACCTTACGAACCCTTAAAACTCCAAAATAAACCTAATGAATTGGTCCGAGTCATTTAAACATTGTACGACAACTTAGAATATCTTACGACTCTGTATACCACATTAGCACCTTGAAAAGCTTGTTAGTATAATATACGACGCCTCAAAACTCCTAACTACACCTTACAATACCGTACGTAAGCTTAAAACTCCATAATAAACCTAATGAATTCGTACGAGTCCTTTTAACGTCGTAAGACAACTTAGGACATCTTACGACTCTTTATGCCACATTAGCAACGCGAAAAGCATGTTAGTAAAATGTAGGACGCCTTACAGCTCCTAAAAATAACTTACAACACCGTACGAAACCTTAAAACTCCATAATAAACCTAATGAATTCGTACGAGTCCTTTGAATATCGTACGACAACTTAGGACATCTTACGACTCTTTATGCCACATTAGCAACTCGAAAAGCATGTTAGTTTAATGTAGAACGCCTTACATCTCCTAAAAACACCTTACAACACCTATGAAACCTTAAAACTCCATAATAAACCTAATGAATTCGTACGAGTCCTTTGAACATCGTACGAAAACTTAGGACATCATACGACTCTTTAAGCCATATTAGCAACTCGAAAAGCATGTTATTATAACGTAGGACGCCTTGCAGCTCCTAAAAACACCTTACATTACTGTACGAAAACTTTAAACTCCATAATGCGGCTAATGAATTCGTCCGAGTCCTTTGAACATCGTACTACAAGTTAGGACATCTTAAGACTCTTTATGCCATATTAGCACATTGAAAAGCATGTTAGTATAAAGTAGGACGCCTTAAAACTCCAAACAACACCTTATAACACCGTACGAAACCTCAAAACTACATAATAAACCGAATGAAATCACCCAAGTCCTTTGAACATAGTACGACAATTCAGAACTTGTTACGACTCTGTATGCCGCATTAGCACCTTGAAAAGCATGTTAGTATAACTTAGGACGCCTTAAAACTCCTAACAACACATCACAACACCTTAAGAACCCTTAAAACTCCGTAATAAACCTAATGAATTGGTCCGAGTCATTTAAACATTGTACGACAACTTAGAATATCTTACGACTCTGTATACCACATTAGCACCTTGAAAAGCTTGTTAGTATAGTATACGACGCCTCAAAACTCCTGACTACACCTTACAATACCGTACGTAAGCTTAAAACTCCATAATAAACCTAATGAATTCGTACGAGTCCTTTTAACGTCGTAAGACAACTTAGGACATCTTACGACTCTTTATGCCACATTAGCAACGCGAAAAGCATGTTAGTATAACGTAGGACGCCTTACAGCTCCTAAAAACAACTTACAACACCGTACGAAACCTTAAAACTCCATAATAAACCTAATGAATTCGTACGAGTCCTTTGAACATCGTACGACAACTTAGGACATCTTACGACTCTTTATGCCACATTAGCAACTCGAAAAGCATGTTAGTTTAATGTAGGACGCCTTACAGCTCCTAAAAACACCTTACAACACCTACGAAAACTTAAAACTCCATAATAAACCTAATGAATTGGTCCGAGTCATTTAAACAGTGTACGACAACTTAGAATATCTTACGACTCTGTATACCACATTAGCACCTTGAAAAGCTTGTTAGTATAATATACGACGCCTCAAAACTCCTAACTACACCTTACAATACCGTACGTAAGCTTAAAACTCCATAATAAACCTAATGAATTCGTACGAGTCCTTTTAACGTCGTAAGACAACTTAGGACATCTTACGACTCTTTATGCCACATTAGCAACGCGAAAAGCATGTTAGTATAATGTAGGACGCCTTACAGCTCCTAAAAACAACTTACAACACCGTACGAAACCTTAAAACTCCATAATAAACCTAATGAATTGGTCCGAGTCATTTAAACAGTGTACGACAACTTAGAATATCTTACGACTCTGTATACCACATTAGCACCTTGAAAAGCTTGTTAGTATAATATACGACGCCTCAAAACTCCTAACTACACCTTACAATACCGTACGTAAGCTTAAAACTCCATAATAAACCTAATGAATTCGTACGAGTCCTTTTAACGTCGTAAGACAACTTAGGACACCTTACGACTCTTTATGCCACATTAGCAATGCGAAAAACATGTTAGTATAATGTAGGACGCCTTACAGCACCTAAAAACAACTTACAACACCGTACGAAACCTTAAAACTCCATAATAAACCTAATGAATTCGTACGAGTCCTTTGAACATCGTACGACAACTTAGGACATCTTACGACTCTTTATGCCACATTAGCAACTCGAAAAGCATGTTAGTTTAATGTAGGACGCCTTACATCTCCTAAAAACACCTTACAACACCTATGAAACCTTAAAACTCCATAATAAACCTAATGAATTCGTACGAGTCCTTTGAACATCGTACGAAAACTTAGGACATCTTACGACTCTTTATGCCATATTAGCAACTCGAAAAGCATGTTAGTATAACGTAGGACGCCTTGCAGCTCCTAAAAACACCTTACATCACCGTACGAAAACTTTAAACTCCATAATGCGGCTAATGAATTCGTCCGAGTCCTTTGAACATCGTACTACAAGTTAGGACATCTTAAGACTCTTTATGCCATATTAGCAACTTGAAAAGCATGTTAGTATAAAGTAGGACGCCTTAAAACTCCAAACAACACCTTACAACACCGTACGAAACCTCAAAACTACATAATAAACCGAATGAAATCACCCAAGTCCTTTGAACATAGTACGACAATTCAGAACTTGTTACGACTCTGTATGCCGCATTAGCACCTTGAAAAGCATGTTAGTATAACTTAAGACGCCTTAAAACTCCTAACAACACATCACAACACCTTACGAACCCTTAAAACTCCAAAATAAACCTAATGAATTGGTCCGAGTCATTTAAACATTGTACGACAACTAAGAATATCTTACGACTCTGTATACCACATTAGCACCTTGAAAAGCTTGTTAGTATAATATACGACGCCTCAAAACTCCTAACTACACCTTACAATACCGTACGTAAGCTTAAAACTCCATAATAAACCTAATGAATTCGTACGAGTCCTTTTAACGTCGTAAGACAACTTAGGACACCTTACGACTCTTTATGCCACATTAGCAATGCGAAAAACATGTTAGTATAATGTAGGACGCCTTACAGCACCTAAAAACAACTTACAACACCGTACGAAACCTTAAAACTCCATAATAAACCTAATGAATTCGTACGAGTCCTTTGAACATCGTACGACAACTTAGGACATCTTACGACTCTTTATGCCACATTAGCAACTCGAAAAGCATGTTAGTTTAATGTAGGACGCCTTACATCTCCTAAAAACACCTTACAACACCTATGAAACCTTAAAACTCCATAATAAACCTAATGAATTCGTACGAGTCCTTTGAACATCGTTCGAAAACTTAGGACATCTTACGACTCTTTATGCCATATTAGCAACTCGAAAAGCATGTTAGTATAACGTAGGACGCCTTGCAGCTCCTAAAAACACCTTACATCACCGTACGAAAACTTTAAACTCCATAATGCGGCTAATGAATTCGTCCGAGTCCTTTGAACATCGTACTACAAGTTAGGACATCTTAAGACTCTTTATGCCATATTAGCACCTTGAAAAGCATGTTAGTATAAAGTAGGACGCCTTAAAACTCCAAACAACACCTTACAACACCGTACGAAACCTCAAAACTACATAATAAACCGAATGAAATCACCCAAGTCCTTTGAACATAGTACGACAATTCAGAACTTGTTACGACTCTGTATGCCGCATTAGCACCTTGAAAAGCATGTTAGTATAACTTAAGACGCCTTAAAACTCCTAACAACACATCACAACACCTTACGAACCCTTAAAACTCCAAAATAAACCTAATGAATTGGTCCGAGTCATTTAAACATTGTACGACAACTTAGAATATCTTACGACTCTGTATACCACATTAGCACCTTGAAAAGCTTGTTAGTATAATATACGACGCCTCAAAACTCCTAACTACACCTTACAATACCGTACGTAAGCTTAAAACTCCATAATAAACCTAATGAATTCGTACGAGTCCTTTTAACGTCGTAAGACAACTTAGGACATCTTACGACTCTTTATGCCACATTAGCAACGCGAAAAGCATGTTAGTATAACGTAGGACGCCTTACAGCTCCTAAAAACAACTTACAACACCGTACGAAACCTTAAAACTCCATAATAAACCTAATGAATTCGTACGAGTCCTTTGAACATCGTACGACAACTTAGGACATCTTACGACTCTTTATGCCACATTAGCAACTCGAAAAGCATGTTAGTTTAATGTAGGACGCCTTACAGCTCCTAAAAACACCTTACAACACCTACGAAACCTTAAAACTCCATAATAAACCTAATGAATTGGTCCGAGTCATTTAAACAGTGTACGACAACTTAGAATATCTTACGACTCTGTATACCACATTAGCACCTTGAAAAGCTTGTTAGTATAATATACGACGCCTCAAAACTCCTAACTACACCTTACAATACCGTACGTAAGCTTAAAACTCCATAATAAACCTAATGAATTCGTACGAGTCCTTTTAACGTCGTAAGACAACTTAGGACATCTTACGACTCTTTATGCCACATTAGCAACGCGAAAAGCATGTTAGTATAACGTAGGACGCCTTACAGCTCCTAAAAACAACTTACAACACCGTACGAAACCTTAAAACTCCATAATAAACCTAATGAATTCGTACGAGTCCTTTGAACATCGTACGACAACTTAGGACATCTTACGACTCTTTATGCCACATTAGCAACTCGAAAAGCATGTTAGTTTAATGTAGGATGCCTTACAGCTCCTAAAAACACCTTACAACACCTACGAAACCTTAAAACTCCATAATAAACCTAATGAATTGGTCCGAGTCATTTAAACAGTGTACGACAACTTAGAATATCTTACGACTCTGTATACCACATTAGCACCTTGAAAAGCTTGTTAGTATAATATACGACGCCTCAAAACTCCTAACTACACCTTACAATACCGTACGTAAGCTTAAAACTCCATAATAAACCTAATGAATTCGTACGAGTCCTTTTAACGTCGTAAGACAACTTAGGACATCTTACGACTCTTTATGCCAGATTAGCAACGCGAAAAGCATGTTAGTATAATGTAGGACGCCTTACAGCTCCTAAAAACAACTTACAACACCGTACGAAACCTTAAAACTCCATAATAAACCTAATGAATTGGTCTGAGTCATTTAAACAGTGTACGACAACTTAGAATATCTTATGACTCTGTATACCACATTAGCACCTTGAAAAGCTTGTTAGTATAATATACGACGCCTCAAAACTCCTAACTACACCTTACAATACCGTACGTAAGTTTAAAACTCCATAATAAACCTAATGAATTCGTACGAGTCCTTTTAACGTCGTAAGACAACTTAGGACACCTTACGACTCTTTATGCCACATTAGCAACGCGAAAAACATGTTAGTATAATGTAGGACGCCTTACAGCACCTAAAAACAACTTACAACACCGTACGAAACCTTAAAACTCCATAATAAACCTAATGAATTCGTACGAGTCCTTTGAACATCGTACGACAACTTAGAACATCTTACGACTCTTTATGCCACATTAGCAACTCGAAAAGCATGTTAGTTTAATGTAGGACGCCTTACATCTCCTAAAAACACCTTACAACACCCATGAAACCTTAAAACTCCATAATAAACCTAATGAATTCGTACGAGTCCTTTGAACATCGTACGAAAACTTAGGACATCTTACGACTCTTTATGCCATATTAGCAACTCGAAAAGCATGTTAGTATAACGTAGGACGCCTTGCAGCTCCTTAAAACACCTTACATCACCGTACGAAAACTTTAAACTCCATAATGCGGCTAATGAATTCGTCCGAGTCCTTTGAACATCGTACTACAAGTTAGGACATCTTAAGACTCTTTATGCCATATTAGCACCTTGAAAAGCATGTTAGTATAAAGTAGGACGCCTTAAAACTCCAAACAACACCTTACAACACCGTACGAAACCTCAAAACTACATAATAAACCGAATGAAATCACCCAAGTCCTTTGAACATAGTACGACAATTCAGAACTTGTTACGACTCTGTATGCCGCATTAGCACCTTGAAAAGCATGTTAGTATAACTTAAGACGCCTTAAAACTCCTAACAACACATCACAACACCTTACGAACCCTTAAAACTCCAAAATAAACCTAATGAATTGGTCCGAGTCATTTAAACATTGTACGACAACTTAGAATATCTTACGACTCTGTATACCACATTAGCACCTTGAAAAGCTTGTTAGTATAATATACGACGCCTCAAAACTCCTAACTACACCTTACAATACCGTACGTAAGCTTAAAACTCCATAATAAACCTAATGAATTCGTACGAGTCCTTTTAACGTCGTAAAACAACTTAGGACATCTTACGACTCTTTATGCCACATTAGAAACGCGAAAAGCATGTTAGTATAACGTAGGACGCCTTACAGCTCCTAAAAACAACTTACAACACCGTACGAAACCTTAAAACTCCATAATAAACCTAATGAATTCGTACGAGTCCTTTGAACATCGTACGACAACTTAGGACATCTTACGACTCTTTATGCCACATTAGCAACTCGAAAAACATGTTAGTTTAATGTAGGACGCCTTACAGCTCCTAAAAACACCTTACAACACCTACGAAACCTTAAAACTCCATAATAAACCTAATAAATTGGTCCGAGTCATTTAAACAGTGTACGACAACTTAGAATATCTTACGACTCTGTATACCACATTAGCACCTTGAAAAGCTTGTTAGTATAATATACGAAGCCTCAAAACTCATAACTACACCTTACAATACCGTACGTAAGCTTAAAACTCCATAATAAACCTAATGAATTCGTACGAGTCCTTTTAACGTCGTAAGACAACTTAGGACATCATACGACTCTTTATGCCACATTAGCAACGCGAAAAGCATGTTAGTATAATGTAGGACGCCTTACAGCTCCTAAAAACAACTTACAACACCGTACGAAACCTTAAAACTCCATAATAAACCTAATGAATTGGTCCGAGTCATTTAAACAGTGTACGACAACTTAGAATATCTTACGACTCTGTATACCACATTAGCACCTTGAAAACCTTGTTAGTATAATATACGACGCCTCAAAACTCCTAACTACACCTTACAATACCGTACGTAAGCTTAAAACTCCATAATAAACCTAATGAATTCGTACGAGTCCTTTTAACGTCGTAAGACAACTTAGGACATCTTACGACTCTTTATGCCAGATTAGCAACGCGAAAAGCATGTTAGTATAATGTAGGACGCCTTACAGCTCCTAAAAACAACTTACAACACCGTACGAAACCTTAAAACTCCATAATAAACCTAATGAATTGGTCTGAGTCATTTAAACAGTGTACGACAACTTAGAATATCTTATGACTCTGTATACCACATTAGCACCTTGAAAAGCTTGTTAGTATAATATACGACGCCTCAAAACTCCTAACTACACCTTACAATACCGTACGTAAGTTTAAAACTCCATAATAAACCTAATGAATTCGTACGAGTCCTTTTAACGTCGTAAGACAACTTAGGACACCTTACGACTCTTTATGCCACATTAGCAACGCGAAAAACATGTTAGTATAATGTAGGACGCCTTACAGCACCTAAAAACAACTTACAACACCGTACGAAACCTTAAAACTCCATAATAAACCTAATGAATTCGTACGAGTCCTTTGAACATCGTACGACAACTTAGGACATCTTACGACTCTTTATGCCACATTAGCAACTCGAAAAGCATGTTAGTTTAATGTAGGACGCCTTACATCTCCTAAAAACACCTTTCAACACCTATGAAACCTTAAAACTCCATAATAAACCTAATGAATTCGTACGAGTCCTTTGAACATCGTACGAAAACTTAGGACATCTTGCGACTCTTTATGCCATATTAGCAACTCGAAAAGCATGTTAGTATAACGTAGGACGCCTTGCAGCTCCTAAAAACACCTTACATCACCGTACGAAAACTTTAAACTCCATAATGCGGCTAATGAATTCGTCCGAGTCCTTTGAACATCGTACTACAAGTTAGGACATCTTAAGACTCTTTATGCCATATTAGCACCTTGAAAAGCATGTTAGTATAAAGTAGGACGCCTTAAAACTCCAAACAACACCTTACAACACCGTACGAAACCTCAAAACTACATAATAAACCGAATGAAATCACCCAAGTCCTTTGAACATAGTACGACAATTCAGAACTTGTTACGACTCTGTATGTCGCATTAGCACCTTGAAAAGCATGTTAGTATAACTTAAGACGCCTTAAAACTCCTAACAACACATCACAACACCTTACGAACCCTTAAAACTCCAAAATAAACCTAATGAATTGGTCCGAGTCATTTAAACAGTGTACGACAACTTAGAATATCTTACGACTCTGTATACCATATTAGCACCTTGAAAAGCTTGTTAGTATAATATACGACGCCTCAAAACTCCTAACTACACCTTACAATACCGTACGTAAGCTTAAAACTCCATAATAAACCTAATGAATTCGTACGAGTCCTTTTAACGTTGTAAGACAACTTAGGACATCTTACGACTCTTTATGCCACATTAGCAACGCGAAAAGCATGTTAGTATAACGTAGGACGCCTTACAGCTCCTAAAAACAACTTACAACACCGTACGAAACCTTAAAACTCCATAATAAACCTAATGAATTCGTACGAGTCCTTTGAACATCGTACGACAACTTAGGACATCTTACGACTCTTTATGCCACATTAGCAACGCGAAAAGCATGTTAGTATAACGTAGGACGCCTTACAGCTCCTAAAAACAACTTACAACACCGTACGAAACCTTAAAACTCCATAATAAACCTAATGAATTCGTCCGAGTCCTTTGAACATCGTACTACAAGTTAGGACATCTTAAGACTCTTTATGCCATATTAGCACCTTGAAAAGCATGTTAGTATAAAGTAGGACGCCTTAAAACTCCAAACAACACCTTACAACACCGTACGAAACCTCAAAACTACATAATAAACCGAATGAAATCACCCAAGTCCTTTGAACATAGTACGACAATTCAGAACTTGTTACGACTCTGTATGCCGCATTAGCACCTTGAAAAGCATGTTAGTATAACTTAAGACGCCTTAAAACTCCTAACAACACATCACAACACCTTACGAACCCTTAAAACTCCAAAATAAACCTAATGAATTGGTCCGAGTCATTTAAACATTGTACGACAACTTAGAATATCTTACGACTCTGTATACCACATTAGCACCTTGAAAAGCTTGTTAGTATAATATACGACGCCTCAAAACTCCTAACTACACCTTACAATACCGTACGTAAGCTTAAAACTCCATAATAAACCTAATGAATTCGTACGAGTCCTTTTAACGTCGTAAAACAACTTAGGACATCTTACGACTCTTTATGCCACATTAGCAACGCGAAAAGCATGTTAGTATAACGTAGGACGCCTTACAGCTCCTAAAAACAACTTACAACACCGTACGAAACCTTAAAACTCCATAATAAACCTAATGAATTCGTACGAGTCCTTTGAACATCGTACGACAACTTAGGACATCTTACGACTCTTTATGCCACATTAGCAACTCGAAAAACATGTTAGTTTAATGTAGGACGCCTTACAGCTCCTAAAAACACCTTACAACACCTACGAAACCTTAAAACTCCATAATAAACCTAATGAATTCGTACGAGTCCTTTGAACATCGTACGACAACTTAGGACATCTTACGACTCTTTATGCCACATTAGCAACTCGAAAAGCATGTTAGTTTAATGTAGGACGCCTTACATCTCCTAAAAACACCTTTCAACACCTATGAAACCTTAAAACTCCATAATAAACCTAATGAATTCGTACGAGTCCTTTGAACATCGTACGAAAACTTAGGACATCTTGCGACTCTTTATGCCATATTAGCAACTCGAAAAGCATGTTAGTATAACGTAGGACGCCTTGCAGCTCCTAAAAACACCTTACATCACCGTACGAAAACTTTAAACTCCATAATGCGGCTAATGAATTCGTCCGAGTCCTTTGAACATCGTACTACAAGTTAGGACATCTTAAGACTCTTTATGCCATATTAGCACCTTGAAAAGCATGTTAGTATAAAGTAGGACGCCTTAAAACTCCAAACAACACCTTACAACACCGTACGAAACCTCAAAACTACATAATAAACCGAATGAAATCACCCAAGTCCTTTGAACATAGTACGACAATTCAGAACTTGTTACGACTCTGTATGCCGCATTAGCACCTTGAAAAGCATGTTAGTATAACTTAAGACGCCTTAAAACTCCTAACAACACATCACAACACCTTACGAACCCTTAAAACTCCAAAATAAACCTAATGAATTGGTCCGAGTCATTTAAACAGTGTACGACAACTTAGAATATCTTACGACTCTGTATACCACATTAGCACCTTGAAAAGCTTGTTAGTATAATATACGACGCCTCAAAACTCTTAACTACACCTTACAATACCGTACGTAAGCTTAAAACTCCATAATAAACCTAATGAATTCGTACGAGTCCTTTTAACGTCGTAAGACAACTTAGGACATCTTACGACTCTTTATGCCACATTAGCAACGCGAAAAGCATGTTAGTATAACGTAGGACGCCTTACAGCTCCTAAAAACAACTTACAACACCGTACGAAACCTTAAAACTCCATAATAAACCTAATGAATTCGTACGAGTCCTTTGAACATCGTACGACAACTTAGGACATCTTACGACTCTTTATGCCACATTAGCAACGCGAAAAGCATGTTAGTATAATGTAGGACGCCTTACAGCTCCTAAAAACACCTTACAACACCTACGAAACCTTAAAACTCCATAATAAACCTAATGAATTGGTCCGAGTCATTTAAACAGTGTACGACAACTTAGAATATCTTACGACTCTGTATACCACATTAGCACCTTGAAAAGCTTGTTAGTATAATATACGAAGCCTCAAAACTCATAACTACACCTTACAATACCGTACGTAAGCTTAAAACTCCATAATAAACCTAACGAATTCGTACGAGTCCTTTTAACGTCGTAAGACAACTTAGGACATCATACGACTCTTTATGCCACATTAGCAACGCGAAAAGCATGTTAGTATAATGTAGGACGCCTTACAGCTCCTAAAAACAACTTACAACACCGTACGAAACCTTAAAACTCCATAATAAACCTAATGAATTGGTCCGAGTCATTTAAACAGTGTACGACAACTTAGAATATCTTACGACTCTGTATACCACATTAGCACCTTGAAAACCTTGTTAGTATAATATACGACGCCTCAAAACTCCTAACTACACCTTACAATACCGTACGTAAGCTTAAAACTCCATAATAAACCTAATGAATTCGTACGAGTCCTTTTAACGTCGTAAGACAACTTAGGACACCTTACGACTCTTTATGCCACATTAGCAACGCGAAAAACATGTTAGTATAATGTAGGACGCCTTACAGCACCTAAAAACAACTTACAACACCGTACGAAACCTTAAAACTCCATAATAAACCTAATGAATTCGTACGAGTCCTTTGAACATAGTACGACAACTTAGGACATCTTACGACTCTTTATGCCACATTAGCAACTCGAAAAGCATGTTAGTTTAATGTAGGACGCCTTACATCTCCTAAAAACACCTTTCAACACCTATGAAACCTTAAAACTCCATAATAAACCTAATGAATTCGTACGAGTCCTTTGAACATCGTACGAAAACTTAGGACATCTTGCGACTCTTTATGCCATATTAGCAACTCGAAAAGCATGTTAGTATAACGTAGGACGCCTTGCAGCTCCTAAAAACACCTTACATCACCGTACGAAAACTTTAAACTCCATAATGCGGCTAATGAATTCGTCCGAGTCCTTTGAACATCGTACTACAAGTTAGGACATCTTAAGACTCTTTATGCCATATTAGCACCTTGAAAAGCATGTTAGTATAAAGTAGGACGCCTTAAAACTCCAAAAAACACCTTACAACACCGTACGAAACCTCAAAACTACATAATAAACCGAATGAAATCACCCAAGTCCTTTGAACATAGTACGACAATTCAGAACTTGTTACGACTCTGTATGCCGCATTAGCACCTTGAAAAGCATGTTAGTATAACTTAAGACGCCTTAAAACTCCTAACAACACATCACAACACCTTACGAACCCTTAAAACTCCAAAATAAACCTAATGAATTGGTCCGAGTCATTTAAACAGTGTACGACAACTTAGAATATCTTACGACTCTGTATACCACATTAGCACCTTGAAAAGCTTGTTAGTATAATATACGACGCCTCAAAACTCCTAACTACACCTTACAATACCGTACGTAAGCTTAAAACTCCATAATAAACCTAATGAATTCGTACGAGTCCTTTTAACGTCGTAAGACAACTTAGGACATCTTACGACTCTTTATGCCACATTAGCAACGCGAAAAGCATGTTAGTATAACGTAGGACGCCTTACAGCTCCTAAAAACAACTTACAACACCGTACGAAACCTTAAAACTCCATAATAAACCTAATGAATTCGTACGAGTCCTTTGAACATCGTACGACAACTTAGGACATCTTACGACTCTTTATGCCACATTAGCAACTCGAAAAGCATGTTAGTTTAATGTAGGACGCCTTACAGCTCCTAAAAACACCTTACAACACCTACGAAACCTTAAAACTCCATAATAAACCTAATGAATTGGTCCGAGTCATTTAAACAGTGTACGACAACTTAGAATATCTTACGACTCTGTATACCACATTAGCACCTTGAAAAGCTTGTTAGTATAATATACGACGCCTCAAAACTCCTAACTACACCTTACAATACCGTACGTAAGGTTAAAACTCCATAATAAACCTAATGAATTCGTACGAGTCCTTTTAACGTCGTAAGACAACATAGGACATCTTACGACTCTTTATGCCAGATTAGCAACGCGAAAAGCATGTTAGTATAATGTAGGACGCCTTACAGCTCCTAAAAACAACTTACAACACCGTACGAAACCTTAAAACTCCATAATAAACCTAATGAATTGGTCCGAGTCATTTAAACAGTGTACGACAACTTAGAATATCTTACGACTCTGTATACCACATTAGCACCTTGAAAAGCTTGTTAGTATAATATACGACGCCTCAAAACTCCTAACTACACCTTACAATACCGTACGTAAGCTTAAAACTCCATAATAAACCTAATGAATTCGTACGAGTCCTTTTAACGTCGTAAGACAACTTAGGACATCTTACGACTCTTTATGCCACATTAGCAACGCGAAAAGCATGTTAGTATAACGTAGGACGCCTTACAGCTCCTAAAAACAACTTACAACACCGTACGAAACCTTAAAACTCCATAATAAACCTAATGAATTCGTACGAGTCCTTTGAACATCGTACGACAACTTAGGACATCTTACGACTCTTTATGCCACATTAGCAACGCGAAAAGCATGTTAGTATAATGTAGGACGCCTTACAGCTCCTAAAAACAACTTACAACACCGTACGAAACCTTAAAACTCCATAATAAACCTAATGAATTGGTCTGAGTCATTTAAACAGTGTACGACAACTTAGAATATCTTATGACTCTGTATACCACATTAGCACCTTGAAAAGCTTGTTAGTATAATATACGACGCCTCAAAACTCCTAACTACACCTTACAATACCGTACGTAAGTTTAAAACTCCATAATAAACCTAATGAATTCGTACGAGTCCTTTTAACGTCGTAAGACAACTTAGGACACCTTACGACTCTTTATGCCACATTAGCAACGCGAAAAACATGTTAGTATAATGTAGGACGCCTTACAACACCTAAAAACAACTTACAACACCGTACGAAACCTTAAAACTCCATAATAAACCTAATGAATTCGTACGAGTCCTTTGAACATCGTACGACAACTTAGGACATCTTACGACTCTTTATGCCACATTAGCAACTCGAAAAGCAAGTTAGTTTAATGTAGGACGCCTTACATCTCCTAAAAACACCTTACAACACCTATGAAACCTTAAAACTCCATAATAAACCTAATGAATTCGTACGAGTCCTTTGAACATCGTACGAAAACTTAGGACATCTTGCGACTCTTTATGCCATATTAGCAACTCGAAAAGGATGTTAGTATAACGTAGGACGCCTTGCAGCTCCTAAAAACACCTTACATCACCGTACGAAAACTTTAAACTCCATAATGCGGCTAATGAATTCGTCCGAGTCCTTTGAACATCGTACTACAAGTTAGGACATCTTAAGACTCTTTATGCCATATTAGCACCTTGAAAAGCATGTTAGTATAAAGTAGGACGCCTTAAAACTCCAAACAACACCTTACAACACCGTACGAAACCTCAAAACTACATAATAAACCGAATGAAATCACCCAAGTCCTTTGAACATAGTACGACAATTCAGAACTTGTTACGACTCTGTATGCCGCATTAGCACCTTGAAAAGCATGTTAGTATAACTTAAGACGCCTTAAAACTCCTAACAACACATCACAACACCTTACGAACCCTTAAAACTCCAAAATAAACCTAATGAATTGGTCCGAGTCATTTAAACATTGTACGACAACTTAGAATATCTTACGACTCTGTATACCACATTAGCACCTTGAAAAGCTTGTTAGTATAATATACGACACCTCAAAACTCCTAACTACACCTTACAATACCGTACGTAAGCTTAAAACTCCATAATAAACCTAATGAATTCGTACGAGTCCTTTTAACGTTGTAAGACAACTTAGGACATCTTACGACTCTTTATGCCACATTAGCAACGCGAAAAGCATGTTAGTATAACGTAGGACGCCTTACAGCTCCTAAAAACAACTTACAACACCGTACGAAACCTTAAAACTCCATAATAAACCTAATGAATTCGTACGAGTCCTTTGAACATCGTACGACAACTTAGGACATCTTACGACTCTTTATGCCACATTAGCAACGCGAAAAGCATGTTAGTATAATGTAGGACGCCTTACAGCTCCTAAAAACAACTTACAACACCGTACGAAACCTTAAAACTCCATAATAAACCTAATGAATTGGTCCGAGTAATTTAAACAGTGTACGACAACTTAGAATATCTTACGACTCTGTATACCACATTAGCACCTTGAAAAGCTTCTTAGTATAATATACGACGCCTCAAAACTCCTAACTACACCTTACAATACCGTACGTAAGCTTAAAACTCCATAATAAACCTAATGAATTCGTACGAGTCCTTTTAACGTCGTAAGACAACTTAGGACACCTTACGACTCTTTATGCCACATTAGCAACGCGAAAAACATGTTAGTATAATGTAGGACGCCTTACAACACCTAAAAACAACTTACAACACCGTACGAAACCTTAAAACTCCATAATAAACCTAATGAATTCGTACGAGTCCTTTGAACATCGTACGACAACTTAGGACATCTTACGACTCTTTATGCCACATTAGCAACTCGAAAAGCAAGTTAGTTTAATGTAGGACGCCTTACATCTCCTAAAAACACCTTACAACACCTATGAAACCTTAAAACTCCATAATAAACCTAATGAATTCGTACGAGTCCTTTGAACATCGTACGAAAACTTAGGACATCTTGCGACTCTTTATGCCATATTAGCAACTCGAAAAGGATGTTAGTATAACGTAGGACGCCTTGCAGCTCCTAAAAACACCTTACATCACCGTACGAAAACTTTAAACTCCATAATGCGGCTAATGAATTCGTCCGAGTCCTTTGAACATCGTACTACAAGTTAGGACATCTTAAGACTCTTTATGCCATATTAGCACCTTGAAAAGCATGTTAGTATAAAGTAGGACGCCTTAAAACTCCAAACAACACCTTACAACACCGTACGAAACCTCAAAACTACATAATAAACCGAATGAAATCACCCAAGTCCTTTGAACATAGTACGACAATTCAGAACTTGTTACGACTCTGTATGCCGCATTAGCACCTTGAAAAGCATGTTAGTATAACTTAAGACGCCTTAAAACTCCTAACAACACATCACAACACCTTACGAACCCTTAAAACTCCAAAATAAACCTAATGAATTGGTCCGAGTCATTTAAACATTGTACGACAACTTAGAATATCTTACGACTCTGTATACCACATTAGCACCTTGAAAAGCTTGTTAGTATAATATACGACACCTCAAAACTCCTAACTACACCTTACAATACCGTACGTAAGCTTAAAACTCCATAATAAACCTAATGAATTCGTACGAGTCCTTTTAACGTTGTAAGACAACTTAGGACATCTTACGACTCTTTATGCCACATTAGCAACGCGAAAAGCATGTTAGTATAACGTAGGACGCCTTACAGCTCCTAAAAACAACTTACAACACCGTACGAAACCTTAAAACTCCATAATAAACCTAATGAATTCGTACGAGTCCTTTGAACATCGTACGACAACTTAGGACATCTTACGACTCTTTATGCCACATTAGCAACGCGAAAAGCATGTTAGTATAATGTAGGACGCCTTACAGCTCCTAAAAACAACTTACAACACCGTACGAAACCTTAAAACTCCATAATAAACCTAATGAATTGGTCCGAGTAATTTAAACAGTGTACGACAACTTAGAATATCTTACGACTCTGTATACCACATTAGCACCTTGAAAAGCTTCTTAGTATAATATACGACGCCTCAAAACTCCTAACTACACCTTACAATACCGTACGTAAGCTTAAAACTCCATAATAAACCTAATGAATTCGTACGAGTCCTTTTAACGTCGTAAGACAACTTAGGACACCTTACGACTCTTTATGCCACATTAGCAACGCGAAAAACATGTTAGTATAATGTAGGACGCCTTACAACACCTAAAAACAACTTACAACACCGTACGAAACCTTAAAACTCCATAATAAACCTAATGAATTCGTACGAGTCCTTTGAACATCGTACGACAACTTAGGACATCTTACGACTCTTTATGCCACATTAGCAACTCGAAAAGCAAGTTAGTTTAATGTAGGACGCCTTACATCTCCTAAAAACACCTTACAACACCTACGAAACCTTAAAACTCCATAATAAACCTAATGAATTCGTACGAGTCCTTTGAACATCGTACGAAAACTTAGGACATCTTGCGACTCTTTATGCCATATTAGCAACTCGAAAAGGATGTTAGTATAACGTAGGACGCCTTGCAGCTCCTAAAAACACCTTACATCACCGTACGAAAACTTTAAACTCCATAATGCGGCTAATGAATTCGTCCGAGTCCTTTGAACATCGTACTACAAGTTAGGACATCTTAAGACTCTTTATGCCATATTAGCACCTTGAAAAGCATGTTAGTATAAAGTAGGACGCCTTAAAACTCCAAACAACACCTTACAACACCGTACGAAACCTCAAAACTACATAATAAACCGAATGAAATCACCCAAGTCCTTTGAACATAGTACGACAATTCAGAACTTGTTACGACTCTGTATGCCGCATTAGCACCTTGAAAAGCATGTTAGTATAACTTAAGACGCCTTAAAACTCCTAACAACACATCACAACACCTTACGAACCCTTAAAACTCCAAAATAAACCTAATGAATTGGTCCGAGTCATTTAAACATTGTACGACAACTTAGAATATCTTACGACTCTGTATACCACATTAGCACCTTGAAAAGCTTGTTAGTATAATATACGACACCTCAAAACTCCTAACTACACCTTACAATACCGTACGTAAGCTTAAAACTCCATAATAAACCTAATGAATTCGTACGAGTCCTTTTAACGTTGTAAGACAACTTAGGACATCTTACGACTCTTTATGCCACATTAGCAACGCGAAAAGCATGTTAGTATAACGTAGGACGCCTTACAGCTCCTAAAAACAACTTACAACACCGTACGAAACCTTAAAACTCCATAATAAACCTAATGAATTCGTACGAGTCCTTTGAACATCGTACGACAACTTAGGACATCTTACGACTCTTTATGCCACATTAGCAACGCGAAAAGCATGTTAGTATAATGTAGGACGCCTTACAGCTCCTAAAAACAACTTACAACACCGTACGAAACCTTAAAACTCCATAATAAACCTAATGAATTGGTCCGAGTAATTTAAACAGTGTACGACAACTTAGAATATCTTACGACTCTGTATACCACATTAGCACCTTGAAAAGCTTCTTAGTATAATATACGACGCCTCAAAACTCCTAACTACACCTTACAATACCGTACGTAAGCTTAAAACTCCATAATAAACCTAATGAATTCGTACGAGTCCTTTTAACGTCGTAAGACAACTTAGGACACCTTACGACTCTTTATGCCACATTAGCAACGCGAAAAACATGTTAGTATAATGTAGGACGCCTTACAACACCTAAAAACAACTTACAACACCGTACGAAACCTTAAAACTCCATAATAAACCTAATGAATTCGTACGAGTCCTTTGAACATCGTACGACAACTTAGGACATCTTACGACTCTTTATGCCACATTAGCAACTCGAAAAGCAAGTTAGTTTAATGTAGGACGCCTTACATCTCCTAAAAACACCTTACAACACCTATGAAACCTTAAAACTCCATAATAAACCTAATGAATTCGTACGAGTCCTTTGAACATCGTACGAAAACTTAGGACATCTTGCGACTCTTTATGCCATATTAGCAACTCGAAAAGCATGTTAGTATAACGTAGGACGCCTTGCAGCTCCTAAAAACACCTTACATCACCGTACGAAAACTTTAAACTCCATAATGCGGCTAATGAATTCGTCCGAGTCCTTTGAACATCGTACTACAAGTTAGGACATCTTAAGACTCTTTATGCCATATTAGCACCTTGAAAAGCATGTTAGTATAAAGTAGGACGCCTTAAAACTCCAAACAACACCTTACAACACCGTACGAAACCTCAAAACTACATAATAAACCGAATGAAATCACCCAAGTCCTTTGAACATAGTACGACAATTCAGAACTTGTTACGACTCTGTATGCCGCATTAGCACCTTGAAAAGCATGTTAGTATAACTTAAGACGCCTTAAAACTCCTAACAACACATCACAACACCTTACGAACCCTTAAAACTCCAAAAATAAACCTAATGAATTGGTCCGAGTCATTTAAACATTGTACGACAACTTAGAATATCTTACGACTCTGTATACCACATTAGCACCTTGAAAAGCTTGTTAGTATAATATACGACACCTCAAAACTCCTAACTACACCTTACAATACCGTACGTAAGCTTAAAACTCCATAATAAACCTAATGAATTCGTACGAGTCCTTTTAACGTTGTAAGACAACTTAGGACATCTTACGACTCTTTATGCCACATTAGCAACGCGAAAAGCATGTTAGTATAACGTAGGACGCCTTACAGCTCCTAAAAACAACTTACAACACCGTACGAAACCTTAAAACTCCATAATAAACCTAATGAATTCGTACGAGTCCTTTGAACATCGTACGACAACTTAGGACATCTTACGACTCTTTATGCCACATTAGCAACGCGAAAAGCATGTTAGTATAATGTAGGACGCCTTACAGCTCCTAAAAACAACTTACAACACCGTACGAAACCTTAAAACTCCATAATAAACCTAATGAATTGGTCCGAGTAATTTAAACAGTGTACGACAACTTAGAATATCTTACGACTCTGTATACCACATTAGCACCTTGAAAAGCTTCTTAGTATAATATACGACGCCTCAAAACTCCTAACTACACCTTACAATACCGTACGTAAGCTTAAAACTCCATAATAAACCTAATGAATTCGTACGAGTCCTTTTAACGTCGTAAGACAACTTAGGACACCTTACGACTCTTTATGCCACATTAGCAACGCGAAAAACATGTTAGTATAACGTAGGACGCCTTACAGCTCCTAAAAACAACTTACAACACCGTACGAAACCTTAAAACTCCATAATAAACCTAATGAATTCGTACGAGTCCTTTGAACATCGTACGACAACTTAGGACATCTTACGACTCTTTATGCCACATTAGCAACTCGAAAAGCATGTTAGTTTAATGTAGGACGCCTTACAGCTCCTAAAAACACCTTACAACACCTACGAAACCTTAAAACTCCATAATAAACCTAATGAATTGGTCCGAGTCATTTTAACAGTGTAAGACAACTTAGAATATCTTACGACTCTGTATACCACATTAGCACCTTGAAAAGCTTGTTAGTATAATATACGACGCCTCAAAACTCCTAACTACACCTTACAATACCGTACGTAAGCTTAAAACTCCATAATAAACCTAATGAATTCGTACGAGTCCTTTTAACGTCGTAAGACAACTTAGGACATCTTACGACTCTTTATGCCACATTAGCAACGCGAAAAGCATGTTAGTATAATGTAGGACGCCTTACAGCTCCTAAAAACAACTTACAACACCGTACGAAACCTTAAAACTCCATAATAAACCTAATGAATTGGTCCGAGTCATTTAAACAGTGTACGACAACTTAGAATATCTTACGACTCTGTATACCACATTAGCACCTTGAAAAGCTTGTTAGTATAATATACGACGCCTCAAAACTCCTAACTACACCTTACAATACCGTACGTAAGCTTAAAACTCCATAATAAACCTAATGAATTCGTACGAGTCCTTTTAACGTCGTAAGACAACTTAGGACATCTTACGACTCTTTATGCCACATTAGCAACGCGAAAAGCATGTTAGTATAATGTAGGACGCCTTACAGCTACTAAAAACAACTTACAACACCGTACGAAACCTTAAAACTCCATAATAAACCTAATGAATTCGTACGAGTCCTTTGAACATCGTACGACAACTTAGGACATCTTACGACTCTTTATGCCACATTAGCAACTCGAAAAGCATGTTAGTTTAATGTAGGACGCCTTACATCTCCTAAAAACACCTTACAACACCTATGAAACCTTAAAACTCCATAATAAACCTAATGAATTCGTACGAGTCCTTTGAACATCGTACGAAAACTTAGGACATCTTACGACTCTTTATGCCATATTAGCAACTCAAAAAGCATGTTAGTATAACGTAGGACGCCTTGCAGCTCCTAAAAACACCTTACATCACCGTACGAAAACTTTAAACTCCATAATGCGGCTAATGAATTCGTCCGAGTCCTTTGAACATCGTACTACAAGTTAGGACATCTTAATACTCTTTATGCCATATTAGCACCTTGAAAAGCATGTTAGTATAAAGTAGGACGCCTTAAAACTCCAAACAACACCTTACAACACCGTACGAAACCTCAAAACTACATAATAAACCGAATGAAATCACCCAAGTCCTTTGAACATAGTACGACAATTCAGAACTTGTTACGACTCTGTATGCCGCATTAGCACCTTGAAAAGCATGTTAGTATAACTTAAGACGCCTTAAAACTCCTAACAACACATCACAACACCTTACGAACCCTTAAAACTCCAAAATAAACCTAATGAATTGGTCCGAGTCATTTAAACATTGTACGACAACTTAGAATATCTTACGACTCTGTATACCACATCAGCACCTTGAAAAGCTTGTTAGTATAATATACGACGCCTCAAAACTCCTAACTACACCTTACAATACCGTACGTAAGCTTAAAACTCCATAATAAACCTAATAAATTCGTACGAGTCCTTTTAACGTCGTATGACAACTTAGGACATCTTACGACTCTTTATGCCACATTAACAACGCGAAAAGCATGTTAGTATAACGTAGGACGCCTTACAGCTCCTAAAAACAACTTACAACACCGTACGAAACCTTAAAACTCCATAATAAACCTAATGAATTCGTACGAGTCCTTTGAACATCGTACGACAACTTAGGACATCTTACGACTCTTTATGCCACATTAGCAACTCGAAAAGCATGTTAGTTTAATGTAGGACGCCTTACAGCTCCTAAA
Source organism: Tagetes erecta (assembly GCA_030867185.1). Classification (NCBI taxonomy): domain Eukaryota; kingdom Viridiplantae; phylum Streptophyta; class Magnoliopsida; order Asterales; family Asteraceae; genus Tagetes; species Tagetes erecta. Next base: position 29,225,923 of record CM061492.1, on the reverse strand, counting down.
AACACCTTACAACACCTACGAAACCTTAAAACTCCATAATAAACCTAATGAATTGGTCCGAGTAATTTAAACAGTGTAAGACAACTTAGAATATCTTACGACTCTGTATACCACATTAGCACCTTGAAAAGCTTGTTAGTATAATATACGACGCCTCAAAACTCCTAACTACACCTTACAATACCGTACGTAAGCTTAAAACTCCATAATAATCCTAATGAATTCGTACGAGTCCTTTTAACGTCGTAAGACAACTTAGGACATCTTACAACTCTTTATGCCACATTAGCAACGCGAAAAGCATGTTAGTATAATGTAGGACGCCTTACAGCTCCTAAAAACAACTTACAACACCGTACGAAACCTTAAAACTCCATAATAAACCTAATGAATTGGTCCGAGTCATTTAAACAGTGTACGACAACTTAGAATATCTTACGACTCTGTATACCACATTAGCACCTTGAAAAGCTTGTTAGTATAATATACGACGCCTCAAAACTCCTAACTACACCTTACAATACCGTACGTAAGCTTAAAACTCCATAATAAACCTAATGAATTCGTACGAGTCCTTTTAACGTCGTAAGACAACTTAGGACATCTTACGACTCTTTATGCCACATTAGCAACGCGAAAAACATGTTAGTATATAATGTAGGACGCCTTACAGCTCCTAAAAACAACTTACAACACCGTACGAAACCTTAAAACTCCATAATAAACCTAATGAATTCGTACGATTCCTTTGAACATCGTACGACAACTTAGGACATCTTACGACTCTTTATGCCACATTAGCAACTCGAAAAGCATGTTAGTTTAATGTAGGACGCCTTACATCTCCTAAAAACACCTTACAACACCTATGAAACCTTAAAACTCCATAATAAACCTAATGAATTCGTACGAGTCCTTTGAACATCGTACGAAAACTTAGGACATCTTACGACTCTTTATGCCATATTAGCAACTCGAAAAGCATGTTAGTATAACGTAGGACGCCTTGCAGCTCCTAAAAACACCTTACATCACCGTACGAAAACTTTAAACTCCATAATGCGGCTAATGAATTCGTCTGAGTCCTTTGAACATCGTACTACAAGTTAGGACATCTTAATACTCTTTATGCCATATTAGCACCTTGAAAAGCATGTTAGTATAAAGTAGGACGCCTTAAAACTCCAAACAACACCTTACAACACCGTACGAAACCTCAAAACTACATAATAAACCGAATGAAATCACCCAAGTCCTTTGAACATAGTACGACAATTCAGAACTTGTTACGACTCTGTATGCCGCATTAGCACCTTGAAAAGCATGTTAGTATAACTTAAGACGCCTTAAAACTCCTAACAACACATCACAACACCTTACGAACCCTTAAAACTCCAAAATAAACCTAATGAATTGGTCCGAGTCATTTAAACATTGTACGACAATTTAGAATATCTTACGACTCTGTATACCACATCAGCACCTTGAAAAGCTTGTTAGTATAATATACGACGCCTCAAAACTCCTAATTACACCTTACAATACCGTACGTAAGCTTAAAACTCCATAATAAACCTAATGAATTCTTACGAGTCCTTTTAACGTCGTAAGACAACTTAGGACATCTTACGACTCTTTATGCCACATTAGCAACGCGAAAAGCATGTTAGTATAATGTAGGACGCCTTACAGCTCCTAAAAACAACTTACAACACCGTACGAAATCTTAAAACTCCATAATAAACCTAATGAATTCGTACGAGTCCTTTGAACATCGTACGACAACTTAGGACATCTTACGACTCTTTATGCCACATTAGCAACTCGAAAAGCATGTTAGTTTAATGTAGGACGCCTTACAGCTCCTAAAAACACCTTACAACACCTACGAAACCTTAAAACTCCATAATAAACCTAATGAATTGGTCCGAGTCATTTAAACAGTGTACGACAACTTAGAATATCTTACGACTCTGTATACCACATTAGCACCTTGAAAAGCTTGTTAGTATAATATACGACGCCTCAAAACTCCTAACTACACCTTACAATACCGTACGTAAACTTAAAACTCCATAATAAACCTAATAAATTCGTACGAGTCCTTTTAACGTCGTAAGACAACTTAGGACATCTTACAACTCTTTATGCCACATTAGCAACGTGAAAAGCATGTTAGTATAACGTAGGACGCCTTACAGCTCCTGAAAACAACTTACAACACCGTACGAAACCTTAAAACTCCATAATAAACCTAATGAATTGGTCCGAGTCATTTAAAAAGTGTACGACAACTTAGAATATCTTACGACTCTGTATACCACATTAGCACCTTGAAAAGCTTGTTAGTATAATATACGACGCCTCAAAACTCCTAACTACACCTTACAATACCGTACGTAAGCTTAAAACTCCATAATAAACCTAATGAATTCGTACGAGTCCTTTTAACGTCGTAAGACAACTTAGGACATCTTACGACTCTTTATGCCACATTAGCAACGCGAAAAGCATGTTAGTATAATGTAGGACGCCTTACAGCTCTTAAAAACAACTTACAACACCGTACGAAACCTTAAAACTCCATAATAAACCTAATGAATTCGTACGAGTCCTTTGAACATCGTACGACAACTTAGGACATCTTACGACTCTTTATGCCACATTAGCAACTCGAAAAGCATGTTAGTTTAATGTAGGACGCCTTACATCTCCTAAAAACACCTTACAACACCTATCAAACCTTAAAACTCCATAATAAACCTAATGAATTCGTACGAGTCCTTTGAACATCGTACGAAAACTTAGGACATCTTACGACTCTTTATGCCATATTAGCAACTCGAAAAGCATGTTAGTATAACGTAGGACGCCTTGCAGCTCCTAAAAACACCTTACATCACCGTACGAAAACTTTAAACTCCATAATGCGGCTAATGATTTCGTCCGAGTCCTTTGAACATCGTACTACAAGTTAGGACATCTTAAGACTCTTTATGCCTTATTAGCACCTTGAAAAGCATGTTAGTATAAAGTAGGACGCCTTAAAACTCCAAACAACACCTTACAACACCCTACGAAACCTCAAAACTACATAATAAACCGAATGAAATCACCCAAGTCCTTTGAACATAGTACGACAATTCAGAACTTGTTACGACTCTGTATGCCGCATTAGCACCTTGAAAAGCATGTTAGTATAACTTAAGACGCCTTAAAACTCCTCACAACACATCACAACACCTTACGAACCCTTAAAACTCCATAATAAACCTAATGAATTGGTCCGAGTCATTTAAACATTGTACGACAACTTAGAATATCTTACGACTCTGTATACCACATTAGCACCTTGAAAAGCTTGTTAGTATAATATACGACGCCTCAAAACTCCTAACTACACCCTACAATACCGTACGTAAGCTTAAAACTCCATAATAAACCTAATGAATTCGTACGAGTCCTTTTAACGTCGTTAGACAACTTAGGACATCTTACGACTCTTTATGTCACATTAGCAACGCGAAAAGCATGTTAGTATAACGTAGGACGCCTTACAGCTCCTGAAAACAACTTACAACACCGTACGAAACCTTAAAACTCCATAATAAACCTAATGAATTCGTACGAGTCATTTAAACAGTGTACGACAACTTAGAATATCTTACGACTCTGTATACCACATTAGCACCTTGAAAAGCTTGTTAGTATAATATACGACGCCTCAAAACTCCTAACTACACCTTACAATACCGTACGTAAGCTTAAAACTCCATAATAAACCTAATGAATTCGTACGAGTCCTTTTAACGTCGTAAGACAGCTTAGGACATCTTACGACTCTTTATGCCACATTAGCAACGCGAAAAGCAAGTTAGTATAATGTAGGACGCCTTACAGCTCCTAAAAATAACTTACAACACTGTACGAAACCTTAAAACTCCATAATAAACCTAATGAATTCGTACGAGTCCTTTGAATATCGTACGACAACTTAGGACATCTTACGACTCTTTATGCCACATTAGCAACTCGAAAAGCATGTTAGTTTAATGTAGGACGCCTTACATCTCCTAAAAACACCTTACAACACCTATGAAACCTTAAAACTCCATAATAAACCTAGTGAATTCGTACGAGTCCTTTGAACATCGTACGAAAACTTAGGACATCTTACGACTCTTTATGCCATATTAGCAACTCGAAAAGCATGTTAGTATAACGTAGGACGCCTTGCAGCTCCTAAAAACACCTTACATCACCGTACGAAAACTTTAAACTCCATAATGTGGCTAATGAATTCGTCCGAGTCCTTTGAACATCGTACTACAAGTTAGGACATCTTAAGACTCTTTATGCCATATTAGCACCTTGAAAAGCATGTTAGTATAAAGTAGGACGCCTTAAAACTCCAAACAACACCTTACAACACCGTACGAAACCTTAAAACAACATAATAAACCGAATGAAATCACCCAAGTCCTTTGAACATAGTATGTCACACCCTCAATTTTCCACAAACGGGGTATCCGTTAGGCGTGTGACATACCAGGATCTCAAGCCATTAGTTACAGTTAACATTGACTCAATCGTTTAGCGAAATGTTTATTTTTGTAAATAAAACAAAATTCAGAGTTTAAATGTTAAAACCAACTTTTAGCGGAAGCATAAATAAATCCAGTACGCAATCCCGCGCACAAAATAATAAACCAAGTCAATACAATAAAATAAATATTAAATGTAGTTTTTGAAACAGTCCAAAGGACGACCGAATGCATGCATGTCCTACTCGTGCTCGTGCTCCTTAATTACCTGAGAAAACATACTAAAACGGTCAACACATAATGTTGGTGAGTTCAATGAGAATTGTACATAAATAAAAAGTACCGTTTATAACCAAAATAAACAAAATCCATTTTATTAGGCGGTTTGCAAGACCGTATGCTTATTGCTTGTCAACACGTCGAGATGAAAGCTAAACGTTACTTTTGCCTTGTCGCCATCTAACCAGGATGACCCATAACCATTAAGGACAATCTGCACCACATGACTCCCAGTCAAGGGTGGGGTGCCGTCGCAACCCGGTAGTACTACTCAAATTTCCCCGCTATCATATATTAATCAACCTCGAACTTTTATAAGGACTTGAATGTGGTTCCAATTCGTGTAAAGCACTATAAGCCCTAATAAAATCCTGCCCGTAGGCATTTATACTTTTACCAAACCTGCCCGTAGGCATTTATACTTTTACCGAAACCTGCCCGTAGGCTTTTATACTTTTACCGAAACCTGCCCGTAGGCATTACCCGAAGGTATAAAAAGTAGCCTTAGTTGGCCCCGCCCGAAGGCATAAAGTGTTGCCCGAAGGCCCTGCCCGAAGGCATAATGTTTTGCCCGAAGGCCCTTCCCGAAGGCATAAAAATGTAGTCCGCCCGAAGGCGCTGTAAAATAGTTGCCCGAAGGCGTTGTAAAAATGTTTGTATGTTTTCTCCCCGAAAAAGGTTTAAAAGCGGGCAAAGAACTCACCTTAGATTGCGCAGCTACAATATGTTAGCAAATATAAATCCTAGATAGTTCCACTGCCTGTGTATAATTGCTAGATTAATTACAAATTGAATATAAAGAAGACGTGTACGGTTTCTCGTTTCCGACTCGGTTTCGCAGTAGCCAAAAACATGTTCATGTTATTAGTTCCTTATAGCTTATACACACACGGGTTTACATAATTCATCCACATGTTATATAATTTCTCAAACACATATATTACATACCATGCACCACCTATACGCATACCATCACACATTTGAAATCCATGCATACAAACACACATATAATTCCTATATGTATACTCAATACTGCTACACCCACAAAATTATAGTCACGCACACAACATACACTAAATCATAACATGCTTATATATATAACTACTTACACATATAACCACAAACATATATACATTTATACCTATAATGAATAAAAATATATACAACCTAAACAGAATCCGAAAACAATTCAGACACTCAAATCACATATTTTTATACCTGTTAACCTCATCCTCTTCATCCCATTACTATCATCCATTTAATACATCTAAATCATATACATGCACTCAAACGTGTATATATATATATATGCCTGCACATATGCATAACCCCATACATACACCCATATGTTCAAGCATTCACAACCCATACACATAACCGTAAACATGCCCGTGATATACATACACTCATTGTTAACACATCATCAATGAAGTATGTATTGATTTTCAGCTCCATACATACGCATATATCCACGCATATACAACAAACACATATATCCCATCAATACCTTTATGAACAACACCATGACACTAATCGCACATACATACTTATATTTGATTAACATATCAATTAGTTGTAATTTGTTACTACACATGAATGCACATCTGTATATGTATCGTTCCTATATAACGTTCGCAAGAACCTACGGGTTCAATTCCGAGACAACCAAAAGCAATCCCAACACACAATTCTGCTTCTATATGAACCGTATACCCGCACACATCGAAACCGAGTTAGAACGGAACCAAAACGTGACGCGAAACTTAAAACCGTATGAGCGGAACTCAATTAAAACAGCGCGAAACCTACGTAAACATAATTGTGGTTCGCAAAACTCACCGGAAAGCGATGAAGGAGACGACCGGAGAACGGGGCGAACACGGGGCGATGGTGGCTGCTTAAGTCTGCAAACGTATATATATACACACAGATTACATGACCGATTTCTAAATATATAAATACGTACACCGGATTTCTGTCCGCGAAGCTTACCGGAAAAGAAACGGTGAAAACGACGAACGAGGTTGTTGGGTCTGACGACGAGAGAGCCGTTTGCACGAGCTGAGAGTGGTGCGGCTGAATTAGGGTTAGGTTTAAGTGGGTGGGTGTGTTTGCCGTCGAGAAGAAGAAAGGGGAGGGGGTTGGTTTGGTTTAAATAAATTTAATTTTACATATTAAGCCCTTGAGCTTTAGTAAGTTGTTTAAATTTAGTTTTTAAGTTAATTAATGATTTTAGTTATTTGCAATTTTAACCCCAAACTTAATAAAACTTAATGGAATAGTTAATAGTAATTAACGGTGTTAACCTGAATTTGCGGGTTGTCACATCATCCCCTTGTTAAAAGAATTTTCGTCCCGAAAATTACGCCGTGCCATTGGTTGACCGCAACGAAAAGAAAAGAAGAAAGAAAAAAAAAATTCTGGTTGCCATATCATCCCCTTGTTAAAGGAATTTTCGTCCCGAAAATTATATCGTACCCTTGGTGTTAGACGTTGTTACTTTAATAGCTAGGAATGCTTTTTATTTGTTTTACATTAACTAGCCACTTCATTAGATTTAAACCAACTAGAGTAGTCATTTGCAGGATTCCAACAGGTCTAATGTATTGCGAGTTTGAAGAAACTCATAAGTTTCTTTGGGATCCACCCTTAAGATTTTTAAACAACGTTTTGTATGCAGAAAGTTTCAGAAAATTTTAGATCACGGAGCTTCGAGTTGTTATTCAGACTTTCAAGGGTCGAGACTTAACTAAAGAGTCTATATTAAAGAAGCGTTGTCAAAACGCGGTAATCAAGGGTGTCATAGACATTCTAAAAACATATGAAATTTGAGTGTTACGATTAGAAGTGTGCCAGGGGAGTTTAGTTACAAAATAATAATAATAATAATAAAATCCCTTAGTTTCTGTTATCACTATGAACAATGGAAATCTGAAAGTTATAAGTGTCTAAAGTTATAGTGAATTATGAATGATAGATGGAATAGGGTTCATAGGAAACATGGGTTCGTAAGAAGTTTGAAGGTACTCGGTTATAGACTAGCAACATTTAATAATGCCTAAGCTGAGTTACTACTACGCAAACAATTTGGTAGACAAATTTGAATATATTTTTCGATGTACCGAATATAGGTAATGTTATGAATTTAAATGTTCTTGATGGATAAATAAATTTTAAGATCCAAAGCATTTTATGTGGTGGGTTTATTCTAACGGGAAGGAGTTTTCCAAATAAGTCGTACTTTTATAGGGCTCCCCCAAGGGACCCTTACAACTACAAAGTTTGTTTAATGTTCGATTAAGAAAACCATGATATTAAGTTATTATTGATGTTGAGTAAGAGTTCATAACACGCTGACCGAAATTTATAACGTCTCATTTTATCATGAACTTGTGACTTTAGCAAGGTAGATGTTTATATTGGAAGATTTAGATTGCTTGCAGATAGGTTGAATCATTACCTTTTGGAATCAATAATTAGTAGTGAAATCCCTATTAAGTTTGCTTAAGATGCTCCTTACTATTGTTTGCTTGTTGCTATCTCGAATTTAATCCTCTTTTACTTAGGTGTATAAGGTAAATTGTATGTAGTTTAGAGATGAACTTTTGGATTTGCAATATAATGTTGTATTATAATTGTTTACTACACATAGGTGTATTGTACGCGTCTACCATTCATAGAAGGAGTTTTATAAGTGTCGATCAAGGATAGTCTCAATATCAATGCGTTACTTATTTAAATGGAGTTTTGTTTCAGGTGAATCTGTGTTGTTTGGTTCTTCACTTTTGGGTTTTGGTTTAGCCCACATGACAGGTCTTACCAGGATCATCGTGTACCTATAAATTCACCATTACGTTGCGCACCCGTAATCGTCAATTTACCTTACACAATCACCCTAGGTTGTCTCCCATCATGGACTTTATTCTTAAGTCTTACCATCCTTATTGTTTTGTTCTTCTTAATGAAAGAAAACCACAACAGATAAATTCAACGTCTTAGTCCTTATGATTTAAGTCTTCAATACTTAACGCGCTTTTGTTGTCGACACGCATTCAACAGAGTGAGAAAAATCTGGATAAGAATCAGTTTTCTGGGATTACAAGATTTAACGTATTTCGACATGAAGAAATGAACTGCTGAATAACTTATGCTCCACTTCACGAACTCTAGGAGGGATAGCCTCAAACGGTCAAAACGGTTGCAATAGTCAGGCTCCTATTCTTGGCCTCTATGCGCCTTGAGATGATGTCTCAGCCACATTGCTCGAAGAATAATTAGATTTAGGCGGAAAATTTAAGTTCATGTTTAGGATAAGGACATAGTATTTCGTATAAGGATTCTTAGACTACAAGGATCATATATCAGGTAAGCATGGAAAATGTAACACGTATAGGCAAACAAGTACTGTTTCTAACTATAGTACTACTGTGCAGTGTGAGTGTAACTAATGCAATGCCTAGTTATAGTCTAGATGCAAATGCTAGTTCCCTATAACTTATGGCTCTGATACCAATCTGTCACACCCTCAATTTTCCACAAACGGGGTATCCATTAGGCGTGTGACATACCAGGATCTCAAGCCATTAGTTACAGTTAACATTGACTCAATCGTTTAGCGAAATGTTTATTTTTGTAAATAAAACAAAATTCAGAGTTTAAATGTTAAAACCAACTTTTAGCGGAAGCATAAATAAATCCAGTACGCAATCCCGCGCACAAAATAATAAACCAAGTCAATACAATAAAATAAATATTAAATGTAGTTTTTGAAACAGTCCAAAGGACGACCGAATGCATGCATGTCCTACTCGTGCTCGTGCTCCTTAATTACCTGAGAAAACATACTAAAACGGTCAACACATAATGTTGGTGAGTTCAATGAGAATTGTACATAAATAAAAAGTACCGTTTATAACCAAAATAAACAAAATCCATTTTATTAGGCGGTTTGCAAGACCGTATGCTTATTGCTTGTCAACACGTCGAGATGAAAGCTAAACGTTACTTTTGCCTTGTCGCCATCTAACCAGGATGACCCATAACCATTAAGGACAATCTGCACCACATGACTCCCAGTCAAGGGTGGGGTGCCGTCGCAACCCGGTAGTACTACTCAAATTTCCCCGCTATCATATATTAATCAACCTCGAACTTTTATAAGGACTTGAATGTGGTTCCAATTCGTGTAAAGCACTATAAGCCCTAATAAAATCCTGCCCGTAGGCATTTATACTTTTACCAAACCTGCCCGTAGGCATTTATACTTTTACCGAAACCTGCCCGTAGGCTTTTATACTTTTACCGAAACCTGCCCGTAGGCATTACCCGAAGGTATAAAAAGTAGCCTTAGTTGGCCCCGCCCGAAGGCATAAAGTGTTGCCCGAAGGCCCTGCCCGAAGGCATAATGTTTTGCCCGAAGGCCCTTCCCGAAGGCATAAAAATGTAGTCCGCCCGAAGGCGCTGTAAAATAGTTGCCCGAAGGCGTTGTAAAAATGTTTGTATGTTTTCTCCCCGAAAAAGGTTTAAAAGCGGGCAAAGAACTCACCTTAGATTGCGCAGCTACAATATGTTAGCAAATATAAATCCTAGATAGTTCCACTGCCTGTGTATAATTGCTAGATTAATTACAAATTGAATATAAAGAAGACGTGTACGGTTTCTCGTTTCCGACTCGGTTTCGCAGTAGCCAAAAACATGTTCATGTTATTAGTTCCTTATAGCTTATACACACACGGGTTTACATAATTCATCCACATGTTATATAATTTCTCAAACACATATATTACATACCATGCACCACCTATACGCATACCATCACACATTTGAAATCCATGCATACAAACACACATATAATTCCTATATGTATACTCAATACTGCTACACCCACAAAATTATAGTCACGCACACAACATACACTAAATCATAACATGCTTATATATATAACTACTTACACATATAACCACAAACATATATACATTTATACCTATAATGAATAAAAATATATACAACCTAAACAGAATCCGAAAACAATTCAGACACTCAAATCACATATTTTTATACCTGTTAACCTCATCCTCTTCATCCCATTACTATCATCCATTTAATACATCTAAATCATATACATGCACTCAAACGTGTATATATATATATATATGCCTGCACATATGCATAACCCCATACATACACCCATATGTTCAAGCATTCACAACCCATACACATAACCGTAAACATGCCCGTGATATACATACACTCATTGTTAACACATCATCAATGAAGTATGTATTGATTTTCAGCTCCATACATACGCATATATCCACGCATATACAACAAACACATATATCCCATCAATACCTTTATGAACAACACCATGACACTAATCGCACATACATACTTATATTTGATTAACATATCAATTAGTTGTAATTTGTTACTACACATGAATGCACATCTGTATATGTATCGTTCCTATATAACGTTCGCAAGAACCTACGGGTTCAATTCCGAGACAACCAAAAGCAATCCCAACACACAATTCTGCTTCTATATGAACCGTATACCCGCACACATCGAAACCGAGTTAGAACGGAACCAAAACGTGACGCGAAACTTAAAACCGTATGAGCGGAACTCAATTAAAACAGCGCGAAACCTACGTAAACATAATTGTGGTTCGCAAAACTCACCGGAAAGCGATGAAGGAGACGACCGGAGAACGGGGCGAACACGGGGCGATGGTGGCTGCTTAAGTCTGCAAACGTATATATATACACACAGATTACATGACCGATTTCTAAATATATAAATACGTACACCGGATTTCTGTCCGCGAAGCTTACCGGAAAAGAAACGGTGAAAACGACGAACGAGGTTGTTGGGTCTGACGACGAGAGAGCCGTTTGCACGAGCTGAGAGTGGTGCGGCTGAATTAGGGTTAGGTTTAAGTGGGTGGGTGTGTTTGCCGTCGAGAAGAAGAAAGGGGAGGGGGTTGGTTTGGTTTAAATAAATTTAATTTTACATATTAAGCCCTTGAGCTTTAGTAAGTTGTTTAAATTTAGTTTTTAAGTTAATTAATGATTTTAGTTATTTGCAATTTTAACCCCAAACTTAATAAAACTTAATGGAATAGTTAATAGTAATTAACGGTGTTAACCTGAATTTGCGGGTTGTCACATAGTACGACAATTCAGAACGTGTTACGACTCTGTATGCCGCATTAGCACCTTGAAAAGCATGTTAGTATAACTTAGGACGCCTTAAAACTCCTAACAACACATCACAACACCTTACGAACCCTTAAAACTCCATAATAAACCTAATGAATGGGTCCGAGTCATTTAAACAGTGTACGACAACTTAGAATATCTTACGACTCTGTATACCACTTTAGCACCTTGAAAAGCTTGTTAGTATAATATACGACGCCTCAAAACTCCTAACTACACCTTACAATACCGTACGTAAACTTAAAACTCCATAATAAACCTAATGAATTCGTACGAGTCCTTTTAACGTCGTAAGACAACTTAGGACATCTTACGACTCTTTATGCCACATTAGCAACGCGAAAAGCATGTTAGTATAACGTAGGACGCCTTACAGCTCCTAAAAACAACTTACAACACCGTACGAAACCTTAAAACTCCATAATAAACCTAATGAATTCGTACGAGTCCTTTGAACATCGTACGACAACTTAGGACATCTTACGACTCTTTATGCCACATTAGCAACTCGAAAAGCATGTTAGTTTAATGTAGGACGCCTTACAGCTCCTAAAAACACCTTACAACACCTACGAAACCTTAAAACTCAATAATAAACCTAATGAATTGGTCCGAGTCATTTAAACAGTGTACGACAACTTAGAATATCTTACGACTCTGTATACCACATTAGCACCTTGAAAAGCTTGTTAGTATAATATACGACGCCTCAAAACTCCTAACTAGACCTTACAATACCGTACGTAAGCTTAAAACTCCATAATAAACCTAATGAATTCGTACGAGTCCTTTTAACGTCGTAAGACAACTTAGGACATCTTACGACTCTTTATGCCACATTAGCAACGCGAAAAGCATGTTAGTATAATGTAGGACGCCTTACAGCTCCTAAAAACAACTTACAACACCGTACGAAACCTTAAAACTCCATAATAAACCTAATGAATTGGTCCGAGTCATTTAAACAGTGTACGACAACTTAGAATATCTTACGACTCTGTATACCACATTAGCACCTTGAAAAGCTTGTTAGTATAATATACGACGCCTCAAAACTCCTAACTACACCTTACAATACCGTACGTAAGCTTAAAACTCCATAATAAACCTAATGAATTCGTACGAGTCCTTTTAACGTCGTAAGACAACTTAGGACATCTTACGACTCTTTATGCCACATTAGCAACGCGAAAAGCAAGTTAGTATAATGTAGGACGCCTTACAGCTCCTAAAAATAACTTACAACACTGTACGAAACCTTAAAACTCCATAATAAACCTAATGAATTCGTACGAGTCCTTTGAACATCGTACGAAAACTTAGGACATCTTACGACTCTTTATGCCATATTAGCAACTCGAAAAGCATGTTAGTATAACGTAGGACGCCTTGCATCTCCTAAAAACACCTTACATCACCGTACGAAAACTTTAAACTCCATAATGCGGCTAATGAATTCGTCCGAGTCCTTTGAACATCGTACTACAAGTTAGGACATCTTAAGACTCTTTATGCCATATTAGCACCTTGAAAAGCATGTTAGTATAAAGTAGGACGCCTTAAAACTCCAAACAACACCTTACAACACCGTACGAAACCTCAAAACTACATAATAAACCGAATGAAATCACCCAAGTCCTTTGAACATCGTACGACAATTCAGAACTTGTTACGACTCTGTATGCCGCATTAGCACCTTGAAAAGCATGTTAGTATAACTTAGGACGCCTTAAAACTCCTAACAACACATCACAACACCTTACGAACCCTTAAAACTCCATAATAAACCTAATGAATTGGTCCGAGTCATTTAAACATTGTACGACAACTTAGAATATCTTACGACTCTGTATACCACATTAGCACCTTGAAAAGCTTGTTAGTATAATATACGACGCCTCAAAACTCCTAACTACACCTTACAATACTGTACGTAAGCTTAAAACTACATAATAAACCTAATGAATTCGTACGAGTCCTTTTAACGTCGTTCGAAAACTTAGGACATCTTACGACTCTTTATGCCACACTCGAAAAGCATGTTAGTATAATGTAGGACGCCTTACAGCTCAAAAAAACACCTTACAACACCTACGAAACCTTAAAACTCCATAATAAACCTAATGAATTGGTCCGAGTCATTTAAACAGTGTACGACAACTTAGAATATCTTACGACTCTGTATACCACTTTAGCACCTTGAAAAGCTTGTTAGTATAATATACGACGCCTCAAAACTCCTAACTACACCTTACAATACCGTACGTAAGCTTAAAACTCCATAATAAACCTAATGAATTCGTACGAGTCCTTTTAACGTCGTAAGACAACTTAGGACATCTTACGACACTTTAGAGAGTTGTGCGATTTTGGCAATTGGTTCATGAATCTTGAATCTTGATTCTTGTTTCTTGAATCTTGATTCTTGTTTCTAGGTTCTTGAATCTTGGATTTGGTTATTTAATTCGTTTTCCATGATCTTGGCCGTTTTTTCATCTTTCTTGGTTATTAAAACCCTAGTTTAAGTTGGTTCATGAATCTTGATTCTTGATTCTTGTTTCTTGAATCTTGATTCTTGTTTCTTGGTTCTTGAATCTTGGTTTGGTTATTTAATTCGTTTTTCTTGATCTTGGCCGGTTTTCTTCATATTTCTTGGTTATTAAAACCCTAATTTCGTATGGATAATTAGGGTTTGGCCGTTTCTTTGATTTCTACGATCAGATTCGTTTCTGATTATAAAAAAGAGTATGGAGGGCGGTAATTTGGCTAGTAAGGTGTTAAAGATTGATGGTAATCCACGTTGTAATTTGTTGAAGAAGGAAAAGGCAACTAGGGTTTCTTCTATAAACCCTAATTCGCCTCTAAAGGCTGACACGGCTAAGAGGAATCAGGAGGCTGGTCATACGACTGATTCATCTCACACGCCTAAGTCTTCTGCTATTTCTGATTCGTCTCATGCGGCTGATGCATTACATGCTTCAATTGAAGTTGATGCAAGTAGGGATTCTCATGCGACTAATGATAATGTTTCTAAGGTGTTTCATACGTCCAAGGCTGATGTGAAACATGATGTGAGTGCAATGGGGTTGTCTTATGCTGCTGTTGTTCAACCGAAATCTGATTTACCTGCAACACCAGTTAATTTTCGTTACTTGGTGAATGATGAAAAGAAACAAGGGTTTGATGTTGTTTTACCGAAAGAGAATGTCCGTATGGTTTGTAATAAGCTTGAATTTACATTGTACGGATACTTTTTGGGCGACAGGTTAGCTTATCCAGTGGTTGAATTCTTTGCTAAAACACATTGGAAAAAATATGGCCTGCAAAAGTCAATGATGAATGCAAATGGTTTTTTCTTCTTTAAGTTTAATGATCGCAAGGGGATGATGGATGTGATTGAAGCAAGCCCTTGGATAATCCGTAATAAACCAATTATTCTGAATATCTGGTCCCCTACCACTAAGTTACACAAGGATGATATCAAGAATGTGTCTGTCTGGGTAAAGTTACATGATATTCCGCTAGTAGCTTATTCTGATGTTGGGTTGAGTCTTCTGGTTTCGCAAATAGGGATACCAAAGCTGCTGGATTCGTTCACAAGCTCCATGTGTGCAAATGCATGGGGTAGAAGTAGTTTTGCAAGAGCTTTGGTTGAGATCTCGGCGGATTCGGGGTTTAAGGAGGAGTTATCTATTGCTATTCCTGAATTAGAAGGGAATGAGTTTGGATCCGCAAAGGTTTCTGTCGAGTATGAATGGAAGCCTCCAAGATGTGGTCACTGTTGTGTTTTTGGCCATATTGATGATGGATGCCCGAAGATGACTACGAATGAGCAAAATTCAAATGCTAGAGAAGATGGTGATGGTTTTAATGAAGTGAAGGGTAAGAAGGTTGCTAGAAAGTTTGGGGTTCCTCTAAAAAAACCCCATTTCGAGTACCGTCCAGTCAATAAAAAAGGGAAGGAAATACATAATGATAAAAATCAGTTGACTAGGATTGATGCTATGGATGCCAATGGTAGTTCTAATATGGGTAAATCTGACCTTGCTACATCAAACCCATTTGAGGCGCTATCGGAAGAAAAGTTTGTAGAATTAACTACGAGTAAGGTGGTAGGGAAAATGGACAGTGAAATCTCTCAGTTGGATTCAGATTCAGAGGTGGATGAGGTTATGGAGGTAGATAATGGGATGGCTAGATTTATGACGAGTATGGCCATGGCACTAGAATCTCCATCGTCCAACAAAAGGTCAAGTACTCCTTCTACATCTGGTGTAAATGGTTTGTCGGATATTTTGGACTACTAAGAAGTAGTTTGACAGGCCAAAGCTTCTGTGGTACGCTTGTGGTGGAACCTACACTTTTGATGATGGCGGCTAATTGAACGGTTTTTTGTTTATGTCATTAACTGTGGTAGGCTAGTTTGTTTGGTTTGTCTTGGTTTTATTTGGTTTGTTTTTTTTTGTTAACATATGTGGGGGTCTGTCCCATATATGAACTAGTGTGGAATGCTTCCTCACTACTTGTACTTCATTGACGGTTGTCTTTATAATAGAATCACCGGGGTAACCCTTTACCCAAAAAAAAGCATGTTAGTATAATGTAGGACGCCTTACAGCTCCTAAAAATAACTTACAACACCGTACGAAACCTTAAAACTCCATAATAAACCTAATGAATTCGTACGAGTCCTTTGAATATCGTACGACAACTTAGGACATCTTACGACTCTTTATGCCACATTAGCAACTCGAAAAGCATGTTAGTTTAATGTAGGACGCCTTACATCTCCTAAAAACACCTTACAACACCTATGAAACCTTAAAACTACATAATAAACCTAATGAATTCGTACGAGTCCTTTTAACGTCGTTCGAAAACTTAGGACATCTTACGACTCTTTATGCCACACTCGAAAAGCATGTTAGTATAATGTAGGACGCCTTACAGCTCAAAAAAACACCTTACAACACCTACGAAACCTTAAAACTCCATAATAAACCTAATGAATTGGTCCGAGTCATTTAAACAGTGTACGACAACTTAGAATATCTTACGACTCTGTATACCACATTAGCACCTTGAAAAGCTTGTTAGTATAATATACGACGCCTCAAAACTCCTAACTAGACCTTACAATACCGTACGTAAGCTTAAAACTCCATAATAAACCTAATGAATTCGTACGAGTCCTTTTAACGTCGTAAGACAACTTAGGACATCTTACGACTCTTTATGCCACATTAGCAACGCGAAAAGCATGTTAGTATAATGTAGGACGCCTTACAGCTCCTAAAAACAACTTACAACACCGTACGAAACCTTAAAACTCCATAATAAACCTAATGAATTGGTCCGAGTCATTTAAACAGTGTACGAAAACTTAGAATATCTTACGACTCTGTATACCACATTAGCACCTTGAAAAGCTTGTTAGTATAATATACGACGCCTCAAAACTCCTAACTACACCTTACAATACCGTACGTAAGCTTAAAACTCCATAATAAACCTAATGAATTCGTACGAGTCCTTTTAACGTCGTAAGACAACTTAGGACATCTTACGACTCTTTATGCCACATTAGCAACGCGAAAAGCAAGTTAGTATAATGTAGGACGCCTTACAGCTCCTAAAAATAACTTACAACACTGTACGAAACCTTAAAACTCCATAATAAACCTAATGAATTCGTACGAGTCCTTTGAATATCGTACGACAACTTAGGACATCTTACGACTCTTTATGCCACATTAGCAACTCGAAAAACATGTTAGTATAACGTAGGACGCCTTGCAGCTCCTAAAAACACCTTACATCACCGTACGAAAACTTTAAACTCCATAATGTGGCTAATGAATTCGTCCGAGTCCTTTGAACATCGTACTACAAGTTAGGACATCTTAAGACTCTTTATGCCATATTAGCACCTTGAAAAGCATGTTAGTATAAAGTAGGACGCCTTAAAACTCCAAACAACACCTTACAACACCGTACGAAACCTCAAAACTACATAATAAACCGAATGAAATCACCCAAGTCCTTTGAACATAGTACGACAATTCAGAACTTGTTACGACTCTGTATGCCGCATTAGCACCTTGAAAAGCATGTTAGTATAACTTAGGACGCCTTAAAACTCCTAACAACACATCACAACACCTTACGAACCCTTAAAACTCCATAATAAACCTAATGAATTGGTCCGAGTCATTTAAACATTGTACGACAACTTAGAATATCTTACGACTCTGTATATACCACTTTAGCACCTTGAAAAGCTTGTTAGTATAATATACGACGCCTCAAAACTCCTAACTACACCTTACAATACCGTACGTAAGCTTAAAACTCCATAATAAACCTAATGAATTCGTACGAGTCCTTTTAACGTCGTAAGACAACTTAGGACATCTTACGACTCTTTATGCCACATTAGCAACGCGAAAAGCATGTTAGTATAATGTAGGACGCCTTACAGCTCCTAAAAATAACTTACAACACCGTACGAAACCTTAAAACTCCATAATAAACGTAATGAATTCGTACGAGTCCTTTGAATATCGTACGACAACTTAGGACATCTTACGACTCTTTATGCCACATTAGCAACGCGAAAAGCATGTTAGTTTAATGTAGGACGCCTTACATCTCCTAAAAACACCTTACAACACCTATGAAACCTTAAAACTCCATAATAAACCTAATGAATTCGTACGAGTCCTTTGAACATCGTACGAAAACTTAGGACATCTTACGACTCTTTATGCCATATTAGCAACTCGAAAAGCATGTTAGTATAACGTAGGACGCCTTGCAGCTCCTAAAAACACCTTACATCACCGTACGAAAACTTTAAACTCCATAATGCGGCTAATGAATTCGTCCGAGTCCTTTGAACATCGTACTACAAGTTAGGACATCTTAAGACTCTTTATGCCATATTAGCACCTTGAAAAGCATGTTAGTATAAAGTAGGACGCCTTAAAACTCCAAACAACACCTTACAACACCGTACGAAACCTTAAAACAACATAATAAACCGAATGAAATCACCCAAGTCCTTTGAACATAGTACGACAATTCAGAACGTGTTACGACTCTGTATGCCGCATTAGCACCTTGAAAAGCATGTTAGTATAACTTAGGACGCCTTAAAACTCCTAACAACACATCACAACACCTTACGAACCCTTAAAACTCCATAATAAACCTAATGAATTGGTCCGAGTCATTTAAACATTGTACGACAACTTAGAATATCTTACGACTCTGTATACCACATTAGCACCTTGAAAAGCTTGTTAGTATAATATACGACGCCTCAAAACTCCTAACTACACCTTACAATACTGTACGTAAGCTTAAAACTACATAATAAACCTAATGAATTCGTACGAGTCCTTTTAACGTCGTTCGAAAACTTAGGACATCTTACGACTCTTTATGCCACACTCGAAAAGCATGTTAGTATAATGTAGGACGCCTTACAACTCAAAAAAACACCTTACAACACCTACGAAACCTTAAAACTCCATAATAAACCTAATGAATTGGTCCGAGTCATTTAAACAGTGTACGACAACTTAGAATATCTTACGACTCTGTATACCACTTTAGCACCTTGAAAAGCTTGTTAGTATAATATACGACGCCTCAAAACTC
Organism: Tagetes erecta; assembly: GCA_030867185.1. Taxonomy (NCBI): domain Eukaryota; kingdom Viridiplantae; phylum Streptophyta; class Magnoliopsida; order Asterales; family Asteraceae; genus Tagetes; species Tagetes erecta. The sequence continues at coordinate 29,206,212 of CM061492.1, read as the reverse complement.
CTAACTACACCTTACAATACCGTACGTAAGCTTAAAACTCCATAATAAACCTAATGAATTCGTACGAGTCCTTTTAACGTCGTAAGACAACTTAGGGCATCTTACGACACTTTATGCCACATTAGCAACGTGAAAAGCATGTTAGTATAATGTAGGACGCCTTACAGCTCCTAAAAATAACTTACAACACCGTACGAAACCTTAAAACTCCATAATAAACCTAATGAATTCGTACGAGTCCTTTGAATATCGTACGACAACTTAGGACATCTTACGACTCTTTATGCCACATTAGCAACTCGAAAAGCATGTTAGTTTAATGTAGGACGCCTTACATCTCCTAAAAACACCTTACAACACCTATGAAACCTTAAAACTCCATAATAAACCTAATGAATTCGTACGAGTCCTTTGAACATCGTACGAAAACTTAGGACATCTTACGACTCTTTATGCCATATTAGCAACTCGAAAAGCATGTTAGTATAACGTAGGACGCCTTGCAGCTCCTAAAAAAACCTTACATCACCGTACGAAAACTTTAAACTCCATAATGCGGCTAAAAAATTCGTCCGAGTCCTTTGAACATCGTACTACAAGTTAGGACATCTTAAGACTCTTTATGCCATATTAGCACCTTGAAAAGCATGTTAGTATAAAGTAGGACACCTTAAAACTCCTAACAACACATCACAACACCTTACGAACCCTTAAAACTCCATAATAAACCTAATGAATTAGTCCGAGTCATTTAAACATTGTACGACAACTTAGAATATCTTACGACTCTGTATACCACATTAGCACCTTGAAAAGCTTGTTAGTATAATATACGACGCCTCAAAACTCCTAACTACACCTTACAATACTGTACGTAAGCTTAAAACTACATAATAAACCTAATGAATTCGTACGAGTCCTTTTAACGTCGTAAGACAACTTAGGACATCTTACGACTCTTTATGCCACATTAGAAACGCGAAAAGCATGTTAGTATAATGTAGGACGCCTTACAACTCCTAAAAATAACTTACAACACCGTACGAAACCTTAAAACTTCATAATAAACCTAATGAATTCGTACGAGTCCTTTGAATATCGTACGACAACTTAGGACATCTTACGACTCTTTATGCCACATTAGCAACTCGAAAAGCATGTTAGTTTAATGTAGGACGCCTTACATCTCCTAAAAACACCTTACAACACCTATGAAACCTTAAAACTCCATAATAAACCTAATGAATTCGTACGAGTCCTTTGAACATCGTACGAAAACTTAGGACATCTTACGACTCTTTATGCCATATTAGCAACTCGAAAAGCATGTTAGTATAACGTAGGACGCCTTGCAGCTCCTAAAAACACCTTACATCACCGTACGAAAACTTTAAACTCCATAATGCGGCTAATGAATTCGTCCGAGTCCTTTGAACATCGTACTACAAGTTAGGACATCTTAAGACTCTTTATGCCATATTAGCAACTTGAAAAGCATGTTAGTATAAAGTAGGACGCCTTAAAACTCCAAACAACACCTTACAACACCGTACGAAACCTCAAAACTACATAATAAACCGAATGAAATCACCCAAGTCCTTTGAACATAGTACGACAATTCAGAACTTGTTACGACTCTGTATGCCGCATTAGCACCTTGAAAAGCATGTTAGTATAACTTAGGACGCTTTAAAACTCCTAACAACACATCACAACACCTTACGAACCCTAAAAACTCCATAATAAACCTAATGAATTGGTCCGAGTCATTTAAACATTGTACGACAACTTAGAATATCTTACGACTCTGTATACCAGATTAGCACCTTGAAAAGCTTGTTAGTATAATATACGACGCCTCAAAACTCCTAACTACACCTTACAATACTGTACGTAAGCTTAAAACTACATAATAAACCTAATGAATTCGTACGAGTCCTTTTAACGTCGTTCGAAAACTTAGGACATCTTACGACTCTTTATGCCACACTCGAAAAGCATGTTAGTATAATGTAGGACGCCTTACAGCTCAAAAAAACACCTTACAACACCTACGAAACCTTAAAACTCCATAATAAACCTAATGAATTGGTCCGAGTCATTTAAACAGTGTACGACAACTTAGAATATCTTACGACTCTGTATACCACTTTAGCACCTTGAAAAGCTTGTTAGTATAATATACGACGCCTCAAAACTCCTAACTACACCTTACAATACCGTACGTAAGCTTAAAACTCCATAATAAACCTAATGAATTCGTACGAGTCCTTTTAACGTCGTAAGACAACTTAGGACATCTTACGACTCTTTATGCCACATTAGCAACGTGAAAAGCATGTTAGTAAAATGTAGGACGCCTTACAGCTCCTAAAAATAACTTACAACACCGTACGAAACCTTAAAACTCCATAATAAACCTAATGAATTCGTACGAGTCCTTTGAATATCGTACGACAACTTAGGACATCTTACGACTCTTTATGCCACATTAGCAACTCGAAAAGCATGTTAGTTTAATGTAGGACGCCTTACATCTCCTAAAAACACCTTACAACACCTATGAAACCTTAAAACTCCATAATAAACCTAATGAATTCGTACGAGTCCTTTGAACATCGTACGAAAACTTAGGACATCTTACGACTCTTTATGCCATATTAGCAACTCGAAAAGCATGTTAGTATAACGTAGGACGCCTTGCAGCTCCTAAAAACACCTTACATCACCGTACGAAAACTTTAAACTCCATAATGCGGCTAATGAATTCGTCCGAGTCCTTTGAACATCGTACTACAAGTTAGGACATCTTAAGACTCTTTATGCCATATTAGCAACTTGAAAAGCATGTTAGTATAAAGTAGGACGCCTTAAAACTCCAAACAACACCTTACAACACCGTACGAAACCTCAAAACTACATAATAAACCGAATGAAATCACCCAAGTCCTTTGAACATAGTACGACAATTCAGAACTTGTTACGACTCTGTATGCCGCATTAGCACCTTGAAAAGCATGTTAGTATAACTTAGGACGCTTTAAAACTCCTAACAACACATCACAACACCTTACGAACCCTAAAAACTCCATAATAAACCTAATGAATTGGTCCGAGTCATTTAAACATTGTACGACAACTTAGAATATCTTACGACTCTGTATACCAGATTAGCACCTTGAAAAGCTTGTTAGTATAATATACGACGCCTCAAAACTCCTAACTACACCTTACAATACTGTACGTAAGCTTAAAACTACATAATAAACCTAATGAATTCGTACGAGTCCTTTTAACGTCGTTCGAAAACTTAGGACATCTTACGACTCTTTATGCCACACTCGAAAAGCATGTTAGTATAATGTAGGACGCCTTACAGCTCAAAAAAACACCTTACAACACCTACGAAACCTTAAAACTCCATAATAAACCTAATGAATTGGTCCGAGTCATTTAAACAGTGTACGACAACTTAGAATATCTTACGACTCTGTATACCACTTTAGCACCTTGAAAAGCTTGTTAGTATAATATACGACGCCTCAAAACTCCTAACTACACCTTACAATACCGTACGTAAGCTTAAAACTCCATAATAAACCTAATGAATTCGTACGAGTCCTTTTAACGTCGTAAGACAACTTAGGACATCTTACGACTCTTTATGCCACATTAGCAACGTGAAAAGCATGTTAGTAAAATGTAGGACGCCTTACAGCTCCTAAAAATAACTTACAACACCGTACGAAACCTTAAAACTCCATAATAAACCTAATGAATTCGTACGAGTCCTTTGAATATCGTACGACAACTTAGGACATCTTACGACTCTTTATGCCACATTAGCAACTCGAAAAGCATGTTAGTTTAATGTAGGACGCCTTACATCTCCTAAAAACACCTTACAACACCTATGAAACCTTAAAACTCCATAATAAACCTAATGAATTCGTACGAGTCCTTTGAACATCGTACGAAAACTTAGGACAACTTACGACTCTTTATGCCATATTAGCAACTCGAAAAGCCTGTTAGTATAACGTAGGACGCCTTGCAGCTCCTAAAAAAACCTTACATCACCGTACGAAAACTTTAAACTCCATAATGCGGCTAAAAAATTCGTCCGAGTCCTTTGAACATCGTACTACAAGTTAGGACATCTTAAGACTCTTTATGCCATATTAGCACCTTGAAAAGCATGTTAGTATAAAGTAGGACACCTTAAAACTCCTAACAACACATCACAACACCTTACGAACCCTTAAAACTCCATAATAAAACTAATGAATTGGTCCGAGTCATTTAAACATTGTACGACAACTTAGAATATCTTACGACTCTGTATACCACATTAGCACCTTGAAAAGCTTGTTAGTATACGATACTGTTAATTGGAAGTTTATGAAGTTGATATTCAAAAAGCTTACGATACTGTTAATTGGAAGTTTATGAAGTTTTGCCTGCAAGGGTTTGGTTTTCATGAGAAGATGGTAGACTGGATTATGACCTGTGTCTCATCCCCTTCTTATTCGGTCTGTATTAATGGGGACGTCCATGGTTATTTTAAAGGTACGAGAGGTTTACGACAAGGGGATCCTTTATCTCCTTATCTTTTTACCATGGTTATGGAGGTCTTAACTCTTCTATTCATGAACATGCCTATGAATAGTTTCAAGTTTCATCATAAATGTGAGGACCTTCGTATTATCAACTTATGTTTTGCAGATGATTTGTTTATCTTTGCTCGGGGTGATACGAGATCGGCTTCTTGTATATTGGAGGTTCTAAAAAAGTTTGCTGATCTATCAGGGTTATATACTAATAACCATAAGAGTACGGTGTATTTTTGTCATGTCCCCCCGCATGTGAAGAATGGTATTTTAAGCCTTCTTCCGTTTGAAGAAGGGAAATTCCCAGTGAAATATCTGGGAGTGCCGTTGATCTCGTCTAGGTTGAACAACCAGCAGTGCACTGTTCTAACGGACCGGGTTGAAAGTCGTATTTCATCTTGGAATAACAAATATTTGTCGTTTGCAGGAAGACTTCAACTTATTCGCTCAGTTTTATCTTCTATGCATGTTTTTTGGGCTGCTGCGTTTTTGCTTCCTGTTTTTACATCTAAGGAGATGGAGGCTAAGCTTAGTAGGTTTTTATGGGGGATCAAGGATGATAATAAAGCTACTGCAAAAGTGTCATGGAAAAAGGTTTGCCTCCCCAAAACTGAGGGGGGTTTAGGAGTTCGTCGTATTTATGATATGAATATGGCTCTAATGGGTTCGCATATATGGCGTATTCTTTCTAAGGCTGATTCGATGTGGGTGCAATGGGTCTGGATTCATAGGATTGGCTCGAGAAATTTCTGGGATCTTAAAATACCTCCTTCATGTTCATGGAGTTGGCGGAATATTTTGAAGCTGAGAGAGGTTTTTAAAGGTAAATTCTGGGTTCAGATTGGTGATGGTAAAGAGACGAATGTTTGGTTCGATTATTGGTCTGACCAAAGCTCACTTTCTGCGTTTATCAATTCTAGAGCTATTCGGGATGTAAACATGACTATTATGGACACGGTGGACAAAGTCTTGGTGGACTCGGTATGTAACTGGCCAAATGAGTTAACTAGTCGGTTTCCTTCTCTATCGAATATATCTATCCCATTTACTTCAAATGGTGCGGATGTAGTTAGATGGAGGGAGGGACCGGAGCTGATGCAGTTCAATACTTCTTTAGCTTGGAATGCGATTAGGGTTAAGGAAGATCAGGTGGAGTGGGTGGATTGTGTTTGGTTTCCTCATTGCATCCCAAAACATGCTTTTAACATGTGGCTTATTTGCCAACGTAAGCTGTTAACCCAAGATAGACTTCTCAGATGGAACCATTTGAAAGGTATTAACATGAATATGATGTGCTGTTTCTTATGTTTGCACAATGTGGACTCTCATGATCATTTATTTTTCGAATGCCCTTATGCGACTCGGGTATGGGAGTTGGTTCGAGGGAAGGCCAAAATGGAGCATATCCTTCCAATTTGGTCGATCGTTATGCATGACTTAAAATGTAAGTCTAACAGCAAAAATTTTGATGCTATTATTAGTCGGTTGGTTGTAGCGGGTGTGGCTTATGCCATTTGGCAGGAAAGAAATAATCGGCTCTTCAATGAAAACCCAAGACCTCCTGAAGTGGTTCGTAAATTAGTTCTCCAAACTATTAGATGCCGGATAATGAACCTAAAGATCAAGACCACTATGTGGGATCAACGCAGATTAGATTCTTGGATGCAAATGGAGATTGATGTCTAGTGGTGTTTGGTACATGTCTAGTGCTAGTTATAGCTAGTTTGTTGGTTTGTGTTTATGATTGATCTCGTGTTTGAGTTTTGTATGTTCTGAAGTCTTTGGGTATGTCCGAGACTTAACTAGTATGGATTATCCATGCTACTTGTTTTATTTGTTAATAGAATCACCAGGGTAAAAGCCTTTTACCCAAAAAAAAAAAAAAAAAAAAGCTTGTTAGTATAATATACGACGCCTCAAAACTCCTAACTACACCTTACAATACTGTACGTAAGCTTAAAACTACATAATAAACCTAATGAATTCGTACGAGTCCTTTTAACGTCGTTCGAAAACTTAGGACATCTTACGACTCTTTATGCCACATTAGCAACGTGAAAAGCATGTTAGTATAATGTAGGACGCCTTACAGCTCCTAAAAATAACTTACAACACCGTACGAAACCTTAAAACTCCATAATAAACCTAATGAATTCGTACGGGTCCTTTGAATATCGTACGACAACTTAGGACATCTTACGACTCTTTATGCCACATTAGCAACTCGAAAAGCATGTTAGTTTAATGTAGGACGCCTTTTTTTGGGTAAAGGGAATTACCCTGGTGATTCTATAAATTAAAACAATAAATACAAGTAGTGTGGAGATGGCCACACTAGTTCAGCCTTGGACATGCCCAAAGACTGTAAATCATACTACATATATGAAATAAGAAAGGACAACCTTTACAAAACAAATATCGCACCACAACTATCTAGCTACTACTAGGAAACAAACAGAACGGTGCACCAATCTTCATCAAGAACCATATTGCCTTCATGACTCTATAGTGTGTTGCGTCCAGTACTTAGTTTTGCTCTTTAGACTCATCAACTTATATCGGACAGTTTGGATGACCCATTTACCAATCTCCTCCGGAGGCCTTGGAAATTCATTAAAAATTCTGATGTTTCTCTCCTGCCAAATACTATAAGCCGCTGCCGCTGTAACCAACCTATTAACTATAGAATCCATATCCTTGCCACTAGAATTACTTTTTAAGTGATTCAGGATAGTCGCCCAAACTGGAGGAACATTTACCATATTAATCTTACTACTTACCAATCTCCAAACCTTTGCCGCATAGGTGCATTCAAAAAATAAGTGCTTGTGAGAGTCCACATCCTGCAAACATAAGGGGCAGCATAACATGTTCATGTTTCGACCCGTTTTATGATTCCATCGAATCAGCCGATCTTGAGTTAACAACTTCCCATGGCAGATCAGCCACATATTGAATGCATGCTTTGGTATACATTGAGGGTACCAAACACAATCCACCCAGTCAACATGGTCTCCCTTGACTCTAATAGCATCCCATGCTATAGAGGTGGTGAAATCAGTAATGTTATCCCCTTCCCTCCATTGCACTTTGTCCATAACGTTCGTAGTAAACGGAATAGAGATAGACAACAAATCAGGGAAACGACTTACAAGCGCAGCCGGCCAAACCAAGGAAGAACCAACCATAATTTTGTCAACCGAATCCGACAGCATCATATTAACATCCCTTATTGATCTGGCATTTATAAACTCAGCAATAGGGCTTCGATCAGACCAATAATCAAACCATATATTCGTGTTCCTACCATCACCAATTTGGACCCAAAATTTACCTCTGAAAATGTCTCTCAACCTCAAGATATTTCTCCAACTCCATGAGCATTTTGGTGGAATCTTAATATCCCAGAAGTTTCTCGAACCAATCCTATATTCCCATATCCATTTTACCCACAACGAGTCTGCATGAGATAGTAAACGCCATATATGGGTACCCATTAAAGCCATGTTCATGTCCAAAACTCTTCGAACACCTAACCCACCCTCCTTCTTTGGAAGGCAAACTTTTTTCCAAGCAACTTTGGCTATAACTTTTTTATCCTCTTTGCCTCCCCATAGAAAGTTCTTTAATTTGGATTCTATCTCCTTAGCTATATACGACGGCAAAATAAATGCTGCAGCCCAAAAAATGTGCATAGAAGATAAAACGGACCGAACGAGCTGAAGCCTCCCTGCATAAGACAAAAACTTGTTATTCCAGGATGATATACGTCCATCCATCCTGTCCAATAACTCAATGCAATTTTGACTGGTTAGTCTAGACGAGATCAAAGGCACCCCAAGATACTTCACCGGCAGCTTACCTTCCTCAAAAGGAAGGACATTTAATATACCATTCTTGACATGAGGAGGGACATGGCAAAAGAACACGGTACTCTTATGGTTATTAGGAAACAAGCCAGAAAAATCTGCAAACTTCTGCAGCACCTCCAGAATACAAGCAGCAGAACTCGCATCACCCCTCGAGAAAATAAATAGATCATCTGCAAAGCATAGGTTAATAATTCGAACCTCTTCACACTTATGATGGAACCTGAATCTATCCAAAGGCATGTTCACAAAAAATAAAGTTAAGACTTCCATAATCATTGTGAATAGATAAGGAGACAAAGGATCTCCCTGTCTTAGACCTCTAGTGCCCTTAAAATAACCATGAATATCCCCGTTAATACATAAAGAGTAAGATGGAGAGGATACACATGCCATAATCCATTCGACCATCTTATAATGAAAACCAAACCCATTCAGACAGAACTCCATGAACTTCCAGTTTACCGTATCATATGCTTTTTGGATATCAACCTTAAAAGCACATTTTGGAGGGCCCACATTCAAATGATAGTTATGCATGAGTTCCTGTGTGAGTAATATATTATCTGCAATCCGCCTACCAGGAATAAAAGCCGACTGGTTAATGCTAATAATGCTTGTTAACGATGATTTCAACCGATTAGCAATAATCTTCGAAATGCACTAATACAAAACATTACAGCAAGCTATAGGCCTATAGTCAGTCACACGGCTTGGAACTTGAGTCTTTGGGATCAAAGCAATAAGAGTATGGTTCCATTCCTGTAGAAGCCTCCCCGTATTAAAAAAGTCTTGAATAGCTAAGACAACCTCCCCACCAACTACATCCCATGCTTTTTTAAAAAAAGCCGAGGTGTAACCATCAGGACCCGGGGCCTTATCATCATTCATCGAGAACATAACCTTCTTAATTTCATCACTAGTGACTGGCACAATCATACCCGAAGCTATCTCACTGTCAAGTCTAGTAGAGAATAAGTCATATGATGGCATACTCAGCTGCTCATGCTCACCCCCTAAGAATTGTTCATAAAATGAAACAAATTCCGATATCATCATCTCCCCTTCAAGAACAGTCCCATCCAAACCCATGACCGAATGAATCATTTTCTTGTTATTCTTACACTTAAGAACATTATGAAAGTATTTGGTGTTTGCATCCCCTTCCGCCAACCATCGAACTTTGGCTTTTTGTTTCACAAACTTCTCTTCATCAATGCTAGCCTCAACAAAATCCTTAATGCACTTAACCTCGACCTCCCTCAATGTTTCGTCACAAGGAGATTTGTCAATACAAACTTAATGTAGGACGCCTTACATCTCCTAAAAACACCTTACAACACCTATGAAACCTTAAAACTCCATAATAAACCTAATGAATTCGTACGAGTCCTTTGAACATCGTACGAAAACTTAGGACATCGTACGACTCTTTATGCCATATTAGCAACTCGAAAAGCATGTTAGTATAACGTAGGACGCCTTGCAGCTCCTAAAAAAACCTTACATCACCGTACGAAAACTTTAAACTCCATAATGCGGCTAAAAAATTCGTCCGAGTCCTTTGAACATCGTACTACAAGTTAGGACATCTTAAGACTCTTTATGCCATATTAGCACCTTGAAAAGCATGTTAGTATAAAGTAGGACGCCTTAAAACTCCAAACAACACCTTACAACACCGTACGAAACCTCAAAACTACATAATAAACTGAATGAAATCACCCAAGTCCTTTGAACATAGTACGACAATTCAGAACTTGTTACGACTCTGTATGCCGCATTAGCACCTTGAAAAGCATGTTAGTATAACTTAGGACGCTTTAAAACTCCTAACAACACATCACAACACCTTACGAACCCTTAAAACTCCATAATAAACCTAATGAATTGGTCCGAGTCATTTAAACATTGTACGACAACTTAGAATATCTTACGACTCTGTATACCACATTAGCACCTTGAAAAGCTTGTTAGTATAATATACGACGCCTCAAAACTCCTAACTACACCTTACAATACTGTACGTAAGCTTAAAACTACATAATAAACCTAATGAATTCGTACGAGTCCTTTTAACGTCGTTCGAAAACTTAGGACATCTTACGACTCTTTATGCCACACTCGAAAAGCATGTTAGTATAATGTAGGACGCCTTACAGCTCAAAAAAACACCTTACAACACCTACGAAACCTTAAAACTCCATAATAAACCTAATGAATTGGTCCGAGTCATTTAAACAGTGTACGACAACTTAGAATATCTTACGACTCTGTATACCACTTTAGCACCTTGAAAAGCTTGTTAGTATAATATACGACGCCTCAAAACTCCTAACTACACCTTACAATACTGTACGTAAGCTTAAAACTACATAATAAACCTAATGAATTCGTACGAGTCCTTTTAACGTCGTTCGAAAACTTAGGACATCTTACGACTCTTTATGCCACACTCGAAAAGCATGTTAGTATAATGTAGGACGCCTTACAGCTCAAAAAAATACCTTACAACACCTACGAAACCTTAAAACTCCATAATAAACCTAATGAATTGGTCCGAGTCATTTAAACAGTGTACGACAACTTAGAATATCTTACGACTCTGTATACCACTTTAGCACCTTGAAAAGCTTGTTAGTATAATATACGACGCCTCAAAACTCCTAACTACACCTTACAATACCGTACGTAAGCTTAAAACTCCATAATAAACCTAATGAATTCGTACGAGTCCTTTTAACGTCGTAAGACAACTTAGGACATCTTACGACTCTTTATGCCACATTAGCAACGTGAAAAGCATGTTAGTAAAATGTAGGACGCCTTACAGCTCCTAAAAATAACTTACAACACCGTACGAAACCTTAAAACTCCATAATAAACCTAATGAATTCGTACGAGTCCTTTGAATATCGTACGACAACTTAGGACATCTTACGACTCTTTATGCCACATTAGCAACTCGAAAAGCATGTTAGTTTAATGTAGGACGCCTTACATCTCCTAAAAACAACTTACAACACCTATGAAACCTTAAAACTCCATAATAAACCTAATGAATTCGTACGAGTCCTTTGAACATCGTACGAAAACTTAGGACATCGTACGACTCTTTATGCCATATTAGCAACTCGAAAAGCATGTTAGTATAACGTAGGACGCCTTGCAGCTCCTAAAAAAACCTTACATCACCGTACGAAAACTTTAAACTCCATAATGCGGCTAAAAAATTCGTCCGAGTCCTTTGAACATCGTACTACAAGTTAGGACATCTTAAGACTCTTTATGCCATATTAGCACCTTGAAAAGCATGTTAGTATAAAGTAGGACACCTTAAAACTCCAAACAACACCTTACAACACCGTACGAAACCTCAAAACTACATAATAAACCGAATGAAATCACCCAAGTCCTTTGAACATAGTACGACAATTCAGAACTTGTTACGACTCTGTATGCCGTATTAGCACCTTGAAAAGCATGTTAGTATAACTTAGGACGCCTTAAAACTCCTAACAACACATCACAACACCTTACGAACCCTTAAAACTCCATAATAAACGTAATGAATTGGTCCGAGTCATTTAAACATTGTACGACAACTTAGAATATCTTACGACTCTGTATACCACATTAGCACCTTGAAAAGCTTGTTAGTATAATATACGACGCCTCAAAACTCCTAACTACACCTTACAATACCGTACGTAAGCTTAAAACTCCATGATAAACCTAATGAATTCGTACGAGTCCTTTTAACGTCGTACGACAATTTAGGACATCTTACGACTCTTTATGCCACATTAGCAACGCGAAAAGCATGTTAGTATAACGTAGATCGCCTTACAGCTCCTAAAAACAACTTACAACACCGTACGAAACCTTAAAACTCCATAATAAACCTAATGAATTCGTACGAGTCCTTTGAACATCGTACGACAACTTAGGACATCTTACGACTCTTTATGCCACATTAGCAACTCGAAAAGTATGTTAGTTTAATGTAGGACGCCTTACAGCTCCTAAAAACACCTTACAACACCTACGAAACCTTAAAACTCCATAATAAACCTAATGAATTGGTACGGGCCATTTAAACAGTGTACGACAACTTAGAATATCTTACGACTCTGTATAACACATTAGCACCTTGAAAAGCTTGTTAGTATAATATACGACGCCTCTAAACTCCTAACTACACCTTACAATACCGTACGTAAGCTTAAAACTCCATAATAAACCTAATGAATTCGTACGAGTCCTTTTAACGTCGTAAGACAACTTAGGACATCTTACGACTCTTTATGCCACATTAGCAACGCGAAAAGCATGTTAGTATAATGTAGGACGCCTTACAACTCCTAAAAACAACTTACAACACCGTACGAAACCTTAAAACTCCATAATAAACCTAATGAATTGGTCCGAGTCATTTAAACAGTGTACGACAACTTAGAATATCTTACGACTCTGTATACCACATTAGCACCTTGAAAAGCTTGTTAGTATAATATACGACGCCTCAAAACTCCTAACTACACCTTACAATACCGTACGTAAGCTTAAAACTCCATAATAAAACTAATGAATTCGTACGAGTCCTTTTAACGTCGTAAGACAACTTAGGACATCTTACGACTCTTTATGCCACATTAGCAACGCGAAAAGCATGTTAGTATAATGTAGGACGCCTTACAGCTCGTAAAAACAACTTACAACACCGTACGAAACCTTAAAACTCCATAATAAACCTAATGAATTCGTACGAGTCCTTTGAACATCGTACGACAACTTAGGACATCTTATGACTCTTTATGCCACATTAGCAACTCGAAAAGCATGTTAGTTTAATGTAGGACGCTTTACAGCTACTAAAAACACCTTACAACACCTACGAAACCCTAAAACTCCATAATAAACCTAATGAATTCGTACGAGTCCTTTAAACATCGTACGACAACTTAGGACATCTTACGACTCTTTATGACATATTAGCAACTCGAAAAGCATGTTAGTATAATTTAGGACGCCTTGCAGCTCCTAAAAACACCTTACATCACCGTACGAAAACTTTAAACTTCATAATGCGCCTAATGAATTCGTCCGAATCCTTTGAACATCGTACTACAAGTTAGGACATCTTAAGAATCTTTATGCCATATTAGCACCTTGAAAAGCATGTTAGTATAAAGTAGGACGCCTTAAAACTCCAAACAACACCTTATAACACCGTACGAAACCTCAAAAGTACATAATAAGCCGAATGAAATCACCCAAGTCCTTTGAACATAGTACGACAATTCAGAACTTGTTACAACTCTATATGCCATATTAGCACCTTGAAAAGCATGTTAGTATAACTTAGGACACCTTAAAACACCTAACAACACATCACAACAACTTACGAACCCTTAAAACTCCATAATAAACCTAATGAATTGGTCCGAGTCATTTAAACATTGTACGACAACTTAGAATATCTTACGACTCTGTATACCACATTAGCACCTTGAAAAGCTTGTTAGTATAATATACGACGCCTCAAAACTCCTAACTACACCTTACAATACCGTACGTAAGCTTAAAACTCCTTGATAAACCTAATGAAATCGTACGAGTCCTTTTAACGTCGTACGAAAACTTAGGACATCTTACGACTCTTTATGCCACATTAGCAACTCGATAAGCATGTTTGTATAATGTAGGACGCCTTACAGCTCCTAAAAACACCTTACAACACCGTACGAAACCTTAAAACTCCATAATAAACCTAATGAATTGGTCCGAGTCATTTGAACAGTGTACGAAAACTTAGAATATCTTACGACTCTGTATACCACATTAGCACCTTGAAAAGCTTGTTAGTATAATATACGACGCCTCAAAACTCCTAACTACACCTTACAATACCGTACGTAAGCTTAAAACTACATAATAAACCTAATGAATTCGTACGAGTCCTTTTAACGTCGTACGACAACTTAGGACATCTTACGAATCTTTATGCCACATTAGCAAATCGAAAAGCATGTTAGTATAATGTAGGACACCTTACAGCTCCTAAAAACAACTTACAACACCGTACGAAACCTTAAAACTCCATAATAAACCTAATGAATTGGTCCGAGTCATTTAAACAGTGTACGACAACTTAGAATATCTTACGACTCTGTATACCACATTAGCACCTTGAAAAGCTTGTTAGTATAATATACGACGCCTCAAAACTCCTAACTACACCTTACAATACCGTACGTAAGCTTAAAACTCCATAATAAAACTAATGAATTCGTACGAGTCCTTTTAACGTCGTAAGACAACTTAGGACATCTTACGACTCTTTATGCCACATTAGCAACGCGAAAAGCATGTTAGTATAATGTAGGACGCCTTACAGCTCGTAAAAACAACTTACAACACCGTACGAAACCTTAAAACTCCATAATAAACCTAATGAATTCGTACGAGTCCTTTGAACATCGTACGACAACTTAGGACATCTTATGACTCTTTATGCCACATTAGCAACTCGAAAAGCATGTTAGTTTAATGTAGGACGCTTTACAGCTACTAAAAACACCTTACAACACCTACGAAACCCTAAAACTCCATAATAAACCTAATGAATTCGTACGAGTCCTTTAAACATCGTACGACAACTTAGGACATCTTACGACTCTTTATGACATATTAGCAACTCGAAAAGCATGTTAGTATAATTTAGGACGCCTTGCAGCTCCTAAAAACACCTTACATCACCGTACGAAAACTTTAAACTTCATAATGCGCCTAATGAATTCGTCCGAATCCTTTGAACATCGTACTACAAGTTAGGACATCTTAAGAATCTTTATGCCATATTAGCACCTTGAAAAGCATGTTAGTATAAAGTAGGACGCCTTAAAACTCCAAACAACACCTTATAACACCGTACGAAACCTCAAAAGTACATAATAAGCCGAATGAAATCACCCAAGTCCTTTGAACATAGTACGACAATTCAGAACTTGTTACAACTCTATATGCCATATTAGCACCTTGAAAAGCATGTTAGTATAACTTAGGACACCTTAAAACACCTAACAACACATCACAACAACTTACGAACCCTTAAAACTCCATAATAAACCTAATGAATTGGTCCGAGTCATTTAAACATTGTACGACAACTTAGAATATCTTACGACTCTGTATACCACATTAGCACCTTGAAAAGCTTGTTAGTATAATATACGACGCCTCAAAACTCCTAACTACACCTTACAATACCGTACGTAAGCTTAAAACTCCTTGATAAACCTAATGAAATCGTACGAGTCCTTTTAACGTCGTACGAAAACTTAGGACATCTTACGACTCTTTATGCCACATTAGCAACTCGATAAGCATGTTTGTATAATGTAGGACGCCTTACAGCTCCTAAAAACACCTTACAACACCGTACGAAACCTTAAAACTCCATAATAAACCTAATGAATTGGTCCGAGTCATTTGAACAGTGTACGAAAACTTAGAATATCTTACGACTCTGTATACCACATTAGCACCTTGAAAAGCTTGTTAGTATAATATACGACGCCTCAAAACTCCTAACTACACCTTACAATACCGTACGTAAGCTTAAAACTACATAATAAACCTAATGAATTCGTACGAGTCCTTTTAACGTCGTACGACAACTTAGGACATCTTACGAATCTTTATGCCACATTAGCAAATCGAAAAGCATGTTAGTATAATGTAGGACACCTTACAGCTCCTAAAAACACCTTACAACACCGTACGAACCCTTAAAACTCCATAATAAACCTAATGAATTGGTCCGAGTCATTTAATCATTGTACGACAACTTTTAATATCTTACGACTCTGTATACCACATTAGCACCTTGAAAAGCTTATTAGTATAATATACGTCGCCTCAAAACTCCTAACTACACCTTACAATACCGTACGTAAGCTTAAAACTCCATAATAAACCTAATGAATTCGTACGAGTCCTTTTAACGTCGTAAGACAACTTAGGACATCTTACGACTCTTTATGCCACATTAGCAACGCGAAAAGCATGTTAGTTTAATGTAGGACGCCTTACAGCTCCTAAAAACAACTTACAACACCGTACGAAACCATAAAACTCCATAATAAACCTAATGAATTCGTACGAGTCCTTTGAACATCGTACGACAACTTAGGACATCTTACGACTATTTATGCCACATTAGCAACTCGAAAAGCATGTTAGTTTAATGTAGGACGCCTTACAGCTCCTAAACACCATACAACACCTACGAAACCTTAGAACTCCATAATAAACCTAATGAATTCGTACGAGTCCTTTAAACATCGTACGACAACTTAGGACATCTTACGACTCTTTATGCCATATTAGCAACTCGAAAAGCATGTTAGTATTATGTAGGACGCCTTGCAGCTCCTAAAAACACCTTACATCACCGTACGAAAAGTTTAAACTCCATAATGCGCCTAATGAATTCGTCCGAGTCCTTTGAACATCGTACTACAAGTTTCCTATCTTAAGAATCTTTATGCCATATTAGCACCTTGAAAAGCATGTTAGTATAAAGTAGGACGCCTTAAAACTCCAAACAACACCTTACAACACCGTACGAAACCTCAAAACTACATAATAAACCGAATGAAATCACCCAAGTCCTTTGAACATAGTACGACAATTCAGAACTTGTTACGACTCTGTATGCCATATTAGCACCTTGAAAAGCATGTTAGTATAACTTAGGACACCTTAAAACTCCTAACAACACCTCACAACACCTTACGAACCCTCAAAACTCCATAATAAACCTAATGAATTGGTCCGAGTCATTTAAACATTGTACGACAACTTAGAATATCTTACGACTCTATATACCACATTAGCTCCTTGAAAAGCTTGTTAGTATAATATACGACGCCTCAAAACTCCTAACTACACCTTACATTACCGTACGTAAGCTTAAAACTCCATAATAAACCTAATGAATTCGTACGAGTCCTTTTAATATCGTAAGACAACTTAGGACATCTTACGACTCTTTATGCCACATTAGCAACACGAAAAGCATGTTAGTATAATGTAGGACGCCTTACAGCTCCTAAAAACACCTTACAACACCGTACGAAACCTTAAAACTCCATAATAAACCTAATGAATTGGTCCGAGTCATTTGAACATTGTACGACAACTTAGAATATCTTACGACTCTGTATACCACATTAGCACGATGAAAAGCTTGTTAGTATAATATACGACGCCTCGAAACTCCTAACTACACCTTACAATACCGTACGTAAGCTTAAAACTACATAATAAACCTAATGAATTCGTACGAGTGCTTTTAACGTCGTACGACAACTTAGGACATCTTTCGAATCTTTATGCCACATTAGCAAATCGAAAAGCATGTTTGTATAATGTAGGACGCCTTACAGCTCCTAAAAACACTTACAACACCGTACGAAACCTTAAAACTTCATATTAAACCTAATGAATTGGTCCAAGTCATTTAATCATTGTACGACAACTTTGAATATCTTACGACTCTATATACCACATTAGCACCTTGAAAATCTTGTTAGTATAATATACGACGCCTCAAAACTCCTAACTACACCTTACAACACCGTACGAAACCTTAAAACTCCATAATAAACCTAATGAATTCGTACGAGTCCTTTGAACATCGTACGACAACTTAGGACATCTTACGAATCTTTATGCCACATTAGCAACTCGAAAAGCATGTTAGTTTAATGTAGGACGCCTTACTGCTCCCAAAAACACCTTACAACACCTACGAAACCTTAAAACTCCATAATAAACCTAATGAATTCGTACGAGTCCTTTGAACATCGTACAACAACTTAGGACATCTTACGACTCTTTATATTAGCAACTCGAAAAGCATGTTAGTATAATGTAGGACGCCTTGCAGCTCCTAAAAACACCTTACATCACCGTACGAAAACTTTAAACTCCATAATGCGGCTAATGAATTCGTCCGAGTCCTTTGAACATCGTACTACAAGTTAGGACATCTTAAGACTCTTTATGCCATATTAGCACCTTGAAAAGCATGTTAGTATAAAGTAGGACGCCTTAAAACTCCAAACAACACCTTACCACACCGTACGAAACCTCAAAACTACATAATAAACCGAATGAAATCACCCAAGTCCTTTGAACATAGTACGACAACTCAGAACTTGTTACGACTCTGTATGCCATATTAGCACCTTGAAAAGCTTGTTAGTATAACTTAGGACGCCTTAATACTCCTAAGAACACATCACAAAACCTTACGAACCCTTAAAACTCCATAATAAACCTAATGAATTGGTCCGAGTCATTTAAACATTGTACGACAACTTAGAATATCTTACGACTCTGTATACCACATTAGCACCTTGAAAAGCTTGTTAGTATAATAAACGACACCTCAAAACTCCTAACTACACCTTACAATACCGTACGTAAACTTAAAACTCCATAATAAACCTAATGAATTCGTACGAGTCCTTTTAACGTCGTACGACAACTTAGGACATCTTACGACTCTTTATGCCACATTAGCAACTCGAAGCATGTTAGTATTATGTAGGACGCCTTACAGCTCCTAAAAACACCTTACAACACCGTACGAAACCTTAAAACTCCATAATAAACCTAATGAATTGGTCCGAGTCAGTTGAACATTGTATGACAACTTAGAATATCTTACGACCCTGTATACCACATTAGCACCTTGAAAAGCTTGTTAGTATAATATACGACGCCTCAAAACTTCTAACTACACCTTACAATACCGTACGGAAGCTTAAAACTCCATGATAAACCTAATGAATTCGTACGAGTCTATTTAACGTCGTACGACAACTTAGGACATCTTACGACTCTTTATGCAACACTCGAAAAGCATGTTAGTATAATGTAGGACGCCTTACAGCTCAAAAAAACACCTTACAACACCTACGAAACCTTAAAACTCCATAATAAACCTAATGAATTGGTCCGAGTCATTTAAACAGTGTACGACAACTTAGAATATCTTACGACTCTGTATACCACATTAGCACCTTGAAAAGCTTGTTGGTATACATGCTTTCTTAGCATGGTTAGTTATGCGTGGTAAACTTTTAACTCAAGATAAAGTCTTGGGATGGGATGCTGGAAGGAGGAAATCTATGAATATGATGTGTTGTTTGCTATGTTATGAGAATGTGGACTCCCATCAGCATCTATTTTCCAGTGTAAATATGCGACAAAGGTGTGGCATGTGACAAGAAAACGTTCATCAATGAAAAATATGATCCCGGTTTGGCCTGATATTATAACCTGGTTGGTGACTCATTATAAAGCCAAATCAGCTAATTGTATTGTGGATGGGCTAGTGGTAGCTGCGACTGCTTATTATATTTGGCAAGAAAGGAATAATCGTATTTTTATGAATCGTGCTCGACCGCCAGATGTGCTTGCTGATGAAATTATTGATTCAGTTCGATGCAAACTCATGAATTTGAAATTCAAGAGAACAGACCCGGCTATGAGAGTTCAAAAGGAATGGAGTATTGATGGAGATGCTAAATGTGATGATGGAGGATAGTTTGCTTTGATTTTGTTCGATGATGTCTAGCTTATAGGCTAGTTGTTATGTATTAGCATTGCTTTCTTTGATAGGTGGTTATGTTTTATCTTGTCTACATTTTCAGGGCATGTCCTGATTATGTTTTAGTGTGGACTCTTCCACACTACAAGTGTTTCAATGTTTGTAATTAATAAAATCACCGGGGTAACCCTTTACCCAAAAAAAAGCTTGTTAGTATAATATACGACGCCTCAAAACTCCTAACTACACCTTACAATACCGTACGTAAGCTTAAAACTCCATAATAAACCTAATGAATTCGTACGAGTCCTTTTAACGTCGTACGACAACTTAAGACATCTTACGACTCTTTATGCCACATTAGCAACTCGAAAAGCATTTTAGTATAATGTAGGACGCCTTACAGCTCCTAAAAACACTTACAACACCGTACGAAACCTTAAAACTTCATAATAAACCTAATGAATTGGTCCGAGTCATTTGAACATTGTACGACAACTTAGAATATCTTACGACTCTGTATACCACATTAGCACCTTGAAAAGCTTGTTAGTATAATATACGACGCCTCAAAACTCCTAACTACACCTTACAATACCGTACGTAAGCTTAAAACTACATAATAAACCTAATGAATTCGTACGAGTCCTTTTAACGTCGTACGACAACTTAGGACATCTTACGAATCTTTATGCCACATTAGCAAATCGAAAAGCATGTTTGTATAATGTAGGACGCCTTACAGCTCCTAAAAACACTTACAACACCGTACGAAACCTTAAAACTTCATATTAAACCTAATGAATTGGTCCAAGTCATTTAATCATTGTACGACAACTTTGAATATCTTACGACTCTATATACCACATTAGCACCTTGAAAATCTTGTTAGTATAATATACGACGCCTCAAAACTCCTAACTACACCTTACAACACCGTACGAAACCTTAAAACTCCATAATAAACCTAATGAATTCGTACGAGTCCTTTGAACATCGTACGACAACTTAGGACATCTTACGAATCTTTATGCCACATTAGCAACTCGAAAAGCATGTTAGTTTAATGTAGGACGCCTTACTGCTCCCAAAAACACCTTACAACACCTACGAAACCTTAAAACTCCATAATAAACCTAATGAATTCGTACGAGTCCTTTGAACATCGTACAACAACTTAGGACATCTTACGACTCTTTATATTAGCAACTCGAAAAGCATGTTAGTATAATGTAGGACGCCTTGCAGCTCCTAAAAACACCTTACATCACCGTACGAAAACTTTAAACTCCATAATGCGGCTAATGAATTCGTCCGAGTCCTTTGAACATCGTACTACAAGTTAGGACATCTTAAGACTCTTTATGCCATATTAGCACCTTGAAAAGCATGTTAGTATAAAGTAGGACGCCTTAAAACTCCAAACAACACCTTACCACACCGTACGAAACCTCAAAACTACATAATAAACCGAATGAAATCACCCAAGTCCTTTGAACATAGTACGACAACTCAGAACTTGTTACGACTCTGTATGCCATATTAGCACCTTGAAAAGCTTGTTAGTATAACTTAGGACGCCTTAATACTCCTAAGAACACATCACAAAACCTTACGAACCCTTAAAACTCCATAATAAACCTAATGAATTGGTCCGAGTCATTTAAACATTGTACGACAACTTAGAATATCTTACGACTCTGTATACCACATTAGCACCTTGAAAAGCTTGTTAGTATAATAAACGACACCTCAAAACTCCTAACTACACCTTACAATACCGTACGTAAACTTAAAACTCCATAATAAACCTAATGAATTCGTACGAGTCCTTTTAACGTCGTACGACAACTTAGGACATCTTACGACTCTTTATGCCACATTAGCAACTCGAAGCATGTTAGTATTATGTAGGACGCCTTACAGCTCCTAAAAACACCTTACAACACCGTACGAAACCTTAAAACTCCATAATAAACCTAATGAATTGGTCCGAGTCAGTTGAACATTGTATGACAACTTAGAATATCTTACGACCCTGTATACCACATTAGCACCTTGAAAAGCTTGTTAGTATAATATACGACGCCTCAAAACTTCTAACTACACCTTACAATACCGTACGGAAGCTTAAAACTCCATGATAAACCTAATGAATTCGTACGAGTCTATTTAACGTCGTACGACAACTTAGGACATCTTACGACTCTTTATGCAACACTCGAAAAGCATGTTAGTATAATGTAGGACGCCTTACAGCTCAAAAAAACACCTTACAACACCTACGAAACCTTAAAACTCCATAATAAACCTAATGAATTGGTCCGAGTCATTTAAACAGTGTACGACAACTTAGAATATCTTACGACTCTGTATACCACATTAGCACCTTGAAAAGCTTGTTGGTATACATGCTTTCTTAGCATGGTTAGTTATGCGTGGTAAACTTTTAACTCAAGATAAAGTCTTGGGATGGGATGCTGGAAGGAGGAAATCTATGAATATGATGTGTTGTTTGCTATGTTATGAGAATGTGGACTCCCATCAGCATCTATTTTCCAGTGTAAATATGCGACAAAGGTGTGGCATGTGACAAGAAAACGTTCATCAATGAAAAATATGATCCCGGTTTGGCCTGATATTATAACCTGGTTGGTGACTCATTATAAAGCCAAATCAGCTAATTGTATTGTGGATGGGCTAGTGGTAGCTGCGACTGCTTATTATATTTGGCAAGAAAGGAATAATCGTATTTTTATGAATCGTGCTCGACCGCCAGATGTGCTTGCTGATGAAATTATTGATTCAGTTCGATGCAAACTCATGAATTTGAAATTCAAGAGAACAGACCCGGCTATGAGAGTTCAAAAGGAATGGAGTATTGATGGAGATGCTAAATGTGATGATGGAGGATAGTTTGCTTTGATTTTGTTCGATGATGTCTAGCTTATAGGCTAGTTGTTATGTATTAGCATTGCTTTCTTTGATAGGTGGTTATGTTTTATCTTGTCTACATTTTCAGGGCATGTCCTGATTATGTTTTAGTGTGGACTCTTCCACACTACAAGTGTTTCAATGTTTGTAATTAATAAAATCACCGGGGTAACCCTTTACCCAAAAAAAAGCTTGTTAGTATAATATACGACGCCTCAAAACTCCTAACTACACCTTACAATACCGTACGTAAGCTTAAAACTCCATAATAAACCTAATGAATTCGTACGAGTCCTTTTAACGTCGTACGACAACTTAAGACATCTTACGACTCTTTATGCCACATTAGCAACTCGAAAAGCATTTTAGTATAATGTAGGACGCCTTACAGCTCCTAAAAACACTTACAACACCGTACGAAACCTTAAAACTTCATAATAAACCTAATGAATTGGTCCGAGTCATTTGAACATTGTACGACAACTTAGAATATCTTACGACTCTGTATACCACATTAGCACCTTGAAAAGCTTGTTAGTATAATATACGACGCCTCAAAACTCCTAACTACACCTTACAATACCGTACGTAAGCTTAAAACTACATAATAAACCTAATGAATTCGTACGAGTCCTTTTAACGTCGTACGACAACTTAGGACATCTTACGAATCTTTATGCCACATTAGCAAATCGAAAAGCATGTTTGTATAATGTAGGACGCCTTACAGCTCCTAAAAACACTTACAACACCGTACGAAACCTTAAAACTTCATATTAAACCTAATGAATTGGTCCAAGTCATTTAATCATTGTACGACAACTTTGAATATCTTACGACTCTATATACCACATTAGCACCTTGAAAATCTTGTTAGTATAATATACGACGCCTCAAAACTCCTAACTACACCTTACAACACCGTACGAAACCTTAAAACTCCATAATAAACCTAATGAATTCGTACGAGTCCTTTGAACATCGTACGACAACTTAGGACATCTTACGAATCTTTATGCCACATTAGCAACTCGAAAAGCATGTTAGTTTAATGTAGGACGCCTTACTGCTCCCAAAAACACCTTACAACACCTACGAAACCTTAAAACTCCATAATAAACCTAATGAATTCGTACGAGTCCTTTGAACATCGTACAACAACTTAGGACATCTTACGACTCTTTATATTAGCAACTCGAAAAGCATGTTAGTATAATGTAGGACGCCTTGCAGCTCCTAAAAACACCTTACATCACCGTACGAAAACTTTAAACTCCATAATGCGGCTAATGAATTCGTCCGAGTCCTTTGAACATCGTACTACAAGTTAGGACATCTTAAGACTCTTTATGCCATATTAGCACCTTGAAAAGCATGTTAGTATAAAGTAGGACGCCTTAAAACTCCAAACAACACCTTACCACACCGTACGAAACCTCAAAACTACATAATAAACCGAATGAAATCACCCAAGTCCTTTGAACATAGTACGACAACTCAGAACTTGTTACGACTCTGTATGCCATATTAGCACCTTGAAAAGCTTGTTAGTATAACTTAGGACGCCTTAATACTCCTAAGAACACATCACAAAACCTTACGAACCCTTAAAACTCCATAATAAACCTAATGAATTGGTCCGAGTCATTTAAACATTGTACGACAACTTAGAATATCTTACGACTCTGTATACCACATTAGCACCTTGAAAAGCTTGTTAGTATAATAAACGACACCTCAAAACTCCTAACTACACCTTACAATACCGTACGTAAACTTAAAACTCCATAATAAACCTAATGAATTCGTACGAGTCCTTTTAACGTCGTACGACAACTTAGGACATCTTACGACTCTTTATGCCACATTAGCAACTCGAAGCATGTTAGTATTATGTAGGACGCCTTACAGCTCCTAAAAACACCTTACAACACCGTACGAAACCTTAAAACTCCATAATAAACCTAATGAATTGGTCCGAGTCAGTTGAACATTGTATGACAACTTAGAATATCTTACGACCCTGTATACCACATTAGCACCTTGAAAAGCTTGTTAGTATAATATACGACGCCTCAAAACTTCTAACTACACCTTACAATACCGTACGGAAGCTTAAAACTCCATGATAAACCTAATGAATTCGTACGAGTCTATTTAACGTCGTACGACAACTTAGGACATCTTACGACTCTTTATGCAACACTCGAAAAGCATGTTAGTATAATGTAGGACGCCTTACAGCTCAAAAAAACACCTTACAACACCTACGAAACCTTAAAACTCCATAATAAACCTAATGAATTGGTCCGAGTCATTTAAACAGTGTACGACAACTTAGAATATCTTACGACTCTGTATACCACATTAGCACCTTGAAAAGCTTGTTGGTATACATGCTTTCTTAGCATGGTTAGTTATGCGTGGTAAACTTTTAACTCAAGATAAAGTCTTGGGATGGGATGCTGGAAGGAGGAAATCTATGAATATGATGTGTTGTTTGCTATGTTATGAGAATGTGGACTCCCATCAGCATCTATTTTCCAGTGTAAATATGCGACAAAGGTGTGGCATGTGACAAGAAAACGTTCATCAATGAAAAATATGATCCCGGTTTGGCCTGATATTATAACCTGGTTGGTGACTCATTATAAAGCCAAATCAGCTAATTGTATTGTGGATGGGCTAGTGGTAGCTGCGACTGCTTATTATATTTGGCAAGAAAGGAATAATCGTATTTTTATGAATCGTGCTCGACCGCCAGATGTGCTTGCTGATGAAATTATTGATTCAGTTCGATGCAAACTCATGAATTTGAAATTCAAGAGAACAGACCCGGCTATGAGAGTTCAAAAGGAATGGAGTATTGATGGAGATGCTAAATGTGATGATGGAGGATAGTTTGCTTTGATTTTGTTCGATGATGTCTAGCTTATAGGCTAGTTGTTATGTATTAGCATTGCTTTCTTTGATAGGTGGTTATGTTTTATCTTGTCTACATTTTCAGGGCATGTCCTGATTATGTTTTAGTGTGGACTCTTCCACACTACAAGTGTTTCAATGTTTGTAATTAATAAAATCACCGGGGTAACCCTTTACCCAAAAAAAAGCTTGTTAGTATAATATACGACGCCTCAAAACTCCTAACTACACCTTATAATACCGTACGTAAGCTTAAAACTCCATAATAAACCTAATGAATTCGTACGAGTCCTTTTAACGTCGTACGACAACTTAAGACATCTTACGACTCTTTATGCCACATTAGCAACTCGAAAAGCATTTTAGTATAATGTAGGACGCCTTACAGCTCCTAAAAACACTTACAACACCGTACGAAACCTTAAAACTTCATAATAAACCTAATGAATTGGTCCGAGTCATTTGAACATTGTACGACAACTTAGAATATCTTACGACTCTGTATACCACATTAGCACCTTGAAAAGCTTGTTAGTATAATATACGACGCCTCAAAACTCCTAACTACACCTTACAATACCGTACGTAAGCTTAAAACTACATAATAAACCTAATGAATTCGTACGAGTCCTTTTAACGTCGTACGACAACTTAGGACATCTTACGAATCTTTATGCCACATTAGCAAATCGAAAAGCATGTTTGTATAATGTAGGACGCCTTACAGCTCCTAAAAACACTTACAACACCGTACGAAACCTTAAAACTTCATATTAAACCTAATGAATTGGTCCAAGTCATTTAATCATTGTACGACAACTTTGAATATCTTACGACTCTATATACCACATTAGCACCTTGAAAATCTTGTTAGTATAATATACGACGCCTCAAAACTCCTAACTACACCTTACAACACCGTACGAAACCTTAAAACTCCATAATAAACCTAATGAATTCGTACGAGTCCTTTGAACATCGTACGACAACTTAGGACATCTTACGAATCTTTATGCCACATTAGCAACTCGAAAAGCATGTTAGTTTAATGTAGGACGCCTTACTGCTCCCAAAAACACCTTACAACACCTACGAAACCTTAAAACTCCATAATAAACCTAATGAATTCGTACGAGTCCTTTGAACATCGTACAACAACTTAGGACATCTTACGACTCTTTATATTAGCAACTCGAAAAGCATGTTAGTATAATGTAGGACGCCTTGCAGCTCCTAAAAACACCTTACATCACCGTACGAAAACTTTAAACTCCATAATGCGGCTAATGAATTCGTCCGAGTCCTTTGAACATCGTACTACAAGTTAGGACATCTTAAGACTCTTTATGCCATATTAGCACCTTGAAAAGCATGTTAGTATAAAGTAGGACGCCTTAAAACTCCAAACAACACCTTACCACACCGTACGAAACCTCAAAACTACATAATAAACCGAATGAAATCACCCAAGTCCTTTGAACATAGTACGACAACTCAGAACTTGTTACGACTCTGTATGCCATATTAGCACCTTGAAAAGCTTGTTAGTATAACTTAGGACGCCTTAATACTCCTAAGAACACATCACAAAACCTTACGAACCCTTAAAACTCCATAATAAACCTAATGAATTGGTCCGAGTCATTTAAACATTGTACGACAACTTAGAATATCTTACGACTCTGTATACCACATTAGCACCTTGAAAAGCTTGTTAGTATAATAAACGACACCTCAAAACTCCTAACTACACCTTACAATACCGTACGTAAACTTAAAACTCCATAATAAACCTAATGAATTCGTACGAGTCCTTTTAACGTCGTACGACAACTTAGGACATCTTACGACTCTTTATGCCACATTAGCAACTCGAAGCATGTTAGTATTATGTAGGACGCCTTACAGCTCCTAAAAACACCTTACAACACCGTACGAAACCTTAAAACTCCATAATAAACCTAATGAATTGGTCCGAGTCAGTTGAACATTGTATGACAACTTAGAATATCTTACGACCCTGTATACCACATTAGCACCTTGAAAAGCTTGTTAGTATAATATACGACGCCTCAAAACTTCTAACTACACCTTACAATACCGTACGGAAGCTTAAAACTCCATGATAAACCTAATGAATTCGTACGAGTCTATTTAACGTCGTACGACAACTTAGGACATCTTACGACTCTTTATGCAACACTCGAAAAGCATGTTAGTATAATGTAGGACGCCTTACAGCTCAAAAAAACACCTTACAACACCTACGAAACCTTAAAACTCCATAATAAACCTAATGAATTGGTCCGAGTCATTTAAACAGTGTACGACAACTTAGAATATCTTACGACTCTGTATACCACATTAGCACCTTGAAAAGCTTGTTGGTATACATGCTTTCTTAGCATGGTTAGTTATGCGTGGTAAACTTTTAACTCAAGATAAAGTCTTGGGATGGGATGCTGGAAGGAGGAAATCTATGAATATGATGTGTTGTTTGCTATGTTATGAGAATGTGGACTCCCATCAGCATCTATTTTCCAGTGTAAATATGCGACAAAGGTGTGGCATGTGACAAGAAAACGTTCATCAATGAAAAATATGATCCCGGTTTGGCCTGATATTATAACCTGGTTGGTGACTCATTATAAAGCCAAATCAGCTAATTGTATTGTGGATGGGCTAGTGGTAGCTGCGACTGCTTATTATATTTGGCAAGAAAGGAATAATCGTATTTTTATGAATCGTGCTCGACCGCCAGATGTGCTTGCTGATGAAATTATTGATTCAGTTCGATGCAAACTCATGAATTTGAAATTCAAGAGAACAGACCCGGCTATGAGAGTTCAAAAGGAATGGAGTATTGATGGAGATGCTAAATGTGATGATGGAGGATAGTTTGCTTTGATTTTGTTCGATGATGTCTAGCTTATAGGCTAGTTGTTATGTATTAGCATTGCTTTCTTTGATAGGTGGTTATGTTTTATCTTGTCTACATTTTCAGGGCATGTCCTGATTATGTTTTAGTGTGGACTCTTCCACACTACAAGTGTTTCAATGTTTGTAATTAATAAAATCACCGGGGTAACCCTTTACCCAAAAAAAAGCTTGTTAGTATAATATACGACGCCTCAAAACTCCTAACTACACCTTACAATACCGTACATAAGCTTAAAACTCCATAATAAACCTAATGAATTCGTACGAGTCCTTTTAACGTCGTACGACAACTTAAGACATCTTACGACTCTTTATGCCACATTAGCAACTCGAAAAGCATTTTAGTATAATGTAGGACGCCTTACAGCTCCTAAAAACACTTACAACACCGTACGAAACCTTAAAACTTCATAATAAACCTAATGAATTGGTCCGAGTCATTTGAACATTGTACGACAACTTAGAATATCTTACGACTCTGTATACCACATTAGCACCTTGAAAAGCTTGTTAGTATAATATACGACGCCTCAAAACTCCTAACTACACCTTACAATACCGTACGTAAGCTTAAAACTACATAATAAACCTAATGAATTCGTACGAGTCCTTTTAACGTCGTACGACAACTTAGGACATCTTACGAATCTTTATGCCACATTAGCAAATCGAAAAGCATGTTAGTATAAAACTTGTGTACCAATCCTGTGATTATACAATCTTCATTGTGTAGTACGAGCATTGGTAGCGGGCTGATCGGCTGGTCGATTAAAATTTCGTTTTTCTTCTTGTGATTACGGATTACAATTACTAGATTTCCTGATTGCTTAGTAGGTCTGTAATCATTCGCGGCTATTTATATAGTTTAGTTTGAGTGATACGAATCCTATTAACCGATTAAGGGGTTGTGTTTATTGTAATTTGTTTTTTGGTGCATGCATGCACGTTTAAAATGGTGAAACCGAGTCTGATTGACAAAGTCAAAAACATTGATGGACGACCTATGCTTAAGAGTATTCTGAAAAACCCTAGATCTTTGAATCATGATCCAATTGGTAAAGAAGATTGTGCTGAATCGTTGACCACTGGTGAGGCACCATTACATAATGATCAAGTCTTATCGAAGAAAACTAATGGGGTTTCATATGCTGATAAACTTAATGAGGGTGTAAAGGTCAATTTCAGACATCTAGAATCTGATGAGAAGGTGGGTGATGCTGGTGTTGTGTTGCCTCGTGAATCTGTTTTGAATATGAAGAACAAGTTTGCAAATACATTGGTGGGCTATTTTCTTGGCAACCGGCTAGCCTTCCCAATTGTGGACTATTATGTTAAAAACGCATGGGGCAAGTTTGGATTACAGAAAATCATGATGAACTCCAATGGATTTTTCTTCTTCAAGTTTGATTCGCAGAATGGGATGCAAAGTGTGTTAGAAGGTGGACCATGGATTATAAGAAGTATGCCCATTATTTTGAGTGTTTGGTCACCACAAACAAGTTTGAAGAAGGCGGATATAAATAAAGTGGTAGTATGGGTTAAAATCCATGATGTTCCCATAGCTGCCTACTCGGAGGATGGACTAAGTTTGTTGGCATCGAAATTGGGGCAGCCTAGAAGTCTTGATACGTTTACAACTAAAATGTGTATATGGGGTAGGAGCAGTTATGCGAGGGCCATGATCGAAATAGATGCGGCTAATGAATTTAAGGATAACTTAACAATGGCTATTCCTACCCTTGAGGATAATGGTTATATTAAAGAGACAATGAATATTGAGTATGAATGGAAGCCGCCTAGATGTGGACGGTGTGTTGTGTTTGGTCATGAGGATCAAACATGTCCCTTAAAACCTAAGGAACTGGAGGAGATCGAGACGAATATTGACCAAGATGGGTTCCAACCGGTTAACAAGTCTAAGTCAAGCAGTAAACCGAAGTTCCAGGTTGGTAAACAAAAACAAAAGTTTGAATATAGGCCGGTCGACAGGAATGGTCCTAAAATAACCAATGGAAGTAACCCTAATAACCCGGTTACACAAATCAAGGTGTCGAACAAGTTCGAATCATTGACAGCTGATCCGGGAACTTCCAAGAGAGGTTTGGATGATTTAGAGAGTTTGGATGGTGAGGAAGTATATAATGAAACGGATGCTTTCATGAAGGAGGATATACATACTTTTAAACCTGATTCTGAGGGGGCAAGCACTCCCGGTGAAGATGGTTTAAATGATTAGTGTTGCTTCATGGAATATAAGGGGTTTGAATCATCCCCTGAAACAAAATGAGGTTAAGCATGTGATTCGTGAGAACAACATTCAAGTTTGTGCAGTGCTGGAATCGCATGTTAGTGTTGATAAGTTATCCACTATTTGCAACAGGTTATTTCAAGGGTGGGATTGGAGTTCGAATGGAAATGTGTGTGATAAGGGTACCCGTATCATTCTGGGATGGAATCCAAGGGAGGTGGATCTTATGATTTTAACACAAGCTGATCAGGTTATCCATGCTCAGGTCTTCCCTAAACACTCTTCGAAGTTTCTGTGTTCATTTGTGTATGCGAAAAATTACTATTGGGATAGAAGAGAGCTTTGGGATCAGCTGTGCAAACATAAAATCCTTGCTGATGATATGCCGTGGGTTATTATGGGCGATTTTAATGTAGCGCTTAATTTAGAGGACTTTGCAATGAGCTCTTCGAAAGTAGATAAGGGGATGAGAGAATTTCAAGAGTGTGTCCAACAAATTGAGGTTATGGATATTAATTGCTCGGGTATGCAATTCACCTGGACTCAGAAGCCGAAAAAAGGTATTGGTGTGTTGAAGAAGATTGATCAGGTTATGGGAAATATTAAGTTTGTGGATGCTTTCCCTAAAGCGCATACTTGGTTCCATCCGTATCGAGTTTCTGATCATTCTCCGTGTATCTTGAAAATCCCGGTGGCTAGTAAAAGGAAAGCTAAGCCGTTTAAATTTGCTAACTTTTTGGTATATAAGAAGAGCTTTAAGTCGATTGTGCTGCAGGGATGGACTAAGGAAGTGGTGGGTAATGAAATGTTTAGGGTTGTGAAAAAACTAAAGTTTCTTAAACCTAATCTGAGAAAACTTCTTTATGATCAAGGTAACCTCCATGATAGAGTTAGTATTTTGAGGAGAGAGCTGGATGATATTCAGGGATTGATTGATAAGCATCCTCATGACATGCAGCTTCGGGATACAGAACGTTCATGTTTAAAGGCTTATGAGGAGGTCTCTTATGATCTTGAACTGTTTCTCAAACAGAAGTCAAAGGTTGAGTGGCTTAGAGCGAGTGACTCTAACACTGCATATTTTCATAAATCTCTTAAGACCAGAACTCACACAGGAAGAGTCGATCGCATTATGGATAGCTCGGGTAATGTGTATGAGGGGAATGATGTTGCTTCTGCGTTTGTGAATCATTACTCGATGTTTTTAGGTAGAGAAGGTGATGCAAATGGTATAAACCTCCATAATCTGAATTTCAATAAATTATCCACAATGGAGGCCGGTTTAATGATTAGAGAGGTGACTGATGAGGAAATAAAGGCTGCTATGTTCTCTATTGGTGATAATAAAGCGCCTGGTCCAGATGGATATACGTCTGCTTTCTTCAAGCATAGCTGGGATGTGGTGGGGAATGATATTTGCAATGCTGTGAAGGATTTTTTTGTGCATTCTCGACTGCTTCAAGAGGTAAATCATACTATTATTGCTTTGATTCCAAAGGTTAATACACCTGAAAGAACCACTGATTATAGGCCTATCTCTTGCTGTAATGTTGTGTACAAATGCATTAGTAAGATTATCTCGAATAGAATCAAAGGTGCAATGGATGGGTTAGTTAGCATTAATCAATCAGCTTTTGTTCCTGGTAGAAGAATTTCAGATAATATACTTATTACACAGGAATTAATGCATAATTACCACCTGAATAGAGGCCCTCCCAGATGCGCATTTAAGGTGGATATTCAAAAAGCGTATGATACAGTTAGTTGGAAATTTATGCGGGAAATTCTGGTGGAGTTTGGGTTTCACGCTATTATGGTTGCATGGATTATGGAATGTATTTCGTCTGTTTCTTACTCTTTGTGCGTTAATGGTGAACTGCATGGTTATTTCAAGGGAAAGCGGGGCTTAAGACAAGGCGATCCTTTGTCTCCATACCTATTTACCCTTGTCATGGAGGTCCTAACTCTAATTATGCAACGAAACACCGGATTGGGTAATGGTTTTCAGTATCACCATCTTTGTGCAAAACAAAATATTGTTAATATTTGTTTTGCAGATGACTTATTTTTATTTGCTCGGGGAGAGGTGCATTCGTGTAGAATCTTAATGAAAGGGCTGGAGGAATTTAAAAATGGTTCGGGATTAACTCCTAGTGTGGCCAAGAGTACTGTGTTTTTCTGCCAAGTTCCTCAACGTGTAAAACGAGCTATCTTGGCCATTATGCCTTTTGAAGAAGGTAAACTACCGGTTAAATATCTGGGGGTTCCTCTTATTTCAACTAATTTGGTAGCTTCAAACTGCAAGATTTTAATTGAAAAATTGGATAGGAGAATTGATGATTGGAAGAATAAATCTCTATCATTTGCAGGACGTTTGCAGCTTATTGTTTCAGTTATTTCGTCAATGTATGTTTATTGGGCCTCAGTTCTTGTTTTGCCTTCAAGTACTGTAAAGGACCTGGAACGAAAAATGAAAGGGTTTTTATGGCAGAAAAATAGTAATGAGCGTGCAAAATCAAAGGTTGCTTGGAGTGATGTTTGTCTCCCAAAGACCGAAGGGGGACTTGGCATTCGAAAGATTTCAGATGTAAACCATTCGCTAATGTCATATCATTTATGGAGTATTATAACCCATCGTAAGTCTTTATGGGTTGATTGGATATATGATCATAAACTGAAGGGCAGAAGCATTTGGGATGTGACCCCAAAGGATAAGATGACATGGAGTTGGCGGAAAATTTTACAGATTCGAGAGCTGCTTAGACCTCATATACGCCAAAAGATTGGTAATGGTAGAGACACTTTTGCATGGAGTGATAATTGGTGTAACCAAAGCCCTCTAAACCGGTTCATCATGCCTCGTGACATCTACAATGCTGATTTTTCGTTAAATGCGAAGGTGGCTGATCTGGTGAGTAATATGAATTGGAAGTGGCCTGTTGCATGGTATGATTTATTCCCTGTTCTCATACATGTTCATGTGCCAGTTATCAATACTAACAGGAAAGACGTTACCATCTGGTATGACATGCATGGGAATGAAAGTACCTTTTCAACCATGATGGTTTGGGATACTATTCGCCAGCGTAAACAACTGATTAATTGGTATAATGTTGTTTGGTTCACACATTGTATTCCAAGGCATGCCTTTCATGCATGGTTGGTTTGCCAAAACAAACTGAATACACAGGATAGGATGAAGAAATGGAATATGAATATGAGCTGTTGTCCCTTGTGTATGAGGAGTATGGACTCACATGAACATCTATTTTTTGAATGTGCTTTTGCAAATCAGGTCTGGAAGACTATTCGGGTTTTTACAGATATGGTTCAGGTGGATGGCAAATGGGAGGATATTGTGCAGTTCTTGATCTCTAGAGGTGAGTGGAAGTCGATCAGTAGTATTGTTGATAGATTAGTTCTTGGAGCTGCTGCTTATTATGTATGGCAGGAAAGAAATGCAAGATTGTTTGAGAATGACAAGCGGACACCTATCCAGATTTCGAATGTTATATTGAAGACTGTGAGGATGCGCCTGCTATCTATTCGAATGAAGGAGTCTATAACTTCTAGAAGAATCATGACTAGATGGGATATTTTGAAGACAAAGGAGCTGAATAGGATGGATGATAAAGGGTGATTTGATTATAGTTTTGTTGCTTTGGTTAATCTAGATCCTAGTCTAGTTGGTTAAATTTGTTTGGTTTCATTGGTTCTTTTTGTTATTTTTGGTTCTACAATCCTAGGGCATGTCCTTTGATTGAACTAATGAGGATTCTCCTCATTACTTATTTTATTTGATATATATAAAATCACCGGGGTAACCCTTACCCAAAAAAAGCTTGTTAGTATAATGTAGGACGCCTTACAGCTCATGAAAACACCTTACAACACCGTACGAACCCTTAAAACTCCATAATAAACCTAATGAATTGGTCTGAGTCATTTAATCATTGTACAACAACTTTGAATATCTTACGACTCTGTATACCACATTAGCACCTTGAAAAGCTTGTTAGTACAATATACGACGCCTCAAAACTCCTAACTACACCTTACAATACCGTACGTAAGCTTAAAACTCCATAATAAACCAAATGAATTCGTACGAGTCCTTTTAACGTCGTAAGACAACTTAGGACATCTTTCGACTCTTTATGCCACATTAGCAACGCGAAAAGCATGTTAGTATAATGTAGGACGCCTTACAGCTACTAAAAATAACTTACAACACCGTACGAAACCTTAAAACTCCATAATAAACCTAATGAATTCGTACGAGTCCTTTGAACGTCGTACGACAACTTAGGACATCTTACGACTCATTATGCCACATTAGCAACTCGAAAATCATGTTAGTTTAATGTAGGACGCCTTACATCTCCTAAAAACACCTTACAACACCTACGAAACCTTAAAACTCCATAATAAACCTAATGAATTTGTACGAGTCTTTAAGACATCGTACGACAACTTAAGACATCTTACGACTCTTTATGCCATATTAGCAACTCGAAAAGC
Organism: Tagetes erecta; assembly: GCA_030867185.1. Lineage (NCBI taxonomy): Eukaryota > Viridiplantae > Streptophyta > Magnoliopsida > Asterales > Asteraceae > Tagetes > Tagetes erecta. The sequence goes on along the minus strand of CM061492.1, from coordinate 29,170,539 downwards.
ATGTTAGTATAATGTAGGACGCCTTGCAGCTCCTAAAAACACCTTACATCACCGTACGAAAACTTTAAACTCCATAATGTGCCTAATAAATTCGTCCGAGTCCTTTGAACATCGTACTACAAGTTAGGACATCTTAAGACTCTTTATGCCATATTAGCACCTTGAAAAGCATGTTAGTATAAAGTAGGACGCCTTAAAACTCCAAACAACACCTTACAACACCGTACGAAACCTCAAAACTACATAATAAACCGAATGAAATCACCCAAGTACTTTGAACATAGTACGACAATTCAGAACTTGTTACGACTCTGTATGCCATATTAGCACCTTGAAAAGCATGTTAGTATAACTTAGGACGCCTTAATACTCCTAACAACACATCACAACACCTTACGAACCCTTAAAACTCCATAATAAACCTAATGAATTGGTCCGAGTCATTTAAACATTGTACGACAACTTAGAATATCTTACGACTCTGTATACCACATTAGCACCTTGAAAAGCTTGTTAGTATAATATACGACACCTCAAAACTCCTAACTACACCTTACAATACCGTACGTAAACTTAAAACTCCACAATAAACCTAATGAATTCGTACGAGTCCTTTTAACGTCGTACGACAACTTAGGACATCTTACGACTCTTTATGCCACATTAGCAACGCGAAAAGCATGTTAGTATAATGTAGGACGCCTTGCAGCTACTAAAAATAACTTACAACACCGTACGAAACCTTAAAACTCCATAATAAACCTAATGAATTCGTACGAGTCCTTTGAACGTCGTACGACAACTTAGGACATCTTACGACTCTTTATGCCACATTAGCAACTTGAAAATCATGTTAGTTTAATGTAGGACGCCTTACAGCTCCTAAAAACACCTTACAACACCTACGAAACCATAAAACTCCATAATAAACCTAATGAATTCGTACGAGTCCTTTGAACATCGTACGACAACTTAGGACATCTTACGACTCTTTATGCCATATTAGCAACTCGAAAAGCATGTTAGTATAATGTAGGACGCCTTGCAGCTTCTAAAAACACCTTACATCACCGTACGAAACTTTAAACTCCATTATGCGCCTAATGAATTCGTCCGAGTCCTTTGAACATCGTACTACAAGTTAGGACATCTTAAGACTCTTTATGCCATATTAGCACCTTGAAAAGCATGTTAGTATAAAGTAGGACGCCTTAAAACTCCAAACAACACCTTACAACACCGTACGAAACCTCAAAACTACATAATAAACCGAATGAAATCACCCAAGTCCTTTGAACATAGTACGACAATTCAGAACTTGTTACGACTCTGTATGCCATATTAGCACCTTGAAAAGCATGTTAGTATAACTTAGGACTCCTTAAAACTCCTAACAACACATCACAACACCTTACGAACCCTTAAAACTCCATAATAAACCTAATGAATTGGTCCGAGTCATTTAAACATTGTACGACAACTTAGAATATCTTACGACTCTATATACCACATTAGCACCTTGAAAAGCTTGTTAGTATAATATACGACGCCTCAAAAATCCTAACTACACCTTACAATACCGTACGTAAACTTAAAACTCCATAATAAACCTAATGAATTCGTACGAGTCCTTTTAGCGTCGTACGACAACTTAGGACATCTTACGACTCTTTATGCCACATTAGCAACTCGAAAAGCATGTTTGTATAATGTAGGACGCCTTACAGCTCCTAAAAACACCTTACAACACCGTACGAAACCTTAAAACTCCATAATAAACCTAATGAATTGGTCTGAGTCATTTGAACATTGTACGACAACTTAGAATATCTTACGACTCTGTATACCACATTAGCACCTTGAAAGCTTGTTAGTATAATATACGACGCCACAAAACTTCTAACTACACCTTACAATACCGTACGGAAGCTTAAAACTCCATGATAAACCTAATGAATTCGTACGAGTCCTTTTAACGTCGTAAGACAACTTAGGACATCTTACGACTCTTTATGCCACATTAGCAACTCGAAAAGCATGTTTGTATAATGTAGGACGCCTTACAGCTCCTAAAAACACCTTACAACACCGTACGAAACCTTAAAACTCCATAATAAACCTAATGAATTGGTCCGAGTCATTTGAACATTGTACGTCAACTTAGAATATCTTACGACTCTGTATACCACATTAGCACCTTGAAAAGCTTGTTAGTATAATATACGACGCCTCAAAACTCCTAACTACACCTTACAATACCGTACGTAAGCTTAAAACTCCATAATAAACCTAATGAATTCGTACGAGTCCTTTTAACGTCGTAAGACAACTTAGGACATCTTTCGACTCTTTATGCCACATTAGCAACGCGAAAAGCAAGTTAGTATAATGTAGGACACCTTACAGCTACTAAAAATAACTTACAACACCGTACGAAACCTTAAAACTCCATAATAAACCTAATGAATTCGTACGAGTCCTTTGAACGTCGTACGACAACTTAGGACATCTTACGACTCTTTATGCCACATTAGCAACTTGAAAATCATGTTAGTTTAATGTAGGACGCCTTACAGCTCCTAAAAACACCTTACAACACCTACGAAACCATAAAACTCCATAATAAACCTAATGAATTCGTACGAGTCCTTTGAACATCGTACGACAACTTAGGACATCTTACGACTCTTTATGCCATATTAGCAACTCGAAAAGCATGTTAGTATAATGTAGGACGCCTTGCAGCTTCTAAAAACACCTTACATCACCGTACGAAACTTTAAACTCCATTATGCGCCTAATGAATTCGTCCGAGTCCTTTGAACATCGTACTACAAGTTAGGACATCTTAAGACTCTTTATGCCATATTAGCACCTTGAAAAGCATGTTAGTATAAAGTAGGACGCCTTAAAACTCCAAACAACACCTTACAACACCGTACGAAACCTCAAAACTACATAATAAACCGAATGAAATCACCCAAGTCCTTTGAACATAGTACGACAATTCAGAACTTGTTACGACTCTGTATGCCATATTAGCACCTTGAAAAGCATGTTAGTATAACTTAGGACTCCTTAAAACTCCTAACAACACATCACAACACCTTACGAACCCTTAAAACTCCATAATAAACCTAATGAATTGGTCCGAGTCATTTAAAAATTGTACGACAACTTAGAATATCTTACGACTCTATATACCACATTAGCACCTTGAAAAGCTTGTTAGTATAATATACGACGCCTCAAAACTCCTAACTACACCTTACAATACCGTACGCAAACTTAAAACTCCATAATAAACCTAATGAATTCGTACGAGTCCTTTTAGCGTCGTACGACAACTTAGGACATCTTACGACTCTTTATGCCACATTAGCAACTCGAAAAGCATGTTTGTATAATGTAGGACGCCTTACAGCTCCTAAAAACACCTTACAACACCGTACGAAACCTTAAAACTCCATAATAAACCTAATGAATTGGTCTGAGTCATTTGAACATTGTACGACAACTTAGAATATCTTACGACTCTGTATACCACATTAGCACCTTGAAAGCTTGTTAGTATAATATACGACGCCACAAAACTTCTAACTACACCTTACAATACCGTACGGAAGCTTAAAACTCCATGATAAACCTAATGAATTCGTACGAGTCCTTTTAACGTCGTAAGACAACTTAGGACATCTTACGACTCTTTATGCCACATTAGCAACTCGAAAAGCATGTTTGTATAATGTAGGACGCCTTACAGCTCCTAAAAACACCTTACAACACCGTACGAAACCTTAAAACTCCATAATAAACCTAATGAATTGGTCCGAGTCATTTGAACATTGTACGTCAACTTAGAATATCTTACGACTCTGTATACCACATTAGCACCTTGAAAGTATAGTATATTAAACCGGAATTTATTAATATTGTGAGGACTTGCTGGGGTAAGAAAGTTGATGGGGTTCACCAACTTCGTGTTGTTAAAAGGCTGAAGATTCTCAAACACCCTCTTCGTAGGCTTCTTTTCAAACAAGGGAACCTACACAACAAAGTTGTGGACATGAGAACGTTGTTACATGACACCCAAAGGGCTATTGATCTGGATCCGTTGAATTTGGGCTTACATGATAAGGAAAAATATTATATTAAGCTTCTTCAGGAAACTAGCTTGGATGAAGAAAGATTTTTAAAGCAAAAATCTAAGGTGAACTGGTTAGCTACTGGTGATGCTAACACTTCGTTTTTCCATATGTCTCTTAAAACCAGGAACCATAAAAGCCGGGTAGATATTGTTAGAGATACTCATGGTGTCACTCATGAAGGGGGGGAGGTTCCTAAGGCTTTTGTTAAGCATTATGAGGAATTCTTGGGGTGTGAGGGTGTTACGGGTCGGTTACCGACTCCGGATCTTTTCGTCAGGTCCTTGGACCATCAAGTTGCGGCTCATATGGTTAGACCTGTCACTTTTGAAGAAATTAAAGAAACTATGTTCTCTTTTTCTGATGATAAAGCTCCGGGTCCGGATGGGTACACTGCTGCGTTTTTCAAAAAGGCGTGGAATATTGTTGGGCATGATGTTTCTCTTGCTATTCAAGACTTCTTTCTGAAGGGGAAATTGTTGGGGGAGATCAATCACACCTTGATTGCTCTTGTTCCGAAGACCACCACCCCTTCTTCTGTGGTGGATTATAGACCGATTGCTTGTTGCAATGTTCTCTACAAGTGCATTAGCAAGATTGTTACTAATCGTGTGAAGGGTGGGTTGAACTCCATCGTTAGCATTAATCAATCAGCTTTTATTCCGGGTAGACGTATTTCTGATAACATCTTGCTGACCCAGGAATTAATGCATAACTATCATCGTAATGTGGGTCCTCCGAGGTGTGCATTCAAGGTGGACATTCAAAAGGCCTATGATACAGTGGATTGGAGGTTTTTGAAAGCGTCCCTGATGGGGTTTGGTTTCCATACTCAGATGGTGCATTGGATTATGCTATGTGTTTCTACTGTTACTTTCTCCGTTTCTGTCAATGGTAATATACATGGTTATTTCAAAGGTAAGAGAGGTCTTCGCCAAGGTGATCCGTTATCCCCTTATCTGTTTACTTTAGTTATGGAAATCCTTAATGCTGTTCTTCAAAAGTCTGTTCGGTTGGACGCGTCGTTTAGATTCCATAATAAATGTGAAAAACAGAGGCTCGTTAATTTGTGTTTTGCTGATGATCTTTTCTTGTTTGCAAGAGGAGATAAGCGTTCAGCTAAAGTCATTATGGACTCTTTGCAAACTTTTGCATCAATGTCAGGTTTGAACCCTAGTGTTCAAAAGAGTACGGTTTTTTTCTGCAATGTTAATCTGAGTGTTCGATTGGAAATACTTAATATATTACCGTTTGAAGAGGGAAAGCTTCCGGTTAAATACCTAGGTGTGCCACTGATTGCCTCCAGACTTTTGTACAGGGATTGTAAGGTCCTTGTTGAAAGGTTGGAAAAGAGAGTTTCTGATTGGAAGAATAGATTTCTATCCTTTGCAGGTAGATGTCAGCTGATTATTTCTGTTTTGTCTTCTATGCACATCTATTGGTCCTCTATGTTTATTCTTCCGGCAAGAGTTTTGAAGGAGATTGAAGGGATTATGAGAGGCTTTTTGTGGTGTCAAGGGCCTATGAAAAGAGGTAAAGCTAAAATCGCTTGGAATGATGTTTGTGTCCCTAAGTCTGAAGGTGGGCTTGGGATAAAGCGTGTGGGTCAAATGAATAAGTCGCTTATGGCATATCATATATGGAGCATTTTAACGAATAGGGACTCCCTTTGGGTTGACTGGATTTACAAACATCGGTTAAAGGGCAGAAGTTTTTGGTCCATTAACATTCCTCATAACTGTTCATGGAGTTGGCGCAAGCTTTTACAGATCAGACTGGAGTTTCGCGATCATTTCTGGTCCAAGTTAGGTAATGGTAATAATATTTCGTTATGGTATGATAATTGGAATGAGTTTGGCCCTCTGTGTAACTTGGTTACTCCGAGGCTGATTAGAAGTGCCGGGTTTGCCTTAGATGCCAGGGTGGTAGATGCTTATTCGAATGGTAATGTTATGTTACCGGTGGCTTGGTTTGACTTATTTCCTGTTCTTTATGATATGGTTACACCTAATGATGCTGCTGAAGATCAATTGGTTTGGAAGGTTGGGGCCAATCATTACCATTTTCTACTAGAGTGGTGTGGGACTCCATTAGAACTCGTGGTCACCATAGGGAGTGGGCAAAAGCAGTGTGGTTTGCTCAATGTATCCCGAAACATGCGTTTATTATGTGGTTAATCATGAGGGAGAAGTTGCTTACTCAAGATAAGATACTTGGTTGGAATATCTCGAGACGAAAGAATATGAACATGATGTGTTGTCTGTTATGCTATGCTGATTGTGACTCTCATAACCATCTGTTCTTTGAGTGCCAATTTTCATCCCAGGTATGGCTGAAGGCTCGTAGATTTGCTGGCTTAATGTCCATATCCCCGGAATGGACATCCATTAAGCAATGGATGGTATATGCACAATCGAAGTCTATTGCTAATATTGTGGGTAAACTTGTTATTGCTGCATCGGCTTATCATGTGTGGCAAGAGAGAAATAATAGGTTATTCAAAAATCAGACAAGACCTCCAAATATTGTGGTTGATCTAGTTTTCTCAACGGTTCGATACAAGCTTATGGGTATACAGTTCAAGATGTCCCCTAGGGTGAGAGCGGTTCTTGAAGATTGGAAGATTGGAGATCATGGTCGGGATGATGATGGCTAAGCGATAGTTGGGTTGGTTTGTTAATGTTATATTAGTAGATATATGGTGTTCTTTTGTTTTTTGCCTTCATGTTGGTTGGTTTGGTTTACATTCATGGGGTATGCCTCATGTTTGAACTAGTGTGGGTTTCTCTACACTACTTGTTTTATTTGGTTGGTTATATATATAAAATCACCGGGGTAACCCTTTACCCAAAAAAAAAAAAAAAAAAAAGCTTGTTAGTATAATATATGACGCCACAAAACTTCTAACTACACCTTACAATACCGTACGGAAGCTTAAAACTCCATGATAAACCTAATGAATTCGTACGAGTCCTTTTAACGTCATACGACAACTTAGGACATCTTACGACTCTTTATGCAACACTCGAAAAGCATGTTAGTATAATGTAGGACGCCTTACAGCTCAAAAAAACACCTTACAACACCTACGAAACCTTAAAACTCCATAATAAACCTAATGAATTGGTCCGAGTCATTTAAACAGTGTACGACAACTTAAAATATCTTACGACTCTGTATACCACATTAGCACCTTGAAAAGCTTGTTAGTATAATATACGACGCCTCAAAACTCCTAACTACACCTTACAATACCGTACGTAAGCTTAAAACTCAATAATAAACCTAATGAATTCGTACGAGTCCTTTTAACGTCGTACGACAACTTAGGACATCTTACGACTCTTTATGCCACATTAGCAACTCGAAAAGCATGTTTGTATAATGTAGGACGCCTTACAGCTCCTAAAAACACCTTACAACACCGTACGAAACCTTAAAACTCCATAATAAACCTAATGAATTGGTCCGAGTCATTTGAACATTGTACGACAACTTAGAATATCTTACGACTCTGTATACCACATTAGCACCTTGAAAGCTTGTTAGTATAATATACGACGCCACAAAACTTCTAACTACACCTTACAATACCGTACGGAAGCTTAAAACTCCATGATAAACCTAATGAATTCGTACGAGTCCTTTTAACGTCGTAAGACAACTTAGGACATCTTACGACTTTTATGCCACATTAGCAACGCGAAAAGCATGTTAGTATATTGTAGGACGCCTTACAGCTCCTAAAAACACCTTACAACACCTACGAAACCATAAAACTCCATAATAAACCTAATGAATTCGTACGAGTCCTTTGAACATCGTACGACAACTTAGGACATCTTACGACTCTGTATGCCATATTAGCAACTCTAAAAGCATGTTAGAATAATGTAGGACGCCTTGCAGCTCCTAAAAACACCTTACATCACCGTACGAAAACTTTAAACTCCATAATGCGCCTAATGAATTCGTCCGAGTCATTTGAACATCGTACTACAAGTTAGGACATCTTTAGAATCTTTATGCCATATTAGCACCTTGAAAAGCATGTTAGTATAAAGTAGGACGCCTTAAAACTCCAAACAACACTTTACAACACCGTACGAAACCTCAAAACTACATAATAAACCGAATGAAATCACCCAAGTCCTTTGAACATAGTACGACAATTCAGAACTTGTTACGACTCTGTATGCCATATTAGCACCTTGAAAAGCATGTTAGTATAACTTAGGACGCCTTAAAACTCCTAGCAACACCTCACAACACCTTACGAACCCTTAAAACTCCATAATAAACCTACTGAATTGGTCCGAGTCATTTAAACATTGTACGATAACTTAGAATATCTTACGACTCTGTATACCACCTTAGCACCTTGAAAAGCTTGTTAGTATAATATAGGACGCCTCAAAACACCTAACTACGCCTTATAATACCGTACGTAAGCTTAAAACTACATAATAAACCTAATGAATTCGTACGAGTCCTTTTAACGTCGTAAGACAACTTAGGACATCTTACGACTCTTTATGCCACAAAACTTCTAACTACACCTTACAATACCGTACGGAAGCTTAAAACTCAATGATAAACCTAATGAATTCGTACGAGTCCTTTTAACGTCGTACGACAACTTAGGATATCTTACGACTCTTTATGCAACACTCGAAAAGCATGTTAGTATAATGTAGGACGCCTTACAGCTCAAAAAAACACCTTACAACACCTACGAAACCTTAAAACTCCATAATAAACCTAATGAATTGGTCCGAGTCATTTAAACAGATTACGACAACTTAGAATAGCTTACGACTCTGTATACCACATTAGCACCATGAAAAGCTTGTTAGTATAATATACGACGCCTCAAAACTCCTAATTACACCTTACAATACCGTACGTAAGCTTAAAACTCCATAATAAACCTAATGAATTCGTACGAGTCCTTTTAACATCGTACTACAAGTTAGGACATCTTAAGAATCCTTATGCCATATAAGCACCTTGAAAAGCATGTTAGTATAAAGTAGGACGCCTTAAAACTCCAAACAACACCTTACAACACCGTACGAAATCTCAAAACTACATAATAAACCGAATGAAATCACCCAAGTCCTTTGAACATAGTACGACAATTCAGAACTTGTTACGACTCTGTATGCCATATTAGCACCTTGAAAAGCATGTTAGTATAACTTAGGACGCCTTAAAACTCCTAGCAACACCTCACAACACCTTCCGAACCCTTAAAACTCCATAATAAACCTAATGAATTGGTCCGAGTCATTTAAACATTGTACGATAACTTAGAATATATTACGACTCTGTATACCACATTAGCACCTTGAAAAGCTTGTTAGTATAATATACGACGCCTCAAAACTCCTAACTACACCTTACAATACCGTACGTAAGCTTAAAACTACATAATAAACCTAATGAATTCGTACGAGTCCTTTTAACGTCGTACGACAACTTAGGACATCTTACGAATCTTTATGCCACATTAGCACATCGAAAAGCATGTTAGTATAATGTAGGACACCTTACGAACTCTTAAAACTCCATAATAAACCTAATGAATTGGTCCGAGTCATTTAAACATTGTACGACAACTTAGAATATCTTACAACTTTGTATACCACATTAGCACCTTGAAAAGCTTGTTAGTATAATATACGACGCCTCAAAACTCCTAACTACACCTTACAATACCGTACGTAAGCTTAAAACTCCATAATAAACCTAATGAATTCGTGCGAGTCCTTTTAACGTCGTACGACAACTTAGGACATCTTACGTCTCTTTGTGCCACACTCGAAAAGCATGTTAGTATAATGTAGGACGCCTTACAGCTCAAAAAAACACCTTACAACACCTACGAAACCTTAAAACTCCATAATAAACCTAATGAATTGGTCCGAGTCATTTAAACAGTGTACGACAACTTAGAATATCTTACGACTCTGTATACCACTTTAGCACCTTGAAAAGCTTGTTAGTATAATATACGACGCCTCAAAACTCCTAACTACACCTTACAATACCGTACGTAAGCTTAAAAGTCCATAATAAACCTAATGAATTCGTACGAGTCCTTTTAACGTCGTAAGACAACTTAGGACATCTTACGACTCTTTATGCCACATTAGCAACGCGAAAAGCATGTAAGTATATTGTAGGACGCCTTACAGCTCCTAAAAACAACTTACAACACCGTACGAAACCTTAAAACTCCATAATAAACCTAATGAATTCGTACGAGTCCTTTGAACATCGTACGACAACTTAGGACTTCTTACGACTCTTTATGCCACATTAGCAACTCGAAAAGCATGTTAGTTTAATGTAGGACGCCTTACAGCTCCTAAAAACACCTTACAACACCTACGAAACCTTAAAACTCCATAATAAACCTAATGAATTCGTACGAGTCCTTTTAACATCGTACGACAACTTAGGACATCTTACGACTCTTTATGCCACATTAGCAACTCGAAAAGCATGTTTGTATAATGTAGGACGCCTTACAGCTCCTAAAAACACCTTACAACACCGTATGAAACCTTAAAACTCCATAATAAACCTAATGAATTGGTCCGAGTCATTTGAACATTGTACGACAACTTAGAATATCTTATGACTCTGTATACCACATTAGCACCTTGAAAGCTTGTTAGTATAATATACGACGCCACAAAACTTCTAACTACACCTTACAATATCGTACGGAAGCTTAAAACTCAATGATAAACCTAATGAATTCGTACGAGTCCTTTTAACGTCGTACGACAACTTAGGATATCTTACGACTCTTTATGCAACACTCGAAAAGCATGTTAGTATAATGTAGGACGCCTTACAGCTCAAAAAAACACCTTACAACACCTACGAAACCTTAAAACTCCATAATAAACCTAATGAATTGGTCCGAGTCATTTAAACAGATTACGACAACTTAGAATAGCTTACGACTTTGTATACCACATTAGCACCATGAAAAGCTTGTTAGTATAATATACGACGCCTCAAAACTCCTAATTACACCTTACAATACCGTACGTAAGCTTAAAACTCCATAATAAACCTAATGAATTCGTACGAGTCCTTTTAACATCGTACTACAAGTTAGGACATCTTAAGAATCCTTATGCCATATAAGCACCTTGAAAAGCATGTTAGTATAAAGTAGGACGCCTTAAAACTCCAAACAACACCTTACAACACCGTACGAAATCTCAAAACTACATAATAAACCGAATGAAATCACCCAAGTCCTTTGAACATAGTACGACAATTCAGAACTTGTTACGACTCTGTATGCCATATTAGCACCTTGAAAAGCATGTTAGTATAACTTAGGACGCCTTAAAACTCCTAGCAACACCTCACAACACCTTCCGAACCCTTAAAACTCCATAATAAACCTAATGAATTGGTCCGAGTCATTTAAACATTGTACGATAACTTAGAATATATTACGACTCTGTATACCACATTAGCACCTTGAAAAGCTTGTTAGTATAATATACGACGCCTCAAAACTCCTAACTACACCTTACAATACCGTACGTAAGCTTAAAACTACATAATAAACCTAATGAATTCGTACGAGTCCTTTTAACGTCGTACGACAACTTAGGACATCTTACGAATATTTATGCCACATTAGCACATCGAAAAGCATGTTAGTATAATGTAGGACACCTTACGAACCCTTAAAACTCCATAATAAACCTAATGAATTGGTCCGAGTCATTTAAACATTGTACGACAACTTAGAATATCTTACAACTTTGTATACCACATTAGCACCTTGAAAAGCTTGTTAGTATAATATACGACGCCTCAAAACTCCTAACTACACCTTACAATACCGTACGTAAGCTTAAAACTCCATAATAAACCTAATGAATTCGTGCGAGTCCTTTTAACGTCGTACGACAACTTAGGACATCTTACGTCTCTTTATGCCACACTCGAAAAGCATGTTAGTATAATGTAGGACGCCTTACAGCTCAAAAAAACACCTTATGACACCTACGAAACCTTAAAACTCCATAATAAACCTAATGAATTGGTCCGAGTCATTTAAACAGTGTACGACAACTTAGAATATCTTACGACTCTGTATACCACTTTAGCACCTTGAAAAGCTTGTTAGTATAATATACGACGCCTCAAAACTCCTAACTACACCTTACAATACCGTACGTAAGCTTAAAAGTCCATAGTAAACCTAATGAATTCGTACGAGTCCTTTTAACGTCGTAAGACAACTTAGGACATCTTACGACTCTTTATGCCACATTAGCAACGCGAAAAGCATGTAAGTATATTGTAGGACGCCTTACAGCTCCTAAAAACAACTTACAACACCGTACGAAACCTTAAAACTCCATAGTAAACCTAATGAATTCGTACGAGTCCTTTGAACATCGTACGACAACTTAGGACTTCTTACGACTCCTTATGCCACATTAGCAACTCGAAAAGCATGTTAGTTTAATGTAGGACGCCTTACAGCTCCTAAAAACACCTTACAACACCTACGAAACCTTAAAACTCCATAATAAACCTAATGAATTCGTACGAGTCCTTTTAACATCGTACGACAACTTAGGACATCTTACGACTCTTTATGCCACATTAGCAACTCGAAAAGCATGTTTGTATAATGTAGGACGCCTTACAACTCCTAAAAACACCTTACAACACCGTATGAAACCTTAAAACTCCATAATAAACCTAATGAATTGGTCCGAGTCATTTGAACATTGTACGACAACTTAGAATATCTTATGACTCTGTATACCACATTAGCACCTTGAAAGCTTGTTAGTATAATATACGACGCCACAAAACTTCTAACTACACCTTACAATACCGTACGGAAGCTTAAAACTCAATGATAAACCTAATGAATTCGTACGAGTCCTTTTAACGTCGTACGACAACTTAGGATATCTTACGACTCTTTATGCAACACTCGAAAAGCATGTTAGTATAATGTAGGACGCCTTACAGCTCAAAAAAACACCTTACAACACCTACGAAACCTTAAAACTCCATAATAAACCTAATGAATTGGTCCGAGTCATTTAAACATTGTACGACAACTTAGAATATCTTACGACTCTGTATACCACATTAGCACCTTGAAAAGCTTGTTAGTATAATATACGACGCCTCAAAACTCCTAACTACACCTTACAATACCGTACGTAAGCTTAAAACTCCATAATAAACCTAATGAATTCGTACGAGTCCTTTTAACGTCGTAAGACAACTTAGGACATCTTACGACTCTTTATGCCACATTAGCAACGCGAAAAGCATGTTAGTATAATGTAGAACGCCTTACAGCTCCTAAAAACAACTTACAACACCGTACGAAACCTTAAAACTCCATAATAAACCTAATGAATTCGTACGAGTCCTTTGAACATCGTACGACAACTTAGGACATCTTACGACTCTTAATGCCACATTAGCAACTCGAAAAGCATGTTAGTTGAATGTAAGACGCCTTACAGCTCCTAAAAACACCTTACAACACCCACGAAACCTTAAAACTCCATAATAAACCTAATGAATTCGTACGAGTCCTTTGAACATCGTACGACAACTTAGGACATCTTACGACTCTTTATGCCACATTAGCAACTCGAAAAGCATGTTAGTTTAATGTAGGACGCCTTACAGCTCCTAAAAACACCTTACAACACCTACGAAACCTTAAAACTCCATAATAAACCTAATGAATTCGTACGAGTCCTTTGAACATCGTACGACAACTTAGGACATCTTACGACTCTTGATGCCACATTAGCAACTCGAAAAGCATGTTTGTATAATGTAGGACGCCTTACAGCTCCTAAAAACACCTTACAACACCGTACGAAACCTAAAACTCCATAATAAACCTAATGAATTGGTCCGAGTCATTTGAACATTGTACGACAACTTAGAATATCTTATGACTCTGTATACCACATTAGCACCTTGAAAGCTTGTTAGTATAATATACGACGCCACGAAACTTCTAACTACACCTTACAATACCGTACGGAAGCTTAAAACTGAATGATAAACCTAATGAATTCGTACGAGTCCTTTTAACGTCGTACGACAACTTAGGATATCTTACGACTCTTTATGCAACACTCGAAAAGCATGTTAGTATAATGTAGGACGCTTTACAGCTCAAAAAAACACCTTACAACTCCTACGAAACCTTAAAACTCCATAATAAACCTAATGAATTGGTCTGAGTCATTTAAACAGATTACGACAACTTAGAATAGCTTACGACTCTGTATACCACATTAGCACCATAAAAAGCTTGTTAGTATAATATACGACGCCTCAAAACTCCTAACTACACCTTACAATACCGTACATAAGCTTAAAACTCCATAATAAACCTAATGAATTCGTACGAGTCCTTTTAACATCGTACTACAAGTTAGGACATCTTAAGAATCTTTATGCCATATTAGCACCTTGAAAAGCATGTTAGTATAAAGTAGGACGCCTTAAAACTCCAAACAACACCTTACAACACCGTACGAAATCTCAAAACTACATAATAAACCGAATGAAATCACCCAAGTCCTTTGAACATAGAACGACAATTCAGAACTTGTTACGACTCTCTATGCCATATTAGCACCTTGAAAAGCATGTTAGTATAACTTAGGACGCCTTAAAACTCCTAGCAACACCTCACAACACCTTACGAACCCTTAAAACTCCATAATAAACCTAATGAATTGGTCCGAGTCATTTAAACATTGTACGATAACTTAAAATATCTTACGACTCTGTATACCACATTAGCACCTTGAAAAGCTTGGTAGTATAATATACGACGCCTCAAAACTCCTAACTACACCTTACAATACCGTACGTAAGCTTAAAACTACATAATAAACCTAATGAATTCGTACGAGTCCTTTTAACGTCGTACGACAACTTAGGACATCTTACGAATCTTTATGCCACATTAGCAAATCAAAAAGCATGTTAGTATAATGTAGGACGCCTTACAGCTCCTAAAAACACCTTACAACACCGTACGAACCCTTAAAACTCCATAATAAACCTAATAAATTGGTCCGAGTCATTTAATCATTGTACGACAACTTTGAATATCTTACGACTCTGTATACCACATTAGCACCTTGAAAAGCTTGTTAGTATAATATACGACGCCTCAAAACTCCTAACTACACCTTACAATACCGTACGTAAGCTTAATACTCCAGAATAAACCTAATGAATTCGTACGAGTCCTTTTAACATCGTACGACAACTTAGGACATCTTACGACTCTTTATGCCACATTAGCAACTCGAAAAGCATGTTTGTATAATGTAGGACGCCTTACAGCTCCTAAAAACACCTTACAACACCGTACGAAACCTTAAAACTCCATAATAAACCTAATGAATTGGTCCGAGTCATTTGAACATTGTACGACAACTTAGAATATCTTATGACTCTGTATACCATATTAGCACCTTGAAAGCTTGTTAGTATAATATACGACGCCACAAAACTTCTAACTACACCTTACAATACCGTACGGAAGCTTAAAACTCAATGATAAACCTAATGAATTCGTACGAGTCCTTTTAACGTCGTACGACAACTTAGGACATCTTACGACTCTTTATGCCACACTCGAAAAGCATGTTAGTATAATGTAGGACGCCTTACAGCTCAAAAAAAACACCTTACAACACCTACGAAACCTTAAAACTCCATAATAAACCTAATGAATTGGTCCGAGTCATTTAAACAGTGTACGACAACTTAGAATATCTTACGACTCTGTATACCACTTTAGCACCTTGAAAAGCTTGTTAGTATAATATACGACGCCTCAAAACTCCTAACTACACCTTACAATACCGTACGTAAGCTTAAAACTCCATAATAAACCTAATGAATTCGTACGAGTGCTTTTAACGTCGTAAGACAACTTAGGACATCTTACATCTCATTATGCCACATTAGCAACGCGAAAAGCATGTTAGTATAATGTAGGACGCCTTACAGCTCCTAAAATAACTTACAACACCGTACGAAACCTTAAAACTCAATAATAAACCTAATGAATTCGTACGAGTCCTTTAAATATCGTACGACAACTTAGGACATCTTACGACTCTTTATGCCACATTAGCAACTCGAAAAGCATGTTAGTTTAATGTAGGACGCCTTACATCTCCTAAAAACACCTTACAACACCTATGAAACCTTAAAACTCCATAATAAACCTAATGAATTCGTACGAGTCCTTTGAACATCGTACGATAACTTAGGACATCTTACGACTCTTTATGCCATATTAGCAACTCGAAAAGCATGTTAGTATAATGTAGGACGCCTTGCAGCTCCTAAAAACACCTTTCATCACCGTACGAAAACTTTAAACTCCATAATGCGCCTAATGAATTCGTCCGAGTCCTTTGAACATCGTACTACAAGTTAGGACATCTTAAGACTGTTTATGCCATATTAGCACCTTGAAAAGCATGTTAGTATAAAGTAGGACGCCTTAAATCCCCAAACAACACCTTACAACACCGTACGAAACCTCAAAACTACGTAATAAACCGAATGAAATCACCCAAGTCCTTTGAACATAGTACGACAATTCAGAACTTGTTACGACTCTGTATGCCGTATTAGCACCTTGAAAAGCATGTTAGTATAACTTAGGACGCCTTAAAACTCCTAATAACACATCACAACACCTTACGAACCCTTAAAACTCCATAATAAACCTAATGAATTGGTCCGAGTCATTTAAACATTGTATGACAACTTAAAATATCTTACGACTCTGTATACCACATTAGCACCTTGAAAAGCTTGTTAGTATAATATACGACGCCTCAAAACTCCTAACTACACCTTACAATACCGTACGTAAGCTTAAAACTCCATAATAAACCTAATGAATTCGTACGAGTCCTTTTAACGTCGTAAGACAACTTAGGACATCTTACGACTCTTTATGCCACATTAGCAACGCGAAAAGCATGTTAGTATAATGTAGAACGCCTTACAGCTCCTAAAAACAACTTACAACACCGTACGAAACCTTAAAACTCCATAATAAACCTAATGAATTCGTACGAGTCCTTTGAACATCGTACGACAACTTAGGACATCTTACGACTCTTAATGCCACATTAGCAACTCGAAAAGCATGTTAGTTGAATGTAAGACGCCTTACAGCTCCTAAAAACACCTTACAACACCCACGAAACCTTAAAACTCCATAATAAACCTAATGAATTCGTACGAGTCCTTTGAACATCGTACGACAACTTAGGACATCTTACGACTCTTTATGCCACATTAGCAACTCGAAAAGCATGTTAGTTTAATGTAGGACGCCTTACAGCTCCTAAAAACACCTTACAACACCTACGAAACCTTAAAACTCCATAATAAACCTAATGAATTCGTACGAGTCCTTTGAACATCGTACGACAACTTAGGACATCTTACGACTCTTTATGCCACATTAGCAACTCGAAAAGCATGTTTGTATAATGTAGGACGCCTTACAGCTCCTAAAAACACCTTACAACACCGTACGAAACCTTAAAACTCCATAATAAACCTAATGAATTGGTCCGAGTCATTTGAACATTGTACGACAACTTAGAATATCTTATGACTCTGTATACCATATTAGCACCTTGAAAGCTTGTTAGTATAATATACGACGCCACAAAACTTCTAACTACACCTTACAATACCGTACGGAAGCTTAAAACTCAATGATAAACCTAATGAATTCGTACGAGTCCTTTTAACGTCGTACGACAACTTAGGACATCTTACGACTCTTTATGCCACACTCGAAAAGCATGTTAGTATAATGTAGGACGCCTTACAGCTCAAAAAAAACACCTTACAACACCTACGAAACCTTAAAACTCCATAATAAACCTAATGAATTGGTCCGAGTCATTTAAACAGTGTACGACAACTTAGAATATCTTACGACTCTGTATACCACTTTAGCACCTTGAAAAGCTTGTTAGTATAATATACGACGCCTCAAAACTCCTAACTACACCTTACAATACCGTACGTAAGCTTAAAACTCCATAATAAACCTAATGAATTCGTACGAGTGCTTTTAACGTCGTAAGACAACTTAGGACATCTTACATCTCATTATGCCACATTAGCAACGCGAAAAGCATGTTAGTATAATGTAGGACGCCTTACAGCTCCTAAAATAACTTACAACACCGTACGAAACCTTAAAACTCAATAATAAACCTAATGAATTCGTACGAGTCCTTTAAATATCGTACGACAACTTAGGACATCTTACGACTCTTTATGCCACATTAGCAACTCGAAAAGCATGTTAGTTTAATGTAGGACGCCTTACATCTCCTAAAAACACCTTACAACACCTATGAAACCTTAAAACTCCATAATAAACCTAATGAATTCGTACGAGTCCTTTGAACATCGTACGATAACTTAGGACATCTTACGACTCTTTATGCCATATTAGCAACTCGAAGTTGAAGGCGATTTTGGCGATTTTGGCTGGTTGGTTTTTTTGATTCGTTTCTTGTTCTTGAATCTTGATTCTTGAATCTTGATTCTTGAATCTTGATTCTTGTATCTTGATTCTTGATCGTGGGTTGTTATAGGGTTGTTTCTAAGTTGTTACGGCTGATTATTAGGGTTACTTAAACCCTAATTCGTTCTTTGTTCGTTTGTTCTTGTGGATTTCTTGTTTGTTTCCTGATTTATTGATAGCTTCCTTTGTGTAACAATCCTGTGATTAACCTGGTTAATACGAGCATTGTTAGCAATTAGAGGAGATCAATAATCAGGTTTTCTCTGCGTTGTGTCTTGATCGTAAGTATTGTGTTCTGATTGCTTAGTGGGTCTGTAATCGATTGCGTCTATTATTATAGATTAGCTAAATTGGTACGAATCCCATTAACCTATTAAGAACCAGTGCTTTAAATCAAGATTGGGGTTTTGGCGTGCATGCATGGCTATGTCGTCTCTGGCATCAAAGGTTAAGAATATTGATGGACGTGTGTCATTCAAGAGTATTTTGCAGAAATCGGCTGATTTGAATGTGCAACAGCAGAAGGAGACTGATGTGACTGCTGAACCTGTTAAGGAATCTGATACAGAGATTAGGGTTTCTGAGGTGGATGGTTCTAGTTCTGGGACGCTTAATATGAATGAGGGACCGAATAAGAAAGTGAATTTCAGGCTGCTTGAATCGAAAGAATGTGCTGTTGGTGTGGATGTCATGTTATCACGTGATTCAGTGAGAAAAGTTCAGGCTAAGCTAGGGTTTACACTGTATGGTTATTTTCTGGGTGATAGACAATCATTCCATGCTGTGAAATATTTTGCTCAGAATAACTGGCATAAGTATGGGCTGAAGAAGATTATGATGAATGCAGAAGGTTTCTTTTTTTTCCAGTTTGCTGCGTATGAAGGGATGATGGGTGTTTTAGGAGGAGGTCCATGGTTAATTCTTAACACCCCTATGTTTTTGCATGAATGGTCTCCGGATGTTAAGCTTATCAAGCAGGATAGAAGATCAGTTCCTATGTGGGTAAAGCTTCATGGGGTTCCAATTGCTGCATACACGGATGATGGGTTAAGTGAGCTGATGACAAAGATTGGGACACCGAAAAAGTTGGACTCGTATACTAACTCCATGTGCATTAATGGATGGGGGAGGAGTAGTTATGCTAGAGCTTTAGTTGAGGTTCATGCTGATCTAAACTTTAAAAAGCAGCTGAAAGTGGGCATTCCATCGTTGGAGGGAGAGGATGTAATGATCAAAATTATAGATGTCGAGTATGAGTGGCTTCCTCCTCGGTGTGAACATTGTAAAGTGTTTGGCCATGATATGGAGAATTGTGAGGTTATAGTGGAAAAGAAAGGAAAGAAGAAGGAGGAGTTGATTAAGGATGATGGGTTTGTGGAAGTTACACATAAAAAAGCAGCGAAGAAACCAGTTTTTAATGTTCAACAACATAAACCAAAGTTTGTTTATAGACCTGTAGCTGAAAAGACTAAAAGTGCTGATCTAGATAAAAAAGAGGGTAATGGGGGAGCGACTGAGGTGGATGGAATTGTAGCAAAGAATAAGTTCAATGTTTTGCAGAATCTGAATGAGGATCAAGGGGGTATATCGTTGCAAACTAAGTCAAATGAAGAACAGGAGGGTGTTACTAATGTGGACGACAAGGGAGGCTCGTTTGAGGCTTTATTTGGTGATGATAAATTTAATACAGGGGCAAGCACTCCTGATGTTCAGGTTATCAATGATTAAGCTCGCTTGTTGGAATGTTAGGGGGATGAACCGACCCTTGAAGCAGAAAGAGGTTCGTTTTATGATTAAAGACAGTAAGGTTAGTATTTGTGCAATTTTAGAGTCTCATGTTGATGTTAGTAAGGTGGAAGGTATGTGTGCTACTATATCGTCTGATTGGAGTTGGTGTTCTAATGCGTCTTCGTGTAGAGGTGGTCCTAAAGGTACTAGAATTATTGTGGGTTGGGATACTAGCTTGGTTGATGTGATTGTTCTCATGCAAACTGATCAAGTTATTCATTGTCAAGTTGTTATTAAAAGGTTGAACCTGATGTTCTTTTGTTCTGTGATATATGCTGATAATTACTATGTTCGTCGGAGAGCTTTATGGGATTCTTTGTCTATGCATAAGGGGTTAGTTAAGGATCTCCCATGGGCGTTATTGGGAGACTTCAACTCGGCTCTTAATCTTGATGATCAGGTTGCTGGCCCGTCTAGTGTCTCCTTGGGTATGCAGGAATTTCGAGATTGTATTAATGTGATTGAGGTTTTCGATATTAAGGCTTCGGGGGTTAAGTATACATGGAATCAAAAACCGAAGACTGGTAGAGGTATTCTTAAAAAACTGGATAGAGTTATGGGGAATGTAGGGTTTGTTGATATGTTCCCGAAGGCTGCTGCGTTGTTTAAACCATATGGGTTATCGGATCATAGCCCTTGCATCTTATCTTTGGTGGAGAAGGCTAAACCAAAACCTAAGCCTTTCAAGTTTTCCAACTTTCTGACTCTTAAACCGGAATTTTTGGAGATTGTGAAGGTAGGGTGGGGTTCTAGTATTGGTGGGGTTGCTCAATTCAGAATCTCAAAGAGGTTAAGAGGGCTTAAAAAAGAGTTTAGAGCACTTTTGTTTAAACAAGGGAATCTGCATTCTAAGGTTGCTAATCTTAGAAAAGATCTGGAAGACTTGCAACTGTTGATTGACGCTTCCCCGTTTGATTTGAGTCTGAAAGAGATGGAGTCGTTATGTATGAAGGAGTTTGTGGATGCTAGTAGGGATGAGGAAAGTTTTCTCCAGCAAAAAGCAAAAGTGAATTGGCTTGATCAAGGTGATGCGAACACGAAATATTTCCATAACATGCTTAAATGTAAGAATAATAAGAAGATGATTGATTCAGTTATGAGGTTGACTGGGGAGGTATTGGAGGGGGATGCTATGGTCGCTGAATTTGTTACCTTTTACGAGACATTTTTGGGTGGTGAACATGTGCAGCCAAGTCTTCCTGATTCAAATATATTTTCAAGACGTTTGGATGCTAATATTTCTTTAGGTATGGTGGAGCCTGTGACTAGAGAGGAGATCAAGGAGGTCATGTTTTCTATGAATGATGATAAATCTCCGGGGCCAGATGGATACACATCGGCTTTTTTCAAAAAAGCCTGGGATGTGGTGGGAGATGAGGTTGTGTTAGCTATCCAAGATTTCTTTAACACGAATAGATTACTTCAGGAGTGGAATCATACTATCATTGCTCTGGTCCCAAAAACTCAAGTTCCAAATAGAGTGATAGATTATCGGCCGATTGCCTGCTGCAATGTCTTGTATAAATGTATCTCGAAGATTATTGCTAATCGTGTGAAGGGGGCGTTATCTTTTATTATTAGTAGTAACCAGTCAGCGTTCATCCCGGGAAGACGTATTACTGATAATATATTGCTTACTCAGGAGCTTATGCACAATTATCATAGGAACTTGGGGCCGCCTAAGTGTGCTTTCAAAGTTGATATTCAAAAGGCATATGATACGGTTAACTGGAGTTTTATGGAGTTTTGTCTGAAGGGTTTTGGTTTTCATGCTAGTATGATTACTTGGATTATGGCATGTGTATCCTCTCCATCGTTTTCTTTATGTATAAATGGGGATATTCATGGCTATTTTAAAGGGACTAGGGGGTTACGACAGGGAGACCCGTTATCTCCTTATCTCTTTACCATGGTTATGGAGGTTCTTACGCTTATGTTCAAGAATATGCCTATGGAAAGTTTTAAGTTTCATAAGAAGTGTGAAGAGCTTCAGATCATAAATTTATGTTTTGCTGATGATCTGTTTATTTTTTCCAGAGGAGATGCTAGATCTGCTGCTTGTATTATGGAGGTTTTGAGGAAGTTTGCGGATTTGTCTGGCTTACATCCGAATATGCAAAAAAGCACTGTGTTTTTTTGTCATGTTCCCCCTCATGTTAGGAATGGCATCCTGAATATTCTTCCATTTGAAGAGGGGAAGCTTCCGGTTAAGTATCTGGGTGTTCCATTGATTTCGTCTAGACTCAATCACCTGCAATGCAGGGAGTTGACTGACAGGATGGACAAGCGTTTATTGTCATGGGAAAATAAGCTTTTGTCTTTTGCAGGAAGGCTTCAACTTGTTCGATCTGTTCTATCATCTATGCACATATTTTGGGCAGCGGCTTTTTTGATCCCTTCTTATACAGCTAAAGAAATTGAAGTGAAGCTTAGAAGATTTTTATGGGGTGCTAAGCAAGAGAGAAAAGTTAATGCCAAAGTTGCTTGGAAGAAAGTCTGTCTTCCAATGTTGGAGGGTGGTCTTGGGATTCGTAGTTTAACTGACATGAATATGGCTCTTATGGGAACTCATATTTGGAGGTTACTTACTAATGTTGATTCAATGTGGGTTCGATGGGTTTGGATTCACAGGATTGGTACACGCAATTTCTGGGATATTGCTACTCCGGCTGCTTGTTCTTGGAGTTGGCGAAATATTATGAAAATGCGTCCATATTTCAAACGTAAATTCTGGGTCCAGCTGGGTGATGGGAAAGATACAAATATATGGTACGATTGTTGGGCTGACCAAAGTCCCCTATCAGATTTTATTTCTAAACGGGCGATTCGGGATGCAAATATGAATCTGATGGACTCGGTTGACAAAGTTTATGTTGATTCAGCTTGGACTTGGCCGAATGAGCTGGTGGATCAGTTTCCTTCTTTATCGAGCATCTCTATTCCGTTTAAAACAAATGGTGAAGATAAATTGTGTTGGAGGGAGGGTTCGAAGTTAGTCCCGTTTTCTACCTCTAATGCTTGGGAACATATCCGTCATAAGGTGGAGAATGTTGAATGGGCTGAGTGTGTTTGGTTCCCTCAATGCATCCCAAAACATGCTTTCAACATGTGGCTTATTTGTCAAGGTAAGCTGTTAACTCAAGATAGGTTGATCAGATGGAACCGTTTGGGAGGTACTAATATGAATATGGTGTGCTGTTTATTATGCTTTCAATCTGTGGATTCGCATAAACACTTATTCTTTGAATGCTCCTTTGCGTCTCGGGTTTGGGCCATGACTCGTGTCAAGGCAAAGTTAAAGCTGATTCCCCCTATATGGCCTAACATCTTGGAAGATCTTCAAAGTAACTGCAAGGGAAATGATATTGTGATGGTTATTAGTAAATTGGTTACAGCTGCTGCTGCGTATGCTATTTGGCAGGAGAGGAATAGAAGACTCTTCAATGAACATCCAAGGCCTCCGGAAGTGGTTAGTAAGTTGATAATTCAAACAGTGAGATACAAGTTAATGAGCATAAAGATAAAGTTATCGATGAGGGTGCAACAACACCTAGACATGTGGTTGAAGATGGATGCGTAAGGTGAAGGGTGAATGGTTTGGTCTCTTTGTCTAGTTGAGTCTAGTATGTAGTAGCGTTGTTGGGTTGTGTGTTTTATAGTTTGGATTCGGTTTTTAGTCTTGGGATATGTCCAAGATTGAACTAGTGTGGAGTTCACCACACTACTTGTGTTTATTTGTTAATAGAATCACCAGGGTAAAATCCCTTTACCCAAAAAAAAGCATGTTAGTATAATGTAGGACGCCTTGCAGCTCCTAAAAACACCTTTCATCACCGTACGAAAACTTTAAACTCCATAATGCGCCTAATGAATTCGTCCGAGTCCTTTGAACATCGTACTACAAGTTAGGACATCTTAAGACTGTTTATGCCATATTAGCACCTTGAAAAGCATGTTAGTATAAAGTAGGACGCCTTAAATCCCCAAACAACACCTTACAACACCGTACGAAACCTCAAAACTACGTAATAAACCGAATGAAATCACCCAAGTCCTTTGAACATAGTACGACAATTCAGAACTTGTTACGACTCTGTATGCCGTATTAGCACCTTGAAAAGCATGTTAGTATAACTTAGGACGCCTTAAAACTCCTAATAACACATCACAACACCTTACGAACCCTTAAAACTCCATAATAAACCTAATGAATTGGTCCGAGTCATTTAAACATTGTATGACAACTTAAAATATCTTACGACTCTGTATACCACATTAGCACCTTGAAAAGCTTGTTAGTATAATATACGACGCCTCAAAACTCCTAACTACACCTTACAATACCGTACGTAAGCTTAAAACTCCATAATAAACCTAATGAATTCGTACGAGTCCTTTTAACGTCGTAAGACAACTTAGGACATCTTACGACTCTTTATGCCACATTAGCAACGCGAAAAGCATGTTAGTATAATGTAGAACGCCTTACAGCTCCTAAAAACAACTTACAACACCGTACGAAACCTTAAAACTCCATAATAAACCTAATGAATTCGTACGAGTCCTTTGAACATCGTACGACAACTTAGGACATCTTACGACTCTTAATGCCACATTAGCAACTCGAAAAGCATGTTAGTTGAATGTAAGACGCCTTACAGCTCCTAAAAACACCTTACAACACCCACGAAACCTTAAAACTCCATAATAAACCTAATGAATTCGTACGAGTCCTTTGAACATCGTACGACAACTTAGGACATCTTACGACTCTTTATGCCACATTAGCAACTCGAAAAGCATGTTAGTTTAATGTAGGACGCCTTACAGCTCCTAAAAACACCTTACAACACCTACGAAACCTTAAAACTCCATAATAAACCTAATGAATTCGTACGAGTCCTTTGAACATCGTACGACAACTTAGGACATCTTACGACTCTTTATGCCACATTAGCAACTCGAAAAGCATGTTTGTATAATGTAGGACGCCTTACAGCTCCTAAAAACACCTTACAACACCGTACGAAACCTAAAACTCCATAATAAACCTAATGAATTGGTCCGAGTCATTTGAACATTGTACGACAACTTAGAATATCTTATGACTCTGTATACCACATTAGCACCTTGAAAGCTTGTTAGTATAATATACGACGCCACGAAACTTCTAACTACACCTTACAATACCGTACGGAAGCTTAAAACTGAATGATAAACCTAATGAATTCGTACGAGTCCTTTTAACGTCGTACGACAACTTAGGATATCTTACGACTCTTTATGCAACACTCGAAAAGCATGTTAGTATAATGTAGGACGCTTTACAGCTCAAAAAAACACCTTACAACACCTACGAAACCTTAAAACTCCATAATAAACCTAATGAATTGGTCTGAGTCATTTAAACAGATTACGACAACTTAGAATAGCTTACGACTCTGTATACCACATTAGCACCATGAAAAGCTTGTTAGTATAATATACGACGCCTCAAAACTCCTAACTACACCTTACAATACCGTACATAAGCTTAAAACTCCATAATAAACCTAATGAATTCGTACGAGTCCTTTTAACATCGTACTACAAGTTAAGACATCTTAAGAATCTTTATGCCATATTAGCACCTTGAAAAGCATGTTAGTATAAAGTAGGACGCCTTAAAACTCCAAACAACACCTTACAACACCGTACGAAATCTCAAAACTACATAATAAACCGAATGAAATCACCCAAGTCCTTTGAACATAGAACGACAATTCAGAACTTGTTACGACTCTCTATGCCATATTAGCACCTTGAAAAGCATGTTAGTATAACTTAGGACGCCTTAAAACTCCTAGCATCACCTCACAACACCTTACGAACCCTTAAAACTCCATAATAAACCTAATGAATTGGTCCGAGTCATTTAAACATTGTACGATAACTTAAAATATCTTACGACTCTGTATACCACATTAGCACCTTGAAAAGCTTGTTAGTATAATATACGACGCCTCAAAACTCCTAACTACACCTTACAATACCGTACGTAAGCTTAAAACTACATAATAAACCTAATGAATTCGTACGAGTCCTTTTAACGTCGTACGACAACTTAGGACATCTTACGAATCTTTATGGCACATTAGCAAATCGAAAAGCATGTTAGTATAATGTAGGACGCCTTACAGCTCCTAAAAACACCTTACAACACCGTACGAACCCTTAAAACTCCATAATAAACCTAATGAATTGGTCCGAGTCATTTAATCATTGTACGACAACTTTGAATATCTTACGACTCTGTATACCACATTAGCACCTTGAAAAGCTTGTTAGTATAATATACGACGCCTCAAAACTCCTAACTACACCATACAATACCGTACGTAAGCTTAATACTCCAGAATAAACCTAATGAATTCGTACGAGTCCTTTTAACATCGTATGACAACTTAGGACATCTTACGACTCTTTATGCCACATTAGCAACTCGAAAAGCATGTTTGTATAATGTAGGACGCCTTACAGCTCCTAAAAACACCTTACAACACCGTACGAAACCTTAAAACTCCATAATAAACCTAATGAATTGGTCCGAGTCATTTGAACATTGTACGACAACTTAGAATATCTTATGACTCTGTATACCATATTAGCACCTTGAAAGCTTGTTAGTATAATATACGACGTCACAAAACTTCTAACTACACCTTACAATACCGTACGGAAGCTTAAAACTCAATGATAAACCTAATGAATTCGTACGAGTCCTTTTAACGTCGTACGACAACTTAGGACATCTTACGACTCTTTATGCCACACTCGAAAAGCATGTTAGTATAATGTAGGACGCCTTACAGCTCAAAAAAACACCTTACAACACCTACGAAACCTTAAAACTCCATAATAAACCTAATGAATTGGTCCGAGTCATTTAAACAGTGTACGACAACTTAGAATATCTTACGACTCTGTATACCACTTTAGCACCTTGAAAAGCTTGTTAGTATAATATACGACGCCTCAAAACTCCTAACTACACCTTACAATACCGTACGTAAGCTTAAAACTCCATAATAAACCTAATGAATTCGTACGAGTGCTTTTAACGTCGTAAGACAACTTAGGACATCTTACATCTCTTTATGCCACATTAGCAACGCGAAAAGCATGTTAGTATAATGTAGGACGCCTTACAGCTCCTAAAATAACTTACAACACCGTACGAAACCTTAAAACTCCATAATAAACCTAATGAATTCGTACGAGTCCTTTAAATATCGTACGACAACTTAGGACATCTTACGACTCTTTATGCCACATTAGCAACTCGAAAAGCATGTTAGTTTAATGTAGGACGCCTTACATCTCCTAAAAACACCTTACAACACCTATGAAACCTTAAAACTCCATAATAAACCTAATGAATTCGTACGAGTCCTTTGAACATCGTACGATAACTTAGGACATCTTACGACTCTTTATGCCATATTAGCAACTCGAAAAGCATGTTAGTATAATGTAGGACGCCTTGCAGCTCCTAAAAACACCTTTCATCACCGTACGAAAACTTTAAACTCCATAATGCGCCTAATGAATTCGTCCGAGTCCTTTGAACATCGTACTACAAGTTAGGACATCTTAAGACTGTTTATGCCATATTAGCACCTTGAAAAGCATGTTAGTATAAAGTAGGACGCCTTAAATCCCCAAACAACACCTTACAACACCGTACGAAACCTCAAAACTACGTAATAAACCGAATGAAATCACCCAAGTCCTTTGAACATAGTACGACAATTCAGAACTTGTTACGACTCTGTATGCCGTATTAGCACCTTGAAAAGCATGTTAGTATAACTTAGGACGCCTTAAAACTCCTAATAACACATCACAACACCTTACGAACTCTTAAAACTCCATAATAAACCTAATGAATTGGTCCGAGTCATTTAAACATTGTATGACAACTTAAAATATCTTACGACTCTGTATACCACATTAGCACCTTGAAAAGCTTGTTAGTATAATATACGACGCCTCAATACTCCTAACTACACCTTACAATACCGTACGTAAGCTTAAAACTCCATAATAAACCTAATGAATTCGTACGAGTCCTTTTAACGTCGTAAGACAACTTAGGACATCTTACTACTCTTTATGCCACATTAGCAACGCGAAAAGCATGTTAGTATAATGTAGGACGCCTTACAGCTCCGAAAAACAACTTACAACACCGTACGAAACCTTAAAACTCCATAATAAACCTAATGAATTCGTACAAGTCCTTTGAATATCGTACGACAACTTAGGACATCTTACGACTCTTTATGCCACATTAGCAACTCGAAAAGCATGTTAGTTTAATGTAGGACGCCTTACATCTCCTAAAAACACCTTACAACACCTATGAAACCTTAAAACTCCATAATAAACCTAATGAATTCGTACGAGTCCTTTGAACATCGTACGAAAACTTAGGACATCTTACGACTCTTTTTGCCATATTAGCAACTCGAAAAGCATGTTAGTATAATGTAGGACGCCTTGCAGCTCCTAAAAACACCTTTCATCACCGTACGAAAACTTTAAACTCCATAATGCGCCTAATGAATTCGTCCGAGTCCTTTGAACATCGTACTACAAGTTAGGACATCTTAAGACTCTTTATGCCATATTAGCACCTTGAAAAGCATGTTAGTATAAAGTAGGACGCGTTAAATCTTCAAACAACACCTTACAACACCGTACGAAACCTCAAAACTACATAATAAACCGAATTAAATCACCCAAGTCCTTTGAACATAGTACGACAATTCAGAACTTGTTACGACTCTGTATGCCGTATTAGCACCTTGAAAAGCATGTTAGTATAACTTAGGACGCCTTAAAACTCCTAACAACACATCACAACACCTTACGAACCCTTAAAACTCCATAATAAACCTAATGAATTGGTCCGAGTCATTTAAACATTGTACGACAACTTAGAATATCTTACGACTCTGTATACCACTTTAGCACCTTGAAAAGCTTGTTAGTATAATATACGACGCCTCAAAACTCCTAACTACACCTTACAATACCGTACGTAAGCTTAAAACTCCATAATAAACCTAATGAATTCGTACGAGTTCTTTTAACGTCGTAAGACAACTTAGGACATCTTACGACTCTTTATGCCAAATTAGCAACGCGAAAAGCATGTTAGTATAATGTAGAACGCCTTACAGCTCCTAAAAACAACTTACAACACAGTACGAAACCTTAAAACTCCATAATAAACCTAATGAATTCGTACGAGTCCTTTGAACATCGTACGACAACTTAGGACATATTACGACTCTTTATGCCACATTAGCAACTCGAAAAGCATGTTAGTTTAATGTAGGACGCCTTACAGCTTCTAAAAACACCTTACAACACCTACGAAACCTTAAAACTCCATAATAAACCTAATGAATTCGTACGAGTCCTTTGAACATCGTACGACAACTTAGGACATCTTACGACTCTTTATACCACATTAGCAACTCGAAAAGCATGTTTGTATAATGTAGGACGCCTTACAGCTCCTAAAAACACCTTACAACACCGTACGAAACCTAAAACTCCATAATAAACCTAATGAATTGGTCCGAGTCATTTGAACATTGTACTACAACTTAGAATATCTTATGACTCTGTATACCACATTAGCACCTTGAAAGCTTGTTAGTATAATATACGACGCCACGAAACTTCTAACTACACCTTACAATACCGTACAGAAGCTTAAAACTGAATGATAAACCTAATGAATTCGTACGAGTCCTTTTAATGTCGTACGACAACTTAGGATATCTTACGACTCTTTATGCAACACTCGAAAAGCATGTTAGTATAATGTAGGACGCCTTACAGCTCAAAAAAACACCTTACAACTCCTACGAAACCTTAAAACTCCATAATAAACCTAATGAATTGGTCTGAGTCATTTAAACAGATTACGACAACTTAGAATAGCTTACGACTCTGTATACCACATTAGCACCATGAAAAGCTTGTTTGTATAATATACGACGCCTCCAAACTCCTAACTACACCTTACAATACCGTACGTAAGCTTAAAACTCCATAATAAACCTAATGAATTCGTACGAGTCCTTTTAACATCGTACTACAAGTTAGGACATCTTAAGAATCCTTATGCCATATAAGCACCTTGAAAAGCATGTTAGTATAAAGTAAGACGCCTTAAAACTCCAAACAACACCTTACAACACCGTACGAAATCTCAAAACTACATAATAAACCGAATGAAATCACCCAAGTCCTTTGAACATAGTACGACAATTCAGAACTTGTTACGACTCTGTATGCCATATTAGCACCTTGAAAAGCATGTTAGTATAACTTAGGACGCCTTAAAACTCCTAGCAACACCTCACAACACCTTACGAACCCTTAAAACTCCATAATAAACCTAATGAATTGGTCCGAGTCACTTAAACATTGTACGATAACTTAGAATATCTTACGACTCTGTATACCACATTAGCACCTTGAAAAGCTTGTTAGTATAATATACGACGCCTCAAAACTCCTAACTACACCTTACAATACCGTACGTAAGCTTAAAACTCCATAATAAACCTAATGAATTCGTGCGAGTCCTTTTAACGTCGTACGACAACTTAGGACATCTTACGTCTCTTTATGCCACACTCGAAAAGCATGTTAGTATAATGTAGGACGCCTTACAGCTCAAAAAAACACCTTACAACACCTACGAAACCTTAAAACTCCATAATAAACCTAATGAATTGGTCCGAGTCATTTAAACAGTGTACGACAACTTAGAATATCTTACGACTCTGTATACCACTTTAGCACCTTGAAAAGCTTGTTAGTATAATATACGACGCCTCAAAACTACTAACTACACCTTACAATACCGTACGTAAGCTTAAAAGTCCATAATAAACCTAATGAATTCGTACGAGTTCTTTTAACGTCGTAAGACAACTTAGGACATCTTACGACTCTTTATGCCAAATTAGCAACGCGAAAAGCATGTTAGTATAATGTAGAACGCCTTACAGCTCCTAAAAACAACTTACAACACAGTACGAAACCTTAAAACTCCATAATAAACCTAATGAATTCGTACGAGTCCTTTGAACATCGTACGACAACTTAGGACATATTACGACTCTTTATGCCACATTAGCAACTCGAAAAGCATGTTAGTTTAATGTAGGACGCCTTACAGCTTCTAAAAACACCTTACAACACCTACGAAACCTTAAAACTCCATAATAAACCTAATGAATTCGTACGAGTCCTTTGAACATCGTACGACAACTTAGGACATCTTACGACTCTTTATACCACATTAGCAACTCGAAAAGCATGTTTGTATAATGTAGGACGCCTTACAGCTCCTAAAAACACCTTACAACACCGTACGAAACCTAAAACTCCATAATAAACCTAATGAATTGGTCCGAGTCATTTGAACATTGTACTACAACTTAGAATATCTTATGACTCTGTATACCACATTAGCACCTTGAAAGCTTGTTAGTATAATATACGACGCCACGAAACTTCTAACTACACCTTACAATACCGTACAGAAGCTTAAAACTGAATGATAAACCTAATGAATTCGTACGAGTCCTTTTAATGTCGTACGACAACTTAGGATATCTTACGACTCTTTATGCAACACTCGAAAAGCATGTTAGTATAATGTAGGACGCCTTACAGCTCAAAAAAACACCTTACAACTCCTACGAAACCTTAAAACTCCATAATAAACCTAATGAATTGGTCTGAGTCATTTAAACAGATTACGACAACTTAGAATAGCTTACGACTCTGTATACCACATTAGCACCATGAAAAGCTTGTTAGTATAATATACGACGCCTCCAAACTCCTAACTACACCTTACAATACCGTACGTAAGCTTAAAACTCCATAATAAACCTAATGAATTCGTACGAGTCCTTTTAACATCGTACTACAAGTTAGGACATCTTAAGAATCCTTATGCCATATAAGCACCTTGAAAAGCATGTTAGTATAAAGTAAGACGCCTTAAAACTCCAAACAACACCTTACAACACCGTACGAAATCTCAAAACTACATAATAAACCGAATGAAATCACCCAAGTCCTTTGAACATAGTACGACAATTCAGAACTTGTTACGACTCTGTATGCCATATTAGCACCTTGAAAAGCATGTTAGTATAACTTAGGACGCCTTAAAACTCCTAGCAACACCTCACAACACCTTACGAACCCTTAAAACTCCATAATAAACCTAATGAATTGGTCCGAGTCACTTAAACATTGTACGATAACTTAGAATATCTTACGACTCTGTATACCACATTAGCACCTTGAAAAGCTTGTTAGTATAATATACGACGCCTCAAAACTCCTAACTACACCTTACAATACCGTACGTAAGCTTAAAACTCCATAATAAACCTAATGAATTCGTGCGAGTCCTTTTAACGTCGTACGACAACTTAGGACATCTTACGTCTCTTTATGCCACACTCGAAAAGCATGTTAGTATAATGTAGGACGCCTTACAGCTCAAAAAAACACCTTACAACACCTACGAAACCTTAAAACTCCATAATAAACCTAATGAATTGGTCCGAGTCATTTAAACAGTGTACGACAACTTAGAATATCTTACGACTCTGTATACCACTTTAGCACCTTGAAAAGCTTGTTAGTATAATATACGACGCCTCAAAACTACTAACTACACCTTACAATACCGTACGTAAGCTTAAAAGTCCATAATAAACCTAATGAATTCGTACGAGTCTTTTTAACGTCGTAAGACAACTTAGGACATCTTACGACTCTTTATGCCACATTAGCAACGCGAAAAGCATGTAAGTATATTGTAGGGCGCCTTACAGCTCCTAAAAACAACTTACAACACCGTACGAAACCTTAAAACTCAATAATAAACCTAATGAATTCGTACGAGTCCTTTGAACATCGTACGACAACTTAGGACATCTTACGACTCTTTATGCCACATTAGCAACTCGAAAAGCATGTTAGTTTAATGTAGGACGCCTTACAGCTCCTAAAAACACCTTACAACACCTACGAAACCTTAAAACTCCATAATAAACCTAATGAATTCGTACGAGTCCTTTTAACATCGTACGACATCTTAGGACATCTTACGACTCTTTATGCCACATTAGCAACTCGAAAAGCATGTTTGTATAATGTAGGACGCCTTACAGCTCCTAAAAACACCTTACAACACCGTACGAAACCTTAAAACTCCATAATAAACCTAATGAATTGGTCCGAGTCATTTGAACATTGTACGACAACTTAGAATATCTTATGACTCTGTATACCACATTAGCACCTTGAAAGCTTGTTAGTATAATATACGACGCCACAAAACTTCTAACTACACCTTACAATACCGTACGGAAGCTTAAAACTCAATGATAAACCTAATGAATTCGTACGAGTCCTTTTAACGTCGTACGACAACTTAGGATATCTTACGACTCTTTATGCAACACTCGAAAAGCATGTTAGTATAATGTAGGACGCCTTACAGCTCAAAAAAACACCTTACAACACCTACGAAACCTTAAAACTCCATAATAAACCTAATGAATTGGTCTGAGTCATTTAAACAGATTACGACAACTTAGAATAGCTTACGACTCTGTATACCACATTAGCACCATGAAAAGCTTGTTAGTATAATATACGACGCCTCCAAACTCCTAACTACACCTTACAATACCGTACGTAAGCTTAAAACTCCATAATAAACCTAATGAATTCGTACGAGTCCTTTTAACATCGTACTACAAGTTAGGACATCTTAAGAATCCTTATGCCATATAAGCACCTTGAAAAGCATGTTAGTATAAAGTAGGACGCCTTAAAACTCCAAACAACACCTTACAACACCGTACGAAATCTCAAAACTACATAATAAACCGAATGAAATCACCCAAGTCGTTTGAACATAGTACGACAATTCAGAACTTGTTACGACTCTGTATGCCATATTAGCACCTTGAAAAGCATGTTAGTATAACTTAGGACGCCTTAAAACTCCTAGCAACACCTCACAACACCTTCCGAACCCTTAAAACTCCATAATAAACCTAATGAATTGGTCCGAGTCATTTAAACATTGTACGAAAACTTAGAATATCTTACGACTCTGTATACCACATTAGCACCTTGAAAAGCTTGTTAGTATAATATACGATGCCTCAAAACTCCTAACTACACCTTACAATACCGTACATAAGCTTAAAACTACATAATAAACCTAATGAATTCGTACGAGTCCTTTTAAAGTCGTACGACAACTTAGGACATCTTACGAATCTTTATGCCACATTAGCACATCGAAAAGCATGTTAGTATAATGTAGGACACCTTACGAACCCTTAAAACTCCATAATAAACTGAATGAATTGGTCCGAGTCATTTAAACATTGTACGACAACTTAGAATATCTTACAACTTTGTATACCACATTAGCACCTTGAAAAGCTTGTTAGTATAATATACGACGCCTCAAAACTCCTAACTACACCTTACAATACCGTACGTAAGCTTAAAACTCCATAATAAACCTAATGAATTCGTGCGAGTCCTTTTAACGTCGTACGACAACTTAGGACATCTTAAGTCTCTTTATGCCACACTCGAAAAGCATGTTAGTATAATGTAGGACGCCTTACAGCTCAAAAAAACACCTTACAACACCTACGAAACCTTAAAACTCCATAATAAACCTAATGAATTGGTCCGAGTCATTTAAACAGTGTACGACAACTTAGAATATCTTACGACTCTGTATACCACTTTAGCACCTTGAAAAGCTTGTTAGTATAATATACGACGCCTCAAAACTACTAACTACACCTTACAATACCGTACGTAAGCTTAAAAGTCCATAATAAACCTAATGAATTCGTACGAGTCCTTTTAACGTCGTAAGACAACTTAGGACATCTTACGACTCTTTATGCCACATTAGCAACTCGAAAAGCATGTTAGTTTAATGTAGGACGCCTTACAGCTCCTAAAAACACCTTACAACACCTACGAAACCTTAAAACTCCATAATAAACCTAATGAATTCGTACGAGTCCTTTTAACATCGTACGACAACTTAGGACATCTTACGACTCTTTATGCCACATTAGCAACTCGAAAAGCATGTTTGTATAATGTAGGACGCCTTACAGCTCCTAAAAACACCTTACAACACCGTACGAAACCTTAAAACTCCATAATAAACCTAATGAATTGGTCCGAGTCATTTGAACATTGTACGACAACTTAGAATATCTTATGACTCTGTATACCACATTAGCACCTTGAAAGCTTGTTAGTATAATATACGACGCCACAAAACTTCTAACTACACCTTACAATACCGTACGGAAGCTTAAAACTCAATGATAAACCTAATGAATTCGTACGAGTCCTTTTAACGTCGTACGACAACTTAGGATATCTTACGACTCTTTATGCAACACTCGAAAAGCATGTTAGTATAATGTAGGACGCCTTACAGCTCAAAAAAACACCTTACAACACCTACGAAACCTTAAAACTCCAAAATAAACCTAATGAATTGGTCCGAGTCATTTAAACAGATTACGACAACTTAGAATAGCTTACGACTCTGTATACCACATTAGCACCATGAAAAGCTTGTTAGTATAATATACGACGCCTCAAAACTCCTAACTACACCTTACAATACCGTACGTAAGCTTAAAACTCCATAATAAACCTAATGAATTCGTACGAGTCCTTTTAACGTCGTAAGACAACTTAGGACATCTTACGACTCTTTATGCCACATTAGCAACGCGAAAAGCATGTTAGTATAATGTAGGACGCCTTACAGCTCCTAAAAACAACTTACAACACCGTACGAAACCTTAAAACTCCATAATAAACCAAATAAGTTCGTACTAGTCCTTTGAATATCGTACGAAAACTTAGGACATCTTACGACTCTTTATGCCACATTAGCAACTCGAAAAGCATGTTAGTTTAATGTAGGACGCCTTACAGCTCCTAAAAACACCTTACAACACCTACGAAACCTTAAAACTCCATAATAAACCTAATGAATTCGTACGAGTCCTTTTAACATCGTACGACAACTTAGGACATCTTACGACTCTTTATGCCACATTAGCAACTCGAAAAGCATGTTTGTATAATGTAGGACGCCTTACAGCTCCTAAAAACACCTTACAACACCGTACGAAACCTTAAAACTCCATAATAAACCTAATGAATTGGTCCGATTCATTTGAACATTGTACGACAACTTAGAATATCTTATGACTCTGTATACCACATTAGCACCTTGAAAGCTTGTTAGTATAATATACGACGCCACAAAACTTCTAACTACACCTTACAATACCGTACGGAAGCTTAAAACTCAATGATAAACCTAATGAATTCGTACGAGTCCTTTTAACGTCGTACGACAACTTAGGATATCTTACGACTCTTTATGCAACACTCGAAAAGCATGTTAGTATAATGTAGGACGCCTTACAGCTCAAAAAAACACTTTACAACACCTACGAAACCTTAAAACTCCATAATAAACCTAATGAATTGGTCTGAGTCATTTAAACAGATTACGACAACTTAGAATAGCTTACGACTCTGTATACCACATTAGCACCATGAAAAGCTTGTTAGTATAATATACGACGCCTCCAAACTCCTAACTACACCTTACAATACCGTACGTAAGCTTAAAACTCCATAATAAACCTAATGAATTCGTACAAGTCCTTTTAACATCGTACTACAAGTTAGGACATCTTAAGAATCCTTATGCCATATAAGCACCTTGAAAAGCATGTTAGTATAAAGTAGGACGCCTTAAAACTCCAAACAACACCTTACAACACCGTACGAAATCTCAAAACTACATAATAAACCGAATGAAATCACCCAAGTCGTTTGAACATAGTACGACAATTCAGAACTTGTTACGACTCTGTATGCCATATTAGCACCTTGAAAAGCATGTTAGTATAACTTAGGACGCCTTAAAACTCCTAGCAACACCTCACAACACCTTCCGAACCCTTAAAACTCCATAATAAACCTAATGAATTGGTCCGAGTCATTTAAACATTGTACGAAAACTTAGAATATCTTACGACTCTGTATACCACATTAGCACCTTGAAAAGCTTGTTAGTATAATATACGATGCCTCAAAACTCCTAACTACACCTTACAATACCGTACATAAGCTTAAAACTACATAATAAACCTAATGAATTCGTACGAGTCCTTTTAAAGTCGTACGACAACTTAGGACATCTTACGAATCTTTATGCCACATTAGCACATCGAAAAGCATGTTAGTATAATGTAGGACACCTTACGAAACCTTAAAACTCCATAATAAACCTAATGAATTGGTCCGATTCATTTGAACATTGTACGACAACTTAGAATATCTTATGACTCTGTATACCACATTAGCACCTTGAAAGCTTGTTAGTATAATATACGACGCCACAAAACTTCTAACTACACCTTACAATACCGTACGGAAGCTTAAAACTCAATGATAAACCTAATGAATTCGTACGAGTCCTTTTAACGTCGTACGACAACTTAGGATATCTTACGACTCTTTATGCAACACTCGAAAAGCATGTTAGTATAATGTAGGACGCCTTACAGCTCAAAAAAACACCTTACAACACCTACGAAACCTTAAAACTCCATAATAAACCTAATGAATTGGTCTGAGTCATTTAAACAGATTACGACAACTTAGAATAGCTTACGACTCTGTATACCACATTAGCACCATGAAAAGCTTGTTAGTATAATATACGACGCCTCCAAACTCCTAACTACACCTTACAATACCGTACGTAAGCTTAAAACTCCATAATAAACCTAATGAATTCGTACGAGTCCTTTTAACATCGTACTACAAGTTAGGACATCTTAAGAATCCTTATGCCATATAAGCACCTTGAAAAGCATGTTAGTATAAAGTAGGACGCCTTAAAACTCCAAACAACACCTTACAACACCGTACGAAATCTCAAAACTACATAATAAACCGAATGAAATCACCCAAGTCGTTTGAACATAGTACGACAATTCAGAACTTGTTACGACTCTGTATGCCATATTAGCACCTTGAAAAGCATGTTAGTATAACTTAGGACGCCTTAAAACTCCTAGCAACACCTCACAACACCTTCCGAACCCTTAAAACTCCATAATAAACCTAATGAATTGGTCCGAGTCATTTAAACATTGTACGAAAACTTAGAATATCTTACGACTCTGTATACCACATTAGCACCTTGAAAAGCTTGTTAGTATAATATACGATGCCTCAAAACTCCTAACTACACCTTACAATACCGTACATAAGCTTAAAACTACATAATAAACCTAATGAATTCGTACGAGTCCTTTTAAAGTCGTACGACAACTTAGGACATCTTACGAATCTTTATGCCACATTAGCACATCGAAAAGCATGTTAGTATAATGTAGGACACCTTACGAACCCTTAAAACTCCATAATAAACTGAATGAATTGGTCCGAGTCATTTAAACATTGTACGACAACTTAGAATATCTTACAACTTTGTATACCACATTAGCACCTTGAAAAGCTTGTTAGTATAATATACGACGCCTCAAAACTCCTAACTACACCTTACAATACCGTACGTAAGCTTAAAACTCCATAATAAACCTAATGAATTCGTGCGAGTCCTTTTAACGTCGTACGACAACTTAGGACATCTTAAGTCTCTTTATGCCACACTCGAAAAGCATGTTAGTATAATGTAGGACGCCTTACAGCTCAAAAAAACACCTTACAACACCTACGAAACCTTAAAACTCCATAATAAACCTAATGAATTGGTCCGAGTCATTTAAACAGTGTACGACAACTTAGAATATCTTACGACTCTGTATACCACTTTAGCACCTTGAAAAGCTTGTTAGTATAATATACGACGCCTCAAAACTACTAACTACACCTTACAATACCGTACGTAAGCTTAAAAGTCCATAATAAACCTAATGAATTCGTACGAGTCCTTTTAACGTCGTAAGACAACTTAGGACATCTTACGACTCTTTATGCCACATTAGCAACTCGAAAAGCATGTTAGTTTAATGTAGGACGCCTTACAGCTCCTAAAAACACCTTACAACACCTACGAAACCTTAAAACTCCATAATAAACCTAATGAATTCGTACGAGTCCTTTTAACATCGTACGACAACTTAGGACATCTTACGACTCTTTATGCCACATTAGCAACTCGAAAAGCATGTTTGTATAATGTAGGACGCCTTACAGCTCCTAAAAACACCTTACAACACCGTACGAAACCTTAAAACTCCATAATAAACCTAATGAATTGGTCCGAGTCATTTGAACATTGTACGACAACTTAGAATATCTTATGACTCTGTATACCACATTAGCACCTTGAAAGCTTGTTAGTATAATATACGACGCCACAAAACTTCTAACTACACCTTACAATACCGTACGGAAGCTTAAAACTCAATGATAAACCTAATGAATTCGTACGAGTCCTTTTAACGTCGTACGACAACTTAGGATATCTTACGACTCTTTATGCAACACTCGAAAAGCATGTTAGTATAATGTAGGACGCCTTACAGCTCAAAAAAACACCTTACAACACCTACGAAACCTTAAAACTCCAAAATAAACCTAATGAATTGGTCCGAGTCATTTAAACAGATTACGACAACTTAGAATAGCTTACGACTCTGTATACCACATTAGCACCATGAAAAGCTTGTTAGTATAATATACGACGCCTCAAAACTCCTAACTACACCTTACAATACCGTACGTAAGCTTAAAACTCCATAATAAACCTAATGAATTCGTACGAGTCCTTTTAACGTCGTAAGACAACTTAGGACATCTTACGACTCTTTATGCCACATTAGCAACGCGAAAAGCATGTTAGTATAATGTAGGACGCCTTACAGCTCCTAAAAACAACTTACAACACCGTACGAAACCTTAAAACTCCATAATAAACCAAATAAGTTCGTACTAGTCCTTTGAATATCGTACGAAAACTTAGGACATCTTACGACTCTTTATGCCACATTAGCAACTCGAAAAGCATGTTAGTTTAATGTAGGACGCCTTACAGCTCCTAAAAACACCTTACAACACCTACGAAACCTTAAAACTCCATAATAAACCTAATGAATTCGTACGAGTCCTTTTAACATCGTACGACAACTTAGG
This sequence comes from Tagetes erecta, assembly GCA_030867185.1. Classification (NCBI taxonomy): domain Eukaryota; kingdom Viridiplantae; phylum Streptophyta; class Magnoliopsida; order Asterales; family Asteraceae; genus Tagetes; species Tagetes erecta. The sequence goes on along the minus strand of CM061492.1, from coordinate 29,129,616 downwards.
ACATCTTACGACTCTTTATGCCACATTAGCAACTCGAAAAGCATGTTTGTATAATGTAGGACGCCTTACAGCTCCTAAAAACACCTTACAACACCGTACGAAACCTTAAAACTCCATAATAAACCTAATGAATTGGTCCGATTCATTTGAACATTGTACGACAACTTAGAATATCTTATGACTCTGTATACCACATTAGCACCTTGAAAGCTTGTTAGTATAATATACGACGCCACAAAACTTCTAACTACACCTTACAATACCGTACGGAAGCTTAAAACTCAATGATAAACCTAATGAATTCGTACGAGTCCTTTTAACGTCGTACGACAACTTAGGATATCTTACGACTCTTTATGCAACACTCGAAAAGCATGTTAGTATAATGTAGGACGCCTTACAGCTCAAAAAAACACTTTACAACACCTACGAAACCTTAAAACTCCATAATAAACCTAATGAATTGGTCTGAGTCATTTAAACAGATTACGACAACTTAGAATAGCTTACGACTCTGTATACCACATTAGCACCATGAAAAGCTTGTTAGTATAATATACGACGCCTCCAAACTCCTAACTACACCTTACAATACCGTACGTAAGCTTAAAACTCCATAATAAACCTAATGAATTCGTACAAGTCCTTTTAACATCGTACTACAAGTTAGGACATCTTAAGAATCCTTATGCCATATAAGCACCTTGAAAAGCATGTTAGTATAAAGTAGGACGCCTTAAAACTCCAAACAACACCTTACAACACCGTACGAAATCTCAAAACTACATAATAAACCGAATGAAATCACCCAAGTCGTTTGAACATAGTACGACAATTCAGAACTTGTTACGACTCTGTATGCCATATTAGCACCTTGAAAAGCATGTTAGTATAACTTAGGACGCCTTAAAACTCCTAGCAACACCTCACAACACCTTCCGAACCCTTAAAACTCCATAATAAACCTAATGAATTGGTCCGAGTCATTTAAACATTGTACGAAAACTTAGAATATCTTACGACTCTGTATACCACATTAGCACCTTGAAAAGCTTGTTAGTATAATATACGATGCCTCAAAACTCCTAACTACACCTTACAATACCGTACATAAGCTTAAAACTACATAATAAACCTAATGAATTCGTACGAGTCCTTTTAAAGTCGTACGACAACTTAGGACATCTTACGAATCTTTATGCCACATTAGCACATCGAAAAGCATGTTAGTATAATGTAGGACACCTTACGAACCCTTAAAACTCCATAATAAACTGAATGAATTGGTCCGAGTCATTTAAACATTGTACGACAACTTAGAATATCTTACAACTTTGTATACCACATTAGCACCTTGAAAAGCTTGTTAGTATAATATACGACGCCTCAAAACTCCTAACTACACCTTACAATACCGTACGTAAGCTTAAAACTCCATAATAAACCTAATGAATTCGTGCGAGTCCTTTTAACGTCGTACGACAACTTAGGACATCTTAAGTCTCTTTATGCCACACTCGAAAAGCATGTTAGTATAATGTAGGACGCCTTACAGCTCAAAAAAACACCTTACAACACCTACGAAACCTTAAAACTCCATAATAAACCTAATGAATTGGTCCGAGTCATTTAAACAGTGTACGACAACTTAGAATATCTTACGACTCTGTATACCACTTTAGCACCTTGAAAAGCTTGTTAGTATAATATACGACGCCTCAAAACTACTAACTACACCTTACAATACCGTACGTAAGCTTAAAAGTCCATAATAAACCTAATGAATTCGTACGAGTCCTTTTAACGTCGTAAGACAACTTAGGACATCTTACGACTCTTTATGCCACATTAGCAACTCGAAAAGCATGTTAGTTTAATGTAGGACGCCTTACAGCTCCTAAAAACACCTTACAACACCTACGAAACCTTAAAACTCCATAATAAACCTAATGAATTCGTACGAGTCCTTTTAACATCGTACGACAACTTAGGACATCTTACGACTCTTTATGCCACATTAGCAACTCGAAAAGCATGTTTGTATAATGTAGGACGCCTTACAGCTCCTAAAAACACCTTACAACACCGTACGAAACCTTAAAACTCCATAATAAACCTAATGAATTGGTCCGAGTCATTTGAACATTGTACGACAACTTAGAATATCTTATGACTCTGTATACCACATTAGCACCTTGAAAGCTTGTTAGTATAATATACGACGCCACAAAACTTCTAACTACACCTTACAATACCGTACGGAAGCTTAAAACTCAATGATAAACCTAATGAATTCGTACGAGTCCTTTTAACGTCGTACGACAACTTAGGATATCTTACGACTCTTTATGCAACACTCGAAAAGCATGTTAGTATAATGTAGGACGCCTTACAGCTCAAAAAAACACCTTACAACACCTACGAAACCTTAAAACTCCAAAATAAACCTAATGAATTGGTCCGAGTCATTTAAACAGATTACGACAACTTAGAATAGCTTACGACTCTGTATACCACATTAGCACCATGAAAAGCTTGTTAGTATAATATACGACGCCTCAAAACTCCTAACTACACCTTACAATACCGTACGTAAGCTTAAAACTCCATAATAAACCTAATGAATTCGTACGAGTCCTTTTAACGTCGTAAGACAACTTAGGACATCTTACGACTCTTTATGCCACATTAGCAACGCGAAAAGCATGTTAGTATAATGTAGGACGCCTTACAGCTCCTAAAAACAACTTACAACACCGTACGAAACCTTAAAACTCCATAATAAACCAAATAAGTTCGTACTAGTCCTTTGAATATCGTACGAAAACTTAGGACATCTTACGACTCTTTATGCCACATTAGCAACTCGAAAAGCATGTTAGTTTAATGTAGGACGCCTTACAGCTCCTAAAAACACCTTACAACACCTACGAAACCTTAAAACTCCATAATAAACCTAATGAATTCGTACGAGTCCTTTTAACATCGTACGACAACTTAGGACATCTTACGACTCTTTATGCCACATTAGCAACTCGAAAAGCATGTTTGTATAATGTAGGACGCCTTACAGCTCCTAAAAACACCTTACAACACCGTACGAAACCTTAAAACTCCATAATAAACCTAATGAATTGGTCCGATTCATTTGAACATTGTACGACAACTTAGAATATCTTATGACTCTGTATACCACATTAGCACCTTGAAAGCTTGTTAGTATAATATACGACGCCACAAAACTTCTAACTACACCTTACAATACCGTACGGAAGCTTAAAACTCAATGATAAACCTAATGAATTCGTACGAGTCCTTTTAACGTCGTACGACAACTTAGGATATCTTACGACTCTTTATGCAACACTCGAAAAGCATGTTAGTATAATGTAGGACGCCTTACAGCTCAAAAAAACACCTTACAACACCTACGAAACCTTAAAACTCCAAAATAAACCTAATGAATTGGTCCGAGTCATTTAAACAGATTACGACAACTTAGAATAGCTTACGACTCTGTATACCACATTAGCACCATGAAAAGCTTGTTAGTATAATATACGACGCCTCAAAACTCCTAACTACACCTTACAATACCGTACGTAAGCTTAAAACTCCATAATAAACCTAATGAATTCGTACGAGTCCTTTTAACGTCGTAAGACAACTTAGGACATCTTACGACTCTTTATGCCACATTAGCAACGCGAAAAGCATGTTAGTATAATGTAGGACGCCTTACAGCTCCTAAAAACAACTTACAACACCGTACGAAACCTTAAAACTCCATAATAAACCAAATAAGTTCGTACTAGTCCTTTGAATATCGTACGACAACTTAGGACATCTTACGACTCTTTATGCCACATTAGCAACTCGAAAAGCATGTTAGTTTAATGTAGGACGCCTTACAGCTCCTAAAAACACCTTACAACACCGTACGAAACCTTAAAACTCCATAATAAACCTAATGAATTGGTCCGATTCATTTGAACATTGTACGACAACTTAGGACATCTTATGACTCTGTATACCACATTAGCACCTTGAAAGCTTGTTAGTATAATATACGACGCCACAAAACTTCTAACTACACCTTACAATACCGTACGGAAGCTTAAAACTCAATGATAAACCTAATGAATTCGTACGAGTCCTTTTAACGTCGTACGACAACTTAGGATATCTTACGACTCTTTATGCAACACTCGAAAAGCATGTTAGTATAATGTAGGACGCCTTACAGCTCAAAAAAACACTTTACAACACCTACGAAACCTTAAAACTCCATAATAAACCTAATGAATTGGTCTGAGTCATTTAAACAGATTACGACAACTTAGAATAGCTTACGACTCTGTATACCACATTAGCACCATGAAAAGCTTGTTAGTATAATATACGACGCCTCCAAACTCCTAACTACACCTTACAATACCGTACGTAAGCTTAAAACTCCATAATAAACCTAATGAATTCGTACAAGTCCTTTTAACATCGTACTACAAGTTAGGACATCTTAAGAATCCTTATGCCATATAAGCACCTTGAAAAGCATGTTAGTATAAAGTAGGACGCCTTAAAACTCCAAACAACACCTTACAACACCGTACGAAATCTCAAAACTACATAATAAACCGAATGAAATCACCCAAGTCCTTTGAACATAGTACGACAATTCAGAACTTGTTACGACTCTGTATGCCATATTAGCACCTTGAAAAGCATGTTAGTATAACTTAGGACGCCTTAAAACTCCTAGCAACACCTCACAACACCTTCCGAACCCTTAAAACTCCATAATAAACCTAACGAATTGGTCCGAGTCATTTAAACATTGTACGAAAACTTTGAATATCTTACGACTCTGTATACCACATTAGCACCTTGAAAAGCTTGTTAGTATAATATACGACGCCTCAAAACTCCTAACTACACCTTACAATACCGTACGTAAGCTTAAAACTACATAATAAACCTAATGAATTCGTACGAGTCCTTTTAAAGTCGTACGACAACTTAGGACATCTTACGAATCTTTATGCCACATTAGCACATCGAAAAGCATGTTAGTATAATGTAGGACACCTTACGAACCCTTAAAACTCCATAATAAACTGAATGAATTGGTCCGAGTCATTTAAACATTGTACGACAACTTAGAATATCTTACAACTTTGTATACCACATTAGCACCTTGAAAAGCTTGTTAGTATAATATACGACGCCTCAAAACTCCTAACTACACCTTACAATACCGTACGTAAGCTTAAAACTCAATAATAAACCTAATGAATTCGTGCGAGTCCTTTTAACGTCGTACGACAACTTAGGACATCTTAAGTCTCTTTATGCCACACTCGAAAAGCATGTTAGTATAATGTAGGACGCCTTACAGCTCAAAAAAACACCTTACAACACCTACGAAACCTTAAAACTCCATAATAAACCTAATGAATTGGTCCGAGTCATTTAAACAGTGTACGACAACTTAGAATATCTTACGACTCTGTATACCACTTTAGCACCTTGAAAAGCTTGTTAGTATAATATACGACGCCTCAAAACTACTAACTACACCTTACAATACCGTACGTAAGCTTAAAAGTCCATAATAAACCTAATGAATTCGTACGAGTCCTTTTAACGTCGTAAGACAACTTAGGACATCTTACGACTCTTTATGCCACATTAGCAACTCGAAAAGCATGTTAGTTTAATGTAGGACGCCTTACAGCTCCTAAAAACACCTTACAACACCTACGAAACCTTAAAACTCCATAATAAACCTAATGAATTCGTACGAGTCCTTTTAACATCGTACGACAACTTAGGACATCTTACGACTCTTTATGCCACATTAGCAACTCGAAAAGCATGTTTGTATAATGTAGGACGCCTTACAGCTCCTAAAAACACCTTACAACACCGTACGAAACCTTAAAACTCCATAATAAACCTAATGAATTGGTCCGAGTCATTTGAACATTGTACGACAACTTAGAATATCTTATGACTCTGTATACCACATTAGCACCTTGAAAGCTTGTTAGTATAATATACGACGCCACAAAACTTCTAACTACACCTTACAATACCGTACGGAAGCTTAAAACTCAATGATAAACCTAATGAATTCGTACGAGTCCTTTTAACGTCGTACGACAACTTAGGATATCTTACGACTCTTTATGCAACACTCGAAAAGCATGTTAGTATAATGTAGGACGCCTTACAGCTCAAAAAAACACCTTACAACACCTACGAAACCTTAAAACTCCAAAATAAACCTAATGAATTGGTCCGAGTCATTTAAACAGATTACGACAACTTAGAATAGCTTACGACTCTGTATACCACATTAGCACCATGAAAAGCTTGTTAGTATAATATACGACGCCTCAAAACTCCTAACTACACCTTACAATACCGTACGTAAGCTTAAAACTCCATAATAAACCTAATGAATTCGTACGAGTCCTTTTAATGTCGTAAGACAACTTAGGACATCTTACGACTCTTTATGCCACATTAGCAACGCGAAAAGCATGTTAGTATAATGTAGGACGCCTTACAGCTCCTAAAAACAACTTACAACACCGTACGAAACCTTAAAACTCCATAATAAACCAAATAAGTTCGTACTAGTCCTTTGAATATCGTACGAAAACTTAGGACATCTTACTCTTTATGCCACATTAGCAACTCGAAAAGCATGTTAGTTTAATGTAGGACGCCTTACAGCTCCTAAAAACACCTTACAACACCTACGAAACCTTAAAACTCCATAATAAACCTAATGAATTCGTACGAGTCCTTTGAACATCGTACGACAACTTACGACATCTTACGACTCTTTATGCCACATTAGCAACTCGAAAAGCATGTTTGTATAATGTAGGACGCCTTACAGCTCCTAAAAACACCTTACAACACCGTACGAAACCTAAAACTCCATAATAAACCTAATGAATTGGTCCGAGTCATTTGAACATTGTACTACAACTTAGAATATCTTATGACTCTGTATACCACATTAGCACCTTGAAAGCTTGTTAGTATAATATACGACGCCACGAAACTTCTAACTACACCTTACAATACCGTACAGAAGCTTAAAACTGAATGATAAACCTAATGAATTCGTACGAGTCCTTTTAATGTCGTACGACAACTTAGGATATCTTACGACTCTTTATGCAACACTCGAAAAGCATGTTAGTATAATGTAGGACGCCTTACAGCTCAAAAAAACACCTTACAACTCCTACGAAACCTTAAAACTCCATAATAAACCTAATGAATTGGTCTGAGTCATTTAAACAGATTACGACAACTTAGAATAGCTTACGACTCTGTATACCACATTAGCACCATGAAAAGCTTGTTAGTATAATATACGACGTCTCCAAACTCCTAACTACACCTTACAATACCGTACGTAAGCTTAAAACTCCATAATAAACCTAATGAATTCGTACGAGTCCTTTTAACATCGTACTACAAGTTAGGACATCTTAAGAATCCTTATGCCATATAAGCACCTTGAAAAGCATGTTAGTATAAAGTAGGACGCCTTAAAACTCCAAACAACACCTTACAACACCGTACGAAATCTCAAAACTACATAATAAACCGAATGAAATCACCCAAGTCCTTTGAACATAGTACGACAATTCAGAACTTGTTACGACTCTGTATGCCATATTAGCACCTTGAAAAGCATGTTAGTATAACTTAGGACGCCTTAAAACTCCTAGCAACACCTCACAACACCTTCCGAACCCTTAAAACTCCATAATAAACCTAATGAATTGGTCCGAGTCATTTAAACATTGTACGATAACTTAGAATATCTTACGACTCTGTATACCACATTAGCACCTTGAAAAGCTTGTTAGTATAATATACGACGCCTCAAAACTCCTAACTACACCTGACAATACCGTACGTAAGCTTAAAACTACATAATAAACCTAATGAATTCGTACGAGTCCTTTTAACGTCGTACGACAACTTAGGACATCTTACGAATCTTTATGCCACATTAGCACATCGAAAAGCATGTTAATATAATGTAGGACACCTTACGAACCCTTAAAACTCCATAATAAACCGAATGAATTGGTCCGAGTCATTTAAACATTGTACGACAACTTAGAATATCTTACAACTTTGTATACCACATTAGCACCTTGAAAAGCTTGTTAGTATAATATACGACGCCTCAAAACTCCTAACTACACCTTACAATACCGTACGTAAGCTTAAAACTCCATAATAAACCTAATGAATTCGTGCGAGTCCTTTTAACGTCGTACGACAACTTAGGACATCTTACGTCTCTTTATGCCACACTCGAAAAGCATGTTAGTATAATGTAGGACGCCTTACAGCTCAAAAAAACACCTTACAACACCTACGAAACCTTAACACTCCATAATAAACCTAATGAATTGGTCCGAGTCATTTAAACAGTGTACGACAACTTAGAATATCTTACGACTCTGTATACCATTTTAGCACCTTGAAAAGCTTGTTAGTATAATATACGACGCCTCAAAACTACTAACTACACCTTACAATACCGTACGTAAGCTTAAAAGTCCATAATAAACCTAATGAATTCGTACGATTCTTTTTAACGTCGTAAGACAACTTAGGACATCTTACGACTCTTTATGCCACATTAGCAACGCGAAAAGCATGTAAGTATATTGTAGGACGCGTTACAGCTCCTAAAAACAACTTACAACACCGTACGAAACCTTAAAACTCCATAATAAACCTAATGAATTCGTACGAGTCCTTTGAACATCGTACAACAACTTAGGACATCTTACGACTCTTTATGCCACATTAGCAACTCGAAAAGCATGTTAGTTTAAAGTAGGACGCCTTACAGCTCCTAAAAACACCTTACAACACCTACGAAACCTTAAAACTCCATAATAAACCTAATGAATTCGTACGAGTCCTTTTAACATCGTACGACAACTTAGGACATCTTACGACTCTTTATGCCACATTAGCAACTCGAAAAGCATGTTTGTATAATGTAGGACGCCTTACAGCTCCTAAAAACACCTTACAACACCGTACGAAACCTTAAAACTCCATAATAAACCTAATGAATTGGTCCGAGTCATTTGAACATTGTACGACAACTTAGAATATCTTAAGACTCTGTATACCACATTAGCACCTTGAAAGCTTGTTAGTATAATATACGACGCCACAAAACTTCTAACTACACCTTACAATACCGTACGGAAGCTTAAAACTCAATGATAAACCTAATGAATTCGTACGAGTCCTTTTAACGTCGTACGACAACTTAGGATATCTTACGACTCTTTATGCAACACTCGAAAAGCATGTTAGTATAATGTAGGACGCCTTACAGCTCAAAAAAACACCTTACAACACCTACGAAACCTTAAAACTCCAAAATAAACCTAATGAATTGGTCCGAGTCATTTAAACAGATTACGACAACTTAGAATAGCTTACGACTCTGTATACCACATTAGCACCATGAAAAGCTTGTTAGTATAATATACGACGCCTCAAAACTCCTAACTACACCTTACAATACCGTACGTAAGCTTAAAACTCCATAATAAACCTAATGAATTCGTACGAGTCCTTTTAACGTCGTAAGACAACTTAGGACATCTTACGACTCTTTATGCCACATTAGCAACGCGAAAAGCATGTTAGTATAATGTAGGACGCCTTACAGCTCCTAAAAACAACTTACAACACCGTACGAAACCTTAAAACTCCATAATAAACCAAATAAGTTCGTACTAGTCCTTTGAATATCGTACGAAAACTTAGGACATCTTACGACTCTTTATGCCACATTAGCAACTCGAAAAGCATGTTAGTTTAATGTAGGACGCCTTACAGCTTCTAAAAACACCTTACAACACCTACGAAACCTTAAAACTCCATAATAAACCTAATGAATTCGTACGAGTCCTTTGAACATCGTACGACAACTTAGGACATCTTACGACTCTTTATGCCACATTAGCAACTCGAAAAGCATGTTTGTATAATGTAGGACGCCTTACAGCTCCTAAAAACACCTTACAACACCGTACGAAACCTAAAACTCCATAATAAACCTAATGAATTGGTCCGAGTCATTTGAACATTGTACGACAACTTAGAATATCTTATGACTCTATATACCACATTAGCACCTTGAAAGCTTGTTAGTATAATATACGACGCCACAAAACTTCTAACTACACCTTACAATACCGTACGGAAGCTTAAAACTCAATGATAAACCTAATGAATTCGTACGAGTCCTTTTAACGTCGTACGACAACTTAGGATATCTTACGACTCTTTATGCAACACTCGAAAAGCATGTTAGTATAATGTAGGACGCCTTACAGCTCAAAAAAACACCTTACAACACCTACGAAACCTTAAAACTCCAAAATAAACCTAATGAATTGGTCCGAGTCATTTAAACAGATTACGACAACTTAGAATAGCTTACGACTCTGTATACCACATTAGCACCATGAAAAGCTTGTTAGTATAATATACGACGCCTCAAAACTCCTAACTACACCTTACAATACCGTACGTAAGCTTAAAACTCCATAATAAACCTAATGAATTCGTACGAGTCCTTTTAACGTCGTAAGACAACTTAGGACATCTTACGACTCTTTATGCCACATTAGCAACGCGAAAAGCATGTTAGTATAATGTAGGACGCCTTACAGCTCCTAAAAACAACTTACAACACCGTACGAAACCTTAAAACTCCATAATAAACCAAATAAGTTCGTACTAGTCCTTTGAATATCGTACGAAAACTTAGGACATCTTACGACTCTTTATGCCACATTAGCAACTCGAAAAGCATGTTAGTTTAATGTAGGACGCCTTACAGCTCCTAAAAACACCTTACAACACCTACGAAACCTTAAAACTCCATAATAAACCTAATGAATTCGTACGAGTCCTTTGAACATCGTACGACAACTTAGGACATCTTACGACTCTTTATGCCACATTAGCAAATCGAAAAGCATGTTAGTATAATGTAGGACGCCTTACAGCTCCTAAAAACACCTTACAACACCGTACGAACCCTTTAAACTCCATAATGCGCCTAATGAATTCGTCCGAGTCCTTTGAACATCGTACTACAAGTTAGGACATCTTAAGACTCTTTATGCCATATTAGCACCTTGAAAAGCATGTTAGTATAAAGTAGGACGCCTTAAATCTTCAAACAACACCTTACAACACCGTACGAAACCTCAAAACTACATAATAAACCGAATTAAATCACCCAAGTCCTTTGAACATAGTACGACAATTCAGAACTTGTTACAACTCTGTATGCCGTATTAGCACCTTGAAAAGCATGTTAGTATAACTTAGGACGCCTTAAAACTCCTAACAACACATCACAACACCTTACGAACCCTTAAAACTCCATAATAAACCTAATGAATTGGTCCGAGACATTTAAACATTGTACGACAACTTAAAATATCTTACGACTCTGTATACCACATTAGCACCTTGAAAAGCTTGTTAGTATAATATACGACGCCTCAAAACTCCTAACTACACCTTACAATACCGTACGAAAGCTTAAAACTCCATAATAAACCTAATGAATTCGTACGAGTCCTTTTAACGTCGTAAGACAACTTAGGACATCTTACGACTCTTTATGCCACATTAGCAACGCGAAAAGCATGTTAGTATAATGTAGGACGCCTTACAGCTCCTAAAAACAACTTACAACACCGTACGAAACCTTAAAACTCCATAATAAACCAAATAAGTTCGTACTAGTCCTTTGAATATCGTACGAAAACTTAGGACATCTTACGACTCTTTATGCCACATTAGCAACTCGAAAAGCATGTTAGTTTAATGTAGGACGCCTTACAGCTCCTAAAAACACCTTACAACACCTACGAAACCTTAAAACTCCATAATAAACCTAATGAATTCGTACGAGTCCTTTTAACATCGTACGACAACTTAGGACATCTTACGACTCTTTATGCCACATTAGCAACTCGAAAAGCATGTTTGTATAATGTAGGACGCCTTACAGCTCCTAAAAACACCTTACAACACCGTACGAAACCTTAAAACTCCATAATAAACCTAATGAATTGGTCCGAGTCATTTGAACATTGTACGACAACTTAGAATATCTTATGACTCTGTATACCACATTAGCACCTTGAAAGCTTGTTAGTATAATATACGACGCCACAAAACTTCTAACTACACCTTACAATACCGTACGGAAGCTTAAAACTGAATGATAAACCTAATGAATTCGTACGAGTCCTTTTAACGTCGTACGACAACTTAGGATATCTTACGACTCTTTATGCAACACTCGAAAAGCATGTTAGTATAATGTAGGACGCCTTACAGCTCAAAAAAACACCTTACAACACCTACGAAACCTTAAAACTCCATAATAAACCTAATGAATTGGTCTGAGTCATTTAAACAGATTACGACAACTTAGAATAGCTTACGACTCTGTATACCACATTAGCACCATGAAAAGCTTGTTAGTATAATATACGACGCCTCCAAACTCCTAACTACACCTTACAATACCGTACGTAAGCTTAAAACTCCATAATAAACCTAATGAATTCGTACGAGTCCTTTTAACATCGTACTACAAGTTAGGACATCTTAAGAATCCTTATGCCATATAAGCACCTTGAAAAGCATGTTAGTATAAAGTAGGACGCCTTAAAACTCCAAACAACACCTTACAACACCGTACGAAATCTCAAAACTACATAATAAACCGAATGAAATCACCCAAGTCCATTGAACATAGTACGACAATTCAGAACTTGTTACGACTCTGTATGCCATATTAGCACCTTGAAAAGCATGTTAGTATAACTTAGGACGCCTTAGAACTCCTAGCAACACCTCACAACACCTTCCGAACCCTTAAAACTCCATAATAAACCTAATGAATTGGTCCGAGTCATTTAAACATTGTACGATAACTTAGAATATCTTACGACTCTGTATACCACATTAGCACCTTGAAAAGCTTGTTAGTATAATATACGACGCCTCAAAACTCCTAACTACACCTTACAATACCGTACGTAAGCTTAAAACTACATAATAAACCTAATGAATTCGTACGAGTCCTTTTAACGTCGTACGACAACTTAGGACATCTTACGAATCTTTATGCCACATTAGCACATCGAAAAGCATGTTAATATAATGTAGGACACCTTACGAACCCTTAAAACTCCATAATAAACCGAATGAATTGGTCCGAGTCATTTAAACATTGTATGACAACTTAGAATATCTTACAACTTTGTATACCACATTAGCACCTTGAAGAGGTTGTTAGTATAATATACGACGCCTCAAAACTCCTAACTACACCTTACAATACCGTACGTAAGCTTAAAACTCCATAATAAACCTAATGAATTCGTGCGAGTCCTTTTAACGTCGTACGACAACTTAGGACATCTTACGTCTCTTTATGCCACACTCGAAAAGCATGTTAGTATAATGTAGGACGCCTTACAGCTCAAAAAAACACCTTACAACACCTACGAAACCTTAAAACTCCATAATAAACCTAATGAATTGGTCCGAGTCATTTAAACAGTGTACGACAACTTAGAATATCTTACGACTCTGTATACCACTTTAGCACCTTGAAAAGCTTGTTAGTATAATATACGACGCCTCAAAACTACTAACTACACCTTACAATACCGTACGTAAGCTTAAAAGTCCATAATAAACCTAATGAATTCGTACGAGTCTTTTTAACGTCGTAAGACAACTTAGGACATCTTACGACTCTTTATGCCACATTAGCAACGCGAAAAGCATGTAAGTATATTGTAGGACGCCTTACAGCTCCTAAAAACAACTTACAACACCGTACGAAACCTTAAAACTCCATAATAAACCTAATGAATTCGTACGAGTCCTTTGAACATCGTACGACAACTTAGGACATCTTACGACTCTTTATGCCACATTAGCAACTTGAAAAGCATGTTAGTTTAATGTAGGACGCCTTACAGCTCCTAAAAACACCTTACAACACCTACGAAACCTTAAAACTCCATAATAAACCTAATGAATTCGTACGAGTCCTTTTAACATCGTACGACAACTTAGGACATCTTACGACTCTTTATGCCACATTAGCAACTCGAAAAGCATGTTTGTATAATGTAGGACGCCTTACAGCTCCTAAAAACACCTTACAACACCGTACGAAACCTTAAAACTCCATAATAAACCTAATGAATTGGTCCGAGTCATTTGAACATTGTACGACAACTTAGAATATCTTATGACTCTGTATACCACATTAGCACCTTGAAAGCTTGTTAGTATAATATACGACGCCACAAAACTTCTAACTACACCTTACAATACCGTACGGAAGCTTAAAACTCAATGATAAACCTAATGAATTCGTACGAGTCCTTTTAACGTCGTACGACAACTTAGGATATCTTACGACTCTTTATGCAACACTCGAAAAGCATGTTAGTATAATGTAGGACGCCTTACAGCTCAAAAAAACACCTTACAACACCTACGAAACCTTAAAACTCCATAATAAACCTAATGAATTGGTCTGAGTCATTTAAACAGATTACGACAACTTAGAATAGCTTACGACTCTGTATACCACATTAGCACCATGAAAAGCTTGTTAGTATAATATACGACGCCTCCAAACTCCTAACTACACCTTACAATACCGTACGTAAGCTTAAAACTCCATAATAAACCTAATGAATTCGTACGAGTCCTTTTAACATCGTACTACAAGTTAGGAAATCTTAAGAATCCTTATGCCATATAAGCACCTTGAAAAGCATGTTAGTATAAAGTAGGACGCCTTAAAACTCCAAACAACACCTTACAACACCGTACGAAATCTCAAAACTACATAATAAACCGAATGAAATCACCCAAGTCCTTTGAACATAGTACGACAATTCAGAACTTGTTACGACTCTGTATGCCATATTAGCACCTTGAAAAGCATGTTAGTATAACTTAGGACGCCTTAAAACTCCTAGCAACACCTCACAACACCTTCCGAACCCTTAAAACTCCATAATAAATCCTAATGAATTGGTCCGAGTCATTTAAACATTGTACGAAAACTTAGAATATCTTACGACTCTGTATACCACATTAGCACCTTGAAAAGCTTGTTAGTATAATATACGACGCCTCAAAACTCCTAACTACACCTTACAATACCGTACGTAAGCTTAAAACTACATAATAAACCTAATGAATTCGTACGAGTCCTTTTAAAGTCGTACGACAACTTAGGACATCTTACGAATCTTTATGCCACATTAGCACATCGAAAAGCATGTTAGTATAATGTAGGACACCTTACGAACCCTTAAAACTCCATAATAAACCGAATGAATTGGTCCGAGTCATTTAAACATTGTACGACAACTTAGAATATCTTACAACTTTGTATACCACATTAGCACCTTGAAAAGCTTGTTAGTATAATATACGACGCCTCAAAACTCCTAACTACACCTTACAATACCGTACGTAAGCTTAAAACTCCATAATAAACCTAATGAATTCGTGCGAGTCCTTTTAACGTCGTACGACAACTTAGGACATCTTACGTCTCTTTATGCCACACTCGAAAAGCATGTTAGTATAATGTAGGACGCCTTACAGCTCAAAAAAACACCTTACAACACCTACGAAACCTTAAAACTCCATAATAAACCTAATGAATTGGTCCGAGTCATTTAAACAGTGTACGACAACTTAGAATATCTTACGACTCTGTATACCACTTTAGCACCTTGAAAAGCTTGTTAGTATAATATACGACGCCTCAAAACTCCTAACTACACCTTACAATACGTACGTAAGCTTAAAAGTCCATAATAAACCTAATGAATTCGTACGAGTCCTTTTAACGTCGTAAGACAACTTAGGACATCTTACGACTCTGTATGCCACATTAGCAACGCGAAAAGCATGTAAGTTTATTGTAGGACGCCTTACAGCTCCTAAAAACAACTTACAACACCGTACGAAACCTTAAAACTCCATAATAAACCTAATGAATTCGTACGAGTCCTTTGAACATCGTACGACAACTTAGGACATCTTACGACTCTTTATGCCACATTAGCAACTCGAAAAGCATGTTAGTTTAATGTAGGACGCCTTACAGCTCCTAAAAACACCTTACAACACCTACGAAACCTTAAAACTCCATAATAAACCTAATGAATTCGTACGAGTCCTTTTAACATCGTACGACAACTTAGGACATCTTACGACTCTTTATGCCACATTAGCAACTCGAAAAGCATGTTTGTATAATGTACGACGCCTTACAGCTCCTAAAAACACCTTACAACACCGTACGAAACCTTAAAACTCCATAATAAACCTAATGAATTGGTTCGAGTCATTTGAACATTGTACGACAACTTAGAATATCTTATGACTCTGTATACCACATTAGCACCTTGAAAGCTTGTTAGTATAATATACGACGCCACAAAACTTCTAACTACACCTTACAATACCGTACGGAAGCTTAAAACTCAATGATAAACCTAATGAATTCGTACGAGTCCTTTTAACGTCGTACGACAACTTAGGATATCTTACGAATCTTTATGCAACACTCGAAAAGCATGTTAGTATAATGTAGGACGCCTTACAGCTCAAAAAAACACTTTACAACACCTACGAAACCTTAAAATTCCATAATAAACCTAATGAATTGGTCTGAGTCATTTAAACAGATTACGACAACTTAGAATAGCTTACGACTCTGTATACCACATTAGCACCATGAAAAGCTTGTTAGTATAATATACGACGCCTCCAAACTACTAACTACACCTTACAATACCGTACGTAAGCTTAAAACTCCATAATAAACCTAATGAATTCGTACGAGTCCTTTTAACATCGTACTACAAGTTAGGAAATCTTAAGAATCCTTATGCCATATAAGCACCTTGAAAAGCATGTTAGTATAAAGTAGGACGCCTTAAAACTCCAAACAACACCTTACAACACCGTACGAAATCTCAAAACTACATAATAAACCGAATGAAATCACCCAAGTCCTTTGAACATAGTACGACAATTCAGAACTTGTTACGACTCTGTATGCCATATTAGCACCTTGAAAAGCATGTTAGTATAACTTAGGACGCCTTAAAACTCCTAGCAACACCTCACAACACCTTCCGAACCCTTAAAACTCCATAATAAATCCTAATGAATTGGTCCGAGTCATTTAAACATTGTACGAAAACTTAGAATATCTTACGACTCTGTATACCACATTAGCACCTTGAAAAGCTTGTTAGTATAATATACGACGCCTCAAAACTCCTAACTACACCTTACAATACCGTACGTAAGCTTAAAACTACATAATAAACCTAATGAATTCGTACGAGTCCTTTTAAAGTCGTACGACAACTTAGGACATCTTACGAATCTTTATGCCACATTAGCACATCGAAAAGCATGTTAGTATAATGTAGGACACCTTACGAACCCTTAAAACTCCATAATAAACCGAATGAATTGGTCCGAGTCATTTAAACATTGTACGACAACTTAGAATATCTTACAACTTTGTATACCACATTAGCACCTTGAAAAGCTTGTTAGTATAATATACGACGCCTCAAAACTCCTAACTACACCTTACAATACCGTACGTAAGCTTAAAACTCCATAATAAACCTAATGAATTCGTGCGAGTCCTTTTAACGTCATACGACAACTTAGGACATCTTAAGTCTCTTTATGCCACACTCGAAAAGCATGTTAGTATAATGTAGGACGCCTTACAGCTCAAAAAAACACCTTACAACACCTACGAAACCTTAAAACTCCATAATAAACCTAATGAATTGGTCCGAGTCATTTAAACAGTGTACGACAACTTAGAATATCTTACGACTCTGTATACCACTTTAGCACCTTGAAAAGCTTGTTAGTATAATATACGACGCCTCAAAACTACTAACTACACCTTACAATACCGTACGTAAGCTTAAAAGTCCATAATAAACCTAATAAATTCGTACGAGTCCTTTTAACGTCGTAAGACAACTTAGGACATCTTACGACTCTTTATGCCACATTAGCAACGCGAAAAGCATGTAAGTATATTGTAGGACGCGTTACAGCTCCTAAAAACAACTTACAACACCGTACGAAACCTTAAAACTCCATAATAAACCTAATGAATTCGTACGAGTCCTTTGAACATCGTACGACAACTTAGGACATCTTACGACTCTTTATGCCACATTAGCAACTCGAAAAGCATGTTAGTTTAATGTAGGACGCCTTACAGCTCCTAAAAACACCTTACAACACCTACGAAACCTTAAAACTCCATAATAAACCTAATGAATTCGTACGAGTCCTTTTAACATCGTACGACAACTTAGGACATCTTACGACTCTTTATGCCACATTAGCAACTCGAAAAGCATGTTTGTATAATGTAGGACGCCTTACAGCTCCTAAAAACACCTTACAACACCGTACGAAACCTTAAAACTCCATAATAAACCTAATGAATTGGTCCGAGTCATTTGAACATTGTACGACAACTTAGAATATCTTAAGACTCTGTATACCACATTAGCACCTTGAAAGCTTGTTAGTATAATATACGACGCCACAAAACATCTAACTACACCTTACAATACCGTACGGAAGCTTAAAACTCAATGATAAACCTAATGAATTCGTACGAGTCCTTTTAACGTCGTACGACAACTTAGGATATCTTACGAATCTTTATGCAACACTCGAAAAGCATGTTAGTATAATGTAGGACGCCTTACATCTCAAAAAAACACCTTACAACACCTACGAAACCTTAAAACTCCATAATAAACCTAATGAATTGGTCTGAGTCATTTAAACAGATTACGACAACTTAGAATAGCTTACGACTCTGTATACCACATTAGCACCATGAAAAGCTTGTTAGTATAATATACGACGCCTCCAAACTCCTAACTACACCTTACAATACCGTACGTAAGCTTAAAACTCCATAATAATCCTAATGAATTCGTACGAGTCCTTTTAACATCGTACTACAAGTTAGGAAATCTTAAGAATCCTTATGCCATATAAGCACCTTGAAAAGCATGTTAGTATAAAGTAGGACGCCTTAAAACTCCAAACAACACCTTACAACACCGTACGAAATCTCAAAACTACATAATAAACCGAATGAAATCACCCAAGTCCTTTGAACATAGTACGACAATTCAGAACTTGTTACGACTCTGTATGCCATATTAGCACCTTGAAAAGCATGTTAGTATAACTTAGGACGCCTTAAAACTCCTAGCAACACCTCACAACACCTTCCGAACCCTTAAAACTCCATAATAAACCTAATGAATTGGTCCGAGTCATTTAAACATTGTACGAAAACTTAGAATATCTTACGACTCTGTATACCACATTAGCACCTTGAAAAGCTTGTTAGTATAATATACGACGCCTCAAAACTCCTAACTACACCTTACAATACCGTACGTAAGCTTAAAACTACATAATAAACCTAATGAATTCGTACGAGTCCTTTTAAAGTCGTACGACAACTTAGGACATCTTACGAATCTTTATGCCACATTAGCACATCGAAAAGCATGTTAGTATAATGTAGGACACCTTACGAACCCTTAAAACTCCATAATAAACCGAATGAATTGGTCCGAGTCATTTAAACATTGTACGACAACTTAGAATATCTTACAACTTTGTATACCACATTAGCACCTTGAAAAGCTTGTTAGTATAATATACGACGCCTCAAAACTCCTAACTACACCTTACAATACCGTACGTAAGCTTAAAACTCCATAATAAACCTAATGAATTCGTGCGAGTCCTTTTAACGTCGTACGACAACTTAGGACATCTTACGTCTCTTTATGCCACACTCGAAAAGCATGTTAGTATAATGTAGGACGCCTTACAGCTCAAAAAAACACCTTACAACACCTACGAAACCTTAAAACTCCATAATAAACCTAATGAATTGGTCCGAGTCATTTAAACAGTGTACGACAACTTAGAATATCTTACGACTCTGTATACCACTTTAGCACCTTGAAAAGCTTGTTAGTATAATATACGACGCCTCAAAACTCCTAACTACACCTTACAATACGTACGTAAGCTTAAAAGTCCATAATAAACCTAATGAATTCGTACGAGTCCTTTTAACGTCGTAAGACAACTTAGGACATCTTACGACTCTGTATGCCACATTAGCAACGCGAAAAGCATGTAAGTTTATTGTAGGACGCCTTACAGCTCCTAAAAACAACTTACAACACCGTACGAAACCTTAAAACTCCATAATAAACCTAATGAATTCGTACGAGTCCTTTGAACATCGTACGACAACTTAGGACATCTTACGACTCTTTATGCCACATTAGCAACTCGAAAAGCATGTTAGTTTAATGTAGGACGCCTTACAGCTCCTAAAAACACCTTACAACACCTACGAAACCTTAAAACTCCATAATAAACCTAATGAATTCGTACGAGTCCTTTTAACATCGTACGACAACTTAGGACATCTTACGACTCTTTATGCCACATTAGCAACTCGAAAAGCATGTTTGTATAATGTACGACGCCTTACAGCTCCTAAAAACACCTTACAACACCGTACGAAACCTTAAAACTCCATAATAAACCTAATGAATTGGTCCGAGTCATTTGAACATTGTACGACAACTTAGAATATCTTATGACTCTGTATACCACATTAGCACCTTGAAAGCTTGTTAGTATAATATACGACGCCACAAAACATCTAACTACACCTTACAATACCGTACGGAAGCTTAAAACTCAATGATAAACCTAATGAATTCGTACGAGTCCTTTTAACGTCGTACGACAACTTAGGATATCTTACGAATCTTTATGCAACACTCGAAAAGCATGTTAGTATAATGTAGGACGCCTTACATCTCAAAAAAACACCTTACAACACCTACGAAACCTTAAAACTCCATAATAAACCTAATGAATTGGTCTGAGTCATTTAAACAGATTACGACAACTTAGAATAGCTTACGACTCTGTATACCACATTAGCACCATGAAAAGCTTGTTAGTATAATATACGACGCCTCCAAACTCCTAACTACACCTTACAATACCGTACGTAAGCTTAAAACTCCATAATAATCCTAATGAATTCGTACGAGTCCTTTTAACATCGTACTACAAGTTAGGAAATCTTAAGAATCCTTATGCCATATAAGCACCTTGAAAAGCATGTTAGTATAAAGTAGGACGCCTTAAAACTCCAAACAACACCTTACAACACCGTACGAAATCTCAAAACTACATAATAAACCGAATGAAATCACCCAAGTCCTTTGAACATAGTACGACAATTCAGAACTTGTTACGACTCTGTATGCCATATTAGCACCTTGAAAAGCATGTTAGTATAACTTAGGACGCCTTAAAACTCCTAGCAACACCTCACAACACCTTCCGAACCCTTAAAACTCCATAATAAACCTAATGAATTGGTCCGAGTCATTTAAACATTGTACGAAAACTTAGAATATCTTACGACTCTGTATACCACATTAGCACCTTGAAAAGCTTGTTAGTATAATATACGACGCCTCAAAACTCCTAACTACACCTTACAATACCGTACGTAAGCTTAAAACTACATAATAAACCTAATGAATTCGTACGAGTCCTTTTAAAGTCGTACGACAACTTAGGACATCTTACGAATCTTTATGCCACATTAGCACATCGAAAAGCATGTTAGTATAATGTAGGACACCTTACGAACCCTTAAAACTCCATAATAAACCGAATGAATTGGTCCGAGTCATTTAAACATTGTACGACAACTTAGAATATCTTACAACTTTGTATACCACATTAGCACCTTGAAAAGCTTGTTAGTATAATATACGACGCCTCAAAACTCCTAACTACACCTTACAATACCGTACGTAAGCTTAAAACTCCATAATAAACCTAATGAATTCGTGCGAGTCCTTTTAACGTCGTACGACAACTTAGGACATCTTACGTCTCTTTATGCCACACTCGAAAAGCATGTTAGTATAATGTAGGACGCCTTACAGCTCAAAAAAACACCTTACAACACCTACGAAACCTTAAAACTCCATAATAAACCTAATGAATTGGTCCGAGTCATTTAAACAGTGTACGACAACTTAGAATATCTTACGACTCTGTATACCACTTTAGCACCTTGAAAAGCTTGTTAGTATAATATACGACGCCTCAAAACTCCTAACTACACCTTACAATACGTACGTAAGCTTAAAAGTCCATAATAAACCTAATGAATTCGTACGAGTCCTTTTAACGTCGTAAGACAACTTAGGACATCTTACGACTCTGTATGCCACATTAGCAACGCGAAAAGCATGTAAGTTTATTGTAGGACGCCTTACAGCTCCTAAAAACAACTTACAACACCGTACGAAACCTTAAAACTCCATAATAAACCTAATGAATTCGTACGAGTCCTTTGAACATCGTACGACAACTTAGGACATCTTACGACTCTTTATGCCACATTAGCAACTCGAAAAGCATGTTAGTTTAATGTAGGACGCCTTACAGCTCCTAAAAACACCTTACAACACCTACGAAACCTTAAAACTCCATAATAAACCTAATGAATTCGTACGAGTCCTTTTAACATCGTACGACAACTTAGGACATCTTACGACTCTTTATGCCACATTAGCAACTCGAAAAGCATGTTTGTATAATGTACGACGCCTTACAGCTCCTAAAAACACCTTACAACACCGTACGAAACCTTAAAACTCCATAATAAACCTAATGAATTGGTTCGAGTCATTTGAACATTGTACGACAACTTAGAATATCTTATGACTCTGTATACCACATTAGCACCTTGAAAGCTTGTTAGTATAATATACGACGCCACAAAACTTCTAACTACACCTTACAATACCGTACGGAAGCTTAAAACTCAATGATAAACCTAATGAATTCGTACGAGTCCTTTTAACGTCGTACGACAACTTAGGATATCTTACGAATCTTTATGCAACACTCGAAAAGCATGTTAGTATAATGTAGGACGCCTTACAGCTCAAAAAAACACCTTACAACACCTACGAAACCTTAAAACTCCATAATAAACCTAATGAATTGGTCTGAGTCATTTAAACAGATTACGACAACTTAGAATAGCTTACGACTCTGTATACCACATTAGCACCATGAAAAGCTTGTTAGTATAATATACGACGCCTCCAAACTCCTAACTACACCTTACAATACCGTACGTAAGCTTAAAACTCCATAATAATCCTAATGAATTCGTACGAGTCCTTTTAACATCGTACTACAAGTTAGGAAATCTTAAGAATCCTTATGCCATATAAGCACCTTGAAAAGCATGTTAGTATAAAGTAGGACGCCTTAAAACTCCAAACAACACCTTACAACACCGTACGAAATCTCAAAACTACATAATAAACCGAATGAAATCACCCAAGTCCTTTGAACATAGTACGACAATTCAGAACTTGTTACGACTCTGTATGCCATATTAGCACCTTGAAAAGCATGTTAGTATAACTTAGGACGCCTTAAAACTCCTAGCAACACCTCACAACACCTTCCGAACCCTTAAAACTCCATAATAAACCTAATGAATTGGTCCGAGTCATTTAAACATTGTACGAAAACTTAGAATATCTTACGACTCTGTATACCACATTAGCACCTTGAAAAGCTTGTTAGTATAATATACGACGCCTCAAAACTCCTAACTACACCTTACAATACCGTACGTAAGCTTAAAACTACATAATAAACCTAATGAATTCGTACGAGTCCTTTTAAAGTCGTACGACAACTTAGGACATCTTACGAATCTTTATGCCACATTAGCACATCGAAAAGCATGTTAGTATAATGTAGGACACCTTACGAACCCTTAAAACTCCATAATAAACCGAATGAATTCGTCCGAGTCATTTAAACATTGTACGACAACTTAGAATATCTTACAACTTTGTATACCACATTAGCACCTTGAAAAGCTTGTTAGTATAATATACGACGCCTCAAAACTCCTAACTACACCTTACAATACCGTACGTAAGCTTAAAACTCCATAATAAACCTAATGAATTCGTGCGAGTCCTTTTAACGTCGTACGACAACTTAGGACATCTTAAGTCTCTTTATGCCACACTCGAAAAGCATGTTAGTATAATGTAGGACGCCTTACAGCTCAAAAAAACACCTTACAACACCTACGAAACCTTAAAACTCCATAATAAACCTAATGAATTGGTCCGAGTCATTTAAACAGTGTACGACAACTTAGAATATCTTACGACTCTGTATACCACTTTAGCACCTTGAAAAGCTTGTTAGTATAATATACGACGCCTCAAAACTACTAACTACACCTTACAATACCGTACGTAAGCTTAAAAGTCCATAATAAACCTAATAAATTCGTACGAGTCCTTTTAACGTCGTAAGACAACTTAGGACATCTTACGACTCTTTATGCCACATTAGCAACGCGAAAAGCATGTAAGTATATTGTAGGACGCGTTACAGCTCCTAAAAACAACTTACAACACCGTACGAAACCTTAAAACTCAATAATAAACCTAATGAATTCGTACGAGTCCTTTGAACATCGTACGACAACTTAGGACATCTTACGACTCTTTGTGCCACATTAGCAACTCGAAAAGCATGTTAGTTTAATGTAGGACGCCTTACAGCTCCTAAAAACACCTTACAACACCTACGAAACCTTAAAACTCCATAATAAACCTAATGAATTCGTACGAGTCCTTTTAACATCGTACGACAACTTAGGACATCTTACGACTCTTTATGCCACATTAGCAACTCGAAAAGCATGTTTGTATAATGTAGGACGCCTTACAGCTCCTAAAAACACCTTACAACACCGTACGAAACCTTAAAACTCCATAATAAACCTAATGAATTGGTCCGAGTCATTTGAACATTGTACGACAACTTAGAATATCTTATGACTCTGTATACCACATTAGCACCTTGAAAGCTTGTTAGTATAATATACGACGCCACAAAACATCTAACTACACCTTACAATACCGTACGGAAGCTTAAAACTCAATGATAAACCTAATGAATTCGTACGAGTCCTTTTAACGTCGTACGACAACTTAGGATATCTTACGAATCTTTATGCAACACTCGAAAAGCATGTTAGTATAATGTAGGACGCCTTACATCTCAAAAAAACACCTTACAACACCTACGAAACCTTAAAACTCCATAATAAACCTAATGAATTGGTCTGAGTCATTTAAACAGATTACGACAACTTAGAATAGCTTACGACTCTGTATACCACATTAGCACCATGAAAAGCTTGTTAGTATAATATACGACGCCTCCAAACTCCTAACTACACCTTACAATACCGTACGTAAGCTTAAAACTCCATAATAATCCTAATGAATTCGTACGAGTCCTTTTAACATCGTACTACAAGTTAGGAAATCTTAAGAATCCTTATGCCATATAAGCACCTTGAAAAGCATGTTAGTATAAAGTAGGACGCCTTAAAACTCCAAACAACACCTTACAACACCGTACGAAATCTCAAAACTACATAATAAACCGAATGAAATCACCCAAGTCCTTTGAACATAGTACGACAATTCAGAACTTGTTACGACTCTGTATGCCATATTAGCACCTTGAAAAGCATGTTAGTATAACTTAGGACGCCTTAAAACTCCTAGCAACACCTCACAACACCTTCCGAACCCTTAAAACTCCATAATAAACCTAATGAATTGGTCCGAGTCATTTAAACATTGTACGAAAACTTAGAATATCTTACGACTCTGTATACCACATTAGCACCTTGAAAAGCTTGTTAGTATAATATACGACGCCTCAAAACTCCTAACTACACCTTACAATACCGTACGTAAGCTTAAAACTACATAATAAACCTAATGAATTCGTACGAGTCCTTTTAAAGTCGTACGACAACTTAGGACATCTTACGAATCTTTATGCCACATTAGCACATCGAAAAGCATGTTAGTATAATGTAGGACACCTTACGAACCCTTAAAACTCCATAATAAACCGAATGAATTGGTCCGAGTCATTTAAACATTGTACGACAACTTAGAATATCTTACAACTTTGTATACCACATTAGCACCTTGAAAAGCTTGTTAGTATAATATACGACGCCTCAAAACTCCTAACTACACCTTACAATACCGTACGTAAGCTTAAAACTCCATAATAAACCTAATGAATTCGTGCGAGTCCTTTTAACGTCGTACGACAACTTAGGACATCTTAAGTCTCTTTATGCCACACTCGAAAAGCATGTTAGTATAATGTAGGACGCCTTACAGCTCAAAAAAACACCTTACAACACCTACGAAACCTTAAAACTCCATAATAAACCTAATGAATTGGTCCGAGTCATTTAAACAGTGTACGACAACTTAGAATATCTTACGACTCTGTATACCACTTTAGCACCTTGAAAAGCTTGTTAGTATAATATACGACGCCTCAAAACTACTAACTACACCTTACAATACCGTACGTAAGCTTAAAAGTCCATAATAAACCTAATAAATTCGTACGAGTCCTTTTAACGTCGTAAGACAACTTAGGACATCTTACGACTCTTTATGCCACATTAGCAACGCGAAAAGCATGTAAGTATATTGTAGGACGCGTTACAGCTCCTAAAAACAACTTACAACACCGTACGAAACCTTAAAACTCCATAATAAACCTAATGAATTCGTACGAGTCCTTTGAACATCGTACGACAACTTAGGACATCTTACGACTCTTTATGCCACATTAGCAACTCGAAAAGCATGTTAGTTTAATGTAGGACGCCTTACAGCTCCTAAAAACACCTTACAACACCTACGAAACCTTAAAACTCCATAATAAACCTAATGAATTCGTACGAGTCCTTTTAACATCGTACGACAACTTAGGACATCTTACGACTCTTTATGCCACATTAGCAACTCGAAAAGCATGTTTGTATAATGTAGGACGCCTTACAGCTCCTAAAAACACCTTACAACACCGTACGAAACCTTAAAACTCCATAATAAACCTAATGAATTGGTCCGAGTCATTTGAACATTGTACGACAACTTAGAATATCTTATGACTCTGTATACCACATTAGCACCTTGAAAGCTTGTAAGTATAATATACGACGCCACAAAACATCTAACTACACCTTACAATACCGTACGGAAGCTTAAAACTCAATGATAAACCTAATGAATTCGTACGAGTCCTTTTAACGTCGTACGACAACTTAGGATATCTTACGACTCTTTATGCAACACTCGAAAAGCATGTTAGTAAAATGTAGGACGCCTTACAGCTCAAAAAAACACCTTACAACACCTACGAAACCTTAAAACTCCAAAATAAACCTAATGAATTGGTCCGAGTCATTTAAACAGATTACGACAACTTAGAATAGCTTACGACTCTGTATACCACATTAGCACCATGAAAAGCTTGTTAGTATAATATACGACGCCTTAAAACTCCTAACTACACCTTACAATACCGTACGTAAGCTTAAAACTCCATAATAAACCTAATGAATTCGTACGAGTCCTTTTAACGTCGTAAGACAACTTAGGACATCTTACGACTCTTTATGCCACATTAGCAACGCGAAAAGCATGTTAGTATAATGTAGGACGCCTTACAGCTCCTAAAAACAACTTACAACACCGTACGAAACCTTAAAACTCCATAATAAACCAAATAAGTTCGTACTAGTCCTTTGAATATCGTACGAAAACTTAGGACATCTTACGACTCTTTATGCCACATTAGCAACTCGAAAAGCATGTTAGTTTAATGTAGGACGCCTTACAGCTCCTAAAAACACCTTACAACACCTACGAAACCTTAAAACTCCATAATAAACCTAATGAATTCGTACGAGTCCTTTGAACATCGTACGAAACTTAGGACATCTTACGACTCTTTATGCCATATTAGCAACTCGAAAAGCATGTTAGTATAATGTAGGATGCCTTGCAGCTCCTAAAAACACCTTACATCACCGTACGAAAACTTTAAACTCGATAATGCGCCTAATGAATTTGTCCGAGTCCTTTGAACATCGTACTACAAGTTAGGACATCTTAAGAATCTTTTTGCCATATTAGCACCTTGAAAAGCATGTTAGTATAAAGTAGGACGCCTTAAAACTCCAAACAACACCTTACAACACCGTATGAAACCTCAAAACTACATAATAAACCGAATGAAATCACCCAAGTCCTTTGAACATAGTACGACAATTCAGAACTTGTTACGACTCTGTATGCCATATTAGCACCTTGAAAAGCATGTTAGTATAACTTAGGACGCCTTAAAACTCCTAACAACACATCACAACACCTTACGAACCCTTAAAACTCCATAATAAACCTAATGAATTGGTCCGAGTCATTTAAACATTGTACGATAACTTAGAATATCTTACGACTCTGTATACCACATTAGCACCTTGAAAAGCTTGTTAGTATAATATACGACGCCTCAAAACTCCTAACTACACCTTACAATACCGTACGTAAGCTTAAAACTACATAATAAACCTAATGAATTCGTACGAGTCCTTTTAACGTCGTACGACAACTTAGGACATCTTACGAATCTTTATGCCACATTAGCACATCGAAAAGCATGTTAGTATAATGTAGGACACCTTACGAACCCTTAAAACTCCATAATAAACTGAATGAATTGGTCCGAGTCATTTAAACATTGTACGACAACTTAGAATATCTTACAACTTTGTATACCACATTAGCACCTTGAAAAGCTTGTTAGTATAATATACGACGCCTCAAAACTCCTAACTACACCTTACAATACCGTACGTAAGCTTAAAACTCCATAATAAACCTAATGAATTCGTGCGAGTCCTTTTAACGTCGTACGACAACTTAGGACATCTTACGTCTCTTTATGCCACACTCGAAAAGCATGTTAGTATAATGTAGGACGCCTTACAGCTCAAAAAAACACCTTACAACACCTACGAAACCTTAAAACTCCATAATAAACCTAATGAATTGGTCCGAGTCATTTAAACAGTGTACGACAACTTAGAATATCTTACGACTCTGTATACCACTTTAGCACCTTGAAAAGCTTGTTAGTATAATATACGACGCCTCAAAACTCCTAACTACACCTTACAATACGTACGTAAGCTTAAAAGTCCATAATAAACCTAATGAATTCGTACGAGTCCTTTTAACGTCGTAAGACAACTTAGGACATCTTACGACTCTGTATGCCACATTAGCAACGCGAAAAGCATGTAAGTATATTGTAGGACGCCTTACAGCTCCTAAAAACAACTTACAACACCGTACGAAACCTTAAAACTCCATAATAAACCTAATGAATTCGTACGAGTCCTTTGAACATCGTACGACAACTTAGGACATCTTACGACTCTTTATGCCACATTAGCAACTCGAAAAGCATGTTAGTTTAATGTAGGACGCCTTACAGCTCCTAAAAACACCTTACAACACCTACGAAACCTTAAAACTCCATAATAAACCTAATGAATTCGTACGAGTCCTTTTAACATCGTACGACAACTTAGGACATCTTACGACTCTTTATGCCACATTAGCAACTCGAAAAGCATGTTTGTATAATGTACGACGCCTTACAGCTCCTAAAAACACCTTACAACACCGTACGAAACCTTAAAACTCCATAATAAACCTAATGAATTGGTCCGAGTCATTTGAACATTGTACGACAACTTAGAATATCTTATGACTCTGTATACCACATTAGCACCTTGAAAGCTTGTTAGTATAATATACGACGCCACAAAACTTCTAACTACACCTTACAATACCGTACGGAAGCTTAAAACTCAATGATAAACCTAATAAATTCGTACGAGTCCTTTTAACGTCGTACGACAACTTAGGATATCTTACGACTCTTTATGCAACACTCGAAAAGCATGTTAGTATAATGTAGGACGCCTTACAGCTCAAAAAAACACCTTACAACACCTACAAAACCTTAAAACTCCATAATAAACCTAATGAATTGGTCCGAGTCATTTAAACAGATTACGACAACTTAGAATAGCTTACGACTCTGTATACCACATTAGCACCATGAAAAGCTTGTTAGTATAATATACGACGCCTCAAAACTCCTAAAAACACCTTACAACACCTACGAAACCTTAAAACTCCATAATAAACCTAATGAATTCGTACGAGTCCTTTGAACATCGTACGACAACTTAGGACATCTTACGACTCTTTATGCCACATTAGCAACTCGAAAAGCATGTTTGTAAAATGTAGGACGCCTTACAGCTCCTAAAAACACCTTACAACACCGTACGAAACCTAAAACTCCATAATAAACCTAATGAATTGGTCCGAGTCATTTGAATATCGTACGACAACTTAGGACATCTTACGACTCTTTATGCCACATTAGCAACTCGAAAAGCATGTTAGTTTAATGTAGGACGCCTTACATCTCCTAAAAACACCTTACAACACCTATGAAACCTTAAAACTCCATAATAAACCTAATGAATTCGTACGAGTCCTTTGAACATCGTACGAAAACTTAGGACATCTTACGAGTCTTTTTGCCATATTAGCAACTCGAAAAGCATGTTAGCATAATGTAGGACGCCTTGCAGCTCCTAAAAACACCTTTCATCACCGTACGAAAACTTTAAACTCCATAATGCGCCTAATGAATTCGTCCGAGTCCTTTGAACATCGTACTACAAGTTAGGACATCTTAAGACTCTTTATGCCATATTAGCACCTTGAAAAGCATGTTAGTATAAAGTAGGACGCCTTAAATCTTCAAACAACACCTTACAACACCGTACGAAACCTCAAAACTACATAATAAACCGAATTAAATCACCCAAGTCCTTTGAACATAGTACGACAATTCAGAACTTGTTACGACTCTGTATGCCGTATTAGCACCTTGAAAAGCATGTTAGTATAACTTAGGACGCCTTAAAACTCCTAACAACACATCACAACACCTTACGAACCCTTAAAACTCCATAATAAACCTAATGAATTGGTCCGAGTCATTTAAACATTGTACGACAACTTAGAATATCTTTCGACTCTGTATACCACATTAGCACCTTGAAAAGCTTGTTAGTATAATATACGACGCCTCAAAACTCCTAACTACACCTTACAATACCGTACGTAAGCTTAAAACTCCATAATAAACCTAATGAATTCGTGCGAGTCCTTTTAACGTCGTACGACAACTTAGGACATCTTACGTCTCTTTATGCCACACTCGAAAAGCATGTTAGTATAATGTAGGACGCCTTACAGCTCAAAAAAACACCTTACAACACCTACGAAACCTTAAAACTCCATAATAAACCTAATGAATTGGTCCGAGTCATTTAAACAGTGTACGACAACTTAGAATATCTTACGACTCTGTATACCACTTTAGCACCTTGAAAAGCTTGTTAGTATAATATACGACGCCTCAAAACTCCTAACTACACCTTACAATACGTACGTAAGCTTAAAAGTCCATAATAAACCTAATGAATTCGTACGAGTCCTTTTAACGTCGTAAGACAACTTAGGACATCTTACGACTCTGTATGCCACATTAGCAACGCGAAAAGCATGTAAGTATATTGTAGGACGCCTTACAGCTCCTAAAAACAACTTACAACACCGTACGAAACCTTAAAACTCCATAATAAACCTAATGAATTCGTACGAGTCCTTTGAACATCGTACGACAACTTAGGACATCTTACGACTCTTTATGCCACATTAGCAACTCGAAAAGCATGTTAGTTTAATGTAGGACGCCTTACAGCTCCTAAAAACACCTTACAACACCTACGAAACCTTAAAACTCCATAATAAACCTAATGAATTCGTACGAGTCCTTTTAACATCGTACGACAACTTAGGACATCTTACGACTCTTTATGCCACATTAGCAACTCGAAAAGCATGTTTGTATAATGTACGACGCCTTACAGCTCCTAAAAACACCTTACAACACCGTACGAAACCTTAAAACTCCATAATAAACCTAATGAATTGGTCCGAGTCATTTGAACATTGTACGACAACTTAGAATATCTTATGACTCTGTATACCACATTAGCACCTTGAAAGCTTGTTAGTATAATATACGACGCCACAAAACTACTAACTACACCTTACAATACCGTACGGAAGCTTAAAACTCAATGATAAACCTAATAAATTCGTACGAGTCCTTTTAACGTCGTACGACAACTTAGGATATCTTACGACTCTTTATGCAACACTCGAAAAGCATGTTAGTATAATGTAGGACGCCTTACAGCTCAAAAAAACACCTTACAACACCTACAAAACCTTAAAACTCCATAATAAACCTAATGAATTGGTCCGAGTCATTTAAACAGATTACGACAACTTAGAATAGCTTACGACTCTGTATACCACATTAGCACCATGAAAAGCTTGTTAGTATAATATACGACGCCTCAAAACTCCTAAAAACACCTTACAACACCTACGAAACCTTAAAACTCCATAATAAACCTAATGAATTCGTACGAGTCCTTTGAACATCGTACGACAACTTAGGACATCTTACGACTCTTTATGCCACATTAGCAACTCGAAAAGCATGTTTGTAAAATGTAGGACGCCTTACAGCTCCTAAAAACACCTTACAACACCGTACGAAACCTAAA
Source organism: Tagetes erecta (assembly GCA_030867185.1). Taxonomy (NCBI): domain Eukaryota; kingdom Viridiplantae; phylum Streptophyta; class Magnoliopsida; order Asterales; family Asteraceae; genus Tagetes; species Tagetes erecta. Next base: position 29,096,636 of record CM061492.1, on the reverse strand, counting down.
ACTCCATAATAAACCTAATGAATTGGTCCGAGTCATTTGAATATCGTACGACAACTTAGGACATCTTACGACTCTTTATGCCACATTAGCAACTCGAAAAGCATGTTAGTTTAATGTAGGACGCCTTACATCTCCTAAAAACACCTTACAACACCTATGAAACCTTAAAACTCCATAATAAACCTAATGAATTCGTACGAGTCCTTTGAACATCGTACGAAAACTTAGGACATCTTACGAGTCTTTTTGCCATATTAGCAACTCGAAAAGCATGTTAGCATAATGTAGGACGCCTTGCAGCTCCTAAAAACACCTTTCATCACCGTACGAAAACTTTAAACTCCATAATGCGCCTAATGAATTCGTCCGAGTCCTTTGAACATCGTACTACAAGTTAGGACATCTTAAGACTCTTTATGCCATATTAGCAACTTGAAAAGCATGTTAGTATAAAGTAGGACGCCTTAAATCTTCAAACAACACCTTACAACACCGTACGAAACCTCAAAACTACATAATAAACCGAATTAAATCACCCAAGTCCTTTGAACATAGTACGACAATTCAGAACTTGTTACGACTCTGTATGCCGTATTAGCACCTTGAAAAGCATGTTAGTATAACTTAGGACGCCTTAAAACTCCTAACAACACATCACAACACCTTACGAACCCTTAAAACTCCATAATAAACCTAATGAATTGGTCCGAGTCATTTAAACATTGTACGACAACTTAGAATATCTTTCGACTATGTATACCACATTAGCACCTTGAAAAGCTTGTTAGTATAATATACGACGCCTCAAAACTCCTAACTACACCTTACAATACCGTACGTAAGCTTAAAACTCCATAATAAACCTAATGAATTCGTACGAGTCCTTTTAACGTCGTACGACAACTTAGGATATCTTACGACTCTTTATGCAACACTCGAAAAGCATGTTAGTATAATGTAGGACGCCTTACAGCTCAAAAAAACACCTTACAACACCTACGAAACCTTAAAACTCCATAATAAACCTATTGAATTGGTCCGAGTCATTTAAACAGTGTACGACAACTTAGAATATCTTACGACTCTGTATACCACTTTAGCACCTTGAAAAGCTTGTTAGTATAATATACGACGCCTCAAAACACCTAACTACACCTTACAATACCGTACGTAAGCTTAAAACAACATAATAAACCTAATGAATTCGTACGAGTCCTTTTAACGTTGTAAGACAACTTAGGACATCTTACGACTCTTTATGCCACATTAGCAACGCGAAAATCATGTTAGTATAATGTAGGACGCCTTACAGCTCCTAAAAATAACTTACAACACCGTACGAAACCTTAAAACTCCATAATAAACCTAATGAATTCGTACGAGTCCTTTGAACATCGAACGAAAACTTAGGACATCTTACGACTCTTTATGCCATATTAGCAACTCGAAAAGCATGTTAGTATAATGTAGGACGCCTTGCAGCTCCTAAAAACACCTTTCATCACCGTACGAAAACTTTAAACTCCATAATGCGCCTAATGAATTCGTCTGAGTCCTTTGAACATTGTACTATAAGTTTGGACATCTTAAGACTCTTTATGCCATATTAGCACCTTGAAAAGCATGTTAGTATAAAGTAGGACGCCTTAAATCTCCAAACAACACCTTACAACATCGTACGAAACCTCAAAACTACATAATAAACCGAATGAAATCACCCAAGTCCTTTGAACATAGTAGGACAATTCAGAACTTGTTACGACTCTGTATGCCGTATTAGCACCTTGAAAAGCATGTTAGTTTAACTTAGGACGCCTTAAAACTCCTAACAACACATCACAACACCTTACGAACCCTTAAAACTCCATAATAAACCTATTGAATTGGTCCGAGTCATTTAAACATTGTACGACAACTTAGAATATCTTACGACTCTGTATACCATATTAGCACCTTGAAAAGCTTGTTAGTATAATATACGACGCCTCAAAACTCCTAACTACACCTTACAATACCGTACGTAAGCTTAAAACTCCATAATAAACCTAATGAATTCGTACGAGTCCTTTTAACGTCGTAAGACAACTTAGGACATCTTACGACTCTTTATGCCACATTAGCAACGCGAAAAGCATGTTAGTATAATGTAGGACGCCTTACAGCTCCTAAAAACAACTTACAACACCGTACGAAACCTTAAAACTCCATAATAAACCTAATGAATTCGTACGAGTCCTTTGAACATCGTACGACAACTTAGGACATCTTACGACTCTTTATGCCACATTAGTAGCTCGAAAATCATGTTAGTTTAATGTAGGACGCCTTACAGCTCCTAAAAACACCTTACAACACCTACGAAACCTTAAAACTCCATAATAAACCTAATGAATTCGTACGAGTCCTTTGAACATCGTACGACAACTTAGGACATCTTACGACTCTTTATGCAACACTCGAAAAGCATGTTAGTATAATGTAGGACGCCTTACAGCTCAAAAAAACACCTTACAACACCTACGAAACCTTAAAACTCCATAATAAACCTAATGAATTGGTCCGAGTCATTTAAACAGTGTACGACAACTTAGAATATCTTACGACTCTTTATACCACATTAGCACCTTGAAAAGCTTGTTAGTATACATGCTTTCATAGCATGGTTAGTTATGCGTGGTAAACTTTTAACTCAAGATAAAGTCTTGGGATGGGATGCTGGATGGAGGAAATCTATGAATATGATGTGTTGTTTGCTATGTTATGAGAATGTGGACTCCCATCAGCATCTATTTTTCCAGTGTAAATATGCGACAAAGGTGTGGCATGTGACAAGAAAACGTTCATCAATGAAAAATATGATCCCGGTTTGGCCTGATATTATAACCTGGTTGGTGACTCATTATAAAGCCAAATCAGCTAATTGTATTGTGGATGGGCTAGTGGTAGCTGCGACTGCTTATTATATTTGGCAAGAAAGGAATAATCGTATTTTTATGAATCATGCTCGACCGCCAGATGTGCTTGCTGATGAAATTATTGATTCAGTTCGATGCAAACTCATGAATTTGAAATTCAAGAGAACAGACCCGGCTATGAGAGTTCAAAAGGAATGGAGTATTGGTGGAGATACTAAATGTGATGATGGAGGATAGTTTGCTTTGATTTTGTTCGATGATGTCTAGCTTATAGGCTAGTTGTTATGTATTAGCATTGCTTTCTTTGAGAGGTGGTTATGTTTTATCTTGTCTACATTTTCAGGGCATGTCCTGATTATGTTTTAGTGTGGAACTCTTCCACACTACAAGTGTTTCAATGTTTGTAATTAATAAAATCACCGGGGTAACCCTTTACCCAAAAAAAAGCTTGTTAGTATAATATACGACGCCTCAAAACTCCTAACTACACCTTACAATACCGTACGTAAGCTTAAAACTCCATAATAAACCTAATGAATTCGTACGAGTCCTTTTAACGTCGTACGACAACTTAAGACATCTTACGACTCTTTATGCCACATTAGCAACTCGAAAAGCATGTTAGTATAATGTAGGACGCCTTACAGCTCCTAAAAACACTTACAACACCGTACGAAACCTTAAAACTTCATAATAAACCTAATGAATTGGTCCGAGTCATTTGAACATTGTACGACAACTTAGAATATCTTACGACTCTGTATACCACATTAGCACCTTGAAAAGCTTGTTAGTATAATATACAACGCCTCAAAACTCCTAACTACACCTTACAATACCGTACGTAAGCTTAAAACTACATAATAAACCTAATGAATTCGTACGAGTCCTTTTAACGTCGTACGACAACTTAGGACATCTTACGAATCTTTATGCCACATTAGCAAATCGAAAAGCATGTTAGAATAATGTAGGACGCCTTACAGCTCATGAAAACACCTTACAACACCGTACGAACCCTTAAAACTCCATAATAAACCTAATGAATTGGTCCGAGTCCTTTGAACGTCGTACGACAACTTAGGACATCTTACGACTCATTATGCCACATTAGCAACTCGAAAATCATGTTAGTTTAATGTAGGACGCCTTACAGCTTCTAAAAACACCTTACAACACCTACGAAACCTTAAAACTCCATAATAAACCTAATGAATTTGTACGAGTCCTTTGAACATCGTACGACAACTTAGGACATCTTACGACTCTTTATGCCATATTAGCAACTCGAAAAGCATGTTAGTATAATGTAGGACGCCTTGCAGCTCCTAAAAACACCTTACATCACCGTACGAAAACTTTAAACTCCATAATGCGCCTAATGAATTCATCCGAGTCCTTTGAACATCGTACTACAAGTTAGGACATCTTAAGGCTCTTTATGCCATATTAGCACCTTGAAAAGCATGTTAGTATAAAGTAGGACGCCTTAAAACTCCAAACAACACCTTACTACACCGTACGAAACCTCAAAACTACATAATAAACCGAATGAAATCACCCAAGTCCTTTGAGCATAGTACGACAATTCAGAACTTTTTACGACTATGTATGCCATATTAGCACCTTAAAAAGCATGTTAGTATAACTTAGGACGCCTTAAAACTCCTAACAACACATCACAACACCTTACGAACCCTTAAAACTCCATAATAAACCTAATGAATTGGTCCGAGTCATTTAAATATTGTACGACAACTTAGAATATCTTACGACTCTGTATACCATATTAGCACCTTGAAAAGCTTGTTAGTATAATATACGACGCCTCAAAACTCCTAACTACACCTTACAATACCGTACGTAAGCTTAAAACTCCATAATAAACCTAATGAATTCGTACGAGTCCTTTTAACGTCGTAAGACAACTTAGGACATCTTACGACTCTTTATGCCACATTAGCAACGCGAAAAGCATGTTAGTATAATGTAGGACGCCTTACAGCTCCTAAAAACAACTTACAACACCGTACGAAACCTTAAAACTCCATAATAAACCTAATGAATTCGTACGAGTCCTTTGAACATCGTACGACAACTTAGGACATCTTACGACTCTTTATGCCACATTAGTAACTCGAAAATCATGTTAGTTTAATGTAGGACGCCTTACAGCTCCTAAAAACACCTTACAACACCTACGAAACCTTAAAACTCCATAATAAACCTAATGAATTCGTACGAGTCCTTTGAACATCGTACGACAACTTAGGACATCTTACGACTCTTTATGCCATATTAGCAACTCGAAAAGCATGTTAGTATAATGTAGGACGCCTTGCAGCTCCTAAAAACACCTTACATCACCGTACGAAAACTTTAAACTCCATAATGCGCCTAATAAATTCGTCCGAGTCCTTTGAACATCGTACTACAAGTTAGGACATCTTAAGAATCTTTCCTTGATACGCTTGAAAGCTTGCCATGAAAGCAGTGAATGCATTCTTTGTCTCATCATCTTGTAACAAGATGTTCATCACATCTTTTACTTTGGCTTGGACAGTAGTACTTTGGTTTTCTGATTGAGATTTCACATACTGACTTTGAACTTGAGCTCTTGGTGGAGATTGAGGTTGAGAATATGTTGGTGAATTTGGTATGTATGATGAATCAGTATAGAAACTTGCACCAACAAATAAATCACCCTCATCATCAGTTTTTGCAGTATCTTGAGCAAGAAAAGCATTCTCCACTGTGTTAGAAGGATTCACCACAAATTTATACTGAGCATGTGAACCTAATCTGTCAGTATTTCTTGAACTTTCATCAATCTCAACTTCTTCAATCTTTGCAATAAGCAAATCTAAGTCCATTGGAAACTGTGACACCCGGCACATTTCGGTCAATATTCGTACTAGCTTAAAACGTGCTTATTATTTTGTGATGCGTCATTTGACTTATTTATGATAATTAATGTGTTATTAAAGTTAGATAAGCCCATTTTTGTGCATTGTTTTGCATTTCGTGATTTTTGAAATTGCTTAATCGCGTAGCGGTTAAATACCCGGTAATGAACGTTGGTGACTGCCTGATAAATTTTAATTGTCCAATAACTGATTTAATGCTCGAAATAGCATCAAATAATATATTTTGGGTGTGTATAAGTGAAAACATAATAAAAACTAAAAGCGATGTATTTTATTCGATGTTTTTCCGGTTATCGCGTGTGTTTCAGTTTTTGCCCGGTTTTACTACCAGTACACTACCCGGAAATCATTAAAATATTTATTAATATATTTTTAATATTTTAAATGTAAAATTATAATATTGGAAGTATTATGGCATATATGTGGTTAAAAGTTTACAAGAGTTAATAAAATGTTAGTGATTTAATGGTGTAGTGTGTTTAATTAAAAAACTAAATAAAATATTTTTTTTTTTTATAAAAACCGGCCTACCCCACCAACCTAGCCTACATATATCTAAGATTGTGTGTATAAGAATCTTGACATAATCTGGCCCAAATCTTACTTAAAGATCTTGAGTATCCAAGAAATCACACTTAATATTCTTTTACCACTACAACACTCAACCTTCCTCTCCTTTTGTCTCTTTAAACCGTAACTATACCCCCCATAAGCCAAAATTTCGGCCACAACACAATCCACACTCTCCATATTCATTTCATACCCTTCCTTGCAAGATCAAGTGTTTTTGATGATGTTTGAAGTTAGTAGGAGCATCCAATAGGTGTTTAAAGGCCAATTCCATCTTCTTCATCTTTTTCTAGTGTTCATCAAGGGTATGAACTCTTTTCATTTTGATTTTGTGGTTTGAATGTGTTCAAGATTGTGTTCTTGAAGTGTTGTTCACCAAACCTTAAACCAAAAGATGAATGTTTTTAAAATGGAAATGAGTTTTCAAAATGGGTGTGTGTGTGCGTGTGTGTGTGTCCGTAAGTATATATATATATATATATATATGTGTGTATATGTGTGTTTTCGATTTTTGAAAACAAGATTTCATAAGTGTTAAATGAATGGTTTTGAAAGATTGATAAAGGAAAAGGGAAGAAATGAACAACTATATGTTATGTGTGGTCATCAAAACATGATTTTGGGTATATATGTATGTAGATCCGTATGTATATGTGTGTGTATGTGTATTTACATGTTTGTGTCATCATGTAAAAATTGTGTTCTTGCATTGATAATGTTTATGTCAAAGTGTTGAAAGGTTGTTTTGTTAGAAAAGGGGATAAAATGAATAAGTTTGTGCTAGTTGTGATATTGAAATATGAATGTATGTATGTATGTATGTATATGAAACCGTATGTATGTATGTATGTGTGAATATATGCTAGTTGGTATTATGATGTGTATTTACACTTAAATTGTTTAGATCTTAACATGCAAATAGGTATTAATGAAAATATGATAATAAGGTCAATAAATGATTTTGAATAACATGAAAAAGTGTTAGGAAAATACTTACAAAAATGTAGTCATATGACATGAAATTGGAAGATGTTATTTTTATGAAAAACTTGCTACATGTTTATTTATGAAAATGGCTAGATGTAAGTATGAAAAGTATTTTGTTATGATGATTATGATATGATAAAATACATGATTTCTTAAAGTGTAAAATTGTTTTTAGATGTATGAAATATTGATGTAAGTAGTGATATATGATACTTAGAGCTTAAAAAGACTTAAAATGTAATTTCTATACATTTTTGTAAAGATATAAAAACTAATTTATATTCCGAGTTAAATCATATTTTTGAATATTTATAAACTTTATAAAATAAGTATTTTAAATGTATTATAAGAAAGATGTGATTAAACCTTACAAATAACGGTTTTCGATACGAAAATACGCGTAAAACGCATCGATTTATGCTTAAAAATGTAAATATGTAAAAATATTATTATCAACAGATTATAAAGTATATTTTTATATAAAAATATGAGATTTAAAGTTTGGTACAAAAACATAGAGTTTTAAACTCAAAAACGTGCAAACTATGTGCCCGGAAAAGCCGAAAACGACGATTTCGACTCTAAAACGTAATATTTTTGCAAACTGATTTGGATCAGAAACCTTGGACTTATTTTTAATATAACATACTGATCTAAAAATATTTATAAAGTAATGACAAAAATACGGGTATTGGGTTGCTTTCCGTGACCCGAAAACGTTCCCGAAAATGTTGAAATTGACATGTTTAGCTAATATTGTGATTTGTATGTAAAATATATGAAATATGATTTTTTTTATGTGACAATATGTTTAGATATATAATTTCATATGATTAATAAGTTGCTTATGAAAACGTGGTTGAATGTCCCGTTAAGTGTTAACCGTTATGTTGAAAAATGCTTACTAGTTAACTAGAGAAAAATGTATATTTTTCGAAGTGTTATGAACTTTAATTATGACATGAGAATATTAAATTATATTTTCCTAAGTATATGAATAATATTGGATAAGTAAAGTGTTTGTTTTACTTAGAAAAGTTAAAGGACTAAATATGGCTTTTATGTGTCATTTCATGTGTGTTATATGTGTTTATGTGATTAGTAGTATGAAAACTAGTCAAAGTTATAACAAAATAACAAAGTGTGTGTTATTATATATATAATTAATCAAGGCAAAGATCACCAACGGGTCATTAAAACTAAGGGTTGATGTTTTTGTAAATGAAATGTTTTCACATGAGTCTAGTTAGGTTTTGGTGAACAACCTACACGGTTTTAGACTTGATATATATGTGCATCTTTTGAACGGGTCCTTTGTGTATAGGATGTTCTTAGGTGGTGTTATTGTTGGGCTTATATGTTCTAGCTTTTGGCGTATCCACTGTGAGTTCTTCGGCCCCTTTTTAAATAATGTTTTATTTAACTGTTTTGGGGGAAAAGCATGTAATTGTTTAACTTGTTTTGATATGAATTGGGAGACATGTGAGTTCTTCGGCCCCTTTTTAAATAATGTTTTATTTAACTGTTTTGGGGGAAAAGCATGTAATTGTTTAACTTGTTTTGATATGAATTGGGAGACATGTGAGTTCTTCGGCCCCTTTTTAAATAATGTTTTATTTAACTGTTTTGGGGGAAAAGCATGTAATTGTTTAACTTGTTTTGATATGAATTGGGAGACATGTGAGTTCTTCGGCCCCTTTTTTAAATAATGTTTTATTTAAATATTTTCGGGGGAAAAACATGTATTTTGTTTATGTTGTTTTTGATATGTATTGGGAGACGGGTATTGTTGTTGACCAAAATGATGGCATGAGTGTTTGATGATTTTACGCGTAATGCCCTCTCATAATCATTAATTTCTCTTGGAGTGAGAAACCACAGGTTATATTGGTAGATCTATCGGGATTGGAATTCCGCCCCTCGTGATCAGTCGCTCTGATCGTGTTGACATGCGGGGGAATATAAGTTGATTATTGTGAGGGAACTTCGTTTCTTGGTTTGATTATGAACTCATGACTTTGATGATTCATTTGTCTCTGGGCCTAGCTAGCCCTTGACGTATGGTCTTGTTGATGTCTCAAAGCCAAGCATATCTATTGTGAATGAAAAATGACTTTACTTTGATTAAAACCCGAAAACTCACCAACTTTATGTTGACTCAGTTTTTACATGTTTTTCAGGTACTAAGTGTTGGGCATGGGAATTTGTGGAAGGATAGTTTTTGGACTACAAACTCCACATTTGGTTTATGTGTTTTGGGACCGCTTTGTTTAAAATTTTGTTTGGCTTTACTACAAACAATCTACGCTTTATTAAGACAATATCGTATTTTATTTTCTTAATGAAAAATTGTGGGATGTTGACGTATCAACATTAACACTTTTAATTACCTTTTAAATTAATGTGGATGTTTGCTTTATAATTAATGGGTGCCAACTTCGCTCCAAGCACCAAATACTCGTGACTTCCGCTGCAACAATTTTTGGGGTGTGACAGAAACTTTTCTGTATGCTTCAGTAGAGTCACTGTTTGTTTCCATGAAGATGGAAGAGCACATAGTAATCTATCATTCAGGTCTTGAAGATCTGTCTTTGCACCAACATTTGTCATCTCAGTAGTTAGATGCACAAATCTATTCATCGTCTGGTGCACAAATTCTCCAGCAATATGCTCAAACAATTCCAATTGTCTCTTCAATTTCTACTTCTTGAGACTTCTTAATTGTTCTCCTCCTTCACAAATTGATTTTAATGCCTTGAACAATGTGTAGCCAGATTGATAAGCATCCAATCTTGACAACACTTGAAGTGGCAGCCCTTTACACATCAAAGAGTAAGCCTTACTGTCATTCTTGACCTTTCGTAAGTCTTCTGCTGATAGATTATCTTCAGGATAAGGTTCAGTTGAATCTTTGGTGTAGGTACTTGCACTGTCAGGAGCAGTCTGAGTAGGAATGTGAGGACCTTTATCAATTGACTTCCATAGATCATTGTCAATAGAGCATAGATGATGCTTCAATCTGATTGTCCAGTTCTTGAAATCTGCACGATTAACCAATCTAGGAACACGATTATCAGAATCATCATTAGGTGCCATATTAACTGATTTAAAGAAAATATTTTTTGTGTTTTTGTTGATTTTTGAAAATGAACAGTTAAAAATTTAGAAACTAGATGCAAGTAAATAATGACAAGATAAGATAACAAAGTTCGAAACAACAGAAAACAAGTCACACGGCTGAACAGTGAAATTTTGTTCTTCACCCGGCTGAACAGTAAACTGTCTTCTTGACCCGGCTGAGAATTTTTCTTCACCCGTCTGAACAGTCACACGGCTGATCAGAAGTAACTTGACACGGCTGAAACTTGACACGACTGAAACTGATAATGACCCGGCTGAATAGTAACAAGTTGATCCGACTGTAATGTTGATCACCCGGCTGAACAATTGCTTTACCCGTCTGAATATTGTCTTCACACGACTAAACAGTACAATTACCCGGCATAACAGTACACAGTTTTCACTTGCAATTCTTCACCCGTCTAGACAATTTTCCCTTTACACGGCTGCACAGGACCTATTTGTTCAAAAATCTAAGTCCAAAAAGTTTGTCTAAGTCAAATTTTATCACCCGACTAGTTAATCTTCAACCTGTTCACCCTGTTCATCATTTTCTTCAATCGAATTTTTCTGGGTTTAACAAAAACTTGTCCAATTTCTCCAAAAATCACACACAAGCACCGATTTATACCGATTATCAATCTCCAATCTCAATCAATCCAAAACATGATCAATTTTTGATGTTTTTGAGCAAAAATTTGATCGAACAGTAAACTTCAATTTCTTCTTAATTCCTCAGATCTGATGATAATCTGATGGAATTTGCACAATTGTTGTGAATTAGAAATGATTCCGATGATGAATCACAACTAAAAACAGCAACATATCATTCAGATCATGATTTGAGCAATATTGATGTGTTTTTGCTTGATGAATAGCAAAGAACACACAATACCAACAGCTCTGATACCAATTGATAGGTTCAATTGGATCGATATTGCTGCAAATCAGAATGATCTAAGTACAAACACACAATTCAATCAACAACACAATGCATTACTAAATAATTCTCTTGTATTGATGATCAAAGCATAAACGTTGTAGTACAATGTGCAGGAGAATACAATCACACACACACACAATTCTCTCTCTAGCGTGTAAGTTGTGATCTAGACTCTCTCTCTAAACATTCTCTAGCAACATGCTTTATGCATCAACACTTTAGCCCTAACATGTTTTCTCCCCGAAAGGATTTAAAGCGGGCAAAGAGACTCACCTTTGAAGCGCACGAAAATTTAAATAGCACAACTGCCGCTAAAGAACCTAATCCGTCTTATGACCTGCTTAATAGTTAATTATTAATTATTAGTTATTTATACTTATACGAATACATATATACTTATATTCACACACCCAAACAACACCACGTGTATACTACGGTTGTTATCATACACATCGATACACCACAAGTACACGCACATCTCTACCATTCTCTTGCTATAACTTATACATATCCCATACACACATACCGTTTTACTCATAAACATATCGGTCCATATTTTAACAATTCATACATACGGTCGCATATATATACACTTATCCACGTACCTACATGACACATATACCCACTTTCTACACATACGTACTGTTGTACATACATACGAACATACATCACGCAATGCACATGCTATTATTCTTATTCTCCATTAACACCTACAACATATTTATCTTCGTTACACAATTGCTTTAGTATGCATACACCGATTCACATATATATTTAACGACTTTAAGCGTATATGCAGTACATCATTATGTTCACATACAACTTGCTGCACTAAAACACATATCATACACTCCCACCATAATAGCACACATGTAAACTGAAATCTATACACACGTACATTGTTTTTAGTATATATAAAACCTACGGTTAACCTCATACACATACCGTATAACACGTACACCTACATAACCGTATTCATGTAACACCTTTACATACAAATACATTCAGCACACATACATATAATGCGCTGTTATCTACATACATGGCTAGCTACTGAATTGCTCGATCAACCCCACAACCACATAACTAACTACTGCCTTCATACATATACATACATACTCATTTATATCACATCATGCTTACAACATACGTACATATATATACGCTTCGACTACTGCAACTGCTAACTATATACATACACATACAGAACCGCACACACATATGCTGATATATGGTCGCACATAAATACAATCACACATACATCCAACCAGTTTTTGTAAAATATTTGCCATTCGCGAAACATTACCGGAAGTTTGATGAAGAAGATGATCGGAGGAATGGGGTGTTCTCGATCTGTTGCAACGGCCCTGCTGTTAGCCACTTCGGACTACGACATAGGTGACGAGAGAAAGAGAAGCTGGTGGCGCGGTGGTTGTTTGTCGCTGCGACAGAGGAAGGAGACGAGAATTTGATGCTAGTGTGTGTGTGTGTTTTGTTTTCTTTGGGTGCAGACTGAAGACGGCGAACACGGGGGGGATTTGGGTTGGGGTATTAATTCCAAACTTACACTTTGCACCCTTACACTTTAATAAATTATAATTTTAATTTAAAGTTAATCACACTTAATAATGCCACTTTTGTTAATAACTAAAACAACCCTACACTTTATAAGATGTAATAAAATTATTACAGAATGGTCAATGAAGTTAATCCGGAATTACGGGTTATCACATAAAACCACAACATTTATCTATATAATCACACCAAAAAAAAATTTGATTAAAAAATTAACTTTCGAAAAAATAAAAAAATTTCAAATCAAACTACAACATTTTAGCTATTTTTAATCTCACCAAACCCAACTTTCATCAAAAAATTAACTTTTGAAAACATAAAAAATTTTCACATAGTACCACAAGATTTACCTATATAATCACACTAAAAACAATTTGATCAAAATATAAAATTTCCAAAACATAAAAAATTGTCACATAGAACCACAACATGTAATATATAATCACACCAAAAACAAATTTGATCACAAAATCAACTTTCAAAAAATTAACAAATTTTCGCCGAAAACCGCAACATTTTACCTATATTTAATCACAACAATCCAAACTTTCATCAAAAAATCAACTTTGGGAAAAATAAAAAATTTTCACATAAAATCACAATATTTACCTATGTAATCTCAAGAAAAACAAATTTGATCAAAAAATTAATTTTCGAAAACATCAAATAGTTTCACATAAAACCACAACATTTACCTATAAAATCACACTAAAAAACATTTTAATAAAAAAATCAACTTATGAAAAAACCAAAAGTTTTAACTTAAAACCACAAAATTTACCTACATAATAACACCAAAAGCAAATTTGATTAAAAAATCAACTTTCGAAAAAATCAAAAATTTTTGCATAATACCACAACATTTACGTATATAATCACACCACAAACAGATTTGAAAAAAAATTCAACTTTTGAAAAAATCAAAAATTTTCACATACAACTACACCATTTACCTATATAATCTCACAAAAAACAAATTTGATCAAAAAATCAATTTTCGAAAATGTAACAGCTCAGTGTAACCGCACCATGATATTGTCCGCTTTGGCGGCCGGAACACCCTAAGGCGCCGCCCCTCACGGTTTTAAAACGCGTCATGGTAGGGAAGGTTTCCACCCCCTTATAAGGCGGGATTTGTTCTCCCTCCCAACCGATGTGGGATGTTACATTCCACCCCCCTTAAGGAGGCCAGCGTCCCCGCTGGCACATCGGTCCGGTCCCTAGCTCTGATACCATCTGTAACAGCCCAGTGTAACCGCACCATGATATTGTCCGCTTTAGCAGCCGGAACGCCCTCAGGCGCCGCCCCTCACGGTTTTAAAACGCGTCATGGTAGGGAAGGTTTCCACCCCCTTATAAGGCGGGTTTTGTTCTCCCTCCCAACCGATGTGGGATGTTAATGTAACATCCCACATCGGTTGGGAGGGAGAACAAAACCCGCCTTATAAGGGGGTGGAAACCTTCCCTACCATGACGCGTTTTAAAACCGTGAGGGGCGGCGCCTGAGGGCGTTCCGGCTGCTAAAGCGGACAATATCATGGTGCGGTTACACTGGGCTGTTACAGATGGTATCAGAGCTAGGGGCCGGACCGATGTGCCAGCGGGGACGCTGGACTCCTTAAGGGGGGTGGAATGTAACATCCCACATCGGTTGGGAGGGAGAACAAAACCCGCCTTATAAGGGGGTGGAAACCTTCCCTACCATGACGCGTTTTAAAACCGTGAGGGGCGGCGCCTGAGGGCGTTCCGGCTGCTAAAGCGGACAATATCATGGTGCGGTTACACTGGGCTGTTACAGAAAAAAACAAGAATTTTCACATAAAACCACAACATTTACCTATATAATCACCAAAAACAATTTTATAAAAAAATCAACTTTCGAAAACACAAAATATTTTAATAAAAAACCACGACATTTACCTATATAATCACACAAAAACAAATTTGATTAAAAAATCTACTTTTGAAAAGATTATTAAATTTTCACATAAAATCACAACATTTTACTTATATTTTACTTTTATATCACACCAACCAAACTTTCATAAAAAAATAACTTTTGAAAAAAATTATAAATTTCTCATAAAACCACAACATTTACCTATATAAACATATCAAAAACAAATTTGATCAAAAAATCAACTTTTGAAAAAACAAAAAATTTTCACTTAAAACCACAATATTTACCTATATAATTACACCAAAAACAAACTTGATTAAAAAATCAACTTTCGAAAAAATAAAAAATTTTCAAATAAAACCACAACATTTTAGCTATTTTTAATCTCACCAAACCAAACTTTCATCAAAAAATTAAATTTCTAAAACCTAAAATTTTTTCACATAGTACCACAAGATTTACCTATATAATCACATTAAAAACAAATTTGATCAAAAAATAAAATTTTGAAAACATAAAAAATTGTCACATAGAACCACAACATGTAATATATAATCACACTAAAAAAAATTTGATCTCAAAATCAACTTTCAAAAAATAAACAAATTTACGCCCAAAACCACAACATTTTACCTATATTTAATCACACAAAACCAAACTTTCATCAAAAAATCAACTTTGGGAAAAATAAAAAATTTTCACATAAAATCACATTATTTACCACATAATCACACCAAAAAACTTTTTAATAAAAAAATAAACTTTTGAAAAATCAACTTTTGAAAAAACCAAAAATTTTCACATACAACCACAACATTTACCAATATAATCACTTCAAAATCAAATTTGATCAAAAAACAACTTTTGAAAAAATATAAAATTTTCACATAAAACCACATCATTTACCTATATAATCACACCAAAAACAAATTTAATCAAAAAATAAACTTTCAAAAAGTCAAAAAAAATTTCACATAAAACCACAATATTTTACCTTTATTTAATCACACCAAACCAAACTTTCTTCGAAAAATCAACTTTTGAAAAAATCAAAAAATTTCACATAAACCACAGCATTTACCTATATAATCACACCAAAAACAACTTTGATCAGAAAATCAACTTTTTAAAACATCAAAAATATTCATATAAAACCACAACATTTACCTATATAATCACAGAAAACATATTTGATCAAAAAATCAACTTTCGAAAAAAAAAAATTCATATAATACCACAACATTTACCTATATAATCACACCAAAAACAAATTTACTCAAAAAATCCACCTTTGATAAAATTAAAAATTTTCACATAAAACCAAAATATTTTATCTATATATAATTACACTATACCCCACCCTTTTATCAAAAACTAACTTTTTAAAAAATAAAAAAATTTCACATAAAACCACAATATTTACCTATAAAATGATACTAATATCAAATTTGATCAAAAATCAACTTTAAAAAAATCGAAAATTTTCACATAAAACCATAACCTTTACCTATATAATCGGTATTAAAACAAATTTGATCAAAAAATCAACTTTCAAAAAATGAACAAATTTTCACATAAAACCACACCACTTTACAATATTTAGGGTCTGTTTGGTATGAGGTAATGGAATGAACAAGAGAATGGAATGAATGGGAGAATGGAATGGACAAGAGAATGAAATAGATCATTACCATTCCATTGTCTTGTTTGGTTACTTATAGGAATAGAATAAATCATTACCTTATATTGTTTGGTATCTAATAAAAACTAGGGAATGGAATAGAATTCATTCAAAATGAAAAAAAGACCATGCATCGATATGAAGAAACAATACCAACTTTCACATCATAAATTATTACCGAGAAAAGAAAAGCAATTTTTAACCAAAAAAATTTATTAAAACTGAAAAGTTTCCAAGAATGTTTTTTAATATTCATCACGAATTTGCCAACTAAAATAAAGTAAAATTAATTCCCATTTCGTCATATATCAAATTAAACACTATCTTCAAGCATGTTCTTTACACATCCAAGTTTGCGGTCTTCATCAACTTTATAAAAGATTACCATCAACTCCTCATTTTGTGCGAGCTTACACACAGCCTTGTCACACTCACGAATAGTCAAACCCTCAACTTTGTTCATCTCCACAAAAAGGTTGTTACGCATTTCTTCTCTATTGCTCTCTGTTCCAAACTCTCTATTGACTGTCTTTGTGGCCTCCCTAATCTCTGCACCAATTATTTCCACCGACTTGTAACACCTTTAAAAATTTCGTATTTTAAATTTAAGACAATATATTTTTATATACTTATGACATATATACTCCCAATATAGTCCAACGAAAAAGAAACGTATTAGATAGTTATACGATATCTAGATAAGCATTGACTATTTTCGGAGACCGTCTTAGAGTAAAAATTGGAACTTACTCCGTTTTTAATGAAATTAGGTCGTTACATAGAAAATAATGAGCACGTTCTAGTATTATATTTGTAATTTTATAAAGCGTAATATTTTTAGAGTTATAAGAGAAAACCAAGATTTGGGTTATAATTAATTATAACAATAATAATAATAATATAATAATAATATGATGTAAATCTATCAAATATGAACGTGTCTGTATGTATGGTTAAGTGTAGATGTGCTAGTACTTCAATTATTATTATGTGAATGACTCATCACAGTAAATTTACTGTTGAGATAGGAATACAAGTAAAATAAATCAAGAAAAATAGAAGTATAGTCACGTTATATGACTCATCAAAAATAAGTCGGCCATACAACCCCTTTAAATACGAGATCATTGGTAAAGCAATTCTCACTCACAAATTACAATTTTAAATCCTAAGTTGTCATGAAATCCAACGTACCTGAAAATAAGGCCTAACCAAAAGACTTTGAAAGTTCAAAAAGCCAAAGTAAAGGTGTAGACGAAGTGCTCATTAATCAAATTTTACAAGGTGAATACTTTTAGTAAAAATATTTTTGTGCCTTTTATAATTTGAAAATATGAAAACTGGGTAAATGAAATTATGGAATCTTTTAATACATAAAGGGTACTCTACCAAAGGTAACATCTAGACCAGAAGTATATGTATGATTTGGCCAAATTAATATCCCGGGGATCGGTGAAAATCCTTTACCGGGGCTGGTTCAGATTCTGTTCCGTGACCATAAAACGAGAGCTACTCGTTGGTGTTCTGACAGAACAATGAGACCAGTATATATGAAGGGTGAACACCACAGTTGAAATAGACTGCTAGATGTGTAGATATCAACTTTATGATTAATTGTTAATTTCATTTAAACTGAATATGTTTTGGTGTCAACTAATTGTATTCACCGGCTTTACGCTGACGTTTTATTTTCAAAAATTTTCAGGTAACATATGAATGAGATACTAGCAAGGAACACTTGGGCTATGGGAACTATGATTTTCCCACGTTATTACTGTTGGCTAGTTTTGTACAAATAATAACAAATTTTACACTGATATAGTTGGTGTTGTATGTAAGAAACAAAGAGGGTTCTTAGACCCGGTTTTTGGATAAATGTATATGAAAAGTTTGTATTAATGTAACCTATGAAGTTACACAAATTCCAAAAAAGAATTTCCGCTGCGATAATAAATAAATAAATATGAAACCAATCGGTCCCACCCAGACGAATGAAATCTGGGGTGTGACAAGTTGGTATCAGAGCTAACGGTTATAGCGAATTAGATGCTTTATTAATTTGAGGATTGCTTTAGTAGCTAGGCTTTAACCAAAAAAAGGAAAAGGGTGATTTGACTATTAAGAAATAGGTTGAAAGTTGATACTAAAAATTGTGCAGGATGTCACGATATTCCGAACCGTTTACATTTAGTGCAAGTGATAATTTTAGTCTGGAAATCACTTCTGGAAATGAACATTTAGGAACGCAAGATGATGCTATTCCAATTTCCAGTGATAACTCCCTAAGTTATTACCCATCAGAAAGAGGAACAATGGAAAACCCAATAATAAATTCTAGTGAACCCAATTCTCCAAGTTACCATCCAACTCCGAAGCCATGAAGTCAAGGAACAAATAGTGTTAGAAGTCGAACTAGGGCAGAATATTCCCCTGAAACAGAATACATGCTAGGGGCTTCTGATCATAGTAATCGGTGTTTTGACACTCCACCTCATCAACCGATCGCTCCTCGAAGTAATTCGGTAGATGCAAGACCGAGTCAATCAAGAGCTCCTAGGATGAGTGTTCGAATGCCAACAGAAAGATTCAGCATACCGAATGTTGATCCTTATCTCCCGTTGCCATATAACATTCCCCCACCTCCTGACTATGTTAGGGTGTTCAATCCTAACATAAGTCATGATCTGATAAATAGCACCGTGTATCCTCCACCCCAGTATGCTTACCCTACCTACTATCCACAATCAATGCATGAACACTTAGATAGAATGAATCAAGAAAATCATGAGCTGAGAGATGGCAATGAAGAAATTTACAATCGAAGAAGAAGCACAGGTAGAAGAATTAGGAACATGGGCAGTTACGTGATAACTTGGGGTGAAGAAATATCACAACTTGGTCGTGAAATGGAAGAAGATTAGAAATGATATTAGATAATACTGTATGCTTAAGGATCAATAAGTAGCCTGTAATGAATGTTGTTTCCTTATGAGATATTTAAAGTTTTAATGTCAAGCTTTAAAATATATACATATAATAAAGTATAACATAAAATAATCCCTTAAATTCTTGTAGAATGTCTAGGAAAAATGGCAAAGCGGGTCCCTCAAACAATACAAGAGGGAAACGTCAATCAGACAATAATGAAGAAGATAAAAGAATGAAAGAATTAATTCGAGAAAGTATCAAAGAAGCAATTCCTACAATTATCGAAACTCTTAAAACAACTCCTCAAGTTGAATCATCTCAAAAAGAAACTCAAAATGAAAGTCACAGCTCAAATGATGAAAGATCAAACTCGGGATCCAATAAAAGAAATAAACGAGAAGGGTGTACTTATCGCACTTTCCAAGGTTGTAAACCTACCGAGTTTTATGGTACAGAAGGAGCAATTACTAAAGTACGTTGGCTAGAGAAGAACGAATCAGTTTTAGCCATCAGTAAATGTGCAAAAACTGATAAGGTTCTATTTGCATCAAATCTTTTCAACGGAGAAGCCATGGAATGGTGGAATACTCTCATTCAGCGGAGAGGAAGACATGCAGCATAGGAAATGAGTTGGGATGAGTTTGCTAAGTTAGTCATGAACAAGTATTGCCCGTTAAATGAAAAGGAACAAATCGCGGGAAAGTTTTTATCCCTACAAGTGTATGGAACTAACCTAAAGGAGTACACCAAGAAATTCTTTGAGTATGCTAGGTTTGTTCCACATTTAGTCACTCCTGAGCAGAATATGATCAGTCGTTATATTTGGGGTTCAGCTCCTGAAATTAGGGATACAGTTAAAGCTGCTAGAACTATTACCATCGATTCGACTGTCGAGTTGGCAGGTATGATGGTTGATGGTATGATTCGTACGAGAAATGAAAACAAGAAGAAAGAGGTGATCAAGAAAGGTGAAATAGAAGTTAGAAAGGACGGTCGAGGGTCGTCAAAAAGAAAAGGGTACACTCTGATCCCAGAGTGTAAACCGTGTGGAAACAAACATACTGGGATTTGTAGACAAAAATTGTTCTGCAACAACTGCAAGATACCGGGGCATGCAACCGAAGATTGCTACAAAAAGAAGATGATAACTTGTTTTAATTGCAATGAACAAGGTCACATGTAAAAAGAACAGCACGGGCTTTTGTTTAAATACTTGTGAAGCTACCGAGATACCGGATGTCGTTACCGGTACGCATCTCGTAAACAATCTTTATGCTAAGGTCTTATTTGATTCTGGTGCTAATCAAAGTTTTATTGATTATAAGTTCTGTGAACAATTAAATGAGCCCTTAGCAAAGTTGGATAAAGTTTACGAAGTAGAGACGACTAATGGAAATATTGTTAAAATTTCTGAATATCTAAAGAAGGGTAGAATAAGTCTCTCTGGTTATGAGATACCGGTAACACTCTTGCCTATGACTCTAGCTGGGTTCGATGTTGTTTTAGGAATGGATTGGTTATCGGCTAATCAAGCTCGTATTTTCTATGATTGTAAAATCATTAAACTACGAACCCCTGACGGAAAGGAAATTTCAGTCAAAGGCGATAAATCAATAAATCCAATTGGAATCATTTCACTATTAAAAGCAACAAAGTGTCTAAACCAAGGTTGTTTGGCTTATCTAGTAATTGTTTTTGAAACAAAACCAAAGAAAGAAATCCGCGATATTCTTATAGTCGCCGAATTTCCAGACGTGTTTCCAGATGAACTTTCTGGTCTCCCACCTGAGAGAGAAGTGGAGTTCAGAATCAATCTAGTACCGGGTATGGCACCTGTTGCCAAAGCCCCGTATAGATTAGCACCTAATAAAATGAAAGAACTAAAAACTCAATTAGATGAATTATTGGAAAAAGGGTTTGTACGACCCAGTTCCTCTCCTTGGGGAGCTCCGATTCTATTTGTTAAAAAGAAAGATGGATCGATGCGAATGTGTATCGATTATCGTGAATTGAACAAAGTGACAATCAAGAATCGGTATCCATTGCCTAGGATTGATGATCTATTCGATCAACTCCAGGGAGCACGTTGTTTCTCTAAAATAGACCTAAAATCTAGGTATCATCAGCTTCGTGTAAATGAAGAAGATATTCCCAAAAACAGCTTTTCGCACAAGATATGGGCATTATGAGTTCACAGTAATGCCATTCGGACTCACAAACGCCCCAACTGTTTTCATGGATATGATGAATCGAATATGTAAGCCCTATCTCGACAAATTCATAATCGTATTCATTGATGATATCCTAATTTATTCCAAGAATGAAAGTGATCATGTTGAACATCTTAGAACTCTGCTCAAATTACTCAGGACCGAACGATTGTATGCCAAATTTACAAAGTGTGAGTTTTGGCTCCATGAAATACAATTCTTAGGTCATGTAATTAATTCTGAAGGTACTCAAGTAGATCCTTCAAAAATCAAAGCCATAACTGAGTGGGGAATACCTAAAACACAGATAGAAATCCGCAGTTTCTTGGGTCTAGCCGGGTATTATCGACGATTCATTCAAGACTTTTCACGAATCGCCATTCCTTTAACCTCCCTAACTCGAAAGAAGGTAGATTTCAAATGGGGACCAAAACAAGAGGAAGCATTTCGAATTCTAAAAGAAAAACTTACAAGTGCACCAATTTTAGCCCTGTCAGAAGGCAATGAAGGTTTTGTGGTGTTTTGTGATGCATCCAAATCAGGATTAGGATGTGTGTTAATGCAAAGAAAAAGAGTAATCGCTTATGCATCACTACAGCTGAAGGAAAACGAAGTGAAGTATGCAACTCATGATCTGGAATTGGATGCCATCGTATTTGCCTTGAAAATATGGAGGCATTATTTATATGGAGTCAAGTTTACCATATACACAGATCATGAGAGTTTGAAATATTTGTTTAATAAAAAAGAGTTCAATATGCGACAGCGAAGATGGATGGAAATATTGAGTGACTACGATTGTGAAATATGCTACCACGAAGGTAAAGCAAATGTCGTAGCTGATGCCTTAAGTAAAAAGGAAAGAGAAAAGCCAAGGGGAGTTAGGGCCTTACGACTCAATTTGCAGTTCGAATTACAAGAGCAATTGAAGGACGCACAACAATTAGCCTTGAAAGAAATAGACAAAGAAGAAGCAATGTCAGGAATGCTCAAGCAGTTAAATTTGGGCAATGATGGACTATTAAGAATGAATAAAAGAATTTGGGTACCAGTAGCAGGTGATGTACGAGGCAGAATCCTAGATGAAGCTCATAAAACAAAATATGCAATGCACCCGGGAAGCGATAAAATGTATAAAGATTTAAAGGAAAATTATTGGTGGATTGGTATGAAAAGAAATATCGTATTTTATATTGCCAAATGCCTGACATGTGCACAAGTAAAAGCCGAACATAAAAAACCTACAGGCTTATTGCAACAACTAGAACTCCCGGTGTGGAAGTGGGAAATGATAACCATGGATTTTATTACAAACCTTCCACGAACCAGTCGTGGGAACGATACCATTTGTGTAATCATCGATAGACTTACAAAATCAGCACATTTTCTTCCCATGAAAGAAACATATCGTATGGATAAATTGGCACAACTATACGTAAATGAAATTGCACTTCATGGGGTGCCTTTGTCCGTTGTGTCAGATAGAGATAGTCGATTCACGTCTCGATTCTGAAAAAGTTTTCAAAAAGCTTTAGGAAGTCAACTAAATCTCAGCACCGCATATCACCCACAAACTGACGGGCAAAGTGAAAGAACAATTCAAACCTTAGAAGATATGTTACGTGCATGTGTAATCGATATTGGAGGATCGTGGGACGATCAATTGCGCTTAATGGAATTTTCATATAACAATAGTTATCACTCAAGCATTAAAACCGCTCCATTCGAAGCTTTGTATGGCCGTAGATGTCGAACTCCAGTGTGTTGGGCGGAAATTGGAGAGAATCAAATGTCAGGACCTAAAATTGTGCAAGAAACAACAGACAAAGTCCTTCAAATACGAGAACGATTGAAGCTCGCACGAGAACGTCAGAAGAAGTACGCTGATAGAAGACGAAAGCCTATAGAATTTGAAGTTGGTGATAAAGTGTTATTGAAAGTATCACCTTGGAAGGGGGTAGTCGTTTTGGAAAGAAGGGAAAACTAAGTCCTCGATTTGTTGGTCCATTCAAAATAACAAAAAGGGTTGGAAAAGTGGCCTATCAGTTAGAATTACCCGAAGAAATGAAAGGAATACATGATGTGTTTCATGTTTCAAATCTTCGAAAATGTTTATCAGATGTAACTTTGAAGATACCATTGCAAGATGTAGAAATAAATGAGCAATTAAAGTTTGTTGAACAACCTCTACAAATCGAAGACAGACAAACCAAGAAGTTGAAAAGAAAGAAACTTGATTTAGTCAAAGTTAAGTGGAACTCCCGACGCGGACCTGAATATACTTGGGAGTTGGAGTCTGAAATGAAAAGAAACTACCCTCAACTATTCCACTAAATCTCAGGGACGAGATTTAAATAAGGTGGGGAAGATGTAACACCTTTAAAAACTTCGTATTTTAAATTTAAGACAATAGATTTTTATATACTTATGACGTATATACTCCCAATATAGTCCAACGAAAAAGAAACGTATTAGATAGTTATACGATATCTAGATAAGCATTGACTATTTTAGGAGACCGTCTTAGAGTAAAAATTGGAACTTACTCCGTTTTTAATGAAACTTAGGTCGTTACGTAGAGAATAATGAGCATGTTCTAGTATTATATTTGTAATTTTATGAAGCGTAATATTTTTAGAGTTATAAGAGAAAAACAAGATTTGGGTTATAATTAATTATAACAATAATAATAATATAATATAAATATGATGTAAATCTATCAAATATGAACGTGTCTGTATGTATGGTTAAGTGTAGATGTGCTAGTACTTCAATTATTATTATTATGTGAATGACTCATCACAGTAAATTTACTGTTGAGATAGGAACACAAGTAAAATAAATCAAGAAAAATAGAAGTATAGCCACGTTATATGACTCATCAAAAATAAGTCGGCCATACAACCCCTTTAAATACGAGATCATTGGTAAAGCAATTCTCACTCACAAATTACAATTCTAAATCCTAAGTTGTCATGAAATCCAACGTACCTGAAAATAAGGCCTAACCAAAAGACTTTGAAAGTTCTAAAAGTCAAAGTAAAGGTGTAGACGAAGTGCTCATTAATCAAATTTTACAAGGTGAATACTTTTAGTAAAATTATTTTTGTGCCTTTTACAATCTGAAAATATGAAAACTGGGTAAATGAAATTATGGAATCTTTTAATACATAAAGGGTACTCTCTACCAAAGGTAACATCTAGACCAGAAGTATATGTATGGTTTAGCCAAATTAATATCCTGGGGATCGGTTAAAATTCTTAACCGGGGCTGGTTCGGATTCTGTTCCGTGACCATAAAACGAGAGCTACTCGTTGGTGTTCTGACAGAACAATGTGACCAGTATATATGTAGGGTGAACACCATAGTTGAAATAGACTGCTAGATGTGTAGATATCAACTTTATAATTAATTGTTAATTTCATTTAAACTGAATATGTTTTGTTGTCAACTAATTGTATTCACCGGCTTTACGCTGACGTTTTATTTTCAAAAATTTTCAGGTAACATATGAATGAGATACTAGCAAGGAACACTTGGGCTATGGGAACTATGATTTTCCCACGTTATTACTGTTGGCTAGTTTTGTACAAATAATAACAAATTTTACAATGATATAGTCGGTGTTGTATGTAAGAAACAAAGAGGGTTCTTAGACCCTGTTTTTGGATAAATATATATGAAAAGTTTGTATTAATGTAACCTATGAAGTTATACAAATTCCGAAAAAGAATTTCCGTTGCGATAATAAATAAATAAATATGAAACCAATCGGTCTCACCCAGACGAGTGAAATCTGGGGTGTGACACGACTCTTTCAAGCTTTTCATTAGAGGATCCCAACTATTGCGTCTTTTTCTCTTTCGTTGCATACTTGATTCTTCTCTAGAAGCAGAATACGAAGGGTTGTTTAGTGTCCGGTCAACATCTATATCATCTAACCCACCTCCAATAGCCTCTGGTTCTTCTCTGTTTATGTCGTATAATATATCAGCGGCTGTTTGAACATCTCTTCCATTTGCTCTATCCTTTCCAAACACAATACACAAGTCCCAGTAATGAGAAAAGCTCTTTCCTCTCCATTTTGCTGCATTTTTGTGCACCTAACAAACCACATCATCTTGATTGGAGTTAACAAAAGTATCATAACAATTATATATAAACAACGTAGATACAGAAAATAATTATATGATATAGAAATCCTCACATCCGTATGTTTATAAACATTGCCAATCAGTATTATTATGAATTAGCTGATTATCAATTGCTCATATTACTTATTTAATTTACTATATTACATTGACTTTGATAGTTTGGTAGGTATTAAAATCCTCAGTGTCATATGTTTATAAACAATATATATATCAACATATTAATATAAATAATATAATCCGTTATATGAATGAGTATAAATTACTGTATATAAGCTTGCCAAACAGGTTGGGGAGCTTCGAGCATGTCGTTATTGTAATCCCAGCCAAAACCACTTGTATTATTCCATGCTAGCATGTCATGAACAGCAGACCAATCGCTCTTTAATGTCTTTACGCGTGACTCTATGTGTGGCTTTGCTTAGCTTCGGGAAGTGAGATGGCTAGTTGTTGCTCCACCACATTGAAGAAGCCAGGTTTAAAATCGTTATCTGATTTGTAATTAGAACCTGAATTAAGCACATCGATCATGGCTGCAATAAGCTTCTCATCTTCGTGTTTGTTCCATTTTTTTTATTTTTCCCTGGACCCCTTTCAGAATCAAGTTGTGGTTCCAAAGCTTCACACAAAACATCAATGTTGTATTAATATTGTAAATATATAAATATTGTACAAATGACAAACATAAGATAACACTCACATAAAAAACATTCAAATTATTTCTAAACAAATAATTTAATAAATATTATGAAAAGAACATAACTAAAAACAGAGTAATCTAAGCAAATCAATGATGTCTGGATGCCCATGTATTAAACATAGATGTTGCCAAATTTTGTCTAAAGTTTGTCCATTCATTCGAGGTTCCAACTGTTGTAATATGATCCACATGTGAGCCAAGAGCTTCGTCATCTGCATCATTATTTGTGTCAATAAAATCATCATCATCATCAAGAGGATCAAGTGTCATTTCTCTTCGAATAAAGTTATGCATGAGACAACATGCAAGTATTATTTTATTTTGTGTTCTAGTCGGAAAGAAAGACGGACTTCTAAGAATGGCCCATCTTTTCTTCCGAATGCCAAAACATCGTTCGATGACATTCCTTGCTGCTGAGTGCTTCATGTTAAAGTACTCTTCAGGCTTTTCAGGTTTTCGTCCATTTAGCCATGTATTCAGATGATATCTTTGACCTCGAAATGGTGCAAGAAATCCCTCTCCATTGGTGTACCGGCATCAACAAGATAGTAGTTACCTTTAGGCACTTGCAATCCATTCTCCCGGATCATAGCACTACGAAGTATTCTACCATCAGCAGCAGACCCTTCCCATCCGGGTAATACATAAATGAACTGCATGTCATGTGTGCAAGCGGAAAGTACATTAGTTGTGATTTCTCCTTTTCGATTACGATATCTTGGTTTGTCTTCCTCTGGTACATGTACACTTATATGTGTCCCATCTATTGCTCCTAAACACCCTTTGAACCATTTCCATCTTTCAACTGTTAATTTTCTAATATTGGATCTGGCTTTTTAAACAGTTTCCAATCGTATCAAAACATTTAGAACATTGTTGAAATTCTTACTAATAGTCTCTCCTGATCGGTGAAACTGAAACTTCGCCACTCGATTCTTCATATGGTGTGCCAAAATGTACAAGAAAATAGTTCATCTACTAGGAGATACTTAGACGGCTTCAAATTCCACTACTCACCAACATATTACAAAGTGTCACGAAATTTGCCCTATCCATCCTTAGTTGATCAAAACATGTGTCATCATTTCATACACTAATCTATTCATATATCCTTTTCGCTCTGGGTAGAGCATCTTGTATTGAGGTGTAGGTGGACATATATCTAAACGTATACTAATAACGGTTTGAACTTCTCAAGTATACCAACTAACCAAGTTTAGAAAATGAAGCCATAGCGAACAAAATGCCGCTATTTTCTTTTGTTTTTTTTTTGCCTTTTTCAGTTTAAGTCTAAGCATAACTGCATACAAATAAAAATGATACATTAACCCTTTCAATCTCTAAATGCATCCTTTACTTATAAATCATATACTTATAAATCATGATAGGTTCAATTGGATCGATATCGCTCAATGATCAGAATGATTCAAGTACACAAAACAAGCAGTTCAATCAGCAACACAATTCATTATTAATAATTCACTTGTATTGATGATCAAAGCAATATTGTAGTACAAAATGCGCAGGAGAATGTAAGAACACACACACTAATTCTCTCTCTAGTATGTAATTGTGATCTAGACTCTGTCTCTAACATTCTCTTACTACATGCTTTATGCAACAATACATTTAGGGAAAATACAAAATTAACCCTAAACTATACAAAATGTATAAACAAAGTACAAAGTAAATCTTTAACTAGAAACGAGCCCTAACAGTACCCCCCCTAAGATTTATCTTTGGACTTCAAAAATCTTCAGCAGTTTTCAACACTTGCTCTTTCAGCATCAATCTCTCACCAATCTTCAGGTTCATCTTTAACATCTAGCATTGGCTTTCCTTTGTATTCTTCTTGTTCTTTCAAAGCCTCCTCGATACATGACTTGAACTTCTCAGCAATCTTTGCTTGTCTTGGCTTTGATTCATTCGTTGCAATGTCACAGTCCTTCATTCTTTTCAATGTGTCCAAGGTTATACCTGCAAAATCAATGTTAGCATAAAAATCATACGGTTTCTTCTTCCCTTTCACCTTCACCTCTAAGGTACCCTTGGACGTCACTCTCATATACTCTATCTCCGGCATATCAATCTTCACAAGGTTAGCATTAAGCAATGCCTTCCTTAATCGGATTTTCTCAGTAGCTTCCCCAATCACCTCAATCATAATCACAAACAATCTTCGATCTTCTTCAGCTACAAGATCTTTCAACTTTTCCATCTTGTAGTTTCGAAGATAATCTATGTAAGATGGATGTAGTAGTTTGAGCTCAAACGTACTAAACAGAGTGATCATGTCTTGATCCCAATCATCCAAATTACGAACAAGTTTCAGCTCATAAGTCTCCTGATTGTAAAACACCTTCAAAATGGGCTTGGTAGCTTGAGAACCATCTATCACTTTCAACCCCGGATCTGTGACTTTATCAAAATATTCATCTGAGAACTCTTCCAAGTACATGTCTCGAAGAATCAGCTTCTTCTGTTTCCTCTTCTTCTTCATCTGAACATATTGACTATCTTCTTGTTGTCCTCGAAATTCTAAGAACTTTGGCATGCGGCTGATCCCGGCATCCAACAGGATGGCACATTTATCACCACGCTCTGCATGCGTGTGATTAATCAATCTTAATTTGTGCAGTTCCTTCAAATCTTGCACTTGTAACTTGAAGATACTTGAGTAATAATGATATACATCGCACAGACCATTCACCCTCTTAATCAGAAATGCGTCAAAAGCTTCATCATATTTCCACGCAATGATCTTCACATTCTTGGACTTTTCCAGCACGATCATCGAGTCCAGCAATTCAGCAACAGATTGGCCCTTGCTTAGCAGTGATCTGACGATATCACCTGATGTGGCAGATTTGTGCCATGATTCTCGTACATCCATCGGACTATTATAAGATTTCATCTCGCTAGGAAACATGTCTATAAGTTCTTTCCTCTTCTTATGCGCATCTTCTGGTAATGCCATCACAGGTATCTCTTTTGGTTCAAGCACTCTGAATCTCTTGGTCAACTCATAGTACTGCGGATTGTTGTAATCCAGGAAAAATATGCGATTATGCATTTTCTCAGTCTTCATAAAACTCACCACAATCTTTTTCAGAGATTCTCGTTTCAGCCTCTTCAATGTTTTGTATGGATAGTTCCTCGAACTCATCCATTCACGCATACTTCTGGTTGACATCTCCTCTGGATCTTGATGATAAAGTTCTTCAGGAGGGAGATCATCAATATTTAAGTTTTCTTGCAGAGGCGTCCACTCACCCATTTCTACAACAAACTCTTTCTCATCAGCCGTCACCTTTTCTTGAGCATTCAGACACTTCTCATATTCCTCATTTATTTGACTGACAGTAAGTCCATTCAAATAAACTGGATTATACTTCATCTTTTCTAGATATGCAAATCGTTCAGGAAGATCAACAGGTATCTCATCATCAGGATTAGCTTCAGGTTCAGAATCAGTAAAATCTATATCATCCAAATCATCAAGTGCTTCTATCATCGGTGCAGTTTCAGTTTGAACCGGCTCAAACTGAAATGATTCTTTTTCAACTTCTTTCACATTTTCATCCACTTTGATCACTTCAAGCACTTCAGCTACCAGTACAGACTCAGATTGAATCGGCTCAATCTGAACTGTTTCTTCAGTTCCAATTTCCTTCACAATCTCATCCACCTTAGCCACCTCAAACACTTCAGTTTCAGTTACAGACACAGATTGAATTGGCTCAATCTGCATTGTTTCTTCTGTTCTTGCTTTCTTCGCACTTACCTCTTCTCCAATAATCTCAGGCACAACATCCAGTTTGCGTTTTCCCTCAGCTTTGTCAAGATTGACAGGATCAGCAGCTTCATTGGGAATAGAAATTGGTGATTCAATCCTTTCACCCACATTCTTCGTTCCTCGAGCTCTAGTATAATATACTTTCACATCTTGTGAAGGCTCAGCAACTTCCATCACATCATCTGAAAAATCTTTATCAGATGTAGAACTTGACTTCTTTGGTTTGGCTTCTTCTAACCACTTTTCAAGCATCTCCTTTTCAGCATTCAAAGTATTGCATTCAGCATATAACTCTTTGTAATCTTCTTTCAATTTTTCATGATCAGCCTTCAACTTCTCATTATCAGAATCTAATTCTTTGAAAGTTTCCAGATTCTTCTGATGAATAGCCCAAACTCTTCCAACCTCTTTTTCTTCCTTTCATTAGATGCTTTCAACAACTCATTAGCATCTAAGAGTTTGGCTACCATCCTTTCCAATTGAAGAATTTTATCTTTATCTTCATTCAAATTGACACTTGAACCAACTTTTGGTGAAGACTCCAAAGGTTGTTCGATTTGAATAGTTGTTGGAGATGATGTGGTGGGAATATCTTCTGGAACAGAGACAGTAACGCCAGCATCAGTATCATCAACTACCTGTACAGCAGTCTCCACTTCGGCCATTACCTCCTGTGCAATCTGAACAACATTCACTGGATCATGCATACTAACATTTTCAAAAGCAACCGGCTCCTCAACTAACATAGGCTCAACCACAGTTTTAGATCTTCGAGATCTAGTATATTGAACTGTGATATCCCTAGGAGCATACACAACAACATCTTCTACAACTTTAACAACCTCAACAGGTTCATCAGTCACCATCGGTTCTACAACTTCAACATTTATTTCTTCATCTTCTTGTATTGCCTCCTCAGAAACTGATTCAGCAACATAATCATTTCCATCATTACCACCACCATCATTACTCTCATCACTATCATCACTATCATCACTATCATCATCCTCATCTTCATTCTCTTCTTCTACTTCTGGATGACGAGCAAAGTACTCATCATCATCTAGCAAATTATCAGGCACCTCATCAACTAGATCCAATGGATTAACAATCTCACCATGTGATATATGATGATGTATCACTTCGATATCTTCATCGTTGTTTGCTATATCTCTCATATAAGCAAACATCTCAACATTTACAACATTCCCAATACTCATCTTCCTATATGATAACTCATTCATATCCTCAGTGTATAATATCCCTCCTACAGAACCTTCTTCTCGAATGTTTGGATAAGCAACATTGATCATAAGTTACAAGAATCTCGGATACATGAGAAACTTGAACCTCTTGCCTTTCACAAGATTGAACACAAAGCCCTTCATTATCCACTTCGACATGTTGAAAGGTTTGTTTTCAGCAATAGCAACGATAGGGGATGCAATGTCAGAAGGAAAGTTATCAAAACCATCACTTCTTCTGGACATGCATTGTTGTATCACATAACATAGCAACTTCCACTTCTTCCCCAATCGAGCTCTAACAAACTGCTGCTTAGGAAATATGGGAGGATGACCCATATTAATGAAACATGCCTGGCACTCAGCAGTTGTTAATTCATCATTTGCTCCAACCTCATCATCATCTATCCTCAAGGCTGTTCTGATAGATTCTTCAAATACAGTCAATTGTAACTGTCTGGTGATATTTCCTCTAACCACTGTCACACCATCTTCATTAGTAACAACCTCAGCCGTTCTCCAGAAACTCTTGATGAGTCTTGCATATATAACTGGCTTTGCACACATAGCATAAACATACTTGGTTCTTCTGATAAATCTGATCATATCTCTATACCCCTCTGTTTCTGGCATAGATTCATCCAAACATGCAACCAGATTGTGCTTAGGCTCAAACTTAAGATTCTCCATCTGTTTTGACAAAGACAAGGCATATGAGTTAGAATTTTCATTCATAAATAACAAATTTGCATAAGTGTTTAAACAAAAAGTTAAAATGTAAAACAATCACATAATCATTTTAACACCTAAGTTGATCTAACAATCTGATTTTCATCATTTTGTTTAATAAAAACTTTGTGAATCAATGATCACATAATATTTTGCACTCAACATTTTAATCACTTAATAACACAATTCTGAAATTTTGTATGATGAACTTGAATAACATGTTTTAGCTCAGTTTTAACATTGATTTGTCACTTTATAACACACATTTCATCAGTTTGATGTTAAAACTCAAGAACATTCACAATGTCATCAATGGCGGTTCGACAGGTTATGAAGAAATTTTAGTTGATTCAGTTGATTTTAAGCAATTTGATACAAATTAATGAATGATTGTTGATGATCGACAGTTTTTACACCTAGTACAACATTCGATTTAAGTTTTAACACCCAAAATCAAAGTGTCGATTCAATGATCTAATCATTGTTCATCATCATTTTTCGTTTTAACGATCATTTAGCAGGTTTATCAAGGTCGAATCATGATAAGATATACCTTATTCAATCAATATAACTTGTTACAGAACAATCGATTGAAATAAGATATGAACGATTTGGGTACAGGGGATTTTGCTTGAAAGTGTTGGTGAAAAATGATACGTGTTGTGAAGAGGCGGGTTTTTATATGATTGAAAAATTAGGTCAAACGAATTGGGACGGGTCAACAATTTGGGACGGGTAAACATTTAAGCCCAATAAGCCTAGACGGGTCATGCACTATTGAGCCGCGTCATGCACTGTTGGGACGGGTCAAGGTCTTAGGATGGGTCACAACTTGGGACGGGTCAACATAAAACATGTAAAACACTTGGACGGGTCAATCACTGTAGAGACGGGTAAAGCACTGTAGAGACGGGTAAGAGTTAGGAACAACTACACCTGTTTTGGTTTTACCCATCACCCGGCTGTATAGTGGTCTTCTAACATCACTCGACTTGCACAATGACTTCTTGTTCATTACCCGGCTGCATAGTGATATTCTTCATCACCCGGCTGTATAGAAACAACTTCTCTTCATCACCCGGCATCACAGTTGTGTTACTTACCTGACAGCATAGTATTATTCACTTACACGGCTACATAGAATCTTAATTCTATTACCCGGATGTACAGTGTCAAAACTTCATCACCCGACTGTATAGTAACATACAACTTGTCACCCGGCTTCATTTCTTCTTTCACCCGGCTACCTTCTCACTTGATTACCCGGCTGACATCAAACAGCCACTACTTTACCCGGCTAAATAGTTACTTCATTACTCGGCTAAATAGTTTCTTCTGATATCTTTACCCGGCAACCATACTTAGACGATTTTTCTTCTTTTTCTCCGTCTGTTGACTTTTCAACAACATTTATTGCACCTGCAAACATTCTCGACATATTAATTAGACAAGACATCCTTATTAGGGTTTTGTCACATTAATACTCAAAAATATTAACTAGGCAACAAATTTTATTCAATTAAAATCCCTTTTTCATTTTCTTTGATTTTTCTTTCAAAAATGTTTTTGCACAACCAAAATTTCTATAACCCGAAACAATTTCTTTAAAACAAATCACAAGACCTTTGTAACACCCTAGGCAAATCCCACATCGGCCGTGGGCAGGAGAGATCTGGGATTTATAAGGAATGTCCGACCTCAAATACCAACACGCGTTTTGGGGCTTAATGTTAGTGGATGAGTGGAAAACTCCACAGTTAAGCGTGCTCGGATGACAGCAATCTCAGGATGGGTGACCATCCTGGGAAGGTTTCACCCGGGCAACCAAAAGCAAATCCGTGAGCTCTGATGTAGCAAAGCGGACAATATTGGTGGTATGAGGGGGCCAGATGTTACAAGTGGTATCAGAGCCACTCCTGTGCCGTTCGGGATGGTGGGGCAAACCTCATCAAGGATGGTGAGTCCCCGGGGGTGTTCAGAGGGACACCTTAGGCAAATCCCACATCCAAGAGATGGATGGTGGGGCAAACCTCATCGAGGACGATGAGTCCAAAAGGGGGGGTGTTTGTAACACCCTAGGCAAATCCCACATCGGCCGTGGGCAGGAGAGATCTGGGATTTATAAGGAATGTCCGACCTCAAATACCAACAACGCGTTTTGGGGCTTAATGTTAGTGGATGAGTGGAAAACTCCACAGTTAAGCGTGCTCGGATGACAACAATCTCAGGATGGGTGACCATCCTGGGAAGGTTTCACCCGGGCAACCAAAAGCAAATCCGTGAGCTCTGATGTAGCAAAGCGGACAATATTGGTGGTATGAGGGGGCCGGATGTTACAACCTTAGGTTTGTTTTTAACACATTCAATACACCACTTGCTTTCATTAACCACAAGATCCTTACTTCAACACACTTATTTCAAAATATTTTTGGCTTTTTGGATATATTTTTCTTCTTCATTTATTCTCCCCCTAAACTTGAAATTTCTTGAAATTTTTAAGTTTAATAAGGATGTCGATGTGTCAATAAAGAATCCAATTGCCTGCACACACAAATCACTCACATTAAATTAAAGACATATGCAACGCAATGAATCAAATTATCACAGTGAGATCATACCACACATTATCTGAACATGTTTTGCAAGTTTTGGATAGACATTTGACTTATGTTTGATTGAGTGATGATATGAAAACATACCAATTAGCTCGAGTTGACACACTTACTTTTTCAGTATCATGATGAGATTAAGGTTCGATTAAAATGACTTATGTGACCCTCATGCATACATATGTCAACATATTTCCTTATCAACCACTACCCGAATGCATATTGCACAAAAACCTAGTCACTTACAATCATAAACAGTGTGGAATCTAGGTTCTATTCGGATTTGGTCCACTTTGGGACTTCTTTTCAATTCCATTTTGGAATTTTAATTTCCTATTGTTCCCCTTGGGAATCTTCTGAATTCCTTTTTGGAATTTTTTCTTTGGTGATGGTCCACATTTGGGACTCTTTTTGTTCCAACTTTGGGAATCTTTTGCTGCACCTTGAAGCTCAAAAGAGACTTCGTGTGAGACTTCAGGTCTGTGGGTACCACAACAAAGAAGCTCACGATGCGGTTCATCACACTGAATAGACTGCATCGTTACCCGATCATGTACAACTATCATCACAAGCAATGCATCAAAAAAATATATATATCTAGACATGTATAACAAAAGAACTTAACACAAAGATCATTAAGTTTATATTTGTCAACAATGAACTTACTTTTTCAGTCTAATTGCCTGAGCTGTCTCGCACATCAATTAACATTCATCAGTCTTTATTTAAAAATGATGAAACAAATAATGTCTAGTGTACTATCATTTCTCACTTTTTGCAATATAGATTCTTATGACATGATATTTTCTTTTTCTTTTTGCTTTTTCTATTCTTTTTGTTTGCTTTTCTTTTTCATACACACTCACAATGCAAAACAATAAAATAAAAGACAATGGAATCAATACATGACATCGACTTATTATATTTTTGACTTTTATATATTTTTGATTTTTGTTTGGTTTTTCAAAAATTCGAATTAATCATGGTTGATTAACCCTATGGATTGAATTAAGAATTCAAACCGTCCGGACAAAAAGGATTTTGTGAAAAGATCTGCCAGTTGTTTGTCGGTATGAACTTTAATCAAAATTATTAAACCTTTTTCAGAGTTGTCTCTGAGAAAGTGATATCGAATTTCGATATGTTTGGTTTTTGAGTGTTGAACAGGATTAGCAGTAATGAACATAGCAGCAGTATTGTCTATGTAAATAAGAGTTTTGAGAAAGTTAAACCCGTAGTCAAGCAATTGATTTTGTAGCCACAAAACTTGAGAATATCCTGCAGATGCAGCGATATACTCTGCTTCAGCTGTGGATACAGAAACGTTGGTCTGCTTTTTGCATTGCCAAGAAACAAGTCTAGGACCCAGAAATTGACATCCACCCGTAGTCGATTTCCTGTCAAGAGCACACCCACCAAAGTCACTATCAGAATAACTATATAATTCAAAATTTCCTTCATAAGGATACCATAACCCGAGATTCGGTTTCCCTTTGAGGTATCTGAAAATACGTTTAACAGCAACCAGATGCGACTCTTTCGGATCAGACTGATATCTGGCACACACACATACAGCAAACATAATGTCTGGTCTTGATGCAGTAAGATACATCAGTGAACCAATCATCGATCTGTACAGTGTTTGATCAACGGATTTGCCTTTCGGATCCGGCTGTATCTTGCAATTCACATCAGATGGCGTTCGAATAGTCTGACAATCTTGCATCTTGAACTTTTTCAGCAACTTCTCAACAAACTTTGATTGGTTGATAAAAATTCCGTCTGCTGACTGTTTTACTTGCAATCCGAGAAAGAAATTAATCTCCCCCATCGAACTCATCTGAAATCTTGATTTCATGATTTCTTCAAACTCTTTGCACATGGACGGACTTGTTGATCCAAAAATGATATCATCCACATACACTTGAACACATAAAAGATCTTCATTTTCCCGCTTCATGAATAAAGTTGGATCAATCTGACCTCTTGTAAAACCATGTTCTAGCAAATGTTTAGATAACGTCTCGTACCAAATCCTTGGAGCTTGATGTAGACCATACAAAGCTTTGCTCAATTTGGATACACGATGTGGATACTCAGGATCCTCAAAACCTGGAGGTTGTCTGACGTACACATCATCGGTAATTGGTCCATACAAAAAAGCGCCTTTAACATCCATTTGAAACACTTTAAACTTCATGAAAGAGGCATAAGCTAGAAAAAAGCGAATAACTTTAAGTCGAGCGACCGGAGCAAACACTTCTTCATAGTCAATATCTTCTTCTTGAGTGTAACCTTGTGCAATCAGTCTGGCTTTATTTCTGACCACAATGCCACGTTCGTCTGGCTTGTTCTTGTACAACCATCTTGTACCAATCGCATTTTCTCCTTCAGGTAAGTAACTCCTCTTGCATAGCTTCAATCCAACTGTTATCTTGTAACGCTTCTGAAATGTTCTTTGGTACCACTTGAGAAAGAAAACATGAATAAAGACAGATGTTTGCATGTTCAGTCTGACTTCTCATAGTTCTCTGATTCAACGGCCCAATAATCTGAGATAAAGGATGATTCCTGTGAACTCGATGAGTTGGAATTGAATCTCCTTGTACTTGCGTCTCCAGATTAGACTGATTCAGATTCGGTAGATCTTGTAGAATTATAGACTCATGCGGAGTGAAATTAGGAACTTGTTCTAGTGAATTGATGAAGTAGTCAAATGATTCTGGAATAGCTTCAACATTCGGATCTGATGATGGTTGATTTTGAACAGATCCACCATTATTAGGAGAATTTTGCGGATTAACATCATCACCAAGATTGTTTGAATCTTGATCTTCTTGAGAACCAGAAGGACCCGGAGCTTGACTGGATATACCATGATCAGGATTATGAAACGACATGAACGGATACTCAGAATTGAGATTGCTATCATCGTCATTATCAGAATCATCACTGAAACATCCCAAGTCTCCTGATTCTTTTCTCACTTTTCCTGAAAAATCAAACAAGTTAGAATTGAAAGATTTTGATAACGAATCTAAATCAAACAACCATTCGGGACCATGAGCTACTGACGGAAACGAATTTTCTAAAAACTTCACGTTAATAGTTTCAATAACATTGTTTGTTTTGCTATTAAAAACCCGATAAGCTTTAGAAACAGACGAGTAACCAAGGAAAAATCCATCGTCAGATTTTGACTCAAATTTCCCGAGATGATCACTTAAATTTAGAATCGATACAGGACAACCAAATGCTTTCAAGTATGAAATATTCGGTTTTCTTTCAAACAATAACTCATAAGACGTTTTATTTTTATCCCAAACCAATAACGTCCTGTTTTGTACAAAACACGCAGTAGCAATAGCTTCGTCCCAGAAAGTGATAGGGATTTTGGCATCTGCGAGCATGGATCTTGCTGCTTCAATCAGTGTTCGATTTTTCCGTTACGCAACCCCGTTTTGTTGAGGGTTCTTGGAGCACTAAATTGGCGCGCGATTCCTTTTTCTGCACAAAACAAATCGACATTAGAGTTTTTAAACTCGGTTCCGTTATCACTTCTCAAGATTTTTACTTTACAATCCAACTGATTTTAAACTTTGATGATAAATTCTTTTAACAACTCAGCAGTTTCAGATTTAACATGCAAGAAATAAACCCAAGAAAATCTAGTAAAATCATCAATGATGACAAAACAATAAGACTTCTTTCCGATGCTTTGAACATTTGTTGGTCCGAAAAGATCCATATGTAGCATCTGTAAGGGTTTTGAAATGGAGTTTTCTGGCTTGGACTTAAAAGACATTTGGTGATGTTTTCCTTTCAAACATGCTGGACAGAGATCAGTTGTTGAGAATTTCTTTGACGGTATTCCCACTGCATGATTTCCAGTCACTAAACGATTCATGTTTCGGAAGTTTGAATGGCCCAGCCGTCTATGCCAAAGCTGACTCTCATCATTTGATGCATGCGCAATAAGACATGTAGTTTCGGTTTCAGCATCAATCTGCGACATATCAAGCTTGTATACATCACGATCTCTTGGAGCTTTAACCACCACCCACTCATTGTCAATCTTGAAACCTAGTTTGAGTATGTAACAAAAAGAATCATCAAATAATGTTGAATAAGATTTGTCACAAATTTGAGATACACTTAGCAAATTAAAGTTCAACTATGCACAGTAGTTGACTTTATCAAAGCTAATGACCCCATTTGACACAGTTCCTTCTCCAGTAATTTTTCCACCAGCATCTCCTCCAAACGCAACATGTGTACCATTCTTTAGCTTAAAATCTTGAAGCAAGGCATGATTGCCTGTCATGTGCCGGCTACACCCACTATCAACAAACCATGAGTTGATAGGTCTTCGAGGGCGTACCTGCATTTCAACAATTACCTAGTTATTTTGGTCAACCCAGGCCCACATGGTCTTGGGTTTTCCGAATCTATCTGTAACAGTAACTTGTTGATAATGAAGATTTTGAAAATTTGTTTCATTTGAGAGATTTGGTTGAAAACTGTTTCGCCCATTGGCTTGATTTGTTTGCTTTCTTCTTAAAGCAATGAACCTTTCCTCTAACTTAGGATCAAGGTTATTTTCAAATTTCTGATTTCTCACCATCAAAGCTCTCGGCTTAAAACTGTTAACCTGCACATTTCTTGATGAAAAGTCATTAAAACCAGAATTGTTTCGTTTTAAAGTTCTCAAATCAGGAGAATGACTTCGGTTAATTTTTTGAAAACCAAAAGATTGATTTCGTTGTAAATTTGGAAACGGAGTCATTTCTCTTGATGAGTTTTTTCCGAAAGAAACAATCTGCAGTATTATGATTTCTCCTTTCACAAATATCACAAAATTTGTTATAAAAACATTCCTCTGAAGAATGATTTCTTTTGTCACAGTAACTGCAGTACCTTTTAAAGAAACACTCAGCAGTAACATGATTATAACGATCACAAATCTCACAATGTTTCTTGCTAATCCTAAAGAGCCGATTGTTAACTTTTGAAGTTGAACCCACTCGTGATTCATTATCAGTTTTGTTCGGTTTTAGATTAACTTGATTCTTTTGTGGAGATTTTGATTGTGACTGTGACTGTTTGTGATCAAGATTCGATTTCTTGGGAACTTGGTTCGATTTTAAACCATCTTGTTTGGTTACCTTCTTTGGTTCAATTCTTTTATCATTGACAGCGGAAGACTTAGGACCTGAACCTGTTTTCAGACCAGAGTTAGATTTGATTGAAGAATTGATTTGGTTACCATAAGATCCATTCATATCGAAAGTTCCTGCAGATACAAACTTGATTGTTTTACCTTTTGACACTTTCTTCTTGACAGGTTTAACATTGTCAGTTTTAACAGTTTGAGCTTTGGTGTTGTCATTCGATTTTATGACACTTTTACCTTTTGACTGTTTTGTTTCAGATTCATTCACTGTTAATTTCGATTTCTGCATCTTTGCCTTTGAACCTTCAGTCTTCTTCACTGCATTTTTCTTGATCAGTTGATCAGCAACTTTCGCCTTTTGCTCATTCTTCCATTTGATGTATTCTGGATCATTGTATCCTGAAAATTCACCTTCATCCTTCACCTTTTCTTCTAGCTTAGGATTCAGTTCCGGATATTCAACAAGTTGTATTAGAACAGGCTCTGATTTGTTGCTAGCTTCATCATCAGCTTCAACTGTCACGGCATCATCTTCTTTCAAACTTTCAATCAACACTTCAGATCCTTCGGATTCGGATTTACTTCTTTGAATTTCTTTGAATTTTCGTTCATTTTCAGGTGAATGATCAAATTCATTGAAGTTTTCAGGTAAAGTTTGTGTGATTGATTTAGGCATTGGTTCATGAGTAAAACCCAATCCTAGTTTGTTTTTGTTACCTCTTTCACTCACAAGTTGTTTCACCATTGTTTTACAACATTTTACCTTTGTTAATTCAACTTGTGTGACTGCATGAGCAACCTTTTCTTGTTCGAAAATCTTTGTCATTTCTTCAAGTTGTTTGGTTACTAGTTCCAAATCCTTTAAGGTTTTGTTCCATGATTCTTTAAGTGACAAAATCTTCTCATCTGCAATTTTATGATCAATTTTAAGTTGTTCGTGAATTTTCTCATGTTTGCTTAATTTGTCACCAATTTTAAATGAATGAGTTCGATAATGTTCCACTTGTTTAATGCATTGTTCAGAACATAACCTACCTTTAACATCATCAGACAAAGGAACATAGTTAGGGGGTAGTTCGATACTAACCTTTGGTTATTCAGCAGATGATGAAGACTCATTGGATGTAGCCATGAGCGCAACTTCTGGTTTAGATTCTTCAATAGGATCTGACTTTGCACTCCAATCATATTCTTCAGAATCTTCACTCACAGTATCAGTTACTTTACCATCTCCTTCTTCAGACCAATCTTCCTCAATTTCACATACTAACGCCAAACTTGAAGTGAGATCAGATATAAACTGTTCCGCATAAGCACTCCAGTCATATCCATCTTTCACACTAACCACCAGTGCTTTAGTCTGATCTTCTGGCTTCTTTCCTTCATCTTTCAGTTCTGGCATTGGAAGACTTTGATATGGCTTCTGCATGAAACGTTGATTCCTGTTTTGATAGCTTGAAGACTGTTGCGAGTTCTGACTTTGACCTTGATTATGTCCACTTGAACTGGCTTGATCATTGTAGTTCTGATTCTTAGGAGCCTAGCATTCCCTAGAAAAATGACCATAGCAGTTATAGTTGAAACATCTGGCCTTTGATTTGTCAAACCCAACAGTTTTGTTTGCATGTGGCTTGTAGCTTCGGTTAACATATGCATGTTTCTACGTTCGATATGCAACCATCACCATTTGCCAATTTAAATCCATTTCCTCAACATCATCAGGATCCATTTCGAATAGATCTTGAAGCACAACATCCATCTGTGTTAAGTGA
Source organism: Tagetes erecta (assembly GCA_030867185.1). Taxonomy (NCBI): domain Eukaryota; kingdom Viridiplantae; phylum Streptophyta; class Magnoliopsida; order Asterales; family Asteraceae; genus Tagetes; species Tagetes erecta. The sequence goes on along the minus strand of CM061492.1, from coordinate 29,054,705 downwards.
CTTCCTTGATATGCCTGAAAGCTTGCCATGAAAGCTGTAAATGCAGTCTTGGTCTCGTCATCTTGTAACAAGATGTTCATCACATCTTTCACTTTTGCTTGAATAGTAGAACTTTGATTTTCTGATTGAGTTTTCACATTCTGACTTTGAACTTGAGCTCTGGGTGGAGATTGAGGTTGAGAATAAGTTGGTGAATTTGGGATGTATGAACAGTCAGTATAGAAACTTGCACCAACAAATAAGTCACCCTCATCATCAATCTTAGCAGATTCTTGAGCCAGAAAGGCATTCTCCACAGTGTTAGCAGGATTCACAATAAACTTGTACTGTGCATGTGAACCAGTTCTATCAGTATTTCTAGAACTTTCATCAATCTCTACTTCCTCTATCTTTGCAATGAGCAGATCCAAATCCATCGGAAACTTTTCAGTATGCTTCAGTAGTGTCACAGTTTGTTTCCACGATGATGGGAGAGCACATAGTAATCTGTCATTCAGATCTTGGAGATCTGTCTTCGCACCCACATTGGTCATTTCAGTAGTCAGATGAACAAACCTATTCATCATCTGGTGCACAAACTCTCCAGCAATATGTTCAAATAACTCCAATTGTCTCTTCAACTTTTGTTTCTTGAGACTTCTTAGTTGTTCACCTCCTTCACAGATTGACTTCAAAGCTTTGAACAGTGTATAGCCCGTTTGATAAGTATCCAACCTTGACAGTACTTGTAGTGGCAATCCTTTACACATCAAAGAGTAAGCTTTACTATCATTCTTCACTTTTTGTAAATCTTCTGCTGATAAGTTATCTTCGGGATAAGGTTCAGTAGAGTCTTTGGTGTAGGTACTTGCACTATCCGGAGCAGTCTGTGTAGGTATGTGTGGACCTTTATCAATCGACTTCCAAAGATCATTGTCAATCGAGCATAGATGATGCTTTAGTCTAATCGTCCAATTCTTGAAATCTGCACGGTTGACTAATCTAGGAACACGGTTGTCAGAGTCATCATTAGGAGCCATTTTAAGAAATTTAAAGAAAATATATATTTTTTTTGAGTTTTTAATGATTTTTGAAAAGAAATAGTTAAAATGCTAAACTAAAGACAAGTAAATAATAACAAGATAAGATAACAAGGTATGAAACAACTGAAAATGGATCACACGGCTGAACAGTGAAAATTTCTTCTTCACCCGGCTGAACAGTAACTTTTCTTCTTCACCCGGCTGAGAATGTTCTTCACCCGTCTAAACAGTGACCCGGCTTAACAGTTGACAATCTTCAATACTTGCAATCTTCACCCGGCAGAACAGTTACCCGGCTGAACAATAACACTTGACACGGCAGATATCTTGACCCGGCTAGAACTTGACACGGCAAAAGGCTTTACACGGCTGGACAGTTGATCACCCGGCAGATGATCTGTTTACCCGACTGAACAATTTATCAATCACCCGGCTGAAAAATGTTAATCACCCGGCTGAACAGTTTATCACACGGCACAATAGTTCTTGATTCGGCTGAACAGTACAACGTTTTTAACTTAAAATCCTTTACCCGTCTAGACAAAAATCCTTTACATGGCTGCACAGGACCTAATTTGTTCACTAATCTAAGTCCAAAGATTTTGTCTAAGTCACAAGTATCACCCGGCTAGTTAATCTTCAACCTGTTCATCCTGTTCATCATCTTTGTCATGCGAATTTTTCTGGGTTTAACAAAAACTTGTCCAATTTCTTCAAAAATCACACCCAATCAGTGAAATGTACCGATTATCAATCCCTAATATCAATCAATCCAAAACATGATCAAATTTTGATGAATTTGAGCAAAATTTTTGATCGAACAGTAAATTTTTCTTTCTTCTTAATTCCTCAGATCTGATGATAATCTGATGGAATTTGCACAATCGTTGTGAATTAGAAGTGATTGCGATGATAAATCACAACTAAAAACAGCAACAATTCATTCAGATCATGATTTTGAGCAATATTGATGTGTTTTGCTTGATGAATAGCGAAGAACACAATACCAACAGCTCTGATACCAATTGATAGGTTCAATTAGATCGATATCGCTCAATGATCAGAATGATTCAAGTACACAAAACAAGCAGTTCAATCAGCAACACAATTCATTACTAATAATTCACTTGTATTGATGATCAAAGCAATATTGTAGTACAAAATGCGCAGGAGAATGTAAGAACACACACACTAATTCTCTCTCTAGTATGTAATTGTGATCTAGACTCTCTCTCTAACATTCTCTTACTACATGCTTTATGCAACAATACATTTAGGGAAAATACAAAATTAACCCTAAACTATACAAAATGTATAAACAAAGTACAAAGTAAATCTTTAACTAGAAACGAGCCCTAACAAATCATATAAATCAAAGAAGCAAAATTGACTCAGTTGCATCCCTTGTGCAGTGGCTACAAGTTTTATCCTAAACCCATCAATTTCTATAGTTTGTGCAAACAAGAAATGCAATCCATATTTATGATCTTTAAAAAACTTAGAATTCAGAACATGACAAAATTGAGATTATCTCAGTACCAAACATCCAAAAATATATGACCACCTATAATTTCATCATGGAAATATGTGATTATTTAACATAACTTCAAAATCTCAATTTCCATTATCACCACACTAATCAGAACTGGAGATTAATCGAAACTCTAGTTAGTCACCAAAACCTAAAACGAATCCAAAGACTAACTAACGAAATCAAATCAATTGCAAAAAAAAAAAACCAGAACTGGAAAAAGCAACAATGCTCACATACCCGATGTTCTTGGGAGATTTTAATTACTATGTGTATTGTTGCATTTGCGAGAAATCGGTCGATTTATAACCTCGTCCGGGTCAAATAGCATGAGAAAAAAGAGAGATCATATCACCATTGATTGAACAAGATCGTGAGGTTGTTTAGATTGATCATCTAATCGAGGTAAAATAGCTAATAAATATCGATATATCCGCTGGCGGAAATTCGCGAGGGAAAGGAGCCACTGAATCAGGAAAGGAATGGAAAAAAACCGAGGGTTATGGGAGGAATGATTTGGACCTGATTTGATTCCACTTGAAATGGGCTATTCTATTACATAGGCCAACCGAACATGTAAAATTTGATTTTGTGTGAATGGGCCTTTCCATTCTTTAACCTATTCCGTCATACCAAACGGGGTCTTAATCACACCAAACCAAACTTTCATCAAGAAATCAACTTTTGAAAACATCAAAAAATTTTACATAACACTACAACATTTACCTATATAATCACACCAAAAACAAATTTGATCGAAAAATCAACTTTTGAAAAAATTAAAAAAATTTCACATAAACCACAACATTTACCTATATAATCATACCAAAAACAAATTGATCAAAAAAATCCATTTTCAAAAAAATAAAAAATTTTCACATAAAACCACAACATTTTAGCTATTTATAATCAATACGTGATCAGTGAGTTTCCGCATCACTGATTGCAAACAACATCACCAAACAATCTCAGATCTAGATCCAAGCTCGGTTCATCTAGAACTATCAGTTTTTGCCTTGTCGTCACCACAACGGATGACCAATAGTTAAAGGACAATTTACACCACCTGGAACCCTTCCAGCATGATGGGGTCTGCCGAACCCAGTAGTACTACTCAAATTTTCCCGTTATACTCACTGTATATTAATAATCGCGACTAAAAGGAAAGGACTTTATAGTTTGATACGTTCATGCTAAGTAAAATAAGTCATTAGACAATAGAAATTAGTTTATCAAAACAGTTGCTCGAAGGCCAGTTGAATCTTGCCCGAAGGCCCTACCCGAAGGTATAAAACGTAGCCTCAGTTGGCCCCGCCCGATGGCATAAAGTTTTACCCGAAGGTATAAAAATGCAGTCTGCCCAAAGGCGCTGTAAAATAATTGCCCGAAGGCGTGTAAAATATTTGTATGTTTTCTCCCCGAAAAAGATTTAAAAGCGGGCAAAGAACTCACCTTAAAGTAGAAAGCAAGTATAAGCATATTATTGTTGAAAGCTCACATAGGCCCAACGCATCGACATTCACCAATACATTCCCTATTTAAACACATAACAATTTGTTAATCTCGAATTCGTTGAGCTAGGATCTTAGAATTCATCATGTTTGACTAGAATTGGAATAGAGATGGGAGGTGTTGTGATCCAATCTTCATGCACACATGAACACAATTGTAATTGAATGTTGTATTGATTTCATTGATGATAAGAATGATAATTACAATTGAGCAAAACACATCTAGAGATCTATACAAACACTCATGTGAATAATAAGCACACATTCACCCAAGGAGAGCTCATCCTTGGGTGAGGACTCACAAATGGACACTCTCCACTAAACATGAATAATTTAAGATCTATTTATAGTGGAGTCATGGTCTTCACTAGCCGCTTCTAGAAAGACCCGAAGTCAACTTCAACATTTGACTTTGACTTTATATTCTTGTAATCAACTTTGATCTCTAAATTAAAGCACTAGGATCACAATATACTTTGTAGATCATAATTTGGTTAGTTTGAGTTTCATAAAGTCCAACACAATTAATCTGTAACATTTGCACAATGTTATTATACATGTGCGCCTGATCTCTTTATTTTGGTTAAATCGTGGACTTCGATCATTATTGATGTTATATTATGTATAGCTATGATTATTAGGTACTCATGTGGACTAGGAGTAAGGGTATTTAAGCAGTGTTCCAACCATAGAAATCATTTATACTTGTATTTAGGTATTAGGATCATTTGTATTAATATGTACATGTACTTTTGGGTGAATTAAATAAAACCTTATGGATAAAATATATATTATTTGTGACAATCACTATATTAGAGCTAACACAATACATGTACAAAACATTCACATGTTATAGTCTTAAATTACTAATACTACATAACTGAATGCATATTTATTAAAAGAGTCCGGTTGCAACATGTATTACTTTGAATGCTTCGAACATAATGGTACAAAATTTATATGAGTAAACTTGTATAAAGACCTTGTGTCGGGTTTTATTATAAAATAGACCAATAGATTTGTAGAGTATTTCCATTGTATCATTATATTCTAGTTGTGTGGTATAATGGAGCAAGTATATTATTGTTACAATTAATTATCTTTAGAGTTCAACACACGGGTTTTTGTATTATAATTTAGAAATATATATACCATTTACTTAGTTATACCTTCTCTTAAGGAACACGCGTTTGAATCTATTGACGACCATTCAATTGACATTCTCTAACCAAGACACGCTCATACCACGTTTCCATACACACACTCCCAAATCACCACTACGCTACCAGTCACCATTAAAGCCAATAAAAAACATTACTTGCAACCCGTTTATAATTTTCATCACCATGAACCATCAAAAACTATCTCGAACCGCCGCTAGTCACCACAAAACACATATTCCATCAATATACAACTTACAACATCACCATTTACTACCATTACTCATCACGAATCACCATCTATCGCCTCTAGCTACCTAAAACCACCATAATCAACACTACCGCACCAACAACCACTACCTGGCCGGAAACAATTCGTCGAAACTGTTGCCACCTACAAGAACAGCTCCTATCCACCACCCTTCGTCGCCATCACCAGTCATAACACAACCAGTTCCACAGTAACAACCACAACTCACCACGTCTAACCATTATCTGACGTACCTGCTGTTAACCACAACCACGGTCGTCATCGAACATCCTAGCCACCATCACAACCACCACCAACGAACCAACACAACCGAACATCATCACTGGACGAATCATTCGCCGGAAAGAAAGAAAAACGAGCAGCAATGGTTTAAACCCTAGCAGCGGAAATTTTCAACTGGCCATAACTTTTTCATCGCTACGAGTTAGAAGACGCATTTACTATCATTGGAACCGTCTCGTCGAGACAAAGATTTGATAAATAATAGGATTCGTGGGGACGTCAGAGCTGACTGGAATCTCACCGGAAAGCTGGCGGCTGGATTTGTGGGGAAAGGATTCTAGGGATTGTGTGGAGAAAAATGATGAGGATTGAGATTTATTTGTTTATATACTTAGGGTTTCTTATTCGGCTTTTCAGTTGACAAGTATCTTGAACCATAACCGTCTCAAACACCACCTGAAATACGTGTAAAATAAGTTAGCTAAAGAATTTGCTAGTGAGTAAAACACAGTTAATAGTACGTAATATGATATCCGAGATCATTATAAATATGTTTCGCAATCTTATGTGTATAGCAATTTCATCATATTTCTCAACCATTGACCATAGAAATACATTGAAACAAGAATCATAGACCCCGCAGGTAACCTTTAGCAACAAGTCATGAGGAACCACTCATGTTACAAAAACTGATAACTATCATTTAACCGTCTCGATATACAAGTTATCAATAAATGTTTAAGCATTTAGGGACATAGCAACATAGCAACAAGCATCACTTATAGTAACTAGTAACCAACACATAGAATCAACCATAGAATCGCCGGGTTAAAATCACCTATCAGGCCATTAGTGTAGGTGGGCTTGTCAAGCCATTAGCGCTAACATCGTACCGGTGGAACTTACAATATAATATAAGTACTATTGTCTATCACATAATTTTGCATCATGCGGCCAAACAAGATTAACATATCTAATGATCTCATTTTAAAAATAGAAACAAAAGAAAAGAAACCGTAGTATTATAGGAACACGCATTTCTGCCCCAAAAGTAAAATAGTAAAAATGGGAGTGAGTTTACTTATCTCGAAATGCAAATTTAACAGAAAAAGAAACGCAGCTATAACGAACCGAGAGTCTCCCAAATATTGGTACCACCTAATAATTGGGAAAAACCCTAACTTAGAAACTAAACAATAGAAACAAAAATCACAAATCCGAGATCTAGGGTTTCGGATTTGGGATTTAGTGTTTCTAGATTAAAATTGGGAATTTTGGTACGAAACGTAATCGTATTTTTTTCGTAATATATTTTGTACGAATATGTTTTTAGTTTATATATATATATATATATATATATATTATTGGTATAATTACTTATGACAATGAGACCTTATTATTTGTATATTTGTATTAAGAATTATGTGTTTCTAAACCTTAGAATAATATTTAACTCAAAATGTGTCATTTAGGTTGTTAGGAAATTAAGGATTAATGTTTAAAGTGATTAAAATATAAAAATAAAAGAAAATGAGGCAGTGGGTCTCGAACCCGTGACCTCTGCGTGTTGAACCAACATCTACAACCACTAGACCAGGTCCTTTTTTGTTTAAATAACCCGTTTGAAATTGTTTTATCTTTTATTTACCAAGAACCCATTTCAACATTCAAGCCCTAGAACAGGAATCAATCCAATTCGTCTCATCATGTTATTCATAAGCTAATTGATCATAGCGCTTTTAATCCCCATGATCTCACGAACATTTTGACATAAAGAACTTACTTGATGGTGCAGTTTTGATATGGTTTCGAGTAGAAGAAAGTGTCGCCGGAAGAGGATTATGGTCAATCGGTTTTAGAGTGTTTAGAGAGAGATTTGAGATGTGGTGTTTTGCAAAGTGTTAATTGAGTAATTTAGATGGTTTAGGAAGGATTAAACATTGATTTACGGGTTTAATTTTGGGAAGGAGATTTTAATTTTCGAATCTTGAAATCAAACGAGTCAATATGCTACAAACCACGTCATTGGCATTCAATATGTGGTTGAAATAGATTAGGAAGGATTTGGAACGTTTGATTGATTGAAAAATTGGTCAAAACACGTCAAAATTGGTCACCGAAAAGTGGTTATAAGTCGGAAACGGCTGCCGGAACGCGTGGGGAGGAAAAAACACAGGGGGGTTTGGGTAAATATAAATTTACACTTTGGTCCATTGTGGTTTCAGTTTTGCTTAATATAGATTAAAAACTTTTAATTATAGTTTTAAAAGTTACAACATTGGCCCAAAGTTAGTTTTATATGATATATTAACTAACAAACTTAACTAAATATATTGTAACGTTTATATAAGTGACATTTTTATAGTATTAGTTCGTTTAAGTCATTAAGTGACTATTTCGAGATTTAAAGGCGGTTTTGTTTAACGTTGTCAATAGTTTTCTTGTATGAACTATATATATATATATATATATACATATATATATATACATATATATATATATACATATATATATATACATATATATACATATATATATATATACATATATATATATATATATATATATGTGGAGGTTCATTTGAGAAGACTCATATATTGCTAGAAGAAAAAGAAGAAACCTAAATCACTAAAAAAACTTTTCATTTGTTTAATTTTTTAAATAAATTCACTTCCTACATACAAATGTGTAAGGTATAAACTAAAAAAAATCATTAAAATATTTTTTACGTATGTATTTATAGCGTTTTAAATTTACCTACACACGTGTAGGTTATGTGTAAGTAACATAACATACACATGACTTCCACATGTGTAGGTTTAACAAATAAACGAAATTTATTAAATTTTATTTATTGAATATCAAAGTTAATGAATAAATGTTGCATTTCTATCATTGTTTTGTAAGTTAAAAACGTTTTTGGTTGAAAAAAATGAAGAATTTAGCAATTTCTTTTTTTTCTCGCAATATTTACTCTTCTCAAATGAACCCTCCCCTATATATATATATATATATATATATATTGAGACGCATTATTACAAATAATAATTATTTGACACACGTGACTATTTTGCGACATAAATGCAGTTATTTAATTGAGACGAGAATAACGTAGAATCCAATGCATTTATTCATAATCATAATAACGAACGTTACATTTTCTGTAAATAAATACGATTACAGATAAGAGATAAAACTTCGGGTTCGAGTCAGACGTCCCGATTCGGGTTCGGGGCAGATTTCACAGTCTCCCCTCCTTATAGAAATTTCGGCCCGAAATTTGCTCAAACCGAAGTAGAAGAAGATGATGTAAAAATATGCGGATACTTGGCTTTCATTTGATCTTCGCGTTCCCAAGTAAACTCAGGTTCACGCTTTGATTCCCAACAAAATTTGACTATCGGTATCCCGCTACGCTTGAGTTGCTTTACCTCACGATTCATAATCTCCAATGGTCGTTTAATAAATTGCATCGACTCATCAATTCGGATATCATCGATAGGCACAATAAGATTTTCATCAGATAGACACTTCTTCAAATTTGAAACATGAAACACAGGGTGAGCACCACCCAATTCCTCGGGTAGTTCCAACTAATAAGAAAATTTACCGATCCGCTTAAGAAATTTGAACGGTCCCGCATATCGAGGAGCTAGCTTTCCCTTCTTACCAAAATGGAAAACTCCCTTCCATGGAGACACTTTGAGCAAAACCATATCACCAATTTCATACTCCATAGGCCTTCGCTTTTTATCGGCATAATACTTTTGGCGATTTCGAGCTGCTAGAAGATTTTCACGGATCTTTTGGATCTTATCGGTGGTCTCTTGACACATTTCGTGCCCAGTAATTTGAGAGTCACCGACTTTGGTCCTACATAATGGAGAACGACATTTACGACCATAAAGAGCCTCAAACGGTGCCATATCAATGCTAGAATGATAACTTTTTGTTGGGGTTATTTGAAGATGTCACTTTCCAAATATAAGCGAGTGAAGATATTGAGCATCATCACGAGCAAGCACGGGTGAAGACGTTTATAATTTGTATTTGTCTTAGAATATTTGTGTAATCGTTTCGTGCTTAAATGCGCGTTTGTGCTTAATTGCACGTGGTTAGGTTACATTGTAAGGTGAATGGTATAGACTATAAATACCATCACCTAGGTCATTTGTAAGAGAGTTGCCTACATTTCATTCCACATCCTTTGTAACCTCTCCATTGATCTAATACAATTCACCTATTCATATTATCATCATCTTCATCATATTTTGCATTGATCTTCATGAACATTCAAGCATCAATACGTGATCAGTGAGTTTCCGCATCACTGATTGCAAACAACATCCCCAAACAATCTCAGATCTAGATCCAAGCTCGGTTCGTCTCGAACTATCAATTGGTATCAGAGCTGTTGGGTGATCTTTGATTGTTGTTGTTATTGATGAAATTTTAGCTACCATTAGCTTTGATTCATGTTAGTGTAAAGAACTGCAAAGTTTGAGATCAATTGGTGAAGATTTGACTGAGTTTTTGAAGAAATTGTTCATGTTCGTCATATTCACTACTCAAAATTTGAGATCTGGAATTTGTTGATATATTGAGAAATTGATGATTGAGATATGTTAGAAATCATAATCCTAAGCTTCGTTCATGATCAAACATCACTGATTTGTTGATTTCGATCCATATTTTGTCAAATTGTCTCAAAACCCACTTGTTGTGTTCTTCATCAAAAATCCGAATCTGATTGAGATTTAGCTTGTTTCAAGGTGTAATACTTTGAAGGATTGTTAGAAACATCATTCCTAAGCTAATACAAGTATTGAATTGAACAAAAACAACAAAAATTGAAGAATTGATCTTGTGTTTATCATAATTTTGACTTTGAAAAGTCAATTTGATATGAAGATTTGAAGATTTGATTGATATTTGCCTAAAAAAGTATCAGAATCTGAAGAAGAATTGAAGAATTAAGTGATTGATTCAAAGAAATTTTCCTAAGTGTTGATAATCTTGACCCGTCTCTACGTCCAAGTTTTAGTCGGGTGAAGTTTGATACTATTCAGCCGGGTGATACACTATTCAGCCGTGTCAAGTTCTAGCCGGGTCAAGTATTTTTCACTGTTCAGCCGTGTGAAGTACTGTTCAGCCGCGTGAATTTCTCAGCCGTGTGAAAGAAGAAAAACATTGTTCAGCAGTGTCACTATTCAGCCGCGTGAATCTTTCAACCGGGTGAAAACACTGTTCAGACGCATCAACTAAGTTGACATGTCCCAACTTTGACCCGTCTCAATTGTTCAACCGTCCCAAGTTGTTGACCCGTCCAAATAGTCACCCGTCCCAACAGTGACCCGTCCAATTTTGTGACCCGTCTCAACAGTCACCCGACTCAACAGTAAAAAAAAAGTCTGGAAATTCGAAATTTTCATTTTTCCAAAATTTCAAATTAGTCATTTCTAGCCACCATGACTTCCCAAAAAAATCAACAAAATGATATTGAAAATTCAAGAAAAACGTCAACGGACATGTTACCCGGCATCCAAGAAGAAAATAAAAGAGAAAAGATGTGCCCCAAAGAATGTTTTGAACAAATTGAAGAGCGCAAATTATATTCACTTTGGATTTGTGATAAACTCAAGAAAGAAGAAACCATGCACAAGAATCTGAAAGAACAACACGAAATATCTGATCAAAGAATCACATCTCTCGAAGAGTTGCTCAAGGAAAAAGAAAAAGATGTAATGAACATCAGAAAGGAAGCTGAAAAATCGAATGAACATCTATCAAGAGTGATCAACAATTTTCAAGCTGAAATTCAAAAGTTGAAGAAAGTGTCTGAGATGTTCAATTCAGAGAACAACATTCTGAAAACCAAACTACAAGAAGAACAAGAGAAGCATGCAAGTCTACAAAAAGATAACCAATTGTGTGAAGATAGATCCAAATCTCTTACACTGAATGTTGATTCAATGCTTACCGAAAAGCATAATCTGAATGTTCAACTCATGGAGCTCACTGATAAACTCAACAGATCACAATCTGATCTTGTGTTTATCAAAGTAGAAGTTCAGTCAAAGAAGAAGTTCAGCCAACCGAAATTGTTGGATCACTATCTTCTCAAGAAGAAGAAGAAAAGACACAAGAGGTTCAGTCAAAGAAGAAGAAGAAGAAAGAAAAGCAAAGCCAAGAAGAACAAGACAAAGGCCACTTCATCTGATTTTACACCATAGACTCCTTCTACTTCAAAGTCTCAAGATTTCGAATCCTCGAGTGATTCAAAAAGTGATGTCTACTGTTTAATCTGTGACTCTGAAACTCATCATATCTCTGATTGTATCTACAGTCAAGGTGTCTTTCCTTATGGGTCAAAAAATGACAAGTTCAAGACTTCAGCTTCTTCAGAGGTCAAAGCTTCACAGAAACAACAATCTTCAACAGCAAAGACTTCTCAGAAGAAAAGAAAGAAGTCTCCCTTCAAGGCTCATCAGAAGTACTGTGAGATATGTGAGATGTACAATCACATGACAATGGAATGCTGCTACAACAAGTACTGCACCAATTGTCAGATGTAAAACCACGACACAATGGAATGTTACTACAACAAGTGTTGCTTCATTTGTGACATGGTCAATCACAACACTCAGGATTGCTTCTACAACAAAAGCTCAACGATGAAGCCGAGAAGGTATGTCCAAAGAAATTCATCATCTGCAAATTCTGCCAGGCATGTTTTTTATTTTAAATTTTCTGATGGTGATCATTCAAGTGATTCATGGAAACCAAGATCTGTAGGAAAACAAAATCAAACAAATCCATTCTTGCATAAGCAATATAGTCAACAAAACCGATTTTTTTAAAAATAGGTTTAGAAATGACTATGACAGATCTTCCATGAATGATTCTAGATGGGTGTCCAAACCAAAGCATTCCTTTGGTCCCACACAAAAACAGTTGTGGAGAAAAACACTTGTTAAGAATCAAGATGAGCAGCGTGCTTCATCAATCGATGGTCCACCAAAAGATGCAATTTATCAAGAAGTTACATATATTGATGATTTCGGACAATCGAAGACCGCAATGGCTTGGATTTCACCCTCTAACTAATTTGTTAGTGTGTTAGGGACAGTTATGGAGGCCGGTCAAACAAAGAAAAGAAGACCGTGGCTGATCCCTTATCATGACAAGATACCGAATCTTGTTCATGATGCTTTCGATGCAACTGACACCAAATGGAGTTGGAAACAAAAAGGAATCATTGAAGGAACTTTTAAAACATTTTCAAAAATCAAACAATGATGGCAGTGCAAGAAACAACCGATGTTTCATTTCATCTGTTTAGATTAAGTATATTGCATGCACTCTTCATACGTTGATAACATATCTGCCATTTTCTTTTCATTAAACCTTCAATTTTCTTAGAAATTTAAAAGTTTAGGGGCAGAAATCATTATTAAAAAAAATTGATAAAATTAGAAAAATCCAAAAATATGTTGAATCTACTTGCACGCACATGAGAAATGATAGTACACTAGAGTTATTCAATGCATCATTTTAAACAATAAAGACTGAAGCGTGAAAATTGATGTGCGAGACATCTCAGACAATTATACTGAACAAGTATATTCTTTGATGATTTAACTAAATTCTAATGAGTCATTGTGGTTGAAACATATTTAGTGCATATGTATTGTCTATACAAATCAAATAGATATCTTGTGAAGCTTCCAAATTACATCGGGTAACGATGCAATCTATTCAGTGTGAGGAACCGCATCGTGAGCTTCTTTGTTGTGGTATCCACAGACCTGAAGTCTCACATGAAGTCTCTTTTGAGCTTCAAGGTGCAGCAAAAGATTCCCAAAGATGGAACAAAAAGAGTCCCAAATGTGGACCATCACCATACAAATTCCAAAAAGGAATTCGGAAGATTCCCAAAGGGAACAATAGGAAAAAGAAAAATTCCCAAAAGGAATTCAAAAGAAGTCCCAAAGTGGACCAACTTCAATTAGAACCCAAATTCCACACTGTTTATGATTGTAAGTGACCTGACGTGTTGAGATGTTCTCAGGATATTTAGATGAAGTGTATAACTTTCTAATGTGCAAGGTATGGGTCACTCAAAGCTTATTCCTAATCAACCTAATTGATCATCAAGAATAGAAAAAGTAAGTGTGTCACTTCGAGCTAATTGATTTGTTCAACAATTCATCACTCAATTACTTCACAATTCAAATGTCTATTCTCAAAACTGCAAAACATGTGTTGGATAAATTGCTGGTATGATCTCATTGTAGGTTAAAGATTCAGAATGGAAAGAGAAAGTTCCAAAAATATATCAAAAACATTGAAAAATTCAAAAAGAACAAAAAGATTTTCTTTTTTATTTTTCTTCTGTTTTGGCAGTTTAACATGTGTTATTGATGTAGGAGTTATTCATCAAGCAATATCTCATCTGATTGAGAACTTAATCTTTACATTGATGATAAATGCACATTATTGCCTAAGTTTTAATGTTTTTCTTTGAGTTGCAGGAATAGTTTCCATTGCAGAACAAGCTTCCACGCGACTTGAAGATGTTCCTGTTCAAGCCTGATTCCAGTCCTAAGATCTCAAAGTCAGATTGCTGAGTGTTAAGAATCCTCCTCTTAATATCTCATACACAGATCCCATTAACCTCTAAAGCAAAAGTTGAGGGGGAGTATTCTAAGTCAAAGAAGTCTTCGCATTCTACTTCAATCGTTGAAGAAGATCCCGCTGCTGATATATAGATTCACCGGAATCTACTCTCTGCTTATTTCTTTCCATAGCCTCTGATGTTACTCAAAAGGGAGAGAAGGATGCAGATTGCTTGTTGAAAGACAAAGTTTTGATAGCATCATCTTAGGGGGAGTACTGTTGGGTCCTCTTGAAGATAATGCATACCAAAACTTTAAGTTGCTCTCTATTCTCGTCACATTAAGATTTAAGATGATATATCGGATTTGTAAAGTGTCATCTTAGGGGGAGTACTGTTGGGGTTATTTGAAGATGTCACTTTCCAAATATAAGCGAGTGAAGATATTGAGCATCATCACGAGCAAGCACGGGTGAAGACGTTCATAATTTGTATTTGTCTTAGAATATTTGTGTAATCATTTCGTGCTTAAATGCGCGTTTGTGCTTAATTGCACGTGGTTAGGTTAAATTGTAAGGTGAATGGTATAGACTATAAATACCATCACCTAGGTCATTTGTAAGAGAGTTGCCTACATTTCATTCCATATCCTTTGTAACCTCTCCATTGATCTAATACAATTCACCTATTCATATTATCATCATCTTCATCATACTTTGCATTGATCTTCATGAACATTCAAGCATCAATACGTGATCAGTGAGTTTCCGCATCACTGATTGCAAACAACATCCCCAAACAATCTCAGATCTAGATCTAAGCTCGGTTCGTCTCGAACTATCACTTTTCTTATACGAGAATTCAATCAACGGAAGATGAACATCCCAATTACCCGTGAAATCAATCACACAAGACTGAAGCAAATCATCGAGAGTTTGAATATTTCTCTCGCTTTGACCATCCGTTTGAGGATGATAAGCTGCGCTGAGATTAAGTTTAGTATCCATAGCATCTTGAAGGCCCTTCCAGAAACGGGACATGAAACGAATATCACGGTCGGAAATAATATCAAGTGGCACTCCATGACGACAAACAATCTCTTTCACATAGAGTTGAACACGCTTTTCAGCCGAATAAGTTTCTTTGATAGGAAGAAAACGAGCACATTTCGTTAACCGATCCACAATAAATCAGATGCTATCATAACCATTAGAAGTAGGAAGCTTAGTAATAAAATCCATTGCTATACTCTCCCATTTCCAAACAGGAATTTCCGGTTGCTCGAGAAGACCGGAAGGACGCTGGTGTTCGGCTTTGCCCTCGAACAAGTCAAACCCTTAGAAACATACAAAGCTACATCTTTCTTCATCCTAAGCCACCAATAATGAGGACGAAGACTCATATACATTTTGTCCGCACTAGGATGAATAGAATAACGACTTTTGTGACCTTATCCAAAATAAGAGTACGAACACTACCCGAGAAGGCACCCAAATACGGTTCATGAAATAGAGTAGACCATCGGTTTTTGTTTCCAACTGCAAATCGGTACCAACGGTAATCTTATCATGAAAGGTACCCTCAGAAACAACGGCACGCTGAGCTTCAAGAATTTGAGACTTCAGATCAACACGAAGAGAAACACAAGAAAGCATGACGTGCTTCTTAAGACTAAGAGTATCGGTGACGACATTGGCTTTGCCAGGGTGGTAACGGATTTCACAATCATAATCATTCGACAATTCCACCCAACGCCTTTGCCTCGTATGAAGCTCTTTTTGATTCAGAATATGTTTCAGACTCTAATGATCGGTATAGACAAGACATTTGGTACCATAGAGGTAATGTCTCCAAATTTTGAAAGCAAAAACCACAGCACCTAGTTCAAGATCATGAGTGGCGTACTTCTTTTCATGAACTTTGTGTTGCCTCGAGGCATAAGCTATGACTTTACCCCGTTTCATGAGAACACAACCAAGACCCTGTTTCGAAGCATCACAATACACAACAAGGTCTTCTTGACCGTTGAGAAGAGTAAGAATCAGAGCGTTACACAACTTCTCCTTAACAATATCAAACGCTTTTTGTTGCTCGGGACCCCACACAAAAGGTACATTCTTACAAGTTAAGGACGTGAGAGGAACATCAATCTTAGAAAAATTAGCGATGAACCAACGATAGTAACCAGCTAGACCAAGAAAAGAACGGATTTCGGCAGGAGTGGAAGGTGCTGACCAATTCTTGACGGTTTCGATTTTTGCGGGATCCATTTGAACCCCGTTTTCGTTAACAATGTGAACCAGGAACTGAACCTCCTTGAGCCAAAACTCACGATTAGAAAAAATAGCATAGAGTTGCTCTTGCTTAAGCATTTGAAGAATGGTACGAAGATGTTGCTCATGATCGGATTTGGATTTAGAATAAATCAAAATATCATCAATAAACACAATAACGAATTTGACCAAAAACGGCCGACATACATGGTTCATCAAGTCCATGAAAACAGCAGGTGCATTAGTTAAACCAAAAGGCATGACCGTGAACTCAAATTGACCATACCGCGTACGAAACGCAATTTTCGGTATGTCATCTTCATGAACACGTAGTTGATGATAACCAGAACGAAGATCAATCTTAGAAAAGCAAGTTGCACCTTGGAGTTGATCAAAAAGATAATCGATACGCGGCAATGGATAACAATTTTTTACGGTGAGTTTATTAAGCTCGCGATAATCGATACACATACGAAACGAGCCATCTTTCTTTTTGACAAACAAGATTGGAGCACCCCATGGAGAGGAACTCGGACGAATGAAACCTTTGTCGGATAACTCTTGGAGTTGACTGGCTAACTCATGGAGTTTAGAAGGTGCTAGACGATAAGGAGGTTTTGCAACAGGAGTAGCACTGGGTACAAGATCAATACGGAACTCACCTTGTCGTGCGGGTGGAAGACCGGTTACTTCCTCAGGAAAAACCTCAGCAAAATCCCGCACAACTTGAATATCTTCGAGCTTCTTCACTTTCGTTTTCTTAACTTCAACACGAGCCAAAAACGCAACATAGCCCTTACGTAAATATTTTTGAGCTTCGACACAAGACATGAGTCTCAAGCCGACAGGAGATTTCTCCCCCGAGATATTCAGAATTTGACCCGATGGAAGAGGAACTCGAACAATCTTTTCCCGACACATAATTTCCGCACTGTTAGCGGACAACCAGTCTATACCGATAATAACGTCAAAACTACCGAGAGTCATAGGTAAGAGATCGATACGGAAAACATGACCCAAAAGATTAAGCATACACCCCATAAAACATGAACTAATAGAGACACCCTTCCCATTCGCTATCTCTACCACATAAGGTATATCAAGGCCCATATGACTATCAGTAAAGGAAGAAGCGAACTCTAGAGAAACAAAACTCTAGCACGACATGCTTGATTAGCATTTGCATTTGTATTCACATTCACATTAATGGGCTATGGGCAATTGTTGCGGTAATGGGTTGGATAATCGCAGCTGTAGCAAGCCCGGCCCGGAAAAACCCTATTGTTGTTGACATTTTTGAACAATCTTTGGCGAGATGCCCCACACTTTGACAGATGCTAAACTTCCAACACGGAGTTTCGGGAGCATGATGAAAGGGAAGGGAAACTTATTACATTTAGGCAAGTTCCCCGTATACGGCTTTCGGTTCACATTACCCCCTTGCGGTGCCATAGGAGGATTAGGAGTAGTAACAACATAATTAATGGCACCGAGCTTTCGCTTCTTAGAAATTGAAGAAGATTCGGGCTTAAAACCCCTTTAAGAACCTCCCTCCGAAGGCTTAGAATCATTACCAGAAGAGCCCTTGAGCTTCTTATTACCCCTCCGGGTCAAAGTACCGGCCCGCACATGATTTTCAGTAAGGCGGCCCGCTAAGGTCATTGCCTCACCCATATTATCGGTCTTACTGCCCCACACAACATCCTCAATAGTCATGGGTAAACCCTCAATTTATTGCTCAATCCCACGAGATCCGGGGGTAACCATATTAGGGCACATAGTACTAAGTTGAGAAAAACGATCATTATAGGCCACATTCTCATCGCTGTCTTGTTTGAGGGCCCAGAATTCACCCTCGAGCTTACGGATTTCACAAGGAGGGCAATACTTGTCCGTCATTGCGGTTTTGAATTCATCCCAAGTCATCTCGGAGATTTCATCCTCACCGCGTCTACGTTTCTCATCGTTCCACCACGTCAAAGCTCCCTTTTGTAGGACACTTGTGGCATAGCGAAACTTGAAATCATCAGGGCACTCACGGTTCACAAAGGTACTCTCCATACTTTCGTACCACTGGAGAAGACCAGTTGCCCCTTCAGTACCAAAGAATTTAGTGGGACCACAAGAGGTAAAGTACTTAAGAGTACAGTAGGGAGCCTTAGGTTCCTTCTTTTCGTTAGCAGCGTTCAGTTGGTTCACGAGAGTAGGCAACATGTTGGCCATTTTAGTTGCGATCGTGTTAGCAAGACGCTCAAGTTTCGTTGACATTCTACAAGATAAGATAAAAGAAAATTTTCATGAGACATAGATCAAAATTAAGATAACATAAGTTGTAATAGAATTTTGATTAAAAGAAATAATAATAGTACTTTTAGCAACATAGAATCCTTTGAAACATGCCATAGAAATCACTTAGAAACTTTAGAAACATTAATAAATGAATTTTGGAATAACATTTGAATTAATTAAGAAATTCATAGAAATAATCGTATATCGTTGTAAAGAAAAATCATAGAATCAATAAGAAAAATAAAATTTTGAAGACTTAGGAATGTGTCTGGGTTTTGACACTTAAGACTTATCAAAGTGCTAAGTTCGTTTTTCAACGTATTCGAGAAAGCGTGCTTTAGCCTATAGGTTCACACTCATCTCGAACATCCCTAGGTAAGCATATAGGTCTCTTAAAGATATTTATACGAATTGCTTTGCCTTAGAAAGGATGTCCGTGATACAGGCATTCCCCCTTCCAGATTGCACATGTTCTCACGTTTCAAACTCACTTAAGACGATGATGAGATTCCACAAAGAGAAGATCCTAATCACACAGAAGAGTCTCATGTAACTCCTTCGCGAAATCGGATAAGAAATGAGATAAAAGAAAGCATAGAAAAGGTCGTAGAAAGGAAATCAATAAGTCCAAAAGAATTCCTAAGTACATCTATTTGCACTAAGGACTCTTAGGTTATAGTCTAGGTTGGTGTGTATCTAATACCGTATCCTAGTTCCCTATAACCATGACTCTGATACCAAACTGTGACACCCTGCCGGGCGGTGGAAAACACCGGGCGCGTCAAGTGAATTGGATATCAATATTACAAAGCAAAAGACACACTAAAAGCATGTTTTAATATTATTAAAGCATAATGTCTGACATAAATGAATCAATAAATAGTCTTAAAATCGTAATAAAAGCCGACAAATAAATCAAGTTTATTTTTTCTAGGTCCAAAGCATCCTAAGTATCTTGAACCATAACCGTCTCAAACACCACCTGAAATACGTGTAAAATAAGTTAGCTAAAGAATTAGCTAGTGAGTAAAACACAATTAATAATACGTATTATGAAATCCGAGATCATTATAAATATGTTTCGCAATCTTATGTGTATAGCAATTTCATCATATTTCTCAATCATTGACCATAGAAACACATTGAAACAAGAATCATAGACCCCGCAGGGTAACCTTTAGCAACAAGTCATGAGGAACCACTCATGTTACAAATACTGATAATTATCGTTTAACCATCTCAAGTTATCAATAAATGTTTAAGCATCTAAGGGACATAGCAACATAGCAACAAGCATCACATATAGTAACTAGTAACAAACACACAGAATCAACCATAGAATCGCCGGGTTAAAATCACCTATCAGGCCATTAGTGTAGGTGGGCTTGTCAAGCCATTAGCGCTAGCATCGTACCTGTGGAACTTACAAGATAATATAAGTACTATTGTCTATCACATAATTTTGCATCATGCGGTCAAACAAGATTAACATATCTAATGATCTCATTTTGAAAATGGTAACAAAAGAAAAGAAACCATAGTATTATAGGAACACGTATTTCAGCCCCAAAAGTAAAATAGTAAAAAGGGGACTGAGTTTACTCACCTCGAAATGCAAAGTTAACAGAAAAAGAAACGCAGCTATAACGAACCGAGTGTCTCCCAAATATTGGTACCACCTAATTAATTCGGAAAAACCCTAACTTAGATACGAAACAATAGAAACAAAATCACAAATCCGAGATCTAGGGTTTCGGATTTTGGGTTTTTAGATTAAAATTGGGAATTTTGGTACGAAACATAATCGTATTTTTTTCGTATTATATTTTATACGAATCCGTTTTTAGTTTTTTTATATATATTATTGGTATAATTACTTATAACAATGAATCCTTATTATTTGTATATTTGTATTAAGAATTATTTGTTTTTAAACCTTCGAATAATATTTAACTCAAAATGTGTCATTTAGGTTGTTAGGAAATTAAGGATTAATGTTTAAAGTGATTAAAATATAAAAATAAAAGAAAATGAGGCAGTGGGTCTCGAACCCGTGACCTCTGCGTGTTGAACCAACATGTACAACTACTAGACCAGGTTAGTTTTTTTTTAATAACATGTTTTGAAATTGTTTTATCTTTTATTTACCAAGAACCCATTTCAACATTCAAACCCTAGAACAGGAATCAATCCAATTCGTCTCATCCTGTTAACCATAAGCAAATTGATCATAGGGATTTTAATCCCCATGATCTCACAAACATTTTGACATAAAGAACTTACTTGATGGTGCAGTTTTGATATGGTTTCGAGTAGAAGAAAGAGTCGTCGGAAGAGGATTATGGTCGATCGGTTTTAGAGTGTTCAGAGAGAGATTTGAGATGTGGTGTTTGTTAGGGTTATTTCCTTGTTAAGATTTACTTTGTATTTTGTTTATTGTTTATATGTTTGTATATAGTTTAGGGTCTATTTTGTTATATTCCTTAAACTTGTATTTTGTTGTTATAAGCATGTAGTGTGTGTGTGTGAGGAGAGAGGCTAGATCACTTTTACACTGTTAGAGAGAGAATTAACTGTGTGTGATTTTGTTTCTCCTGCACTTGTACTACGAATTGCTTTGATCATCAATATACAAAGAGAATTATGAGTATGAACTGTGTTTGTGATTGAACTGTTTGTTTGTGCGTGTTATTCTGATCATTTGAGTGATATTAACGATCCAATTGAACCTATCAATTGGTATCAGAGCTGTTGGTACTGTGTTATTCGCTGTTCTTAAGCAAAACACATCAAAAATTGCTCAAAAACAATGATCTGAATGAATTGTTTGTGTTTTTAGGTGTGATTCATCATCGTAATCACTCCAATACACAACGATTGTGCAGATTTCATCAGATCATCATCAGATCTGAGAAATTAAGAAACTACTGTTCGATCGAATTTTTCATAAATTCATCAAAAATTGGACATGTTTCAGATTGATTGATATAAGGGATTGATAATCGGAGTGTTTGACAGCTTGTGTGTGAATTTTGGACAAATTGGACAAGTTTTAGACAAAACCCAGAAAATTCTCATGAAGAAGATGATGAACAGTAAGAACTTGGTTAAAGATTAACTTGCCGGGTGATTATTTTGACTTAGACAATTTCCTTGGACTTAGATTGGAGAACAAATTAGGTCCTGTATTGCCGTATAAAGGAATTTGTGCTTGTCGGGTGAAGAATTTGACGAAGAAAAAGTGCTACTGTTCAGTCGGGTGATACACTGTAGTGCCGGGTAAAACACTGTTACGCCGGGTGAAGAACAAAATTCAGCCGGGTAAATCATCGACTGTGTTGCCGGGTAAACAACTCTGCCGTGTGATCGAGTACTGTTCAGCCGGGGAAGCTTTTTACCGTGTCAAGATTCTGCCGGGTCAAAGACTTATTGCCGTGTGAAGTTTTTCTTGTTGCCGGGTAACTGTTCATCCGGGTGAAGAACAAAAATTATTTCAACTGTTGAGCCGGGTAACTGTTCTGTCGTGTAAAGACTTTTTCCTGCCGGGTGAAGAACAAAGACACTGTTTAGCCGGTTGAAGAAGGATTTTCACTGTTTTGCCGTGTGACTCTCTTTAGTTGTTTTTTAATACTTGTTTCTTATCTTGTCTTTAATTTCTTGTCTTTATTTTAGTATTTTAATCATTTCTTTTCAAAAATTAACAAAAACCAAAAATATTTTTCTTAAAAAAAATTGTTAAAATGGCTCCTAATGATGATTCTGATAACCGTGTTCCTAGACTTTTGAATCGTGCAGATTTCAAGAACTGGACCATCAGGTTGAGACATCACTTGTGTTCTATTGACAATGACTTATGGAAATCCATTGAGAAGGGTCCTCACATTCCAACTCAGACAGCACCAGATAGTGCAAGTACCTATACCAAAGATTCTACTACACCTTATCCAGAGGATAATTTGTCAGCTGAAGATCTAAGGAAGGTAAAGAATGATAGCAAGGCATATTCTTTAATGTGCAAGGGTTTGCCACTTCAAGTTCTATCTAGATTGGATGCATATCAGACTGGTTATACATGCTTCAAAGCTTTAAAGTCGATATGTGAAGGAGGAGAACAATTGAGAAGTTTGAAGAAATCTAAGTTGAAAAGACAATTGGAATTGTTTGAGCACATTAATGGAGAGACAGTACACCAGATGATGAACAGGTTTGTTCACTTAACTACTGAGATGACAAACCTCGGAGTTAAAACTGAACTTCAAGACTTGAATGATCGATTGTTATGTGCTTTGCCATCATCATGGAAGCAGACTGTTACTCTGTTAAAACATACTGAGAAATTTCCAATGGAACTAGATTTGCTTATTGGAAAAATTGAAGAAGTTGAGATTGATGAAGGATCGAGAAATACTGATAGATCAAGCTCACAAACTCAATACAAGTATGTGGTAAATCCTGCCAATACTGTGGATAATGCTTTTCTTGTACAAAATGCAACAAAGTTTGAAGATGAGGATGACTTATTTGTTGGTGCAAGTTTCTATACTGATTCAGCATACTTTCCAAATTCACCAACTTATTCTCAACCTCAATCTCCACCAAAAGCTCAAGTTCCAAGTCAGAGTCTGAAGAATCAGTCAGAAAATCAAAGTTCAAATGTTCAAGCCAAGGTGAAAGACGTCATGAACATTTTGTTGCAAGATGATGAAACCAAAACTGCCTTCACTGCTTTTATGGCAAGTTTTCAAGCGTATCAAGGAAGTCATTTAAGTCAAATGGACGTGGTCCTTCAAGACTTATTTGAAATGGATCTAGTTGATGTTGAAGAAATGGATCTTAATTGGCAAATGGTTATGGTTGCATACCGAACGCAAAAGCATGCATATGTTAACCGAAGTTACAAACCTCATGCTAACAAGACAGTTGGATTTGACAAATCAAAGGCCAGATGTTTTAACTGTAACCAGTATGGTCATTTCTCAAGAGAATGCAAAGCTCCAAAGAATTTCAATGACCAAGCTAGTTCAAGCAATCAAGGTCAAGGTCAAAGTTCTCAACATTTTTCAAGCTACCAAAGCAGAAATCAACGTTCATTTCAGAAACCATATCAAAGTCTTCCCATGCCAGAACTGAAAGATGAAGGAAAGAAACCAGAAGACCAAACAAAGGCATTGGTGGTAAGTGTAAAAGATGGCTATGATTGGAGCGCATATGCAGAACAATTTACATCTGATCTTACATCAAATCTGGCACTGGTGTGTGAAATTGAAGAAGACTGGTCTGAAGAAGGGGATGATAAGATGATTGAAGATGTGAGTGAAGATTCAGAGGAATATGATTGGAGTGCAAAATCTGATCCTGTTGAAGAATCTGAGTCTGAACTTGTGCTGATGGCTACTGCCAGTGAGTCTTCATCATCTACTGAACAACCAAAGGTTAGTAATAACTTACCCCCTAACTATGTTCCATTACCTGCTGATGTTAAGGAAAGGTTGTGTTCTGAACAATGCATTCAACAAGTAGAACATTATCGAACTCATTCATTCAAAATCGGTGACAAATTAAGCAACTTGATCACAAAATTTCTGATGAGAAGATTTTGTCACTAACTGAATCATGGAACAAAACTTTAAAAGAACTGGAACTAGTGACCAAACAACTTGAAGAAATGACAAAGAACTTTGAACAAGAAAAAGTTGAACATGCTGTCACACAAGTTGAATTAAAGAAAGTTAAAAGTTGTAAAACAATGGTTGAACAACTCGTTAATGAAAGAGGTAACAAAAACAAAACCGGGTTGGGTTTAACTCATGAACCGATGCCAAATTCAATCACTCAAACCTTACCGGAAAACTTTAATGAATTTGATCATTCACCTGAAAATGAAAGAAAATTCAAAGAAATTCAAAGAAGTAAATCCGAGTCCGAAGGATCTGAGGTGTTGATTGAAAGTTTGAGGGAAGAAGATGGTTTGACAACTGAGGCTGATGATGAAGCAAGCAACAAATCTGAAAACAAACTGGAGCCTGTTCTTATTCAACTCGTTGAGTATCCAAAGCTTAATCCCGAACCAGAAAAACCGGTGAAGGAAGAAGGTGAATTTTCAGGATACAATGATCCTGAATACATCAGGTGGAAGAAAGAACAAAAGGCGCAAGTTGCTGCTCAGTTGATCAAGAAGCAAGAAGTGAAAAAGACTGAAGTTTCAACTGCAAAGAAGCAGAAATCTAAAACAATGAACAATCAATCTGAAATGAAACAGTCAAAAGGCAAAAGTGTCTTAAAATCAAATGAAAACACCAAAGTTGAAAGTGTTAAAACTGACAAAGTTAAACCTGTCAAGAAAGTGTCAAAAGGTAAGACAATCAAATTTGTGTCTGCAGGTACTTTCGACATGAACGGTTCTTATGGTAACCAAATCAATGCTCAAATCAAATCTAACTCTGGTCTGAAAACAGGTTCAGGTCCTAAGTCTTCCGCTGTCAATGATAAGAGAATTGAAAACAAAAAGGTGACCAAACAGAACAGTTTAAAATCGAACCAAAGTCCCATGCAATCAAAATCACAAACAAAGACTCCACAGAAAAACGTTAATCTAAAACCGAACAACCATGATAATGAATCACGTTTTGGTTCAACATCAAGAGTTAACAATCGGCTCTTTAGGATTAGCAAGAAACATTGTGAAATTTGTAATAGATATAATCATGCAACTGCTGAATGTTTTTTTAACAGGTACTGCAGTTTCTGTGATAAAAGAAATCATTCTTCAGAAGAATGTTATTATAACAAATTTTGTGATATTTGTGAGAGAAGGAATCATGACACAAAGGATTGTTTCTTTCGATCAAACTCAACAAGAGAAATGACTCCGTTTTCAAACTTTAACAAAAATCATTCATTTGGTTTTCAAAATATGAGTCAAAGTCATTCTCCAGTTTTGAGAAATTTCAATCGAAACAATTCTGTTTCTAACTTGTCAAGAAGTGTGCAGGTTAACAGTTTTAAACCAAGAGCTTTAATGGTAAGAAATCAAAAGTTTGAAAATAACCTTGATCCTAAGCTAGAGGAAAGGTTTAGTGCTTTGAGGAGAAAGCAATCAATGAACGCCAATGGGCGAAACAATAGTTATCAGCATCAGAATCTCTTAAATGAAACAAATTTTCAAAATGTTCAATATCAACAAGTTACTATTGCAGATAGATTCGGAAAACCCAAGACCGTGTGGGCCTGGGTTGACCAAACTAACTAAGTAATTGTTGAAATGCAGGTACGCCCAAGAAGACCTATCAACTCATGGTTCGTTGATAGTGGGTGTAGCCGGCACATGACAGGCAACCATGCCTTGCTTCAGGATTTCAAGCTGAAAAATGGTACACACGTTGCATTTGGAGGTGATGCGGGTGGTAAAATCACAGGAGAAGGAACCGTATCCAATGGGGTCATTAGTTTTGATAAAGTCAACTACTGTGCACAGTTGAACTTTAACTTACTAAGTGTATCTCAAATTTGTGATAAATCGTATTCAACTTTATTTGATGATTCTTTCTGTTATATTCTTAAACCAGGTTTCAAGATTGACAATGAATGGGTAGTGGTGAAAGCTCCAAGAGATCGTGATGTATACAAATTGGATATGTCGCAGATTGACGCCGAAACCGAAACTACGTGTCTCATTGCTCATGCATCAAATGATGAGAGTCAGCTTTGGCATAGACGACTGGGCCATTCAAACTTCAGAAACATGAATCGACTGGTGACTGGAAATCACGTTGTGGGAATCCCTTCAAAGAAATTCTCTACAACTGATCTCTGTCCAGCATGTTTGAAAGGAAAACAGCATCGAATGTCTTTTAAGTCCAAGCTAGAAAACTCCATTTCAAAACCCTTGCAGATGCTACATATGGATCTTTTTGGACCAACGAATGTGCAAAGCATCGGAAAGAAGTCTTAGTGTTTTGTCATTATTGACTATTTCACTAGATTTTCTTGGGTTTATTTCTTGCATGCTAAATCTGAAACTGCTGAGTTGTTAAAAGAATTTATTATCAAAGTTGAAAATCAGTTGGATTGTAAAGTGAAAGTTTTAAGAAGCGATAATGGTACTGAATTTAAAAACGCTAATGTTGATTTGTTTTGTGCAGAAAAAGGAATTGCTAGACAATTTAGTGCTCCAAGAACGCCTCAACAAAATGGGGTTGCGGAACGGAAAAACCGGACACTAATTGAAGCAGCAAGATCCATGCTCGCAGATGCCAAAATCCCTATCACATTCTGGGACGAAGCTATTGCTACTGCGTGTTTTGTACAAAATAGGACATTATTAGTACAAGATAAACAGAAAACATCTTATGAGTTGTTATTTGGAAGAAAGCCGAATATTTCTTATTTGAAAGCATTTGGTTGTCCCGTAACGGTTCTAAATTTAAATGATCATCTTGGGAAATTTGAGTCTAAATCTGACGATGGATTTTTCCTATGTTATTCGTCTGTTTCTAAAGCTTATCGGGTTTTTAATAGCAAAACAAATACTGTTATTGAAACCATTAACGTAAAGTTTTTAGAAAATTCATTTCCGTCAGTGGCGCATGGTCCCGAATGGTTATTTGATTTAGATGCGTTATCAAAATCTTTCAATTCTAACTTGTTTGATTTTTCAGGAAAAGCAAGAAAAGAATCAGGTGACTTAGGAAGCTTTAGTGACGATTCTGATAATGACGAGGATGGTAATATCAATTCTGAATATCCGTTCATGTCATTTCACAATCCTGATCATGTCAAATCCAGTCAAGCTCCGGGTCCTTCTGGTTCGCAAGAAGATCAAGAATCACACAATCTTGAAGAGGATGTGCATACGCAAATGTCTCCTAATGATGGTGGATCTGTTCAAAATCAACCATCATCAGATCCGAATGTTCAAGTTATACCAGAATCATTTGATTACTTCATCAATTCACCGGATCAAGTCCCGAATTTCACTCCGCATACTTCTTCCATTCTACAAAATCTACCGAATCTAAATCAATCTAATCTAGAGACTCAAGTGCAAGGAGGTGATATTCCTATTCATCGAATTCACAAAAAACATCCTGTCTCTCAGATTATTGGGCCATTGAATCAGAGAACTACAAGAAGTCAGACTGAGCAAGCAAACGTTTGTCTTTATTCATGTTTTCTTTCTCAAGTGGTGCCGAAGAACATTTCAGAAGCGTTACAAGATAATAGTTGGATTGAAGCCATGCAAGAGGAGTTACTTCAATTTCGCAAACAAGAGGTTTGGAAATTAGTGGACTTACCTGAAGGAGAGAATGCGATTGGTACAAGATGGTTGTACAAAAACAAGCCAGACGAACGTGGCATTGTTGTGAGAAACAAAGCAAGACTCATTGCACAAGGATACACTCAAGAAGAAGGCATTGACTACGAAGAGGTGTTCGCTCCGGTCGCAAGACTTGAAGCCATATGCGTTTTTCTTGCATATGCTTCCTTCATGAAATTTAAATTATTCCAAATGGACGTTAAAGGCGCTTTTCTGTATGGACCGATTACAGATGACGTATATGTCAGACAACCTCCGGGTTTTGAAGATCCTGACTATCCTCATCGGGTATACAAGTTGAGTAAAGCACTTTACGGTCTACATCAAGCTCCTAGAATCTGGTACGAGACATTATCCAAGCATTTACTAGAACATGGATTTACAAGAGGTCAGATTGATCCAACTTTGTTTATGAAGAGGGAGAATGATGATTTGTTGTGCGTTCAAGTTTATGTGGACGATATTATCTTCGGATCAACTAGTGAGTCAATGTGCAAAGAATTTGAGGAAATCATGAAATGCAGATTCCAGATGAGTTCTATGGGGGAGATTAACTTCTTTCTTGGATTACAAGTGAAACAATCAGCTGACGGAATTTTCATCAATCAATCAAAGTTCGTTGAGAAGTTGTTGAAGAAGTTCAAGATGCAAGATTGTCAGACTATTCGAACTCCATCTGATGTGAACTGCAAGATACAACCGGATCCAAAAGGCAAATCCGTGGATCAAACACTATACAGATCAATGATCGGTTCACTGATGTATCTTACTGCATCAAGACCAGACATCATGTATGCTGTATGTGTGTGCGCAAGATATCAGTCTGATCCAAAGGAGTCGCACCTGATTGCTGTGAAGCGTATATTCAGATATCTCAAAGGGAAACCGAATATTGGGTTATGGTATCCTTACGAAGGAAATTTTGAATTATATAGCTATTCTGACAGTGATTTTGGTGGTTGTGCTCTTGACAGGAAATCGACTACTGGTGGTTGTCAATTTCTGGGTCCTAGACTTGTCTCTTGGCAATGCAAGAAGCAGACCAACGTTTCTGTATCCACTGCTGAAGCAGAGTATATCGCTGCATCTGCAGGATGTTCTCAAGTTTTGTGGTTACAAAATCAATTGCTGGACTACGGGTTTAACTTTCTCAAAACTCCTATATACATAGACAATACTGCTGCTATGTTCATTACTGCTAATCATGTTCAACACTCAAAAACCAAACATATCGAAATTCGATATCACTTTTTAAGAGACAACTCTGAAAAAGGTTTAATAATTTTGATTAAAGTTCATACCGACAAACAACTGGCAGATCTTTTCACAAAATCATTTTTGTCAGGCCGGTTTGAATTCTTAATTCAATCCATAGGATTAATCAATCATGATTGATTCTATTTTTCGAAAACAAAACAAAAATCAGAAAATATAAAAGCCAAAAATATAATAAGTTGATGTTAAGTATTGATTCCGATGTCTTTTATTTTATGTTTTGCATTGTGTGCTTGCATGAAAAAGAAAATAGAAAAGCAAAAACAAAATATAAAATCAAAAAGAAAAGAAAATATCATGTCATAAGAATCTATATTGCAAAAAGTGAGAAATGATAGTTACACTAGACATTATTTGTTACATCATTTTTAAATAAAGACTGATGAATGTTAATTGATGTGCTAGACAGCTCAGGCAATTAGACTGAAAAAGTAAGTTGATTGTTGACAAACATAAACTTAATGATCTTTGTGTTAAGTTCCATTGTTATACATGTCTAGATATATATCTTTTGATACATTGCTTGTGATGATAGTTGTGCATGATCGGGTAACGATGTAGTCTATTCAGTGTGATGAACCGCATCGTGAGCTTCTTTGTTGTGGTATCCACAGACCTGAAGTCTCGCACGAAGTCTCTTTTGAGCTTCAAGGTGCAGCAAAAGATTCCCAAAGATGGAACAAAAAGAGTCCCAAATGTGGACCATCACCAAACAAAAATTCCAAAAAGGAATTCAGAAGATTCCCAAGGGGAACGATAGGAAAGAAAAATTCCCAAAGATGGAATTAAAAAGAAGTCCCAAAGTGGACCAAATCCGAATAGAACCCAGATTCCACACTGTGTATGACTGTAAGTGACCAGGTTTTGTACAATATGCATTCAGGTAGTGGTTGATAAGGAAATATGTTGACATATGTATGCATGTGGGTCACATAAGTCATTCTAATCGAACCTTAATTATCATCATGATACTGAAAAAGTAAGTGTGTCGACTCGAGCTAATTGGTATGTTTTCATATCATCACTCAATCAAGCATAAGTCAAATGTCTATTCAAAACTTGCAAAACATGTTCAGATAATGTATGGTATGATCTCACTGCGATATTTTGATTCATTGCATTGCATATGTCTTTATTTTTAATGTGTGTGCTTTGTGTGTGCAGGCATATGGAATCATTATTGACACATCGACATCCTTGTTAAACTTAAAAATTTCAAGAAATTTCAAGTTTAGGGGGAGAATAAAATTGAAGAAAAATATCTACAAAAATCCAAAAATATTTGTTTTGAATAAGTGTGTTTTGAATGAACAAGATTATGTGGTATGAAAAGCAAAAGTATTGAATATGTTAAAAACAAACCCAAGGTCTTGTGAATTGTTTTTATGAAATTGCTTCGGGATATAGAAAAAATTGGTTGTGCAAAAACATTTTTGAAAAAGAAAAAGAAAAATGATTTTTAATTGAAATTAATGATTATTGTCTTGTTTAATGTTGTTTGATAATTAATATGACAAACATTCATATCTTGTCTAATTAATATGTCGGAGAACGTTTGCAGGTGCAATAAATGACGTTGAAAAAGTCAACAGACGAGAAAAGTGAAGAAAAATCGCAAGTGTTATTGCCGGGCAAAGATATCAGATACAACTGTACAGCCGGGTAAAGAACTGTTTTGCCGGGTAATGTTGTAAGTTGATACATGCCGGGTGATTGAGGAAATGGTGAAGATATTAAGACCACTGTACAGCCGGGCAATGATCATGTCAAATACAGCCGGGTGAAGGTCATAGATATCTTGCCGGGTGACAAGTGTTTACTATACAGCCGGGTAAAAGAGAAATCTTCTTGCCGTGTAAAGGTATGACACTGTGTTGCTGGGTAATGAAGAAGAAAGCATGCCGGGTGATATAGAAGACAACTATGTTGCCGCGTGAAGAAGAAGATTGCCGTGTGAAGAAGGTTGCCGTGTGATGAAGAAAGCAAGCCGGATGAAGAAGGAAAGCAACTGTGTTGCCGGGTAATGAAGAAAGGTTGCCGGGTGATGTTGAAGACTACTATTCTGCCGGGTGATGAATAAAACCCATCAGGTGTAGTTGTTCCTAACCTTTACCCGTCACTACAGTGACTTACCCGTCTCTACAGTGTTTGACTCGTCAAGTGTTTCATATGTTTGTGACTTGCCTTATGTACTTGACCCGTCACTACAGTACATGACCTGTCACTACAGTACTTGACCCGGCAAGGCTTATTGGGCTTATTTTATTTACCCGTCACTTTTGTTGACCCGACACTTAAAGTTTGACCTAAATTTTTGACGATACAAAAGACCGCCTCTTCACAAACACTTATCATTTCACACACTCACTTTCACACAAATCCTCTGAACTTAAATCGCCGTGTTATCATATTCAATCGTTTGCTCTGTAACAAGGTTGATCGATTGGATAAGGTAGTGATTAAGTGTTTTTGACCTAAATAGACCTGCAAATCAACTGTTAAAAGGAAAAACGATGATGAACAGTGTTTCGTGCATTGAATCGACACTTTGATTCTGTGTGTTAAAACCTAAATCGAATGTTGTTTTATGTACAAAATTTGTCGATCATCAACATTCAATCACTCATTTGCACTAAAACACCTTAAAATCAACTGAATCAAGTGAAATGGTCATAACTGTTAAAATCACCATTGATGAACTTTGAAGCACTTACAAGTTAAACATCAAAATGATGAAATATCTGTTTTAAAGTGATTAATACTTATTAAAACTGAACCAAAACATGATAAACAATTACATCATCAAAATGTCAAAAATTATGTCTTAAGTGATTAACTGTTAAAATTAAAACATGAAGTATAATCTTTAAAATTCAATGTTGTTTGATTAAAATGATGAAAATCAGGTTATTAGAACAATTTAGGATTTAAAATGATTATGTGAATGTTTTGCTTTCTAACTTTTATTCAAACACTTATGATAAATTTTGATATGTTTTTAATGAAGAATCTAACACATTTGTCTTGTTTTGTGTTTGTTTGTGTTTTAACAGATGGAGAATCTCAAGTTTGAGCCTAAACACAATTTGGTAGCATGTTTGGATGAATCACTTCCTGAAACAGATGGTTACAGGGATATGATCAAGTTCATCAAGAGGACCAAATATGTGTATGCTATATGTGCCAAACCGGTCATATATGCAAGGCTGATTAAGAGCTTTTGGAGGACAGCAGAGGTTGTTAGAGATGAGAATGGTGTTACTGTTGTTCGAGGCAACATAACTAGAGATTGGGTACTGACAGTTTCTGAAGAAGCCATTAGACATGCCCTGAGGATTGATGAAGATGAAGTTGGTATGATGGATGAGTTGACTATGGATGAATGTAAATCGTGTTTTGTTAATATGGGTCATCCACCTATATTTCCAAAGTCACAGTTTTATAGGGCTAAGTTGGGAAAGAAGTATAAGTTGCTGTGTTATGTTGTACAGCAATGCATGTCCAGGAGGAGTGCAGGATTCGATAATTTCCCATCAGATATTGCTTCACCAATTGTTGCCATAGCAGAGAACAAGCCATTCAACATGTCGAGATGGATTATGAATGGTTTTGTATTCAACTTGGTGAAAGGCAAGAGGTTTAAGTTTCTCATGTACCCGAGATTCTTACAACTGATGATCAACATTGCTTATCCTATCATCAGAACCGAGGGTTATGCTGGAGGTATGCTATATACTGAGGACATGAACGATCTATCTTACCGAAAGATGAGTATCGGGAATGTGCCTGATGTTGAATTGTTTGACTATATGAGAGATATAGCCAACAATGAAGAAGATGTAGAAGGTGTTTATTATCATATTTCGAATGGTGAGATAGTCAATCCACAGGATCTAGTGGATGAGGTGCCTGATAACCTGTTGGATGATGACGAGTACTTTGCTCGTCATCCAGAAGATGAAGAAGATGATGGTAATGATGATGGTGATAATGATGAGGATAGCGATAGTGAAGATGAACAAGATGATGGTGGAAATGATGGTGCTGAATCTGAATCTAATTCAGAGGAGGCAGAGACTGTTGAAATAGCCAAACCAATGGAGTTGAATATAGAGAATGTTGAGGTTAGTGAGCCGATTGTGATAGAAGAACCTGTTGAGGTTGCTTCAGTTGAAGAAGAAGTTGTTGTTGAAACTCCAAAGGATGTTAGTGTTCAATATGTTAGAAGAAAGAGATCGAAAATAGTAAAAGAATCTGTGATTGTTGAGCCTGAAGAGATTGATGTACTTCAGATTGCTCAGGAGGCAATGGCCGAAGCTGAGACTATGACACAGATAGTTGAGGAAGCTGATGCTGGCATTGTTGATCCTATCACTGTTGATATTCCCACCACATCACCACAAGTTGCTGAAAATATTGAGCAAGGTTTGGAGTCTTCACTAAACTTTGTGTCAAAAGTAGATGAGAATGAGAAGGAGAAAAGAATAGCTGAGTTAGAGGATATGGTGGCAAAACTGATTGAAGCGAATGATTTGTTGAAAGCTTCAAATGAACGGAAAAAGAAAAGGTTTGATGAGTATTGGGATATTCATAATCAGAATTTGAAAACCTTCAAGAAGTTAGATGAGGATCATGTGAAGCTAGTTGATGAACATGTGAAGCTGAAGGATGATTATGAAAAACTGAAAGAGGAGCATGAGAATCTGAAATATGATTATACAGAACTGAAAGCTGAATGCAATACGTTGGAGGCTGAGAAAGAAATGCTAGAAAAGGAGTTGGAGGAGACTAAACCGAAGAAAGCTGGCTCATCATCAGATAAAGATTTCTCTGAAGAAGTAATGGAAGTGACTGAATCGCATGTGCCAAAAGTTTATTTGACCAGAGCTCGAGGCACTACGAATGTTGGCATTAGGGTGGAATCACCAATCATCATTCCCGATGAAGCTGTTGCTGAAACTGTCATCTTTGACAAAGCTGAGGGAAAAAGGAAGATAGATGCGATACCTGAGATTTTTGGTGATGAAGGAAGTTCAAAGAAGGCTAAGATAGATGAAACAGTGCAGATTGAGCCGATTCAATCTGTAGCTGTGATTGAGACTGAGAATGTGACTGAAGCTGAGATTGCTAAATCAGGTTAGATTGAGCCGATTCAATCTGATTCTGTAGCTGAAACTGAAGTGTTTGTTGTCACTGATAGTGAAAAAGAAGTTGGTTCTGAAGAAACAGTTCAGGTTGAGCCGATTCATCTGAAGCTGTTGATATACCTGAAACTGAAGCTGAAGTTGCAAGTCAGTTTGAGCCGGTTCAAACTGACGATGCACCTATGATTGAAGCATTGGATGATCTGGACGATATTGATTTCACTGAATCTGAAGATGAAGCTAGGCCAGAAACGAATGTTGTTGAGGAGATTCCAGATGATTTGGATCAAAGGTTTGCATACCTTGAGAAAATGAAGTATAATGCTGTATTTTTGAATGGTTTGACGGTGAGTCAGATAAATGAAGAGTATGAGAAGTGCATGATTGCTCAAGACAAAGCCAAAGCTGATAAGAAAGAGTTTGTGATTGAGATGGGAGAATGGACACCAATGCAAGAAAGCCTAAACATAGAAGATTTGCCTCCGACTGAACTATATCACCAAAATCCAGATGAAATGACTGCTTCAAATATGCGTAGTTGGCTGAGTTCAAGAAATTATCCTTACAAGACTTTGCAGAGGTTGAAATCTGAATCTTTGAGGAAAATTGTTGTGAGCTTTATGAAGACCGAAAAAATGTACAATCGTATGTTTTATTTGGACTACAACAATCCTCAGTATTTCGAGTTGACGAAAAGATTCAAAGTTCTTGGACCAAAGGAGATTCCTGTGATGGCGCTACCTGAAGATGCTCACAAGAAACGACATGAATTAATGGATATGTTTCCAAGTGAAGTTAAATCTTACAACATACCAATGGAGGTGCGTGAGACTTGGCATAAATCAGCAACAGCAGGTGATGTTGTTAGGTCACTGCTGAGTAAAGGGCAGTCGATTGCTGAATTACTTGACTCGATGATTGTGCCTGAGAAGAATAAGAAAGTGAAGATAATTGCTTGGAAATACGATGAAGTTTTTGACGCTTTTATGATTAAGAGAGTAAATGGTTTATGTGATGTATACCATTACTTTTCGAGCATTTTTAAATTGGAGGTTCAGGATCTGAAAGAGCTGCACAAACTAAGGTTGATAAATCACACGCATGCTGAACGTGGTGATAAATGTGTGATGCTTCTTGATGCCGGGATTGCTAGACCACCGAAGTTTCTGGATTTTAGAGGACAACAAGAAGATTCTGCGTATGTGCAAGCTAAGAAAGAAAGGAAGAAAAAGAGATTGGTTGTGACTGAAGATATGTATCTTGAAGAATTTTCGGATGAATATTTTGACAAGGTGACAGATCCTGGATTGAAGGTGATAGATGGTTCGCAAATGACAAAGCCAATACTCAGAGTGTTTTATAATCAAGAAACTTTTGAACTGAAGCTTGTTCGAAACTTGGATGATTGGGACAAAGACATGATTACACTATTCAGTACTTTTGAGTTGAAGCTGCTACATCCGTCATATATTGACTTTTTGAGAAGCTATAGAATGGAGAAGTGTAAAGATGCACTTGCTGAAGCTGATAGGAAGTTATTTGTTGTGATGATTGAAGTTATAGCTGCAGCAACTGAAAAGATACGAGTCAGAAAGGCATTACTAAACTCTAATCTCGTGAGGGTTGATTTGCCAGAGATAGAGTACATGAGGATATCTAGGAAAGGAACCTTGGAGGTGAAAGTCAAAGGCCAGGAGATGCCATTTGAATTTTATGCTAACATTGACTTTGCAGGTTTAAATCTGGACTCACTTAGACGTATGAATGCCTGCCCAATTCTGACGAATGAATCCAAGCCTCGACAAGCCAAGATTGCCGAAAAGTTCAAATCATGTATTGAAGAAGCTTTGAAGGAACAAGAAGAGTATAAAGGAAAAGAGATGCTGAATGTCAAAGACGAACCAGAAGAATGGTAAAAGAGATTGATGCTGATCAAAGATGAAAAAGATTGAAGATTTGCTGAAGATCCAAAGATAAATCTTAGGGGGAGTACTGTTAGGGTTATTTCCTTGTTAAGATTTACTTTGTATTTTGTTTATTGTTTATATGTTTGTATATAGTTTAGGGTCTATTTTGTTATATTCCTTAAACTTGTACTTTGTTGTTATAAGCATGTAGTGTGTGTGTGTGAGGAGAGAGGCTAGATCACTTTTACACTGTTAGAGAGAGAATTAACTGTGTGTGATTTTGTTTCTCTTGCACTTGTACTACGAATTGCTTTGATCATCAATATACAAAGAGAATTATGAGTATGAACTGTGTTTGTGATTGAACTGTTTGTTTGTGCGTGTTATTCTGATCATTTGAGTGATATTAACGATCCAATTGAACCTATCAGTGTTTTGCAAAGTATTAAACGAGTAATTTAGATGGTTTAGGAATGATTAAACCTTGATTTACGAGTTTAATTTTGGAAAAGAGATTTTGATTTTCGAATCTTGAAATCAAACGAGTCAATAGGCTGCAAAACCGCGTGATTGGCATTCAATATGTGTTCGAAAATATACTAGGAAGGATTTGGAAGGTTTGATTGATTGAATAATTAATGGTCAAAACGTGTCAAAATTAGTCGCTGGAAAGTGGTTATAAGCCGGAAACGGGTGCTGGAACACGTGGGGGGGAAGCCGGAAACGGTTTCAGTTTTGCTTAATAATGATTAAAAACTTTTAATTATAGTTTTAAAAGTTACAACATTGGCCCAAAGTTAGTTTTATATGATATATTAACTAACAAACTTACCAAAATATATTGTAACTATTATGGAAGTGACGTTTTTATAGTTTTAGTTCGTTTAAGTCATTAAGTGACTATTTCGAGATTTAAAGGCGGTTTTGTTTAACGTTTTCAATAGTTTTCTTGTACGAAGTATATATATATATATATATATATATATATATATATATATATATATATATATATATATTGACTCATTATTACAAATAATAATTATTTGACACACCTGACTATTTTGCGACATAAATGCAATTATTTAATTGAGAAGGGAATAACGTAGAATCCAATGCGTTTATTCATAATCATAATAACGAACATGACATTTTCTGTAAGTAAATACGATTACAGATAAGAGATAAAACTTCAGGTTCGAGTCGGGCGTCCGGATTCGGGGCAGATATCACAATTCAGACATCAATCTTTTTAGACTTCGATAAGGATAATTCCTTGACTGTAACCACCACCTCATGTCACTAGCAGACATTTGTTCTGGATCCGGATGGTGCAACTCTTCAGGCGGTAAATCATCAATATCAAACTCTCGTGAAGTGGATGCCACTCACCTGGTTCGATAACAATGTCATTTTCATCCCCGATCACACAATCTTGATCCGCAATGCACTTCTCATATTCTTCGTTGATTTGAGATACTGTCAATCCATTTAAGTAGACTTGATTATATTTCATACGTTCCAAATATGCAAATTTTGTCTCCAAATCCAACTGGATATCATCAGTAATATCCGTAACTTTTTCATCTTCAATCAGAGCTTGCTTTACAGCTACTTTCTCTGTTTGAACATGATCACCTTCCAACACCTCATTTTACCAATCATCGTCCATATTTAGTGCATCGATCATTTCATCTTGGGCCGGTTCTGAAACTTCAATAACTTCATATAATTTTGCTTTCTTTACAGATTCAGCAGCAGGCTCAACATCTGGCACAATATCATCAATCTTTCTTTTTCCAGCAATTTTTTCAGCAACATATGAAGCCTCAGCTTAATCTTCTATTACAGCCTTTGATCTTGTGACAATCTGATTTTCAGGCTTTGAAACCTCAGTCGTTTCATCAGGAATATATTCTCTGTCACTAGAAGATTTTTCTGACTCAGTTTCCTGTTGCTTCATAAGATCCAGATCAACTTTGAGATTCACATTCTCTTCTTTAATAAGCTCATATTCTTCATACAGCTTTTCATACTCTTCCTTTAATTTGTTGTACACTTTTGTATTCTTCACAACAAGAGACTTGATTTTGTTCTGTTCAGCATCTCGTTCAGTCACTATCTTTTCAAGCTTCTCATTTCTAGCATTCAAATAATTTATCATCAATAAATAGTGAGCTATCTCCTCATCTTTTGATAAAAACGACACATCCTCTGCCACATTTTCTGTTGGTGCTTCTTCCACATCTATCACATCCACTAATTTAGTGATCTCAAGGGAAGACCCCTTGGATACACTATTAATCTCATTAGTTCCAATGGTCTCAGTACCATCAGATATAATCACTTCTTTGTCTTAGGATTTAATCTATTCAGTATCACTCTCCATTAATACCTCGGTATCTCCTGATGCAATAACTTCAGTTGACCCGGTGTGAACTGATTCAATTTTCTCCACTTCCATTATTTCGGCATTTTCAGATAAGATACGAGATGCATGCACTGGAGTTGTAGCTTCATTGTCAGTTTGTGCCACCTCTCTGATAGGCTTCCTTCCTCATATATTGTAGCTCTACTCTCTCAGCTTCTAAACCATAAGCAACAATATCTGGATACTCTTCATTTATGATCATCTGTATAAAACCTCGGATACATCAAGAATT
Organism: Tagetes erecta; assembly: GCA_030867185.1. NCBI lineage: Eukaryota > Viridiplantae > Streptophyta > Magnoliopsida > Asterales > Asteraceae > Tagetes > Tagetes erecta. The sequence continues at coordinate 29,015,507 of CM061492.1, read as the reverse complement.
TATTCTTCATCTCCTTGGTAATGTTCTACACAAATCCATTAAGTATCCACTTTTCCATATTAAATGGCTGATTCATCACCACTGCCACTATTGATGATTCCAATTCATAAGAGTACTCTTTGACATACAGTGATGGAATACATAACACATTAGCTTCCAATGGTCACAAACCCTTTCCCTGAAAAACTGTTGGCGTGGAAACTCAACAGGGTGACCCATTGCTAGAAACACTTCTTTGCATACATGTAATGGAAGAATATCAGGATTAGTTGTGTCATTTTCTCCCATACTTAGTGCATTTCTAATAGATTCTTCTGACACCTCTATCATTCTATCAGATGATATAAATCCTCTCAACACTTCTTTGCCTTTTTCATTGAGTTCCACTGTGGATAATCTCAAAAATTTCCTGATGAGATTTTTGTATATAATAGGCTTGGAACACATAGCATACACGTACTTGGTCCTTAGCAAGAATCTGATTGTGTTTTCATATCCAGCAAACTCATCATAATCTTCATCAAGATAAGTTGCAACATTATGTTTCAGTTCAAGCTTCATTTCAGCCATTTATCTGCACAACAAGACAAATGTGTAGGATTCATTTTTGATATTTTTAAAACTTTACAGATAAGATTTTTTACATGTTAAATGATATAGAGGTGTTTTAAATGAATGATATGATGAATTCGATCAAGTTTTACAAATTAATTTTAACATCACAATGGTTGATTTTACAAGTTTTAAAGACCAGTCGCAAATCCCTTTTTCCATTTTTTAACACATTTTAGTTAAAATTAGTCGATTTTGACGACGGATCTAGTTTTAGAACATGATTTTACCTTATGAACGATCTATCAATGTCTCTAAATCAGTTAAGATCAAAGATTTCTAAAAATGGGTTCAAGAATGTGAAACGGTAGAAAACATTGGTTTAGACGGAAGAATGGTTGAAAAGTAACAAGTGTTAGGGTTTTTATAAGATTTTGTCCGTTTGGGCACTGTTTGTCCGTATGAACAAATTTTAACTTGTTCGTTTGGGCACTATTCGTCCGTATGGGCATGAACTTAACAAAAAATTATAATTCTCAAGTGTAAACCATGAGTTGTCTGTTTGGACACTGTTTGTCCATATGGGGACGTCAGTGTGGATAAACTTAGAATTATAACAAGATTGTGTAAGTACTTAGATTGAATCTAAGATATCAGCCGTTACAGGACTGTTTGTCTGTATGAGATCATAAATCTTCCAACACTTAGGAAAATTTCAACAACTTAGGAAACGAATACACCTTCACTTGATTTCACTAATTGTCTGAGCTGTCTCGCACATCAATTATCGCGCCTTAGTCTTTATTATTGAAAAGGATGCATAAGATAAATCTAGTGTGTCTATCATTTCTCACTTTGTGCATTTCAGATTCTGTTATTTTCTTTTTTATTTTGATGTTGATGCACACACACATACAATAAAATATATAAAAGTAAGCCCTTTTCCGAATTATCTCGAAGAAAATGATATCGAATTTCGATACTTTTGGTTTTAGAATGTTGAACCGGATTGACAGTTATGAACATAGCAGCAAGGTTGCCTATGTATATAGGTGTTTTCAAAAAATTAAAACCGTAATCCAAGAGCTGGTTTTGCAACCACAGGGCTTGTGAACATCCTACTGAAGCTACAATGTACTAAGCTTCTGCTGTTGATATCGATGCATTGGTTTGTTTCTTGCATTGCCATGAAACAAGACGTGGTCCAAAAAATTGACAACCACAAGTTGTTGATTTTTGATCAAGAGCACATCCATCATAGTTATTGTCAAAATAACCATGTAGCTCAAAGTTTCCTTCGTATGGATACTAAAGACCAAGAGCTGTCTTTCCTTTCAGATGACGAAAAATTTGTTTGACTGCGACTAAGTGAGATTGTCGTGGATCTGCTTGAAATCGAGCCCAAACACACACACACCGCGTACATGACATCTGGCCTTGAGGCAGTAAGATAAATTAATGAGCCAATCATTGAACAGTATAGAGTTTGATCCACAGATTTTCCTTTTGAATCTGGCTCGATTTTTGAATTCAAATCAGATGGAGTTCTAATTGTTTGACAATCTTGCATTTTAAACTTCTTGAGTTACTTGTCAACAAACTTCTCTTGGTTGATAAAGATTCCATCATCAAGTTGTTTCACTTGAAGACCAAGAAAGAAGTTTATCTCTCCCATAGAACTCATCTGTAATCTTGCTTTCATAATTTCTTCAAATTCTTTGCACATGCTCGGACTTGTTGATCCGAAGATAATGCCATAAACATACACCTGTACACATAACAAGTCATTTTTCTCCTTTTTGATGAACAAGGTAGGATCAATATGACCTCTAGTGTAACCATGATCAGTGAGATTCTTAGACAATGTCTCGTACCATATCCTTGGAGCTTGATGAAGACCATAAAGAGCTTTCTTCAGGTTATATACATGACGTGGAAATTCTGGATCTTCAAAACTCGGAGGTTGTTTGGCAAACACATCATTAGTAAGAGAACCATACAAAAATGTTCCTATGATATCCATCTGGTACACTTTGAATTTCATGAAAGATGCATATGCTAGAAAAAACGTGTATTACTTCTAATCGTGCAATAAGAGCAAACACTTATTCATAATCAATGCCCTCTTCCTAATCGTGTATCCTTGTGCAACAAGACGAGCTTTGTTTCTGACAACGATTCCTCTTTCGTCTAGTTTGTTTTTGAACAGCCACTTAGTTGCAATTGCCGATTCTCCTTCAGGTAATGCAACCAGTTTCCGTACTTCCTTCTTTCGAAACTATAACAGTTCTTCCTGCATAGCCTCGATCCAACTATTTTCTTTCAATGCCTCCATGACATTCTTCGGAACCACTTGTGATAGGAAACATGAATACAAACGCACATTTACCTGAGATTGACTATGGGTTGTGCGTTCACCCAAGGATCAGATTATCTGAGATAGTGGATGATTCCTGTGAATACGTCGAGAAGGAATTTCACCACCTTGAATATTCACTTCCAGATTTGAATGATTCAGTTCTGGTTGATCTTGCAAAACCGAATACGCATGCAGTTGAAAATTTGGAACATGAAATGGTGAATTTATGAAGTAATCCACTATCATCTATTCTTTCACTGTCAGAAACTGATGAAGAATCCGATTGAATAATTTCATAACCCTCTTAGGAGATTGATTTGTTGCTTCAAGAACTTCGCTTTCATTTTGATTTTTCGGAACAGGAGTATGAACTTGTTGTTGATCTTGATCCTTATTGACTTCTTCAAATGATAAAGATGGATAAAAGTGATTTGAATCGTTAGTCATCACCTGAATCGTCGCTAAATGATCCTAGATCTCCAGCTTGATTAGTCTTTGAACCTGTAAGATTAATCAATTAAGAATCCATCGAGTCTAATAAAGAGACAAGATCAAATAACCATTCAGGACCTTTGTGTAACAGATGGAAATGAGTGTTCAAGAAATTTAACATTAGATGTTTCAATCACAGTGTTAAGTTTTGAGTTATAAACCCGAAAAGCTTTTGAAAGTGATGAATATCCAAGGAAAAATCTATAATCTGTTTTTGCATCAAATTTTCCTAAATAATCACTTGAATTCAAAATAGACACTAGACATCTAAATGATTATAAAAATTCAATATGCAATTTTCGACCAAAAATTAACTCATAAGGAGTTTTGTTTTTATCAGATATAAGCAAAGTTCTATTTTGTTAAAAATACGCTGTGGAAATAGCTTTATTCCAAAAGGTAATTGGACGTTTTTGCATCGGCAAGCATTAATCGGACAGCTTCAACTAATGTGCGATTTTTCCTTTCAGCTACTTCGTTCTTGGCGCACTGAATTGCCTTGAAATGCCTTTTTCTGCATAAAATAAATCAACATTAGTATTTTTAACTCAGTCCCAATATCACTTCTGATAATTTTGACTTTACAATCCTATTGATTTTCAATTCGAATGATAAACTCTTTAAGATTTAACTGGTTTCAAATTTAGAATGAAGACAGAAAACCCAAGTAAATCTTGTAAAATCATCACTTATAACCAAACAGTATGATTTCTTTCCAATACTTTGCACATTTGTTGGTCCAAACAAATCCATATGCAACACTTGTAAAGGTTTGAAGTTTGAGTTTATCAGCTTGGACTTATAAGATGCTCAACGTTGTTTTCCCTTCAATCATGCTGAGCAGTAATTAGTGGTAGCAAATTTCGTGAATGGAATTTCAATCACTTGGTGTCCTGCTGCGAGCTTGTTCATGTTTCTGAAATTTATATGTTTGAGTCGCCTATGCCAAAGTTGGCTTTCATCATTTGTTGCTTTACCAATCTTCACTAAACTGAAATCCTTATTAAGATATAACAACGAGAGTCATCAAACAAAGTTAAAAATGATTTATCACAGATTTGCGAAACACTTAGTAAATTAATGTTCAACTGCGACAACACTGAAATTTCTGACTTTTCTCTTCAGTCTTTTCCCTAATATATTCAAATTTTCGGGACGAAAATTCTTTCAACAAAGGGATGATGTGACACCCGACATTTTCAGATTAACATTGTAACTCAATTCTGCTAATTAAAAGATAAATATTACAAAACTTTGGATTAAAAATAAATATTAAATAAAAACTAAAGGACTTCTATGCAATTTTGTAATAGTTAAAATCATATATAACAAACCCACCGTAAACCTACTCCACTCGATGTCACTGCCACACTAGACTCCCAGCAACCATGTCCACCACCTGTAACTGTCGTTGAACACCACCACTGCCACCGGAACCTCCATAGCACACTGGCGAAACTTCCTATACATATCGCGATTCGTTCGGTAAGTTTTAACTCTTTTTCGTCGATTTGTTTTCATTACGGTTTCGATTTCGGTTTCGGTTTCGGGCTACGATTTTGTTTCGATTCAACTAGGCTTCTATACATATGTATATACGGTGTGTGTGTGTATATGGCTTATGTGTGTCGGGACTAATGTCAAATTCGACCTGTATGGTTATTTGTATACGTAGCAGTCTATAAAATTAGGTGTATGGTCATGTTTTGTGTTCGGTCGGTGTATATGTGGGTGTGTATATGCATATATATGTATGCAGGCGATCCATGTGTGTTGCTGAAATAATTCATGTGTGTGTTTCTCTTGTTTAAATGGAATAGGTTTAATTGTGTGTGCTTGACATTTATGAGGAGATGATGATAATAATGAAAATGAAAAGTTGTAGGGAATGTATATATGTATTAATGCAACACATATAGCAAAAGATGTGATATCATGCGTAATATATTGTGTAAGTGTGTACGGTTTATGGATTGGGTTATGAGAGTAGGTAAACATGTAACCATGTGTAAATGCAAATTCGGAAAGTAACAAAATTGGATGCTAATGTCATTTTGATGAAGATGATAATATGAGTGTGACATGTATATATATGAGTTGTGTAAGTGATTAATAAAAATATGTCATGTGCGGTGTATTATTATATATATATATATATGTGTGTGTGTGTGTGTGTGTGTAATTTTATGTGCATATGAGTCGAGGGGATGATATATATTAATATATTTAAGTTTATGTGGGATGATCCATTTTTATTATTACAAATTATGTGAACGTGTATGAGCATGCATGACGAGTTTTTGTATATGTAGTGTTTGACATAAAAGGATAATTAAACTAATTAACTAAATATTTTTGTGTGTCACGTGTCAAAACTTGAATTATTATCTGACAATTTATAATGGGGTTCTTGGGTACGAAACCGAGTCAGAAACAAGAAGCCGTACAAGTTTTCTATAAAACTCATTGTAACCAATTAGTGACTATAAACATGAAGTGAGACTACCTATGATTTTATTTGCTAACTTGTTTGTAGTTGCGCACTCTAAGGTGAGTTTCACGGCCCCTTTTACCTTTACTTTTACTTATTCTTTTTGGGGGAGATAACATGCTGTAATTACTTTCTTTACAATCTTGGTTCTTAGTATGATCACATGCGTACCTAGTGTCAGTACTTTTGCCTTACGTTTGGACCGTTAATTATATTGCAAAGCGAGGAAATTTTGAGTAGTACTACTGGGTCTGACAAACCCATCCGAGTTGGTCGCGCCAGCACGACTTGAGGTCGAACGAGTGTTTAATTGTCCTATCATTTACCATGTGTAACACCCCGATTAAAATGATGTATGACGCTTATGATATATGTTATGATTATGATAAATGTAATGATTATGAAAAGTATAATGAAGAACGAAAATGATTATAAATGTACGAGAATGTAAAACGTGATGACTAATTACTTGGTAATTAGAAAAGGGAAGGATTAATGAAGAGGTTATGATGTAATTATGGGCCATTAAGGGTGAAAAAATGAATTAGGCCCAAAATGGTAAGTGGATTAGTTAAGAGGTTTTCCTAAAATAGCCTAATTACCTAATTAAGGCCCAAAGCCCACCTAAAACCCTACCCCATATGAAAACTCCACTATTTAAACAACATTCCAACCACCATCCTCACTTCACCATCTTCACAACAACACACACAAACCCTAATCTCTTTTGAAGAAAACTAAGGCAAGAAAGAGAAAAATCAAGAATTTTGTAAAACAAAGTGTAGATCTGAAGTTAGAGGGTGTTAAACAACAGGTAATCAAGGTAAAATCATTCCCTAAAACATGTTTTCATAACACAAAACGAATCTAGCCATTAATGGAGTTTTTAAGGTTTTCAAAGGTTTCAAAAAAATCAATAAAGGTTGCATTTTTATGTTTAAAATCATGGAAAAAGCTTAGATTTGGTCATATAAATGATAAAACAAGGTTTTGGACGTAAAAAGTTTGAGATTTGGTTGAAAAATGAAGATTTTGGGCAAAAACCGAGCTGAAACCCCGTTTTGCGAAACTGTTGTTCATCTTGCGACACTGTAGTGTCACCTATGCGACACTGTAGTGTCTCATGTTTCTGAGATCTATAGTTGTGTGTCTGAGTGTGCATAAGTCCCAACGAAAGTTGGGCATGAGCCATGCGAAACTGCATGAGACACTAGCTGCGACACTAACTGTGACACTAGCTGCGACACTAATGAAAAAAATGACGATTTTCCATAATAACTTAAATGCAGATCGTGCACCATTTCCACTACCATAACCTTGTCCAAACAAGCAAGATCACCTAAGAATCAGGTGAGTTCTAGACCTCACTTTCGTTTCGTTTTAAATACTTTTTGAGGCTAACATGCATACCGATATACTTATATGATCACCCTACGGGTTGACTAAAAGAAGATTATACGATTGAATACGTGTTGACTAAATGAAGACTATACGATTGAATACGTGTTGACTAAATGAAGACTATACGATTGAATACATGTTGACTAAATAAAGAGTATATGAATGAATGCGTGTTGACTAAATGAAGAGTATGTATAGAAATGGTAGAAATAGAGACAATAATCCGGCTGGGATTTACAATACCAGTGAAGAACCGATATATCGGTAGACTCCGCACGGGTCGAAGATCTAAGATCTGGCTGGGGGTTATAATACCAGTGAAGATATCTTGTAAATACCGGTGGACTCCATTAGAGTCGAAGAGTTATGATCCGACTGGGGAATTTAATACCAGTGAAGAACCGTTATATCGGTAAACTCTGTAAGAGTTGTAGTTACGTATTAGATAATGATATTAAATACGTGTAATACAATGAAGATATGAAGCGTACTAAATGGCTTTACTTTTAAAACTAGAACTCACTCAGCGTAGCTGACTTTTGTAAGCATGTTAGATTGATGTGCAGGTTTGAAGATTTAGAGAGCTGCTTGGCGGGAGCTAGAGACTTGTTGAAGACTGGCATTGAAGAAAATACATTTACTATCAAATTACAATTTTGTAATGTTTTTAAGAAGTTTTTAAGACAAATATGATGATGTAATGATGTTTTAAACAAGTATTCTGCTGCATTTTTGATTTATTTAATTTATGGTTGTTTTTATGCTTATGAATGCCAACTGTGGTGCTTTCCGAAAGGCGGGCGTTACAAGTTGGTATCAGAGACAAAGTTTAAGAGAAAATGGGTAAAATGTTTTCAAAAGAAAAACCTAATACCTAAACTGAAAATGGGACCGAAGTAAGAATGCCAGTCTGCTAGCTCCACGCCAACGAGTAAAGTATGAACAACAATGAGCTGTATAAGAAATGTCTGTGATATATATAACAATGTAAATGCTACGCTTGAGTACTGATGATGCAATATGATGATGAACTATGTCTGTATGCAATAGGACAGTAATTGAGATGCTTGTAGAAAGTTTGTATGCTATGAGCAAGTGTTAGAAGAGTAGAAGAATAGGTTTCGTGCTTATACATGTTCCGTGCCCTATATGTGCTAGAACGTTCTTACATCATCTAGATTAGGTTTGAATACTGACGGGACTCAGGAGGGGTATGTTTAGAACGTGAATAGTAAAGTAAGTATGTCACAACCCCAACACGGAGGGCAGTCCCAGGATGGATGGTTGCCCCGGGGGTTACACGCGCGTGACGAATGGATATCAGGAGCAACGCAGCGAAACAACAACATACATACACACATAGCTTAAAACTTAAAGCTGTTCATATATTAAACTTCTAAACAACAATTACATAGTTCTCAAAATGAAATATGATTGTTTGATACATAACATCAACAAACTAAATTTAGCAACTATTCTAGGTCCAGAGCGTCTATCTTCTAAGCCTGCAAGCCCTCTACCTGCTCTAGCCTCAACAGTGCTTTCCTGCCTCACACGGCACCTACGATGTGTGCCAAAAAGTTTTAAAAGAAAGGGCAAGCTTACGCTGGTGAGTTCATAATAAAACATTTTACAAAACATTTCAAAACATTCAATCAAATGCTTGTAAAAACCTTGATCAACGAGTTACCAAGCTCCATTGATCAAAGAGTTACCACTAACTCCATCACTTACAAGCATTTCATAAACATACCAGCAACATCAGATAAATATACACAAACAATACGAATAAAACTGATGTGTTGTAAAACACATCTCGTTTTCACTGTGTTTTAAGTCGTTTTTGTTTTTGTTTGAGTCGGTTTTATTTATTTTTAGTCGTTTTTAGTTTAATTTTGTTTAAATGCTTTTAGAACAGGCTTGGCATTTAGTTTTGAATGTTTTTCAGGTAAAAACACTGATTCATGAAAGACAGATCGAGAGTCGGAGGCATAACGCGCTAAACAACAAAAACCACACGAAGTTTCTGTTAAATATGGTAGGTGGCGGCACCGCCACCTACTTCTCTACACGCCGCGGTACCGCCACCTAGGCGAGTTACGGCTAGGGTTTGGTTTAACCTAGTTCGACGAGTTTAAAAGGTGACGGGGAGAACGGTTTAGATATACGAATTTGGAGGCTGCAAAGGACGAATTCGGAGCAAAGAAATTGGAGTTTTGAGCACGAACTCAGTTCTGGGAGGTTGTGATCGGGTAGTTTTCATCCAACATACTTGTGTTTGCATGCGTTGTTTTGATTTCTTGTCATTGATGCTCATGAATACATTAAACTTGAATGATTTTGTGTTTTTAACTTTAACTATGAACTAATTTTATTAGTTACCTAGGTTGATTGCTATTGTTAACGGTTTATTAATTAAAGTTTAGTTATTGGTTGTTTGATAAAACGAGTTAGTAATTTTATAAAAGTTTGATTTCTATATTCTATGGTGTGTTTTGAATGAATGAATGGATTATGTTATTTGTTAAATCGCCTTACGTAGCTTTGCAAATGTCTTTTGTGTATGGTTGCGTATCAATATCGTTAAATTTTGTTTTCGTGTTTTGAATGGTTTTCTAGACGTAGGAACCATAGGAGGTTAATTAATAATTCAATAAATTCATTTGTCCTACTAAGTCCAATACCCGAGAAGTGAGGATTTGTCGGCGTGTCTTGTTTATCTAGTCGTTAGAAATAGGGTACGTGAGGAACTTTTCTAATAACGAAGTAAACTTGTACGTTTGAGTCATAGAATTAACTATTAAACCACCCCTTGTGTCTTAGGATATATTGGATCGGTAAAACTGAGAGGGGAGCCGATCATAGGGTATTTAATTACTGTTAAAGGAACCGAGAGGCGATTTAACTAACTAGTGGGCTTTAGCAACACTTCGGATAACCAAAAGGTCACACCCGGATAATGGTCTAGGATCCTTAGGAAGTTGGTGGAGATGCAGTTTATGATCCTAGTTTCGTTTTAACAACCAAGTCTAAAGTTTAATCAATAATCGGTCACCATTAGTAACAACCTAGGTAACGTTTTTCTCAAATCTGAATCAAGTCTTAATTACGTTTTCAATTCGTTAATTTTAATTAAAGTCTTTAAATTTATTTTTATTTACTTTATATGCTTTCAAACAAAACCCCAATCTTTTCAATCAAATTATTTAATTTGTTAATTTTGTTATTCAGTTGTGTCTCTAGGGTTCGATACCTGGTCTACCGTTAACTATACTATCTCACGTCAGGTATACTTGCCTTGTGTGGTCTAGTTTAGGGTAAATTAGGATTAAATTAGAGTGTTTAAATTAGGTTTTATTTGTTAATTTTTATAGACCGTTTTAGCACATCATGTTTTTGGCGCCGTTGCCGGGGACACTTGGCAATAGCAAAATTAACTTTGATTAGTTTAGTTTGTTTGTTTAGATTATCTTTTGTTTGTTTGTCTTTTATTTTATTACTTAGTTGTTTTAATCTTAAGTTTTAGTTCGTTTTAGTACTCATATTTTCTTTTGTTTCAGTTTTTGCAGTCTATGCCACACACGCGCTGGCAAGGAGAAAAAGAGCATTCACCATTTACAGATCCAGAGCTCGAGCTTCACGAACGTAAGCAAAACCTTCGTGAAAGGTTGAAGGAAGTGTTGAATTCAAGGTTTAGAGACATTTCTCCGGTTCGTAAATTCGAGATGGGAGATAACGCTAATCCACCAAGGCGCACGGTTCACCAACAAGCTACTGAGGGGGTTTTTGGAGCACGTTCTCCTATTGCACATGGAACTTTGACCAACACCAACAAATGGCAGATTCCTTCACATGTGATGAGCACCATCTCGAACGTCACACAGTTTCATGGTTTGGAAGATGAAGATGCTCAATCACACTTATCCCGGTTTACTCGCATCTGTAACACTTTTAATATTGCCAATGTTACTGTAAATGCTATTTACTTGCGTTTGTTTCCTTTCACTTTACAGGGCCGTGCTCTTACTTGGTTCGAATCTCAGCCGCATGACTCCATCACTACATGGGAACAACTCTCGGATAAGTTTTTGAGCAAGTACTACCCACCATCAAAAGCTGCACATTTGAGGAATTAAATCCATTCTTTCAAGATGGACCCCGATGAAGCCTATTACATGGCTTATGAAAGGTTCCAAAATTTGCTTGCTAAATGTCCTAACCATGGGTTGACTGAATGGGCCTTGGTTGAGAAATTCTTCAACGGGCTCACACCGGCTAAGCAGGAAATGTTCAATACTTCGGTCGGGGGACATGTGATGGAAAAGAAGACTAGAGAGGAGTGCGAAGATCTTTTCCAGAGTTTTGCGTTAATTGATCAACAGTCATCTTCTGCTACTCGAAGTACTTCTCAAAATACTACGGGTACTCGTGGTATGTATCATGTTAAATCTTCTGAAGATAATTCGGATCCTCAGGTTATTGCTGCCTTGGCTACTTTGGCCAAGGAAATGAAGGAAATCAAGATGGGTATGACCAAGTGTGAGTACTGTCGAGGTAACCATGATACTTCAGTTTGTCCGACCATGGAACATGAGCAGGATGACTTTGTGGGTAATATGAATCAGAATCGGAACTCTAACTCTGGATATGGTAATACTTATAATCAGAACTGGAAGAACCACCCGAACTTTGGGTGGAGATCGGGCGGAAATGGTAACCCACCTGGTTTCCAACCTCGCGCCGAACAGAATCAGGGTCAATCTTCAGGGAGTGGTAATGATACCAAGGAAATCAAGGATATCTTGGCCAATCAAACTCAATTGTTGACTCAACTTATCTCTAAGGATCAAGAGACACAGAATCGGTTGAGGGAGCATGACAGTATTTTGAAAAATCAACAGTCTGCTTTTCTGGATCTTCAAAGAGTGGTAGGTGATATGGCAAGGAGGATGGAAGAAAGACCTATGGGATCGTTTTCTGGTGGTACAGAGATGAACCCGAAAGCTACACTTAAGGCTATGACAACTAGAAGTGGTAAGGGGGGAGAAAACGAACGACCACCGGTAGAAGAGGAAGAGCCGGTGGATGAGGAAATTGAAATGGAATCACCGGGAAAGGTTGAGGAAAAGAAAGATTCTACTACTGACGGGTGAGAAAGTGCAATGTAAGAAGGACGGAGAGACAAAGAAAACTCCAGTTGATCTTAGACACGTTCCATATCCTGCTCGTCTTATGCAAGACAAGTATGTTAAGGAGTTTGGGTCTGTTAGGGCTCGTTTCTAGTTAAAGATTTACTTTGTACTTTGTTTATACATTTTGTATAGTTCAGGATTTATTTTGTATTTTCCCTAAATGTATTGTTGCATAAAGCATGTAGTAAGAGAATGTTAGTGAGTGAGGCTAGATCACAATTACACGTTAGAGAGAGAGTTAACTGTGTGTGATTTACATTCTCCTGCATTTTGTACTACAATATTGCTTTGATCATCAATACAAAGAGAATTATTAAGTAATGAATTGTGTTGCTGATTGAACTGTTTGTTTATGTACTTGAATCATTCTGATCATTGAGCGATATCGATCCAATTGAACCTATCAATTGGTATCAGAGCTGTTGGTATTTTGTTCTTCGCTATTCATCAAGCAAAACACATCAATATTGCTCAAAAATCATGATCTGAATGATCTGTTGCTGTTTTTAGCTGTGATTTTATCATCGCAATCACTTCTAATTCACAACGATTGTGCAAATTCCATCAGATTATCATCAGATCTGAGGAATTAAGAAGAAAGAAAAAGTTACTGTTCGATCAAAATTTTGCTCAAATTCATCAAAATTTGATCATGTTTTGGATTGATTGAGATTGGGGATTGATAATCGGACCATTTCACTGATTGGGTGTGATTTTTGAAGAAATTGGACAAGTTTTTGTTAACACCAGAAAAATTCACATGACGAAGATGATGAACAGGATGAACAGGTTGAAGATTAACTAGCCGGGTGATAATTTTGACTTAGACAAATTCCTTTGGACTTAGATTTGTGAACAAATTAGGTCCTGTGCAGCCGGGTAAAGGATTTTAGTCTAGACGGGTAAAGAATTTGCGTGAAAAAGGTTGTACTGTTCAGCCAGATAAAGAACTATTGTGCCGGGTGATAACTGTTTAGCCGGGTAAAGAAATTTTTAGCCGGGTGATTGATAAACTGTTCAGTCGGGTAAACAATATTTCTGTCGTGTGATCAACTGTTCAGCCGGGTAAACCTTATCGCCGTGTCAAGTTCTAGCCGGGTCAAGATTGCCTGCCGTGTGAAGTTGTTCAGCCGGGTAACTATTCTGTCGGGTAAAGATTACAAGCATTGAAGACTTAAAACTGTTAAGCCGGGTCACTGTTTAGACGGGTGAAGAACATTCTTAGCCGGGTAAAGAAGAAACACTACTGTTCAGCCGGCAAAAAAGAAATTTTCACTGTTCAGCCGTGTGATCCTTTTTCAGCTGTTTCAAACCTTGTTATCTTATCTTGTCATTATTTACTTGTCTTTATTTTAGCATTTTACTTGTTTCTTTTCAAAAATCATTAAAAATACAGAAATATTTCTTTTAAATTTTTTCAAATGGCACCTAATGATGACTCTGACAACCGTGTTCCTAGACTTGTCAACCTTGCAGATTTCAAGAATTGGACGATTAGACTGAAGCATCATCTATGCTCGATTGACAATGATCTTTGGAAGTCAATTGATAAGGGTCCTCACATACCTACACAGACAGCTCCGGATAGTGCAAGTACCTACACTAAAGACTCTACTGAACCTTATCCAGAAGATAATTTGTCAGCAGAAGATTTAAGAAAAGTGAAGAATGATAGTAAAGCTTACTCTTTGATGTGTAAAGGATTGCCACTACAAGTACTGTCAAGGTTGGATACTTATCAAACGGGATATACACTGATCAAAGCTTTGAAGTCAATCTGTGAAGGAGGTGAACAACTCAGAAGTCTCAAGAAACAAAAGCTGAAGAGACAATTGGAGTTATTTGAACATATTGCTGGAGAGTCTGTGCACCAGATGATGAATAGGTTTGTTCATCTGACTACTGAAATGACCAATGTGGGTGCGAAGACAGATCTCCAAGACCTGAATGACAGATTACTATGTGCTCTTCCATCATCATGGAAACAGACTGTGACACTACTGAAACATACTGAAAAGTTTCCGATGGATCTGGATCTGCTCATTGCAAAGATAGAGGAAGTAGAGATTGATGAAAGTTCTAGAAATACTGATAGAACTGGTTCACATGCACAATACAAGTTTATTGTGAATCCTGCTAACACTGTGGAGAATGCCTTTCTGGCTCAAGAATCAGCTAAGATTGATGATGAGGGTGACTTATTTGTTGGTGCAAGTTTCTATACTGACTGTTCATACATCCCAAATTCACCAACTTATTCTCAACCTCAATCTCCACCCAGAGCTCAAAGTCAAAGTCAGAATGTGAAAACTCAATCAGAAAATCAAAGTTCTATTATTCAAGCCAAAGTAAAAGATGTGATGAACATCTTGTTACAAGACGATGAGACAAAAGGTGCATTTACGGCTTTCATGGCAAGCTTTCAAGCATATAAAGGAAGTCACTTAACACAGATGGATGTTGTGCTTCAAGATCTATTCGAAATGGATCCTGATGATGTTGAGGAAATGAATTTGAATCGGCAAATGGTGATGGTTGCATATCGAACGCAGAAACATGCATATGTTAACCGAAGCTACAAGCCACATGCAAACAAGACCGTTATTTTTGACAAGTCAAAGGCCAGATGTTTCAATTGTAACTGCTATGGTGATTTTTCTAGGGAATGCAAGGCTCCTAAGAATCAGAATTACAATGATCAAGCTGGTTCAAGTGGACAGAATCAAGGTCAAGGCCAAAGCTCGCAACAGTCTTCAAGCTATCAAAACAGGAATCAACGCTTCATGCAGAAACCATATCAAAGTCTTCCAATGCCAGAATTGAAAGATGAAGGCAAAAAGCCAGAAGATCAGACCAAAGCACTGGTGGTTAGTGTGAAAGACGGATATGACTGGAGTGCTTATGCGGAACAGTTTACATCTGATCTTACATCAAGTTTGGCACTGGTTTGTGAAATTGAAGAGGATTGGTCTGAAGAAGGGGATGGTAAAGTGATTTATACTGTGAGTGAAGATTCTGAAGAGTATGATTGGAGTGCAAAGTCAGATCCTGTTGAAGAATCTGATCCTGAAGTTGCGCTTATGGCTACATCTGATGAGTCTTCATCATCTGCTGAACAACCAAAGGTTAGTACTGAACTACCCCCTAACTATGTTCCTTTGCCTGATGATGTTAAAGGTAGGTTATGTTCTGAACAATGCATTAAAAAAGTGGAACATTATCGAACTCATTCATTTAAAATTGGTGACAAATTAAGCAAACATGAGAAAATTCATGAACAACTTAAAATTGATCACAAAATTGCTGATGAGAAGATATTGTCACTTAAAGAATCATGGAACAAAACCTTAAAGGAATTGGAATTTGTAACCAAACAACTTGAAGAAATGACAAAGAATTTCGAACAAGAAAAGGTTGCTCATGCAGTCACTCAATTTGAATTAACAAAGGTAAAAAGTTGTAAAACAATGCTGAAACAACTTGTGAGTGAAAGAGGTAACAAAAGCAAACTAGGGTTGGGTTTTACTCATGAACCAATGCCTAAATCCATCACACAAACTTTACCTGAAAACTTCAATGAATTTGATCATTAACCTGAAAATGAACGAAAATTCAAAGAAATTCAAAGAAGTAAATCCGAATCCGAAGGATCTGAAGTGTTGACTGAAAGTTTGAAAGAAGATGACGCTGTGTCAGTTGAAGCCGATGATGAAGCAAGCAACAAATCTGATAACAAATCAGAGCCTGTTCTAATACTACTCGTTGAATATCCGGAACTGAATCCTAAGCGAGAGGAAAAGGTGAAGGATGAAGGTGAATTTTCAGGATACAATGATCCTGAATACATCAGGTGGAAGAATGAACAGAAGGCGAAAGTTGCTGATCAACTGATCAAGAAGAAAGAAGTGAAGAAGGCTGAAGTTTCAAATGCAAAGATGCAGAAATCGAAAGTAATGAACAATCAATCTGAAACAAAACAATCGAAAGGTAAAAGTGTCATAAAATCGAATGACAACACCAAAGCTCAAACTGTTAAAACTGACAATGTCAAACCTGTCAAGAAGAAAGTGTCAAAAGGTAAAACAATCAAGTTTGTGTCTGCAGGAACATTCGATATGAACGGATCTTATGGTAACCAAATCAATTCTTCAATCAAATCTAACTCTGGTCTGAAAACAGGTTCAAGTCCTAAGTCTTCCGCTGTCAATGATAAAAGAACTGAACCAAAGAAGGTAACCAAACAAGATGGTTTAAAATCGAACCAAGTTCCCAAGAAATCGAAACTTGATCACAAACAGTCACAGTCACAATCAAAATCTCCACAAAAGAATCAAGTTAACTTAAAACCGAAGAAAACTGATAATGAATCACGAGTGGGTTCAACTTCAAAAGTTAACAATCGGCTCTTTAGGATTAGCAAGAAACATTGTGAGATTTGTGATCGTTATAATCATGTTACTGCTGAATGTTTCTTTAACAGGTACTGCAGTTACTGTGACAAAAGAAATCATTCTTCAGAGGAATGTTTTTATAACAAATTCTGTGATATTTGTGAAAGGAGAAATCATGTCACAGCAGATTGTTTCTTTCGGAAAAACTCGTCCATAGATATGACTTCGTTTCCAAATTTTCAAAGAAATCAATCTTTTGGTTTTCAAAAATTTAACCAAAGTCATTCTCCTGATTTGAGAACTTTCAAACGAAACAATTCTGGTTTTAATGATTTTTCATCAAGAAATGTGCAGGTTAACAGTTTTAAGCCGAGAGCTTTGATGGTGAGAAATCAGAAATTTGAAAATAACCTTGATCCTAAATTAGAGGAAAGGTTTACTGCTTTAAGAAGAAAGCAATCGAATCAAGCCATTGGGCGAAACAGTTTTCAACCAAATCTCTCAATGAAACAAGTTTTCAAAATCCTCATTATCAACAAGTTACTGTTACAGATAGATTCGGAAAACCCAAGACCATGTGGGCCTGGGTTGACCAAACTAACTAGGTAATTGTTGAAATGCAGGTACGCCCTCGAAGACCTATCAACTCATGGTTTGTTGATAGTGGGTGTAGCCGGCACATGACAGGCAATCATGCCTTTGTTAGGGCTATTTCCTAGTTAAGATTTACTTTGTATTTGTTTATACTTTTATGTATAGTTTAAGGTCTATTTTGTTATTTTCCCTAATATTGTAATTGTTGCTTAAAAGCATGTAGTGAGAGAGTGTGAGGAGTGAGGCTAGATCACTATTCACGTTAGAGAGAGAACTAAGTGTGTGTGATTTATTTTCTCCTGCACTTGTACTACAAATCTGCTTTGATCATCAATATACAAAAGAGAATTATTAGTATGAATTGTGTTGGTGATTGAACTGTGTTTGTGTATGAATTATTCTGATCATTTAGCGATATTATCGATCCAATTGAACCTATCAATTGGTATCAGAGCTGTTGGTACTGTGTTCTTCGCTATTCATCAAGCAAAACACATCAATATTGCTCAAAAATCATGATCTGAATGAATTGTTGCTGTTTTTAGTTGTGATTTATCATCGCAATCACTCCTAATTCACAACGATTGTGCAAATTCCATCAGATTATCATCAGATCTGAAGAATTAAGAAGATTGAAAAAGTTACTGTTCGATCGAATTTTGCTCAAATTCATCAAAATTTGATCATGTTTTGGATTGATTGAGATTAGGGATTGTTAATCGGACTATTTCACTGCTTGTGTGTGAATTTTGAACGAATTGGACAAGTTTTTGATAAACCCAGAAAAATTCTCATGATGAAGATGATGAACAGTATGAACTTGGTTGAAGATTAACTTGCCGGGTGATAAAATTTGACTTAGACAATTTTATTTGGACTTAGATTTTTGAACAATTAGGTCCTGTGCAGCCGTGTAAAGGATTTTGTGCTAGACGGGTAAAGGATTTGATGAGGAAAAAGTGTTACTGTTCAGCCGGATCAACAACTGTTGTGCCGGGTAATACACTGTTACGCCGGGTGATTAACAATTTCAGCCGGGTGATTAACAACTGTGTAGCCGGGTAAACAATTCTGCCGTGTGATCGACAACTGTTCAGCCGGGTAAAGCTTTTTGCCGTGTCAAGATTCAACCCGGGTCAAGTGTTATTGCCGTGTGAAGTTGATACTATTCTGCCGGGTAACTGTTCTGCCAATACAAGACTTACAACTGTTGAGCCGTGTGACTGTTTAGACGGGTGAAGACTTTTTCTCTGCCGGGTGAAGACAAAAGCTACTGTTCAGCCGGGTGAAGAAGGATTTTTCACTGTTCAGCCGTGTGACTCATTTTAGTTGTTTTAATCTTTGTTTTCTTATCTTATCTTTAATTACTTGTCTTTATTTTAGTATTTTAACTGTTTCTTTTCAAAAATTAACAAAAACCAAAAATATTTTTTTTAAAAAAATCTTTTAAAAATGGCACCTAATGATGATTCTGATAACCGTGTTTCTAGACTTGTCAATCGTGCAGATTTCAAGAATTGGACGATTAGACTGAAGCATCATCTTTGCTCAATAGACCATCTTTGGAAGTCAATTGACAAGGGTCCTCACATACCTACACAGACAGCTCCAGATAGTGCAATTACCTACACCAAGGACTCTACTGAACCTTATCCAGAGGATAATTTGTCAGCAGAAGATTTGAGAAAAGTAAAGAATGATAACAAAGCATATTCTCTGATGTGTAAGGGATTGCCACTACAAGTACTGTCAAGGTTGGACACCTATCAAACAGGTTATACATTGTTCAAGGCTTTGAAGTCCATTTGTGAAGGAGGTGAACAACTCAGAAGTCTCAAGAAACAAAAGTTGAAGAGACAGTTGGAGTTATTTGAACACATTGCTGGAAAATCCGTGCACCAGATGATGAATAGGTTTGTTCATCTGACTACTGAAATGACCAATGCGGGTGCAAAAACAGATATCCAAGATCTAAATGACAGATTGTTATGTGCACTTCCATCATCATGGAAACAGACTGTGACTTTACTGAAACATACTGAAAAGTTTCCGATGGATCTGGATCTGCTCATTGCAAAGATTGAAGAGGTAGAGATTGATGAAAGTTCTAGAAACACTGATAGAACTGGTTCACATGCACAATACAAATATATTGTGAATCCTGCTAATACTGTGGAGAATGCTTTTCTTGCACAAGATGCAACTAAGTTTGAAGATGAGGGTGATTTATTTGTGGGCGCAAGTTTTTATACTGATTCATCATACTTTCCAAGTTCACCAACTTATTCTCAACCTCAATCTCCACCAAGAGCTCAAGTTCAAAGTCAGAATCTGAAGAATCAAGTAGAGAATCAAAGTTCAAATGTTCAAGCCAAGGTTAAAGATGTGATGAACATCTTGTTACAAGATGACGAGACCAAAACTGCCTTTACAGCTTTTATGGCAAGTTTTCAAGCATACCAAGGAAGTCACTTGAGTCAAATGGACGTTGTCCTTCAAGATTTATTTGAGATGGATCCTGATGACGTTGAGGAAATGGATTTAAAGTGGCAAATGGTGATGGTTGCATATAGAACGTAGAAACATGCATATGTTAACCGAAGCTACAAGCCTCATGCAAACAAGACGGTTGGTTTTGACAAATCGAAGGCCAGATGTTTTAACTGTAACTGTTATGGTCATTTTTCTCGGGAATGCAAAGCTCCTAAGTGTTAGGGTTATTTCCTAGTTAAGATTTACTTTGTATTTTGTTTATTTGTTTGTAAATAGTTTAGGGTCTATTTTGTTATATTCCTTAAACTTGTATTTTGTTGCTATAAGCATGTAGTGAGAGAGTGTTAGGAGAGAGGCTAGATCACTTTTTCACGTTAGAGAGAGAATTAACTGTGTGTGATTTTGTTTCTCCTGCACTTGTACTACGAATTGCTTTGATCATCAATATACAAAGAGAATTATTAGTATGAATTGTGTTTGTGATTAAACTGTGCTTATGTTTATGTTATTCTGATCATTGAGCGATTTTCACGATCCAATTGAACCTATCAATTGGTATCAGAGCTGTTGGTACTGTGTTCTTCGCTGTTCTTAAGCAAAAACACATCAAAATTGCTCAAAAACAATGATCTGAATGAATTGTTGCTGTTTTTAGTTGTGATTTATCATCACAATCACTTCTAATTCACGACGATTGTACAAATTCCATCAGATTATCATCAGATCTGAGGAATTAAGAAGAATAGAAGAAGTTACTGTTTCGATCAAATTTTTGCTTAATTTCATCAAATTTGATCATGTTTTGGATTGATTGATATAAGGGATTGATAATCGGACCATTTCACAGCTTGTGTGTGAATTTTGGACAAATTGGACAAGTTTTTGACAAAACCCTGAAAATTTTCATGAAGAAGATGATGAACAGTAAGAACTTGGTTGAAGATTAACTTGCCGGGTGATTAATTTGACTTAGACAATTTCCTTGGACTTAGATTGGAGAACAAATTAGGTCCTGTATTGACGTATAAAGGATTTTGTGCTTGTCGGGTGAAGAATTTGACTTGGAAAAGTATTACTGTTCAGCCGGATCAAACACTGTAGTGCCGGGTAATACACTGTTACGCCGAGTGATTAAGAAAATACAGCTGGGTAATCATCAACTGTGTAGCCGGGTGATTAACAACTGCCGTGTGATCGAGTACTGTTCAGCCGGACAAAGACTTTTGCCGTGTCAAGATTCTGCCGGGTCAAGATTTATTGTCGTGTGAAGTTTTTCTTGTTGCCGGGTAACTGTTCATCCGGGTGAAGAACAAAAGTATTTCAACTATTGAGCCGGGTAACTGTTTGGCCGTGCAAAGACTTTTTTCTGTCGGGTGAAGAACAAAGACACTGTTTAGCCTGTTGAAGAAGGATTTTCACTGTTTTGCCGTGTGACTCACTTTAGTTGTTTTTAATACTTATTTCTTATCTTGTCTTTAATTACTTGTCTTTATTTTAGTATTTTAATCATTTCTTTTCAAAATTAACAAAAACCAAAAATATTTTCTTTAAAAAAATTGTTAAAAATGGCTCCTAATGATGATTCTGATAACCGTGTTCCTAGACTTTTGAATCGTGCAGATTTCAAGAACTGGACCATCAGGTTGAGACATCACTTGTGTTCTATTGACAATGACTTATGGAAATCCATTGAAAAGGGTCCTCATATTCCAACTCAGACTGCTCCAGACAGTGCAAGTACCTACACCAAAGACTCTACTACACCTTATCCAGAGGATAATCTGTCAGCAGAAGATTTGAGGAAAGTAAAGAATGATAGCAAGGCTTATTCTTTAATGTGCAAGGGGTTGCCACTTCAAGTTCTGTCTAGATTGGATGCATATCAGACTGGTTATACATGCTTCAAGGCTTTAAAGTCGAAATGTGAAGGAGGAGAACAATTGAGAAGTTTGAAGAAATCAAAGCTGAAAAGGCAATTGGAATTGTTTGAGCACATTAATGGAGAGACAGTACACCAGATGATGAACAAGTTTGTTCACTTAACTACTGAGATGTCAAACCTCGGAGTTAAGACTGAACTTCAAGACTTGAATGATCGATTGTTATGTGTTCTGCCATCATCATGGAAGCAGACTGTTACTCTGTTAAAACATACTGAGAAATTTCCAATGGAACTAGATTTGCTTATTGGAAAAATTGAAGAAGTTGAGATTGATGAAAGATCAAGAAATACTGATAGATCAAGCTCACAAACTCAATACAAGTATGTGGTAAATCCTGCCAATACTGTGGATAATGCTTTTCTTGTACAAAATGCAACAAAGTTTGAAGATGAGGATGACTTATTTGTTGGTGCAAGTTTCTATACTGATTCAGCTTACTTTCCAAATTCACCAACTTATTCTCAACCTCAATCTCCACCAAAAGCTCAAGTTCCAAGTCAGAGTCTGAAGAATCAGTCAGAAAATCAAAGTTCAAATGTTCAAGCCAAGGTGAAAGACGTCATGAACATTCTGTTGCAAGATGATGAAACCAAAACTGCCTTCACTGCTTTTATGGCAAGTTTTCAAGCGTACCAAGGAAGTCATTTAAGTCAAATGGACATGGTCCTTCAAGACATATTTGAAATGGATCCAGTTGATGTTGAAGAAATGGATCTTAATTGGCAAATGGTTATGGTTGCATATCGAACACAAAAGCATGCATATGTTAACCGAAGTTACAAACCTCATGCTAACAAGACAGTTGGATTTGACAAATCAAAGGCCAGATGTTTTAATTGTAACCAGTATGGTCATTTCTCAAGAGAATGCAAAGCTCCAAAGAATTTCAATGACCAAACTAGTTCAAGCAATCAAGGTCAAGGTCAAAGTTCTCAACAGTCTTCGAGTTATCAAGGCAGAAATCAACGTTTCTTTCAGAAACCATATCAAAGTCTTCCCATGCCTGAATTGAAAGATGAAGGAAAGAAGCCAGAAGATCAAACAAAGGCGCTGGTAGTAAGTGTAAAAGACGGTTATGATTGGAGCGCATATGCAGAACAATTTACGTCTGATCTTACATCAAATCTGGCACTGGTATGTGAAATTGAAGAAGACTGGTCAGAAGAAGGGGATGGAAAAATGGTTGAAGATGTTAGTGAAGATTCTGAAGATTATGACTGGAGTGCAAAGTCTGATCCTACTGAAGAAACTGAATCTGAAGTTGCATTGATGGCTACTGCCAGTGAGTCTTCTTCATCTACTGAACAACCAAAGGTTAGTACTGATTTACCCCCTAACTATGTTCCATTACCTGCTGATGTTAAGGAAAGGTTGTGTTCTGATCAGTGCATTCAACAAGTAGAACATTATCGAACTCATTCATTTAAAATCGGTGACAAATTAAGCAAACATGAAAAGATTCATGAACAACTTAAAATTGATCACAAAATTTCTGATGAGAAGATTTTGTCACTAACTGAATCATGGAACAAAACTTTAAAAGAACTGGAACTTGTGACCAAACAACTTGAAGAAATGACAAAGAACTTTGAACAAGAAAAAGTTGAACATGCTGTCACACAAGTTGAATTAAAGAAAGTTAAAAGTTGTAAAACAATGGTTGAACAACTCATTAATGAAAGAGGTAACAAGAACAAAACCGGGTTGGGTTTTACTCATGAACCGATGCCAAATTCTATCACTCAAACCTTACCGGAAAACTTTAATGAATTTGATCATTCACCTGAAAATGAAAGAAAATTCAAAGAAATTCAAAGAAGCAAATCCGAGTCTGAAGGTTCTGAAGTTTTGATGGAAAGTTTGAAAGAAGAAAATGACGTGACAACTGAAGCTGACGATGAAGCTAGCAACAAATCAGAGCCTGTTCTTATTCAACTTGTTGAATATCCAAAGCTTAATCCCGAACCAGAAACGGTGAAAGAAGAAGGTGAGTTTTCAGGATTTAATGATCCTGAATACATCAGGTGGAAGAAAGAACAAAAGACGCAAGTTGCTGCTCAGTTGATCAAGAAACCAGAAGTGAAAAAGACTGAAGTTTCAACTGCAAAGAAGCAAAAATCGAAAACAATGAACAATCAATCTGAAATGAAACAGTCAAAAGGCAAAAGTATCTTAAAATCAAATGAAAACACCAAAGTTCAAAGTGTTAAAACTGAAAAAGTTAAACCTGTCAAGAAAGTGTCAAAAGGTAAGACAATCAAATTTGTGTCGGCAGGTACTTTCGACATGAACAGTTCTTATGGTAACCAAATCAATGCTCAAATCAAATCTAACTCTGGTCTGAAAACAGGTTCAGGTCCTAAGTCTTCCGCTGTCAATGATAAGAGAATTGAAAACAAAAAGGTAACCAAACAGAACAGTTTAAAATCGAACAAAGTCCCATGCAATCAAAATCACAAACAATGTCTCCACAAAAGAATCAAGTTAATCTAAAACCGAACAAAACTGATAATGAATCTCGAATGAGTTCAACATCAAAAGTTAACAATCGGCTCTTTAGGATTAGCAAGAGACACTGTGAGATATGTGATCGTTATAACCATACTACTGCTGAATGTTTCTTTAACAGGTACTGCA
Organism: Tagetes erecta; assembly: GCA_030867185.1. Classification (NCBI taxonomy): domain Eukaryota; kingdom Viridiplantae; phylum Streptophyta; class Magnoliopsida; order Asterales; family Asteraceae; genus Tagetes; species Tagetes erecta. Next base: position 28,990,962 of record CM061492.1, on the reverse strand, counting down.
GTTTTTGTGACAAAAGAAACCATTCTTCAGAAGAATGTTATTATAACAAATTTTGTGATATTTGTGAGAGAAGGAATCATGACACAAAGGATTGTTTCTTTCGATCAAACTCAACAAGAGAAATGACTCCGTTTTCAAACTTTAACAAAAATCATTCATTTGGTTTTCAAAATATGAGTCAAAGTCATTCTCCAGTTTTGAGAAATTTCAATCGAAACAATTCTGTTACTAACTTATCAAGAAGTGTGCAGGTTAATAGTTTTAAACCAAGAGCTTTAATGGTAAGAAATCAAAAGTTTGAAAATAACCTTGATCCTAGCTAGAGGAAAGGTTTAGTGCTTTGAGGAGAAAGCAATCAATGAACGCCAATGGGCGAAACAACAGTTATCAGCATCAAAATCTCTTAAATGAAACAAATTTTCAAAATGTTCAATATCAACAAGTTACTATTGCAGATAGATTCGGAAAACCCAAGACCGTGTGGGCCTGGGTTGACCAAACTAACTAAGTGATTGTTGAATTGCAGGTACGCCCAAGAAGACCTATCAACTCATGGTTCGTTGATAGTGGGTGTAGCCGGCATATGACAGGCAACCATGCCTTGCTTCAGGATTTCAAGCTGAAAAATGGTACACACGTTGCATTTGGAGGTGATGCGGGTGGTAAAATCACAGGAGAAGGAACCGTATCCAATGGGGTCATTAGTTTTGATAAAGTCAACTACTGTGCACAGTTGAACTTTAACTTACTAAGTGTATCTCAAATTTGTGATAAATCTTATTCAACTCTATTTGATGATTCTTTCTGTTACATTCTCAAACCAGGTTTCAAGATTGACAATGAATGGGTAGTGGTGAAAGCTCCAAGAGATCGTGATGTATACAAGCTTGATATGTCGCAGATTGACGCTGAAACCGAAACTACTTGTCTCATTGCTCATGCATCAAATGATGAGAGTCAGCTTTGGCATAGACGGCTGGGCCATTCAAACTTCAGAAACATGAATCGTTTGGTGACTGGAAATCACGCTGTGGGAATCCCATCGAAGAAATTCTCTACAACTGATCTTTGTCCTGCATGTTTGAAGGGAAAACAGCATCGCATGTCTTTTAAGTCCAAGCTAGAAAACTCCATTTCAAAACCCTTGCAGATGCTTCATATGGATCTTTTCGGACCAACAAATGTGCAAAGCATCGGAAAGAAGTCTTATTGTTTTGTCATTATTGACGATTTCACTAGATTTTCTTGGGTTTATTTCTTGCATGCTAAATCTGAAACTACGGAGTTATTAAAAGAATTTATCATCAAAGTTGAAAATCAGTTGGATTGTAAAGTAAAAGTTTTAAGAAGTGATAATGGAACTGAATTTAAAAATGCTAATGTTGATTTGTTTTGTGCAGAAAAAGGAATTGCTAGACAATTTAGTGCTCCAAGAACGCCTCAACAGAATGGGGTTGCGGAACGGAAAAACCGGACACTAATTGAAGCAGCAAGATCCATGCTCGCAGATGCCAAAATCCCTATCACATTCTGGGACGAAGCTATTGCTACTGCGTGTTTTGTACAAAACAGGACATTATTAGTGCAAGACAAACAGTAAACATCTTATGAGTTGTTATTTGGAAGAAAGCCGAATATTTCTTATTTGAAAGCATTTGGTTGTCCCGTAACGGTTCTAAATTTAAATGATCATCTCGGGAAATTTGAGTCTAAATCTGACGATGGATTTTTCCTAGGATATTCGTCTGTTTCTAAAGCTTATCGGGTTTTTTAATAGCAAAACAAATACTGTTATTGAAACTATTAACGTAAAGTTTTTAGAAAATTCGTTTCCGTCAGTGGCGCATGGTCCCGAATGGTTATTTGATTTAGATTCGTTATCAAAATCTTTCAATTCCAACTTGTTTGATTTTTCAGGAAAATCAAGAAAAGAATCAGGTGACTTAGGATGCTTTAGTGACGATTCTGATAATGACGAGGATGGCAATATCAATTCTGAGTATCCGTTCATGTCATTTCATAATCCTGATCATGTCAAATCCAGTCAAGCTCCGGGTCCTTCTGGTTCTCAAGAAGATCAAGAATCAAACAATCTTGAAGAAGATGTGAATCCGCAATTGTCTCCTAATGATGGTGGATCTGTTCAAAATCAACCATCATCAGATCCGAATGCTGAAGTTATTCCAGAATCATTTGATTACTTCATCAATTCACTGGATCAAGTTCCGAACTTCACTCCGCATACTTCTTCCATTCTACAAGATCTACCGAATCTGAATCAGTCTAATCTGGAGACTCAAGTGCAAGGAGGTGATATTCCTATTCATCGAATTCACAAGAAACATCCTGTCTCTCAGATTATTGGACCGTTGAATCAGAGAACTACAAGAAGTCAAACTGAACAAGCAAACGTTTGTCTTTATTCATGTTTTCTTTCTCAAGTGGTGCCGAAGAACATTTCAGAAGCGTTACAAGATAATAGTTGGATTGAAGCAATGCAAGAGGAGTTACTTCAATTTCGCAAACAAGAGGTTTGGAAATTAGTGGACTTACCTGAAGGAGAGAATGCGATTGGTACAAGATGGTTGTACAAAAACAAGCCAGACGAACGTGGCATTGTTGTGAGAAACAAAGCAAGACTCATTGATTACGAAGAAGGCATTGATTACGAAGGCATTGATTACGAAGAAGGCATTGATTACGAAGAGGTGTTCGCTCCGGTCGCAAGACTTGAAGCCATACGCGTTTTTCTTGCATATGCTTCCTTCATGAAGTTTAAAGTATTCCAAATGGACGTCAAAGGCGCTTTTCTGTATGGACCAATTACAGATGACGTATATGTCAGACAACCTCTGGGTTTTGAAGATCCTGACTATCCTCATCGGGTATACAAGTTGAGTAAAGCACTTTACGGTCTACATCAAGCTCCTAGAATCTGGTATGAGACATTATCCAAGCATTTACTAGAACATGGATTCACAAGAGGACAGATTGATCCAACTTTGTTTATGAAGAGGGAGAATGACGATCTCTTATGTGTTCAAGTTTATGTGGACGATATTATCTTCGGATCAACCAGTGAGTCAATGTGCAAAGAATTTGAGGAAATCATGAAAACAGATTCCAGATGAGTTCTATGGGAGAGATTAACTTCTTTCTTGGATTACAAGTGAAACAATCAGCTGACGGAATTTTCATCAATCAATCAAAAGTTGTTGAGAAGTTGTTGAAGAAGTTCAAGATGCAAGATTGTCAGACTATTCGAACTCCATCTGATGTGAACTGCAAGATACAACCGGATCCGAAAGGCAAATCCGTGGATCAAACACTATACAGATCAATGATCGGTTCACTGATGTATCTTACTGCATCAAGACCAGACATCATGTATGCTGTATGTGTGTGCGCAAGATATCAGTCTGATCCAAAGGAGTCGCACCTTGTTGCTGTTAAACGTATTTTCAGATACCTTAAAGGGAAACCAAATCTTGGGTTATGGTATCCTTATGAAGGAAATTTTGAATTATATAGTTATTCTGACAGTGATTTTGGTGGTTGTGCTCTTGACAGGAAATCGACTACTGGTGGTTGTCAATTTCTGGGTCCTAGACTTGTCTCTTGGCAATGCAAGAAGCAGACCAATGTTTCTGTGTCCACTGCTGAAGCAGAGTATATCGCTGCATCTGCAGGATGTTCTCAAGTTTTGTGGTTACAAAACCAATTGCTGGACTACGGGTTTAACTTTCTGAAAACTCCTATTTACATAGACAATACTGCTGCTATGTTCATTACTGCTAATCCTGTTCAACACTCAAAAACCAAACATATCGAAATTCGATATCACTTTTTAAGAGACAACTCTGAAAAAGGTTTAATAATTTTGATTAAAGTTCATACCGACAAACAACTGGCAGATCTTTTCACAAAATCATTTTTGTCAGGACGGTTTGAATTTTTAATTCAATCCATAGGATTAATCAATCATGATTGATTCTATTTTTGCAAAAACAAAAAGAAAAATCAGAAAATTATAAAAGCCAAAAATATAATAAGTTGATGTCAAGTATTGATTCCTTTGTCTTTTATTTTATGTTTTGCATTGTGTGCTTGCATGAAAAAGAAAATAGAAAAGCAAAAACAAAATATAAAAGCAAAAAGAAAAGAAAATATCATGTCATAAGAATCTATATTGCAGAAAGTGAGAAATGATAGTTACACTAGACATTATTTGTTACATCATTTTTAATAAAGACTGATGAATGTTAATTGATGTGCTAGACAGCTCAGGCAATTAGACTGAACAAGTAAGTTGATTGTTGACAAACATAAACTTAATGATCTTTGTGTTAAGTTCCATTGTTATACATGTCTAGATATATATCTTTTGATACATTGCTTGTGATGATAGTTGTGCATGATCGGGTAACGATGCAGTCTATTCAGTGTGATGAACCGCATCGTGAGCTTCTTTGTTGTGGTACCCACAGACCTGAAGTCTCACACGAAGTCTCTTTTGAGCTTCAAGGTGCAGCAAAAGATTCCCAAAGATGGAACAAAAAGAGTCCCAAATGTGGACCATCACCAAACAAAAATTCCAAAAAGGAATTCAGAAGATTCCCAAGGGGAACGATAGGAAAGAAAAATTCCCAAAGATGGAATTAAAAAGAAGTCCCAAAGTGGACCAAATCCGAATAGAACCCTGTTTCCACACTGTGTATGACTGTAAGTGACCAGGTTTTGTGCAATATGCATTCAGGTAGTGGTTGATAAGGAAATATGTTGACATATGTATACATGTGGGTCACATGAGTCATTCTAATCGAACCTTAATTATCATCATGATACTGAAAAAGTAAGTGTGTCAACTCGAGCTAATTGGTATGTTTTCATATCATCACTCAATCAAGCATAAGTCAAATGTCTATTCAAAACTTGAAAACATGTTCAGATAATGTGTGGTATGATCTCACTGCGATATTTTGATTCATTGCATTGCATATATATTTACTTTAATGTGTGTGCTTTGTGTGTGCAGGCATATGGAATCATTATTGACACATCAACATCCTTGTTAAACTTAAAAATTTCAAGAAATTTCAAGTTTAGGGGGAGAATAAAATTGAAGAAAAATATCTACAAAAATCCAAAAATATTTTGTTTTGAATAAGTGTGTTTTTTATGAACAAGATTATGTAGTATGAAAATCAAAGGTATTGGATGTGTTAAAAACAAACCCAAGGTCTTGTAATATGTTTTCAAGAAAATGCTTCGGGATATAGAAAAATTGGTTGTGCAAAAACATTTTTGAAAAAGAAAAAGAAAAATGATTTTAATTGAAATTAATGATTATTGACTTGTTTTAATGTTGTTTTGATAATTAATATGACAAACATTCTTTTTAAGGATATCTTGTCTAATTAATATGTCGGAGAATGTTTGCAGGTGCAATAAATGCCGTTGAAAAAGTCAACAGACGAGAAAAAGTGAAGAAATTGCTCAAAGTGTTATAGCCGGGCAAAGATATCAAATACAACTGTTTGGCCGGGTAATGAACATACTGTTCAGTCGGGTAATGTTGTGTGTTTGATAACATGCCGGGTGATTGAGGAAAAGGTGAAGATATTATGACCACTGTACAGTCGGGCAAAGATCATGTCAAATACAGCCGTATGAAGGTCATAGATATCAAGCCGGGTGACAAGTGTTTATTATACAGCCGGGTAAAAGAGAAATCTTATTGCCGTGTAAAGGTATGACAACTGTGTTGCCGGGTAATGAAGAAAGTTTGCCGGGTGATGTTTGAAGACTACTATTCTGCCGGGTGATTGATAAAACCCATCAGGTGTAGTTGTTCCTAACCTTTACCCGTCACTACGATGACTTACCCGTCTCTACAGTGTTTGACCCGTCAAGTGTTTTTCTTGTTTGTGACTTGTTTTATGTACTTGACCCGTCACTACAGTACATGACCCGTCACTACAGTACTTGACCCGGCAAAGCTTATTGGGCCTTTTATGTTTACCCGTCCCTTTTGTTGACCCGGCACTTAAAGTCTGACCTAAATTTTTGACGATACAAAAACCCGCCTCTTCACAAACACTTATCATTTTTCACATTCACTTTCACACAAATCCTCTGAACTTAAATCGCCTTGTTATCATATTCAATTGTTTGCTCTGTAACAAGGTTGATCGATTGGATAAGGTAGTGATTTAGTGTTTTTGACCTTGATAGACCTGCAAATCAACTGTTAAAAAGAAAAACGATGATGAACAGTGTTTTGAGCATTGAATCGACACTTTGATTTTGTGTGTTAAAACCTAAATCGAATGTTGTTCTATGTACAAAATCTGTCGATCATCAACATTCAATCACTCATTTGCACCAAAACACCTTAAAATCAACTGAATCACTCAAAATGCTCACAACTGATAAAATCGCCATTGATGAACTTTGAAGCTCTTAAAAGTTAAACATCAAAATGATGAAATATCTGTTTAAAAGTGATTAATACTTGTTAAAACTGAACCAAAACATCATAAACAATTTCATCATAAAATTGTCAAAATTATGTCTTAAGTGATTAACTGTTAAAATTGAAACATTAAGTATAATCTTTAAGATTCAAAGTTGTTTGATTAAAATGATGAAAATTAGGTTATTAGAACAATTTAGAATTTAAAATGATTATGTGAATGTTTTGCTTTCTAACTTTTATTCAAACACTTATGAAAATTTTGATATGTTTTAATGAAGAATCTAACACATTTGTCTTGTTTTGTGTTTGTTTGTGTTTTAACAGATGGAGAATCTCAAGTTTGAGCCTAAACACAATTTGGTAGCATGTTTGGATGAATCAATTCCTGAAACAGATGGTTACAGGGATATGATCAAGTTTATCAAAAGGACCAAATATGTGTATGCTATATGTGCCAAACCGGTCATATATGCAAGGCTGATTAAGAGTTTTTGGAGGACAGCAGAGGTTGTTAGAGATGAGAATGGTGTTGCGGTTGTAAGAGGGAATATTACCAAAGAGATGGTTCTGACAGTTTCTGAAGAAGCTATCAGAAATGCCCTAAGGATAGATGAAGATGAGGTTGCAATGAATGATGAGCTGACCATGGATGAATGCAAAGCGTGTTTTGTTAATATGGGTCATCCACCTATATTTCCAAAATCACAGTTTTATAGGGCGAAGTTGGGAAAGAAGTATAAGTTGCTGTGTTATGTTGTACAGCAGTGCATGTCCAGGAGGAGTGCAGGGTTTGATAATTTCCCATCAGATATTGCATCACCAATTGTTGCCATAGCAGAGAATAAGCCATTCAACATGTCGAGATGGATTATGAATGGTTTTGTATTCAACTTGGTGAAAGGCAAGAGGTTTAAGTTTCTCATGTACCCGAGATTCTTACAACTGATTATCAACATTGCCTATCCTATCATCAGATCCGAGGGTTATGCTGGAGGGATGTTATACACTGAGGACATGAACGATCTATCTTACAGAAAGATGAGTATCGGGAATGTGCCTGATGTGGAATTGTTTGATTATATGAGAGATATAGCCAACAATGAAGAAGATGTGGAAGGAGTGTATTACCACATTTCTCATGGTGAGATTGTTGATCCACAGGACCTAGTGGATGAGGTGCCTGATAACCTGTTGGATGATGACGAGTACTTTGCTCGTCATCCAGAAGATGAAGAAGAACATGATGATGATGGTAATGATGATGGTGACAATGATGAAGATAGTGATGGTGATGATGAACATGATGATGGTGGTAATGAAGGTGCTGAATCTGAATCTAATTCAGAGGAGGCAGAGATTGTTGAAATGGCCAAACCAATGGAAGTAGAGATTGAGAATGTTGTGATAGAAGAACCTGTTGAGGTTGCTTCTGGTGTTGAAGAAGTTGTTGCTGAAACTCCAAAGGATGTTAGTGTTCAATATGTCAGAAGAAAAAGATCAAAACAAGTAAAAGAGCCTGTGATTGTAGAGCCTGAAGAGATAGATGTACTTCAGATTGCTCAGGAAGTAATGGCCGAAGCTGAAACTATTGCACAGATAGTTGAGGCTGATGCTGGCGTTACTGGTCCTACACTTGTTGATTTACCCACCACATCACCACAAGTTGCTGAAAATATTGAACAAGGTTTGGAGTCTTCACCAAACTTTGTGTCAAAGATTGATGAAAATGAGAATGAGAAGGATAAAAGAATTGCAGAATTAGAGGAGATGGTTGCAAAGTTGGTAGAAGCAAATGAAATGTTGAAGGCTTCGAATGAGAGGAAGAAGAAAAGATTTGATGAGTACTGGGATATTCATAATCAGAATCTGAAAACTTTCAAGGAGTTGGATTCTGATCATCTTAAGTTGAAAATTGAACATGATGAGTTGAAGGCTGAACATGCAAAATTGAAGGAGGAATATGAGAATCTAAAGTATGATTATACTGAGGTTAAAGCTGAATGCAATACGTTGGAGGATGAGAAGGAAATGTTGGAAAAATTGCTGGAAGATTTGAAACCGAAGAAAGCTGGTTCTGGTTCATCATCTGACAAAGATTTTTCAGATGAAGTTGTTGAAACGACTGAAGCGCATGTACCAAAAGTTTATCTGACCAGAGCTCGAGGCACTACGAATGTTGGCATTAGGGTGGAATCTCCAATCATCATTCCCGATGAAGCTGCTGCTGAAACTGTCATCTCTGACAAAGCTGAGGGAAAAAGGAAGTTAGATGCTATTCCAGAGATTTTTGGTGATGAAGGAAGTTCGAAAAAGGCTAAGATTGATGAAACAGTGCAGATTGAGCCGATTCAATCTGTGGCTGTAGTTGAGACTGAGAAAATTGATGAAACTGTGACAGAATCTGGAGCTGAAACTGAAGTATTTGCAGTCACAGATAGTGAGAAAGAAGTTGGTTCTGAAGAAACAGTTCAGGTTGAGCCGATTCAATCTGAAGCTGTTGATATGCCTGAAACTGAAGCTGAAGTTGCAAGTCAGTTTGAGCCGGTTCAAACTGACGATGCACCTATGATTGAGGCGTTGGATGATTTGGATGAGATAGATTTCACTGAATCTGAAGATGAAGCTGGGCCAGAAACCAATGTTGTTGAAGATATTCCGGATGATTTAGATTAAAGATTTGCATACCTCGAAAAGATGAAGTACAATGCTGTGTTTTTGAATGGATTGACTGTGAGCCAGATAAATGAGGAATATGAAAAATGTCTGATTGCTCAAGATAAAACCGAAGCTGATAAGAAAGAGTTTGTGATTGAGATGGGTGAATGGACTCCAATGCAAGAGAGTTTGAATATAGAAGATTTAGCTCCGACTGAACTGTATCACCAAAATCCAGATGAAATGACAGCTTTAGATATGCGCAGTTGGTTAAGTTCGAGAAACTATCCGTACAAGATTTTGAAGAGGCTGAAGTCTGAGTCACTGAGGAAGATTGTGGTCAGTTTTATGAAGACGGAGAAAATGTACAACAGAATGTTTTATTTGGACTATAACAATCCACAATATGTTGAGCTAACAAAGAGATATAAAGTCCTTGGACCAAAAGAACTTCCAGTGATGGCGTTACCTGAAGATGCTCACAAAAAGAGGCACGAATTGATGGATATGTTTCCAAGCGAAGTTAAATCGTACAACATTCCAATGGATGTTAGGGAATCATGGCATAAGTCAGCCACAGCAGGTGACGTGGTGAGGTCGCTGCTGAGTAAAGGACAGTCAATTGCTGAGTTACTTGATTCCATGATTGTGCCAGAAAAGAATAAGAAAGTGAAGATTATAGCATGGAAATACGATGAAGTATTTGATGCGTTTATGATAAAGAGAGTAAATGGTTTATGTGACGTATATCATTACTACTCGAGCATTTTTAAGTTGGAAGTTCAGGACTTGAAAGAATTGCACAAACTAAGGTTGATAAATCACACGCATGCTGAGCGTGGTGATAAATGTGTTATGCTGTTAGATGCCGGGATTGCTAGACCACCAAAGTATCTTGATTTTAGAGGCCAACAGGAAGATACTGCGTATGTGCAAGCAAAGAAAGAAAGAAAGAAGAAGCGTTTGGTTGTAACTGAAGATATGTATTTGGAAGAGTTTTCGGATGAGTACTTTGACAAAGTGACAAATCCTGGATTGAAGGTGATAGATGGTTCGCAAATGACAAAGCCTATACTCAGAGTGTTTTATAATCAAGAAACTTTTGAATTGAAGCTTGTTCGGAATTTGGAAGATTGGGACAAAGACATGATCACTCTGTTCAGTACTTTTGAGTTGAAGCTGCTTCATCCATCTTATATCGATTATTTAAGAAGTTGCAAAATGGAGAAATGCAAGGATAAACTAGCTGAAGCTGATAGGAAGCTGTTTGTTGTAATGATTGAAGTGATAGCAGCGGCAACTGAAAAGATTCGAGTGAGGAAGGCATTGCTGAACTCTAATCTCGTGAGGGTTGATTTACCAGAGATAGAGTACATGAGGATATCTAGAAAAGGAACTTTGGAGGTGCAAGTCAAAGGCCAGGAGATGCCATTTGAGTTTTATGCTAATATTGACTTTGCAGGTTTAAATCTGGATTCACTTAGACGCATGAATGCCTGCCAAATTCTGACAAATGAGTCCAAGCCTCGACAAGCCAAGATTGCCGAAAAGTTCAAATCATGTATTGAAGAAGCTTTAAAGGAACAAGAAGAGTATAAAGGAAAAGAGATGCTGAATGTCAAAGACGAACCAGAAGAATGGTAAAAGAGATTGATGCTGAACAAAGAAGAAAAAGATTGAAAATTTTGCTGAAGATTCAAAGATAAATCTTAGGGGGAGTACTGTTAGGGTTTTTTCCTAGTTAAGATTTACTTTGTTTGTTTATTTGTTTGTAAATAGTTTAGGGTCTATTTTGTTATATTCCTTAAACTTGTATTTTGTTGCTATAAGCATGTAGTGAGAGAGTGTTAGGAGAGAGGCTAGATCACTTTTTCACGTTAGAGAGAAAATTAACTGTGTGTGATTTTGTTTCTCCTGCACTTGTACTACGAATTGCTTTGATCATCAATATACAAAGAGAATTATTAGTATGAATTGTGTTTGTGATTAAACTGTGTTTGTGTTTATGTTATTCTGATCATTGAGCGATTTTCATGATCCAATTGAACCTATCACTAAGAATCAGAATTACAACGACCAAGCTAGTTCAAGTAATCAAAGTCAAGGTCAAAGCTCACAACAGTCTTCGAGCTACCAAAGCAGAAATCAACGTTTCTTTCAGAAACCATATCAAAGTCTTCCCATGCCAGAACTGAAAGATGAAGGCAAGAAACCAGAAGATCAAACTAAGGCACTGGTGGTCAGTGTAAAAGACGGATATGATTGGAGTGCGTATGCAGAACAATTCACATCTGATCTTACATCGAGTTTGGCACTGGTATGTGAAATTGAAGAGGATTGGTCTGAAGAAGGAGATATCAAGGTGATGGATATTGTTAGTGAAGATTCAGAGGAATATGACTGGAGTGCAAAGTCTGATCCTGTTGAAGAATCTGAGTCAGAAATTGCGTTGATGGCTACATCCAGTGAGTCTTCATCATCTACCGAACAACCAAAGGTTAGTATTGATTTACCCCCCAATTATGTTCCATTACCTGCTGATGTGAAAGAAAGGTTGTGTTCAGAACAATGCATTCAACAAGTAGAACATTATCGAACTCATTCATTTAAAATTGGTGATAAATTAAGCAAACATGAGAAAATTCATGAACAACTTAAAATTGATCACAAAATTTCTGATGAGAAGATTTTGTCACTTAAAGACTCATGGAACAAAACCTTAAAGGAACTGGAACTGGTAACAAAACAACTTGAAGAAATGACAAAGAACTTTGAACAAGAAAAAGTTGCTCATGCTGTCACACAAGTTGAATTAACAAAAGTGAAAAGTTGTAAAACAATGGTTAAACAACTTATAAGTGAAAGAGGTAACAAAACCAAAACAGGGTTGGGTTTCACTCATGAACCAATGCCTAATTCAATCACACAAACTTTACCTGAAAACCTCAATGAATTTGATCATTCACCTGAAAATGAACGAAAGTTCAAAGAAATTCAAAGAAGTAAATCTGAATCCGAAGGATCTGAAGTGTTGATTGAAAGTTTGAAAGAAGAAGATGGTGTGACCACTGAAGCTGATGATGAAGCTAGCAACAAATCAGAGCCTGTTCTGATTCAACTTGTTGAGTATCCGGAACTGAATCCGAAGTCAGAAGAAACAGTGAAGGATGAAGGTGAATTTTCGGGATACAACGATCCTGAATACATCAAGTGGAAGAAAGAACAGAAGGCGCCACTTGCTGATCAACTGATCAAGAAGCAAGAGGTGAAGCAGACTGAAGTTTCAACTGCGAAGAAGGAGAAATCAAACTTAACAATCAATCAATCTGAAACAAAACAGTCAAAAGGTAAAAGTGTCATAAAATCGAATGACAACACCAAAGCTCAAATTGTTAAAACTGACAAGGTTAAACCTGTCAAAAAGAAAGTGTCAAAAGGAAAAACAATTAAGTTTGTGTCTGCAGGAACTTTTGATTTAAATGGATCTTATGGTAAACCAATCAATTCTCCAATCAAATCTAACTCTGGTCTGAAAACAGGTTCAGGTCCTAAGTCTTCCTCTGTCAATGATAAAAGAATTGAATCAAAAAGGTTAACCAATCAAGGTGTGTTAAAATCGAACCAAATTTCCAAGCAACCAAATTCACAATCAAAATCTCCACAAAAGAATCAAGTTAATCTAAAACCGAACAAAACTGATAATGAATCACGAGTGGGTTCAACATCAAAAGTTAACAATCGGCTCTTTAGGATTAGCAAGAAACATTGTGAGATATGTGATCGTTATAACCATGCAACTGCTGAATGTTTCTTTAACAGGTACTGCAGTTACTGTGACAAAAGAAATCATTCTTCAGAAGAATGTTTTTATAACAAATTTTGTGAAATTTGTGAAAGGAGAAATCATGACACAAAGGATTGTTTCTTTCGAACAAACTCAATTAGAGAAATGACTTCGTTTCCAAATTTTCAAAGAAATAAATCATTTGGTTTTCAAAATATGAATCAAAGTCATTCTCTGGTTTTGAGAAATTTCAATCGAAACAATTCTGTTTCTAACTTTTCATCAAGAAATGTGCAGGTTAACAGTTTTAAACCAAGAGCTTTGATGGTAAGAAATCAAAAGTTTGAAAATAACCTTGATCCTAAGTTAGAGGAAAGGTTTATTGCTTTAAGAAGAAAGCAATCAATTCACGCTAATGAGCGAAACAGTTTTCAAAATCTCGCAAATGAAACAAGTTTTCAAAATCTTCATTATCAACAAGTTACTGTTGCAGATAGATTCGGAAAACCCAAGACCATGTGGGCCTGGGTTGACCAAACTAACTAAGTGATTGTTGAATTACAGGTACGCCCAAGAAGACCTATCAACTCATGGTTCGTTGATAGTGGGTGTAGCCGGCATATGACAGGCAACCATGCCTTGCTTCAAGACTTTAAGCTGAAAAATGGTACACACGTTGCATTTGGAGGTGATGCCGGTGGTAAAATAACAGGAGAAGGAACCGTATCAAATGGGGTCATTAGTTTTGATAAAGTCAACTACTGTGTACAGTTGAACTTTAATTTACTAAGTGTATCTCAAATCTGTGATAAATCTTATTCAACTTTATTTGATGATTCTTTCTGTTATATACTCAAACCAGGTTTCAAGATTGACAATGAGTGGGTGGTGGTGAAAGCTCCAAGAGATCGTGATGTATACAAGCTTGATATGTCGCAGATTGATGCTGAAACCGAAACTACTTGTCTCATTGCGCATGCTTCAAATGATGAGAGTCAGCTTTGGCATAGACGGCTGGGCCATTCAAACTTCAGAAACATGAATCGTCTGGTTACTGGAAATCACGCTGTAGGAATACCATCGAAGAAGTTCTCTACAACTGATCTCTGTCCAGCATGTTTGAAAGGAAAACAGCACCGAATGTCTTTTAAGTCCAAGCCGGAAAACTCCATTTCAAAACCCTTGCAGATGCTACACATGGATCTTTTCGGACCAACAAATGTTCAAAGCATCGGAAAGAAGTCTTACTGTTTTGTCATTATTGACGATTTCACTAGATTTTCTTGGGTTTATTTCCTGCATGTTAAATCTGAAACTGCTGAGTTGTTAAAAGAATTTATTGTCAAAGTTGAAAATCAGTTGGACTGTAAAGTCAAAATTTTGAGAAGTGATAATGGAACAGAATTTAAGAACGCTAATGTTGAATTGTTTTGTCCAGAAAAAGGAATTGCTAGACAATTTAGTGCTCCAAGAACGCCTCAACAAAATGGGGTTGCGGAACGGAAAAATCGGACACTCAATGAAGCTGCAAGATCCATGCTCGCAGATGCCAAAATCCCTATCACTTTCTGGGACGAAGCTATTGCTACTGCGTGTTTTGTACAAAACAGGACATTATTGGTTCAGGATAAACATAAAACATCTTATGAGTTGTTATTTGGAAGAAAACCGAATATTTCATACTTGAAAGCATTTGGTTGTCCTGTAACGATTCTAAATTTAAATGATCATCTCGGGAAATTTGAGTCAAAATCTGACGATGGATTTTTCCTTGGTTACTCGTCTGTTTCTAAAGCTTATCGGGTTTTTAATAGCAAAACAAATACTGTTATTGAAACTATCAACGTCAAGTTTTTAGAAAATTCGTTTCCGTCAGTGGCGCATGGTCCCGAATGGTTGTTTGATTTAGATTCGTTATCAAAATCTTTTAATTCTGACTTATTTGATTTTTCAGGAAAAGCAAGGAAAGAATCAGGCGACTTGGGATGCTTTAGCGATGATTCTGATAATGACGATGATAGCAATCTCAACTCTGAGTATCCGTTCATGTCATTTCATAATCCTGATCATGTCAAATCCAGTCAAGCTCCGGGTCCTTCTGGTTCTCAAGACGATCAAGAATCAAACAATCTTGAAGATGATGTGAATCCGCAAATGTGTCCTAATGATGGTGGATCTGTTCAGAATCAACCATCATCAGATCCGAATGTTGAAGTTATTCCAGAATCATTTGATTACTTTATCAATTCACCGGATCAAGTTCCTAATTTCACTCCGCATACTTCTTCCATTCTACAAGATCTACCAAATCTGAATCAGTCTAATCTGGAGAGTCAAGTGCAAGGAGATGTCACACCAACTCATCGAATTCAAAAGAAACATCCTGTCTCCCAGATTATTGGGCCGTTGAATCAGAGAACTACAAGAAGTCAAACTGAGCAAGCAAACGTTTGTCTTTATTCATGTTTTCTTTCTCAAGTGGTGCCAAAGAACATTTCAGAAGCGTTGCAAGATAATAGTTGGATTGAAGCCATGCAAGAGGAGTTACTTCAATTTCGCAAACAAGAAGTTTGGAAATTAGTGGACTTACCTGAAGGAGAAAATGCGATTGGTACAAGATGGTTGTACAAGAACAAGCCAGACGAACGTGGTATTGTTGTGAGAAACAAAGCCAGACTTATTGCACAGGGATATACTCAGGAAGAAGGCATTGATTATGAAGAGGTGTTTGCTCCGGTCGCAAGACTTGAAGCTATACGTGTTTTTCTTGCATATGCTTCCTTCATGAAGTTTAAAGTATTCCAAATGGACGTTAAAGGCGCTTTTCTGTATGGACCGATTACAGATGATGTTTATGTCAGACAACCTCCGGGTTTTGAAGATCCTGACTATCCTCATCGTGTATACAAGTTGAGTAAAGCTCTATATGGTCTACACCAAGCTCCGAGAATCTTGTATGAGACATTATCTAAGCATTTACTAGAACATGGATTCACAAGAGGTCAGATTGATCCAACTTTGTTTATGAAGAGGGAGAATGAAGAACTCTTATGTGTTCAAGTATATGTAGACGATATTATCTTCGGATCGACCAGTGCGTCAATGTGCAAAGAATTTGAGGAAATCATGAAGTCTAGATTTCAGATGAGTTCAATGGGGGAGATTAACTTCTTTCTTGGATTACAAGTGAAACAATCAGCTGACGGAATTTTCATCAACCAATCGAAATTTGTTGAGAAGTTGCTAAAAAAGTTCAAGATGCAAGATTGTCAGACTATTCGAACTCCATCTGATGTGAATTGCAAGATACAGCCGGATTCGAAAGGCAAATCCGTGGATCAAACACTATACAGATCGATGATTGGTTCACTGATGTATCTTACTGCATCAAGGCCAGACTGTTGGAATCGGTATGCCCAAGAGACATACTAAATTGATGTGGCTAGTATGTTATGATCCAAGTCGAGTCATACCCAATGACAAGCTAGACAAACACCGGGATATTTATTTTATGACATGATCTGAAATAAATATCAACACTTAGAATATTTAGAAATTGGGTTTCTAGATATTTGCACTTGTGTTAAAAATAAATTATATGGATGATTTATGTTATGAGAGAAAGAATCTTCTACAATGTTGTTTAAGTTGTTTAAATAACATTTAGGAGATATATTCTGCTACACCTTGTTTTAAATAAGTAAAGAGAGAAAGAAATTAAACAAAAAAAAATTGTTTTGTTAGGGTGGGACCCACATGGCCGCCCCCTTTTTCCACCTTGCTCTTCTCTTTTGGTTTTGGTAGTTTCAAGGCATGCAAACATATAGTGTGTCTTACACACAACCTTATGTCTTATGGAAGACATAATCTTTCTCTTACATATAACACACACAAGTGAAAAGTAGAATAGTTCTCTCTTCCTTTTCCTCTCTAAATTTTCGGCCAAAAGAAAAGGACCAACAAAAGGGAGATTTTTCAAGTGTTAAATCCTAGCAAAAGTGGTGTTTGTTGGAAGCTTGAGGGTATACAAGCTTGAGGTCTTCTCATTTGAAGATTTTCATTCAAGAATATCATCTTCTTCATCTTGAAAGGTAGTATTCTAAACACCCTATGGTTGTGTTTGATAGTATGTATTTCGTATATGGATCCGGACTTTGGGTTTTGCATGTTAAACGGGTTTAATAATCAACATATTAACGAGATTTTAAACTAATAATCCGCTGCGTTTTTTCTATAAATTGGTTTATATGAACTTTGATAATCTTGTTAAAACCCAACAATGGCATCAAGAGCCGCTTATACGAACACATGCTTCATTAGATCCAAAATTTTCGGGTTTCATGGTGTGGTTCACCATATGGCCGAAAGTTTTAGGCAAATGGGTTCCCTTGGATTTTCAAGATAATACTTACATGCATATGATTATCTTGAAAGTTTAAAGTCATTAAAATGGTTAGTTGCTTTGTTTGGACAAAACCCGAAATTTTCGGTTTTATATATTTTAGGCCGAAAATTTCAAGGGTTCAAAGGGAACCATTTTAAACTTATGTTATTACATATTTGGATATGCTTTTGAGTAGTTCATAACCTAGCCATAGACCTTGTGCATGTATGATTTTGTGTTGTGGTTTGAAATATTCAATATGGTTGTAATATTAGTTAATATTTTATTTGGGTTTGTAATTTATTTATTTATTTCATTGATTTGTAATAATAAATAGATTAGGTGTAATTCCATTACTAGAAAAATGTATTAGGACATATTTTGTAATTGGAAGAACACATATGGACTTGATTTTGGCTTTGGGCCTTAAAGGGTTTAATAGCCCAATATGGGATTCTAGCCCAATGACCCAAACCCAAGATTTGTAAGCCGAAAAGGGGCTGATTTGAAGGCCCAAAAGGAAGCCCAAATAAATGAAGAAATACAACACAAAAGATGGATACTTGAAGCATTCGGATGCGGGATCAAGTGGGAGTTCATCATTTCATGCCTTGTGTCATGTTGTCCCTTAAGAAAGACCTTTTTGGCACACTTGTTTCGGTTAGCAAGTGTAGCTAAAATTAGTTGGCTATGGTTATGGACTCATATATGGTTGTTTATGCATGTTTGGTTATTATGATATTGTTTGTTATGATATTAGGATATTGATAGCTAACAACTATAACCGACAAACTTGCATCATTTTGATTCCTTAGAAATCATTAAGTAATAAAATTAATTTTATCAAAAAGTTAATGATTTTATAATAAAATGGGTTTATTAAAGGGAATTTTAAAATTTGGTTTTCAACTAAGTACCATACATTTGAATGCATGCAAATGAAAGGTACACACTTTGTTTTCTCATCTAGAATTTAGAAAACAACAAAAATCCCTTTTGAATTTTTTTTGGGAACAAGTCTAACACCATCCTTTTATACAACACTCGAAACGCTTGGGAACTCTATGTGGGATAAAGGTCACCTAACCACATTGGAGAAAACTTGTGAGTTTGAGGTGGGTTTGCCATATTTATGGGATAAAGGTCACCTAACCATTTGTATGTGCAAATTCACACGTGTGTGTAAGTAGGACGACTTGATTTGGAAACCATGTGATTAGGGTCACCGAAGCATGGCGTTCAATGGTGTTGATGGGATTAAACATGCCAACTAAACATAAGATGTTTAACCGATCCCATAAAGCTAGAAGTTGCAAAGGGTTGCAATCGTCAAACGTTGACTACCTTGTTAATTCAAATATTAGGATAAAGGTCACCTAACTACTATTTGAATGTAACGTTGGATTCTAGATTTTAATCATTAATTGTCCAAGAGACACAAAAGGGTATTAAAGATTAAAATATATATTAATGATATTAAATTACTAAATATGAACTTTGTTAAACTACGTTGATGACCGCAATCAACAATCCACCTAATGCAAATATCCCACCCATGCATAACCTATCACTAAGAACCATGCTTGACAAGGATCGTCTCAATTACAAAAATTTCATGGATTGGTATCGAAGCTTGAGAATTGTTCTCAAGCGAGAAAAGAAATCCTACATTTTAGACAATCCTATTCCCGATGAACCTAGTATTGACGATGAAAATGCCTATAATGAATGGATTAAGTACACCGAGGATTCGGTGCAAGTTTCTTGCCTCATGTTAGGAACTATGATTCCCGAGATTCAAAAGGATCTTGAACATCATGGGGCGTATGACATGAACACCCAACTTAAGGAAATGTTCCTTACACAAGCTAGGGTGGAACGCTTCGAAACGGTTCGAGCGCTTCATGCATGTCGCATGGAAGAAGCCCAATCCGTGACATCTTATGTGCTCAAGATGAAAAGCCACATTGATCAGCTTGAACGGCTAAATTGTCCCGTCTCAAAAGAGTTAGCCACGGATTTGATCCTTAATGGCCTAACCAAGAAGTTTGAGACTTTTGTAATCAACTACAACATGAATGGATGGGACAAGAGCATTTGTGAGCTTCACGGAATGCTCAAAACGGCCGAGGCGGGAATGGGTAAAAAGGCTTTACCGGTTCTCATGATCAATGACGGTGGGAGCAAGAAGAGGCATCACCCGGAACCTAAGGCAAAGGTTGCCAAAGGTAAGGGACAAGTCAAGGGTAAGTTCAAGGGAAAGGCGAAAGCGGAACCACCCAAACCCAAGGAGAAGAAGCTAAAGGTTAGCTCGGAAGATCCGTGCTTTGGTTGTGGTGAGATAGGACATTGGAAGAGGAATTGTCCAACCTATCTCAAGGAGTTGAAAGCTAAGAGGGATGCGGAGCAAAGCTCGGGTACAACTTTCATGATCCATATTGATCTTAATATTATTTCTTCTAACACATGGGTATTGGATACCGGATGTGGAACTCATGTTGGCAATTTGTTGCAGGGGTTCAAAAGAAGTAAGCTTTATAAGAAAGGAGATACAAGTCTCTACATGGGCAATGGAGCAAAAGTTGAAGTCGAAGCCCAAGGAGACTATGTTTTGAAACTTCCAAGTGGTTTGGAAGTAATTTTGAACAATACTTTGTATGCTCCTAGTTTGACTAGGAACACTATCTCCGTTTCTCGTTTAAGACAATTTGGTTATGATTTTAAGTTTATTGACAATGGTATTTGTGTTTTCATGAATGATGTCTTTTATTTTAAAGCAATGCCGTCTAATGGCATTTATGAATTAGTTCATGACAACACATCCTTTGATAACTCGTTGTACCAATCTAGCACCAAGAAACTCAAAGTGGATTTGAGTAAGACCTATCTTTGGCATTGTCGTCTTGGTCACATAAACAAGGGTCGCATTCATATACTTCAAAAGAATGGTCTTTTGAAAACAAATGAAGATGATTCATTTGACAAGTATGAATCTTGTTTACAAGGAAAGATGACAAAGGATCCTTTTAATGGAACTAACCAAAGGGCAAAAGACTTATTAGGTATCATACATTTGGATGTATGTGGTCCTTTTAAGACAATGACAAGGAATGGTGAAAGATACTTCATTACCTTTATCGATGATTATAGTCGTTATGGGTATGTGTACTTGTTAAGACACAAAGATGAAGCTTTTGAAATGTTCAAAGTCTTCCAAGATGAAGTTCAAAATCAACTCAAAAGGACCATCAAAGTACTTCGTTCGGATAGAGGAGGTGAATACCTTAATGATGCTTTTCAAGATCATCTTAGGAGTTGTGCAATAATCTCACAAACTCACTCCACCCGGAACACCGCAACATAATGGTGTGTCCGAAAGGAAGAATCGAACCTTATTGGATATGGTTCAATCTATGATGGCTAGAAGCACATTACCTCTATCATTTTGGGGTTTCGCATTGCTCTCTGCAGCCCATATTTTAAATATGGCCCGGACCAAGAAAGTGGACAAGACACCTTTTGAAATATGGAATGGAAGAGTTCCATCATTAAAATATTAAAAGGTATGGGGTTGTGAGGCTTATGTCAAGAACAACACGCAAAACAAATTGGAAAGCCGATCCACTAAGTGTATCTTTGTAGGATATCCCAAAGACTCTATGGGATATTATTTCTACAACCCAACCGAGCAAAAGTGTTTATTGCTCTAAAGGCTGAGTTCTTGGAAACTAAGTTCCTTATGGAAGGAACTAGTAGAACGGTGGAACTTGATGAGGATCGAGATCCACAAGCCGATACACGTTTGGTTGAAACTAGCATTCAACAAGAGGTTGTTGAAAATGATCAAATGGATGATCAAGACACACATAACGTTCGTAGATCTGGTAGAAATAGTAATCCACCCGAAAGATATGGATTTTTCATGAATGGATGCTATGTGGTAGATTCAGATGAACCCACCACATATCGAGATGCAATGGCACAATCCGATTGTGACAAATGGCTTGAAGCCATGAACATTGAGATGCAATCCATGCATGACAACCAAGTATGGGACTTGGTTGAACCACCGCTTAACTCCAAACCGGTTGGAAGTAAGTGGGTTTTCAAGAAGAAAACCGATATGCATGGAAACTTGAATACTTACATATCAAGGCTTGTGTGTATAAGAAAGCTAGTGGGAGCATCATCACTTTCTTAGTATTGTATGTCGATGACATACTACTATTTGGAAATGACATTCCAACCATACAAAGTGTTAAAACTTGGCTTGGAAGTCGTTTTTCAATCAAGGATCTTGGTGAAGCCGCCTATGTTTTGGGAATAAAGATCTATAGGGATAGATCAAGGCGATTGATAGGTTTGAACCAAAGTGCATACATTGATAAAATATTGAAAAGGTTCAAGATGGAAAACTCTAAGAAAGGGTTTGTACCCATTTCAAGAGGAACAATATTGAGTGCATCTCAATGTCCAAGCTCAAAGGATGAGCAAGAGAACATGAAAGGAGTCCCATACGCATCTGCTATAGGATCCATCATGTATGCAATGATATGCACCAGACCGGACGTGTCATGCGCTTTGAGCATGACAAGTAGATACCAACAAAATCTGGGTAGTAGCCATTGGATGGCGGTTGAAAGTATATTGAAATATCTTAGAAGGACTAAAGATATGTTTCTAATATACGGTTCTGGTGGGGAAGAACTCGTTGTAAAAGGTTACACAGATGCGAGTTACCAAACTGATCGAGATGATTCTCGATCACAATCAGGATACATTTTCATTATGAATGGTGGGGCAGTCTCTTGGAAGAGCTCAAAACAAGATGTGGTGGCCTAATCCACCACAGAATCGGAATACATAGCCGCCTCATTTGCAGCACAAGAAGCTGCGTGGATAAAGAAGTTCATTGCCGACCTAGGGGTGGACCATACCATTCAGGACCCCCTAGAGATCTTTTGTGATAACGAGGGTGCGATTGCTCAAATCAAGGAACCTCGTACACATCAAAAGACAAGGCACATTGAGCGGAAATTCAACTACATAAGGGATGAAGTTGAAAAGGGAAAAATATGTATCTGTAAAGTTCACACTGATCAAAATATTGCGGATCCACTCACGAAGCTCCTTAAAAGGCCAAAACATGAGACTCATACTTGTGCCTTAGGACTTCGATATTCTAGTGATTGGATTTGATCTATTTTGTATTTGGATATCGGAACAATTGTTATTATGACTCATTCATATGATTATGGTTTATGATTATGACATTTTGAGTTGTGTTCCTTTTAGCATGTTTAAATCCATGAATAAGTTAATTATTCTAAATGTCCGTAGTCGATTGTATTTGTGGGAACAAATATGAAAGTAAGACTATTATGAACTTGGATTGGTGGATATTCATAAGGCATGAATATAGAGCAAAGGAGTTGCTGCCATGGTTCATAAATATTTATGGGATATAAATATTGGACTGACCCGCTCTCAAATATTACTACATGGAGTCTTTGTGACTGATCACAAGTAAAAATTTGAGTAAAGGAGAATATCATAGTATCCTCTGACCTGAGATACATATTGGGTCTTGATATTCACTGAGTCTTATCTTTGACTTAATTCTTTGTTGTTCCGAAACATGACAACACATAAGACTAAGCTCAGGTATAATTCTAAGTGGATGTGAGAGACGTATGTAATCAAGATGGAATTTGTCCCTCTTATTCGTTGAGAGTGCGATGTCTAAGGCCTGCAAAGTTAAATCAACAGAGAATGATCACTCTGTGTCTCTGGATTTGATATGACATCTGTGACAAAAGGATAAATGATTAATTCACCTAAATCATTTCAAGCAAGGGACTTGAAGGAGATGATGTTATTGAATGTCACTTAGTCATACGTATTAGGGGTAGCAAACTGTTGTTAGGCGGTATTTGCTGCTTGCATCAATTTTCTATGTAACTTGTGCAAGTGGGAGATTGTTGGAATCGGTATGCCCAAGAGACATACTAAATTGATGTGGCTAGTACGTTATGATCCAAGTCGGGTCATACCCAATGACAAGCTAGACAAACACCGGGATATTTGTTTTATGACATGATCTGAAATAAATATCAACACTTAGAATATTAAGAAATTGGGTTTCTAGATATTTGCACTTGTGTTAAAAATAAATTATATGGATGATTTATGTTATGAGAGAAAGAATCTTCTACAATGTTGTTTAAGTTGTTTAAATAACATTTAGGAGATATATTTTGCTACACCTTGTTTTAAATAAGTAAAGAGAGAAAGAAATTAAACAAAAAAAAAAATGTTTTGTTAGGGTGGGACCCACATGGCCGCCCCCTTTTTCCACCTTGCTCTTCTCTTTTGGTTTTGGTAGTTTCAAGGCATGCAAACATATAGTGTGTCTTACACACAACCTTATGTCTTATGGAAGACATAATCTTTCTCTTACATATAACACACACAAGTGAAAAGTAGAATAGTTCTCTCTTCCTTTTCCTCTCTAAATTTTCGGCCAAAAGAAAAGGACCAACAAAAGGGAGATTTTTCAAGTGTTAAATCCTAGCAAAAGTGGTGTTTGTTGGAAGCTTGAGGGTATACAAGCTTGAGGTCTTCTCATTTGAAGATTTTCAATCAAGAATATCATCTTCTTCATCTTGAAAGGTAGTATTCTAAACACCCTATGGTTGTGTTTGATAGTATGTATTTCGTATATGGATCCGAACTTTGGGTTTTGCATGTTAAACGGGTTTAATAATCAACATATTAACGAGATTTTAAACTAATAATCCGCTGCGTTTTTCTATAAATTGGTTTATATGAACTTTGATAATCTTGTTAAAACCCAACACAGACATCATGTATGCTGTATGTGTGTGCGCAAGATATCAGTCTGATCCAAAAGAGTCGCACCTAATTGCTGTGAAACGTATTTTCAGATACCTTAAAGGGAAACCGAATCTTGGGTTATGGTATCCTTATGAAGGAAATTTTGAATTATATAGTTATTCTGACAGTGATTTTGGTGGGTGTGCTCTTGACAGGAAATCGACTACTGGTGGATGTCAATTTCTGGGTCCTAGACTAGTCTCTTGGTAATGCAAGAAGCAGACCAACGTTTCTGTATCCACAGCTAAAGCAGAGTATATCGCTGCATCTGCAGGATGTTCTCAAGTTTTGTGGCTACAAAATCAATTGCTGGACTAAGGGTTTAACTTTCTCAAAACACCTATTTACATAGACAATACTGCTACTATGTTCATTACTGCTAATCCTGTTCAACACTCAAAAACCAAACATATCGAAATTCGATATCACTTTTTAAGAGACAACTTTGAAAAAGGTTTAATAATTTTGATTAAAGTTCATACCGACAAACAACTGGCAGATCTTTTCACAAAATCATTTTTGTCAGGCCGGTTTGAATTCTTAATTCAATCCATAGGATTAATCAATCATGATTGATTCTATTTTTCGAAAACAAAACAAAAATCAGAAAATATAAAAGCCAAAAATATAATAAGTTGATGTTAAGTATTGATTCCGATGTCTTTTATTTTATGTTTTGCATTGTGTGCTTGCATGAAAAAGAAAATAGAAAAGCAAAAACAAAATATAAAATCAAAAAGAAAAGAAAATATCATGTCATAAGAATCTATATTGCAAAAAGTGAGAAATGATAGTTACACTAGACATTATTTGTTACATCATTTTTAAATAAAGACTGATGAATGTTAATTGATGTGCTAGACAGCTCAGGCAATTAGACTGAAAAAGTAAGTTGATTGTTGACAAACATAAACTTAATGATCTTTGTGTTAAGTTCCATTGTTATACATGTCTAGATATATATCTTTTGATACATTGCTTGTGATGATAGTTGTGCATGATCGGGTAACGATGTAGTCTATTCAGTGTGATGAACCGCATCGTGAGCTTCTTTGTTGTGGTATCCACAGACCTGAAGTCTCGCACGAAGTCTCTTTTGAGCTTCAAGGTGCAGCAAAAGATTCCCAAAGATGGAACAAAAAGAGTCCCAAATGTGGACCATCACCAAACAAAAATTCCAAAAAGGAATTCAGAAGATTCCCAAGGGGAACAATAGGAAAGAAAAATTCCCAAAGATGGAATTAAAAAGAAGTCCCAAAGTGGACCAAATTCGAATAGAACCCAGATTCCACACTGTGTATGACTGTAAGTGACCAGGTTTTGTACAATATGCATTCAGGTAGTGATTGATAAAGAAATATGTTGACATATGTATACATGTGGGTCACATAAGTCATTTTAATCGAACCTTAAATATCATCATGATACTGAAAAAGTAAGTGTGTCAACTCGAGCTAATTGGTATGTTTTCATATCATCACTCAATCAAACATAAGTCAAATGTCTATTCAAAACTTGCAAAACATGTTCAGATAATGTGTGGTATGATCTCACTGCGATATTTTGATTCATTGCATTACATATGTCTTTATTTTAATGTGTGTACTTTGTGTGTGCAGGCATTTGGAATCATTATTGACACATCAACATCCTTGTTAAACTTAAAAATTTTCAAGAAATTTCAAGTTTAGGGGGAGAATAAATTGAAGAAAAATATCTACAAAAAAATCCAAAAATAGTTTGAATAAGTGTGTTTTGAATGAACAAGATTATGTGGTATGAAAAGCAAAAGTATTGGATGTGTTAAAAACAAACCCAAGGTCTTGCAATGTGATTTTCAGAAAGTGCTTCGGGATATAGAAAATTTGGTTGTGCAAAAAATTTTTGGAAAAGAAAAAGAAAAATGAATTTAATTGGAATTAATGTTATTGCTTGTTTAATGTTGTTGATAATTAATGTGACAAATTCTTTTTAAGGATATCTTGTCTAATTAATATGTCGAGAATGTTTGCAGGTGCAATAAATGCCGTTGAAAAAGTCAACAGACGAGAAAAATGAAGAAAATTGCTCAAAGTGTTATAGCCGGGCAAAGATATCAGACACAACTATTCTGCCGGGTAATGAACATACTGTTCAGCCGGGTAATGTTGTGTTTTTGATACAAGCCGGATGATTGAGAAAAAGGTGAAGATATTATGACTACTGTACAGCCGGGCAATGAACATGTCAAATACAGCCGGGTGAAGGTCATAGATATCTGCCGGGTGACAAGTGTTTACTATACAGCCGGGTAAAAGAAAAATCTTCTTGCCGTGTAAGTGTATAACACTGTGTTGCCGGGTAATGATGAAAATCATGCCGGGTGATATAGAAAACAACTATGTTGCCGTGTGAAGAAGAAATCATGCCGGGTGAAAGTGAAAGCAACTATGTTGTCGGGTGATGAAGAAAGCAAGCCGGATGAAAGAAAAGCAACTGTGTTGCCGGGTGATGAAGAAAGGTTGCCGGGTGATGTTTTGAAGACTACTATACTGCCGGGTAATGAATAAAACCCATCAGGTGTAGTTGTTCCTAACCTTTATCCGTCACTACAGTGACTTACCCGTCTCTACAGTGTTTGATCCGTCAAGTGTGTTTCACAGGGTGTGACTTGTTCCAACAGTACATGACCCGTCACAACAGTGCTTGACACGGATCAACAGTGCTTGACCCGGCAAGGCTTATTGGGCTTTTTAAGCTTGCCCGTACCTTTTGTTGACCCGGCACCTCAAGTTTGACCTAATTTTTAACGATATAAAAACCCGCCTCTTCACAAACACTTATCATTTTTCACATTCACTTTCAAGAAAATCCCCTGTACTTAAATCGTTTTGATTATCATATTCAGTCATTGTTCTGTAACAAGTGTAATCGACTGAATAAGGTATTGTCCTTGTGATTTGTTCTTGATAAACCTGCAAATCGACCGATAAAATGAAAAACGATGATGAACAGTGTTTTTGATCATTGAATCGACACTTTGATTGTGTGTGTTAAAACCAAAATCGAATGTTGTTTTAAGCATAAAATCTGTCGATCATCAACAATCAATCACTCATTTGCACCAAAACACCTTAAAACCAACTGAATCAATCAAAATTGTCATAATTGTTAAAACCGCCATTGATGACCTGTTTGATATTCTTAAGTGTTAACTTCAAACTGACAAAATCTGTGTTGAACATTAACAAATCATTGTTAAAACTAAGATTAACATGTTAAACAACTTCATCATACAAATGTCAAAATTATGCCTTAAGTGATTAACTGTTAAAAATGAAACATGCTGTATAATCATTAAAATTCAAAGTTGTTTGATTAAAATGATGAAAATCAGGTTATTAGAACAATTTAGGATTTAAAATGATTATGTGAATGTGTTGCTTTCTAACTTCTGTTCAAACAGTTATGAAAATTTTGATATGTATTAATGAAGAATCTAACACATTTGTCTTGTTTGTGTTTGTTTTTGTTTTAACAGATGGAGAATCTCAAGTTTGAACCTAAGCACAATCTTGTGGCATGTTTGGATGAATCTATCCCTTAAACTGAAGGTTACAGAGATATGATTAGATTCATAAAGAGGACGAAATATGTATATGCTATGTGTGCCAAACCGGTCATATATGCAAGGCTGATTAAGAGTTTTTGGAGAACAGCAGAAGTGATCAGAGATGATAATGGTGTTACTGTTGTTAGAGGGAATATTGCTAGTGATATGGTGTTGACAGTTTCTGAAGAAGCAATCAGAAATGCCTTAAGGATTGATGAAGATGAAGTTGGAATGAATGATGAATTGACTATGGCTGAGTGTCAATCGTGTTTTGTTAATATGGGTCATCCACCTATATTTCCAAAGTCACAATTCTATAGGGCAAAGTTGGGAAAGAAGTTTAAGTTGTTATGCTATGTTGTCCAACAGTGCATGTCAAGGAGGAGTGCAGGCTTTGACAATTTCCCATCTGACATAGCATCCCCGATTGTTGCCATAGCTGAGAATAAACCATTCAATATGTCAAGATGGATCATGAATGGATTTGTTTTTAATTTGGTAAAGGGCAAGAGGTTTAAGTTTCTCATGTACCCGAGATTCTTACAACTGATGATCAATGTTGCCTATCCTATCATCAGAACTGAAGGTTATACTGGAGGTATCTTATACACTGAGGACATGAACGATCTATCTTACAGAAAGATGAGTATCGGAAATGTGCCTAGTGTGGAGTTATTTGACTATATGAGAGATATAGTCAATAATGAAGAAGATGTTGAAGGAGTTTACCATCACATATCACATGGTGAGATAGTTAATCCACAGGACCTAGTGGATGAGGTGCCTGATAATTTGTTAGATGATGATGAGTACTTTGCTCGTCATCCAGAATATGAAAATGAGTCTGAGAATGATCAAGATGATGATAATGATGATGATGATAGAGATGAGGAAGATAGTGATAGTGATGATAGTAATGATGGTGGTGATGATGCTGAATCTGATTCAGAGGAGGCAGAAAACATTGAGGCAGCTGAACCAATGGACTTGGAGACAGAGAATGTTGGAGTTATTGAACAAAGTGTGATAGAAGAACCTGTTGAGGTTGCTTCTGTTGAAGAAGAATTAGTTGCTGAAGGTCCAAAGGTTACTACTGTTCAGTATGTTAGAAGACGAAAATCGAAACCAATGATAGAGCCTAAGTTAGTAGAGGAACCAAAGGCTGTTGAGAAAGTGTTGGTTGAGCATGAACTGATAGATGTTGTTCAGATTGCTCAGGAAGTAATGGCCGAAGCTGAAACTATTGCACAGATAGTTGAAGAAGCTGATGCTGGCGTTACTGATCCTATTTCTGTTGATATACCCACCACATCATCACCTATTGCACAAAACATTGAACAAAGTTTGGAGTCTTCACCAAATTTTGTGTCAAGTGTTGAAGAAAATGAGGATAAGAAAAGGATTGTTGAATTAGAGGAAATGGTGGCAAAACTGTTAGAGGCAAATGAATTGTTGAAAGCTTCGAATGAAAGGAAGAAGAAAAGGTTTGAAGAGTTTTGGGATATCCACAATCAAAATTTGAAAACTTTCAAAGAGTTGGATGCAGATCATCTTAAGTTGAAGATTGAGCATGATGAGCTGAATGATAAATATGATAGATTGAAGGAGGAGCATGAGAATCTGAAGTATGATTATACTGAGTTGAAAGCTGAATGTAATACGCTTGAAGATGAAAAAGAGATGTTAGAAAAATGGCTGGAAGAAACTAAACCGAAGAAATCTGGATCAACATCTGATAAAGATTTTTTAGATGAAGTAGTTGAAATGACTGAAGCTCAAGTACCAAAAGTTTATCTTACTAGAGCACGAGGAACAACTAATGTTGGTATAAGGGTGGAATCTCCAATCATCATTCCCGATGAAGCTGTTGCTGAAACTGTCATCTCTGACAAAGCTGAGGGAAAAAGGAAATTAGATGCTATTCCAGAAATAATGGGTGATGAAGGTAGTTCGAAAA
The DNA here is from genome assembly GCA_030867185.1 of Tagetes erecta. NCBI lineage: Eukaryota > Viridiplantae > Streptophyta > Magnoliopsida > Asterales > Asteraceae > Tagetes > Tagetes erecta. The sequence goes on along the minus strand of CM061492.1, from coordinate 28,961,215 downwards.
AGGCAAGGATTGATGAGACAGTGCAGATTGAGCCGATTCAATCTGTAGCTATAGTTGGAACTGAGGCAGTTGAATTGGAAAAGGCAGATGAGATTGTGACTGATGCTGAAATTGATAAATCAGTTCAGATTGAGCCGATTCAATCTGAAGCTGCTACTGTTGAAGAAGTGTCTGAAACTGCTGAAATTGTTGAAAAAGTGCCTGAAGTTGTTGAAGGAATGGAGAATGTGCCTGAAAATGTAACTGAAGAAGCAAGTCAGTTTGAGCCGGTTCAAACTGACAATGCACCTATGATAAAAGCTTTAGATGATTTGGATGATATAGATTTTACTGAATCTGAAAATGAAGCTGAGCCAGAAACTAATGTTGATCAAGAGATTCCAGATGATTTAGATCAAAGATTTGCTTATCTTGAAAAGATGAAGTAGAATGCTGTGTTTATGAATGGTTTGACTGTGAGCCAGATAAATGAAGAGTATGAAAAGTGTCTAATTGCTCAGGACAAAGCTGTTGCCGATGAAAAAGAGTTTGTTATTGAACTGGGTGAGTGGACACCACTGCAAGAAAGTTTGAACATCGAAGATTTGCCTCCGACTGAGCTTTATCATCAGAATCCTGAAGAAATGTCCAGTAGAGAGATGCGTGATTGGTTGAGCTCAAGGAACTATCCGTACAAGACTCTGAAGAGATTGAAATCTGAGTCTTTGAGGAAAATTGTTGTTAGTTTTATGAAGACGGAGAAAATGTACAACCGTATGTTTTATTTGGACTACAACAACCCTCAATACTTCGAGCTGACAAAGAGATACAAAATTCTTGGACCAAAAGAATTACCGGTGATGGCTTTACCTGAAAATGCACACAAGAAAAGGCATGAGTTGATGGATATGTTTCCCAGTGAAGTTAAGTCTTATAACATACCGATGGAGGTACGTGAGTCATGGCATAAATCAGCCACAGCAGGTGACGTTGTGAGGTCACTGCTGAGCAAGGGTCAGTCGATTGCTGAATTGCTTGATTCAATGATTGTGCCGGAAAAGAATAAGAAGGTTAAGATTATTGCATGGAAATACGATGAGGTATTTGATGCTTTTATGATAAAAAGAGTTAATGGTTTATGTGACGTATACCATTATTACTCTAGCATTTTCAAATTGGAAGTTCAAGACTTGAAAGAGCTGCACAAACTCAGGCTGATAAATCACACGCATGCTGAGCGTGGTGATAAATGTGCAATGCTGTTGGATGCCGGGATAGCCAGAGCACCGAAGTATCTTGATTTCAGATGACAACAAGAAGATACTGCTTATGTACAAGCAAAGAAAGAAAGAAAGAAAAGAGGTTGGTTGTCAGCGAGGACATGTATTTGGAGGAATTTTCGGATGAATACTTTGATAAAGTGACCAATCCAGGACTGAAAGTGATAGATGGTTCTCAAATGACAAAGCCAATACTTAGAGTTTTCTACAATCAAGAAACTTTTGAGTTGAAGCTTGTTCGAAATTTGGAAGATTGGGATAAAGACATGATTACTTTGTTTAGTACCTTTGAGCTAAAACTATTGCATCCATCATATATCGATTTTCTGAGAAGTTATAGAATGGAGAAATGCAAAGATAAACTGGCTGAAGCAGATAGAAAATTATTTGTGGTGATGATAGAAGTGATAGCTGCTGCGTCTGAGAAAATTCGAGTGAGGAAAGCATTGCTCAATTCTAATCTCGTGAGGGTTGACATACCAGAGATAGAATTTATGAGGATCAGTGCAAAGGGTACTTTGGAGGTGCAAGTCAAAGGACAGGAGATGCCGTTTGAATTTTATGCTAACATTGACTTTGCAGGTTTAAATTTGGATTCACTGAAACGCATGAATGCCTGCCCAATTCTTACAAATGAGTCCAAACCGAGACAAGCTAAGATTGCAGAGAAGTTCAAGTCTTGCATAGAAGAAGCACTGAAGGAACAAGAAGAATATAAAGGAAGAGAACTGCTGGATATCAAAGAAGAACCAGAAGAATGGTGAAAGAAGATTGATGCTGATCAGAAATGAAAAAGGTTTGAAGATTTTGCTGAAGATTCAAAGATAAATCTTAGGGGGAGTACTGTTAGGGTTATTTCCTAGATTAAGATTTACTTTGTATTTTGTTTATATGTTTGTATATAGTTTAGGGTCTATTTTGTTATATTCCTTAAACTTGTAATTGTTGCTAAAAGCATGTAGTGAGAGAGTGTGAGGTGGGAGGCTAGATCACATTATTCACGCAAGAGAGAGAACTTAGTGTGTGTGATTTATTTTCTCCTGCACTTGTATTACAAAACTGCTTTGATCATCAATATACAAAGAGAATTATTAGTATGAATTGTGTTAATGATTGAACTGTATTTGTGTACATGTTATTCTGATCATTGAGCGATATTCACGATCCAATTGAACCTATCAGTTGGAGACAGAAAATGTTGAAGTCATTGAACAAGCTGTGATTGAAGACCTTGTTGAGGCTGTTGATGTTGAAAAAGAAGTTACTGAAGTTCCTAAGGCTATTACTGTTTAGTATGTTAGATCATGAAGATCGAAACCAGTAATAGAGCCTGTGTTAGTAGAGGAACCGAAGGTTATTAAAGAAAATATTGATGAGCCTGAACAGATAGATGTTGTTCAGATTGCTCAGGAAGTAATGGCCGAGGTTGAGACTATTGCACAGATAGTTGATGAAGCTGATGCTGGCATTACTGATCCTATTCAGGTTGACATACCCACCACATCATCTCTGATTGCTGAAAACATTGATTAAGTTTTAGAGTCTTCGCCAAACATTGTTTCAAGTGTTGATGAAAATGAGGATAAGAAGAAGATTGTTGAGTTAGAAGAGATGGTGGCAAAACTCTTGGAAGTAAATGAACAGTTGAAAGCTTCAAATGATAGAAAGAAGAAAAGATTTGAAGAGTTTTGGACTATACATAATCAGAACCTGAAAACATTCAAAGAGTTGGATGCTGACCATGTTAAGTTGATGACTAAGCATGAAAAGTTGAAGTCTGATTATGAACAATTGAAAGAAGAGTATGAAAATTTGAAGTATGATTACAAAGAGTTGAAGGCTGAATGCAATACTCTTGAGGCTGAAAAAGAAATGTTGGAGAAATGGTTGGAAGAAACTCGTTCAAAGAAGTCAGGGTCCACATCTGATAAAGATTTTTTAGACGAAGTGATGGAAGTGACTGATCCTTCTCAAGAAGCAAAAGTATATTATACTCGAGCACGTGGTACAACTAATGTGGGTATAAGGGTTGAAACTCCAATTGTTATTCCCGATGAAGCTGTTGCTGATTCTGTCATTTCTGACAAGGCTGAGGGAAAAAGGAAGTTAGATGCAGTACCGGAAATTACTGGTGATGAAAGTTGTAGTAAAAAGGCGAGATTGGAAGAAACAGTGCAGATTGAGCCGATTCAATCTGTGGCTGTAGTTGAAACTGAGGTAGTTGAGTTGGCAAAGGCAGATGAGACTGTGATTTGAAACTGAGGTAGTTGTACTTAAAACACCTGACCAGAGAACCTGTTCCTCAAAGTTTTTCGGAAGATACCAAGCTAGGAAGCCTCCTCCTACATCTTCTGAAGCACTCAAGAAAAGATAGTTGAAAGCAGTTCCAGATTTTACGAAAGGATGCACGCAAAATGGGGAGCACACAATATGGGGGAGCTTGTGAGATTAAGGATCTTCAGCAACAAACTTTGGCTAGCCTCAGTCTTGGGGGAGTTTTGTTGGAGCTGAAATTAAGACTGAAGCTTACCAAATTGAAGATCCAACAGTATTGACTTATCGGTGCTGATTGCGATGCAAGACGTTGATAATAATAGACTATGGGGGAGTATTGTTGGACCTGAATTGTAGTCTAATATTATCAACACAGTCAAAGTCAACAAAAGTCAACGTCCGGTCAAAGTCCACGTAAAAAGTCAAATGGCGCGTTAGAGACGAAGAACCGAGTCAAGACGTTGAAGTTGTTTTATTTCTAGGATCGTTAATGTAATAAATATATTTTGTGTCAACAAAATATATTTAATCTAGCTTTAGACATGTTTTAGCCTTTTAACTTGTTATTTTCTAATTAGTCTAAGTGTAGGGACTATTAGTGTAATTAGCATGTTAAGCACTCACTATAAATAGTAAAGTGCACTTAGGGTTTTTGGGGGCTTGAATGAGCTAGTGATTTGGGGGTCTTCCATGTAAACAACATTTTATGCAAATCAAAATGGATCAAATCTGAGTTTTATTGATTGTTCTTATCATTGTTCATCTCGTTCATCACATTTTAAGTCATTTGATCCAAAATCTTCACAAAGTACTGATTCATTACTGTTATTGGGACCAACAATTGGTATCAGAACCAAACAAAGATCCAATTGAATCATGTTTATGAAGATTAGTTACTGATTTTGAAGATTTGTTAAGAAAATTGTAGAGAGAGAAAGTAGATCTGGTGGTTTCTAGAGAGAGAAACTAGATCTGAAATTTAAATCTTCATCTAAACCTTCAGATCTACAACAATTTGTTGTAGATCTACCCTTGTTACCATCAAAAACGTTATCTCCACATCAAATTTTACATGAAATCAGAAGAAAAACTCAGATCCAAAGTATTTTCTCTCACACACAGTGTGCGTGTGTTCTTGGTGTTCTTCATATCTTCAAATCTGCAAGATCAGCGAAACTAGTAAATATCTGAACGAAAGTTCAAATTTTTGAGCGAATCTATACCAAGCATTTGCATAGATTCGCCCGTTGTTCTTAGCGAACCTATAAGTTCGCCCGACACTTTGTAAGCCGGCGAATCTATAGGTTCTTGCAGACACTACCTTACGAAACCATCCAGATCTGAGCGAACCTACCTTTTGTTGACTTACTTCCTGCTTACACGGATCCAAAACCAAACCCATTCACCATCACCATAACCAAACAGATCCATAGCCACAACCATACCCAAATCATTTTAAAATCATAACCCAAACCCATACCATTGTTTTTGACTTAAACAATCTGTCAAACTTATTTTTTTTTTTTTTTTAAAAAAAGCATTACCACCATTACTTAACCATAACCAAAAACACAACCAAATCCCACCCGTTTTCATACCATCCATCAACCCACCAACCAACCAAACCAAACCAAAACACAAAAAACCAACCCGAAATCAAAATCCCACCCAAACCTCAGATCCATACACCAAACCCTAACCCGCACCACATTCACCCGTTACCATATCCATAACAGATCCGTCAACCACCACCATAAAACTCGAACCATAACAGTGTTTATGTGTACGTCTGCTGCTGTCAACAAAGAAAGAAAAGGAGAAGAAGTGTTTGTGTTGTTGTTCTAGCAGATCGAGAGAGGAAGAGAGTTGTTACTGTTGTTGTCGCCTGTCGAGTAAACGTTGAAGAAGAAGCAGCAGGTGACAGCAGATTGTGTGTATGTTTGTAGCAGATCGATGCTGTTTTGAAGTTTTTTTTTTGTTGTGTGTTGGTTAACAGAAGAACAAGAAAACAGCAGCAGCAATTCGGTGTTGCTGTTGCTTAAAGAATACGAGAGAGAGAGTGACGAGAGAGAGATGAAACTGTATGTTGATGTTTTGTGTTGATGATATTTGTGTTGTGCTACCAAGAACCGAGAGAAAGAGGAGAAATGTTGTTGTGTTGTTGCTAGAGAGCAGAAATAGAGAATGAGTTAAAGAGAGAGTGATCTTGTCATGTGTTGTTGTTTTTGATAAAGAAAGACAAAGAAGAAGATAAAGTGAGCGGCTGATATTAAGAAATTAGGGTTGTGTGTTAGGTTTAAAAAAAAAAGAAATGAGATAACTATATTGTTGGTTCTTTTTTTTCAAACGAACCATTAGTCAATTTTTAAACAAATTGGGCTGGCAATCAAGTTAGGTTACATAGATACAAAATATTTAAAATATTGGGTATTTTTTGTTGGAGACGGTTCATAGTATTTGTGGTCGGGAGTTAGTTTTTAAATATTGAGCCGTGTTGGATTCGGTTTGTTTTATGATCGCCGGTGTTAAAGTTTAAAAAATTTTATGGGCGTTTATAATCAAGTCGTCATTAAATTTTAAAAAGCGACGTCTTGTGGCCGGGGTTTTATATTGTCAGTTTTTGGGCCAAAGTTTGTTAGTTGAGACGAAAGTTTTATCTGTGGCCGGGTGTTCGAGTTTTAAATTTTGGGCCGTGTTGGATTCCGTTTGTTTTATTTGGTCGGGTGTTTATTTTGTCAATCTTTGGGCCAAAATTTTTCATTTAAGTTGAAAAAGTTTTGTCAGTGGCCGGGACTTTCTAAAATTTATTTTTAGGCCAAATTTTAAACGGGTTTTCGATTAAAAAAAATGGCTTATGCAGAACTTTTTAAATCTTTCGAATCTGATGATCTCACAATGGCACAAAGCCGGTTTGATAATTTTGCAGTTTTTAAGAAAGAAAGGATGCCCGTGTTTCTCGATCGATTTGTGATGGTGGCAAATAACCTGAAGAAGCATGATCCAGGACTTGGGAATTATGAACAGGTTCAGAGATTGCTTGATCTCTCCCACCAGAGTGGAGTTCGCATGGAAAATCGATGAGAAGAGAAAGAGGATTTATTGATTACAAACTGGTGGAGGTGATGAACAAACTAAAAGAAATGGAGTTGGATATCAAACGTCGTGAGTACGATGAAGCGATGTCTTTAAATTCAAAGATCACCTCAATCTCCAAAGAGAAACCAGAAGAGATATCAGTTTCTGCCTCCAATTTCAAAGGTTTACCGAAACCTGAAATTGAAAAGGTACAAGGGGAGGTTAACCAGACATCAGTGGGTAAAGATGGAGCAGAATTAAATGATAAAGCTTGTGATGCTGAGAATGAGGAGGAACAAAAGACAAATACCAGAGTCTGCAACTGCGAGAAGGCTCTTGCTTCTGAACAAATCATCATGGAGCTTCCATACGAGACAGTTCAGGATATGTGTTCTTCTGATTGCAGAACTCGTTTATTTGGTATTTATGAAGCTAACAAATTGTTAATCGAAAATGAAAAATATTTGACTCAGGTTAATAAAGAACTTAAACTTAATGAGTCAAAATATTTTGTCAAATTAAGAGAAGCTTTGAAAGAAAATGAACATTTGAAAACGAGTCTTTTGAAAAGAAATGTGGAAGTCAATATGCTAACTGAACGTGTCGCCCTGGCTGAGTTTGAAACCAGTAAGTTGCAAACGAAACTCGAAAAATGGACAATTTCGGGGATGAAACTTGAGGATTTAATCAAAAGCCAACGGGGGGCTCGTATTAAGACTGGGTTGGGTCATGAAAATAAGGCTTTTGTATATCCTCCCCCCAGCACTTACTGTTACTCTCCTACACCAACTCCACACCCGACCAATGAGTTGATTCATGAAATAATTAAGAAAGATACTGATAGTTTGTATGCAGGATTGGAGAATGTGAATCTTAAAGAGGTGCGAGATGATTATGAGTCCCCGACTGGTATTGGATACAGTAAACCAGATGCTGTCAGTCAAGCCAGTGATTGTTCAGTTTCCGGTGTTAGTAAATCTGTACAATCTGTTTCTTCTAACTTCTTTGACAAGTTTAAAGCAGGTGAAATTCCTACTTTTGAGCCTGTCATGATTGCGAAGGAAGAGATAAAGCCGGATTCACGTAATCATCAAGCTATCAATCAAGATCCGCTGGAAGCAGAGGTACTTATTGAAGACTGGACAAGTTTAGATGATGAATCAAAGACAAAGGAGAGTCATGGAGATTCAAAGATCAAGATGTCATCTGCAACTGTCAAATCTAAAATGCTTCCAAAACCTGAATCAAGTCAAATCAGGATCTCATTTCCAACTGCAAGACAAGTCAGTCTTCGATCCAGAGCTCAAAAGAAGAAGCCTTCACCTCTGTCCATCATATCTCAAGTTTGTAAAAGACTTGAGAACAAGCAAGTGAAGATCTCATCTCCCATCCAACAAAGCAAAACAAAAATCAGGCAACCACCCACAACTCGACAAAAGACGACAAAAGCCTCTCAACAAGTTGCATCAAGCTCGAAGAAAGCCCCACCCCCAACTGCTCCACACGAGCCAGTCAAGCATCAGAAGCCATTCAAGGCTTGTTTTAAGTGTGGAAAGGATGATCATGTGCTCAAGAAATGCCCAAAAGGACTTGTTTTGGACGATAAAGGCAAACAGGTTTGCTTCTCCGAATCAGAGTCTAGAAAGAATCATCCACTTGGTAAAGGTAAACAGGTTTGTTTATTTGAATTTCAAGTTAACAATCATACATCTTTGAATGGTCGGATGACGAACATTCCATCCCCACCTTCTCATGTGAAGCCGGCTTCACATGATTCAAAGATGAATGTGACCACATCATCAAAACCAAAACCTTTTTCCTCGGGACTTAAACAGAAAATGATTTCCAAATTTAACTTTTTCAAATCGAAAATGTTTGAACCTAAACAAATTTGGCAAATTAAAAAGAAAGAGGAAAAGATAAGTGATACAAGAACAGGTTGTGTGCATAGACAGGTGTCTTACACTGAAGAAAAAGGAACGCCCAGGACTACGATGGCTTGGGTTCCCCTTTCTAACTAATTTTTTGATGAGTGCAGGAACATTTCAGGAGGACTGTTAGTAATCCGGTTTACTAACAGAGAATGTTCCTTATTTAAATTTGAGGCGGAACAAACAGGTTACGGTTCTGGTATCTTATCCACATTCTGGATCTTTCTTTGATTTTCACAGCCACTGCATTTTTCTTGATAACTCATTTATCATCTTTTGATAGAGTAATATGGAAGACATTTCTTTCGTAATTTCTATTTTATATATTGTAAATAGTTTAAAAAAAAGGATTAAAAAAAAAGAAAATTAAAAAAAAAGGAGTCTAACATTTTTACTTGTATTTTTGATCAAGTTTTCTCATCCCTTTGAGGTCGCTCTTGAGTCTTTTGAAAATTTCAATTTTGCACTAAAATAGAAATTTTGGGGGAGTAAAATCTCAAATGAAAATGAATTGAATATCATTAGTGCAAAGTCCTTTCTGTGTAAATATTTTGTGTCTTTTGAAGGTTTCAGGTTTGCATGGAAAAGCAACCAAAGGAGGACGTTGATTTGTGTAATGATGTGTCAATAGGCTCAGCCCGAATACAATTAGACAGCAATTCTGTGATCAAACTAAATTAAAAAAGAGCTCGGTGATGAGGAGTACTTTTACAGACATTTGGCCTACACAAAGTAATAAGTTTTGACAAAAATGGGCTGAGAGCGTCAAATCTTTGCCTTGATTTCCCCAAATATCCCAAATCACCCTCACCCTATCCCTGAATTGAGTTTCTAGTTAGCAAAACAAAATAAAAAGCTGCTAGTGTTGCTCTTCAGAAAAACCTCTGAGTGAGTTACTTGTTAACTCCTCAGAATGTATTGAGTCAAAAGTGCTTAACTCCTCTGCTATACGGAAGTATTGACCTGGAGTTGGTGGATCTTCTCTGCTATACGGAAGTATTGACCTGAAGATTCACCGAGCATGCTCAAATGTTTATCTCCTCTGTTATACGTCAGTATAGACCTGGAGCTCTGAACTATTTGAGTTTCCCAAATAATAAGTCGCAATGTGTTCAAAAGAATCATTGTTGACAAGCTCCACTCCCAAACATGCAAAAATTGCAGAATGTCAAAAGTGGCTCATAAATTGATCAATATTCAAAATTTGATTCATGAATTTCAAGCAAAGTCAATCATATTGCTCGATAAACCTGATGTTAGAACAAGTTACTTTGCTGAATGTCTGTGGAAACCAAGTCGCCCGAGTTTCTTCAAATCGAACCAAAACATGATAAGATCGTCACAGGTTGTTTGTTGAAAGGAACAAGGCATGGGTTTAAATGGACAATAATATTGACAATCTCACCGAGTCTATATTTCTCTGGATGGTTGCTCGAAACGCATTATCTGATATCCTTTCGTGAAGTTTTTATTTTATTTTATGTTTGGATTCTTGAGTCTTGTTGGTCGTGTGTACCTTATGGGATGTGTTCTCTTTTTCAAAAATATTTGTGATCTTTTTGGACTCGTCATCTCATTTTCGAATTTTTTATTTTAATTAAAAAAAAATCCAAAAAGATTTTCATTTCAAATTATTTTCAAGTCTTCCATATTATGCTATTAAAATGTTATCATTTTCACATGCATTTCACGGGAAATTGCACAAACAAACGGACACGGGTTCGCTTGTTTTTCATACACAGATAAACACGGGTTTATTTTGTTTAATGAAATTATCTAATGAGAAATCTCGAGATTTTGTTTGTGATTGTGTTACAATTATTTGCTGCAAATGATGGCCGGTCATCAGTTGAGCAAAGCACCTGACCAGAGAACCTGTTCCTCAAAGTTTGCAGAAGATACCGAGCTAGGAATCCTCCTCCTACATCTTCTAAAGCACTCAAGAAAAGATTGTTGGAAAGTCGTTCCAGATTTTACGAAAGGAAGCACAAAAAATGGGGGAGCATACAAAATGGGGGAGATTGTGAGATAAAGATCTTCAGCAACATAATTTGGCAAGCATAAGTCTTGGGGGAGTTTTGTTGGATCAAAAATTAAGACTGAAGCTTACCAAATTGAAGATCCAACAGTATTGACTTATCGGTGCTGAACACGATGCAAGACGTTGATAATAATAGACTATGGGGGAGTATTGTTGGACCTGAATTGTAGTCTAATATTATCAACACAGTCAAAGTCAACAAAAGTCAACGTCCGGTCAAAGTCCACGTAAAAAGTCAAATGGCGCGTTAGAGACGAAGAACCGAGTCAAGACGTTGAAGTTGTTTTATGTCTAGGATCGTTAATGTAATAAATATATTTTGTGTAAACAAAATATATTTAATCTAGCTTTAGACATGTTTTAGCCTTTTAACTTGTTATTTTCTAATTAAACTAAGTCTAGGGGGTTAATATGTAATTAAGTGGATTGAACATTCACTATATATAGATTAGTTTGATTAGGGTTTTAAGGGGCTTGAATGAGTCATTGATTTGGGGTCTTCCATGTAAACAACATTTTTATGCAAATCAAAGAGATCAAATCTGAGTTTATTGAGTGTTCTTCAAGTGTTCATCCAAGTTCATATATTTTTATGTCATTTGATCCAAAAATCTTCACAAATTACTGATTCAATAGCATTTTGGGACCAACATTGACATTCCGGAGATAGAGTTTATGAGAGTGACTGCGAAGGGAACTTTGGAAGTGCAAGTCAAAGGGAAGGAAATGCCCTATGAATTTTACGCTAACATTGATTTTGCAGGTTTAAATCTTGATTCTCTGAGACGTATGAATGCCTGCCCAATCCTTACTAATGAGTCCAAACCAAGACAAGCAAAGATAGCAGAAAAGTTCAAGTCATGCATAGAGGAAGCATTGAAAGAACAAGAAGAATTCAAAGGAAAAGAGTTGCTGGATATCAAAGAAGAACCAGAAGATTGGTGAGAGAGATTGAAGCTGAACAAGATGAATACTGTTTGAAGATTTTGCTGAAATCCAAAGATAAATCTTAGGGGGAGTACTGTTAGGGCTATTTCCTAGTTAAGATTTACTTTGTATTTGTTTATACTTTTATGTATAGTTTAGGGTCTATTTTGTTATTTTCCCTAATATTGTAATTGTTGCTTAAAAGCATGTAGTGAGAGAGTGTGAGGAGTGAGGCCAGATCACTATTCACGTTAGAGAGAGAACTAAGTGTGTGTGATTTATTTTCTCCTGCACTTGTACTACAAATCTGCTTTGATCATCAATATACAAAAGAGAATTATTAGTATGAATTGTGTTGGTGATTGAACTGTGTTTGTGTATGAATTAATCTGATCATTGAGCGATATTATCGATCCAATTGAACCTATAAGCCTTGCTTCAAGATTTTAAGCTAAAGAATGGTACACATGTTGCATTTGGAGGAGATGCTGGTGGTAAGATTACTGGAGAAGGAACCGTGTCAAATGGGGTCATTAGCTTTGATAAAGTCAACTACTGTGCACAGTTGAACTTTAATTTGCTAAGTGTATCTCAAATTTGTGACAAATCTTATTCAACATTATTTGATGATTCTTTTTGTTACATACTCAAACCAGGTTTCAAGATTGACAATGATTGGGTGGTGGTTAAATCTCCAAGAGATCGTGATGTATACAAGCTTGATATGTCGCAAATTGATGCTGAAACCGAAACCACGTGTCTCATTGCGCATGCTTCAAATGATGAGAGTCAGTTATGGCATAGACGGCTGGGCCATTCAAACTTCAGAAACATGAATCGTTTAGTGACTGGAAATCATGATGTGGGAATACCATCAAAGAAATTCTCTACAACTGATCTTTGTCCAGCATGTTTGAAAGGAAAACATCACCGAATGTCTTTTAAGTCCAAGCCAGAAAACTCCATTTCAAAACCCTTACAGATGCTACATATGGATCTTTTCGGACCAACAAATGTTCAAAGCATCGGAAAGAAGTCTTACTGTTTTGTCATCATTGATGATTTTACTAGATTTTCTTGGGTTTATTTCTTGCATGTTAAATCTGAAACTGCTGAGTTGTTAAAAGAATTTATCATCAAAGTTGAAAATCAGTTGGAGTGTAAAGTGAAAATCTTGAGAAGTGATAACGGAACCGAGTTTAAAAACTCTAATGTCGATTTGTTTTGTGCAGAAAAAGGAATTGCGCGTCAATTAAGTGCTCCAAGAACACTGATTGAAGCAGCAAGATCCATGCTCGCAGATGCCAAAATCCCTATCACATTCGGGGACGAAGCTATTGCTACTGCGTGTTTTGTACAAAACAGGACATTATTGGTTCAGGATAAAAATAAAACGTCTTATGAGTTATTGTTTGGAAGAAAACCGAATATTTCATACTTGAAAGCATTTGGTTGTCCTGTATCGATTCTAAATTTAAGTGATCATCTCGGAAATTTGAGTCAAAATCTGACGATGGATTTTTCCTTGGTTACTCGTCTGTTTCTAAAGCTTATCGGGTTTTTAATAGCAAAACAAACACTGTTATTGAAACTATTAACGTAAAGTTTTTAGAAAATTCGTTTCCGTCAGTGGCTCATGGTCCCGAATGGTTGTTTGATTTAGATTCGTTATCAAAATCTTTCAATTCTAACTTGTTTGTTTTTTCAGGAAAAGCGAGAAAAGAATCAGGAGACTTGGGATGTTTTAGTGATGATTCTGATAATGACGATGATAGCAATCTCAATTCTGAGTATCCGTTCATGTCGTTTCATAATCCTGATCATGGTGTATCCAGTCAAGCTCCGGGTTCTTCTGGTTCTCAAGAAAATCAAGATTCAAACAATCTTGGTGATGATGTGAATCCGCAAAATTCTCCTAATGATGGTGGATCTGTTCAAAATCAACCATCATCAGATCCGAATGTTGAAGTTATTCCAGAATCATTTGACTACTTCATCAATTCACCAGAACAAGTTCCTAATTTCACTCTGCATACGTCTACAATTCTACAAGATCTACCAAATCTAAATCAGTCTAATCAGGAGACGCAAGTACAAGGAGATTCAATTCCAACTCATCGAGTTCACAGGAATCATCCTTTATCTCAGATTATTGGGCCGTTGAATCAGAGAACTATGATGTTAGGGTTATTTCCTAGTTAAGATTTACTTTGTATTTTGTTTATATGTTTGTATAGTTTAGGGTTTATTGTGTATATTCCTTAAACTTGTAATTGTTTGCTTTAAAGCATGTAGTGAGAGAGTGTGAGGAGAGGGGCTAGATCACTTTTACACGTTAGAGAGAGAATTAACTGTGTGTGATTTTGTTTCTCCTGCACTTGTACTACAGATTGCTTTGATCATCAATATACAAAGAGAATTATTAGTATGAATTGTGTTAATGATTAAACTGTGTTTGTATTTGTGTTATTCTGATCATTGAGCGATTTTCACGATCCAATTGAACCTATCAATTGGTATCAGAGCTGTTGGTACTGTGTTCTTCGCTGTTCTTAAGCAAAACACATCAAAAATTGCTCAAAAACAATGATCTGAATGAATTGTTCGTGTTTTTAGGTGTGATTCATCATCATAATCACTCCAATACACAACGATTGTGCAGATTTCATCAGATCATCATCAGATCTGAGAAATTAAGAAACTACTGTTCGATCGAATTTTTCATAAATTCATCAAAAATTGGACATGTTTTGGATTGATTGATATAAGCGATTGATAATCGGACCATTTCACAGCTTGTGTGTGAATTTTGGACAAATTGGACAAGTTTTTGACAAAACCCTGAAAATTTTCATGAAGAAGATGATGAACAGTAAGAACTTGGTTGAAGATTAACTTGCCGGGTGATTAATTTGACTTAGACAATTTCCTTGGACTTAGATTGAAGAACAAATTAGGTTCTGCTTTGCCGTATAAAGGATTTTGTGCTTGTCGGGTGAAGAATTTGACTTGAAAAAGTGGTACTGTTCAGTCGGGTGATACACTGTTGTGCCGGGTAAAACACTGTTACGCCGGGTGAAGAACAAAATTTCAGCCGGGTAATCATCAACTGTGTTGCCGGGTAATTAACTCTGCCGTGTGATCGAGTACTGTTCAGCCGGACAAAGACTTTTGCCGTGTCAAGATTCTGCCGGGTCAAGATTTATTGCCGTGTGAAGTTTTTCTTGTTGCCGGGTAACTGTTCATCCGGGTGAAGAACAAAAGTATTACAACTGTTGAGCCGGGTAACTGTTTAGCCGTGTAAAGACTTTTTTCTGCCGGGTGAAGAACAAAGACACTGTTTAGCCGGTTGAAGAAGGATTTTCACTGTTTTGCCGTGTGACTCACTTTAGTTGTTTTTAATACTTGTTTCTTATCTTGTCTTTAATTACTTGTCTTTATTTTAGTATTTTAATCATTTCTTTTCAAAATTAACAAAAACCAAAAATATTTTCTTTAAAAAAAAAAAATTGTTAAAAAATGGCTCCTAATGATGATTCTGATAACCGTGTTCCTAGACTTTTGAATCGTGCAGATTTCAAGAACTGGACCATCAGGTTGAGACATCACTTGTGTTCTATTGACAATGACTTATGGAAGTCAATTGAAAAGGGTCCTCATATTCCAACTCAGACTGCTCCAGACAGTGCAAGTACCTACACCAAAGACTCTACTACACCTTATCCAGAGGATAATCTGTCAGCAGAAGATTTGAGGAAAGTAAAGAATGATAGCAAGGCTTATTCTTTAATGTGCAAGGGGTTGCCACTTCAAGTTCTGTCTAGATTGGATGCATATCAGACTGGTTATACATGCTTCAAGGCTTTAAAGTCGATATGTGAAGGAGGAGAACAATTGAGAAGTTTGAAGAAATCAAAGCTGAAAAGACAACTGGAATTGTTTGAACATATTAATGGAGAGACAGTACACCAGATGATGAACAGGTTTGTTCACTTAACTACTGAGATGTCAAACCTCGGAGTTAAGACTGAACTTCAAGACTTGAATGATCGATTGTTATGTGCTTTGCCATCATCATGGAAGCAGACTGTTACTCTGTTAAAACATACTGAGAAATTTCCAATGGAACTAGATTTGCTTATTGGAAAAATTGAAGAAGTTGAGATTGATGAAGGATCAAGAAATACTGATAGATCAAGCTCACAAACTCAATACAAGTATGTAGTAAATCCTGCCAATACTGTGGATAATGCTTTTCTTGTACAAAATGCAACAAAGTTTGAAGATGAGGATGACTTATTTGTTGGTGCAAGTTTCTATACTGATTCAGCTTACTTTCCAAATTCACCAACTTATTCTCAACCTCAATCTCCACCAAAAGTTCAAGTTCCAAGTCAGAATCTGAAGAATCAATCAGAAAATCAAAGTTCAAATGTTCAAGCCAAGGTGAAAGACGTCATGAACATTCTGTTGCAAGATGATGAAACCAAAACTGCCTTCACTGCTTTTATGGCAAGTTTTCAAGCGTACCAAGGAAGTCATTTAAGTCAAATGGACGTGGTCCTTCAAGACTTATTTGAAATGGATCCATTTGATGTTGAAGAAATGGATCTTAATTGGCAAATGGTTATGGTTGCATATCGAACACAAAAGCATGCATATGTTAACCGAAGTTACAAACCTCATGCTAACAAGACAGTTGGATTTGACAAATCAAAGGCCAGATGTTTTAATTGTAACCAGTATGGTCATTTCTCAAGAGAATGCAAAGCTCCAAAGAATTTCAATGACCAAGCTAGTTCAAGCAATCAAGGTCAAGGTCAAAGTTCTCAACAGTCTTCGAGTTATCAAGGCAGAAATCAACGTTTCTTTCAGAAACCATATCAGAGTCTTCCCATGCCTGAATTGAAAGATGAAGGAAAGAAACCAGAAGATCAAACAAAGGCACTGGTAGTAAGTGTAAAAGACGGTTATGATTGGAGCGCATATGCAGAACAATTTACGTCTGATCTTACATCAAATCTGGCACTGGTATGTGAAATTGAAGAAGACTGGTCAGAAGAAGGGGATGGAAAGATGATTGAAGATATCAGTGAAGATTCTGAAGATTATGACTGGAGTGCAAAGTCTGATCCTGTTGAAGAATCTGAGTCTGAAGTTGCGTTAATGGCTACATCCAGTGAGTCTTCTTCATCTACTGAACAACCAAAGGTTAGTACTGACTTACCCCCTAACTATGTTCCATTACCTGCTGATGTTAAGGAAAGGTTGTGTTCTGATCAATGCATTCAACAAGTAGAACATTATCGAACTCATTCATTTAAAATCAGTGACAAATTAAGCAAACATGAAAAGATTCATGAACAACTTAAAATTGATCACAAAATTTCTGATGAGGAGATTTTGTCACTAATTGAATCATGGAACAAAACTTTAAAAGAACTGGAACTTGTGACCAAACAACTTGAAGAAATGACGAAGAACTTTGAACAAGAAAAAGTTGAACATGCTGTCACACAAGTTGAATTAAAGAAAGTTAAAAGTTGTAAAACAATGGTTGAACAACTCATTAATGAAAGAGGTAACAAAAACAAAACCGGGTTGGGTTTTACTCATGAACCGATGCCAAATTCAATCACTCAAACCTTACCGGAAAACTTTAATGAATTTGATCATTCACCTGAAAATGAACGTAAATTCAAAGAAATTCGAAGAAGTAAATCCGAGTCTGAAGGATCTGAAGTGTTGATTGAAAGTTTGAAAGAAGAAGATGGAATGACAACTGAAGCTGATGATGAAGCAAGCAACAAGTCTGATAACAAACTGGAGCCTGTTCTAATTCAACTTGTTGAGTATCCAAAACTTAGTCCCGAACCAGAAACAACGGTGAAGGAAGAAGGTGAATTTTCAGGATACAATGATCCTGAATACATCAGGTGGAAGAAAGAACAAAAGGCGCAAGTTGCTGCTCAGTTGATCAAGAAGCCAGAAGTAAAAAAGACTGAAGTTTCAACTACAAAGAAGCAGAAATCGAAAACAATGAACAATCAATCTGAAATGAAACAGTCAAAAGGCAAAAGTGTCTTAAAATCAAATGAAAACACCAAAGTTCAAAGTGTTAAAACTGAAAAGGTTAAACCTGTCAAGAAAGTGTCAAAAGGTAAGACAATCAAATTTGTGTCTGCAGGTACTTTCGACATGAACAGTTCTTATGGTAACCAAATCAATGCTCAAATCAAATCTAACTCTGGTCTGAAAACAGGTTCAGGTCCTAAGTCTTCCGCTGTCAATGATAAGAGAATTGAAAACAAAAAGGTAACCAAACAGAACAGTTTAAAATCGAACCAAAGTCCCATGCAATCAAAATCACAAACAATGTCTCCACAAAAGAATCAAGTTAATCTAAAACCGAACAAAACTGATAATGAATCTCGAATGAGTTCAACATCAAAAGTTAACAATCGGCTCTTTAGGATTAGCAGGAGACACTGTGAGATATGTGATCGTTATAACCATACTACTGCTGAATGTTTCTTTAACAGGTACTGCAGTTTTTGTGACAAAAGAAACCATTCTTCAGAAGAATGTTATTATAACAAATTTTGTGACATTTGTGAGAGAAGAAATCATGACACAAAGGATTGTTTCTTTCGATCAAACTCAACAAGAGAAATGAATCCGTTTTCAAACTTTAACAGAAATCATTTATTTGGTTTTCAAAATATGAGTCAAAGTCATTCTCCGGTTTTGAGAAATTTCAATCGAAACAATTCTGTTTCTAATGTGCAGGTTAACAGTTTTAAACCAAGAGCTTTAATGGTAAGAAATCAAAAGTTTGAAAATAACCTTGATCCTAAGCTAGAGGAAAGGTTTAGTGCTTTGAGGAGAAAGCAATCAATGAACGCCAATGGGCGAAACAACAGCTATCAGCATCAAAATCTCTTAAATGAAACAAATTTTCAAAATGTTCAATATCAACAAGTTACTATTGCAGATAGATTCGGAAAA
The DNA here is from genome assembly GCA_030867185.1 of Tagetes erecta. Classification (NCBI taxonomy): domain Eukaryota; kingdom Viridiplantae; phylum Streptophyta; class Magnoliopsida; order Asterales; family Asteraceae; genus Tagetes; species Tagetes erecta. The sequence continues at coordinate 28,942,700 of CM061492.1, read as the reverse complement.
CCCAAGACCGTGTGGGCCTGGGTTGACCAAACTAACTAAGTGATTGTTGAAATGCAGGTACGCCCAAGAAGACCTATCAACTCATGGTTCGTTGATAGTGGGTGTAGCCGGCACATGACAGGCAACCATGCCTTGCTTCAGGATTTCAAGCTGAAAAATGGTACACACGTTGCATTTGGAGGTGATGCGGGTGGAAAGATAACAGGAGAAGGAACCGTATCCAATGGGGTCATTAGTTTTGATAAAGTCAACTACTGTGCACAGTTGAACTTTAACTTACTAAGTCTATCTCAAATTTGTGATAAATCTTATTCAACTTTATTTGATGATTCTTTCTGTTACATACTCAAACCAGGTTTCAAGATTGACAATGAATGGGTAGTGGTGAAAGCTCCAAGAGATCGTGATGTATACAAGTTGGATATGTCGCAGATTGACGCTGAAACCGAAACTACTTGTCTCATTGCTCATGCTTCAAATGATGAGAGTCAGCTTTGGCATAGACGGTTGGGCCATTCAAACTTCAGAAACATGAATCGTTTGGTGACTGGAAATCACGCTGTGGGAATCCCATCGAAGAAATTCTCTACAACTGATCTCTGTCCAGCATGTTTGAAAGGAAAACAGCACCGAATGTCTTTTAAGTCCAAGCTAGAAAACTCCATTTCAAAACCCTTGCAGATGCTACATATGGATCTTTTTGGACCGACAAATGTGCAAAGCATCGGAAAGAAGTCTTACTGTTTTGTCATTATTGACGATTTCACTAGATTTCCTTGGGTTTATTTCTTGCATGCTAAATCTGAAACTGCTGAGTTGTTAAAAGAATTTATTGTCAAAGTTGAAAATCAGTTGGATTGCAAAGTGAAAGTTTTAAGAAGTGATAATGGAACTGAATTCAAAAACGCTAATGTTGATTTGTTTTGTGCAGAAAAAGGAATTGCTAGACAATTTAGTGCTCCAAGAACGCCTCAACAGAATGGGGTTGCGGAACGGAAAAACCGGACACTAATTGAAGCAGCAAGATCCATGCTCGCAGATGCCAAAATCCCTATCACATTCTGGGACGAAGCTATTGCTACTGACGTTTTGTACAAAACAGGACATTATTAGTACAGGATAAACAGAAAACATCTTATGAGTTGTTATTTGGAAGTAAGCCGAATATTTCTTATTTGAAAGCATTTGGTTGTCCCGTAACGGTTCTAAATTTAAATGATCATCTCGGGAAATTTGAGTCAAAATCTGACGATGGATTTTTCCTAGGTTATTCGTCTGTTTCTAAAGCTTATCGGGTTTTTAATAGCAAAACAAATACTGTTATTGAAACTATTAACGTAAAGTTTTTAGAAAATTCGTTTCCGTCAGTGGCACATGGTCCCGAATGGCTATTTGATTTAGATTCGTTATCAAAATCTTTCAATTCTAACTTGTTTGATTTTTCAGGAAAAGCAAGGAAAGAATCAGGTGACTTAGGATGCTTTAGTGACGATTCTGATAATGACGAGGATGGCAATATCAATTCTGAGTATCCGTTCATGTCATTTCATAATCCTGATCATGTCAAATCCAGTCAAGCTCCGGGTCCTTCTGGTTCTCAAGAAGATCAAGAATCAAACAATCTTGAAGAAGTTGTGAATCCGCAAATGTCTCCTAATGATGGTGGATCTGTTCAAAATCAACCATCATCAGATCCGAATGCTGAAGTTATTCCAGAATCATTTGATTACTTCATCAATTCACCGGATCAAGTCCCGAATTTCACTCCGCATACTTCTTCCATTCTACAAGATCTACCGAATCTGAATCAATCTAATCTGGAGACTCAAGTGCAAGGAGGTGATATTCCTATTCATCGAATTCACAAGAAACATCCTGTCTCTCAGATTATTGGGCCGTTGAATCAGAGAACTACAAGAAGTCAAACTGAACAAGCAAACGTTTGTCTTTATTCATGTTTTCTTTCTCAAGTGGTGCCGAAGAACATTTCAGAAGCGTTACAAGATAATAGTTGGATTGAAGCAATGCAAGAGGAGTTACTTCAATTTCGCAAACAAGAGGTTTGGAAATTAGTGGACTTACCTGAAGGAGAGAATGCGATTGGTACAAGATGGTTGTACAAAAACAAGCCAGACGAACGTGGCATTGTTGTGAGAAACAAAGCAAGACTCATTGCACAGGGATACACTCAGGAAGAAGGCATTGATTACGAAGAGGTGTTCGCTCCGGTCGCAAGACTTGAAGCCATACGCGTTTTTCTTGCATATGCTTCCTTCATGAAGTTTAAAGTATTCCAAATGGACGTTAAAGGCGCTTTTCTGTATGGACCAATTACAGATGACGTATATGTCAGACAACCTCCGGGTTTTGAAGATCCTGACTATCCTCATCGGGTATACAAGTTGAGTAAAGCACTTTACGGTCTACATCAAGCTCCTAGAATCTGGTATGAGACACTATCTAAGCATTTACTAGAACATGGATTCACAAGAGGACAGATTGATCCAACTTTGTTTATGAAGAGGGAGAATGACGATCTCTTATGTGTTCAAGTTTATGTGGACGATATTATCTTCGAATCAACTAGTGAGTCAATGTGCAAAGAATTTGAGGAAATCAAGAAAAGCAGATTCCAGATGAGTTCTATGGGGGAGATTAACTTCTTTCTTGGATTACAAGTGAAACAATCAGCTGACGGAATTTTCATCAATCAGTCAAAATTTGTTGAGAAGTTGTTGAAGAAGTTCAAGATGCAAGATTGTCAGACTATTCGAACTCCATCTGATGTGAACTGCAAGATACAACCGGATCCGAAAGGCAAATCCGTGGATCAAACACTATACAGATCAATGATCGGTTCACTGATGTATCTTACTGCATCAAGACCAGACATCATGTATGTTGTATGTGTGTGCGCAAGATATCAGTCTGATCCAAAGGAGTCGCACCTTGTTGCTGTGAAGCGTATATTCAGATATCTCAAAGGGAAACCAAATCTTGGGTTATGGTATCCTTATGAAGGAAATTTTGAATTATATAGTTATTCTGACAGTGATTTTGGTGGTTATGCTCTTGACAGGAAATCGACTACTGGTGGTTGTCAATTTCTGGGTCCTAGACTTGTATCTTGGCAATGCAAGAAGCAGACCAATGTTTCTGTATCCACAGCTGAAGCAGAGTATATCGCTGCATCTGCAGGATGTTCTCAAGTTTTGTGGTTACAAAACCAATTGCTGGACTACGGGTTTAACTTCCTAAAAACTCCTATTTACATAGACAATACCGCTGCTATGTTTATTACTGCTAATCCTGTTCAACACTCAAAAACCAAACATATCGAAATTCGATATCACTTTTTAAGAGACAACTCTGAAAAAGGTTTAATAATTTTGATTAAAGTTCATACCGACAAACAACTGGCAGATCTTTTCACAAAATCATTTTTGTCAGGCCGGTTTGAATTTTTAATTCAATCCATAGGATTAATCAATCATGATTGATTCTATTTTTCGAAAACAAAACAAAAATCAGAAAATTTAAAAGCCAAAAATATAATAAGTTGATGTCAAGTATTGATTCCTTTGTCTTTTATTTTATGTTTTGCATTGTGTGTGTGCATGAAAAAGAAAAGCAAAAACAAAATATAAAATCAAAAAGAAAAGAAAATATCATGTCATAAGAATCTATATTGCAAAAGGTGAGAAATGATAGTTACACTAGACATTATTTGTTACATCATTTTTAATAAAGACTGATGAATGTTAATTGATGTGCTAGACAGCTCAGGCAATTAGACTGAACAAGTAAGTTGATTGTTGACAAACATAAACTTAATGATCTTTGTGTTAAGTTCCATTGTTATACATGTCTAGATATATATCTTTTGATACATTGCTTGTGATGATAGTTGTGCATGATCGGGTAACGATGTAGTCTACTCAGTGTGATGAACCGCATCGTGAGCTTCTTTGTTGTGGTACCCACAGACCTGAAGTCTCACACGAAGTCTCTTTTGAGCTTCAAGGTGCAGCAAAAGATTCCCAAAGATGGAACAAAAAGAGTCCCAAATGTGGACCATCACCAAACAAAAATTCCAAAAAGGAATTCAGAAGATTCCCAAGGGGAACGATAGGAAAGAAAAAAATTCCCAAAGATGGAATTAAAAAGAAGTCCAAAAGTGGACCAAATCCGAAGAGAACCCAGATTCCACACTGTGTATGACTGTAAGTGACCAGGTTTTGTGCAATATGCATTCAGGTAGTGGTTGATAAGGAAATATGTTGACATATGTATACATGTGGGTCACATAAGTCATTCTAATCGAACCTTAAATATCATCATGATACTGAAAAAGTAAGTGTGTCAACTCGAGCTAATTGGTATGTTTTCATATCATCACTCAATCAAGCATAAGTCAAATGTCTATTCAAAACTTGCAAAACATGTTCAGATAATGTGTGGTATGATCTCACTGCGATATTTTGATTCATTGCATTGCATATGTTTTTATTTTAATGTGTGTGCTTTGTGTGCAGGCATATGGAATCATTATTGACACATCAACATCCTTGTTAAACTTAAAAATTTCAAGAAATTTCAAGTTTAGGGGGAGAATAAAATTGAAGAAAAATATCTACAAAAATCCAAAATATTTTGTTTTGAATAAGTGTGTTTTGAATGAACAAGATTATGTAGTATGAAAAGCAAAGGTATTGGATGTGTTAAAAACAAACCCAAGGTCTTGTAATATGTTTTCAAGAAAATGCTTCGGAATATAGAAAAATTGGTTGTGCAAAAACATTTTTGAAAATGAAAAAGAAAAATGATTTTAATTGAAATTAATGATTATTGACTTGTTTAATGTTGTTTGATAATTAATATGACAAACATTCTTTTTAAGGATATATTGTCTAATTAATATGTCGGAGAATGTTTGCAGGTGCAATAAATGCCGTTGAAAAAAGTCAACAGACGAGAAAAAGTGAAGAAATTGCTCAAAGTGTTATAGCCGGGCAAAGATATCAAATACAACTGTTTGGCCGGGTCATAAACATACTGTTCAGCCGTGTAATGTTGTGTGTTTGATAACATGTCGGGTGATTGAGGAAAAAGGTGAAGATATTATGACCACTGTACAGCCGGGCAAAGATCATGTCAAATACAGCCGGGTGAAGGTCATAGATATCAAGCCGGGTGACAAGTGTTTACAATACAGCCGGATACAAGAGAAATCTTCTTGCCGTGTAAAGGTGTGACACTGTGTTGCCGGGTAATGAAGAAGAAAGATTGCCGGGTGATATAGAAGATAACTATGTTGCCAGGTGATGAAGAAAGCAAGCCGGATGAAGAAGGAAAGCAACTGTGTTGCCGGGTGATAAAGAAAGATTGCCGGGTGATGTTTGAAGACTACTATTCTGCCGGGTGATTGATAAAACCCATCAAGTGTAGTTGTTCCTAACCTTTACCCGTCACTACAGTGACTTACCCGTCTCTACAGTGTTTGACCCGTCAAGTGTTTTTCATGTTTGTGACTTGTTTTATGTACTTGACCCGTCACTACAGTACATGACCCGTCACTACAGTACTTGACCCGGCAAAGCTTATTGGGCCTTTTATGTTTACCCGTCACTTTTGTTGACCCGGCACTTAAAGTTTGACCTAAATTTTTGACGATACAAAAACCCGCCTCTTCACAAACACTTATCATTTTTCACATTCACTTTCACACAAATCCTCTGAACTTAAATCGCCTTGTTATCATATTCAATCGTTTGCTCTGTAACAAGGTTGATCGATTGGATAAGGTAGTGATTTAGTGTTTTTGACCTTGATAGACCTGCAAATCAACCGTTAAAAAGGAAAACGATGATGAACAGTGTTTTGGACTTTGAATCGACACTTTGATTTTGTGTGTTAAAACCTAAATCGAATGTTGTTTTAAGGTTAAAATCTGTCGATCATCAACATTCAATCACTCATTTGCACCAAAACACCTTAAAATCAGCTGAATCACTCAAAATGCTTACAACTGATAAAATCGCCATTGATGAACTTTGAAGCTCTTAAAAGTTAAACATCAAAATGATGAAATATCTGTTTAAAAGTGATTAATACTTGTTAAAACTGAACCAAAACATCATAAACAATTTCATCATAAAATTGTCAAAATTATGCCTTAAGTGTTAACTGTTAAAAATTGAAACATAAGTATAATCTTTAAGATTCAAAGTTGTTTGATTAAAATGATGAAAATCAGGTTATTAGAACAATTTAGAATTTAAAATGAGTATGTAAATGTTTTGTTTTCTAACTTTTATTCAAACACTTATGAAAATTTTGATATGTGTTGATGAAGAATCTAACACATTTGTCTTGTTTTGTGTTTGTTTGTGTTTTTAACAGATGGAGAATCTCAAGTTTGAGCCTAACCACAATTTGGTAGCATGTTTGGATGAATCAATTCCTGAAACAGATGGTTACAGGGATATGATCAAGTTTATCAAAAGGACCAAATATGTGTATGCTATATGTGCCAAACCGGTCATATATGCAAGGCTGATTAAGAGTTTTTGGAGGACAGCAGAGGTTGTTAGAGATGAGAATGGTGTTGCTGTTGTAAGAGGGAATATTACCAGAGAGATGGTTCTGACAGTTTCTGAAGAAGCTATCAGAAATGCCCTGAGGATAGATGAAGATGAGGTTGGGATGAATGATGAGCTGACCATGGATGAATGCAAAGCGTGTTTTGTTAATATGGGTCATCCACCTATATTTCCAAAATCACAGTTTTATAGGGCGAAGTTGGGAAAGAAGTATAAGTTGTTGTGTTATGTTGTACAGCAGTGCATGTCCAGGAGGAGTGCAGGGTTTGATAATTTCCCATCAGATATTGCATCACCAATTGTTGCCATAGCAGAGAATAAGCCATTCAACATGTCGAGATGGATTATGAATGGTTTTGTATTCAACTTGGTGAAAGGCAAGAGGTTTAAGTTTCTCATGTACCCGAGATTCTTACAACTGATGATCAACATTGCCTATCCTATCATCAGATCCGAGGGTTATGCTGGAGGGATGTTATACACTGAGGACATGAACGATCTATCTTACAGAAAGATGAGTATCGGTAATGTGCCTGATGTGGAATTGTTTGACTATATGAGAGATATAGCCAACAATGAAGAAGATGTAGAAGGTATTTATCATCATATATCTCATGGTGAGATTGTTGATCCACAGGACCTAGTGGATGAGGTGCCTGATAACCTGTTGGATGATGACGAGTACTTTGCTCGTCATCCAGAAGATGAAGAAGAACATGATGATGATGGTAATGATGATGGTGACAATGATGAAGATAGTGATTGTGATGATGAACATGATGATGGTGGAAATGATGGTGCTGAATCTGAATCTAATTCAGAGGAGGCAGAGATTGTAGAAACAGTTGAACCAATGGAATTGGATATAGAGAATGTTGATGTTAGTCAGCCTGTTGAGATAGAAGAACCTGTTGAGGTTGCTTCTGGTGTTGAAGAAGTTGTTGTTGAAACTCCAAAGGATGTCAGTGTTCAATATGTCAGAAGAAAAAGGTCAAAACAAGTAAAAGAGCCTGTGATTGTAGAGCCTGAAGAGATAGATGTACTTCAGATTGCTCAGGAGGTAATGGCCGAAGCTGAAACTATTGCACAGATAGTTGAGGCTGATGCTGGCGTTACTGGTGCTACACTTGTTGATTTACCCACCACATCATCCCAGTTTGCTGAAAATATTGAACAAGGTTTGGAGTCTTCACCAAACTTTGTGTCAAAGATTGATGAAAATGAGAATGAGAAGGAGAAACGAATTGCAGAGTTAGAAGATATGGTTGCAAAGTTGATTGAAGCGAATGATTTGTTGAAAGCTTCAAATGAACGGAAAAAGAAAAGATTTGATGAGTACTGGGATATACATAATCAGAATTTGAAAACCTTCAAGAAATTGGATGAGGATCATGTCAAGCTTATTGATGAACATGTGAAGTTGAAGGATGATTATGATAAACTGAAAGAGGAGCATGAGAATCTGAAATATGATTATACAGAACTGAAAGCTGAATGCAATACGTTGGAGGCCGAGAAAGAAATGCTAGAAAAAGAGTTGGAGGAGACTAAACCGAAGAAAGCTGGCTCATCATCAGATAAAGATTTTTCTGAAGAAGTAATGGAAGTGACTGAATCTCAAGTACCTAAAGTTTATTTGACTAGAGCACGAGGTACTACGAATGTTGGTATAATGGTAGAATCACCAATCATCATTCCCGATGAAGCTGTTGCTGAAACTGTCAATATGGACAAAGCTGAGGGAAAAAGAAAGATAGATGCTATACCAGAGATTTTTGGTAAGGAAGAAAGTTCGAAAAAGGCTAAGATTGATGAAACAGTGCAGATTGAGCCGATTCAATCTGTAGCTGTAGTTGAGACTGAGAAAATTGATGAAACTGTGACAGAATCTGGAGCTGAAACTGAAGTATTTGCAGTCACAGATAGTGAGAAAGAAGCTGGTTCTGAAGAAACAGTTCAGGTTGAGCCGATTCAATCTGAAGCTGTGGATATGCCTGAAACTGAAGCTGAAGTTGCAAGTCAGTTTGAGCCGGTTCAAACTGACGATGCACCTATGATTGAAGCACTGGATGATCTGGATGACATAGACTTTACTGAATCTGATGATGAAGCTGGACCAGAACCGAATGTTGTTGAGGAGATACCGGATGATTTGGATCAAAGGTTTGCTTATCTTGAAAGGATGAAGTATAATCCTGTGTTTTCGAATGGGTTGACTATGAGCCAGATTAATGAAGAATATGAAAAGTGCTTGATTGCCCAAGACAAAGCTGAAGCTGATCAGAAAGAGTTTGTGATTGAGATGGGTGAATGGACTCCAATGCAAGAGAGTTTGAATATAGAAGATTTACCTCCGACTGAACTGTATCACCAAAATCCAGATGAGATGACTGCTTCAGATATGCGCAGTTGGTTAAGTTCGAGAAACTATCCGTACAAGACTTTGAAGAGGTTGAAGTCTGAGTCACTGAGGAAGATTGTGGTCAGTTTTATGAAGACGGAAAAAATGTACAACAGAATGTTTTATTTGGACTATAACAATCCACAATATTTTGAGCTAACAAAGAGATATAAAGTCCTTGGACCAAGAGAACTTCCGGTGATGGCTTTACCTGAAAATGCTCATAAGAAACGGCACGAATTAATGGATATGTTTCCAAGCGAAGTTAAATCATACAACATACCGATGGAGGTTCGAGAATCATGGCATAAGTCTGCCACAGCAGGTGACGTGGTGAGGTCACTGCTGAGCAAAGGTCAGTCCATTGCTGAGTTGCTTGATTCGATGATTGTGCCTGAGAAGAACAAGAAAGTAAAGATCATAGCATGGAAATACGATGAAGTTTTTGATGCTTTCATGATTAAGAGAGTGAATGCTTTATGTGATGTATACCATTATTTCTCGAGCATTTTTAAATTGGAGGTTCAGGATTTGAAAGAGCTGCACAAACTAAGGTTGATAAATCACACGCATGCTGAGCGTGGTGATAAATGTGTAATGCTTCTTGATGCCGGGATTGCTAGACCACCGAAGTTTCTGGATTTTAGAGGCCAACAAGAAGATTCAGCATATGTGCAAGCAAAGAAAGAAAGGAAGAAAAAGAGACTTGTTGTAACTGAAGATATGTATTTAGAGGAATTTTCGGATGAATACTTTGACAAGGTGACAGATCCTGGACTGAAAGTGATTAATGGAAGTCAAATGACGAAGCCAATACTTAGAGTGTTTTACAATCAAGAAACATTTGAGTTCAAGCTGGTTAGGAATTTGGAAGATTGGGACAAAGACATGATCACTCTGTTCAGTACTTTTGAGTTGAAGCTGCTTCATCCATCTTATATCGATTATTTAAGAAGTTGCAAAATGGAGAAATGCAAGGATAAACTAGCTGAAGCTGATAGGAAGCTGTTTGTTGTAATGATTGAAGTGATAGCAGCGGCAACTGAAAAGATTCGAGTGAGGAAGGCATTGCTGAACTCTAATCTCGTGAGGGTTGATTTACCAGAGATAGAGTACATGAGGATATCTAGAAAAGGAACTTTGGAGGTGCAAGTCAAAGGCCAGGAGATGCCATTTGAGTTTTATGCTAATATTGACTTTGCAGGTTTAAATCTGGATTCACTTAGACGCATGAATGCCTGCCCAATTCTGACAAATGAGTCCAAGCCGAGACAAGCCAAAATTGCTGAAAAGTTCAAGTCCTGTATAGAAGAAGCTCTGAAGGAACAAGAAGAGTACAAAGGAAGAGAGCTGCTGAATGTCAAAGACGAACCAGAAGAATGGTAAAAGAGATTGATGCTGATCAAAGATGAAAAAGGTAGAAGATTTTGCTGAAGATTCAAAGATAAATCTTAGGGGGAGTACTGTTAGGGTTATTTCCTAGTTAAGATTTACTTTGTATTTTGTTTATATGTTTGTATAGTTTAGGGTTTATTGTGTATATTCCTTAAACTTGTAATTGTTTGCTTTAAAGCATGTAGTGAGAGAGTGTGAGGAGAGGGGCTAGATCACTTTTACACGTTAGAGAGAGAATTAACTGTGTGTGATTTTGTTTCTCCTGCACTTGTACTACAGATTGCTTTGATCATCAATATACAAAGAGAATTATTAGTATGAATTGTGTTAAGGATTAAACTGTGTTTGTATTTGTGTTATTCTGATCATTGAGCGATTTTCACGATCCAATTGAACCTATCATATGAGAAGTCAGACTGAACATGCAAACATCTGTCTTTATTCATGTTTTCTTTCTCAAGTGGTGCCAAAGAACATTTCAGAAGCATTACAAGATAACAGTTGGATTGAAGCTATGCAAGAGGAGTTACTTCAATTTCGCAAACAAGAGGTTTGGAAATTAGTGGACTTACCTGAAGAAGAAAATGCGATTGGTACAAGATGGTTGTACAAGAACAAGCCAGACGAACGTGGCATTGTGGTCAGAAATAAAGCCAGACTTATTGCACAAGGTTACACTTAAGAAGAAGGTATTGACTATGAAGAAGTGTTTGCTCCGGTCGCTCGACTTGAAGCTATTCGCGTTTTTCTAGCTTATGCCTCTTTCATGAAGTTCAAAGTGTTTCAAATGGACGTTAAAGGCGCTTTTCTGTATGGACCAATAACCGATGATGTGTACGTTAGGCAACCTCCAGGTTTTGAAGATCCTGAGTATCCACATCGTGTATACAAATTGAGCAAAGCTTTATATGGTCTACATCAAGCTCCAAGGATTTGGTACGAGACGTTATCTAAACATTTGCTAGAACATGGGTTTACAAGAGGTCAGATTGATCCAACTTTATTCATGAAGCGGGAAAATGAAGATCTTTTATGTGTTCAAGTGTATGTGGATGATATCATCTTTGGATCAACAAGTTCGTCCATGTGCAAAGAGTTTGAAGAAATCATGAAGTCAAGATTTCAGATGAGTTCGATGGGAGAGATTAATTTCTTTCTCGGATTGCAAGTAAAACAGTCAGCAGACGGAATTTTTATCAACCAATCAAAGTTTGTTGAACAGTTGCTGAAAAAGTTCAAGATGCAAGATTGTCAGACTATTCGAACGCCATCTGATGTGAATTGCAAGATACAGCCGGATCCAAAAGGCAAATCCGTTGATCAGACACTGTACAGATCGATGATTGGTTCACTGATGTATCTTACTGCGTCAAGACCAGACATTATGTATGTTGTATGTGTGTGTGCAAGATATCAGTCTGATCCAAAAGAGTCGCACCTGGTTGCTGTTAAACGTATTTTCGTATACCTTAAAGGGAAACTGAATCTCGGGTTATGGTATCCTTATGAAGGCAATTTTGAATTATATAGTTATTCTGATAGTGACTTTGGTGGTTGTGCTCTTGACAGGAAATCGACTACGGGTGGATGTCAATTTCTGGGTCCTAGACTTGTTTCTTGGCAATGCAAAAAGCAGACCAACGTTTCTGTATCCACAGCTGAAGCAGAGTATATCGCTGCATCTGCAGGATGTTCTCAAGTTTTGTGGCTACAAAATCAATTGCTTGACTACGGGTTTAACTTTCTCAAAACCCCTATTTACATAGACAATACTGCTGCTATGGTCATTACTGCTAATCCTGTTCAACACTCAAAAACCAAACATATCAAAATTCGATATCACTTTCTCATAGACAATTCTGAAAAAGGTTTAATAATTTTGATTAAAGTTCATACCGACAAACAACTGGCAGATCTTTTCACAAAATCTTTCTTGTCAGTACGGTTTGAATTCTTAATTCAATCCATAGGGTTAATTAGTCATGATTAATTCTAATTTTTGAAAAAACAAACAAAAATCAGAAAATAAAAAGTCAAAATTATAATAAGTCGATGTCAAGTATTGATTCCTTTGTCTTTTACTTTATTGTTTTGCATTGTGAGTGTGCATGAAAAAGAAAAAGCAAAGAAAAAGAATATAAAAAGCAAAAAGAAAAGAAAATATCATGTCATAAGAATCTATATTGCAAAAAGTGAGAAATGATAGTACACTAGACATTATTTGTTTCATCATTTTTAAATAAAGACTGATGAATGTTAATTGATGTGCGAGACAGCTCAGGCAATTAGACTGAAAAAGTAAGTTCATTGTTGACAAATCTAAATTCAATGATCTTTGTGTTAAGTTCCTTTGCTATACATGTCGAAATATATATCTTTTTGATGCCTTACTTGTGATGATAGTTGTACATGATCGGGTAACGATGCAATCTATTCAGTGTGATGAACCGCATCGTGAGCTTCTTTGTTGTGGTATCCACAGACCTGAAGTCGCACACGAAGTCTCTTTTGAGCTTCAAGGTGCAGCAAAAGATTCCCAAAGATGGAACAAAAAGAGTCCCAAATGTGGACCATCACCAAACAAAAATTCCAAAAAGGAATTCAGAAGATTCCCAAGGGGAACGATAGGAAATGAAAATTTCCAAAATGGAATTCAAAAGAAGTCCCAAAGTGGACCAAATCCGAATATAACCCAGATTCCACACTGTTTATGATTGTAAGTGACCAGGTTTTTGTGCAATATGCATTCAGGTAGTGGTTGATAAGGAAATATGTTGACATATGTATTCATGAGGGTCACATAAGTCATTTTAATCGAACCTTAATCTCATCATGATACTGAAAAAGTAAGTGTGTCAACTCGAGCTAATTGGTATGTTTTCATATCATCACTCAATCAAACATAAGTCAAATGTCTATTCAAAACTTGCAAAACATGTTCAGATAATGTGTAGTATGATCTCACTGCGATACTTTGATTCGTTGCATTGCATATGTCTTTATGTTAATGTGTGTGCTTTGTGTGTGCAGGCATATGGAATCTTTATTGACACATGGACATCCTTGTTAAACTTAAAAATTTCAAGAAATTTCAAGTTTAGGGAGAGAATAAGTGAAGAAGAAAAATATTTCCAAAAAGCCAAAAATATTTTGAAATAAGTGTGTTGAAGTAAGGATCTTGTGGTTAATGAAAGCAAGTGGTGTATTGAATGTGTTAAATACAAACCTAAGGTCTTGTGATTTGTTTTTAGAAAATTGCTTCGGGATATAGAAATTTTGGTTGTGCAAAAACATTTTTGAAATAAAAATCAAAGAAAATGAAAAGGGAATTTTATTTGAATTAAATTTGTTGCCTAGTTAATATTTTTGATTATTAATGTGACAAAACTCTAATAAGGATGTCTTGTCTAATTAATATGTCGAGAATGTTTGCAGGTGCAATAAATGCAGTTGAAAAGTCAACAGACAGAGAAAAAGAAGAAAATCATCTAAGTGTTGTTACCGGGTAAAGATATCAGAAGACTATGCAGCCGGGTAATGAAGTTGCTATTCAGCCGGGTAAGAGTCTTGATTGATGTCAGCCGGGTAATTGAATGAGAAGAATTGAAGCCGGGTGAAGATATTAGACTTCACTGTGTTTCCGGGTAATGAAGTGATAAGTTACCAGCCGGGTAATGAACAAGTCACTATTGTGCCGGGTAAAGAAGTCATGTTAATATCTGCCGGGTGACAAGTTGTATTTCTATACAGCCGGGTAAGTACAACTGTGTTGCCGGGTGATGAAGAATATCACTATGCAACCGGGTAATGAATAAGAAGTTATTGTACAAGCCGGGTGATGTTAGAAGACTACTATACAGCCGGGTGATGGGTAAAATCATAACAGGTGTAGTTGTTCCTAACCTTTACCCGTCCCTACAGTACTTTACCTGTCTCTACAGTGACTGACCCGTCCAAGTGTTTTTCATGTTTTATGTTGACCCGTCCCAAGTTGTGACCCGTCCTATGACTGTGACCCGTCCCAACAGTACCTGACGGGCCTCAACAGTGCATGACCCGTCGAGGCTTTTTGGGCTTAATTGTTTACCCGTCCCACTATGTTTGACCTAATTTTTCAACCATATAAATACCCGTTTTTTCACAACACTTATCATTTTTCACTCACACTTTCAAGCAAAATCCCCTGTACCTTAACCGTTGATTATCATATTCAATCGATTGTTCTGTAACAAGTTATATTGATTGAATAAGGTATACTTAACATGATTCAACCTTGTTAAACCTGCTAATTGATCATAAAAATGAAAAATGATGATGAACAGTACTTAGACCAATGAATCGACACTTTGATTTTGTATGGTAAAACTGAAATCGAATGTTGTAATAGGTGTATTTACTGTCGATTATCAACTTTCATTCATTAATTTGCATCAAATTGCTCAAAATCAACCTAATCAACTGAAATTTTCTCATAACTGTCAAACCGCCATTGATGAATTTTGAATGTTCTTAAGTGCTAACATCGAACTGATGAATTATCTGTTTTTGAGTGACAAATCAATGTTAAAACCATACTAAAACATGTTATTCAAGTTCATTTTACAAAATTTCAGATTTGTGTTTAAGTGTTTAAACTGTTAAGTGTTAAAATATTGAATGATCTTTGATTCTCTGATGTTTGTTGAACAAAATGATGAATATCAGTTTGTTAGATTAACTTAGGTGATTAAATGATTATGTGATTGGTTTTACATTGTAACTTTTATTTAGACACTTATGCAAATTTGAAATTTATGAATGAAAAATCTAACTCATATGTCTTGTTTTTTTTTTGTAAAAAAGATGGAGAATCTGAAGTTTGAGCCTAAGCACAATCTGGTTGCATGTTTGGATGAAACTATACCAGAAACAGAGGGGTATAGAGATATGATCAGATTTATCAGAAGAACCAAGTATGTTTATGCTATATGTGCAAAGCCAGTTATATATGCAAGACTCATCAAGAGTTTTTGGAGGACAGCTGAGGTTGTGACTAATGAAGATGGTATGACAGTGGTTAGAGGAAATATCACCAGAGAGTTGCAATTGACTATCTCTGAAGAAGCTATCAGAACAGCTTTAAGGATAGATGATGATGAGATTGGAGCAAATGATGAATTAACAACTGCTGAGTGCCAAGCATGTTTTATCAATATGGGTCATCCTCCCATATTCCCAAAACAGCAGTTTGTTAGAGCCAGACTTGGGAAGAAATGGAAGTTGCTCTGTTATGTAATACAACAATGCATGTCTAGAAGGAGTGCTGGTTTTGATAATTTCCCTTCTGACATTGCATCCCCCATTGTTGCTATTGCTGAGAACAAACCTTTCAATATGTCGAAGTGGATCATGAAAGGATTTGTATTCAATTTGATGAAAGGCAAGAGGTTCAAGTTTTTCATGTATCCGAGATTCTTGCAACTTATGATCAATGTTGCTTATCCAATCATTCGAGAAGAAGGTTTTAGTGGAGGAATTTTATACACTAAGGACATGAACGACCTATCATATAGAAAGATGAGTATTGGAGGAGTTGAAAGTGTTGAAATGTTTGACTATATGCGAGATATATCAAACAACGATGAGGATATTGAAGTGGTATATCATCATATATCACATGGTGAGATTGTGAATCCATTGGATCTAGTTGATGAGATGCCGGATAATTTATTAGATGATGATGAGTACTTTGCTCGACATCCAGAAGATGAAGATGAGGATGAGAATGAAGAAGAAAATGAGTCTGATAGTGATGAATCTAATGATAGTGATGATGATGATAGTGATGATGGTGGTGATGATGGAAATAATGATGGTATTGAAGATGAAAGTGCTGAATCAGTTCCTGAGGAGGCAGAGAATGTTGAGGTTGATGAACCAATTGAGATGGAGACAGAAAATGTTGAAGTGAATGAGCCTGTTGAGGTTGAAAAAGTAGAAGAAGAGGTTAGTATTGATGCTCGTAGGGATATCACAATGCAGTATGTCAGATCACGAAGATCAAAAACTGTGATTGATCCTATTGTTGAGGAAGAACCGAGTATGTTTGAAGATGTGATTGCATTTGAACAGATTGACATTGTTCAGATTGCACAGGAGGTAATGGCCGAAGTAGAGACTACTGCACAGGTAGTTGATGATACTGATGCTGGCATTACTGTTTCTGTTCCAGTAGATATTCCCACCACATCATCTCCAGCAACTATACAAATCGAACAACCTTTGGAGTCGTCACCAAAAGTTGGTTCAAGTGTGAATGAAGAAAAGGATAAAATTCTTCAGTTGGAAAAGATGGTAGCCAAACTGTTAGAAGCTAATGAGTTGTTGAAAGCATCCAATGAAAGGAAGAAAAAGAGGTTAGAAGAATTTTGGGGTATTCATCAGAAAAATCTGGAAACTTTCAAAGAATTAGATGCTGATCATGAGAAGTTGAAGGCTGATCATGAGAAATTGAAAGAGGATTACAAAGAGTTATATGCGGAATGCAATACTCTGAATGCTGAAAAAGAGATGCTTGAAAAATGGTTGGAAGAAGCCAAACCAAAGAAGTCAAGTTCTACATCTGATAAAGACTTTTCTGATGATGTGATGGAAGTTGCTGAGCCTTCACAAGATGTTAAAGTTTATTATACTAGAGCTCGTGGAACGAAGAATGTGGGTGAAAAGATTGATACACCAATTCCAATTCACGATGAAGCTGTTGATTCTGTCAATCTTGACAAAGCTGAGGGAAAACGCAAACTGGATGTTGTGCCTGAAATAGTCAAAGAAGATGAAGTTACTAAGAAAGCCAGAATGGAAGAAACAGTTCAGATTGAGCCGATTCAATCTGAGTCTGTAATTGAAACTAAAGTATCTGAGGTAGCAAAGGTGGATGAGACTGTGAAGGAAATTGAAACTGATAAAACAGTTCAGATTGAGCCGATTCAATCTGAGTCTGTTATAGCAAGTGAAGTGCCAGAGGTGGTTGAAGTAGTTGAGAATGTACAAGAAGTTGTTACTGAAGAAGCATTTCAGTTTGAGCCGGTTCAAACTGAAACTGCACCGATGATAGAGGCACTTGATGATTTGGATGATATAGACTTTACTGACTCTGAACCCGAGGCTAATCCTGATGATGAGATACCTGTTGATCTTCCTGAACGATTTGCTTACTTAGAGAATATGAAGTATAATCTAGTGTATTTGAATGGACTTACAGTTAGTCAGATAAATGAGGAATATGAGAAGTGCATAAATGCCCAAGACAAGGTGACGACTGATGAGAAAGAGTTTGTTGTAGAAATGGGTGAGTGGACGCCTCTACAAGAAAGTTTAAATATTGATGATCTTCCTCCAGAAGAATTGTATCATCAAGATCCGGAAGAGATGTCAATCAGAAACATGCGTGAATGGCTGAGTTCGAGGAACTATCCATACAAAACATTGAAGAGGCTGAAACGGGAATCTCTGAAAAAGATTGTGGTGAGTTTTATGAAGACGGAAAAGATGCATAATAGAATGTTTTTCTTGGATTACAACAATCCGCAGTACTATGAGTGACAAAGAAGTTCAGAGTGTTTGAACCCAAAGAGATACCGCTGATGGCTTTACCAGTTGATGCACATAAGAAGAGGAAGGAGTTGATAGACATGTTTCCTAGCGAGATGAAATCTTACAACCTTCCAGTGGATGTACGAGAATCATGGCACAAGTCTGCCACAGCAGGTGATGTTGTCAGATCACTGCTGAGTAAGGGTCAGTCTGTTGCTGAACTACTTGATTCAATGATCGTGCCGGGCAAGTCCAAAAATGTGAAGATTATCGCTTGGAAATATGATGAAGTGTTTGATGCGTTTTTGATAAAGAGAGTTAATGGTCTGTGCGATGTTTATCATTACTACTCAAGTATATTCAAACTACAAGTGCAAGATTTGAAGGAACTGCACAAACTGAGATTGATTAATCACACGCATGCTGAGCGTGGTGATAAATGTGCGATGTTACTAGATGCTGGAATGAGCCGTTTGCCAAAGTTTTTGGAGTTTAGAGGACAACAAGAAGACAGTGAATATGTTCAGATGAAGAAAACGAGGAAAGCAAAGAAGTTGGTATTGCGAGACATGTATTTAGAAGAGTTCTCAGATGAATATTTTGATAAAGTCACAGATCCAGGATTGAAGGTGATCGATGGTTCTCAGGCAACTAAGCCCATTTTGAAAGTGTTTTACAATCAGGAGACTTATGAGCTGAAACTTGTTCGTAATTTGGATGATTGGGATCAGGACATGATTACCTTGTTTAGTACGTTTGAGCTCAAACTACTGCATCCATCTTACATTGATTATCTTCGCAACATCAAGATGGAGAAGTTGAAAGATCCGGTTGCTGAAAAAGATAAAAGATTATTTGTTATTATGATTGAGTTGATTGGGGCTGCTACTGAGAAAATCCGATTAAGGAAGGCATTACTTAATGCTAACCTTGTGAAGATTGATATACCGGAGATCGAGTATATGAGAGTGACGTCAAAGGGTACCTTGGAGGTTAAATTCAAAGGAAGGAAGAAACCACAAGTGTTTTATGCTAACATTGATTTTGCAGGTATTTCTTTAGAAACTCTCAGACGCATGAAGGACTGTGATATTTTGACAAATGCATCAAAGCCGAGACAAGCCAAGATTGCTGAGAAGTTCAAATCTTGCATTGAGGAGGCTTTAAAAGAACAAGAAGAATACAAAGGGAAGCAATTGCTGGATGTTAAAGACGAACCAGAAGATTGGTGAGAGATTGAAGCTGAAAAAGCAAAGGTTGAAAACTGAAGATTTTTGAAGTCCAAAGATAAATCTTAGGGGGAGTACTGTTAGGGCTCGTTTCTAGTTAAAGATTTACTTTGTACTTTGTTTATACATTTTGTATAGTTTAGGATTTATTTTGTATTTTCCCTAAATGTATTGTTGCATAAAGCATGTAGTAAGAGAATGTTAGTGAGTGAGGCTAGATCACAATTACACGTTAGAGAGAGAGTTAACTGTGTGTGATTTACATTCTCCTGCATTTTGTACTACAATATTGCTTTGATCATCAATACAAAGAGAATTATTAAGTAATGAATTGTGTTGCTGATTGAACTGTTTGTTTATGTACTTGAATCATTCTGATCATTGAGCGATATCGATCTAATTGAACCTATCAAGGTCTTTTCTAGAGATGTTCAAGCAGTTGAAGATAAACCTTCCATTCATAGAGGCGATTCAGCACATGCCTAAGTATGCCAAGTTTTTGAAGGATCTTTTGTCAAATAAGAAGAAGCTTGAATCTTTGTCTAATGTGGAGTTGAATGAAAGGTGCTCGGCAGTGGTCCAGAATAACTTGCCCGAAAAGCTTGAAGACCCAGGTATCTTCACTATCCCGTGTTTATCGGGTTTACAATAGGCGTACCAAAATTTGTTGGTCCAGAAAATCAATAATCCGTGCTATGTATGATTTAGATCTATTCACAATCAATTGATACCACTAAATCTAGCATCAATTGGTTGAGATTTGTGACCAAAACTCACTCAAACCATTACAACCCATTAACAAGTAATTAATTAAGAAGATTAGTAGAAGAAGATGGTTTAGACAATTGCAACAAAGATATAACAAATCCAATTCCTTGCAAACAATCAATAAGGTTCGAACTCAGTATCAAAGAGAGAATAATATTCAATTAAGTTCCAAAGAGTTGAGTACAAAATGCCTAAACAAAACTATATATACAGGTCATAGTGTCGCAGGCAGTGTCGCAGCCGCGACACTGTCTGATCGCTAAGCAAGGACAAGCTGCATGCGACACTATAGTGTCGCATGCAGTGTCGCAAAAACCTACAACAAACATAGAAAATAAAGGCTAAACTAGCTATTACAAAGGAAATGAAATACAACTAAAACTATTACAAAGTAAAACAAATACGAATAACAACATGGTGAAGTACCACCCTACATGTGGTCAACAATACTCCCCCTAGGGAGGTACTTCACCTGTTGGGTCTCCTTCTTCAGCTCCAGCTTTTGCTGCCTCGAACATCTGAGTCCGTTCTCTAACTTCTTCATTCAACTCCGCTTGCATTTGTACCTTTTCAGTTAGCTCCTTCACTTCTGCTCTAATCCCACGGGCCCTATTTGATACTCTCTCGAACAAAGCAGCTTCTTTTCTTGTGTCAGCTCTGGCTCCAACTCTAATCGAATTCTCGCATAAAATCTTCAAATCATCGTCCGAGAAGCCAAAAACCTCCATCGGATCAAATATCCTCCATTCAGATCCATCCTTTACTCTAATCACCGCCTCCCCTGTTTGATTGTCGTAAAACCATTTCTGAAAATCCATAAGTCTCGACGGGCTTGGATCTGGAACTCTCACCCTCAACAAAGTCTTGATCGGCTTCATTTTCAACACAATCTTTCGTTTCCCAGTAACCCAATCCAAATCATTCTTTGAACGTTTGCGCTCCAATTTGTTATACCCAAAACTCATGAAATTATCTTTCAGCCCTGCCTGAATCTCTTCTTCCAACAGTTTTGCACGATCATTTTGATCTGCATTAATCAAAGGTAGAACCGCCAAACGCCTCAAATCCCATTTTGGGAAAGTTTTGAAATGTTTGTGGTTACTCACATAGCTGATCCCTCCCCCTCTTCTCTTTATCATAAACTTTTGAAGCTCCATACTGTATTTCCAGCTGAAAATCATGTTGTCAGTGTCTTTGGGGGCAGGGGCATCCAGGTTTTGAAATAGAGGCGTGACGTATTCAGGTTCATCAACCTTCTTGAACCAATCTGATTTGTCTAATTCGAATACGTCACCCTCGGCTCCACTCCTCTGAGCCACATAAATCATTTCTTTCACGTCCACCTCATAGAACTCGGGTTCTGAATCATAATCAATCAATTGTACTTCTTCCTCTTCTTCATCAACTATCTTTAGTTCAGCCTTCTTTAAATCTTCCGCTACTACCTCATCTCCTACCAAGTCAGCATCAATATCGAAACAGAAATCATCAGTAATTTCTGCTTCTTTTCCAGTAGAACTCGCTCCTCCACCACTAAAACCAGCAAAATCTTTACGACTTTTGGCAACTTGTACCATCTCCTTCAAAGTTGAGTATTTTCCAACATTTACCATCTCATTAATCTCATTTTCGGTCTCTACATTCCCAACTTTTACCTCCTTCTTTACCTCATTCAATTCTGTTAACAATTTCTTGATAAGAACTTGTTGATCCAAAACAATCCTCCTCAAATCATCCATTTCAGACTCCCTATGCCTCTCCCTTTCTTCAGCATTTATCAATTTTGTTTTTATCATACTTAGCTCATTTGCGAGCGACGTATTCACCCCTCGAATCACGTCCTCGTCAAGCCCAGCAAAACCTTTCTTCTCCGGCTTCTTTGTGAATGTTTTTGGTACCGTCTCAGACACCTCTAGTTCCTTTCCTTTTGCCCTCCTGACATCAGTATCAGCAGCATCAGCAACCTTTCTCTTTTTCTTACCTTTTGCTTTGAAAATCTCGGCTTCAATTTCGTCGATTTGTTCTTCAAGTGGCACCGCTCTTTTTCCCACGAACTTCTTTCGCTTTTTGATATCTTCTTTGATTTTGTCTCTGAGCTCATCAATTCTCTTCTCCTCTGAGATCTTGAGTTTCTCAATATAATCCCACCGGTCATCAGTATACATGTTTCGGAAAAGATAAGTTATCTTTCCCGAAACGTCATGTCTGGTTGAGGAGCAATCAACAAAAATTCTAACATTCATCTTTGTTAGTATCAAAGGATCTCCCAACTTTTGTAAACTCGGTTTCAACTCATCAATAAAAATCTGAATAAATCTCGGGTACAGCAACCATTTATCCTTCTTCTCAGCAGAGATAGTCTCTAACATATACTCGAATATCATTTGTGGGATATTTGCTTTGTCTCCCCTGCATAGGTTTAGCATCACCCGGGCCCACTCAAAATTTAGACCATCTGTTCCCCCCTTTCGATGGTCTAAGAAAACGATAATGACGTGGGCTATGAACCTCCATTCCTTCGACAGAAAAGTCTTCTTTATCTCCCGACACTCCAGATAATCAGTTCCTTCGTATCCCATCTCCAAAAATCCAAAAACTATTGGAGGAGGAAATTCATGCAGGATTGAAGGATAACTTTGCAAGTTTTGGATATAATAAACTGGAGCGTAAATGGTCAAAGAAAGACTTGGATTGGGTGACAGGAAAGGGCAAGATTGTTTTGAAGCTGAAACCGATTAAAACGGTATTGAGATTGAGAGTTCCGGACCCTAGCGCGTCGAGATTACAGGAGTTTGAGAAATGGTTTTACGATAACCAGACGGGGGAGGCGGTCGTTCGTGTGAAAGATGGAACTGAGTGGAGGTTGTTTGACCCGATGGAGGTTTTCGGTTTTTCGGATGATGATTTGAAGATTCTATGCGAAAACCCCATCAAAGTTGGAGCCATAGCTGAAACGAAGAAGGAAGCTGAACTATTTGAGAGAGTGGCGAACAGGACTCGAGGTATTAGATCGGAAGTGAAGCAGCTCGCCGAGAGTGTGCAGAAGCAGGTGAAGAAACCTCCCTAGGGGGAGTAATGATGACCACATGTAGGGTGGTAGTTCACAATGTCGTTATTTGTATTTCGTTTACTTGTAATAGATTAGTAGTATTTGTATTTCTTTGTAATAGTTAGGTTAGTTTATGTTTTGGTTATGTATGATGCTTGTTCATGTGACACTGCATGCGACACTATAGTGTCGCATGCAGCTTGTCTTAGTTTAGCAAGCACGCAGTGTCGCCTATGCGACACTGCCTGCGACACTAGCTACTGTATAAATAGTTGTTTTAGCGTATTTTGTACACAAGTCTGTCGAACTTATTGTATACAATTCTCTTTTTGATATTGAGTTCGAATCTGATTGTTGATTGCAAGGAATTGACTGATTTATATCATTGTTGCATCTAAATCATTCTACTTCATCTAATTACCTTCTTAATCTTTCATTTGCTATTGGGTTATAATGGTTTGTGTGAGTTTTGGTCATTAATCACAATCAATTGTTGCTAGATCTAGTGGTATTAATTGATTGTGATCTGATCTATATCATAAATAGCACGGATTAACGATCTACTTGCAAAACATGTGTATGAAACTTATAACTTCTTCTAGGTCATAAGTTTAGGGGGACATATTATGAGAAAATATTAAAAACATTTAAAAAATAAAAAAACATTTAAAAATATCAAAAACATCAAAAAGAATTATAATAAGAATTTCAGATGTCTTGAGAAATGATTGATATTATCGATGTAAGGTGAACAGATGTACCGGAAGTTGCTGAAATGATCTAGCACAAATGTTGAAAATGTTGGAATAAGTCTGTGAAAATATAGAAAAAGTGTTGAAAATACCTAAAATGTTGATTGAAAAATATTTTGGAAAGGTTTCGTGCTTACCGATATAAGATACATTTGTTTACGTCTTAAATTTGCCAAATTTTGTGAAAATATGAGAAATCATTAATTGTAAATGATTTAATTCAAAATTCATAATTAATTGATGAATTAATACTAACATGTTTAGTACAAATCATGGCAGATGTCACATCATCAATTGACATTCAAGGAAGATCCCATGTCACATCACTGGGAAAATTATATAAATTTTCAGATGTCTCAAGTTTATTCAAGTCAAATTTATCTTAGTCTGACATATATGTGTTAAATGGACAAATAGTGTCCAGACGGATAAACAGTGCATACGTCAGATTGTTGATAAAATTTTCTAAGTCTTGAAGATTGATGTTCTCAAGACGGACAAATAGTGTTCATGTTGAAAATGATAAGTGTGGGAAATGTCATCATCAAACGGACAAACATGAATATAAGAGAAGTTGTATCCGTTTCATTGATTTATGAAAATTACTCTAAGTGTTGGACGATTTATAACACAAAACGGACAAACTTTCGTCATACGACTAATTTCTTAGATTCCATCTAAGTGTTTGTATTGTGTTCATAAAATGGACAAATGGTCTTAAGTGTTAAAATTTCTAAGTATACACTCAAAACGGACAAACAGTGTCCAAACGGATAATTCATGATGTATACTTATATAAATTTTTAACATATCTGTCAAATTATTTGGCCAAAACGGACAAACAGTGTCCAAACGGATAAATTAAAGGCCGAAACGGACAAACAGTGCCCAAACGGACAACCTTTTATAAAACCCTAATACTTGTTCATTTTTCTTCTTTCGTCCGTCTGAACAATTTTTCTCTGTCGATTCATAATCTATCACCAAATTCACTTGTTTGTCATCTTAAATCGATTTAGAGACATTTTTAGGTCGATTTTAAGGTAAAAACACATTCTGAAACCAGATCCAGGTCTAATCTGAATAATTTTAACTAAAAATTGGTTATAACCTGATCTAAGAAGTTGCGACTAAACCCACAGTCGGTTCATGAAATGAGAAAAACTAACCAGTTTAATGTTAAAATTAATCATTGATTCTTGCAATATCTTATAAAAAATGCCATATAATCATCCGTCTATCATCAAAACATGATAAAATTGAACTTGAAAATTTTCACTTGTTTCGCTATCTTAACAGGTTATCTCACACATTTATCTCTATATGTAGGTATAATGGCTGAAATGAAACTTGAACCAAGACACAATATTGCTGGTTATCTCAATGAAGCTTGTCAAGAAGCTGCTTGATATGAGAATTCAATCAGATTTTTATTGAGGACCAAATATGTGTATGCCATATGCTACAAGCCCATTATATACAAGAGGTTGATTCGAAAGTTCTGGAGAACAGCTAAGATTGAGATAAATGAAAATGGGAAGGAGGTGATCAGAGGATTCATATCATCTGATAGATGATTGAAGTGTCTGAAGCTTCAATCAAGGTTGCCTTATGGTTGGCTGAAAATGAGGCTGTAGATCTTGGTATCTTACCAATCAATGTGTGCAAGGGCATATTCATAGAAATGGGTCATCCAGCTAAATTCATAAAGCAACAATTTTACCGTGCTAGATTTTATGAGCACTGGAAATTATTGTGCTACATATTTCACCACTGCCTATCTAAGAGGAGTGCAGGCTTCAATTCCTTTTCATATGAGCTTGCATCACCTATTGTTGCGGTTGTGATGGACTGGCCGTTCAATATGGCTAAATGGATCATGAATGGTTTTGTTTTCAACATAACCAAGGGGATAAAGAACAAGTTTATGATGTATCTGAGGTTTTTACAAATGATCAATAACGAA
Organism: Tagetes erecta; assembly: GCA_030867185.1. Classification (NCBI taxonomy): domain Eukaryota; kingdom Viridiplantae; phylum Streptophyta; class Magnoliopsida; order Asterales; family Asteraceae; genus Tagetes; species Tagetes erecta. Next base: position 28,916,966 of record CM061492.1, on the reverse strand, counting down.
GAGTATCCGGATATCATGGCTTATGGCTTGGAAGAGGAAAGGATTGAATTATATCACATGACACAAGAAGCTTATGAAAGATTGTCAATGATCACACAAGCCAGGAATGTACTATTATTCAGAGACATAGTTGACGTCAGTAATGATAATGTCGATATTAGTGTGCCACATTACCATTTGACTGAAGATGAGCCTATTGACCCTGAAGACATATACCAAAGAGAGCCTGAAACTGAAACTGAACTGAGTGGTTCAAGTGATGAAGTTGATGATGATGATGATGATGATGATAACCAGAATGATGATATGAACATAGATGAAGGTGTGAATGTGATTGATCAGATTGAAGCTGTATCAAAACATACAGAAGATATAGATGATCACTTGATGTTTGATACAAGTGTATTAGATGACACAGTAATAGAGGTTGCTCATACAGTTGTCCAAATTCATCAAGAAGCTGAAGTTGATGTATTGGCAATTGCAAGTGTAGCTTTACAGAATCTAGTGGATTCAGTGGCACAGACTGAAGATGAAGCTACTGAACCATTGAAAGTATCCTCTGCTATCTCTGACAATACAGAAGTTATAGGTGATGAAAAGGCGGAGTCAGTTCACACATGATCAACAGATGTGGTTGCATCCAGTGACACTGAAGTGATAAAAGAAAGTGATACAGAGGTTGTTGTATCAGGAGATACTGAAGTTGTTAAATCTGATAACACTAAGGTTATAAAATCAGATTCAGAAAAGGAAGTGTTCAAGGAGTCTTCCTTTGAGATAACTAAAACAATTGAAGTTGTGAATGTTGATGATGACTTAACAGAGAAAATAGGTGAAGAGTTGTCATCTTCTTCGAAGTCAGATGAACTTAATCAATATCTATATATGATTAATAAGTTAGAGGCAAAGAATGAGGCTTTAGAAAAGAAACTGGCTGAGAGAGATGCTGAGCTTATCAAGAATAAAGCCCTGGCTGTGACAAACACTAAAGTGTTTAATGAATTGAAAAAGGCATATGAAGAACTATTTGAAGAATATGATCTTGTTAAAGCTGAGAACAGGAATCTGAACGCTGACATTGAACTGATGAAGCAGAAAACTGAGTCAGAAAATTCATCCACTGATAAAGATTTCATTCCTGAAGATATTTCTGAAGCTACAAAAGTCGAATCCCAAATCCTTACCAATTCAAAAGCTGCAGTTGAGGACAAAGCAGAAAGCTCATATGTCATGGAAAAGACTGCTGGTAAAAGGAAAGTTGATGACATAATCTCTGTTGAAGAAAAAGCTGCAGAAGCTGAAAAGAAAGCCAAATTGGATACAATTGTTGAAAGTCCAGAAATCGAAAACGAAGAAATGATCGAAGCTTTACAAATGGATAATGAATGGTATAATGAAGTGATTGAAGATGATCCGGTCCCAACTAAAAGTATTAAGGCTGCTGAGGTGGAGGTTGAAAAAGAAGTGAATGTTACTAATGACATTCCACTTGATCTAGAAGCCAAGTTTGCTTATCTGGAGAGAATGAAGTACAATCAAGTATATCTGAATGGATTGACTATATCTCAGATAAATGAAGAGTATGAGAAGTGTCTGATAGCTCAAGAAAGTGTCATTGGTGATGAAAAAGAGATTGTGATTGAACCTGGTGAATGGCATCCATTACAAGAAAGTTTGAACATTGATGATTTACCACCAGAAGATTTATATCATCAAGATCCGGAAGAAATGACAGCATATGATATGAGATCATGGTTGCAGTCCAGAAACTATCCGTACAGAAGCTTAAAGAGATTGAAATCTGAATCCTTAAGGAAATCGGTACGCAGTTTTCAAGCATCTGAAAAACTGCATCAAAGAATGTTCTTCTTGGACTACCACAACCCACAGTATCTAGAGATATCAAAACGATTCAGAGTGCTTGAACCAGCTGAGATCTCTTTGATGTCAAAACCTGTTGATGCTCACAAAAAGAGACAAGAACTGATTGAAATGTTTCCTAATGACACCAGAGCTTATAATGTTCCATTGGAGACACGGGAAGTATTTGACAAAGCATCAAGAGCTAGTGTTATTGTTAGATCATTATTGAACATTGAACAAAGGACAATCTGTGGCAGAATTATTGGAATCAATGATTGTTCCTGATAAGACGAAGGATGTCAAGATTATGGCATGGAAATACGATGAAATATTTGATGTTTTTGATTTTATCAAAAGAGTGAATGGCATTGTGACGTTTATCATTATTATACAAGTATTTTCTAATTATCAGTTTAGGATTTGAAGGAGTTGCACAAACTACGTTTGATAAATCACACCAAAGTTGATAGAGGTAATAAGTTGGTAATGCTTCTCGATGCTGGTATTAGTAGAATGCCACAGTTTTTACAAACTATAGGACAACAAGAAGATAGTGCATATCTTGATCAGAAAAGCAAGAAAAAGAAAACCAAAACTGCATTTCATGATGTGTACTTACAAGAAAAAGGTAACTGATCTAGGATTTAAGGTGTTTGACGGTTCTCAGAGTTCGAAGCCTATTTTGAAAGCTTTTTATCATGAAGAAACTTTTGAGTTAAAGCTTGTTCCGGACATGAATGATTGGGTGAATGAAATGATTACAATCTTTGGAACATTCTAACTAAAGCTGTTGCACCCGAGCTACATTGACTATCTGAGAAACCAAACCTTGAAAAGTTGAAAGGTGAAGTAGTGGATGCAGACCGAAGATTATTTGAATTTGTGTTTGAAGTGATTAGTGTAGCCACGGAGAAAATTAGACTAAGGAAAGCATTGTTATATGCTAACTTAGTAAAGATTGAGATAAAGAACATTGATTTCATGCGCATTACATTAAAAGGAACACTTGAAGTTCGAGCTAAAAATGTGAATAAATCTTTCTATATTTATGTTAATGTCAATCATGTAAGTATGTCTTTGGATACTCTAAAGAGAATGTCAGAATGCGATATCTTGACGACTGAATCAAAGCTGAAGCAGGCAAGAATTGTAGAAAAGTTCAAAGAATGCATCGCTTGAGTCATAAAGGATCAAGAATATCTAAGGGGGAGTATTCTTAGATATAATAGATTAGCATTTAAATTAACTTCGTAATTTATCTTTTGTATTAGTCTAGGGATGTATTGTGTAAATAGTTTCTAGATATTTTGTATTGGTCTATAAATAGCATATTGTATCTCTTTGTGAGAGAGCTTTTCCATTTTCATCCGTTGTAAAAGTGCTATTGATCTATACAATTGATGTTTATGAGTATTTGCTATTGTATTTTATTGATTGCATATTGTGTGGAATTGTCTCGTGTGATCGTGATCAACTGTTGCAGATTTGTAGATCTTAAATCCTGTTGTATCACGGTCAAAGATACAGAGGGGTGCAAATGACCCGCTTTAAAAACCATAGGGGTGCAACAAGTCTAATATTTCAAACAGGGATGCAAAGTGACTTTGAATATAAACCATAGGGGTGCAAATTGCACTTAACTTGATTATATATTACATGTTGTAGTTTTATGTGACAATTTTTTATGTTTTAGAAATATAATTTTTCGATCAAATTTGTTTTTGGAGTGATTATCTAGGTAAATGTTGAGGTTTTATGTGAAAATTATTTATGTTTTAGAAAGTTAATTTTTTGATGAAAGTTGGGTTTGGCGTAATTATAAATAACTAAAATGTTGTGGTTTTATGGGAAATTTTTTATTTTTTTGAAAATGGATTTTTTGATCAATTTGTTTTTGGTATGATTATATAGGCAAATGTTGTGGTTTATGTGAAATTTTTTTATTTATTCAAAAGTTGATTTTTCGATCAAATTTGTTTTTAGTGTGATTATATAGGTAAATGTTGTAGTGTTATGTAAAATTTTTTGATGTTTTCAAAAGTTGATTTCTTGATGAAAGTTTGGTTTGGTGTGATTAAGACCCCGTTTGGTATGACGGAATAGGTTAAGGAATGGAAAGGCCCATTCACACAGAATCAAATTTTACATGTTCGGTTGGCCTATGTAATAGAATAGCCCATTTCAAGAGGAATCAATTCAGGTCCAAATCATTCCTCCCATAACCCTCGGTATTTTTCCATTCCTTTCCTGATTCAGTGGCTCCTTTCCCTCGCGAATTTCCGCCAGCGGATATATCGATATTTATTAGCTATTTTACCTCGATTAGATGATCAATCTAAACAACCTCACGATCTTGTTCAATCAATCGTGATATGATCTCTCTTTTTTCTCATGCTATTTGACCCGGACGAGGTTATAAATTGACCGATTTCTCGCAATTACAACAATACACATAGTAATTAAAATCTCCCAAGAACATCAGGTATGTGAGCATTGTTGCTTTTTCCAGTTCTGGTTTATTTTTTTTTTTGCAATTGATTTGATTTCGTTAGTTAGTCTTTGGACTCGTTTTAGGTTTTGGTGACTAACTAGAGTTTCGATTAATCTCCAGTTCTGATTAGTGTGGTGATAATGGAAATTGAGATTTTGAAGTTATGTTAAATAATCACATATTTCCATGATGAAATTATAGGTGGTCATATATTTTTGGATGTTTGGTGCTGAGATAATCTCAATTTTGTCATGTTCTGAATTCTAAGTTTTTTAAAGATCATAAATATGGATTGCATTTCTTGTTTGCACAAACTATAGAAATTGATGGGTTTAGGATAAAACTTGTAGCCACTGCAGTAGGGATGCAACTGAGTCAATTTTGCTTCTTTGATTTATATGATTTATAAGTATATGATTTATAAGTAAAGGATGCATTTAGAGATTGAAAGGGTTAATGTATCATTTTTATTTGTATGCAGTTATGCCTAGAACTAAACTGAAAAGGCAAAAAAAACAAAAGAAAATAGCGGCATTTTGTTCGCTATGGCTTCATTTTCTAAACTTGGTTAGTTGGTATACTCGAGCAATTCAAACCGTTATTAGTATACGTTTAGATATGTGTCCACCTACACCTCAATACAAGATATTCTACCTAGAGCGAAAAGGATATATGAATAGATTAGTGTATGAAATGATGATACATGTTTTGATCAACTAAGGATGGATAGGGCAAATTTCGTGACACTTTGTAATATGTTGGTGAGTAGTGGAATTTGAAGCCGTCTAAGTATCTCCTAGTAGATGAACTAGTTGCAATTTTCTTGTACATTTTGGCACACCATGTGAAGAATCGAGTGGCGAAGTTTCAGTTTCACTGATCAGGAGAGACTATTAGTAAGAATTTCAACAATGTTCTAAATGCTTTGATACGATTAGAAACTGTTTAAAAAGCCAGATCCAATATTAGAAAATTAACAGTTGAAAGATGGAAATGGTTCAAAGGGTGTTTAGGAGCAATAGATGGGACACATATAAGTGTACATGTACCAGAGGAAGACAAACCAAGATATCGTAATCGAAAAGGAGAAATCACAACTAATGTACTTGCCGCTTGCACACCTGACGTGCAGTTCATTTATGTATTACCCGAATGGGAAGGGTCTGCTGCTGATGGTAGAATACTTCGTAGTGCTATGATCCGGGAGAATGGATTGCAATTGCCTAAAGGTAACTACTATCTTGTTGATGCTGGGTACACCAATGGAAAGGGATTTCTTGCACCATTTCGAGGTCAAAGATATCATCTGAATACATGGCTAAATGGACGAAAACCTGAAAAGCCCGAAGAGTACTTTAACATGAAGCACTCAGCAGCAAGGAATGTCATCGAACGATGTTTTGGCATTTGGAAGAAAAGATGGGCCATTCTTAGAAGTCCGTCTTTCTTTCCGACTAGAACATAAAATAAAATAATACTTGCATGTTGTCTCATGCATAACTTTATTCTCATGCATAACTTTATTCGAAGAGAAATGACACTTGATCCTCTTGATGATGATGATGATTTTATTGACACAAATAATGATGCGGATGACGAAGCTCTTGGCTCACATGTGGATCATATTACAACAGTTGGAACCTCGAATGAATGGACAAACTTTAGACAAAATTTGGCAACATCATTGATTTGCTTAGATTACTCTGTTTTTAGTTATGTTCTTTTCATAATATTTATTAAATTATTTGTTTAGAAATAATTTGAATGTTTTTTATGTGAGTGTTATCTTATGTTTGTCATTTGTACAATATTTATACAACATTGATGTTTTGTGTGAAGCTTTGGAACCACAACTTGATTCTGAAAGAGGTCCAGGGAAAAATAAAAAAAATGGAACAAACAGGAAAATGAGAAGCTTATTGCAGCCATGATCGATGTGCTTAATTCAGGTTCTAATTACAAATCAGACAACGGTTTTAAACCTGGCTTCTTCAACGCGGTGGAGCAACAACTAGCCATCTCACTTCCGAAGCTGGCATAAAAGCAAAGCCACACATAGAGTCACGCGTAAAGACATTAAAGAGCGATTGGTCTGCCGTTCATGACATGCTAGCATGGAATAATACAAGTGGTTTTGGCTGGGATTACAATAACGACATGCTCGAAGCTCCCCAACCTGTTTGGCAAGCTTATATACAGTAATTTATAATAATTCATATAACGGATTATATTATTTATATTAATATGTTGATATTGTTTATAAACATATGACACTGAGGATTTTAATACCTACCAAACTACCAAAGTCAATGTAATATAGTAAATTAAATAAGTAATAATGAGCAATTGATAATCAGCTAATTCATAATAATACTGATTGGTAATGTTTATAAACATACGGATGTGAGGATTTCTATATCATATAAATATTTTTTGTATCTACGTTGTTTATATATAATTGTTATGATACTTTTGTTAACTCCAATCAAGATGATGTGGTTTGTTTGGTGCACAAAAATGCAGCAAAATGGAGAGGAAAGAGCTTTTCTCATTACTGGGACTTGTGTATTGTGTTTGGAAAGGATAGAGCAAATGGAAGAGATGCTCAAATAGCCGCTGATATATTATACGACATAAATAGAGAAGAACCAAAGGCTATTGGAGATGGGTTAGATGATATAGATGTTGACCGGACACTAAACAACCCTTCGTATTCTGCTTCTAGAGAAGAATCAAGTATGCAACGAAAGAGAAAAAGACGCAATAGTTGGGATCCTCTAATGAAAAGCTTGAAAGAGTCGTGTCACACCCCAGATTTCACTCGTCTGGGTGGGACCGATTGGTTTCATATTTGTTTATTTATTTTCGCAGCGGAAATTCTTTTTCGGAATTTATTTAACTTCATAGGTTACATTAATACAAACTTTTCATATATATTTATCCAAAAACGGGGTCTAAGAACCCTCTTTGTTTCTTACATACAACACCGACTATATCATTGTAAAATTTGTTATTATTTGTACAAAACTAGCCAACAGTAATAACATGGGAAAATCATAGTTCCCATAGCCCAAGTGTTCCTTGCTAGTATCTCATTCATATGTTACCTGAAAATTTTTGAAAATAAAACGTCAGCGTAAAGCCGGTGAATACAATTAGTTGACACCAAAACATATTCAGTTTAAATGAAATTAACAATTAATCATAAAGTTGATATCTACACATCTATCAGTCTATTTCAACTATGGTTTTCACCCTGCATGTAAACTGGTCTCATTGTTCTGTCAGAACACCAACGAGTAGCTCTCGTTTTATGGTCACGGATCAGAATCCGAACTAGCCCCGGTAAAGGATTTTAACCGATCCCCGGGATATTAATTTGGCCAAACCATACATATACTTCTGGTTCAGATGTTACCTTTGGTAGAGTACCCTTTATGTGTTAAAAGATTCCATAATTTTAATTAGGAAAATTGGATTTTAAAAATTCAAACTTTGAGGTGTTGGCCGCTGAAGGTTCCAACTTCAAAAATAATTTATAGAGGTTCCAAGTTTGGACGATTTTGCTCACAAAGGTTCGCCGTCACAAATCACTAACGGCCGTTTATTAATGATGACGTGTCACCGGTGGGCCCACATTTTCTTTATGGAAAATTGGATTTTAAAAATTCGAACTTTGAGGTGTTGGCCGCTGAAGGTTCCAACTTCAAAAATAATAAACGGCCGTTAGTGATTTGTGACGGCGAACCTTTGTGAGCAAAATCGTCCAAACTTGGAACCTCTATAAATTATTTTTGAAGTTGGAACCTTCAGCGGCCAACACCTCAAAGTTCGAATTTTTAAAATCCAATTTTCCTTTTAATTACCCAGTTTTCATATTTCCAAATTGTAAAAGACACAAAAATATTTTTACTAAAAGTATTCACCTTGTAAAATTTGATTAATGAGCACTTCGTCTACACCTTTACTTTGACTTTTAGAACTTTCAAAGTCTTCTGGTTAGGCCTTATTTTCAGGTACGTTGGATTTCATGACAACTTAGGATTTAGAATTGTAATTTGTGAGTGAGAATTGCTTTACCAATGATCTCGTATTTAAAGGGGTTGTATGGCCTACTTATTTTTGATGAGTCATATAACGTGGCTATACTTCTATTTTTCTTGATTTATTTTACTTGTGTTCCTATCTCAACAGTAAATTTACTTTGATGATTCATTCAGATAATAATAATTGAAGTACTAGCACATCTACACTTAACCATACATACAGACACGTTCATATTTGATAGATTTACATCATATTATTATTATATTATTATTATTGTTATAATTAATTATAACCCAAATCTTGTTTTTCTCTTATAACTCTAAAAATATTACGCTTCATAAAATTACAAATATAATACTAGAACGTGCTCATTATTCTCTACGTAACGACCTAAGTTTCATTAAAAACGGAGTAAGTTCCAATTTTTACTCTAAGACGGTCTCTGAAAATAGTCAATGCTTATCTAGATATCGTATAACTATCTAACACGTTTCTTTTTCGTTGGACTATATTGGGAGTATATACGTCATAAGTATATAAAAATCTATTGTCTTAAATTTAAAATACGAAGTTTTTAAAGGTGTTACATCTTCCCCACCTTATTTAAATCTCATCCCTGAGATTTAGTGGAATAGTTGAGGGTACTTTCTTTTCATTTCAGACTCCAACTCCCAAGTATATTCAGGTCCGCGTCGGGAGTTCCACTTAACTTTGACTAAATCAAGTTTCTTTCTTTTCAACTTCTTGGTTTGTCTGTCTTCGATTTGTAGAGGTTGTTCAACCAACTTTAATTGCTCATTTATTTCTACATCTTGCCATGGCATCTTCAAAGTTTCATCTGATAAACATTTTCGAAGATTTGAAACATGAAACACATCATGTATTCCATTCATTTCTTCGGGTAATTCTAACTGATAGGCCACTTTTCCAACCCTTTTTGTTATTTTGAATGGACCAACAAATCGAGGACTTAGTTTTCCCTTCTTTCCAAAACGGACTACCCCCTTCCAAGGTGATACTTTCAATAACACTTTATCACCAACTTCAAATTCTATAGGCTTTCGTCTTCTATCAGCGTACTTCTTCTGACGTTCTCGTGCGAGCTTCAATCGTTCTCGTATTTGAAGGAATTTGTCTGTTGTTTCTTGCACAATTTTAGGTCCTGACATTTGATTCTCTCCAATTTCCGCCCAACACACTGGAGTTCGACATCTACGGCCATACAAAGCTTCGAATGGAGCGGTTTTAATGCTTGAGTGATAACTATTGTTATATGAAAATTCCATTAAGGGCAAATGATCATCCCACGATCCTCCAATATCGATTACACATGCTCGTAACATATCTTCTAAGGTTTGAATTGTTCTTTCACTTTGCCCGTCAGTTTGTGGGTGATATGCGGTGCTGAGATTTAGTCGAGTTCCTAAAGCTTTTTGCAAACTTTTCCAGATTCGAGACGTGAATCGACTATCCCTATCTGACACAACGGACAAAGGCACCCCATGAAGTGTTACAATTTCATTTACGTATAGTTGTGCCAATTTATCCATACGATATGTTTCTTTCATGGGAAGAAAATGTGCTGATTTTGTTAGTCTATCGATGATTACACAAATGGTATCGTTCCCACGACTGGTTCGTGGAAGGTTTGTAATAAAATCCATGGTTATCATTTCCCACTTCCACACCGGGAGTTCTAGTTGTTGCAATAAGCCTGAAGGTTTTTTATGTTCGACTTTTACTTGTGCACATGTCAGGCATTTGGCAATATAAAATGCGATATTTCTTTTCATTCCAATCCACCAATAATTTTCCTTTAAATCTTTATACATTTTATCGCTTCCCGGGTGCATTGCATATTTTGTTTTATGTGCTTCATCTAGGCTTCTGCCTCGTACATCACCTGCTACTGGTACCCAAATTCTTTTATTCATTCTTAATAGTCCATCATTGCCCTTATTCAACTGCTTGAGCATTCCTGACATTGCTTCTTCTTTGTCTATTTCTTTCAAGGCTAATTGTTGTGCGTCCTTCAATTGCTCTTGTAATTCGAACTGCAAATTGAGCCGTAAGGCCCTAACTCGCCTTCGCTTTTCTCTTTCCTTTCTGCTTAAGGCATCAACTACGACATTTGCTTTACCTTCGTGGTAGCATATTTCACAATCGTAGTCACTCAATATTTCCATCCATCTTCGTTGTCGCATATTGAGCTCTTTTTTATTAAAAAAATATTTCAAACTCTCATGATCTGTGTATATGGTAAATTTGACTCCATATAAATAATGCCTCCATATTTTCAAGGCAAATACGATGGCATCCAATTCCAGATCATGAGTTGCATACTTCACTTCGTTTTCCTTCAGCTGTAGTGATGCATAAGCGATTACTCTTTTTCTTTGCATTAACACACATCCTAATCCTAAATTGGATGCATCACAAAACACCACAAAACCTTCATTGCCTTCTGGCAGGGCTAAAATTGGTGCACTTATAAGTTTTTCTTTTAGAATTCGAAATGCTTCCTCTTGTTTTGGTCCCCATTTGAAATCTACCTTCTTTCGAGTTAGGGAGGTTAAAGGAATGGCGATTCGTTAAAAGTCTTGAATGAATTGTCGATAATACCCGGCTAGACCCAAGAAACTGCGGATTTCTGTCTGTGTTTTAGGTATTCCCCACTCAGTTATGGCTTTGATTTTTTAAGGATCTACTTGAATACCTTCAGAATTAATTACATGACCTAAGAATTGTATTTCATGACGCCAAAACTCACACTTTGTAAATTTGGCATACAATCGTTCGGTCCTGAGTAAATTGAGCAGAGTTCTAAGATGTTCAACATGATCACTTTCATTCTTGGAATAAATTAGGATATCATCAATGAATACGATTATGAATTTATCGAGATAGGGCTTACGTATTCGATTCATCATATCCATGAAAACAGCTGGGGCGTTTGTGAGTCCGAATGGCATTACTGTGAACTCATAATGCCCATATCTTGTGCGAAAAGCTGTTTTCGGAATATCTTCTTCATATACACGAAGCTGATGATACCCAGATTTTAGGTCTATTTTAGAGAAACAACGTGCTCCCTGGAGTTGATCGAATAGATCATCAATCCTAGGCAATGGATACCGATTCTTGATTGTCACTTTGTTCAATTCACGATAATCGATACACATTCGCATCGATCCATCTTTCTTTTTAACAAATAGAATCAGAGCTCCCAAGGAGAGGAACTGGGTCGTACAAACCCATTTTCCAATAATTCATATAATTGAGTTTTTAGTTCTTTCATTTTAATAGGTGCTAATCTATACGGGGCTATGGCAACAAGTGCCATACCCTGTACTAGATTGATTGTGAACTCCACTTCTCTCTTAGGTGGGAGACCCGGAAGTTCATCTGGAAACACGTCTTGAAATTCGGCGACTATAAGAATATCACGGATTTGTTTTTAATAGTGAAATGATTGATTCTGAACTCCACTTCTTTGGTTTTGTTTCAGAAACAGTTACTAGATAAGCCAAACAACCTTGGTTTAGACACTTTGTTGCTTTTAATAGTGAAATGATTCCAATTGGATTTATTGATTTATCGCCTTTGACCGAAATTTCCTTTCCCTCAGGGGTTCGTAGTTTAATGATTTTACCATCATAGAAAATACGAGCTTGATTAGCCGATAACCAATCCATTCCTAAAACAAAATCGAACCCAACTAGAGTCATAGGCAAGAGTGTTACGGCTATCTCATAACCAGAGAGACTTATTCTACCCTTCTTTAGATATTCAGAAATTTTAACAATATTTCCATTAGTCGTCTCTACTTCGTAAACTTTATCCAACTTTGGTAAGGGCTCATTAAATTGTTCACAGAACGTATAATCAATAAAACTTTGATTAGCACCAGAATCAAATAAGACCTTAGCATAAAGATTGTTTACGAGATGCATACCGGTAACGACATCCGGTATCTCGGTAGCTTCACGAGTATTTAAAACAAAAGCCCGTGCTGTTCTTTTTACATGTTGATCTGTTTTTATTCCAGAACCACCCGCACCATTTTCTGGCTTCACCAACTTAGGACATTCCGGCTTATAATGACCTTGTTCATTGCAAATAAAACAAGTTATCATCTTCTTTTTGTAGCAATCTTCGGTTGCATGCCCTGGTATCTTGCAGTTGTTGCAGAACAATTTTTGTCTACAAATCCCAGTGTGTTTGTTTCCACACGTTTTACACTCTGGGATCAAAGTGTACCCTTTTCTTTTGACGACCCTCGACCGTCCTTTCTAACTTCTATTTCACCTTTCTTGATCACCTCTTTCTTCTTGTTTTCATTTCTCGTACGAATCATACCATCAACCATCATACTTGCCAACTCAATAGTCGAATCAATGGTAATAGTTCTAGGAACTTTAACTGTATCCCTAATTTCAAGAGCTAAACCCCAAATATAACGACGGATCATATTCTGCTCAGGAGTGACTAAATGTGGAACAAACCTAGCATACTCAAAAGAATTTTTTGGTGTACTCCTTTAGGTTAGTTCCATTCATTTGTAGGGATAAAAACTTTCCCGCGATTTGTTCCTTTTCATTTAACAGGCAATTTTTGTTCATGACTAACTTAGCAAACTCATCCCAAGTCATTTCCTATGCTGCATGTCTTCCTCTCCGCTGAATAAGAGTATTCCAACATTCCATGGCTTCTCCGTTGAAAAGATTTGATGCTAATAGAACCTTATCAGTTTTTGCACATTTACTGATGGCTAAAACTGATTCGGTCTTCTCTAGCCAACGTACTGCAGTAAGTGCTCCTTCTGTTCCATAAAACCCGGTAGGTTTACAACCTTGGAAAGTGCGATAAGTACACCCTTCTCGTTTATTTCTTTTATTGGATCCTGAGTTTGATCTTTCATCATTTGAGCTGTGACTTTCATTTTGAGTTTCTTTTCGAGATGATTCAACTTGAGGAGTTGTTTTAACAGTTTCGATAATTGTAGGAATTGCTTCTTTGATACTTTCTCGAATTAATTCTTTCATTATTTTATCTTCTTCATTATTGTCTGATTTACGTTTCCCTCTTGTATTGTTTGAGGGACCCGCTTTGCCATTTTTCCCAGACATCCGACAAGAATTTAAGGGATTATTTTATGTTATACTTTATTATATATATATATATATATATATATATATATATATATATTTAAAGCTTGACATTAAAACTTTAAATATCTCATAAGGAAACAACATTCATTACAGGCTACTTATTGATCCTTAAGCATACAGTATTATCTAATATCATTTCTAATCTTCTTCCATTTCACGACCAAGTTGTGATATTTCTTCACCCCAGGTTATCACGTAACTGCCCATGTTCCTAATTCTTCCACCTGTGCTTCTTCTTCGATTGTAAATTTCTTCATTGCCATCTCTCAGCTCATGATTTTCTTGATTCATTCTATCTAAGTGTTCATGCATTGATTGTGGATAGTAGGTAGGGTAAGCATACTGTGGTGGAGGATACACGGTGCTATTTATCAGATCATGACTTATGTTAGGATTGAACACCCTAACATAATCAGGAGGTGGGGGAATGTTATATGGCAACGGGAGATAAGGATCAACATTCGGTATGCTGAATCTTTCTGTTGGCATTCGAACACTCATCCTAGGAGCTTTTGATTGACTCAGTCTTGCATCTACCGAATTACTTCGAGGAGCGATCGGTTGATGAGGTGGAGTGTCAAAACACCGATTACTATGATCAGAAACCCCTAGCATGCAGTCTGTTTCAGGGGAATATTCTGCCCTAGTTCGACTTCCAACACTATTTGTTCCTTGACTCCATGGCTCCGGAGTTGGATGGTAACTTGAAGAATTGGGTTTACTAGAAATTATTGTTGGGTTTTCCATTGTTCCTCTTTCTGATGGGTAATAACTTAGGGAGTTATCACTGGAAATTGGAATAGGATCATCTTGCGTACCTAAATGTTCATTTCCATAAGTGATTTCCAGACTAAAATTATCACTTGCACTAAATGTAAACGGTTCCGAATATCGTGACATCCTGCACAATTTTTAGTATCAACTTTCAACCTATTTCTTATTAGTCAAATTACCCTTTTCCTTTTTTTGGTTAAAGCCTAGCTACTAAAGCAATCCTCAAATTACTAAAGCATCTAATTCGCTATAACCGTTAGCTCTGATACCAACTTGTCACACCCCAGATTTCATTCGTCTGGGTGGGACCGACTGGTTTCATATTTATTTATTTATTTATTATCGCAGCGGAAATTCTTTTTCGGAATTTTTGTAACTTCATAGGTTACATTAATACAAACTGTCACACCCTCGATTTTCCACAAACGGGGTATCCGTTAGGCGTGTGACAAAACCAGAATCTAAGTCATTAGTTACACCAAACGACACTATATGAATTTAAAACATACGCTTCTCATTAAATGTGAAAGTTTTATACAAAGTAATTGTTTTAAATGTTGTGGAAGCATAACGACAAATGATTGTTAAAACCCTTTGAGTGAAGTAAATGCATTAAAAGTATTTAAAAACAAAGACATTAAGTAACAAATGTAAGTCTTGAAAACATGTAGACCCAATGTTGCATGCATGTCCTAATCATGCTCGTGCTCCTTAAATACCTGAGAAAAACATACTAAAAAGTGTCAACACAAAGGTTGGTGAGTTCAGTGAGTTTATTTATCAAAAGCATTTACGCAGCTCAAAAGCCTATAGAATCTGCCCGAAGGCCCTACCCGAAGGTATAAAACGCAGCCGCCACAAAGGCGCCGTAAACGCAGCCCACTCGAAGGTGCTGTAAAACGCAGCCGCCACAAAGGCGCCGTAAATGCAGCCACCACAAAGGTGCCGTAAACGCAGCCCACCCGAAGGTGCTGTAAAACGCAGCCGCCACAAAGGCGCCGTAAATGCAGCCACCACAAAGGTGCCGTAAACATAGTTGCCCGAAGGCGTTGTAAAAATGTTTGTATGTTTTCTCCCCGAAAAAAGTATTTAAAAGCGGGCAAAGAACTCACCTTTGAAACTCACAGCAAACATGACATATGCAACACATATATCTTAGGCCGCCCTACGACCTGCTTAACAGTTAAATACTCATTACTGTCTACGAACTCAACTTATTTCTTTTTACATATATATAATCACGCGTATAACCAACACATATTTTTCCATGCGTCCATACTATTGTAACTATACATGTGTTCATACAATTAAATATACATTCACACATATCCACCTAACACCATTCACGCATTCTATCATACATATTCTATACTCCACACATATACACATTACGCATGCCTATATATATATATAATTACTCGTATACAATACATTCCATGTAAAATAAACACATATGCTTACTTTCAACATATATATATATATATATATATATATATATATATATATATATATATATATATATATAGGGATGCATTCAAATGAGAACACTTTTAACTTGAGAACAACTTAAGAACCGCTTTAACTGTTGTATTTATTATAATATTAATTGATCAAAATGCTTATAATTAACCTAATTTTAACATTTATTTAAAAAATATATGATTTGTGAAGTCGTTTGTTAAAATGCATATATGCACCTAAATCACTTGTACACAAACACATATTGTGGGTGCATATATGCATTCTAACAAACGACATAACGAATCATATTTTTTTTAAATAGATGTTAAAATTAGTTGAATTATAAGCATTTTGGTCAATTTATATTACAAAAAATTCAAAAGATTTACTCCATATATGATTCGTTAAAGTTGTACTTTTTGTACTCAAGTTAAGAGGTGTTCTCATTTAAGTGTGCCTCTCTCTCTCTCTCTCTCTCTATATATATATATATATATATATATATATATATATATATATATATATATATATATATATATATATATATATATATATATATATATATATATATATATATATATATGTAACCACGCATCCCTACACGTTCGTTCATGATACACCATTAAATCACACATGCAATACCTAACATATTTGTCCATTTCTTTTGTAGCCTACTATTTATATATATTACTTACTGCGATACCAATTCATGGTCATACACATACACGCATATATAATTATATGCACCTACTTATAAACATGTTGCCGAGTTTCCACACATACCTACACTTCATCGCATATATATATATATATATATATATATATATATATATATATATATATATATATATATATATATATATATATATATACTATCTATAATGCAGATTGGAAGGATACCCAACTTGTCAACCACGTACAACTATTTCATGCGCAATGTACTGCTATTTGATGCAGAATGTACCATGGATTTTAAGGGCATTTTAGACTTTTTGACAAAACTTTCATAATAACCCTTACAATTAGTTACATTTTAGCCCCATAAAAAACGAAAAATAAGGCACTAAATTTTCAAACAACACCCCTAAATTCTGTTCAATATGTACAACAATAGATACAATCACTTTAATTAAATATATACAGTCCAGTTTTTACAAAATATATAAACACAGTACACATCAAATACAGTCCAGTTTTTAAATAAAATAGTTACAATCAAGTACATTGTGTTCAAATACAGTCCAGTTTTCCTAAAATATATAAATACAGACCAGTTTGTAAACAGCACACTTCAAATACATTCAATTTTTAATGAAATATAAATACAAACCAGTTTTAAAAAAAAATGTAAAAACAGTCCAGTTTTTTTATAGCAAATCCAGTACAATTTATTCAAAAACAGTCCAGTTTGTTTTTAGCAGCAACTCCTTTGTACAATTTATTCAACAGTCCAGTTTTCCTAAAATATATAAATACAGACCAGTTTGTAAACAGCACACTTCAAATACATTCAATTTTTAATGAAATATAAATACAAACCAGTTTTAAAACAAAATGTAAATAAAACAAAATGTAAAAACAGTCCAGTTTTTTTATAGCAAATCCAGTACAATTTATTCAAAAACAGTCCAGTTTGTTTTTGAATAAATTCTTTGTACAATTTATTCAACAGTCACAGTTTTTTTATAGCAAATCTAAGAATATACCTTATGCCATACTCCTTTGTAGCATCCGAGGCAAGTTGCTGCTTGTAAAAAAAATTGTGTTTTTAAGCCCTACAAGCCAATTAAGGTGAATTATAGTGTATACAAAACATAAACTTTATAAAACAACAACACCGCGTGTAAATACCTGACCAAATTATTACATATATATATATATATATATATATATATATATATATATATATATATATATATATATATATATGTAACCACGCATCCCTACACGTTCGTTCATGATACACCATTAAATCACACATGCAATACCTAACATATTTGTCCATTTCTTTTGTAGCCTACTATTTATATATATTACTTACTGCGATACCAATTCATGGTCATACACATACACGCATATATAATTATATGCACCTACTTATAAACATGTTGCCGAGTTTCCACACATACCTACACTTCATCGCATATATATATATATATATATATATATATATATATATATATATATATATATATATATATATAGGGGAGGGGTAATTTGAGAACACCTTTAGTTGTGAGAACTCGTGAGAACCTTACTTCCCGAGTTTTTTCATAGTACTTTTTTGGCTCAAATGTTGCGTATATTAAAAACTAGAACCTGGAAAAAAGAAATTAACAAAAAAAATATTTCCGTCGTAAAAAAACGTATATGTTAGTAAAAAATATTTACGTCATATTACATTGGTGTAATAAGTTACACCAGCGTTTTTTCGCTGTAAATATTTTTTAGTTACATATACATTTTTTAACGACGAAAACGTTTTTTTTTAATTTCCTTTTTTTCAGGTTTTAGTTTTTAATATACGCAACATTTGAGCAAAAAAAAATCTATGAAAAAACTCGGGAAGTAAGGTTTCTCACGAGTTCTCAAAACTAGAGGGTGTTCTCAAAATATCCCATTTATATATATATACACCCTACTCTTGTTTCATGATCTAATATTCATTAACAACATATTCCTAGCTAACAGCACCCATACATACATACATACATGAATGTTGTTTCTGGTTCACAAACCTACGCACAATTTTATACATGATTTACATACACTTGATATATAAGCTTTACATGCACACACATTATATATATGCTTTACATGCACACGATATACATATGTATTTACAGTACATACATTTACACATATTACCTACTTTAAATTCAACATATATACATCCTATAATTCATCCCAACACAACCGAACACAACTACAATACATCATCATACAATCGAGATTGAACCGAAACTAGATCGTATCACGTAATGAAACCGAACGAAACCTGGAACTACCCAAAAACAAAATCATAATTAACGAGATGAACAACAAAAGGTAGCATGATGGACACGTACCGGTTGTCGAGTGGAAACTGCTGGTACGACGACGGGGGATCGGAGTTGCAACGGTCGCTGCTTCTTCTTCTACCTCGGCAGCCGGGTGGTGCCCGATAACGCTGAGACGGGCAGCAACCTTGCTTTACTGCTGCTACTCTTGATGCACGACGGGGCTGAGATGCCGTGTAGGTGATTAATGGCGGTGGAGGCGGTAGGGTTTTGTCGAGTGAGAAAAAAAGGAGACGGGAACGTGGAGGTAGGTTTATATTATATATATTTTTTTCAATTTCTTGTAATTGCATTTAAGTCCTATAGTTATTTAGGTAATTTATTTAGATCCCAAAACTTAAATATTAACTTTTATTAATTTACAAAACAACCATAAACGTTATAAAACATAATGAAACAGTTAACGGGTGGTTGACGGTGTTAACCAGAATTTGCGGAGTGTCACACAAACTTTTCATATATATTTATCCAAAAACAGGGTCTAAGAACCCTCTTTGTTTCTTACATACAACACCAACTATATCAGTGTAAAATTTGTTATTATTTGCACAAAACTAGCAAACAGTAATAACGTGGGAAAATCATAGTTCCCATAGCCCAAGCGTAAAGCTGGTGAATACAATTAGTTGACACCAAAACATGTTCATTTTAAATGAAATTAACAATTAATCATAAAGTTGATATCTACACATCTAGCAGTCTATTTCAACTGTGGTGTTCACCCTTCATATATACTGGTCTCATTGTTCTGTCAGAACACCAACGAGTAGCTCTCGTTTTACAGTCACGGAACAGGATCTGAACCAGCCCCGGTAAAGGATTTTCACCGATCCCCGGGATATTAATTTGGCAAAACCATACATATACTTCTGGTCTAGATGTTACCTTTGGTAGAGTACCCTTTATGTATTAAAAGATTCCATAATTTCATTTACCCACTTTTCATATTTTCAAATTATAAAAGTCACAAAAATATTTTTACTAAAAGTATTCACCTTGTAAAATTTGATTAATGAGCACTTCATCTACACCTTTACTTTGGCTTTTTGAACTTTCAAAGTCTTTTGGTTAGGCCTTATTTTCAGGTACGTTGGATTTCATGACAACTAAGGATTTAGAATTGTAATTTGTGAGTGAGAATTGCTTTACCAATGATCTCGTATTTAAAGGGGTTGTATGGCCGACTTATTTTTGATGAGTCATATAACGTGGCTATACTTCTATTTTTCTTGATTTATTTTACTTGTGATCCTATCTCAACAGTAAATTTACTGTGATGAGTCATTCACATAATAATAATTGAAGTTCTAGCACATCTACACTTAACCATACATACAAACACGTTCATATTTGATAGATTTACATCATATTATTATTATATTATTATTATTGTTATAATTAATTATAACCCAAATCTTGGTTTTCTCTTATAACTCTAAAAATATTACGCTTTATAAAATTACAAATATAATACTAGAACGTGCTCATTATTCTCTACGTAACGACCTAAGTTTCATTAAAAACGGAGTAAGTTCCAATTTTTACTCTAAGACGGTCTCTGAAAATAGTCAATGCTTATCTAGATATCATATAACTATCTAATACGTTTCTTTTTCGTTGGACTATATTGGGAGTATATATGTCATAAGTATATAAAAATCTATTGTCTTAAATTTAAAATACAAAATTTTTAAAGGTGTTACAAGTCGGCGGAAATAATTGGTGCAGAGATTAGGGAGGCCACAAATATAGTCAATAGAGAGTTTGGAACAGAGAGCAATAGAGAAGAAATGCGTAACAACCTTTTTGTGGAGATGAACAAAGTTGAGGGTTTGACTATTCGTGAGTGTGACAAGGCTGTGTGTAAGCTCGCACAAAATGAGAAGTTGATGGTAATCTTTTATAAAGTTGATGAAGACCGCAAACTTGGATGGGTAAAGAACATTCTTGAAGATAGTGTTTAATTTGATATATGACGAAGTGGGAATTAATTTTACTTTATTTTAGTTGGCAAATTCGTGATGAAAATTAAAAAACATTCTTGGAAACTTTTCGGTTTTAATAAATTTCTTTGGTTAAAAATTGCTTTTCTTTTCTCCGTAATAATTTATGATGTGAAAGTTGGTATTGTTTCTTCATTTCGATGCATGGTCTTTTTTTTATTTTGAATGAATTCTATTCCATTCCCTAGTTTTTTTATTAGATACCAAACAATATAAGGTAATGATTTATTCTATTCCTATAAGTAACCAAACAAGACAATGGAATGGTAATGATCTATTTCATTCTCTTGTCCATTCCATTCTCTCATTCATTCCATTCTCTTGTTCATTCCATTACCTCATACCAAACAGACCCTAAATATTGTAAAATGGTGTGGTTTTATGTGAAAATTTGTTGATTTTTTGAAAATTGATTTTTTGATCAAATTTGTTTTAATACCGATTATATAGGTAAAGGTTGTGGTTTTATGTGAAAATTTTAGATTTTTTTGAAAGTTGATTTTTGATCAAATTTGATTTTAGTATCATTTTATAGGTAAATATTGTGGTTTTATGTGAAATTTTTTTATTTTTTAAAAAGTTAGTTTTTGATAAAAGGCGGGTATAGTGTAATTATATATAGATAAAATGTTGTGGTTTTATGTGAAAAATTTTAATTTTATCAAAGGTGGATTTTTTGATTAAATTTGTTTTTGGTGTGATTATATAGGTAAATGTTGTTGTATTATATGAAATTTTTTAATTTTTTCGAAAGTTGATTTTTTGATCAAATATGTTTTCTGTGATTATATAGGTAAATGTTGTGGTTTTATATGAATATTTTTTATGTTTTAAAAAGTTGATTTTCTGATCAAAGTTGTTTTTGGTGTGATTATATAGGTAAATGCTGTGGTTTATGTGAAATTTTTTGATTTTTTCAAAAGTTAATTTTTCGAAGAAAGTTTGGTTTGGTCTGATTAAATAAAGGTAAAATATTGTGGTTTTATGTGAATTTTTTTTGATTTTTTGAAAGTTTATTTTTCGATTAAATTTGTTTTTAGTGTGATTATATAGGTAAATGATGTGGTTTTATGTGAAAATTTTAGATTTTTTCAAAAGTTGATTTTTGATCAAATTAGATTTTGGAGTGATTATATTGATAAATTTTGTGGTTGTAAGTGAAAATTTTTGATTTTTTCAAATATTATTTTTTTTCAAAAGTTGATTTTTTTATTAAAAAGTTTTTTGGTTTGATTATGTAGGTAAATAATGTGATTTTATGTGAAATTTTTTTATTTTTCTCAAAGTTGATTTTTTGATGAAAGTTTGGTTTTGTGTGATTAAATATAGGTAAAATGTTGTGGTTTTGGGCGTAAATTTGTTTATTTTTTGAAAGTTGATTTTGTGATCAAATTTTTTTTAGTGTGATTATATATTACATGTTGTGGTTCTATGTGACAATTTTTTATGTTTTCAAAATTATATTTTTTGATCAAATTTGTTTTTAGTGTGATTATATAAGTAAATCTTGTGGTACTATGTGAAAATTTTTTAGGTTTTCGAAATTTAATTTTTTGATGAAAGTTGGGTTTGGTGAGATTATAAATAGCTAAAATGTTGTGGTTTTATTTGAAAATTTTTTATTTTTTTGAAAGTTGATTTTTTAATCAAATTTGTTTTTGGTGTGATTATATAGGTGAATGTTGTGGTTTTAAGTGAAAATTTTTTTGTTTTTTCAAAAGTTGATTTTTTGATCAAATTTGTTTTTGATATGTTTATATAGGTAAATGTTTTGGTTTTATGTGAAATTTATGATTTTTTCAAAAGTTGATTTTTTGATGAAAGTTTGGTTGGTGTGATATATAAGTAAAATGTTGTGACTTTATGTGAAATTTTAATAATCTTTTCAAAAGTTGATTTTTAATCAAATTTGTTTTTGGTGTGATTATATAGATAAATGTCGTGGTTTTTTTTGAAAATTTTTTGTGTTTTTGAAAGTTGATTTTTTTATAAAATTGTTTTTGGTGATTATATAGGTAAATGTTGTGGTTTTATGTGAAAATTCTTGTTTTTTTCGAAAATTGATTTTTTGATCAAATTTGTTTTTGGTGAGATTATATAGGTAAATGGTGTAGTTGTATGTGAAAATTTTTGATTTTTTCAAAAGTTGATTTTTTTTTTCAAATCTGTTTTTGGTGTGATTATATACATAAATGTTGTTGTATTATGCAAAAATATTTGATTTTTTCGAAAGTTGATTTTTTAATCAAATTTGCTTTTAGTGTTATTATATAAGTAAATTTTGTGGTTTTAAGTTAAAACTTTTGGTTTTTTCATAAGTTATTTTTTTATTAAAATGTTTTTTGGTGTGATTTTATAGGTAAATTTTGTGGTTTTATGTGAAACTATTTGATGTTTTTGAAAATTAATTCTTTGATCAAATTTGTTTTTCTTGAGATTACATAGGTAAATATTGTGATTTTATGTGAAAATTTTTTATTTTTCCCAAAGTTGATAGCTTCCTCTGCTTCCGGTGGTGTGGGACTGATGCAAGTGCTTTTGGGTTTTCAATCACGTGTTTTGTTTTGATGAAAGTTTGGATTGTTGTGATTAAATATAGGTAAAATGTTGTGGTTTTCGGCGAAAATTTGTTAATTTTTTGAAAGTTGATTTTGTAATCAAATTTGTTTTTGTTGTGATTATATATTACATGTTGTGGTTCTATGTGAAAATTTTTTATGTTTTGGAAATTTTATATTTTGATCAAATTGTTTTTAGTGTGATTATATAGGTAAATCTTGTGGTACTATGTGAAAATTTTTTAGGTTTTCGAAAGTTAATTTTTGATGAAAGTTGGGTTTGGTGAGATTAAAAATAGCTAAAATGTTGTAGTTTGATTTGAAATTTTTTGACTCTTTTGAAAGTTAATTTTTTAATCAAATTTTTTTTGGTGTGATTATATAGGTAAATGTTGTGATTTTATGTGATAACCCGTAATTCCAGATTAACTCCGTTGACCATTCTGTAATAATTTTGTTACATCTTATAAAGTGTAGGGTTGTTTTAGTAATTAACAAAAGTGGCATTATTAAGTGTGATTAACTTTAAATTAAAATTATAATTTATTAAAGTGTAAGGGTGCAAAGTGTAAGTTTGGAATTAATACCCCAACCCTAATCCCCCCCGTGTTCGCCGTCTTCGGTCTGCATCCAAAGAAAACAAAACACACACACACCAGCATCAAATTCTCGTCTCCTTCCTCTGTCGCAGCGACAAACAACCACTGCGCCACCAGCTTCTCTCTCTCTCGTCACCTATGTCGTAGTCCGAAGTGGCTAACAGCAGGGCCGCTACAACAGAACGAGAACACCCCCTCCTCCGATCATCTTGTTCATCAAACTTCCGGTAATGTTTCGCGGATGGCAAATATTTTACAAAAATTGGTTCGATGTATGTGTGATTGTATTTATGTGCGACCATATATCAGCGTATGTGTGTGCGGTTCTGTATGTGTGTATGTATATAGTTAGCAGTTGCAGTAGTCAAGCGTATATATATGTACGTATGTTGTAAGTATGATGTGATATAAATGAGTATGTATGTATATGTATGAAGGCAGTAGTTAGTTATGTGGTTGTGGGGTTGATCGAGCAATACAGTAGCTAGCCATGTATGTAGATAACAACGCATTATATGTATGTGTGCTGAATGTATTTGTATGTAAAGGTGTTATATGAATACGGTTATGCAGGTGTACGTGTTATACGGTATGTGTATGAGGTTAACCGTAGGTTTTATATATACTAACAACAATGTACGTGTGTATAGATTTTAGTTTACATGTGTGCTATTATGGTGGGAGTGTATGATATGTGTTTTAGTGCAGCAAGTTGTATGTGAACATAATGATGTACTGCATATACGCTTAAAGTCGTTAAATATATATATATGTGAATCGGTGTATGCATACTAAAGCAATTGTGTAACGAAGATAAATATGTTGTAGGTGTTAATGGAGAATAAGAATAATAGCATGTGCATTGCGTGATGTATGTTCGTATGTATGTACAACAGTACGTATGTGTAGAAAGTGGGTATATGTGTCATGTAGGTACGTGGATAAGTGTATATATATGCGACCGTATGTATGAATTGTTAAAATATGGACCGATATGTGTATGAGTAAAACGGTATGTGTGTATGGGATATGTATAAGTTATAGCAAGAGAATGGTTGAGATGTGCGTGTACTTGTGGTGTATCGGTGTGTATGATAACAACCGTAGTATACACGTGGTGTTGTTTGGGTGTACTTACAAGTATGAAATGTATATGAGTCACGCGATGATAATGTGAGTCGGGTCAAAGTAGTGCTAAGATGCATGAAATGTGCTACATGGGTATGTGAATATAAGTATATATGTATTCGTATAAGTATAAATAACTAATAATTAATAATTAACTATTAAGCAGGTCATAAGACGGATTAGGTTCTTTAGCGGCAGTTGTGCTATTTAAATTTCCGTGCGCTTCAAAGGTGAGTCTCTTTGCCCGCTTTAAATCCTTTCGGGGAGAAAACAAACAAAACTATTTTATACGGCCTTGGGCTGCATTTTTATACCTTCGGGTAGGGCCTTCGGGCAAGATTTTATACGGCCTTGGTCTGCGTTTTATGCCTTCGGGCAGGGCCTTTGGGCAACTGTTTTGATAAACTAATTTCTATTGTCTAATGGCTTATTTTACTTGAGCATAAACGTTCCAACAAAAGTCATTTCCTTTAGTTGAGATTATTAATATACAGTTGGTATAACGAGGTAGGGATCCAGGTGGTGCAGATTGTCCTTGGAACTTTTGGTCATCTAGTTTGATGGCAGTAAGGCAAACAACACAACGTTCAGTTTAATCTCAACGTGCTCATGTAGTAAGCGAGGTGATCTTGCAAACCAGCAATAGCAAACGAAATTTATCAGTTAAACAGTTTTTTATATTTAAATGCTTTTGTTAAATATCTCATTGAGCTCACCAACCATGTGTTGACCGTTTTCAGTATGTTTTCTCAGATGGCTAGAAGCTGTGCACATAGGACATTTCATGCATGAGTCACTTTGTCGACATTTTTACCAACTTTTATTTACATTATTGGTTTTAGGAAAACTTCTTATTGGTTACGTGCTAGACTTTTGAGCACGGAGGTTTTTATTTGTTTGTGCTAGACTATTGAGCACAGGGGTTTCTATTTAATTGTGCTAGACTTTTGAGCACAAGTGGTTTGGATGTTTGGTTTAAGTTAAAAGCTTCCGCTAAAATTAAAAACTTACACTTTATTACCCTGACTTTTGGGAAAACTATCTAAGTTAAACTTTTGTTAAAATTATTGAGTCAGTGTTATTGTAACTAATGGCTTTGGATCCTGGTATGTCACACGCCTAACGGATACCCCGTTTGTGGAAATTGAGGGTGTGACATTTTAAGTGAAAATTTTTGGTTTTTCAAAAGTTGATTTTTTGATCAAATTTGTTTTGATGAGTTTATATAGGTAAAAAGGTTTTATGTGAAAATTTTTTATTTTTTCAAAAGTTGATTTTTTGATGAAAGTTTGGTTTAGTGTGATTATATATAAGTAAAATGTTGTGGTTTTATGAGAAAATTTGTTGATTTTTTCCAAGGTTGATTTTTTGATCAAATTTGTTTTTGGTGTGATTATATAGGTAAATGTCGTGGTTTTATATGAAATTTTTTTATGTTTTCGAAAGTTGATTTTTTGATAAAAAAAATTTTTTGTGTGATTAAATATAGGTAAAATGTTTTGGTTTTATGTGAAAATTCTTGATTTTTTCGAAAATTGATTTTTTTTATCAAATTTGTTTTTTGTGAGATTATATAGGTAAATATTGTGATTTTATGTGAAAACTTTTTATTTTTTCAAAACTTGATTTTTTTGATGAAAGTTTGGTTTAGTGTGATTAAATATAGGTAAAATGTTTTGGTTTTGTGTGAAAATTTGTTAATTTTTTGAAAGTCGATTTTATGATCAAATTTTTTTTAGTGTGATTATATATTACATGTTGTGGTTTTATGTGAAAATTTTTTATTTTATCAAAAGTTGATTTTTTGATCAAATTTTTTGTTGGTGTGATTATATAGGTAAATGTTGTGGTTGTATGTGAAAATTTTTTATTTTTTCAAAAGTGGATTTCTTGATCAAATTTGTTTTTGGTGTGATATATACGTAAATGCTGTGCTATTTTGTAAATTTTTTTTGTTATTTCGAAAGATGATTTTTTTATTAAATTTGTTTTTGGTGTTATTATGTAGGTAATGTTGTGGTTTTATGTGAAAACTTTTGATTTTTTCACAAGTTGATTTTTTGATTAAAAATATTTTGGTGTGATTATATAGGTAAATGATGTTGTTTTATGTGAAAATTTTTTATTGTTTCAAAAGTTGATATTTTGATCAAATTTGTTT
The DNA here is from genome assembly GCA_030867185.1 of Tagetes erecta. Classification (NCBI taxonomy): domain Eukaryota; kingdom Viridiplantae; phylum Streptophyta; class Magnoliopsida; order Asterales; family Asteraceae; genus Tagetes; species Tagetes erecta. The sequence continues at coordinate 28,889,648 of CM061492.1, read as the reverse complement.
TTGGTGTGATTGTATAGATAAATGTTGATAGTTCGAGATGAACCGAGCTTGGATCTAGATCTGAGATTGTTTGGGGATGTTGTTTGCAATCAATGATGGAGAATCTCACTAATCACGTATTGATGCTTGAATGTTCATGAAGATCAATGCAAGGTATGATGAAGATGATGATAAAATGAATAGGTTCTTGTATTATATCACTATGAAGGTTACAAAGTATATGGAATGCAATGCAGGCAACTCTCATAAACAAATGACCTAGGTGATGATATTTATAGTCTGTACCATTCACCTTACATTTCACCTAAACACGTGCAATTAAGCACAAACGTGCATTTAAGCACAAAAAGTTAAACAAATATGTTAGGGTTCGTTTCTAGTAAAGATTTACTTTGTACTTTGTTTATACATGTTTGTATAGTTTAGGGTTAATTCTGTATTTTCCCTAAAGTGTTGATGCATAAAGCATGTTGTGAGAGAATGTTAGACAGAGAGTCTAGATCACAACTTACACGCTAGAGAGAGAATTGTGTGTGTGATTGTATTCTACTGCACATTGTACTATAACAGTTTATGCTTTGATCATCAATACAAGAGAATTAGTTAGTAATGGATTGTGTTGTTGATTGAATTATGTGTTTGTGCTTAGATCATTCTGATTTGCAGCAATATCGATCCAATTGAACCTATCAATTGGTATCAGAGCTGTTGGTATTGTGTGTTCTTCACTATTCATCAAGCAAAAACACATCAATATTGCTCAAATCATGATCTGAATGATCTGTTGCTGTTTTTAGTGGTGATTCATCATCGCAATCACTTCTAATTCACAACAATTGTGCAAATTCCATCAGATTATCATCAGATCTGAGGAATTAAAAAGAAATTGAAGTTTACTGTTCGATCAATTTTCTGCTCAAAATCATCAGAAATTGATCATGTTTTGGATTGGTTGAGATTGGAGATTGATAATCGGTATAATTCGCTGATTGGGTGTGAATTTTGGACAAATTGGACAAGTTTCATTAAAATTCTGAAAAATCTGTATGACGAAAATGATGAACAGTATGAACAGGTTGAAGATGAACTAGCCGGGTGATAAATTTGACTTAGACAATATTTGTGGACTTAGAATTGTGAACAAATAGGTCCTGTGCAGCCGTGTGAAGGCAAATTGTCTAGACGGGTGAAGAATTGCAAGAGAAAAACTGCATACTGTTGAGCCGGGTAAGTGTACTGTTTAGCCGTGTGAAGAACTGTTCAGACGGGTAAAGCACTGTTCAGCCGGGTGATCAACATTACAGCCGGATCAACTTGTTACTATTCAGCCGGGTCATTAACTCTTTCAGCCGTGTCAAGCTCAGCCGGGTGAAGTGTTGATAACTGTGAAGCCGGGTGAATATTTATCTTCTTGCCGTGTCAAGTTTTACTGTTCAGCCGGGTAACATAATCTACCGGGTGAATATTTCAAAGTGTTGAATTGTACAACTGTTTAGCCGTGTCACTGTTTAGACGGGTGAAGAAAATTTTCTCAGCCGGGTGAAGAAGGAAAGTTACTATTCAGCCGGGTGAAGAACAATTTTCACTATTCAGCCGTGTGACTTGTTTTTCAGTTGTTTCAAACCTTGTCATCTCATCTTGTCATTATTTACTTGCTTTTATTTTTAATATTTTAACTGTTTGTTTTTTTTAAAAAAAATCAACAAAAAACACAAAAACATTTTCTTTAAAATTCTTAATATGGCACCTAACGATGATTCTGATAACCGTGTTCCTAGATTGGTTAATCGTGCAGATTTCAAGAACTGGACAATCAGATTGAAGCATCATCTATGCTGTATTGACAATGATCTATGGAAGTCAATTGATAAAGGTCCTCACATTCCTACTCAGACTGCTCCTGATAGTGCAAGTACCTACACCAAAGATTCAACTGAACCTTATCCTGAAGATAATCTATCAGCAGAAGACTTACGAAAGGTCAAGAATGACAGTAAGGCTTATTCTTTGATGTGCAAAGGTCTGCCACTTCAAGTGTTGTCGAGATTGGATGCTTATCAAACTGGCTACACATTGTTCAAAGCATTGAAATCAATCTGTGAAGGAGGAGAACAGTTGAGAAGTCTCAAGAAGCAAAAATTGAAGAGACAATTGGAATTGTTTGAACATATTGCTGGAGAATCTGTGCAGCAGATGATGAATAGATTTGTGCATCTAACTACTGAGATGACAAATGTTGGTGCAAAGACAGATCTTCAAGATTTGAATGATAGATTGTTATGTGCTCTTCCATCTTCATGGAAACAAACTGTGACTCTTCAGAAGCATACGGGAAAGTTTCCAATGGACTTAGATTTGTTAATTGCAAAGATTGAAGAAGTTGAGATTGATGAAAGTTCTAGAAATACTGACAGATCAGGTTCACATGCTCAGTATAAGTTTGTTGTGAATCCTGCTAACACAGTGGAGAATGCATTTCTTGCTCAAGATGCTGCTAAGACTGATGATGAGGGTGATTTATTTGTTGGTGCAAGCTTTTATACTGATTCATCATATATTCCAAACTCACCAACATATTCTGTGACACCCGCCATTTTCAGGTTAACACCGTTAACCCGACTTTCTTAAATCCTGTTAAGTCGCTAAATAAATAATGTTTTATATGTGCTACACTTGGTTGAAATTATTAATTATGTAATAATAAATACACGATAATAATTCGGGGAATTGTTTGAGTCATCACGAGAAACGCTAAACGGATAGTAATTCGGGGAATTACTAGTTTACACGACTCGCAAAAATTACTGAGTGTTAACGTAATGTTTTCCGTAAATTATACTTGTTAGTTAAAGTTTAGTGTTCAATTTATAATTAGTTAAAGATTCAATTTATTTACTTTGGTAACAAGTTAGATATTTTAATTACTTGAGGGACCTTGATGTAACATTTAATTTAATTGAATCCATATAACCCAACCCTCCCTGTGAATAACCGTTCTCATCTTCTTCATTCTCAAACACACCAACCCTAATTGCAAAACACAAGTCAGCGTCGTAGCATCCTCCGAAAGCACAATCATCATCCCTCGCCACATCCGACAACCACCATTGCAATCATCGTAACCTGTTGCTACTGTTCGGAAGTCGCTAACAACCATCCGCTCTCACTGTCGTCGGAAATCACCACCTCCGGCGAACCTGCAACCTCCAGCGAACTCTGCAAACACCAGCGAACCACCGCGTAAGAGATCCGGTCATTGCTCGACTTAAGATTTTTCTATTTTTGTTGTTAAGTTACTAGTAGCTGCGCAACCTAAGGTGAGTTTCACGGCCCCTTTTACTATTTTCCTGTTGGGGGAGAAAGCACGCACGAAAACAATTTTGATTTTGTACTTACTTATATATCATCATGGCTTACTAAACGTCAAACTTAACATACGAAAGTCCTTTCAATTCTCTCGAACCGTTAATATACGGGGTATAGCGAGAAAGTTCGGGTAGTACTACTGGGTTTGACAAACCCCACCCTCGGCTGGGAGCCGGGTAGGTGTGAATTGTCCTAATCTCATGGGCCATTGAATGTTAACAATGGTAACAAGGCACAACATAAACAGTCAGCTCGGATTCGAAACGTTTGAGTAACATGAAAACTTGGGTTAGCTACCTACTGATATATTTGTGATTTACATTATCTGGAAAACCTGTTTATGAACTGTTGTTTAAACCTGTGAACTCACCAACCTAGCGTTGACTCTTTTAGCGTGTTTTTCTCAGGTGGCCAAGGTTAGCTGAACATCACAATAGGACATGCATCATAGGTCTGCTCAGTTTTCAAACATTTTCATTTATTATTTACTTGCATTTTAGACTTATACTTTGGGCGCGTGTTTTGCGCAAATGTTTTGGTTTACTTTATTTTATGTTTCCGCATTGTTTTAAACGGTTAAACTCTGACGTTTAGTTTTTCTCATTTATTGAGACACGTTATTTTTAAACTCATTTAGAGTCGTTTGTGTAATTAATGACTTGGATCCTGGTTTGTCACCCTTCTAACGGTAGAACTCCGTTAGTGGAATTTGGGGGTGTGACATATTCTCAACCTCAATCTCCACCAAGAGTTCAAGTTCAAAGTCAGAATGTGAAATCTCAATCAGAAAATCAAAGTACTACTGTTCAAGCCAAAGTAAAAGATGTCATGAACATCTTGTTACAAGATGATAACACAAAGAATGCATTTACTGCTTTCATGGCAAGCTTTCAAGCATATCAAGGAAGTTATTTGACTCAGATGGATGTTGTGCTTCAAGATCTGTTTGAAATGGATCCTGATGACGTTGAAGAAATGGACTTAAATTGGCAAATGGTGATGGTTGCATATCGAACTCAGAAAAACATGCATATGTAAACCGTAGCTTCAAGCCACATGCAAACAAGACAGTTGGTTTTGACAAGTCAAAGGCCAGATGTTTCAACTGTAACTACTATGGTCATTTTTCAAGGGAATGCAAGGCTCCTAAGAATCAGAACTACAATGATCAAGCTAGTTCAAGTGGACAGAACAATGGTCAAAGTCAGAACTCACAACAGTCTTCGAGCTATCAAAACAGGAATCAACGTTTCATGCAAAAGCCATACCAAAGTCTTCCCATGCCAGAACTGAAGTGCTTATGCGGAACAGTTTACATCTGATCTTACATCAAGTTTGGCACTGATATGTGAAATTAAAGAAGATGATTGGTCTGAAGAAGGGATGATCAAGTGACTGATGCTATTAGTGAAGATTCTGAAGAGTATGATTGGAGTGCAAAGTCAGCTCCTATTGAAGAATCTGAACGAGAAGTTGCGCTTATGGCTACATCTGACGAGTCTTCATCATCTGTTGAGCAACCAAAGGTTAGTACCGAACTATCCCCTAACTATGTTCCTTTGCCTGATGATGTTAAAGGTAGGTTATGTTCTGAACAATGCATTAAACAAGTGGAACATTATCGCACTCATTCTTTTAAAACTGGTGACAAATTAAGTAAACATGAAAAAGTTCATGAACAACTTAAAATTGATCACAAAATTGCTGATGAGAAGATATTGTCACTTAAAGAATCATGGAACAAAACCTTAAAGGAATTGGAACTAGTAACCAAACAACTTGAAGAAATGACAAAGAATTTTGAACAAGAAAAAGTTGCTCATGCTGTCACACAAGTTGAACTAACAAAGGTAAAAAGTTGTAAAACAATGGTGAGACAACTCGTGAGTGAAAGAGGTAACAAAAGCAAACTAGGATTGGGTTTCACTCATGAACCAATGCCTAAATCAATCACAAACACTTTACATGAAAACTTCAATGAATTTGATCATTCACCTGAAAACGAAGAAAGATTCAAAGAAATTCAAAGAGGTAAATCCGAATCTGAAGGATCTGAAGTTTTACTGGAAAGCTTGAAAGAAGTTGACACCGTGATAGTTGAAGCTGATGATGAAGCAAGCAACGAATCTGATCCTATTCTGGTACAACTTGTTGAATATCCGGAATTGAATCCTAAGCCAGAAGAAAAGGTGAAGGATGAAGCTGAATTTTCAGGATACAATGATCCAGAATACATCAAGTGGAAGAATGAACAGAAAGCGCTTGTTGCTGATCAACTGATCAAGAAGAAAGCAGTGAAGAAGACTGAAGTGTCAAATGCAAAGTTGCAGAAATCAAAATTGACAAACAATCAATCTGAAACAAAACAGTCAAAAGGTAAAAGTGTCATAACATCGAATGACAAAACCAAAGCTCAAATTGTTAAAACTGACAATGTTAACCTGTGAAAAAGAAAGTGTCAAAAGGTAAAACAATCAAGTTTGTCTCTGCAGGAACATTCGATATGAACGGATCTTATGGTAACCAAATCAATTCTTCAATCAAATCTAACTCTGGTCTGAAAACAGGTTCAGGTCCTAAGGCTTCCGCTGTCAATAACAAAAGATTTGAATCAAAGAAGGTCACTAAGCAAGATGTTTCAAAATTGAACCAAGTTCCAAAACATTCAAAACTTGATAACAAGCAATCAAAGTTACAATCAAAATCTCCACAAAAGAATCAAGTTAACTTAAAACCGAACAAAACTGATAATGAATCACGAGTGGGTTCAACATCAAAAGTTAACAATCGGCTCTTTAGGATTAGCAAGAAACATTGTGAGATTTGTGATCGTTATAATCATGTTACTGCTGAATGTTTCTTTAACAGGTACCGTGATTATTGTGACAAAAGAAATCATTCTTCAGAGGAATGTTTTTATAACAAATTTTGTGATATTTGTGAAAGGAGAAATCATGATACTGCAGATTGTTTCTTTCGAATAATTCATCAAGAGAAATGACTCCTGTTCCGAATTTTCAAAGAAATCAATCTTTTGGTTTTCAAAAATTTAACCAAAGTCATTCTCCTGATTTGAGAACTTTCAAACGAAACAAATCTGGTTTTAATGAGTTTTCATCCAGAAATGTGCAGGTTAACAGTTTTAAGCCGAGAGCTTTGATGGTGAGAAATCAGAAATTTGAAAATAACCTTGATCCTAAGTTAGAGGAGAGGTACATTGCTTTAAGAAGAAAGCAAACAACTCAAGCCGTTGGGCGAAACAGTTTTCAACCAAATCTCTCAAAAGAAACAAATTTTCAAAATCTACATTATCAATAAGTTACTGTTACAGATAGATTCGGAAAACCCAAGACCATGTGGGCCTGGGTTGACCAAACTAACTAGGTAAATGTTGAAATGCAGGTACGCCCTCGAAGACCTATCAACTCATGGTTTGTTGATAGTGGGTGTAGCAGGCATATGACAGGCAATCATGCCTTGCTTCAAGATTTTAAGCTAAAGAATGGTACACATGTTGCATTTGGAGGAGATGCTGGTGGAAAAATTACTGGAGAAGGAACCGTGTCAAATGGGGTCATTAGCTTTGATAAAGTCAACTACTGTGCATAGTTGAACTTTAATTTGCTAAGTGTATCTCAAATTTGTGACAAATCATATTCAACATTGTTTGATGATTCTTTTTGTTACATACTCAAACCAGGTTTCAAGATTGACAATGAGTGGGTAGTGGTTAAAGCTTCAAGAGATCGTGATGTATACAAACTTGATATGTCACAGATAGATGCTGAAACCGAAACCATATGTCTCATTGCACATGCTTCAAATGATGAGAGTCAGCTTTGGCATAGACGGCTGGGCCATTCAAACTTCAGAAACATGAATCGTTTAGTGACTGGAAATCATGCTGTGGGAATACCGTCAAAGAAATTCTCAACAACTGATCTCTGTCCAGAATGTTTGAAAGGAAAACATCACCAAATGTCTTTTAAGTGCAAGCCAGAACACTCCATTTCAAAACCCTTACAGATGCTACACATGGATCTTTTCGGACCAACAAATGTTCAAAGCATCGGAAAGAAGTCTTATTGTTTTGTCATAATTGATGATTTCACCAGATTTTCTTGGGTTTATTTCTTGCATGTTAAATCTGAAACTGCTGAGTTGTTAAAAGAATTCATTATCAAAGTTGAAAATCAATTGGATAGTAAAGTAAAAATCTTGAGAAGTGATAATGGAACCGAGTTTAAAAACTCTAATGTCGATTTGTTTTGTGCTGAAAAAGGAATTGCGCGTCAATTTAGTGCCCCAAGAACACCTCAACAGAACGGTGTGGCGGAACGGAAAAATCGAACACTAATTGAAGCAGCAAGATCCATGCTTGCAGATGCCAAAATCCCTATCACATTCTGGGATGAAGCTATTGCTACTGCTTGCTTTGTACAGAACAGGACTTTATTGGTTCAGGATAAAAATAAAACGTCTTATGAGTTATTGTTTGGAAGAAAACCGAATATTTCATACTTGAAAGCATTTGGTTGTCCTGTATCGATTCTAAATTTAAGTGATCATCTCGGTAAATTTGAGTCAAAATCTGACGATGGATTTTTTCTTGGTTACTCTTCTGTTTCAAAAGCTTATCGAGTTTTTAATAGCAAAACAAACCCTGTTATTGAAACTATTAACGTAAAGTTTTTAGAAAATTCATTTCGGTCAGTGGCTCATGGTCCCGAATGGTTGTTTGATTTAGATTCATTATCAAAATCTTTCAATTCTAACTTGTTTGATTTTTCAGGAAAATCGAGTAAAGAATCAGGAGACTTAGGATGTTTCAATGATGATTCTGATAATGACGATGATAGCAATCTCAATTCTGAGTATCCGTTCATGTCATTTCATAATCCTGATCATGGTGTATCCAGTTAAACTCCGGGTCCATCTGGTTCTCAAGAAGATCAAGAATCAAACAACTTTGGTGATGAAGTGAATCCGCAAAATTCTCCTAATGATGATGGATCTGCTCAAAATCAACCTTCATCAGATGCGAATGTTGAAGTTTTTCCGAATCATTTGACTACTTCATTAATTCACCAGAACAAGTTCGTAATTTCACTCCGCATGCTTCTACAATTCTACAAGATCTACCGAATCTGAATCAGTCTAATCTGGAGAGTCAAGTACAAGGTGACGCTATACCAACTCACCGAGTTCATAGGAATTATCCTCTCTCTCAGATTATAGGGCCTTTGAATCAGCGAACTGTGAGAAGTCAGACTGAACATGCAAATGTTTGTCTTTATTCATGTTTTCTTTCTAAAGTGGTGCCGAAGAACATTTCAGAAGCATTACAAGATAACAGTTGGATTGAAGCCATGCAAGAGGAGTTACTTCAATTTCGCAAACAAGAGGTCTGGAAATTAGTGGACTTACCTGAAGGGGAAAATGCGATTGGTACAAGATGGATGTACAAGAACAAGCCAGACGAACGTGGCATTGTGGTCAGAAATAAAGCCAGACTTATTGCACAAGGTTACACTCAAAAAGAAGGTATTGACTATGAAGAAGTGTTTGCTCCGGTCGCTCGACTAGAAGCTATTCGCGTTTTTCTAGCTTATGCCTCTTTCATAGAGTTCAAAGTGTTTCAAATGGATGTAAAAGGCGCATTTCTGTATGGACCAATTACCGATGATGTGTACGTCAGACAACCTCTAGGTTTTGAGGATCCTGAGTATCCACATCATGTATACAAATTGAGCAAAGCTTTATATGGTCTACATCAAGCCCCAAGGATTTGGTACGAGACGTTATCTAAACATTTGCTGGAACATGGTTTTACAAGAGGTCAGATTGATCCAACTTTATTTATGAAGCGGGAAAATGAAGATATTTTATGTGTTCAAGTGTATGTGGAAGATATCATCTTTGGATCAACAAGTCCGTCCATGTGCAAAGAGTTTGAGGAGATTATGAAATCAAGATTTCAGATGAGTTCGATGGGGGAGATTAATTTCTTTCTCGGATTGCAAGTAAAACAGTCAGCCGAAGGAATTTTTATCAACCAATCAAAGTTTGTTGAGAAGTTGCTGAAAAAATTCAAGATGCAAGACTGTCAGACTATTCGAACGCCATTTGATGTGAATTGCAAGATACAGCCGGATCCAAAAGGCAAATCCGTTGATCAAACACTGTACAGATCAATGATCGGTTCACTGATGTATCTTACTGCATCAAGACCAGACATCATGTATGCTGTATGTGTGTGTGCAAGATATCAGTCTGATCCAAAAGAGTCGCACATGGTTGCTGTTAAACGTATTGTCAGATACCTTAAAGGGAAACCGAATCTCGGGTTATGGTATCCTTATGAAGGCAATTTTGAATTATATAGTTATTCTGATAGTGACTTTGGTGGGTGTGCTCTTGACAGGAAATCGACTAGGGTGGATGTCAATTTCTGGGTCCTAGACTTGTTTCTTGGCAATGCAAAAAAGCAGACCAACGTTTCTGTATCCACAGCTGAAGCAGAGTATATCGCTGCATCTGAAGGATGTTCTCAAGTTTTGTGGTTACAAAACCAATTGCTTGACTACGGGTTTAACTTTCTCAAAACTCCTATTTACATAGACAATACTGCTACTATGTTCATTACTGCTAATCCTGTTCAACACTCAAAAACCAAACATATCGAAATTCGATATCATTTTCTCTGAGACAACTCTGAAAAAGGGTTAATAATTTTGATTAAGGTTCATACTGACAAACAACTGGCAGATCTTTTCACAAAATCTTTCTTGTCAGGACTGTTTGAATTCTTAATTCAATCCATAGGGTTAATCAACCATGATTGATTCTATTTTTATAAAACTCATTACAAAAATATAAAATCTAAAAGCCAAAAATAGAATAAGTCGATGTCATATATTGATTCCTTTGCCTTTTAGCTTATTGACTTTGCATTGTGAGTGTGCATGAAAAAGAAAAGCAAACAAAAAGAATTTAAAAAGCAAAAAGAAAAGAAAACATCGTGTCATAAGAATCTATATTGCAAAAAGTGAGAAATGATAGTTACACTAGACATTATTTGTTTCATCATTTTATATAATAAAGACTGATGAATGTTAGTTAATGTGCGAGACAGCTCAGGCAATTAGACTGAAAAAGTAAGTTCATTGTTGACAAATATAAACTTAATGATCTTCGTGTTAAGTTCCTTTGCTATACATGTCTAAATATATATCTTTGGATGCATTGCTTGTGATGATAGTTGTACATGATCGGGTAACGATGCAGTCTATTCAGTGTGATGAACCGCATCGTGAGCTTCTTTGTTGTGGTACCCACAGACCTGAAGTCTCACACGAAGTCTCTTTTGAGCTTCAAGGTGCAGCAAAAGATCCATAATGGAACAAAAAGAGTCCCAAATGTGGACCATCACCAAACAAAAAATTCCAAAAAGTAATTCAGAAGATTCCCAAGGGGAACGATAGGAAATTTAAATTCCAAAATGGAATTCAAAAGAAGTCCCAAAGTGGACCAAATCCGAATAGAACCCTGATTCCACACTGTTTATGACTGTAAGTGACCAGGTCTGTGTGCAATATGCATTCAGGTAGTGGTTGATGAGGAAATATGTTGACATATGTATTCATGTGGGTCACATAAGTCATTTTAATCGAACCTTAATCTCATCATGATACTGAAAAAGTAAGTGTGTCATTTCGATCTAATTGGTATGTTATCATATCATCACTCAATCAAACATAAGTCAAATGTCTATTCAAAACTTGCAAAACATGTTCAGATAATGTGTGGTATGATCTCACTACGATATTTTGATTCATTGCATTGCATATGTCTTTATTTTAATGTGTGTGCTTTTTGTGTGCAGGCATATGGATTCTTTATTGACACATCGACATCCTTGTTAAACTTAAAAATTTTCAAGAAATTCCAAGTTTAGGGGGAGAATAAGTGAAGAAGAAAAATTATTTACAAAAAGCCAAAAATATTTTGAAATAAATGTGTTGAATGAATGGATCATGTGGTTAATGAAAGCAAATGTATTGGATGTGTTAAAAACAAACCTAAGGTCTTGTGATTTGTTTTTAGAAAATTGCTTCGGGATATAGAAATATTGGTTGTGGAAAAACATTTTGTGAAGAAAAATCAAAGAAAAATGAAAAAGAATTTAATGAGAATTAAATTTGTTGCCCTAATTTCTATTTTTGAATATTTAATGTGACAAACCCTAATAAGGATGTCTTGTCTAATTAATATGTTGAGAATGTTTGCAAGTGCAATAAATGAAGTTGAAAAAGTCAACAGAGAGAAAAGTGAAAAATCGCATGAGTGTTGTGCCGGGTGAAGATATCAGACTTCACTGTTTAGCCGGGTAATGAAGTGATGTTGTTATCAGCCGGGTAATGAATAAGTCACTATTTAGCCGGGTAATGAAGTGATGTTGATATCAGCCGGGTGATTGACTGAAAGAAGGTAGCCGGGTGAAAGAAGAAATGAAGCCGGGTGACAAAGTTGTATGTTACTATACAGCCGGGTGATGAAGTGTTGACACTGTACAGCCGGGTAATAGAATGAAGATTCTATATAGCCGTGTAAGTGAAGAACATTGTGCAGCCGGGTAAGTATGACAACTGTACAGCCGGGTGATGAAGAAAAGCTGTCACTTTACAGCCGGGTGATGAAAGACAGTATCACTATGCAGCCGGGTAATGAACTTGAAGTTACTGTGCAAGCCGGGTGATGATGAGGAATCTACTATTCAGTCGGGTGATGGGTAAAACCAAAAACGAAGGTGTAGTTGTTCCTAACTCTGACCCGTCTCTACAGTACTTGACCCGTCTCTACAGTGATTGACCCGTCTAAGTGTTTTACATGATTGAATGTTGACCCGTCCAAGGTTGTGACTCGTCCCAAGACTGTGACCCGTCCCAATAGTGCTTGACGCGGCTCAACAGTACATGACCTGTCCAGGCTTATTCGGCTGAAATTGTTTACCCGTCCCAAATGTTGACCCGTCCCAAAACTTTGACCTAATTTTTGAGCCGGCTGAACAACATATATATACCCGCCTTTTCTCAAACACTTATCATTTTCCACAAACATATTCAAGAAAATCCTCTGTACCTCAACCGTCCATATCATATTCAATCGTTGATTCTATAACAAGTTTTAGTGATTGAATAAGGTATAATCTACATGTTTCGACAATGTTGAACCTGCTGATTGATCGTAAAAACGAAATGTTGTGATGAACAGTAATTGGACTTTGAATCGACACTTTGATTATAGGTGTTAAAACTTAAATCGAGTGTTGTAATAGGTGTAATAACTGTCGATCATCAATTTTCTGCCATTAATTTGCATCAAATCACTTAAAATCAACTGAATTAAAGGAAATTTTCATATCACTGTCAAACCGCCATTGATGAACATTTGAAATGTTCATGTCTTTGATAATAAATGATGAATCATCTATTGTTGTGTGACACATCGATGCTAAAACTGAAATAAAACATGTTATACAACTTCATTTTGCAAAATCACATATTTATGCTTAAGTGTTTAAACTATTAAGTGTATAATTTACATGATCATTGATTCACAAAAGTTTTTGATAAGCAAAATGATGATTATAAGTTTATTAGACTAACTTAGGTGATAAATTATTGTGTGATTTGTTACATTGTCAATTTATGTTTAAATTCTTATACAAAAGCTGTTATTTATGAATGAAAAATCTAACACATGTGTCTTGTTTTGTCAAAATAGATGAATGATCTTAAATTTGAGCCCAAGCACAATCTTGTTGCTTGTTTGGATGAATCTATACCAGAAGCTGAAGGGTATAGAGACATGATCAGATTTCTTAGAAGAACAAAGTATGTCTATGCAATGTGTGCCAAGCTAATTGTGTATGCAAGACTTATTAAAAGCTTCTGGAGGACTGCTGAGGTGTTGACTGATGAAGCTGGTGTTACTTTGGTTAGAGGAAATATTACTAGACAGTTACAGTTAACTGTGTCTGAAGAGTCCATCCGGACTGCTTTGAGGATTGATGATGAAGAGATAGGTGCTCCAGATGAGCTAACAACTGCTGAGTGTCAGGCTTGCTTCATTAATATGGGTCATCCTCCCATATTTCCTAAGCAGCAGTTTATTAGAGCTAGATTGGGAAAGAAGTGGAAACTGTTATGCTATGTCATCTAGCAGTGTATGTCTAGGAAAAATGCTGGATTTGACAACTTTCCTTCAGATATTGCATCTCCCATAGTTGCAATTGCTGAGAACAGGCCATTCAATATGTCAAAATGGATCATGAAGGGGTTTGTTTTTAATCTAGTTAAAGGGAAGAGGTTCAAGTTCTTGATGTACCCACGTTTCTTGCAACTGATGATTAATGATGCTCATCCTGTTATTCGAGAAGAAGGTTTTGAAGGAGGAATATTATACACCGAAGATATGAATGCTCTATCTTACAGAAAGATGAGTATTGGAGGTGTTGAAGGTGTTGAGATGTTTGCCTATATGAGAGATATAGCAAACAATGATGAGGATATCGAAGTAGTTTATCATCATATATCACAAGGTGAAATTGTAGATCCGTTTGACCTTGTTGATGAGATTCCTGATAATCTGTTAGATGATGATGAGTACCTTGCTCGTTATCCAGAAGATGAAGAAAATGATGAGTCTGATAGTGAAGATGATGATAGTGATGGTAATGATGATAGTGATGGTAATGATGATGTTATTGAAGAAGAAAGTGCTGAATCAGTTTCTGAGGAGGCAGAACAAGAAGATGTAGAAATGAATGTTGAGGTTGCTGAACCAATTATGACTGAAACTGTTGAAGTTGATGAACCTGTTGAGGGTGTAAAAGATGTTGAAGATGTTACTGTTGAAACTCCTAAGGATATCACAGTTCACTATTTTAGATCACGACGATCTAAGACTATGATTGATCCTATGATTGTTGAGAAGCAGCATATTTTTGAAGATGTAAGTGTGCCTGAACCAGTGGATGTTGTTCAGATTGCACAAGAAGTAATTGCCGAAGTGGAGATGTTGCACAGGCAGTTGATGATACTGATGCTGGTGTTACTGTCCCTGAACAACCTATGGTATCTTCGCCAAAAGTTGTGTCAAGTGATGTTTTAAATGAAAAGGATAATGAGATAGCACGGCTAAATAAGGTGATAGAAGATTATTTGTGATTATGATAGAGGTGATTGGAGCTGCTACTGAGAAAATTCAATTAAGGAAGACATTGCTTAATGCTAACCTTGTGAAGATTGACACGCCCGAAATCGAATATATGAGGGTGACTTCAAAGGGTACCTTAGAAGTGAAGGTCAAAGGAAAGAAGAAACCTCATGAGTTTTATGCTAACATCGATTTTACAGGTATTTCTCTGGACACACTGAAATGCATGAAGGACTGTGACATTGCTACTAATGAATCAAAGCCGAGACAAGCAAAGATCGCTGAAAAGTTCAAGTCATGTATTGAAGAAGCTTTGAAAGAACAAGAAGAATATAAAGGAAAGCCGTTGCTGGATGTTAGAGATGAGGATGAAGATTTCTGAGAGATTGAAGCTGAAAAGCAAGAGTTGAAAACTGAAGAAGATTTTTGAAAGTCCATAGTTAAATCTTAGGGGGAGTACTGTTAGGGCTCATTTCTAGTTAAGATTTACTTTGTACTTTGTTTATACATGTTTGTATAGATTAGGGTTAATTTTGTATTTTCCCTAAAGTGTTGATGCATAAAGCATGTTGTGAGAGAATGTTAGACAGAGAGTCTAGATCACAACTTACAGGCTAGAGAGAGAATTGTGTGTGTGATTGTATTCTCTTGCACATTGTACTACAACAGTTTATGCTTTGATCATCAATACAAGAGAATTATTTAGTAATGGATTGTGTTGTTGATTGAATTGTGTGTTTGTGCTTAGATCATTCTGATTTGCAGCAATATCGATCCAATTAAACCTATCAAAATATTGTAACGTCAAATACAAATAATGAACGTCTTCACCCGTGGTTGCTCGTGATGGTGCTCGATATCTTCACTCGCTTATATTTAGAAAGTGACATCTTCAAATAGACTCAACAAATGTTGCATGCGAAAATTTTGATTTTTTCAAAATTTGATTTTTGGTGTGATTAGATAGGTAAATATTGTGTTTTATATAAAACTTTTTGATGTTTTCCTAAGTTGATTTTTTGGGCAAATTTGTTTTTGGTATGATTATATAGGTAAATGTTGTGCTTTTATGAGAAAATTTTTTATTTTTTCAATAGTTGATTTTTTGATCTAGTTTATTTTTTGTGTGATTATATAGGTAAATGTTGTGGTTTTATGTGAGAATTTTTGATTTTTTTCAAAAGTTGATTTTTCGATCAAATTTGTTTTTGGTGTGATTAAATATAAGTAAAATGTTGTGGTTTTATGTGAAAATTTGTTAAATTTTTGAAAGTTGGTTTTTTGATCAAATTTGTTATTGGTGTGATTATATAAATAATGTTGTGGTTTTATGTGAAAATTTATTATTTTTCAAAACTATATTTTTAATCAAATATGTTTTTGGTGTGATGTATAGGTAAATGTTGAGGTTTTATATGAAAATTTTTAATTTTTTCGAAAATTGATTTTATGATCAAATTTGTTTTTAGTGTGATTATATTGGTAAATGTTGTGGTTTTTCGAAAGTAGATTTTTTGATCAATTTTTTTGTTGTTGTGATTATATATGTAAATTTGTGGTTTCAGGTGAAAATTTTTGGTTTTTTTCAAAAGTTGATTTTTTGATTAAATTTATTTTTGGTGTGATTATATAGTTAAATGTTGTGGTTTTATATGAAAATTTTTGATGTTTTCGTAAGTTTATATTTTTGGTCAAATTTGTTTTTGATGTGATTATATATGTAAATGTTGTGATTTTACGCGAAAATTTTTGATTTTTTCAAAAGTTGATTTTTTTGATCAAATTTATTTTTGATGGGATTATATAAGTAAATGTTGTGTTTTTATGTGAAAATTTTAAATTTTTTCGTAAGTTGATTTTTGATCAAATTTGTTTGTTGTGTGATTAATTATAGGTAAACTATTGTGGTTTTATGTGAAAATTTGGTGATTTTTTGAAAGTTGATGTTTTGATCAAATTTTTTTGGTGTGATTATATAGGTAAATGTTGTGGTTTTATATGAAATTTACTATTTTTCAGATGTTGATTTTTTGGTCAAATATGTTTTTTGTGTGATTATATAGGTAAATGTTGTGTTTTTTGGTGAAATTTTTTGATTTTTCAAAAGTTGATTTTTTGATCAAATTTTTTTTCGTGTTATTATGTGTAATTTTTTGATTTTTTCAAAATTTGATTTTTTAATAATCAAATTTTTTTTGGTGTGATTATATAGGTAAATGTTGTGGTTTTATGTAAAAATTATGATTTTTTCATCAAATTGTTTTTTGTGTGATTATATAGATAAATGTTGTGTTTTATATGAAAATTTTTGATATTTTCGTAACTTGATTTTTTGGGCAAATTTATTTTTGTTGAGATTATGTAGGTAAATATTGTGATTTTATGTGAAAATTTTTTATTTTTCCCAAAGTTGATTTTTTGATGAAAGTTTGGTTTGGTGTGATTAAATATTGGTAAAATGTAATGGTTTTGGGTAAAAATTTGTTAATTTTTTTAAAGTAGATTTTGTGATCAAATTTGTTTTTGGTGTGATTATATATTACATGTTGTTGTTCTATGTGACAATTTTTTATGTTTTCGAAATTTTATTTTTTGATCAAATTTGTTTCTAGTGTGATTATATAGGTAAATGTTGTGGTTCTATGTGAAATTTTTATATGTTTTCGAAAGTTAATTTTTTGATGAATGTTGGGTTTGGTGAGATTAAAAATAGCTAAATATTGTGGTTTTATTTGAAAATTTTTTATTTTTTCGAAAGTTGATTTTTTGATCAAAATTTTTTTTGTTTTATTATAGGTAAATGTTGTGGTTTTAAGTGAAAATTTTTGGTTTCTTCAAAAGTTGATTTTTTGATCAAATTTGTTTTTGATATGTTTATATAGGTAAATGTTGTGGTTTTATGTGAAAATTTATGATTTTTTTAAAAATGTTGATTTTTTGATGAAAGTTTGGTTGGTGTGATTAAATATAAGTAAAAGATAAGTAAACTGTTGTGATTTTATGTGAAAATTTGTTGATTTTTTGATCAAATTGTTTTTAGTGTTATTATATTGGTAAATGTTGGTTTTTCGTTATGCGGAAGCGTAATAATTAACTAATTTAAAGCAAACCCACACCACTCAGAAAGGAAATGCAAGAAGCGTAATAATTAAGCGCCCAACACAAGACACATAGTTTAAATAGTTGTCAAAACCAAAACAAAGTTTTTAATGCAAGAAGTGTTTTAATGCAATGCGAGGACGCCATGCCATGCCTTACGTGCAGTGTGCCTCATTGACCTGAAACAGTGAAAGTCTAACAAGTGTCAACACGACGGTTGGTGAGTTTACATAGTAAGTATGAAATCAAGTAATTCAGTTGCAAGCAGATATATAAATTAAGTATGTCAGTGTAGGTAGCTAGTCTACAGTACATGTCCTTAGAGTCGTATCTGACCGAAGCTGACGTATGTACACATTAAGTGCATTTTGCCTATTCATACATCCCATCAGGATGCACATGTATGTATGTTAGGTCATTCAACACCCGTTCGCAAGTCCTTCTGTCGTGCTAGCGCGACTAGCCCCGGTGGGGTTTGTCAAACCCAGTAGTACTACTCAAAATTTCCCCGATATTTCACAAATACTAACGGTCAACTAGGTATCCATGAGGTATTTCATGAACAAAATAAAAGTTGCTCTAATACAGACATGCGACATACAAAATTTGTAAATCCATAAAAGTAATCGTCCGTGTTCAACCCATAAAAGGGTAGAATAGTAAAAGCGCGGTTTAGTGAACTCACCTTAGGTTGCTCAGCAAACAGTTTTAAAAGCACAGAGTATAATACATCAACCTAAATAATAGTAGGTCTATTAATGTGTGATCATGTAGGGTCATCGAACCCTATGCATCCAAATAGTCATACAGTTTGTGCGAGGTTGGAATAGTTTGACTTTTTGACCAAGTTTGACCAAATTTGGCTTTTGTTGACCCGAGTTGACCCACGACCCGTTGGTAATTTATTAAGTGTAAGTATGTTACATTTAATGTATTTGATCCTATTTCATTCACAAACCACGTCAAATGAAAAGTATTCAATAAGTTAAGTTTCTAGGTCCATAAAAGTTTCCTTTATAGGAAAGTCGGATTTTATAGCATGCTTGCATAATTCTACATCCTAGAGATTCCCAAACATCCCTTTGCATGTCAACTATTACATAACGATCATAGAATGCTACACAAGTCAACAACAAACACTTTCACCATATGGTTTCCAATACAAGACATACTAGCATGTGTGGTCATTTCAAAGCACCATACACTGTCCACATGCTTCTTTTCAACTAACATTGCAACACTCGCATCATGACATCCTAACTACTAGAACACACATTGAACATTCTTTCACAACCAATTCCATGCAACCGGACTACTAACCAACTAACACTTCCAAATGTCATTTCATGATCAAAGCACGTTTACCATACACCAAAATGCCTACAATCATTAATACACAAACTAAATCATGTTTGTATGTCCAAAGTTACTAAACATGCACTCTAGTAAATTTCCATGACAAAAAGTTTCCACATTTAACAAGTCTTTGAAAACCAAATCGGATTCGTACGTTCAAATAACCAAGATTCATCTAATATACCATATACACATACTAGTAACATCGTATCAAGCCTTAGATGTCCATAACATGAAGTTTCACATTGATCATAGTGAAAAAGTTACTATTTTTAGTAACATGGCAAAACGTTCATGCAATTTCAAAACCAAGTAATCAAACTTCATCCAATTCATCATCTAAACATTTGTTCAATCACATTTCATCCTAAACATGCATGTAATTTCATGTTTTGGTGACTTCCTACCAAACCCTAATTTCACAAAAATACAACTATGCATCCATTTCATTATCTAATCACCAAAATAACAAATAACACATAACCAATATCCCATTTCCACAACACAATCATCAATTGGCCAATTTTTGATGAACTAGGGTTCCAATCAAGACACACACTTACTAGTATTGTGTTTGTCACTTCAATTAACACCCGAAATATATAATAACAATCAAGGCAAACACTGACTGTGAACTCATAATGCCCATATCTTGTGCGAAAAGTTGTTTTCGGAATATCTTCTTCATATACACGAAGCTGATGATACCCAGATTTTAGGTCTATTTTAGAGAAACAACGTGCTCCCTGGAGTTGATCGAATAGATCATCAATCCTAGGCAATGGATACCGATTCTTGATTGTCACTTTGTTCAATTCACGATAATCGATACACATTCGCATCGATCCATCTTTCTTTTTAACAAATAGAATCGGAGCTCCCCAAGGAGAGGAACTAGGTCGTACAAACCCTTTTTCCAATAATTCATCTAATTGAGTTTTTAGTTCTTTCATTTTATTAGGTTCTAATCTATACGGGGCTTTGGCAACAGGTGCCATACCCGGTACTAGATTGATTCTGAACTCCACTTCTCTCTCAGGTGGGAGACCCGGATGTTCATCTGGAAACACGTCTGGAAATTCGGCGACTATAAGAATATCACGGATTTCTTTCTTTGGTTTTGTTTCAGAAACAATTACTAGATAAGCCAAACAACCTTGGTTTAGACACTTTGTTGCTTTTAATAGTGAAATGATTCCAATTGGATTTATTGATTTATCGCCATTGACCGAAATTTCCTTTCCCTCAGGGGTTCGTAGTTTAATGATTTTACGATCATAGAAAATACGAGCTTGATTAGCCGATAACCAATCCATTCCTAAAACAACATCGAACCCAGCTAGAGTCATAGGCAAGCAGAGAGACTTATTCTACCCTTCTTTAGATATTCAGAAATTTTAACAATATTTCCATTAGTCGTCTCTACTTCGTAAACTTTATCCAACTTTGGTAAGGGCTCATTTAATTGTTCACAGAACTTATAATCAATAAAAGTTTGATTAGCACCAGAATCAAATAAGACCTTAGCATAAAGATTTTTTACGAGATGCGTACCAGTAACGACATCCGGTATCTCGGTAGCTTCACGAGTATTTAAAACAAAAGCCCGTGCTGTTCTTTTTACATTGATCTGTTTTTATTCCAGAACCACCCGCACCATTTCCTGGCTTCACCAACTTAGGACATTCCGACTTATAGCGACCTTGTTCATTGCAAATAAAACAAGTTATCATCTTCTTTTTGTAGCAATCTTCGGTTGCATGCCCCGGTATATTGCAGTTGTTGCAGAACAATTTTTGTCTACAAATCCCAGTATGTTTGTTTCCACACGTTTTACACTCTGGGATCAAAGTGTACCCTTTTCTTTTTGACGACCCTCGACCGTCCTTTCTAACTTCTATTTCACCTTTCTTGATCACCTCTTTCTTCTTGTTTTCATTTCTCGTACGAATCATACCATCAACCATCATACCTGCCAACTCGACAGTCGAATCGTTGGTAATAGTTCTAGCAGCTTTAACTGTATCCCTAATTTCAGGAGCTAAACCCCAAATATAACGACTGATCATATTCAGCTCAGGAGTGACTAAATGTGGAACAAACCTAGCATACTCAAAGAATTTCTTGGTGTACTCCTTTAGGTTAGTTCCATTCATTTGTAGGGATAAAAACTTTCCCGCGATTTGTTCCTTTTCATTTAACGGGTAATACTTGTTCATGACTAACTTAGCAAACTCATCCCAACTCATTTCCTATGCTGCATTTCTTCCTCTCCGCTGAATGAGAGTATTCCACCATTCCATGGCTTCTCCGTTGAAAAGATTTGATGCTAATAGAACCTTATCAGTTTTTGCACATTTACTGATGGCTAAAACTGATTCGGTCTTCTCTAGCCAACGTACTGCAGTAAGTGCTCCTTCTGTTCCATAAAACTCGGTAGGTTTACAACCTTGGAAAGTGCGATAAGTACACCCTTCTCGTTTATTTCTTTTATTGGATCCTGAGTTTGATCTTTCATCATTTGAGCTGTGACTTTCATTTTGAGTTTCTTTTCGAGATGATTCAACTTGAGGAGTTGTTATAAGAGTTTCGATAATTGTAGGAATTGCTTCTTTGATTCTTTCTCGAATTAATTCTTTCATTCTTTTATCTTCTTCATTATTGTCTGATTTACGTTTCCCTCTTGTATTGTTTGAGGGACCCGCTTTGCCATTTTTCCCAGACATCCTACAAGAATTTAAGGGATTATTTTATGTTATACTTTATTATATGTATATATTTTAAAGCTTGACATTAAAACTTTAAATATCTCATAAGGAAACAACATTCATTACAGGCTACTTATTGATCCTTAAGCATACAATATTATCTAATATCATTTCTAATCTTCTTCCATTTCACGACCAAGTTGTGATATTTCTTCACCCCAGGTTATCACGTAACTGCCCATGTTCCTAATTCTTCCACATGTGCTTCTTCTTCGATTGTAAATTTCTTCATTGCCATCTCTCAGCTCATGATTTTCTTGATTCATTCTATCTAAGTGTTCATGCATTGATTGTGGATAGTAGGTAGGGTAAGCATATTGGGGTGGAGGATACACGATGCTATTTATCAGATCATGACTTATATTAGGATTGAACACCCTAACATAATCAGGAGGTGGGGGAATGTTATATGGCAACGGGAGATAAGGATCAACATTCGGTATACTGAATCTTTCTGTTGGCATTCGAACACTCATCCTAGGAGCTTTTGATTGACTCAGTCTTGCATCTACCGAATTACTTCGAGGAGCGATCGGTTGATGAGGTGGAGGGTCAAAACACCGATTACTATGATCAGAAGCCCCTAGCATGTAGTCTGTTTCAGGGGAATATTCTGCCCTAGTTCGACTTCCAACACTATTTGTTCCTTGACTCCATGGCTCCGGAGTTGGATGGTAACTTGGAGAATTGGGTTCACTAGAAATTATTATTGGGTTTTCCATTGTTCCTCTTTCTGTTGGGTAATAACTTAGGGAGTTATCACTGGAAATTAGAATGGGATCATCTTGCGTACCTAAATGTTCATTTCCAGAAGTGATTTCCAGACTAAAATTATCACTTGCACTAAATGTAAACGGTTCGGAATATCGTGACATCCTGCACAATTTTTAGTATCAACTTTCAACCTATTTCTTAATAGTCAAATCACCCTTTTCCTTTTTTTGGTTAAAGCCTAGCTACTAAAGCAATCCTCAACTTACTAAAGCATCTAATTCGCTATAACCGTTAGCTCTGATACCAACTTGTCACACCCCAGATTTCATTCGTCTGGGTGGGACCGATTGGTTTCATATTTATTTATTTATTATCGCAGCGGAAATTCTTTTTCGGAATTTTTGTAACTTCATAGGTTACATTAATACAAACTTTTCATATATATTTATCCAAAAATAGGGTCTAAGAACCCTCTTTGTTTCTTACATACAACACCGACTATATCAGTGTAAAATTTGTTATTATTTGTACAAAACTAGCAAACAGTAATAACGTGGGAAAATCATAGTTCCCATAGCCCAAGTGTTCCTTGCTAGTATCTCATTCATATGTTACTTGGAAATTTTTTAAAATAAAACGTCAGCGTAAAGCTGGTGAATACAATTAGTTGACACCAAAACATATTCAGTTTAAATGAAATTAACAATTAATCATAAAGTTGAGATCTACACATCTAGTAGTCTATTTCAACTGTGGTGTTCACCCTTCATATATACTAGTCTCATTGTTCTGTCAGAACACCAACGAGTAGCTCTCGTTTTATGGTCACGGAACAGAATCTGAACCAGCCCCGGTAAAGGATTTTCACCGATCCCCGGGATATTAATTTGGCCAAACCATACATATACTTCTGGTCTAGATGTTACCTTTGGTAGAGTACCCTTTATGTATTAAAAGATTCCATAATTTCATTTACCCAGTTTTCATATTTTCAAATTATAAAAGGCACAAAAATATTTTTACTAAAAGTATTCACCTTGTAAATTTTAATTAATGAGCATTTCGTCTAGACCTTTACTTTGGCTTTTTGAACTTTCAAAGTCTTTTGGTTAGGCCTTATTTTCAGGTACGTTGGATTTCATGACAACTTAGGATTTAGAATTGTAATTTGTGAGTGAGAATTGCTTTACCAATGATCTCGTATTTAAAGGGGTTGTATGGCCTACTTATTTTTGATGAGTCATATAACGTGGCTATACTTCTATTTTTCTTGATTTATTTTACTTGTGTTCCTATCTCAACAGTAAACTTACTGTGATGAGTCATTCACATAATAATAATTGAAGTACTAGCACATCTACACTTAAACATCTACACTTAACCATACATACAGACACGTTCATATTTGATAGATTTACATCATATTATTATTATATTATTATTATTGTTATAATTAATTATAACCCAAATCTTGGTTTTCTCTTATAACTCTAAAAATATTACGCTTTATAAAATTACAAATATAATACTAGAACGTGCTCATTATTCTCTACGTAACGACCTAAGTTTCATTAAAAACGGAGTAAGTTCCAATTTTTACTCTAAGACGGTCTCCGAATATAGTCAATGCTTATCTAGATATCGTATAACTATCTAATACGTTTCTTTTTCGTTGGACTATATTGGGAGTATATATGTCATAAGTATATAAAAATATATTGTCTTAAATTTAAAATACGAAATTTTTAAAGGTGTTACAAGTCGGCGGAAATAATTGGTGCAGAGATTAGGGAGGCCACAAATACAGTCAATAGAGAGTTTGGAACAGAGAGCAATAGAGAAGAAATGCGTAACAACCTTTTTGTGGAGATGAACAAAGTTGAGGGTTTGACTATTCGTGAGTGTGACAAGGCTGTGTGTAAGCTCGCACAAAATGAGAAGTTTATGGTAATCTTTTATAAAGTTGATGAAGACCGCAAACTTGGATGGGTAAAGAACATGCTTGAAGATAGTGTTTAATTTGATATATGACGAAATGGGAATTAACTTTACTTTATTTTAGTTGGCAAATTCGTGATGAATATTAAAAAACATTCTTGGAAACTTTTCGGTTTTAATAAATTTCTTTGGTTAAAAATTGCTTTTCTTTTCTCGGTAATAATTTATGATGTGAAAGTTGGTATTGTTTCTTCATTTCGATGCATGGTCTTTTTTTTCATTTTGAATGAATTCTATTCCATTCCCTAGTTTTTTATTAGATACCAAACAATATAAGGTAATGATTTATTCTATTCCTATAAGTAACCAAACAAGACAATGGAATGGTAATGATCTATTTCATTCTCTTGTCCATTCCATTCTCCCATTCATTCCATTCTCTTGTTCAGTCCATTCTCTTGTTCATTCCATTCTCTTGTTCATTCTATTCTCTTGTTCGTTCCATTACCTCATACCAAACAGATCCTAAATATTGTAAAATGGTGTGGTTTTATGTGAAAATTTGTTGATTTTTTGAAAGTTGATTTTTTGATCAAATTTGTTTTAATACCGATTATATAAGTAAAGGTTGTGGTATTATGTGAAAATTTTAGATTTTTTTGAAAGTTGATTTTTGTTCAAATTTAATTTTAGTATCATTTTATAGGTAAATATTGTGGTTTTATGTGAAATTTTTTTATTTTTTAAAAAGTTAGTTTTTGATAAAAAGGTGGGTATAGTGTAATTATATATAGATAAAATGTTGTGGTTTTATGTGAAAATTTTTAATTTTATCAAAGGTGGATTTTTTGATTAAATTTGTTTTTGGTGTGATTATATAGGTAAATGTTGTGGTATTATATGAAATTTTTTTATTTTTTCGAAAGTTGATTTTTTGATCAAATATGTTTTCTGTGATTATATAGGTAAATGTTGTGGTTTTATATGAATATTTTTTATGTTTTAAAAAGTTGATTTTCTGATCAAAGTTGTTTTTGGTGTGATTATATAGGTAAATGCTGTGGTTTATGTGAAATTTTTTGATTTATTCAAAAGTTGATTTTTCGAAGAAAGTTTGGTTTGGTGTGATTAAATAAAGGTAAAATATTGTGGTTTTATGTGAATTTTTTTTATTTTTTGAAAGTTTATTTTCTGTTAGGGCTCGTTTCTAGTTAAAGGTTTACTTTGTACTTTGTTTATACATTTTGTATAGTTTAGGGTTAATTTTGTATTTTCCCTAATGTGTTGATGCATAAAGCATGTTGTGAGAGAATGTTAAAGAGAGAGTCTAGATCACAGATTTACACGCTAGAGAGAGAGTTGTGTGTGTGATTGTATTCTCCTGCGCATTTTGTACTACTATATTGCTTTGATCATCAATACAAGTGAATTATTAGTAATGAATTGTGTTGCTGATTGAACTGTTTGTTTTGTGTACTTGAATCATTCTGATCATTGAGCGATATCGATCCAATTGAACCTATCAATTGGTATCAGAGCTGTTGGTATTGTGTGTTCTTCGCTATTCATCAAGCAAAAACACATTAATATTGCTCAAATCATGATCTAAATGATCTGTTGCTGTTTTTAGCTGTGATTTATCATCGCAATCACTTCTAATTCACAACGATTGTGCAAATTCCATCAGATTATCATCAGATCTGAGGAATTAAGAAGAAAGAAAAAGTTTACTGTTCGATCAAAATTTTGCTCAAGTTCATCAAAATTTGATCATGTTTTGGATTGATTGATATTAGGGATTGATAATCGGTAGATTTCACTGATTGGGTGTGATTTTTGAAGAAATTGGACAAGTTTTTGTTAAACCCAGAAAAATTCGCATGACGAAGATGATGAACAGGATGAACAGGTTGAAGATTAACTAGTCGGGTGATACTTTTGACTTAGACAAAATCTTTGGACTTAGATTCGTGAACAAATTAAGTCCTGTGCAGCCGTGTAAAGGATTTTTGTCTAGACGGGTAAAGAATTTGTGAAGAAAAATGTTGTACTGTTCAGCCGGATCAAGAACTATTGTGCCGGGTGATAAACTGTTTAGCCGGGTAAGAGACATTTTAGCCAGGTGATTGACAACTGTTTAGCCGGGTAAACAATATTTCTGCCGTGTGATCAACTGTTCAGCCGGGTAAACCTTGTTGCCGTGTCAAGTTCTAGCCGGGTCAAGTTATCTGCCGTGTCAAGTGTTACTGTTCAGCCGTGTAACTGTTCAGTCGGGTAACTGTTCTGCCGGGTGAAGATTGCCTGTATTGAAGACTGACAACTGTTCAGCCAGGTCACTGTTTAGACGGGTGAAGAACATTCTCAGCCGGGTGAAGAAGAAAAGTTACTGTTCAGCCGGGTGAAGAAGAAATTTTCATTGTTCAGCCGTGCGATCCATTTTCGGTTGTTTCAATTCCTGTTATCTTATCTTGTCATTATTTACTTGTCTTTATTTTAGCATTTTAACTGTTTTCAAAAATCATTAAAAACTCAAAAAATATTTTCTTTAAATTTTTTTAAAAAATTGCACCTAATGATGATTCTGACAACCGTGTTTCTAGATTAATCAACCGTGCAGATTTCAAGAATTGGACGATTAGACTAAAGCATCATCTATGCTCAATTGACAATGATCTTTGGAAGTCAATTGATATAGGTCCACACATACCTACACAGACTGCTCCGGATAGTGTAAGTACCTACACCAAAGACTCTACTGAACCTTATCCAGAAGATAATTTATCAGCAGAAGACTTAAGAAAAGTGAAGAATGATAGTAAAGCTTACTCTTTGATGTGTAAAGGACTGCCACTACAAGTAGTGTCAATGTTGGATACTTATCAAACGGGTTATACACTATTCAAAGCCTTGAAGTCAATCTGTGAAGCAGGTGAACAACTTAGAACTCTCAAGAAACAAAAGTTGAAGAGACAATTGGAGTTATTTGAACATATTGCTGGAGAGTCTGTGCACCAGATGATGAATAGGTTTGTTCATCTAACTATTGAAATGACCAATGTGGGTGCGAAGACAGATCTCCAAGATCTGAATGACAGATTACTATGTGCTCTTCCATCATCATGGAAACAAACTGTGACACTACTGAAGCATACTGAAAAGTTTCCGATGGATTTGGATCTGCTCATTGAAAAGATAGAGGAAGCAGAGATTGATGAAAGTTCTAGAAATACTGATAGAACTGGTTCACATGCACAGTACAAGTTTATTGTGAATCCTGCTAACACTGTGGAGAATGCCTTTCTGGGTCAAGAATCTGCTAAGATTGATGATGAGGGTGATCTATTTGTTGGGGCAAGTTTTTATACTGATTCGTCATATGTATGCTGTATGTGTGTGTGCAAGATATCAGTCTGATCCAAAAGAGTCGCACCTGGTTGCTGTTAAACGTATTTTCAGATACCTTAAAGGGAAACCGAATCTCGGGTTATGGTATCCTTATGAAGGCAATTTTGAATTATATAGTTATTCTGATAGTGACTTTGGTGGGTGTGCTCTAGACAGGAAATCGACTACGGGTGGATGTCAATTTCTGGGTCCTAGACTTGTTTCTTGGCAATGCAAAAAGCAGACCAACGTTTCTGTATCCACAGCTGAAGCAGAGTATATCGCTGCATCTGCAGGATGTTCTCAAGTTTTGTGGCTACCAAATCAATTGCTTGACTATGGGTTTAACTTTCTCAAAACTCCTATTTACATAGACAATACTGCTGCTATGTTCATTACTGCTAATCCTGTTCAACACTCAAAAACTAAACATATCGAAATTCGATATCACTTTCTCAGAGACAACTCTGAAAATGGTTTAATAATTTTGATTAAAGTTCATACCGACAAACAACTGGCAGATCTTTTCACAAAATCTTTCTTGTCAGGACGGTTTGAATTCTTAATTCAATCCATAGGGTTAATCAACCATGATTAATTCTAATTTTTGAAAAACCAAACAAAAATCAGAAAAATATAAAAGTCAAAAATATAATAAGTCGAGATCGTATTGATTCAATTGCCTTTTATTTTATTGTTTTGCATTGTGAGTGTGCATGAAAAAGAAAAGCAAACAAAAAAAAAATAGAAAAAGCAAAAAGAAAAGAAAATATCATGTCATAAGAATCTATATTGCAAAAAGTGAGATATGATAATGCACTAGACATTATTTGTTTCATCATTTTTAAATAAAGACTGATGAAGGTTAATTGATGTGCGAGACAGCTCAGGCAATTAGACTGAAAAAGTAAGTTCATTGTTGACAAATATAAACTTAATGATCTTTGTGTTAAGTTCCTTTGTTATACATGTCTAGATATATATCTTTTGATGCTCTTGCTTGTGATGATAGTTGTACATGATCGGGTAACGATGCAATCTATTCAGTGTGATGAACCGCATCGTGAGCTTCTTTGTTGTGGTACCCACAGACCTGAAGTCTCACACGAAGTCTCTTTTGAGCTTCAAGGTGCAGCAAAGGATTCCCAAAGTTGGAACAAAAAGAGACCCAAATGTGGACCGTCACCAAAGAAAAATTCCAAAAAGGAATTCAGAAGATTCCCAGGGGGAACGATAGGAAATTAAAATTCTAAAATGGAATTGAAAAGAAGTCCCAAAGTGGACCAAATCCGAATAGAACCCAGATTCCACACTGTTTATGATTGTAAGTGACCAGGTTTTCGTGCAATATGCATTCATGTAGTGGTTGATAAGGAAATATGTTGACATATGTATAATACATGTGGGTCACATAAGTCATTTTAATCGAACCTTAATCTCATCATGATACTGAAAAAGTAAGTGTGTCAACTCGAGCTAATTGGTATGTTTTCATATCATCACTCAATCAAACATAAGTCAAATGTCTATTCAAAACTTGCAAAACATGTTCAGATAATGTGTGGTATGATCTCACTGCGATATTTTGATTCATTGCATTGCATATGCCCTTATTTTAATGTGTGTGCTTTGTGTGTGCAGGCATATGGATTCTTTATTGACACATCGACATCCTTTGTAAACTTAAAAATTTCAAGAAATTTCAAGTTTAGGGGAGAATAATGGAAGAAGAAAGATATTTACAAAAATCCAAAAATATTTAATAAGTGTGTTTTGAATGAACAAGATTATTTGGTATGAAAAGCAAATGTATTGGATGTGTTAAAAACAAACCCAATGTCTTGTGATTTGTTTTTAAGAAATTGCTTCGGGATATAGAAATATTGGTTGTGCAAAATCATTTTAGAAAATCAAAGAAAATGAAAAAGGATTTAATGAGAATTAAATTGTTGCCTAAATAATATTGTTGATTAATTAATGTGACAAACCCTAATAAGTATGTCTTGTCTAATTAATATGTCGAGAATGTTTGCAGGTGCAAAAAATGCAGTTGAAAAGTCAACAGACGGAGAAACAGGAGAAAAATCTTCTAAGTGTGGTTGCCGGGTAAAGATATCAGAAGCAACTATTTAGCCGGGTAATGAAGTCACTATTTAGCCGGGTAAAGTAGTGGATGTTTGATATCAGCCGGGTAATCAAATGAGAAGGTAGCCGGGTGAAAGAAGAATTGAAGCCGGGTGACAAGTTGTATGATACTATACAGCCGGGTGATGAAGTGTTGACACTGTACAGCCGGGTAATAGAATGAAGATTCTATGTAGCCGTGTAAGTGAAGAACACTGTGTAGCCGGGTAAGTATAACAACTGTGTAGCCGGGTGATGAAGAGAAGCTGTTTCTATACAGCCGAGTGATGGAAGAAGATCACTATGCAGTCGGGTAATGAACAAAAGTTATTGTGCAAGCCGAGTGATGTTTAGAAGACTACTATGCAGCCGGGTGATGGGTAAAACCAAAACAGGTGTAGTTGTTCCTAACTTTGACCCGTCTCAACAGTACTTGACCCGTCTCTACAGTGACTGACCCGTCCAAGTGTTTTATATGTTGTATGTTGACCCGTCCTAATGTTGTGACCTATCCCATGACTGTGACCCGTCCCAACAGTACCTGACGCGGGTCAACAGTGTATGACCCGTCCAGGCTTATTGGGCTTAAATTGTTTACCCGTCCTAAATTGTTGACCCGTCCCAATTTGTTTGACCTAGTTTTTCAACCATATAAATACCCGCCTCTTCACAACACTTATCATTTTTCACCAAAGTTTTCAAGCAAAATCCCCTGTACCTCAAATCGTTATTATCATATTCAATCGATTGTTCTGTAACAAGTTATATTGATTGAATAAGGTATACTTAACGTGATTCGACCTTGATAAACCTGCTCATTGATCGTAAAAACGAAAAGTGATGATGAACAGTACTTAGACCAATGAATCGACACTTTGATTTAGTGTGTTAAAACTGAAATCGAATGTTGTACTAGGTGTAAAAACTGTCGATCATCAACAATCATTCACTGGTTTGCATCAAATTGGTTAAAATCAACTGAATCAACTGAAATCTTATCATAACTGTCGAACCGCCATTGATGACATTTTGAATGGTCTTAAGTTTAACATCAAACTGATGATGTATGTGTTATTAAGTGACAAATCAATGTTAAAACTGAACTAAAACATGTTAAACAACTTCATCATACACATTTCAGATTTGTGTTCTTAAGTGAATAAACTGTTAAGTGTAAAATATTGTATGATCATTGATTCACAAAGGTTTTATTAAACAAAATGATGAAAAACAGATTGTTAGATCAACTTAGGTGTTAAAATGATTGTGTGATTGTTTTACATTGTAACTTTTTGTTCAAATACTTATGCAAATTTTGTTATTTATGAATGAAAAATCTAACACATGTGTCTTGTTTTGTCAAAAACAGATGAATGATCTCAAGTTTGAACCCAAGCACAATCTAGTTGCTTGTTTGGATGAGTCCATTCCAGAAACAGAAGGATACAGAGATGTGATTAGATTCATCAGAAGAACTAAGTATGTTTACGCAATGTGTGCCAAACCAATTGTATATTCAAGACTTATAAAGAGTTTTTGGAGGACGGCTGAGGTTGTGACTGATGAAGCTGGTGGTGAGAGGAAGCATTTCCAGACAATTGCAATTGACTATGTCTGAAGAATCTATTCGGACTGCTCTAAGGATAGATGATGATGAGATTGGAGCCAATGATGAATTAACAACTGCTGAGTGCCAGGCATGTTTTATTAATATGGGTCATCCTCCCATATTCCCTAAACAACAGTTTGTTAGAGCTAGACTGGGAAAGAAGTGGAAACTTCTGTGTTATGTCATCCAGCAATGCATGTCTCAAAGGAGTGCTGGATTTGACAATTTCCCTTCTGACATTGCTTTACCCATTGTTGCTATTGCTGAGAACAAGCCTTTCAATATGTCGAAGTGGATCATGAAAGGGTTTGTGTTCAATCTTGTGAAAGGGAAGAGGTTCAAGTTTCTCATGTATCCGAGATTCTTGCAACTTATGATCAATGTTGCTTATCCAATCATTCGAGAAGAAGGTTTTGATGGAGGAATATTATACACTGAGGATATGAATGAGCTATCATATACAAAGATGAGCATTGGAGGAGTTGAAGGTGTTGAAATGTTTGACTATATGCGGGATATAGCAAAAAATGTTGAGGATATTGAAGTGGTATATCATCATATATCACACGGTGAAATTGTTAATCCTTTGGATCTAGTTGATGAGATTCCCGAAAATTTGTTGGACGATGATGAGTACTTTGCTCGTCATCCAGAAGATGATAATGATGATGAGGATGAAGGAGAAGATGAGGACTCTGCTGAATCTAGTGATGATAATGATGGTGATGATGAAAATGATGGTAGTATTGAAGAAGGAAATGATGAATCTGTTCCAGAGGAGGCAGAAAATGTTGAAGTTGATGAACCAGTTGTGGTTGAAAATGTTGAGGTTGCTGAGCCGATTGAGATTGAAACAGATGACATTGTTAAATCTGTTGAAGTTATAGAAGATGTTGTTGTGGATACTCCTAGGAACATCACAGTTCACTATTCCAGATCTCGAAGATCTAAGACTGTGGATGAACCTATTGTTGTGGAGAAACCAAGTGTAGTTGAAGATGTTATGATCGATATAGTTGAAATTGCAAAAGAAGCTGCAACAGAAGTGGAGACTGTGGCACAGACAGTCGATAATACTAATGATTGTGTGATTGTTTCTGCACCAGTAGATGTTGCCACATCCTCCAAAGCAGCTGAAAACATTGATCAACCAAAGGAGTCTTCACCTAAGGTTGCATCAAATGTTAATTTGAATGAAGAAGAAGATAAAGTTTTTCACTTGGAAAGGATGGTAGCCAAACTCTTAGATGCTAATGAGTTATTGAAAGCATCTAATGAAAGGAAGAAAAAGAGGTTGGAAGAGTTTTGGGCTATTCATCAGAAGAATTTGGAAACGTTCAAGGAATTAGATGCTGATCATGAAAAACTGAAGGCTGATCATGAAAAGTTAAAGGCTGATTATGAAGAATTGCAAGCAGAGTGCAACACTTTACGTGCTGAAAAAGAGGTATTGAAAAATGGATGAAAGAAGAGGAGCCTGTCAGATCAGAATCAGACAAAGATTTTGTTGTTGAAGAGAGTGTTGGAGTGTCTGAGACTCCTAGGGACGTCACAGTCTATCAAACTAGATCACAATGATCTAAGTCTGTGACAGAACCAATTGTAGAATCTGTCCCTATTCCCGATGAAGCTGTTGATCCTGTCAATCTTGACAAAGCTGAGGGAAGACGCAAACTGGATGCTGTCCTGTTTCAATCTCGTTACAAGACTCTGAAGAGATTGAAACGAGAATCATCAAAGAAGATTGTGGTTAGCTTTATGAAGACAGAGAAAATGCATAACCGTATGTTTTTCCTGGATTACAACAATCCGCAGTATTATGAGTTGACTAAGAGATACAGAGTGCTTGAACCCAAAGAGATACCTGTGATGGCATTACCAGTTGATGCGCATAAGAAAAGAAAGGAGCTGATTGACATGTTTCCTAGCGAGATGAAATCTTACAACATTCCAATGGACGTACGAGAATCTTGGCACAAATCTGCCACAGCAGGTGATGTCGTCAGATCACTGCTGAGTAAGGGCCAATCTGTTGCTGAATTGATGGACTCGATGATCGTACCGGAAAAGTCCAAAAATGTGAAGATTATCGCTTGGAAATATGATGAAGTTTTTGACGCATATCTGATTAAGAGAGTTAATGGTTTGTGTGATGTATATCATTACTATTCGAGCATTTTCAAGCTGTAAGTGCAAGATTTGAAAGAACTGCACAAGTTGAGGTTGATCAATCACACGCATGCTGAGCGTGGTGATAAATGTGCAATGTTACTGGATGCCGGGATGAGCCGTTTACCAAAGTTTTTGGAATTTAGAGGACAACAAGAAGATAGTGAGTATGTACAAATGAAGAAAACGAGGAAAGAAAAGAAGTTGATTGTGCGAGATATGTACTTGGAGGAATTTTCAGATGAATATTTTGACAAAGTCACAGATCCGGGGTTGAAAGTGATAGATGGTTCTCAAGCTACCAAGCCCATTCTGAAGGTTTTCTATAATCAGGAAACCTATGAGCTAAAATTGGTACGTAATTTGGATGACTGGGATCAAGACATGATCACACTATTTAGTACGTTTGAGCTCAAACTACTACATCCATCTTACATTGACTATCTCCGAAACTACAAGATGGAAAAGTTGAAAGATCCTGTAGCTGAAGAAGATAAAAGATTATTTGTTATTATGATTGAGGTGATTGGGGCTGCTACTGAGAAAATCCGACTAAGGAAGGCATTGCTTAATGCTAACCTTGTGAAGATTGATATGCTTGAGATCGAATACATGAGAGTGACGTCCAAGGGAACATTGGAAGTGAAGGTCAAAGGAAGGAAGAAACCGTACGTGTTTTATGCTAACATTGACTTTGCAGGTATTAACTTGGACACGTTGAAAAGAATGAAGGACTGTGACATTCTGACAAATGAATCAAAGCCGAGACAAGCAAAGATTGCTGAGAAGTTCAAGTCATGTATCGAGGAAGCTTTAAAAGAACAAGAAGAATATAAAGGAAAGCCGTTACTGGATGTTAAAGACGAACCAGAAGATTGGTGAGAGATTGATGCTGAAAAGCCAAAGTTGAAAACTGAAGATTTTTGAAGTCCAACGATAAATCTTAGGGGGAGTACTATTAGGGCTCGTTTCTAGTTAAAGATTTACTTTGTACTTTGTTTATACATTTTGTATAGTTTAGGGTTAATTTTGTATTTTCCCTAATGTGTTGATGCATAAAGCATGTTGTGAGAGAATGTTAGAGAGAGAGTCTAGATCACAGATTTACACGCTAGAGAGAGAGTTGTGTGTGTGATTGTATTCTCCTGCGCATTTTGTACTACAATATTGCTTTGATCATCAATACAAGTGAATTATTAGTAATGAATTGTGTTGCTGATTGAATTGTTTGTTTTGTGTACTTGAATC
Source organism: Tagetes erecta (assembly GCA_030867185.1). Classification (NCBI taxonomy): domain Eukaryota; kingdom Viridiplantae; phylum Streptophyta; class Magnoliopsida; order Asterales; family Asteraceae; genus Tagetes; species Tagetes erecta. The sequence continues at coordinate 28,854,653 of CM061492.1, read as the reverse complement.
ATTCTGATCATTGAGCGATATCGATCCAATTGAACCTATCATTTTCTGATTAAATTTGTTTTTGGTGTGATTATATAGGTAAACGATGTGGTTTTATGTGAAAATTTTATATTTTTTCAAAAGTTGATTTTTGATCAAATTTGATTTTGGAGTGATTATATTGGTAAATGTTGTGGTTGTAAGTCAAAATTTTTGATTTTTTCAAAAGTTAATGTAATGGTTATGCGCAAAAATTTGTTAATTTTTTGAAAGTTTATTTTGTGATCAAATTTGTTTTTGGTGTGATTATATATTACATGTTGTTGTTCTATGTGACAATTTTTTATGTTTTCGAAATTTTATTTTTTGATCAAATTTGTTTCTAGTGTGATTATATAGGTAAATGTTGTGGTTCTATGTGAAATTTTTTTATGTTTTCGAAAGTTAATTTTTTGATGAAAGTTGGGTTTGGTGAGATTAAAAATAGCTAAAATATTGTGGTTTTATTTGAAAATTTTTTATTTTTTCGAAAGTTGATTTTTTGATAAAAATTTTTTTTTGTTTTATTATATAGGTAAATGTTGTGGTTTTAAGTGAAAATTTTTTGTTTCTTCAAATGTTGATTTTTTGATCAAATTTGTTTTTATATGTTTATATAGGTAAATGTTGTGGTTTCATGTGAAAATTTATGATTTTTTCAAAGGTTGATTTTTTGATGAAAGTTTGGTTGGTGTGATTAAATATAAGTAAAAGATAAGTAAACTGTTGTGATTTTATGTGAAAATTTGTTGATTTTTTGATCAAATTTGTTTTTAGTGTGATTATATTGGTAATTGTTGGTTTTTCGTTATGCGGAAGCGTAATAATTAAGTAATTTAAAGCAAACCCAAACCACGCAGAAAAGAAATGTGCAAAAACACGCGCCCAACAAAAGACACATAGTTTAAATAGTTGTCAAAACCAAAACAAAGTTTTTAATGCAAGAAGTATTTTAATGCAATGCGAGGACGCCATGCCATGCCTTACGTGCAGTGTGCCTCATTGACCTGAAACAGTGAAAGGCTAACAAGTGTCAACACGACGGTTGGTGAGTTCACATAGTAAGTATGAAATCAAGTAGTTTAGTTGCAAGCAGATATATAAATTAAGTATGTCAGTGTAGGTAGCTAGTCTACAGTACATGTCCTTAGAGTCGTATGTATCTGACCGAAGATGACGTATGTACACATTAAGTGCATTTTGCCTATTCGTACATCCCATCAGGATGCACATGTATGTATGTTAGGTCATTCAACACCCGTTCGACAGGTCCTTCTGTCGTGCTAGCGCGACTAGCCCCGGTGGGGTTTGTCAAACCCAGTAGTACTACTCAAAATTTCCCCGATATTTCACAAATACTAACGGTCAACTAGGTATCCATGAGGTATTTCATGAACAAAATAAAATTTGCTCTAATACAGACATGCGACATACAAAATTTGTAAATCCGTAAAAGTAATCGTCCGTGTTCAACCCATAAAAGGGTAGAATAGTAAAAGTGCGGTTTAGTGAACTCACCTTAGGTTGCTCAGCAAACAGTTTTAAAAGCACAGAGTATAATACAGCAACCTAAATAACAGTAGGTCTATTAATGTGTGATCATGTAGGGTCATCGAATCCTATGCATCCAAATAGTCATACAGTTTGTGCGAGGTTGGAATAGTTTGACTTTTTGACCAAGTTTGACCAATTTTGACTTTTGTTGACCCGAGTTGACCCACGACCTTTTGGTGATTTATTAAGTGTAAGTATGTTACATTTAATGTATTTGATCCTATTTCATTCACAAACCACGTCAAATGAAAAGTATTCAACAAGTTAAGTTTCTAGGTCCATAAAAGTTTCCTTTATAGGAAAGTCGGATTTTATAACATGCTTGCATAATTCTACATCCTAGAGATTCCCAAACATCCCTATGCATGTCAACTATTACATAACGATCATAGCATGCTACACAAGTCAACAACAAACACTTTCACCATATGGTTTCCAATACAAGACATACTAGCATGTGTGGTCATTTCAAAGCACCATACACTGTCCACATGTTTCATTTCAACTAACATTGCAACACTCTCATCATGACATCCTAACTACTAGAACACACATTGAACATTCTTTCACAACCAATTCCATGCAACCGGACTACTAACCAACTAACACTTCCAAATGTCATTTCATGATCAAAGCACGTTTACCATGCACGAAAATGCCTACAATCATTAATACACAAACTAAATCATGTTTGTATGTCCAAAGTTACTAAACATGCACTCTAGTAAATTTCCATGACAAAAAGTTTCCACACTTAACAAGACTTTGAAAACCAAATCGGATTCGTACGTTCAAATAACCAAAATTCATCTAATATACCATATACACATACTAGTAACATCGTATCAAGCCTTAGATGTCCATAACATGAAGTTTCACATTGATCATAGTGAAAAAGTTACTATTTTTAGTAACATGGCAAAACGTTCATGCAATTTCAAAACCAAGTAATCAAACTTCATCCAATTCATCATCTAAACATTTATTCAATCACATTTCATCCTAAACATGCATGTAATTTCATGTTTCAATGACTTCCTACCAAACCCTAATTTCACAAAAACACAACTATGCATCCATTTCATTATCTAATCACCAAAATAACAAATAACACATAACCAATATCCCATTTCCACAACACAATCATCAATTGGCCATTTTTTGATGAACTAGGGTTCCATTACTTGTAATTTATGAAATATATAATAACAATCAAGACAAACACTTACTAGTATTGCGTTTGTCACTTCAATTAACACCCGAAAACACCAACAATCGAATCAAACTAGAAAAAATCAATTTTGTATGTGTGTGTATAATATGCGACGACAATTAGGAGAAAAAAAAACCTTTTGGCCATGAATTTTGATTAAAATTAGGTTTAGGGTTTAGTTAATTATTTGTTATTTTGTTAAATGTTAAGTTGGGTTGGGCATTGGGCCATCCATGGGTCTCATGGATGATCCACGTGCTCCGTTTTGTTTCGGTTTGCAAACCCAATGAAAAACTACATTTTTGCTCCATTGAATTTACCGAATTTCATGAATGGTTAAGACCGGTAAAATATGCAATCAATCGGAAATTCAACAATTAAGCACACTCGTTACATACGATGTATATTTATTGTATTTGTATTCATTTAATTTCACCAACGCCCGGGTATTAACTCGTGTGGTCGTTTCTTGTGCACGTTTGTGTAATAGTTTGTACATTTAATTCGTCAAATTAAATGAAAAGTATAATTGCGTTAACGTGACTAACATAGTTTGACTAACGAGGTTCACCTGAATTTGTCGGGTGCCACAAATGTTATTTTATTAAATCTTCCTAAGTACTTGATTAGGTATATATGAGTGTAATCATTCCTCTAACCAAATTTGACTATCTATTTAATCTATCAAGAGCTTGGTAACTACACATGATCTATTAACCTAATTATCTTTAATCTTTGTCAAACGTGTCATTACATGAGTGTGGTTATCTTCTATATATGAAACATGATCATTTTTAAACATGCAAACTATAAAAAAAAATTCCCATGAACTTAAATTTTGATGAACTTAATTTCACAAATATGAAATCAGAATCTACGTGCATTACTTGTTATATGTGAATTTAGAAGTTTGGTGTCCCTAGACCCGCGTGTGATAGAATGAATTATGTGGACCATGCAAAGGCTAGTGTAGTTACGGGTGCACACGAAATTACAAAAGCCGATGCATGAGAGTCATAATAAGTTTTGTCGTGTGCTTTTGGGAAACGTGACAAATGAGGTGTGATAAGGACATGGTGGATACGCCGCTGGTACATCCTATATATAAGTGTACTTGTCACATTATCAAATGAAATGTTGCCTATGTCCAGTGAAGCTTGTGTAGCTTCTGGATCTTGACCCATTGCCATTTTATCTTAACAAAGTTTCCTTTTGCATCTTTCATTGATCATTATTATCAACATCTAGTGCTCATGTTGATGATTCAACATCTCGTGGTTGACGTATTCTTGTTCAACTCGAGGGAGCTAGGTAACGTTAGTACATCTATGATGGAAAACGCATCATCAAAGACAACGCTTAGTTGTACCACGTTTTACTCATTGTGATTAATCATGTTTATTCATTTATTCATCCATTTTATTAACCGTATACATTCACTCGATTCATTTATTCATTTTATTGATCGCGTTAATTCACTTACATATATATATATAGAAATCGCTTTTATTCACCTTATTTATTTATTTTATCAAACTGCTCTTATTCACTTTATTTATTGTCTTTAATCACGTTATTCATTTGATTCATGATCCCGTTCCATTATGTTCTTGAGCATCAATCAATCGCTATTCGAAACTTTTTTCAATTAGTCACCTGACCCCGTATAACTCACATTTTAGTAATGGAAGGAAGTTCGATGTTTTTAAGCAAATTGAATAAAAATAGTCTCTAGCAAACTAAACTTTATTCGATCGATCAAAATCCTTATCCAAAATAACATTAATCAAATTTCGGGACGAAATTTCCAAAAGGAGTGGTGACTGTAACATTTGCCCCGAAACGAACCCGATTCAAATCCAAACCCGAACCCGTCCAAATGTCCATGAAATTATTTCGCCTAAATATGAAACAAAAGTATTTAGTCAGTATTATTATCTATTTAAATTGCTCCATTTAAATCAATAACTATATTCACTAAATAATATATTAGAGTTTATAAAACAAATCTACATATTCGTATAAAGTTAGTGTGGTTAGTTAGGTTATTGAAATAATTAACAAATATAACTTTAAGGGTTGGTTTATGTCAATTGTGAAACTTGTTTTAAAACTCTTTTTATTTAAATTAATAAAGTTGTAAACTAAAGGGGTCTAAGTGTAAGATTTTAAATAATTACCCAAACCAAAACCACCCACCCACTTGAAACACATTTTTCCGACGTGAAAGCCGGCAACAACTCCGACGACATCGCCGACGACACCCAAACCTTGATTTAATGCATTTATATCGCAATCAATTCGTTGTTTGCCCTTATCTGCAAGATTCGAACTTGGGGCAGCCTTTAAATCCGATCATTACGCATTTATCGTAATCTAATCGTTGCAAATCGTTCAGAAAGCAGCTGGAATTAGTTGCAAACTGTGAGCATCGAATTAACCTTATATAAGCAACTAAATCCATTCATAACCATTCGTCGGGTCTTTCTGTAACATCTTATTTACTTTAAACACACACCCACTCATAAATCGATCTCTGTTCGTCGTCATCTTTGATCATCAGTAGATCGGAACCTTTTGGGCTATTCCATACATCAAATCATTAGGGCTTTAACTTAGTGATCATCAACAATCGCTGTTGAATCATTAATTGGATCATAACATCCCTTCTGGACCACCTTTGATTTCTTCACAGCTGACTCCTTATTGCTCTCTATTCTCCATCAAACGATAACCAATTCAGGTAATCAAATACTTCTACATGCTCGTGATTGTATGCAAATCATCACTGTTATGGCTGTTGTTCATTTGAGAATTGGATTCACGTTCAATTTTGGTAATCTTGAATCTAGGGTTTATAATAAGAAGTGGGTTTTAATGACATATTATATTTTAAAGTTCTGTTTTAAAACAACAAATGAGGTTTGTTCTAGTGGTTTGGTCAGGTTAATCAAACAAAAACGTCTTGGGTTCGAACCCATGGACTATATCGTTCATTTTGGACTTTATAATCACTACTACATATTATTATTAGTTATTAACACTATTATTATTACCATCGTTTTTATTATCATTATTAATTATTATTATCATTATTAATTATTATTGTTATTACTTATTTTCTTAAATAACTATTACTATAAATCTGATTACTTGAAACGACTATTAGGCGTCTAAACTGAAAGTCATTAACAAGGTTGTAAAGACTCATTAATAAATTTATTTACAGGGAATTTATAAATTAGAAGTCTTAATGTGTATAATGATATGATTTATTTTAAAGTTAATGACCTTATATTTAATATTAGTACTATATTGAATGTGTAAGTCGTTTAATAGGTAATGTTGATTAAGCTAATAACTTTATATAATAAAACTTCATACGTTATAACTGCTTAATTATTATATATTTCTTACGAACTCTATTAATAAACGACTATAAGTTGTTCTTAAAGTCTATATTTATCTAAATTGAGAATCATTCTAACGTAAGACGCCGTTCCTTAGGTTATTTTAAGGAGATTTCCCGGTGCCTTCTTCAAGTCTTATTTTAATCCATTTCATCATCAATTATCACGTGAGTATTTCATAGCCCCTTTTTACGTTTTATACTTTTGGGGGAATTCATGTGACTTTATAAATCATATTTATATTTATTATTTTTATTCAGTTTATTCATTTTTACTCATTATAATTATTATACTCATTATATTCATTATATTCATTATATTCAATTCATGTTACGTGTTTACTTACATTATGTGTTCATTATATGATAATCATTAATCAAACCGCCGTTAATCATTGATAAATCTATTGGACTGACAAACCCACCCCATATATATCCATACTTTTGCTTACTGGGTGATTGAGGACCGGTTATATATTCACTAATGGCTTTATCTGTGTGATTTTAAGCCTATTCAGTCATTTAGTGTTTGATTATATATTGGTATTGTTGGTCCCATAACACTATTAAATCAGTAATTTGTGAAGATTTTGGATCAAAGTGACAAAATATTGATGAACATGAGATGAACATTTGAAGAACACAAATAAAACACTGATTTGATCTATAAAATGGATTGCAAATGATGTTTACATGGAAAGACCCCAATCACTAGCTCATACAAGCCCCCTAAAACTCTAATTGCCATTTACTATTTATAGCCTAATGACACTTTGGACTAATGACAATTAGGACCCTATACTTAGACTAAAACATGACAAATGGAAATAATACAAATAAACCCCTAATGTTTAGTCTAATATATATTTTGTTATTAAGACAAAATATATATATATATATATATATATTACATAAAATACTTAAAATGACGAAACTGATTAAATATATTTTGTTGACACAAAATATATTTAATAACAATAAAACTCTGTCGCCTTCAACGTCTTGTCTCTAATCTTCGTCCCGAACGAGTCGTCTTGACTTTTGCGTTGACTTTGACTGTGTTGATAATATTAGACTACAATTCAGGTCCAACAATACTCCCCCATAGTCTATTATTATCAGCGTCTTGCATCGTGTTCAGCACCGATAAGTTAATACTGTTGGATCTTCAATTTGGTAAGCTTTAGTCTTAATTTCAGCTCCAACAAAATTCCTCCAAGACTGATGCTAGCCAAATTTTGTTTCTAAAGATCCTTAATCTCACAAGCTCCCCCATTTAATGCTCCGCCATTTTGCGTGCATCATTTCGTAAAATCTGGAACTGCTTTCCAACAATCTTTTCTTGAGTGCTTCAGAAGATGTAGGAGGAGGCTTCCTAGCTCGGTATCTTCTGAAAAACTTTGAGGAACAGGTTCTCTGGTCAGGTGCTTTGCTCAACTAATGATCGGCCATTACTTGCAGCAAACATCTGTAACAGAACAATCACAGACAAAATCTCGAGAGTTCTCATTAGATCATTTCATTAAAAAAAATAAACTCGTGTTTATTTGTGAATGAAAACAAGCGAACCCGTGTCCGTTTGTGTGCAATTTCCCGTGAAATGCGTGTGAAAATAATAAAATTTTAATAGCATAATACGGAAGAATTGAAAATATTTTGAAATGAAAATCTTTTTGGATTTTTTTTATTTTAATTAAAATTTAAAAATTCGGAAATAAGAGGACGAGTCTGACAAGATCACAAATATTTTTGACAAAGAGAACACATCCCATAAGGTACACACGACCAACAAGACTCAAGAACCCAAACATAAAATAATGATAAAAAACGAAATTTTCATGAAGGATATCAGATAATGCGTTTCGAGCGACCATCCGGAGAAGCATAGACTTGGCAAGATTGTCAATATGTTTGTCCATTTAAACTCATGCCTTGTTCCTTTCAACAAGAGATCAGTAGCTTCATTTATCATGTTTTGGTTTGATTGAAGAAGCTCAGGCAACTCGGTCTCCACAGACATCTAGGTAAAAAGAACTTGTCCTATCATCAGGGTTTATTGAGCAATATGATTGACTTTGCTTGAATTTCTTGGATCAAATCTAGAATATTGATGAATTCATGAGCTTCTTTTGACTTTCTGCAATTTTTGCAATTTTTTGGAGTGGAGCTTGTCAACAATGATTCTTTTGAACACATTGCGACTTATTATTTGGGAAACTCAACTGATTAGAGCTCCAGGTCTATACTGACGTATAACAGAGGAGATAATCATTTGAGCATGCTCGGTGAATCTTCAGGTCTATACCGACGTATAACAGAGAAGATCCACCAACTCCAGGTCAATACTTCCGTATAGCAGAGGAGTTAAGCACTTTGACTCAATACTATCTGAGGAATTAACGAGTAACTCACTCAGAGGCTTTTCTGAAGAGCAACACTAGCAGGTTTTTATTTTGTTTTTGCTAACTAGAAGCTCAATCCAGGGCTAGGGTGTGGGTGATTTGTGATTTTTCAGGGAAATCAATGCAAAGATTTGACGCTCTCAACCCATTTTTGACAGGACTTGTATCTTTGTGCACACCAATCATGTCAAGGAGATAATCCTCATAGCCGAGTTCTTTGAACTTTATATTTGGCTACACTATCACTGTTTACTTTGTATTCCAGTTGAGCCTATTGACATATCATCACACAAATCAATATCCTCCTTCAGATGCTTTCCATACAAACCTGAAACCCGTAAAAGGACACAAAATATTTACACAGAAAATAATTTTGGACTAATGTTTTTAGTTCATTTTCATTTGAGATTTTACTCCGCCAAAATTTCTATTTCAGCACAAAATTAAAATTTTCAAAAGACTCAAGAGCAACCTTAAAGGGATGAGAAAACTTGATCAAAAATACAAGTAAAAATGTTAGACTCCTTTTTTTTTAACTATTTACAATATATAATATAGAAATTACCAATGAAACGCCTTCCATATTACCCTATCAAAAGATGATAAATGAGTTATCAAGAAAAATGCAGTGGCTGTGAAAATCAAAGAAAGATCCAGAATGTGGATAAGATACCAGAACAATAACCTGTTTGTTCTGCCTCAAAATTTGAATAAGGAACATTTTCTGTGTTAGGGCTATTTCCTTTGTTTAAGATTTACTTTGTATTTTGTTTATATGTTTGTAAATAGTTTAGGGTCTATTTTGTTATATTCCTTAAACTTGTAATTGTTGCTATAAGCATGTAGTGAGAGAGTGTTAGGAGGGAGGCTAGATCACTTTTACACTGTTAGAGAGAGAATTAACTGTGTGTGATTTTGTTTCTCCTGCACGTGTACTACGAATTGCTTTGATCATCAATATACAAAGAGAATTATTAGTATGAATTGTGTTTGTGATTGAGCTGTTTGTTTGTGCGTGTTATTCTGATCATTTGAGTGATATTAACGATCCAATTGAACCTATCAATTGGTATCAGAGCCTTGTTACCGTGTTCTTCGCTGTTCTTAAGCAAAAACACATCAAAAATTGCTCAAATACAATGATCTGAATGAATTGTTCGTGTTTTTAGGTGTGATTCATCATCATAATCACTCTAATACTCAACGATTGTGCAGATTTCATCAGATCATCATCAGATCTGAGAAATTGTGAAACCACTGTTCGATCGAATTTTTCATAAATTCATCAAAAAAAATGGACATGTTTCAGATTGATTGATATAAGGGATTGATAATCAGATTGATTCACAGCTTGTGTGTGAATTTTGGACAAATTGGACAAGTTTTAGATAAAACCCAGAAAATCTTCATGAAGAAGATGATGAACAGTTAAGATTTGGTTGAAGATTAACTTGCCGGGTGATTAATTTGACTTAGACAATTTCCTTGGACTTAGATTGGAGAACAAATTAGGTCCTGTATTGCCGTATAAAGGAATTTGTGCTTGTCGGGTGAAGAATTTGACGAAGAAAAAGTGCTACTGTTCAGCCGAGTGATACACTGTTGTGCCGGGTAAAACACTGTTACGCCGGGTGAAGAACAAAATTCAGCCGGGTAAATCATCGACTGTGTTGCCGGGTAAACAACTCTGCCGTGTGATCGAGTACTGTTCAGCCGGACAAAGACTTTTGCCGTGTCAAGATTCTGCCGGGTCAAAGACTATTGCCGTGTGAAGTTTTTCTTGTTGCCGGGTAACTGTTCATCCGAGTGAAGAACAAAACAATTACAACTATTTAGCCGGGTGACTATTTGGCCGTGTAAAGACTTTTTCCTGTCGGGTGAAGAACAAAGACACTGTTTAGCCGGTTGAAGAAGGATTTTCACTGTTTTAGTTGTTTTTAATACATGTTTCTTATCTTGTCTTTAATTTCTTGTCTTAATTTAGTATCTTAATCACTTCTTTTCAAAAATTAACAAAAACCAAAAATATTTTTCTTAAAAAAAAATTTTTTTTTGTTAAAATGGCTCCTAATGATGACTCTGATAACCATGTTCCTAGACTTTTGAATCGTGCAGATTTCAAGAACTGGACTATCAGGTTGAGACATCACTTGTGTTCTATTGACAATGACTTATGGAAATCCATTGAGAAGGGTCCTCATATTCCAACTCAGACAGCACCAGATAGCGCAAGCACCTATACTAAAGATTCTACTACACCTTATCCAGAGGATAATTTGTCAGCTGAAGATTTGAGGAAGGTAAAGAATGATAGCAAGGCTTATTCTTTAATGTGCAAGGGGTTGCCACTCCAAGTTTTGTCTAGATTGGATGCATATCAGACTGGTTATACATGCTTCAAGGCATTAAAGTCTATATGTGAAGGAGGAGAACAATTGAGAAGCCTGAAGAAATCAAAGCTGAAGAGACAACTGGAATTGTTTGAGCACATTAATGGAGAGACAGTACACCAGATGATGAACAGGTTTGTTCACTTAACTACTGAGATGTCAAACCTCGGAGTTAAGACTGAACTTCAAGACTTGAATGATCGATTGTTATCTGCTTTGCCATCATCATGGAAGCAGACTGTTACTCTGTTAAAACATACTGAAAAATTTCCAATGGAACTAGATTTGCTTATTGGAAAAATTGAAGAAGTTGAGATTGATGAAGGATCGAGAAATACTGATAGATCAAGCTCACAAACTCAATACAAGTATGTGGTAAATCCTGCCAATACTGTGGATAATGCTTTTCTTGTACAAAATGCAACAAAGTTTGAAGATGAGGATGATTTATTTGTTGGTGCAAGTTTCTATACTGATTCAGCATACTTTCCAAATTCACCAACTTATTCTCAACCTCAATCTCCACCAAGAGCTCAAGTTCAAGTTCCAAGTCAGAATCTGAAGAATCAATCAGAAAGTCAAAATTTAAATGTTCAAGCAAAGGTGAAAGATGTTATGAACATTCTGTTGCAAGATGATGAAACCAAAACTGCCTTCACTGCTTTTATGGCAAGTTTTCAAGCATATCAAGGAAGCCACTTAAGTCAAATGGACGTTGTCCTTCAAGACTTATTTGAGATGGATCCAGTTGATGTTGAGGAAATGGATCTTAATTGGCAAATGGTTATGGTTGCATATCGAACACAAAAGCATGCATATGTTAACCGAAGTTACAAACCTCATGCTAACAAGACAGTTGGATTTGACAAATCAAAGGCCAGATGCTTTAACTGTAACCAGTATGGTCATTTTTCAAGAGAATGCAAAGCGCCCAAGAATTTCAATGATTAAGCTAGTTCAAGTAATCAAGGTCAAGGTCAAAATTCTCAACAATCTTCGAGTTATCAAGGCAGAAATCAACGTTTCTTTCAGAAACCATACCAAAGTCTTCCTATGCCTGAATTGAAAGATGAAGGAAAGAAGCCAGAAGACCAAACAAAGGCATTGGTAGTAAGTGTTAAAGACGGTTATGATTGGAGCGCATATGCAGAACAATTTACGTCTGATCTTACATCAAGTCTGGCACTGGTATGTGAACTAGAAGAAGATTGGTCAGAAGAAGGGGATGATAAGATGATTGAAGATGTGAGTGAAGATTCAGAGGAATATGATTGGAGTGCAAAATCTGATCCTGTTGAAGAATCTGAGTCTGAACTTGTGTTGATGGCTACTGCCAGTGAGTCTTCATCATCTACTGAACAACCAAAGGTGAGTAATAACTTACCCCCTAACTATGTTCCATTACCTGCTGATGTTAAGGAAAGGTTGTGTTCTGAACAATGCATTCAACAAGTAGAACATTATCGAACTCATTCATTCAAAATCGGTGACAAATTAAGCAAACATGAAAAGATTCATGAACAACTTAAAATTGATCACAAAATTTCTGATGAGAAGATTTTGTCACTAACTGAATCATGGAACAAAACTTTAAAAGAACTGGAACTTGTGACCAAACAACTTGAAGAAATGACAAAGAACTTTGAACAAGAAAAAGTTGAACATGCTGTCACACAAGTTGAATTAAAGAAAGTTAAAAGTTGTAAAACAATGGTTGAACAACTCGTTAATGAAAGAGGTAACAAAAACAAAACCGGATTGGGTTTTACTCATGAACCGATGCCAAATTCAATCACTCAAACCTTACCGGAAAACTTTAATGAATTTGATCATTCACCTGAAAATGAAAGAAAATTCAAAGAAATTCAAAGAAGTAAATCCGAGTCCGAAGGATCTGAGGTGTTGATTGAAAGTTTGAGGGAAGAAGATGGTTTGACAACTGAGGCTGATGATGAAGCAAGCAACAAATCTGAAAACAAACTGGAGCCTGTTCTTATTCAACTCGTTGAATATCCAAAGCTTAATCCCGAACCAGAACAAACGGTGACGGAAGAAGGTGAATTTTCAGGATTCAATGATCCTGAGTACATCAGGTGGAAGAAAGAACAAAAGGCGCAAGTTGCTGCTCAGTTGATCAAGACGCAAGAAGTGAAAAAGACTGAAGTTTCGAATGCAAAGAAGCAGAAATCGAAAACAATGAACAATCAATCTGAAATGAAACAGTCAAAAGGCAAAAGTGTCTTAAAATCAAATGAAAACACCAAAGTTGAAAGTGTTAAAACTGACAAAGTTAAACCTGTCAAGAAAGTGTCAAAAGGTAAGACAATCAAATTTGTGTCTGCAGGTACTTTCGACATGAACGGTTCTTATGGTAACCAAATCAATGCTCAAATCAAATCTAACTCTGGTCTGAAAACAGGTTCAGGTCTTAAGTCTTCCGCTGTCAATGATAAGAGAATTGAAAACAAAAAGGTGACCAAACAGAACAGTTTAAAATTGAACCAAAGTCCCATGCAATCAAAATCACAAACAATATCTCCACAAAGGAGTGTTAATCTAAAACCGAACAACCAAGATAATGAATCACGATTTGGTTCAACATCAAAAGTTAACAATCGGCTCTTTAGGATTAGCAAGAGACATTGTGAGATATGTGATCGTTATAACCATACTACTGCTGAATGTTTCTTTAACAGGTACTGCAGTTTCTGTAACAAAAGAAATCATTCTTCAGAAGAATGTTATTATAACAAGTTTTGTGATATCTGTGAGAGAAGAAACCATGACACAAAGGATTGTTTCTTTCGATCAAACTCAACAAGAGAAATGACTCCATTTTCAAATTTTCAAAGAAATAACTCTTTTGGTTTTCAAAATATGAATCAAAGTCATTCTCCGGTTTTGAAAAATTTCAATCGAAACAATTCTGTTTCTAACTTTTCAAGAAATGTGCAGGATAACAGTTTTAAACCAAGAGCTTTACTGGTAAGAAATCAAAAGTTTGAAAATAACCTTGATCCTAAGCTAGAGGAAAGGTTTAGTGCTTTGAGGAGAAAGCAATCAATGAACGCCAATGGGCGAAACAACAGTTATCAGCATCAAAATCTTTTAAATGAAACAAATTTTCAAAATGTTCAATATCAACAAGTTACTATTGCAGATAGATTCGGAAAACCCAAGACCGTGTGGGCCTGGGTTGACCAAACTAACTAAGTAATTGTTGAAATGCAGGTACGCCCAAGAAGACCTATCAACTCATGGTTCGTTGATAGTGGGTGTAGCCGGCACATGACAGGCAACCATGCCTTGCTTCAGGATTTCAAGCTGAAAAATGGTACACACGTTGCATTTGGAGGTGATGCGGGTGGAAAGATAACAGGAGAAGGAACCGTATCTAATGGGGTCATTAGTTTTGATAAAGTCAACTACTGTGCACAGTTGAACTTTAACTTACTAAGTGTATCTCAAATTTGTGATAAATCGTATTCAACTTTATTTGATGATTCTTTCTGTTACATTCTTAAACCAGGTTTCAAGATCGACAATGAATGGGTAGTGGTGAAAGCTCCAAGAGATCGTGATGTATACAAATTGGATATGTCGCAGATTGACGCTGAAACCGAAACTACGTGTCTCATTGCTCATGCTTCAAATGATGAGAGTCAGCTTTGGCATAGACGGCTGGGTCATTCAAACTTCAGAAACATGAATCGACTGGTTACTGGAAATCACGCTGTGGGAATCCCATCGAAGAAATTCTCTACAACTGATCTCTGTCCAGCATGTTTGAAAGGAAAACAGCATCGAATGTCTTTTAAGTCCAAGCTAGAAAACTCCATTTCAAAACCCTTGCAGATGCTACATATGGATCTTTTTGGACCAACAAATGTTCAAAGCATCGGAAAGAAGTCTTATTGTTTTGTCATTATTGACGATTTCACTAGATTTTCTTGGGTTTATTTCTTGCATGCTAAATCTGAAACTGCTGAGTTGTTAAAAGAATTTATCATTAAAGTTGAAAATCAATTAGATTGTAAAGTGAAAGTTTTAAGAAGCGATAATGGAACTGAATTTAAAAATGCTAATGTTGATTTGTTTTGTGTAGAAAAAGGAATTGCGCGTCAATTTAGTGCTCCAAGAACGCCTCAACAAAATGGGGTTGCGGAACGGAAAAACCGGACACTAATTGAAGCAGCAAGATCCATGCTCGCAGATGCCAAAATCCCTATCACATTCTGGGACGAAGCTATTGCTACTGCGTGTTTTGTACAAAATAGGACATTATTAGTACAGGATAAACAGAAAACATCTTATGAGTTGTTATTTGGAAGAAAGCCGAATATTTCTTATTTGAAAGCATTTGGTTGTCCCGTAACGGTTCTAAATTTAAATGATCATCTCGGGAAATTTGAGTCAAAATCTGACGATGGATTTTTCCTAGGTTATTCGTCTGTTTCTAAAGCTTATCGGGTTTTTAATAGCAAAACAAATACTGTTATTGAAACTATTAACGTAAAGTTTTTAGAAAATTCGTTTCCGTCAGTAGCGCATGGTCCCGAATGGTTATTTGATTTAGATGCGTTATCAAAATCTTTCAATTCTAACTTGTTTGATTTTTCAGGAAAAGCAAGGAAAGAATCAGGTGACTTAGGTAGCTTTAGTGACGATTCTGATAATGACGAGGATGGAAATATCAATTCTGAGTATCCGTTCATGTCATTTCACAATCCTGATCATGTCAAATCCAGTCAAGCTCCGGGTCCTTCTGATTCTCAAGACGATCAAGAATCAAACAATCTTGAAGAAGATGTGAATCCGCAAATGTCTCCTAATGATGGTGGATCTGTTCAAAATCAACCATCATCAGATCCGAATGTTGAAGTTATTCCAGAATCATTTGATTACTTCATCAATTCACCGGATCAAGTCCCGAATTTCACTCCGCATACTTCTTCCATTCTACAAGATCTACCAAATCTGAATCAGTCTAATCTAGAGACTCAAGTGCAAGGAGGTGATATTCCTATTCATCGAATTCACAAGAAACATCCTGTCTCTCAGATTATTGGGCCATTGAATCAGAGAACTACAAGAAGTCAGACTGAGCAAGCAAACGTTTGTCTTTATTCATGTTTTCTTTCTCAAGTGGTGCCGAAGAACATTTCAGAAGCGTTACAAGATAATAGTTGGATTGAAGCCATGCAAGAGGAGTTACTTCAATTTCGCAAACAAGAGGTTTGGAAATTAGTGGACTTACCTGAAGGAGAGAATGCGATTGGTACAAGATGGTTGTACAAAAACAAGCCAGACGAACGTGGCATTGTTGTGAGAAACAAAGCAAGGCTCATTGCACAGGGATACACTCAGGAAGAAGGCATTGATTACGAAGAGGTGTTCGCTCCGGTCGCAAGACTTGAAGCCATACGCGTTTTTCTTGCATATGCTTCCTTCATGAAGTTTAAAGTATTCCAAATGGACGTCAAAGGCGCTTTTCTGTATGGACCAATTACAGATGATGTATATGTCAGACAACCTCCGGGTTTTGAAGATCCTGTGTGACAACCCGTAATTTTAGGTTAACACCGTTAACTATTATGCATTTATTCCATTAAAGCTGTATCAAGTCCAAGGTTTGTCTTGTAATTAACAAAATTCAATCTTTATTAACTTTGTGTGTAAAACAAATAACTTAGCAAACATGAGGGGCTCGGTTGTAAATTTCTAAATAAAAGCTTAAATGTAATAACCCTAACCCATCACCACCCATCTCTCTCTCGCTCGTTTTCTTTCCTACCGACGAGGAAGAAGAGCAGCCGCCGCCGTGTCTCCGGCAACCCTCAATCAACTCCGATCACCACACACTACTTGTCTATCGATCACCGGTCATAGCAACCACTGTGCACCACTATAGCAGCGAAGAAGGTCGATGATAGCCACCACCGTCGGACCACCTTTGGCATCAAAAACTATCTCCGATCACGTCCACCTCTTGATTTCGACATTTCGGTAAACAAATCTCAGTCCCGTAAATTGTTATCATATTGTTCTATTACGGGTTCGTTTACGGTTTCGGTTTCGGTTTCGGTTTGGATTCGTTTCGTTACGGGTCCATTGTGGCTGTCACCTATCGATAGTTTGTATGTGTGTGCTTAGATGAAGTGTTGTACATATTAGTGGAGCAGCAATGTACAATGGAATGAATACATGTATGTGTAGTACGCACTGTATATAAATATGTATATGGTCTGTGAAGTATGTATGCATATATATGGTATGAAGGTAGTGGTAATAATGGTTATGTTGTAGTAGATGGATATGAATCTCGTTTAATGTATGTGTAAATGTGAAACAGTAGCGGATCTAAAAAATGTATGTATCTATATCCAATGTGTGTATGTATATATGTGGTAGTAAATTTGTGTAGCGATATATATATATATATACATATATATATATCCATTGAAAAGAAAAAAAGACATGTTTCTATGTATGTAGCAAAAACAGTACGATGAATGTATGAGTTCAGGCGAAGGTGTATCGGTAAGCGCTATATATATATAAACAAGTTATGGTGTGGTATTGTAGGTGTTCGAAAATTTCATAGGTAAAGATGTGTGTAATGGATAATTATATAAGATTACGATAACATGGGTTGTGATTGCTAATTGATCATAATGGTTATGTTATGTTAATGATCGTAATGTTGTAGGGATCTCAGTAATGATGGTAAGATTTTTAAGTTATGGATGGTTATGGTCATGATGATGTTTTTAGCCGAGGGAGATGTTGAGAAATATGTTCGAATGCTGACTGTATGTAAATTCCAAACATGATTATAATATGTGACTTTAATGTATACATTGGTGATAATAAGTGTGCGTATGTGTCATGAATATATGTATGGGTGTTCATGTATGACCGAGTTGATTATGATTTAGGAATGCGTGATGGGTGCATGTTTATAAGATATATGTTACATGGGGCTGATGTGCGATAGAATAATTATATAAGTTGAAATGACATAATTACAGAACACATGATTTAATTGAAACTACTTGAGTTGTTGGGACTTGTGAAACCGAACCGAAAACGTGGAACCCTACATGGAACATGACCCACATGAGAATCAGTCTCATGTCCAATCATGTTATTTATTCTAGAACTAATAATTAGTATTTAATTATGTAGCAGGTCGTTGAGTTACCTAGTATTCTAGACAAGGTTGTTGCTTTTGCTGTGCAACCTAAGGTGAGTTCACTAAACCGCACTTTTACTGTTATACCCTTTTATGGGTTGAACTCGGACTTTTACTATTCTACCCTTTTATGGGCTGAACACGGACGATTACTTTTACAGATTTACAAATTCTGTATGTCGCATGTCTGGATTAGAGCAACTTTTATTTTGTTCATGAAAGTCCTCATGGATACCTAGTTGACCGTTAGTATTTGTGAAATAGCGGGGAAATTTTGAGTAGTACTACTGGGTTTGACAAACCCCACCCGGGCTAGTCGCGCTAGCACGACAGAAGGACCTGTCGAACGGGTGTTGAATGACCTAACATACTTACAGTGCATCCTGCTGGGATGTACGAACAGGCAAACTGCACTTAATGTGTACATACGTCAGCTTCGGTCAGATACATTACGCCTCTAAGGACATGTGCTGTAGATTAGCTACCTACAATGACATACTTAATTTATATTTCTGCTTGCAACTGAACATACTTGATTTCGTACTTGCTATGTGAACTCACCAACCGTCGTGTTGACACTTGTTAGCCTTTCACTTTTTCAGGTCACTGATATACAACGCACCTAGGACATGGCATGGAGTCACAGCTTTTCATTCAAACGTTTTCTTGCATTGAAAATCATGTTTTGAGTTTAACAATTATTTAAACTGTGTTTCTACTATTGGGCGCGTGTTTTGCGCATTTAGTTTTCCATTAAATATTTTGACATTACATTTCGATTACGCTTCCGCAAACTTTCAAACGTCAACTCTGTATTAAATTTCTCATTTAATGAGACACGTATGTTTTAAATTCATATAGTGTCGTTTGGTGTAACTAATGACTGAGATCCTGGTTTGTCCCACACTTAACGGTAAAACTCCGTTAGTGGATTTTGAGGGTGTGACATCCTGACTATCCTCATCGGGTATACAAGTTGAGTAAAGCACTTTACGGTCTACATCAAGCTCCTAGAATCTGGTATGAGACACTATCTAAGCATTTACTAGAACATGGATTCACAAGAGGACAGATTGATCCAACTTTATTTATGAAGAGGGCAAATGACGATCTCTTATGTGTTCAAGTTTATGTGGACGATATTATCTTCGGATCAACCAGTGAGTCAATGTGCAAAGAATTTGAGGAAATCATGAAGTGCAGATTTCAGATGAGTTCTATGGGGGAGATTAACTTCTTTCTTGGATTACAAGTGAAACAATCAGCTGACGGAATTTTCATCAATCAATCAAAGTTCGTTGAGAAATTGTTGAAGAAGTTCAAGATGCAAGATTGTCAGACTATTCGAACTCCATCTGATGTGAACTGCAAGATACAACCGGATCCGAAAGGCAAATCCGTGGATCAAACATTATACAGATCAATGATCGGTTCACTGATGTATCTTACTGCATCAAGACCAGACATCATGTATGCTGTATGTGTGTGCGCAAGATATCAGTCTGATCCAAAAGAGTCGCACCTGATTGCTGTGAAGCGTATATTCAGATATTTCAAAGGGAAACCGAATCTTGGGTTATGGTATCCTTACGAAGGAAATTTTGAATTATATAGCTATTCTGACAGTGATTTTGGTGGTTGTGCTCTTGACAGGAAATCGACTACTGGTGGTTGTCAATTTCTGGGTCCTAGACTTGTCTCTTGGCAATGCAAGAAGCAGACCAATGTTTCTGTATCCACAGCTGAAGCAGAGTATATCGCTGCATCTGCAGGATGTTCTCAAGTTTTGTGGTTACAAAACCAATTGCTGGACTACGGGTTTAACTTTCTGAAAACTCCCATTTACATAGACAATACTGCTGCCATGTTCATTACTGCTAATCCTGTTCAACACTCAAAAACCAAACATATCGAAATTCGATATCACTTTTTAAGAGACAACTCTGAAAAGGTTTAATAATTTTGATTAAAGTTCATACCGACAAACAACTGGCAGATCTTTTCACAAAATCATTTTTGTCAGGCCGGTTTGAATTCTTAATTCAATCCATAGGATTAATCAATCATGATTGATTCTATTTTTCAAAAACAAAATGCAAATCAGAAAATATAAAAGCCAAAAATATAATAAGTTAATGTCAAGTATTGATTCCTTTGTCTTTTATTTTATGTTTTGCATTGTGTGTGTGCATGAAAAAGAAAAGCAAAAACAAAATATAAAATCAAAAAGAAAAGAAAATATCATGTCATAAGAATCTATATTGCAAGGAGTGAGAAATGATAGTTACACTAGACATTATTTGTTACATCATTTTTAATAAAGACTGATGAATGTTAATTGATGTGCGAGACGGCTCAGACAATTAGACTGAACAAGTAAGTTGATTGTTGACAAACATAAACTTAATGATCTTTGTGTTATGTTCCTTTGTTATACATGTCTAGATATATATCTTTTGATACATTGCTTGTGATGATAGTTGTGCATGATCGGGTAACGATGTAGTCTATTCAGTGTGATGAACCGCATCGTGAGCTTCTTTGTTGTGGTACCCACAGACCTGAAGTCTCACACGAAGTCTCTTTTGAGCTTCAAGGTGTAGCAAAAGATTCCAAAATGGAACAAAAAGAGTCCCAAATGTGGACTAACACCAAACAAAAATTCCAAAAAGGAATTCAGAAGATTCCCAAGGGGAACGATAGGAAATGAAAAATTCCCAAAGATGGAATTAAAAAGAAGTCCCAAAGTGGACCAAATTCGAATAGAACCCATATTCCACACTGTGTATGACTGTAAGTGACCAGATTCTGTGCAATATGCATTCAGGTAGTGGTTGATAAGGAAATATGTTGACATATGTATACATATGGGTCACATAAGTCATTCTAATCGAATCTTAATTATCATCATGATACTGAAAAAGTAAGTGTGTCAATTCGAGCTAATTGGTATGTTTTCATATCATCACTCAATCAAGCATAAGTCAAATGTCTATTCAAAACGTGCAAAACATGTTCAGATAATGTGTGGTATGATCTCACTGCGATATTTTGATTCATTGTGTTGGGGTTATTTGAAGATGTCACTTTCCAAATATAAGCGAGTGAAGATATCGAGCATCATCACGAGCAAGCACGGGTGAAGACGTTCATTAATTGTATTTGTCTTAGAATATTTGTGTAATCGTTTCGTGCTTAAATGCGCGTTTGTGCTTAACTGCACGCTTTTAGGTTACTTTGTAAGGTGAATGGTATAGACTATAAATACCATCACCTAGGTCATTTGTTAGAGAGTTGCCTATTCTTGTTAGTCATATTCTCTTGTAACATCCATTGATCTAATACAATTCACCTATTCATATTATCATAATCTTCATCATACTTTGCATTGATCTTCATGAACATTCAAGCATCAATACGTGATTAGTGAGTTTCCGCATCACTGATTGCAAACAACATCATCAAACAATCTCAGATCTAGATCCAAGCTCGCTCCCTCTAGCACTATCAATTGGTATCAGAGCTGTTGGGTGATCTCTGATTGTTGTTGTTATTGATGGAATTTTAGCTACCATTAGCTTTGATTCATGTTTGTGTAAAGAACTGCAAAGTTTGAGATCAATTGGTGAAGATTTGACTGAGTTTTTGAAGAAATTGTTCATATTCGTCATATTCACTGCTCAAATTTGAAATCTGGAATTTGTTGATGATATTGAGAAATTGATGATTGAGATGTGTTAGAAATCACTATCCTAAGCTTCGTTCATAATCAAACATCACTGATTTGTTGATTTCGATCCATATTTTGTCAATTTTGTCAAAACCCACTTATTGTGTTCTTCATCAAAAACCCAGATCTGAGTGAGTGTTAGCTTGATTCAAGGTAGGAAAACTTTGAAGGAGTGTTAGAAACATCATTCCTAAGCTAATACTAGCATTGAATTGAACAAAAACAACAAAAATTGAAGAATTGATCTTGTGTTCATCACAATTTTGACTTTGAAAAGTCAATCTGATATGAAGATTTGAAGAAGTTTTTCAGCCGGGTGATACACTATTCAGCCGTGTAAAGAAGAAAAATTCACTATTCAGCCGGGTGAATAAGAAAAATACACTGTTCAGCCGTGTGAATACTGTTCAGCCGGGTGAAGTAGAAGAAATCACTGATTCAGCCGGGTGAAAGAAGAAAAACACTGTTCAGCCGGGTGAAAACACTGTTCAGCCGGGTGAAGGTACTGTTCAGCCGGGTGAAGTACTGTTCAGACGCGTGAAGTGTTCAGCCGGGTGAAGTTTGACACTGTTCAGCCGGGTGAAGAACTGTTCAGCCGGGTGAATCACTGTTCAGACGGGTGAAGCACTGTTCTGCCGGGTGAAGCACTGTTTACCCGTCACAACAGTGACCCGATATCAATGACTTCCCAGAACAATCACCAAAATGACTTTGAAAATTTAAGAAAAATGTCAACGGGCATGTTTACCGTGATCCGAGAAGAAAATAAAAGAGAAGATATCAATGAATTTATTACAGAATTCAATCACATGTTTGAAACAACTTACCTTCAAGTTGCCAAAGCTTGTGATCAAAAGAGAAGAGACTTTCATGAACACACAAAACTTGTTCTTGTGAGTCAAGCAGATTCTCATGAAAATCATGATGAAGAAGAAGAATATGATTGGAGTGAAAACAATGATGTTGTTTCCGTTCAAGAGATTGAAAAGAAAGATGAAGAAATCAGCAACTTGTCTGAAACCATTGCAAAGCAAGATGAGACAATTGCTCAACTGAATTCAGAAATAAAGAGACTGATGTCAGAAAAGGAAATCAAGAAAGATGAGAACAGTTCTTATGTTGAAATGCCAATTGAAGTCAGAGAAAAGATGTGCACCAAAGAATGTTTTCAACAAGTTGAACACTACAGAATATACTCTTTCAAGATTTGTGATAAACTTAAGAAGGAAGAGCAAATGCACAAGAATCTGAAAGAACAGCACGAAAAATCTGATCAAAGAATCATATCTCTTGAAGTTTCACTCAAGCAAAAAGAAAGAGAAGCAATGAACATCAGAAACGAAGCTGCAAAATCAAATGAACACTCATCCAGTGTGATCAAAGATTTGCAAGAAGAG
This sequence comes from Tagetes erecta, assembly GCA_030867185.1. Taxonomy (NCBI): domain Eukaryota; kingdom Viridiplantae; phylum Streptophyta; class Magnoliopsida; order Asterales; family Asteraceae; genus Tagetes; species Tagetes erecta. Next base: position 28,831,345 of record CM061492.1, on the reverse strand, counting down.
ATTCTAAAGTTGAAGAAGTTGTCTGAGATGTTCAATTCAGAGAACAACACTCTGAAAAACAAATTGCAAGAAGAACAAGAGAAGCATGCAAGTCTACAAAAAGATCACCAATTGTGTGAAGATAGACTCAAATCTCTTACACAGAATGTTGATTCAATGCTTACCGAAAAACATAATCTGAATGTTCAGCTCATGGAGGTCACTGATAAATTCAACAGATCACAATCTGATCTTGTGTTTATCAAAGAAGAAGTCGAAAAAGGAAAGTCTGTTGAAAAGAAAGATGAGGGATTAGTGCCAACCGGAATTGTTGGATCACTATCTTCTCAAGAAGAAGAAGAAAAGACACAAGAGTTTCAGTCAAAGAAGAAGAAGAAGAAGGTTAGAAGAAAGAAAAGCAAAGCCAAGAAGAACAAGACAAAGGCTACTTCATCTGATTCTACACCACAAACTCCTTCTACTTCAAAGTCTCAAGATTCCGAATCCCCGAGTGATTCAAACAGTGATGTCTACTGTTTAATCTGTGACTCTGAAACTCATCATATTTCAGATTGTGTCTACAGTCAAGGTGTCTTTCCTTATGGGTCAAAAAGTGACAAGTTCAAGACTCCAGCTCCTTCAAGAAAGATTCAACAAGATTCAGAGGTCAAAGCTTCGCAGAAACAACAATCTTCAACAGCAAAGACTTCTCAGAAGAAAAGAAAGAAGTCTCCCTTCAAGGCTCATCAGAAGTACTGCGAGATATGTGAAATGTACAATCACACGACAACGGAATGCTACTACAGCAAGTACTGCATCAACTGTCAGATGTACAACCACGACACAATGGAATGTTATTACAACAAGTACTGTTCATTTTGTGACATGGTAAATCACAACACATCCGAGTGCTACTACAAGCCGAGAAGGTCTGTCCAAAGAAGTTCATCAGGTGCATACCCTTCCAGGTAGTTTTCTAACTTTAAAAGATCTAAACATAGACATTCGTTTGATGAAAATCAACATGACAATGATTCATGGACACCAAAGTTTGTCAAAAACAAAAAGAGAAATCATGATTTAAATGATAAAATGATTCCAATAGTGAATCAATCTTTGAATAAGAAATATAGTCAACAAAACCTGTTTTTAAATGAAATTAACAATTTGTTTGAAAATGATTATAATTACTCTTTTGACAAACAATCCATGAAAGAAGATGAAGGTACAAATTACATTGTATCATCAGAACCACCACCTGAAGGTATTCCTTGCACTTATGAGAATATCTCTTATGTTGATGAATTTGGACGACCCAAAACCGAAATGGTTTGGGTCATTACCTCTAACTGATTTGTTAGTGTGTTAGGGACAGTTATGGAGGCCGGTCAAACAAAGAAAAGAAGACCGTGGCTGATCCCTTATCATGACAAGATACCGAATCTTGTTCATGATGCTTTCGATGCAACTGACACGAAATGGAGTTGGAAACAAAAAGGAATCATTGCAGGAATTTTTAAAACATTTTCAAAAATCAAACTATGATGGCAGTGCAAGAAACAACCGATGTTTCATTTCGTCTGTTTAGATTAAGTATATTGCATGCACACTTCATACGTTGATAACATATCTGCCATTTTCTTTTCATTAAACTTTCAATTTTCGTAAAAATTTAAAAGTTTAAGGGGGAGAAATCATTATTAAAAAAATGATAAAATCAGAAAAATCCAAAATCTACTTGCACGTACATGAGAAATGATAGATACACTAGAGTTATTCGACACATCATTTTTAAACAATAAAGACTGAAGCGTGAAAATTGATGTGCGAGACGGCTCAGACAATTATACTGAACCAGTATATTCTTTGATGATTTAACTAAATTCTAATGAGTTTTTGTGGTTGAAACGTCTTAGTTCATGTGAAACGTCTATACAAATCAAATAGATATCTTGTGACGCAACGATATACATCGGGTAATGATGCAATCTATTCAGTGTGATGAACCGCATCGTGAGCTTCTTTGTTGTGGTATCCACAGACCTGAACTCTCACACGAAGTCTCTTTTGAGCTTCAAGGTGCAGCAAAAGATTCCAAAATGGAACAAAAAGAGTCCCAAATGTGGACCATCACCAAAACAAAAATTCCAAAATGGAATTCAGAAGATTCCCAAGGGGAACGATAGGAAATGAAAAATTCCCAAAGATGGAATTAAAAAGAAGTCCCAAAGTGGACCAAATCCGAATAGAACCCAAATTCCACACTGTGTATGATTGTAAGTGACCTGACGTGTTGAGTTGTTCTCAGGATATTTAGATGAGGTGTATAACTTTCTAATGTGCATGGTATGGGTCACTCAAAACTTATTCTTAATCAACCTAATTAATCATCAAGAATAGAAAAAGTAAGTGTGTCACTTCGAGCTAATTGATTTGTTCAACAATTCATCACTCAATTACTTCATAATTCAAATGTCTATTCTCAAAACTGCAAAACATGTGTTGGATAAATTGCTAGTATGATCTCATTGCAGGTTAAAGATTCAGAATGTAAAGAGAAAATTCCAAAAATATCAAAAACATTGAAAAATTCAAAAAACACCAAAAAGATTGTCATTTTAATATTTTTCTTCTGTGTTTTGGCAGATTAACATATGTTATTGATGTAGGAGTTGTTCATCAAGCAATATCTCATCCGATTGAGAACTTAATCTTTACATTAATGATAAATGCACATTATTGCCTGAGTTTTAATGTTTTTCTTTGAGTTGCAGGAACAGATTCCATTGCAGAAAAAGCTTCCACGCGACTTGAAGATGTTCCTGTTGAAGCCTGATTCCAGTCCAAAGATCTCCAAGTCAGTTTGCTGAGTGTTAAGAATCCTCCTCTTAATATCTCATACACAGATCCCGTTAACCTCTAAAGCAAAAGTTGAGGGGGAGTATTCTAAGTCAAAGGAGTCTTCGCATTCTACTTCAACCGTTGAAGAAGATCCTGTTGCTGATATATAGATTCACCGGAATCTATACTCTGCTTATTTCTTTCCATAGCCTCTGATGTTACTCAAAAGGGAGAGAAGGATGCAGATTGCTTGTTGAAAGACAAAGTTTTGATAGCATCATCTTAGGGGGAGTACTGTTGGGTCCTCTTGAAGATAATGCATACCAAAACTTTAAGTTGCTCTCTATGCTCGTCACATGAAGATTTAAGCTGATATGTCGGATTTGTAAAGTGTCATCTTAGGGGGAGTACTGTTGGGGTTATTTGAAGATGTCACTTTCCAAATATAAGCGAGTGAAGATATCGAGCATCATCACGAGCAAGCACGGGTGAAGACGTTCATTAATTGTATTTGTCTTAGAATATTTGTGTAATCGTTTCGTGCTTAAATGCGCGTTTGTGCTTAACTGCACGCTTTTAGGTTACTTTGTAAGGTGAATGGTATAGACTATAAATACCATCACCTAGGTCATTTGTTAGAGAGTTGCCTATTCTTGTTAGTCATATTCTCTTGTAACATCCATTGATCTAATACAATTCACCTATTCATATTATCATAATCTTCATCATACTTTGCATTGATCTTCATGAACATTCAAGCATCAATACGTCATTAGTGAGTTTCCGCATCACTGATTGCAAACAACATCATCAAACAATCTCAGATCTAGATCCAAGCTCGCTCCCTCTAGCACTATCACATTGCATTGCATATGTCTTTATTTTTAATGTGTGTGCTTTGTGTGTGCAGGCATATGGAATCTTTATTGACACATCAACATCCTTGTTAAACTTAAAAATTTCAAGAAATTTCAAGTTTAGGGGGAGAATAAAATTGAAGAAAAATATCTACAAAAATCCAAAAATATTTTGTTTTGAATAAGTGTGTTTTGAATGAACAAGATTACGTAGTATGAAAAGCAAAGGTATTGGATGTGTTAAAAACAAACCCAAGGTCTTGTAAATTGTTTTTACGAAATTGCTTCGGGATATAGAAAAATTGGTTGTGCAAAACATTTTTAAGAAAAATTGATTTTAATTGGAATTAATGATTATTGACTTGTTTAATGTTGTTTGATAATTAATATGACAAACATTCTTTTTAAGGATATCTTGCCTAATTAATATGTCGGAGAATGTTTGCAGGTGCAATAAATGCTGTTGAAAAAGTCAACAGATGAGAAAAAGTGAAGAAATTGCTCAAAGTGTTATAGTCGGGCAAAGATATCAGATACAACTGTACAGCCGGGTAAAGAACTGTTTTGCCGGGTAATGTTGTAAGTTGATACATGCCGGGTGATTGAGGAAAAGGTGAAGATATTATGACCACTGTACAGCCGGGCAAAGATCATGTCAAATACAGCCGGGTGAAGGTCATAGATATCAAGCCGGGTGACAAGTGTTCACTATGTTGCCGGGTAATGAAGAAGAAAGCATGTCAGGTGATATGGAAGACAACTATGTTGCCGTGTAATGAACAAATGCATGCCGTGTAATGAAGAAGGTTGCGTGTGAAGAAGGTTGCCGTGTGATGAAGAAAGCAAGCCGGATGAAGAAGGAAAGCAACTGTGTTGCCGGGTGATGAAGAAATATTGCCGGGTGATGTTTTGAAGATAACTATTCTGCCGGGTGATGAATAAAACCCATCAGGTGTAGTTGTTCCTAACCTTTACCCGTCACTACAGTGACTTACCCGTCTCTACAGTGCTTGACCCGTCAAGTGTGTTTCACATATTGGTGACTTGTCTTATGTACTTGACCCGTCACTACAGTACATGACCCGTCACTACAGGACTTGACCCGGCAAGGCTTATTGGGCCTATTTTATTTACCCGTCACTTTTGTTGACCCGGCACTTAAAGTTTGACCTAAATTTTTGACGATACAAAAGACCGCCTCTTCACAAACACTTATCATTTCACACATTCACTTTCACACAAATCCTCTGAACTTAAAATCGTCGTGTTATCATATTCAATCGTTTGCTCTGTAACAAGGTTGATCGATTGAATAAGGTAGTGATTAAGTGTTTTTGACCTAAATAGACCTGCAAATCAACCGTTAAAAAGAAAAACGATGATGAACAGTGTTTTGTGCATTGAATCGACACTTTGATTCTCTGTGTTAAAACCAAAATCGAATGTTGTTTTATGTACAAAATCTGTCGATCATCAACATTCAATCACTCATTTGCACTAAAACACCTTAAAATCAACTGAATCAAGTGAAATGGTCATAACTGTTAAAATCGCCATTGATGAACTTTGAAGCACTTACAAGTTAAACATCAAAATGATGAAGTATCTGTTTTAAAGTGATTAATACTTGTTAAAACTGAACCAAAACATGATAAACAATTTCATCATCAAAATGTCAAAAATTATGTCTTAAGTGATTAACTGTTAAAATTAAAACATGAAGTATAATCTTTAAAATTCAATGTTGTTTGATTAAAATGATGAAAATCAGGTTATTAGAACAATTTAGGATTTAAAATGATTATGTGAATGTTTTGCTTTCTAACTTTTATTCAAACACTTATGATAATTTTTGATATGTTTTAATGAAGAATCTAACACATTTGTCTTGTGTTGTGTTTTAACAGATGGAGAATCTCAAGTTTGAGCCTAAACACAATTTGGTAGCAGTTCTAGATGAATCTATCCCTGAAACAGAAGGTTACAGAGATATGATTAAGTTTCTCAAAAGGACTAAATATGTGTATGCTATGTGTGCCAAACCGGTCATATATGCAAGGGTGATTAAGAATTTTTGGAGGACTGCAGAAGTCATTAGAGATGATAATGGGGTTGCTGTGGTCAGAGGGAATATTTCTAGAGATATGGTGTTGACTGTTTCAGAAGAAGTCATTAGACATGCCCTGAGGATTGATGAAGATGAAGTTGGTATGATGGATGAGTTGACCATGGATGAATGCAAATCGTGTTTTGTTAATATGGGTCATCCACCTATATTTCCAAAATCACAGTTTTATAGGGCTAAGTTGGGAAAGAAGTATAAGTTGCTGTGTTATGTTGTACAGCAATGCATGTCCAGGAGGAGTGCAGGATTCGATAATTTCCCATCAGACATTGCTTCACCAATTGTTGCCATAGCAGAGAACAAGCCATTTAACATGTCGAGATGGATTATGAATGGCTTTGTATTTAACTTGGTGAAAGGGAAGAGGTTTAAGTTTCTCATGTACCCGAGATTCTTACAACTGATGATTAACATTGCCTATCCTATCATCAGAACCGAGGGTTATGCTGGAGGTATGCTATATACTGAGGACATGAACGATCTATCTTACCGAAAGATGAGTATCGGGAATGTGCCTGATGTGGAATTGTTTGACTATATGAGAGATATAGCCAACAATGAAGAAGATGTAGAAGGTATTTATCATCATATATCTCATGGAGAGATTGTTGATCCACAGGACCTAGTGGATGAGGTGCCTGACAATCTGTTGGATGATGACGAGTACTTTGCTCGTCATCCAGAAGATGAAGAAGAAGATGGTAATGATGATGGTGATAATGATGAGGATAGCAATAGTGATGATGAACATGATGTTGGTGGTGATGATGCTGAATCTGAATCTAATTCAGAGGAGGCTGAACCAATGGAGACTGAGACAGAGGAAACTGAGAATGTTGAGGTTATTGAGCCTATTGTGGTAGAAGAACCTGTTGAGGTTGCTTTGGTTGAAAAAGAAGTAGTGGCTGATATTCCAAAGGAGATCAATGTTCAGTATGTTAGACGAAAGAGATCAAAACCAGTGGTAGAAACTGAAGAGATTGATGTACTTCAGATTGCACAGGAGGTAGTGGCCGAAGCTGAAACTATGGCACAGATAGTTGAGGAAGCTGATGCTGGCGCTACTGATCCTATTACTGTTGATATTCCCACCACATCATCCCCATTTGCTGAAAACATTGGACAAGGTTTGGAGTCTTCACCAAATGTTGTGCCAAGTGTTGATCAAACAGAGAATGAGAAGCGAATTGCAGAATTAGAAGATATGGTTGCAAAGTTGATTGAAGCGAATGATTTGTTGAAAGCTTCAAATGAACGGAAAAAGAAAAGATTTGATGAATACTGGGATATACACAATCAGAATTTGAAAACCTTCAAGAAATTGGATGAGGATCATGTGAAGCTTGTTGATGAACATGTGAAGTTGAAGGACGATTATGAAAAACTGAAAGAAGAATATGAGAACCTAAAGTATGATTATACTGAGGTCAAAGCTGAATGCAATACGTTGGAGGCCGAGAAAGAAATGTTGGAGAAAGAATTAGAGGAGACAAAACCGAAGAAAGCTGGCTCATCATCAGATAAAGATTTTTCTGAAGAAGTAATGGAAGTGACTGAATCGCATGTGCCAAAAGTTTATCTGACCAGAGCTCGAGGCACTACGAATGTTGGCATTAGGGTGGAATCACCAATCATCATTCCCGATGAAGCTGTTGCTGAAACTGTCATCTCTGACAAAGCTGAGGGAAAAAGAAAGATAGATGCGATACCTGAGATATTTGGTGATGAAGGAAGTTCGAAAAAGACTAAGATTGATGAAACAGTGCAGATTGAGCCGATTCAATCTGTAGCTTGGTTGAGACTGAGAATGTGACTGAAGCTGAGATTGCTAAATCAGGTCAGATTGAGCCGATTCAATCTGATTCTGTAGCTGAAACTGAAGTGTTTGTTGTTGATAGTGAAAAAGAAGTTGGTTCTGAGGAAACAGTTCAGATTGAGCCGATTCAATCTGAAGCTGTGGATATGCCTGAAATTGTATCTGAAGTTGCAAGTCAGTTTGAGCCGGTTCAAACTGACAATGCACCTATGATTGAAGCGTTGGATGACTTAGATGAAATAGACTTTACTGAATCTGAAGATGAAGCTGAGCCAGTACCGAATGTTGTTGAAGAGATACCGGATGATTTGGATCAAAGATTTGCTTATCTCGAGAAAATGAAGTACAATTCTGTGTTTTTGAATGGTTTGACTGTGAGTCAGATAAATGAAGAGTATGAGAAGTGCATGATTGCTCAAGACAAAGCTGAAGCTGATAAGAAAGAGTTTGTGATTGAGATGGGAGAATGGACACCAATGCAAGAAAGCCTAAACATAGAAGATTAGCCTCCGACTGAGCTTTATCATCAAAATCCAGATGAAATGACTGCTTCGAATATGCGTAGTTGGCTGAGTTCAAGAAATTATCCATACAAGACTTTGCAGAGGTTAAAATCTGAATCTTTGAGGAAAATTGTTGTTAGTTTTATGAAAACGGAGAAAATGTACAACAGGATGTTTTACTTGGACTACAACAATCCTCAGTATTTCGAGTTGACGAAAAGATTCAAAGTTCTTGGACCGAAGGAGATTCCGGTGATGGCGTTACCTGAAGATGCTCACAAAAAGAGGCACGAATTGATTGATATGTTTCCTAGCGAAGTTAAAGCATACAACATACCAATGAATGTTAGAGAATCTTGGCATAAGTCAGCAACAGCAGGTGACGTGGTGAGGTCACTGCTGAGTAAAGGACAGTCAATTGCTGAGTTACTTGATTCAATGATTGTGCCTGAAAAGAACAAGAAAGTAAAGATCATAGCATGGAAATACGACGAAGTATTTGATGCTTTTATGATTAAGAGAGTGAATGGTTTATGTGATGTATACCATTACTTCTCGAGCATCTTTAAACTGGAAGTTCAAGACTTAAAGGAGCTGCACAAACTAAGGTTGATAAATCACACGCATGCTGAGCGTGGTGATAAATGTGTGATGCTTCTTGATGCCGGTATTGCTAGACCACCGAAGTTTCTGGATTTTAGAGGCCAACAAGAAGATTCAGTATATATGCAAGCAAAGAAAGAAAGAAAGAAAAAGAAATTGGTTGTGACTGAAGATATGTATCTTGAAGAATTTTCCGATGAATACTTTGACAAAGTGACGGATCCTGGACTGAAAGTGATTGATGGAACTCAGATGACGAAGCCTATACTTAGAGTGTTTGACAATCAAGAAACATTTGAGTTGAAGCTGGTTAGAAATTTGGATGATTGGGACAAAGACATGATCACACTTTTTAGTACTTTTCAGTTGAAGCTACTACATCCGTCATACATAGACTTTTTGAGGAGCTACAGAATGGAGAAGTGTAAGGATAAACTAGCTGAAGCTGATAGGAAGTTATTTGTGGTAATGATTGAAGTAATAACTGCTGCAACTGAAAAGATACGTGTGAGAAAGGCATTGCTGAACTCTAATCTCGTGAGGGTTGATTTGCCAGAGATAGAGTATATGAGGATATCCAGAAAAGGAACCTTGGAGGTGAAAGTCAAAGGCCAAGAGATGCCATTCGAATTTTATGCTAATATTGACTTTGCAGGTTTAAATTTGGATTCGCTCAAACGTATGAATGCCTGCCCAATTCTGACAAATGAGTCCAAGCCGAGACAAGCTAAGATCGTTGAAAAGTTCAAGTCCTGTATTGAAGAAGCATTGAAGGAACAAGAAGAGTATAAAGGACGAGAGTTGCTGAATGTCAAAGATGAACCGGAAGATTGGTAGAAAAAGATTGATGCTGATCAAAGATGAAAAAGATTGAAGATTTTGCTGAAGATCCAAAGATAAATCTTAGGGGGAGTACTGTTAGGGCTATTTCCTTTGTTTAAGATTTACTTTGTATTTTGTTTATATGTTTGTAAATAGTTTAGGGTCTATTTTGTTATATTCCTTAAACTTGTAATTGTTGCTATAAGCATGTAGTGAGAGAGTGTTAGGAGGGAGGCTAGATCACTTTTACACTGTTAGAGAGAGAATTAACTGTGTGTGATTTTGTTTCTCCTGCACTTGTACTACGAATTGCTTTGATCATCAATATACAAAGAGAATTATTAGTATGAATTGTGTTTGTGATTGAGCTGTTTGTTTGTGCGTGTTATTCTGATCATTTGAGTGATATTAACGATCCAACTGAACCTATCATTCTGTCAGTAAACCGGATTACTAACAGTCCTCCTGAAATGTTCATGCACTCATTAACAAATTAGTTAGAAAGGGGAACCCAGGCCAGCGTAGTCCTGGGCATTCCGTTTTTATCAGCATAGTACACCTGTTTAAACTCACAACGAGTTTTTGTATCACTTATCTTTTCCTCTTTCTTTTTAATTTGCCAAATTTGTTTAGGTTCAAACATTTTCGATTTGAAAGAGTTAAATTTGGAAATCATTTCTGTTTAAGCCCCTAGGAAAAAGAATTTTGTTTTGGTGATGTTGTCACATTCATCTTTGAATCATGAGAAATCGGCTTCACATGAGAAGGTAGGGATGGAATGTTCGTCATCCGACCATTCAAAGATGTATGATTCTTAACCTGAAATTCAGAGAAACAAACCTGGTTACCTTTACCATGTCGAGGATTCCTTATAGACTCTGATCCGGTGAAGCAATTTGTTTTGCTTTTACCGTCTGAAGCATGTCCTTTTGGGCATTTCTTGAGCACTTGATCAACCTTTCCACACTTGAAGCAAGCCTTGAATGGCTTTTGATGCTTGATTGGCCCGTGTGGAGCAGCTGGGGGTGGGGCTTGCTTTGAACTTGAAGTAACTTGTTTGAAGACTTGTGGCTTCTTATGTTGAGTTGTGGGTGGTTGCCTAATTTTTCTTTTGCTTTGTTGAATGGGAGATGAGATCTTCACTTGCTTGTTCTCAAGTCTTTTACAAACTTGAGATATGATGGACAGAGGTGAAGGCTTTTTCTTTTGAGCTTTTGATGGATGGCTTGCCTGTTTTGCAGCTGGGACTGAGATCCGGATTTGTCTTGATTCAGGTTTTGGAAGCATTTCAGATTTGAGAGTTGCAGATGACATCTTGATCGTTGAATCTCTATGACTCTCTTTTGTCTTTGATTCATCATCTGAACTTGTCCAGTCTTCAATGAGTACCTCTGCTTCCAACGGATCTTGATTGATGGGAATTGAGTGTGTTGATGTGATCGGAGCTTGATGATTAGGTGATGATAGTTCTAGAGACGAACTGAGCTTGGATCTAGATCTGAGATTGTTTGGGGATGTTGATTGCAATCAGTGATGCGGAAACTCACTGATCACGTATTGATGCTTGAATGTTCATGAAGATCAATGCAAAGTATGATGAGATTGATGATAATATGAATAGGTGAATTGTATTAGATCAATGTGAAGGTTACAAGGGATATGGAATGAAATGTAGGCAACTCACACATAACAAATGACCTAGGTGATGGTATTTATAGTCTATACCATTCACCTTACAATGTAACCTAACCACGTGCAGTTAAACACAAACGCGCATTTAAGCACGAAACGATTACACAAATATTCTAAGACAAATACAATTAATGAACGTCTTCACCCGCGCTTGCTCGTGATGATGCTCGATATCTTCACTCGCTTATATTTGGAAAGTGACATCTTCAAATAACCCCAACAGTACTCCCCTAAGATGACACTTTACAAATCCGACATATCAGCTTAAATCTTCATGTTGCGAGCATAGAGAGCAACTTAAAGTTTTGGTATGCATTATCTTCAAGAGGACCCAACAGTACTCCCCCTAAGATGATGCTGCCAAAACTCTGTCTTTCAACAAGCAATCTGCATCCTTCTCTCCCTTTTGAGTAACATCAGAGACTATGGAAAGAAAAAAGCAGAGAGTAGATTCCGGTGAATCTATATATCAGCAACGGGATCTTCTTCAACGGTTGAAGTAGAATTAGAAGACTTCTTTGACTTAGAATACTCCCCCTCAACTTTTTCTCTAGAGGTTAATGGGATCTGTGTATGAGATATTAAGAGGAGGATTCTTAACACTCGGCAATCTGACTTGGAGATCTTTGGACTGGAATCAGGCTTGAACAGGAACATCTTCAAGTCGCGTGGACGTTTGTTCTACAATGGAAACTGTTCCTGCAACTCAAAGAAAAACATTAAAACTCAGGCAATAATGTGCATTTATCATCAATGTAAAAGATTAAGTTCTCAATCGGATGAGATATTGCTTGATGAACAACTCCTATATCAATAACACATGTTAAACTGTCAACACAAAAGAAAAATATTAAAATGACAATCTTTTTGGTGTTTTTGAATTTTTCAATGTTTTTGATATTTTTGGAATTTTCTCTTTACATTCTGAATCTTTAACCTGCAATGAGATCATACCAGCAATGAATCCAACACATATTTTGAATTGTGAAGTAATTGAGTGATGAACTGTTGAACAAATCAATTAGCTGGAAGTGACACACTTACTTTTTCTATTCTTGATGATCAATTAGGTTGATTAGGAATAAGTTTTGAGTGACCCATACCTTGCACATTAGAAAGTTATACACTTCATCTAAATAACCCGAGAACACCTCAACACGTCAGGTCACTTACAATCATAAACAGTGTGGAATTTGGGTTCTATTTGGATTTGGTCCACTTTGGGACTTCTTTTGAATTCCTTTTTGGAATTTTTCTTTTTCCTATTGTTCCCCTTGTGAACCTTCTGAATTCCGTTTTGGAATTTGTTTGGTGACGGTCCACATTTGGGACTCTTTTTGTTCCATTTGGAATCTTTTGCTGCATCTTGAAGCTCAAAAGAGACTTCATGTGAGACTTCAGGTCTGTGGATACCACAACAAAGAAGCTCACGATGCGGTTCATCACACTGAACAGATTGCATTGTTACCCGATGTATATTGGATGCTTCACTAGATATTTATTTGATTTGTATAAACGTTTCACATGCACTAAATATGTTTCAACCACAAAAACTCATTAGAATTTAGTTAAATCATCAAAGAATATACTTGTTCAGTATAATTGTCTGAGCTGTCTCGCACATCAATTTTCACGCTTCAGTCTTTATTGTTTAAAAATGATGTGTCGAATAACTCCAGTGTATCTATCATTTCTCATGTACGTGCAAGTAGATTCAACATTTTTTTTTGGATATTTTTTTTTGATTTTATCATTTTTTTTATTTCAATGGTTTTCTCCCTCTAAACTTTAAATTTCTACGAAAATTGAAAGTTTAATGAAAAGAAAATGGCAGATATGTTATCAACGTATGAAGAATGCATGCAATATACTTAATCTAAACAGACGAAATGAAACATCGGTTGTTTCTTGCACTGCCATCATTGTTTGATTTTTGAAAATGTTTTTTTTTTTAAATTCCTGCAATGATTCCTTTTTGTTTCCAACTCCATTTGGTGTCAGTTGCATCGAAAACATCATGAACAAGATTCGGTATCTTGTCATGATAAGGGATCAGCCACGGTCTTCTTTTCTTTGTTTGACCGGCCTCCATAACTGTCCCTAACACACTAACAAATTAGTTAGAGGTAATGACCCAAACCATTTCGGTTTTGGGTCGTCCAAATTCATCAACATATGAGATATTCTCATAAGTGCAAGGAGTACCTTCAGGTGGTGGTTTTGATGATACAATGTAATTTGTACCTTCATCTTCTTTCATGGATTGTTTGTCAAAAGAGTAATTATAGTCATTTTCAAATAGATTGTGAATTTCATTTAAAAACAGGTTTTGTTGACTATATTTCTTATTCAAAGATTAATTCACTATTGGAATCATTTTATCATTTAAATCATGATTTCTCTTTTTGTTTATGACAAACTTTGGTGTCCATGAATCATTGACATGTTGATTTTCATCAAACGAATGTCTATGATTAGATCTTTTAAAGTTAGAAAAATACCTGGAAGGGTATGCACATGATGAACTTCTTTGGACTGACCTTCTCGGCTTGTAGTAGCACTCGGATGTGTTGTGATTTACCATGTCACAGAAAGAACAGTACTTGTTGTAGTAACATTCCATTGTGTCGTGGTTGTACATCTGACAGTTGGTGCAGTACTTGTTGTAGCAGCATTCCGTTGTCGTGTGATTGTACATCTCACATATCTCGCAGTACTTCTGATGAGCCTTGAAGGGAGACTTCTTTCTTTGCTTCTGAGAAGCTTTTGCAGTTGAAGCATGTTGATTCTGATGAGCTTTGACCTTTGAATCTTGTTGAAGCTTGCTTGAAGAAGCTGGAGTCTTGAACTTGTTGGCTTTTGAACCATATGGAAAGACACCTTGACTGTAGATACAATCTGAGATATGATGAGTTTCAGAGTCACAGGTTAAATAGTAGATGTTACTGTTTGAATCACTCGGGGATTCAGAATCTTGAGACTTTGTAGTAGAAGGAGTATGTGGTGTAGAATCAGATGAAGTGGCCTTTGTCTTGTTCTTCTTGGCTTTGCTTTTCTTTCTTCTAACCTTCTTCTTCTTCTTCTTCTTTGACTGATCCTCTTGTGTCTTTTCTTCTTCTTCTTGAGAAGATAGTGATCCAACAATTCCGGTTGGCACTAATCCCTCTTTTTCTTGTTCGGATGACTTTGTTTTTTCAGCTTCTTCTTTGATTTTCACAAGATCAGATTGTGATCTGTTCAGTTTGTCAGTAAGCTCCATGAGTTGAACATTCAGATGATGCTTTTCAGTAAGCATTGAATCAACATTCTGTGTAAGAGATTTAAATATGTCTTCACACAGTTTGTGATCTTCTTGAAGACTTTTGAATTTCTCTTGTTCTTCTTGCAGCTTGGTTTTGAGAATGTTGTTCTCTGAATTAAACATCTCAGACAATTTCTTCAACTTTAGAATCTATTCTTGCAAATCTTTGATCACACTGGATGAGTGTTCATTTGATTTTGCAGCTTCATTCTTGACATTCATTGCTTCTCTTTCACTTTTCCTTAGTGACTCTTCGAGAGATGTGATTCTTTGATCAGATATTTCGTGTTGTTCTTTCAGATTCTTGTGCATTTGCTCTTCCTTCTTGAGTTTATCACAAATCTTGAAAGAGTATATTCTGTAGTGTTCAACTTGTTGAAAACATTCTTTGGTGCACATCTTTTCTCTGACTTCAATTGGCATTTCAACATAAGAACTGTTCACATCTTTCTCGGTTTCCTTTTCAGAAATCAGTCTCTTTATTTCTGAATTCAATTGAGCAAAAACGATTACACAAATATTCTAAGACAAATACAATTAATGAACGTCTTCACCCGTGCTTGCTCGTGATGATGCTCGATATCTTCACTCGCTTATATTTGGAATGTGACATCTTCAAATAACCCCAACAGTACTCCCCCTAAGATGACACTTTACAAATCTGACATATCAGCTTAAATCTTCATGTGGCGAGTATAGAGAGCAACTTAAAGTTTTGGTATGCATTATCTTCAAGAGGACCCAACAGTGCTCCCCCTAAGATGATGCTGCCAGAACTCTGTCTTTCAACAAGCAATTTGCATCCTTCTCTCCCTTTTAGAGTAACATCAGAGGCTATGGAAAGAAATAAGCAGAGAGTAGATTCCGGTGAATCTATATATCAGCAACGGGATCTTCTTCAACGGTTGAAGTAGATTGCGAAGACTTCTTTGACTTAGAATACTCCCCCTCAACTTTTTCTTTAGAGTTTAACAGGATCTGTGTATGAGATATTAAGAATAGGATTCTTAACACTCAGCAATCTGACTTGGAGATCTCTGGACTGGAATCAGGCATGAACAGGAACATCTTCAAGTCGCGTGGAAGCTTGTTCTGCATTGGAAACTGTTCCTGCAACTCAAAGAAAAACATTAAAACTCAGGCAATAATGTGCATTTATCATCAATGTAAAGATTAAGTTCTCAACCGGATGAGATATTGCTCGATGAACAACTCCTACATCAATAACACATGTTAAACTGCCAACACAAAAGAAAAAGATTAAAATGACAATCTTTTTGGTGTTTTTTGAATTTTTTAATGTTTTTGATATTTTTTGGAATTTTCTCTTTACATTTACGAATCTTTAACCTGCAATGAGATCATACCAGCAATTTATCCAACACATGTTTTGTAATTTTCAGAATAGACATTTGAATTGTGAAGTAATTGAGTGATGAATTGTTGAACAAATCATTAGCTCGAAGTGACACACTTACTTTTTCTATTCTTGATGATCAGTTATATTGATTAAGAATAAGTTTTGAGTGACCCATACCTTGCACATTAGAAAGTTATACACTTCATCTAAATAACCCGAGAACAACTCAACACGTCAAGTCACTTACAATCATAAACAGTGTGGAATTTGGGTTCTATTGGATTTGGTCCACTCTGGGACTTCTTTTGAATTCCTTTTTGGAATTTTTCTTTTTGCCTATGTTCCCCTTGGGAATCTTCTGAATTCCATTTTGGAATTTGTTTGGTGACGGTCCACATTTGGGACTCTTTTTGTTCCATTTTGGAATCTTTTGCTGCATCTTGGAGCTCAAAAGAGACTTCCTGTGAGACTTCAGGTCTGTGGATACCACAACAAAGAAGCTCACGATGCGGTTCATCACACTGAATAGATTGCATCGTTACCCGATGTAAATAAGTTGTTTCACAAGATATCTATTTGATTTGTATAAACAATACACATGCACTTGATATGTTTCAACCACAAACACTTATTAGAATTTAGTTAAATCATCATAGAATGTACTTGTTCAGTATAATTGTCTGAGCCATCTCGCACATCAATTTTCACGCTTCAGTCTTTATTGTTTAAAATGATGCGTTGAATAATTCTAGTGTACTATCATTTCTCATGTGCGTGCAAGTAGATTCAACATATTTTTGGATTTTTCTGATTTTATCAAATTTTTTTTAATAATGATTTCTCCCCCTAAACTTTTCAATTTCTAGGAAAATTGAAAGTTTAAAGAAGAGAAAATTGCAGATATGTTATCAACGTATGAAGAGTGCATGCAATATACTTAATCTAAACAGACGAAATGAAACATCGGTTGTTTCTTGCACTGCCATCATTGTTTGATTTTTGAAAATGTTTTAAAAAATTCCTGCAATGATTCCTTTTTGTTTCCAACTCCATTTGGTGTCAGTTGCATCGAAAGCATCATGAACAAGATTCGGTATCTTATCATGATAAGGGATCAGCCACAGTCTTCTTTTCTTTGTTTGACCGGCCTCCATAACTGTCCCTAACACACTAACAAATTAGTTAGAGGTAATGACCCAAACCATTTGGGTTTTGAGTCGTCCAAATTCATCAACATATGAGAGATTCTCATAACTGCAAGGAGTACCTTCAGGTGGTGGTTTTGATGATACAATGTAATTTGTAACTTCATCTTCTTTCATGGATTGTTTGTCAAAAGAGTAATTATAGTCATTTTCAAACAAATTGTTAATTTCTTTTACAAACAGGTTTTGTTGACTATATTTCTTATTCAAAGATTGATTCACTATTGGAATCATTTTATCATTTAAATGATTATTTCCCTTTTTGTTTTTGACAAACTTTGGTGTCCATGAATCATTGACATGTTGATTTTCATCAATAGAATGTCTATGATGAGATCTTTTAAAGTTAGAAACGTACCTGAAAGGGTATGCACGTGATGAACTTCTTTGGACTGACCTTCTCGGTTTGTAGTAGCACTCGGATGTGTTGTGATTTACCATGTCACAAAAGGAACAGTACTTGTTGTAGTAACATTCCATTGTGTCGTGGTTGTACATCTGACAGTTGATGCAATACTTGTTGTAGCAGCATTCTGATGTCATGTGATTGTACATCTCACATATCTCGCAATACTTCTGATGAGCCTTGAAGGGAGACTTCTTTCCTTTCTTTTGAGAAGTCTTTGTTGTTGAAGATTGTTGTTTCTGAGAAGCTTTGGCATTAGAGTCTTGTTGAAGCTTGATTGAAGAAGTTGGAGTCTTGAACTTGTCACCTTTTGACCCATAAGGAAAGACACCTTGACTGTAGATACAATCAGAGATATGGTGAGTTTCAAAGTCACAGATTAAACAGTAGACATCACTGTTTGAATCACTCGGGGATTCGAAATCTTGAGACTTTGTAGTAGAAGGAGTATGTGGTGTAGAATCAGATGAAGTGGCCTTTGTCTTGTTCTTCTTGGCTTTGCTTTTCTTTCTTCTAACCTTCTTCTTCTTCTTCTTCTTCTGACTGATCCTCTTGTGTCTTTTCTTCTTCTTCTTGAGAAGATAGTGATCCAACAATTCCGGTTGGCACTAATCCCTCTTTTTCTTGTTCGGATGACTTTGTTTTTTCAGCTTCTTCTTTGATTTTCACAAGATCAGATTGTGATCTGTTCAGTTTGTCAGTAAGCTCAATGAGTTGAACATTCAGATGATGCTTTTCGGTAAGCATTGAATCAACATTCTGTGTAAGAGATTTAAATCTGTCTTCACACAGTTTGTGATCTTCTTGAAGACTTTTGAATTTCTCTTGTTCTTCTTGCAGCTTGGTTTTGAGAATGTTGTTCTCTAAATTAAACATCTCAGACAATTTCTTCAACTTTAGAATCTCTTCTTGCAAATCTTTGATCACACTGGATGAGTGTTCATTTGATTTTGCAGCTTCATTCTTGACATTCATTGCTTCTCTTTCACTTTTCTTGAGTGACTCTTCGAGAGATGTGATTCTTTGATCAGATATTTCGTGTTGTTCTTTCAGATTCTTGTGCATTTGCTCTTCCTTCTTGAGTTTATCACAAATCTTGAAAGAGTATATTCTGTAGTGTTCAACTTGTTGAAAACATTCTTTGGTGCACATCTTTTCTCTGACTTCAATTGGCATTTCAACATAAGAACTGTTCACATCTTTCTCGGTTTCCTTTTCAGACATCAGTCTCTTTATTTCTGAATTCAATTGAGCAATTGTCTCATCTTGCTTTGCAATGGTTTCAGACAAGTTGCTAATTTCTTCATCTTTCTTTTCAATCTCTTGAATGGAAACAACATCATTGTTGTCACACCCCCAAATTCCACTAACGGAGTTTTACCGTTAGGAGTGTGACAAACCAGGATCTCAGTCATTAGTTACACCAAACGACGTATATGATTTTGAAAAGTAACGTATTGCATTAAGTAATAAAATTTAAATAAAAGTTTTACAATAAATGCGGAAGCGTAAACAGTAAATGAGAATCTTTTATGTAAAATATTATAATATTTGAATGTAAAAATGCAAATACAATAAGTAAAGTTATTTTCTGAAATCAGTGCGACCAATGAATGAATGCCCTATCCGTGAGTGTGATCTTGACAACCTGAGATAAACATGCTAAAGTGTGTCAACATAAAGTTGGTGAGTTCACAGGTTTATAAAACTAGAAAGTAAGTTCCAAATGAAGATTCAGTAATACCCTTAGTATATCAAGTAGTTAGCTAGACTACTATGCATGCTACACTAGTGTACGAAAGTGTTTACGACCGAAGCTGACAGCAATGTAAAGAAATGAACGCCTCAAGCCAATGTCTCCCAGACACGGTAAATGATAGGACAATTAAACACCCGTTCGACCTCCAGTCGTGCTGGCGCGACCAGCCCGGATGGGGTTTGTCAAACCCAGTAGTACTACTCAAAATTTCCTCGCTTTGCAATATAATTAACGGTCAAAACGTAAGGCAAAAGTACTGACACTAGGTACGCATGTGATCATACTAAGAACCAAGTTTGTAAAAGAAAGTAATTACAGCATGTTATCTCCCCCAAAAAGAGTAAAAGTAAAAGTAAAAGGGGCCGTGAAACTCACCTTAGGTTGCGCAATAATAAATAATAGCAATGCAATCGATAAATGTGTTAGGTCACTCAACGACCTATATATAGTAATCCTTGGTTATTTTAAGTTCTAATAAAGTACTCGTATGGTTTCGTATTGCCGACTCGGTTTCGTACCCAAAAATAAAAGTAAATAAAATGATTTTATAAAATAGGTTTTGTCACGTGAAACAGACTAAACTATTTAGATTATTATTTTAAGAGATCCTGTTTGTCAAACACATATCTTACTTTTACACAACTTAACAACAAAACACATATAATTGCATATATACTCACATATATAAATAACATCTTTCTGCTTATACCACACCATGCATTAATATACTAAACACAACATGCGCATCAGTAACATGCATGGTATATCCATATAAAACTCATGCATTCATAATCACACCATTGGTATATATAACTCATAAATTCATCTTTAAATCATGATATTTTTAACAATCTCATAAGAACACACATATAAACATACACTTTCCCATATACATATTTCACATGTCGACACTTACATTCACGCATACATATTGATTCATCTACACTGCTAATTCATGATCCCACATTCATCAATTTAATCCTAAAACTTCTTCACATAATATATACATATACGTACACATGAACTTGGTCCCGAATCACAAGCCGACACGTACATATACATATATACAAACACATTACGATGGATATATACACATTATCCTCATGTCTACACACTTAGTAATCATACGAGCAAATACATGCATATATACATACAATTTCACACTACATCACACATACATGTACACATATATATAGTTGCATATATACATCCTTATAGATACTGTAAAACACACACATATATACATGCTCCTATGTATATATACACACACACCGAATCAGTTTACTTTTGTCCAAACCGTACCCGAAACGAAACCGAAACGGACCGAATTGAAACAACGAAACGAAATAACGCATACGTACCGAAACAAATACATGAAGATTCACCGTAGGGATGGTGACCGGGGGTGACGGAGACAGTGACCAGAACTGCGATGGAGGTGGAGGCGATGCGCCATGACAGGAACCGGTAGTTGTAGTGGTCACAGGAAGCTCCGAGTGATCGTCGGTGATGGTTGCTAGCTTGCCCGAGAATGACGACAAAGAAGGTGGTGGTTTACTGATGGTTGCACGGTGACATGGTGGTGGAAGCGATGGTTGCAACGAATAGGCAGCCAACATGATACAGCTGGAGTTGTTGTGGTGTTCTACGGTTGTTACGTTAGTTGTCGGGGCTTGAAGACGACAGAACGTAGGCGAAGGAGGTGAACGGCGGCTGATATCGATTAGGTTTTGTGTGTTTGTTTGTCGAGATTTTAAAAAAGAAAGAAAGTGACGGGTTGTGAGGGAGGGTGGGTTGGGTAATTGATTTGAAATTTAATTAAATTGCTAATTGGTCCCTCAAGTTTTAGGTTTATTAACTTGTTTTCAAAGTTACTTTTACTAACTTTTAGTTTATTACAATTTGAACTTAAACTTTTTAACAATTATAATTTATGGAAAACATCCCGCCAATACTTGATAATTTTGCGAGTCGTGTAAACTAGAAACTTTCTGAATTACTATTCGTTTAGTGTTACTCGTTATAATTCCAATAATTCCTCGAATTATTAACGTGTATTAATTATTACATAATTAATGATTTCAATCAAGTGTAGCATGTATACAAAGATTATTTAATTAGCGGATTTAACAGAATTTAGAATAGTCAGGTTAACGGTGTTAACCTGAAAATGTCGGGTGTCACAATTGTTTTCACTCCAATCATACTCTTCTTCTTCTTGATTTTCATGAGAACCTACTTGACTCACAAGAGCAAGTTTTGTGCGTTCATGAAAGTCTCTTCTCTTTTGATCACAAGCTTTGGCTACTTGAAGATATGTTTTTTCAAACATGTGATTGAATTTTGTAATAAATTCATTGATATCTTGTCTTTTATTTTCTTCTCGGATCACGGGTAACATGCCCGTTGACATTTTTCTTGAATTTTCAAAGTGATTTTGATAATTTTTCTGGGAAGTCATGGTGGCTAAAAATGACTAATTTGAAATTTTTTTTTTTTTTACTGTTGAGTCGGGTCAAACTTGGGACGGGTCAACAATTGAGACAGGTCACTATTTGGACGGGTTAACATAGTTGGGACGGTTGAACAGTTGAGACGGGTCACTGTTTGGACGTGTCAACAACTTGGGACGGCTGAACAGTGTCTTCACCCGGCAGAACAGTGTTTTCACTCGTCTGAATAGTGTTTTCACCCAGCTGAACAGTGTTTTTACCCGGCTGAACACTTCACGCGGCTGAACAGTACTTCACCCGGCTGAACAGTGTTTTCACCCGGCTGAACAGTGTTTTCACCCGTCTGAATAGTGTTTTCACCCGGCTGAATAGTGTTTTTCTTCTTTCACCCGGCTGAACAGTGTCAAGTACTGTGGAGACGGGTCATGCACTGTAGAGACGTTTCAACCTTTGTTGTAGCAACACTTAGGAAAATTTCCTTAAATCAATCACTTAATTCTTCAATTCTTCTTCAGATTACGCTACTTTTCTGGGCAAATGTTAATCACTTCTTCAAATCTTCATATCAGATTGACTTTTCAAAGTCAAAATTGTGATGAACACAAGATCAATTCTTCAATTTTTGTTGTTTTTGTTCAATTCAATACTCGTATTAGCTAAGGAATGATGTTGCTAACAATCCTTCAAAGTATTACACCTTGAAACAAGCTAAATCTCACTCAAATCTGGGTTTTTTGTGATGAACACAACTAGTGGGTTTTGACAAAAATGACAAAATATGGATTGAAATCAACAAATCTGAATGGTTTGATCATGAACGAGGCTTAGGATTATGATTTCTAAGATATCTCAATCATCAATTTCTCAATATCATCAACAAATTCCAGATCTCAAATTTTGAGCAGTGAATATGACGAACATGAACAGTTTCTTCAAAAACACAATCAAATCTTCACCAATTGATCTCAAACTTTGCAGTTCTTTACACAAACATGAATCAAAGCTAATGGTAGCTAAAATTCCATCAATAACAACAACAATCAAAGATCACCCAACAGCTCTGATACCAATTGATAGTTCTAGAGACGAACCGAGCTTGGATCTAGATCTGAGATTGTTTGGGGATGTTGTTTGCAATCAGTGATGCGGAAACTCACTGATCACGTATTGATGCTTGAATGTTCATGAAGATCAATGCAAAGTATGATGAAGATGATGATAATATGAATAGGTGAATTGTATTAGATTAATAGAGAGGTTACAAAGGATATGGAATGAAATGTAGGCAACTCACACATAACAAATGACCTAGGTGATGGTATTTATAGTCTATACCATTCACCTTACAATGTAACTTAACCACGTGCAGTTAAGCACAAACGCGCATTTAAGCACGAAACGATTACACAAATATTCTAAGACAAATACAATTAATGAACGTCTTCACCCGCGCTTACTCGTGATGATGCTCGATATCTTCACTCGCTTATATTTGGAAAGTGACATCTTCAAATAACCCCAACAGGTGATTCATGGATTAACTCTTCCTTCTCATTCCTAACAGGCTCAAACGTAGGAATTTCACCTGCTTTAAACTTATCAAAGAAATTAGAAGTAACAACCGTTATAGGATTAGAAATAACAGGAACTGAGCAATCATTAGCTTGACTGTCAGTACCCGTTTTACTATATCCCATACTAGTCGAAGAATCATAATCATCTCGCACCTCCTTCAAATTAACTCCCTCTAGACTTGCATGCAAACTGTTAGATTCATTTTGTATAATCTCTTGAATCAACTCATTTGATGGATGAGGAATTGGTGTAGGAGAATAATAGAAAGTACTAGGTGGAGGATATAGTTGTGCATCATTTTTATAACCCATCCCAGTCTTAATTCTAGCCCCCCTTTGTTTCTTCCATAACTCCTCCCTTTTCATGCTTGCAATTGTCCATTGTTCCATTTTATTTTTGAGCTTTCTTGTTTCAAATTCAGCAAGCGTGACTTGTTCATTCAAATAATTTATTTCACAGTTCTTTTCCAAAAGCGTTCTTTTTAAATGTTCAATTTCTTTCAAAGTTTCTCTTAATTTGACAAAATATTTTGATTCATTCACTTTAAGCTCTTTGTTGATTTTCTTTAATTCGTTTTCATTTGACATTAACAATTTATTAGCTTTATATATGCCAATCAAACCAATTTTGCATGCAGAGGAGCACATATCTTCAATAACTTCATAAGGAAGACCAATTACAAGTTTTTCAGCAGCAAGAGCACGGTCACACTGGCAATAAGGGGTTCTCCTTTTGAACTCATCCACAACTTCAAGCTTGGCCTTCTTGATCATAGCTTCCATGTTCAGCTTTGATTCTTCAGCATTATCAACATTCTTCACCTCATGATCAACAGTAGCAAAAACCCTCATTTCTTTCTTGTCATCAGCTTCACAAACCAATCCAGACTGAATTATCTCTTCCTGACCCAGATGTCCTTGAACAATAACATCTGTTTGAACTTCAGTTTTTACACCAGCTTCACGATCAATACCATCTCCAACTTCTTCATCCCTTACCACTTTCAACTCATCAACAACCTCATCAGAATTTTCACCATCTTCACAATAGAATTCTTTGAAAGGATCGAAGCAATCAATATAGTTATCATCATGAGAAGACACCTCAACAATTTCAGCAATTAAAGCATGATTGATTTCTTCCTTTGCTTTCAGCATCTCTTCATCCTCTGCTTCCTTCTTTCCTTCATCATTTTTCTCATCTTTATCATCAAAATATTTTAATATGTCCATCACCTCCACCAGTTTGTAATCAGTAAATCCTCTTTCTCTTCTAATCGATTTTCCATGTGAACTCCACTCTGGTGGGAGAGAATCAAGCAATTTCTGAACCCGTTCATGATTTTCAAGTTCTGGATCATGCTTTTTCAGGTTATTTGCCACCATCACAAATCGATCGAGAAACGCTGGCATCCTTTCATTCTTTAAAACTGCAAAATTATCAAACCGGCTTTGTGCCATTGTGAGATCATCAGATTCGAAGGATTGAAAAAGTTCTGCATAAGCCATTTTTTTTAATCGAAAACCCGTTTAAAATTTGGCCTAAAAATAATTTTTAGAAAGTCCCGGCTACTGACAAAACTATTTCAACCTAAATGAAAAATTTTGGCCCAGAGATTGACAAAAATAAACACCCGGCCATTGACATCACTTTTCAAAATTTAATGACCAGTTTAATGAAAACGCCCATAAAATTTTAACTTTAAAAACCCGGCGAGGTATAAAATGATAACTCTCAGTGCTTTTGAAATTTTGACACCGGCTCTCACGAATACGGAATAACGTCTAATATTTAAAACGTTAGACAGTGGCCCAAATAAATCTTCTTTGAATTCAAGAGCCCAAAATACACACACAAATATCAATTTTGGCTCAATACTCTCTAAATCTCAGCCCATCAGACTCAAGCCCATAACCTTAAAGCTAAACCTACAACTTTAAGAATAACCCAAACCCTAACCCTCTTTCACTTCAAAAAATATATATTTATATGTATATATAATTTTTTTTAAAAAAATTCAAGTCAGCCGTTTAAAAAAAGAGAAAAAGAAAAAAAATAAAAAACTTTAAACACACACTGTTGGTCCCATAACACTAATGAATCAGTAATTTTGTGAAGATTTGGATCAAAATAGTAAAATAATGATGAACTAGATGAAGAACATGAAGAACACAATGAAAAACTCAGATTTGATCTTGTATTGATTGCATCAGATTTACAAAAGTGGAAACCCCAATCAAATGACTCATTCAAGCCCCTAAAAACCTAACTGCCATTTACTATATATAGCCTAATGACACTTTGGACTAATGACAATTAGGACCCTAGACTTAGACTAAAACATGACAAATGGAAATTAATACAAATAAACCCCTAATGTTTAGTCTAATATATATTTTGTCATTAAGACAAAATATATATATTACATAAAATACTAAAATGACGAAAACGATTAAATATATTTTGTTGACACAAAATATATTTAATAACAATAAAACTCCGTCGCCTTCAACGTCTTGTCTCTAATCTCCGTCCCGAACGCGTCGTGTTGACTTTTGCGTTGACTTTGACTGTAGACGTTGACTTTTGTAGACTTTGACTGTGTTGATAATATTAGACTACAATTCAGGTCCAACAATACTCCCCCATAGTCTATTAATATCAAAGTCTTGCATCGTGTTTAGCACCGACAAGTCAATACTGTTGGATCTTCAATTTGGTAAGCTTCAGTCTTAATTTCAGCTCCAACAAAACTCCCCCAAGACTGATGCTAGCCAAATTTTGTTTGCTGAAGAAGCTTTATCTCACAAGCTCCCCAATTTCTGTGCATGCATCCTTTCTTAAAATCTGGAACGGCTTTCCAACTATCTTTTCTTGAGTGCTTCAGAAGATGTAGGAGGAGGCTTTCTAGCTCGGTATCTTCTGAAAAACTTTGAGGAACATGTTCTCTGGTCAGGTGCTTTGCTCAACTGATGATCGGCCATCATTTGCAGCAAATATGTGTAACACAATCACAAACACAATCTCGAGATTTCTCATTAGATCATTTCATTTAACAAAATAAACCCGCGTTTATTTGTGTATAAAGACAAGCGAATCCGTGTTCGTTTGTGTGTGCAATTTCCCGTGAAATGCATGTGAAAATGATAGCATATTAATAGCATAATATGGAAGATTTAAAAAAAAATTTGAAATTAAAATCTTTTTGGATTTTTTTTAATTAAAAATTAAAAATTCGGAAATGAGAGGACGAGTCTGACAAGATCACAAATATTTTTGACAAAGATAACACATCCCATAAGGTACACACGGCCAACAAGACTCAAGAACCCAAACATAAAATAAGGATAATAAACGAAATTTTCATGAAGGAAATCAGATAATGCGTTTCGAGCAACCATCCGGAGAAACAAAGACTTGGCAAGATTGTCAATATGTTTGTCCATTTAAACCCATGCCTTGTTCCTTTCAACAAATAACCTGTGACGATCTTATCATGTTTTGGTTCGATTTGAAGAAACTCAAGCGACTTGGTTTCCACAAACATTTAGCAAAGTAACTTGTTTTGACCTCATGGCTTATTGAGTTTAGATGATTTAGCGAGATTTTGTAATTTGGGAGTGCATAGAGCAAGATTAATTAATAATCAAGGTGAATGTTATTGGGAGTGAACTAGAGTTGGGTTTGATGTATGAAGCGTCAAACAATGATCTTGATGTAGAAACATTGTGAGCTTAACTTTACTTTTGAGCATATTTTTATGTATGATGCGTCAAACAATGAACTTGATGTAGAAACATTGTGAGCATAGCTTTACATTTGGGTTGCAGATGATGAGCGCTCCAGGTCTATACCGACGTATAACAGAGGAGATGATCATCTTAGCATGCTGATGAGAGCTTCAGGTCTATATTTACATATAACAGAGAAGATCATCACTCCAGGTCAATACTTCCGTATAGTAGAGGAGATAAGCACGAAAATAAAATTCTGAAGAGCTAACGAGAAGCGTCATTCAGGGCTAAAGGGTTTAGATTTGGGAAAAATCAAGCACGAAACAAATACTCTCAGCCCATTTTTGTCAAAACTTATTACTTTGTGCAGGACAAATATCTGTGAAAGTACTCCTCATCACCGAGCTCTTATTGAAATTAGTTTGATCACAGAATTGCTGTCTAATTGTATTCGGGCTGAGCCTATTGACACATTATAACACAAATAAATATCCTCCTTCAGATGCTTTCCATACAAACCTGAAACCTTCAAAAGACACAAAATATTTACACAGAACGAATTTTGGACAAAAGATATTCATTTTTGATATTACTCCCCCAAAATTTCTATTTCAGCACAAAATTGAATTTTTTTTAAGACACAAGAGCGACCTCAAAAGGATGTGAAAACTTGATCAAAAATACACGTAAAAATGTTAGGCTCCCCCATTTTTTATTTATTTTATTTTTTTTTGTTTTGTTTTTTTTATTAATTTTTTTTATACTATCTACTAAATATAAAACAGAAATTATCAAAGAAACGTCTTCCATATTACCTTATCAAAAGATTATAAATGAGTTATCAAGAAAAATGCAATGGCTGTGAAAGTCAAAGAAAGATCATGAATGTGGATAGGATACCAGAACAATAACCTGTTTGTTCCGCCTCAAATTTGAATACGGAACATTCTCTGTCAGTAAACCGGATTACTAACAGTCCTCCTGAAGTGTTCCTGTTGGACCTGAATTGTAGTCTAATATTATCAACACAGTCAAAGTCAACAAAAGTCAACGTCCGGTCAAAGTCCACGTAAAAAGCCAAATGGCGCGTTAGAGACGAAGAACCGAGTCAAGACGTTGAAGTTATTTTATGTCTAGGATCGTTAATTTAATAAATATATTTTGTGTCAACAAAATTTATTTAATCAAGTTGTAGTCACATTTTAGGTTTATTTGTATTTTTCCTAATTAAACTAAGTCTAGGGGGTTAATATGTAATTAAGTGGATTGAACATTCACTATATATAGTTTAGTTTGAATATGGTTTTGGGGGCTTGAATGAGCTAGTGATTGAGGGGTTTCCATGTAAATATTTTATGCAATCAATTTTATAGATCAAATCTGTGATTTTATAAGTGTTCTTCATCTGTTCATCACTATTTTACAATTTTGATCCAAAATCTTCACAAGTCACTGATTCAATAGTGTTATTGGGACCAACAATTGGTATCAGAGCCTAACTGAGATCCATTTTTGAATCATTTGTTGAAGATAGTTGCTGATTTTAGAGGTAGAAGAAAGAGTTTTAGAGTGAGAAAGTAGATCTGATTGGTTTTTAGAGAGAGAAACCAGATCTGAATTCAAAATCATCAGATCTACATCTACAATCATTAGATCTGTTGATTTCAACAACATATTTGTGATCTACAAGCTGAGATCTACAAGAAAACAAGAAGAAATCTTCAGATCTGGAAGTTTCTCTCACACACAGTGTGTGTGTTCTTGGTGTTCTTCATATCTTCAAACCTGCAAGATCAGCGAAACTAGTTAATATCTGAACGGAAGTTCAAAATTTTGAGCGAATCTATACCGAGCATTTACATAGATTCGCCCGTTGTTCTTAGCGAACCTATAAGTTCGCCCGACACTTTAAAGCCAGCGAACCTACAAGTTCTTGCAACACTACCTTGCAAAACAATCCAGATCTGAGCGAACTTACCATTTCTTGACAATTATTCCTGCACCAACAAACAAAACATAACACTTAAACAACCACAACAACACCTAAAACCAAAACAAACAACCCAACCATAACCCCAAAAACATATCAGATCTATATATCCCAACCATACCCATTTTACCCATTTCATCACAGATCTATAATCTAAATCACATCCTCCTCCTCTACACCTTTATCAAAACCAAACACAAAAAAAAAAAAAATTAATTAAAAAAAAATTAACAGATCCGTACAACAGGTCCGCACCTCATCAACTAGCCAACATCACCCATTCATTCTTCACCAACATCAACTAGCCACACCCAACTCCTACATAAACACCTTCACGTCTCCAGAAACATACCTTCATAAAATAAAAAAAATAAAAAAAAACTCCTCCATCATATTTATCTTGAACGTGCCACCACAAATCTGCTATCAATCCAACAAAAAAAAAACGGATCCAAAAAAAAGGGGGAAAGAAGAAAGAGAGCAAATCTATTTATGATAAACTGTGGTAGTTTCAGTGTACAAAATGAAAGAGACGAGTAAGCTGTTTATGGTGGTTTGTGATTGACTGTGACTTCGACAGAAACAAGTAAAAGAGCAACTGATCTGTGTTCGTTGTTGCTGTATGATACGAGAGAGAGATCGACCGTTGTGGGTGTGTGTTAGGATAGAGTAGAGAGAGAACCAGGGAGAGAGAGATCGAGAGCAAGAGTGTACTGAAGTGTGTTGACATGAACTGTTGTTATTGAGCTTTGAGAGAGAGATGACGTGAAATATACTGCTGTGTTGTTCAAGTGAGCAGAGAATCGGAGTGTTTTTGTTGTGTGTTGGTTAACAGAAAGAAAGAACACAAGAAGGAGCTGCAGATTTGTTGTTTGTGTGTGTATGTTCAAAGAAAGAGCAAGAGAGGAAGCAGATATGTTGATGGTGGTCTGCGTTCGAGTTTAAAAAAAAAACAAGATTTGTGTTGTTGGCAGCTGTTCACGCACAGAGAGAGAGAGAATTGATGTAGTTGTTGTGTGATAAAGAAACAAGAGAAGAGAGTGATGTTGTTGAGTTGCTGACCGTCGAATAAAAGAAGAACCCCACTATTTCATGCGGCTGACTTTTTTTTATAAAAAAAAAACATTTTAGGGTTAGGGTGATGAGTGGGCTTATTTCTTTTGGGCAACCGATTTAGACTTCAAAGTGGGTTATTAAGTTGGGCTGTTGATATTGGTTTGGGTTGCGAATTGGGTTGGGTTTTGGGTTGATAACATTTGGCTGCTTAAATGGATTATGAAATTGGGATGTGAGGACTGTCATATTAAGACATTAAACTGGTGGACCGGCTGTTATTGTTTTTTAAATTCTCGCCGGGAGTTATGGTTTTAAAACATTGGGCGGTATTTGTTGGAGTCGGTTCGTTTTAATTCGCCGGGTGTTAAAGTTTAAAAAAATCTTATGGGCGTTTTCAATCAAGTCGTCATTAAATTTTAAAAAGTGACGTCTTTTGGCCGGGAGTTCTAGTTTTAAAATTTTTAGGCCGTGTTTTTAATTGGTTCGTCTTTTTGGCCGGGTTTTTATATTGTCAGTTTTTGGGCCAAAGTTTGTTTGTTGAGACGAAAGTTTTATCTGTGGCCGGGTGTTTATTTTATCAATCTTTGGGCCAAAATTTTTCATCTAAGTTGAAATATTTTTGTCATTGGCCGGGACTTTCTAAAATTTATTTTTAGGCCAAATTTTAAACGGGTTTTCGACTAAAAAAAATGGCTTATGCAGAACTTTTTAAATCCTTCGAATCTGATGATCTCACAATGGCACAAAGCCGGTTTGATAATTTTGCAGTTTTAAAGAATGAAAGGATGCCTGAGTTTCTCGATCGATTTGTGATGGTGGCAAATAACCTGAAGAAGCATGATCCAGAACTCGGAAATCATGAACGGGCTAAGAGATTGCTTGATTCTCTCCCACCAGAGTGGAGTTCACATGGAAAATTGATGAGAAGAGAAAGAGGATTTACTGATTACAAACTGGTGGAGGTGATGAACAAATTAAAAGAAATGGAGTTGGATATCAAACGTCGTGAGTACGATGAAGCAATGTCTTTAAATTCAAAGATTACCTCAATCTCCAAAGAGAAACCAGAAGAGAAATCAGTTTCTACCTCCAATTTCAAAGGTTTACCGAAACCTGAAATTGAAAAGGTACAAGGGGAGATTAAGCAGGCATCAGTGGGTAAAGATGGAGCAGAATTAAATGATAAAGCTTGTGATGCTGAGAAGGAGGATGAACAAAAGACAAATACCAGAGTCTGCAACTGTGAGAAGGCTCTTGCTTCTGAACAAATCATCATGGAGCTTCCATACGAGACAGTTCAGGATATGTGTTCTTCTGATTGCAGAACTCGTTTATTTGGCATTTATGAAGCTAACAAATTGTTAATCGAAAATTTAAAATATTTGACTCAGGTAAATAAAGAACTTAAACTTAACGAGTCAAAATATTTTGTCAAATTAAGAGAAGCTTTGAAAGAAAATGAACATTTGAAAACGAGTCTTTTGAAAAGAAATGTGGAAGTCAATATGCTAACTGAACGTGTCGCCCTGGCTGAGTTTGAAACCAGTAAGTTGCAAACGAAACTCGAAAAATGGACAATTTCGGGGATGAAACTTGAGGATTTAATCAAAAGCCAACGGGGGGCTCGTATTAAGACTGGGTTGGGTCATGAAGATAAGGCTTTTGTATATCCTCCTCCCAGCACTTACTGTTACTCTCCTACACCAACTCCACACCCGACCAATGAGTTGATTCATGAAATAATTCAGAAAGATACTGATAGTTTGTATGCAGGATTGGAGAATGTGAATCTTAAAGAGGTGCGAGATGATTATGAGTCCTCGACTGGTATTGGATATAGTAAACCGGATGCTGACAGTCAAGCCAATGATTGTTCAGTTTCCGGTGTTAGTAAATCTGTACAATCTGTTTCTTCTAACTTCTTTGACAAGTTTAAAGCAGGTGAAATTCCTACTTTTGAGCCTGTCCTGATTGCGAAGGAAGAGATAAAGCCGGATTCACGTAATCATCAAGCCATCAATCAAGATCCGTTGGAAGCAGAGGTACTTATTGAAGACTGGACAAGTTCAGATGATGAATCAATGACAAAGGAAAGTCTCGGAGTTTCAAAGATCAAGATGTCATCTGCAACTGTCAAATCTGAAATGCTTCCAAAACCTGAATCAAGACAAATCCGGATCTCAGTCCCAGCTGCAAAACAAGTCAGTCTGCCATCAAAAGCTCAAAAGAAGAAGCCTTCACCTCTATCCATCCTATCTCAAGTTTGTAAAAGACTTGAGAACAAGCAAGTAAAGATCTCATCTCCTATCCAACAAAGTAAAACACAAATCAGTCAACCCTCTACAACTAAACAAAAGAAGCCACAAGTCTTCCAACAAGTTGCATCAAGCTCAAAGAAAGATCCACCCCCAACTGCTTCTCATGAGCCAGTCAAGCATCAAAAGCCATTCAAGGCTTGTTTCAAGTGTGGAAAAGGTGATCACGTACTCAAGAAATGCCCAAAAGGACATGTTTCGGACGGTAAAGGCAAACAGGTTTGCTTCTCCGGATCAGAGTCTAGAAAGAATCCTCCACTTGGTAAAGGTAAACAGGTTTGTTTATTTGAATTTCAAGGTAAGAATCATACATCTTTGAAAGGTCGGATGACGAACATTCCATCCCTACCGTATCATGTGAAGCCGGTTTCACATGATTCAAAGATGAATGTGACAAAATCATCAAAACCAAAATCTTTTTCCTCGGGACTTAAACAGAAAATGATTTCCAAATTTAACTTTTTCAAATCAAAAATGTTTGAACCTAAACAAATTTGGCAAATTAAAAAGAAAGAGGAAAAGATAAGTGATACAAGAACATGTTGTGTGCATAGACAGGTGTCTTACACTGATGAAAAAGGAACGCCCAGGACTACGATGGCCTGGGTTCCCCTTTCTAACTAATCTGTTGATGAGTGTAGGAACATTTCAGGAGGACTGTTAGTAATCCGGTTTACTGACAGAGAATGTTCCGTATTTAAATTTGTGGCGGAACAAACAGGTCATGGTTTTGGTATCTTATCCACATTCTGGATCCTTCTTTGATTTTCACATATCTAATTTCACAGCCACTGCATTTTTCTTGATATCTCATTTATAATCTTTTGATAGAGTAATATGGAAGACGTTTCTTTGGTAATTTCTATTTTATATATTGTAAATAGTTTAAAAAATAAAAAAATAAAAAAAAAATTTAAAAAAAATTTTTTAAAAAAAGGGGGAGTCTAACATTTTTACTTGTATTTTTTTATCAAAGTTTTCTCATCCCTTTGAGGTCGCTCTTGAGTCTTTTGAAAATTTCCATTTTGTGCTGAAATAGAAATTTTGGGGGAGTAAAATCTCAAAACGAGAATGAACTGAAAATCATTATTCAAAATTTTCTATATGTGTAAATATTTTGTGTCTTTTGAAGGTTTTAGGTTTGAATGGATAGCATCTGAAGGAGGATAATGATTTGTGTAATGATGTGTCAATAGGCTAAGACCGAATACAATTAGACAGCAATTCTGTGACCAAACTAAATTCAAAAAAAGCTCGGTGATGAGGAGTACTTTCACAGACATTTGGCCTGCACAAAGTAATAAGTTTTGTCAAAAATGGGTTGAGAGCGTCAAATCTTTGCCTTGATTTCCCTAAACATCCCAAATCACCCTCGCCCTATCCCCGAATCGAGTTTCTAGTTTGCAAAAAGCTGCTAGTGATGCTCTTCGGAAAAGCCTCTGAGTGAGTTACTTGTTAACTCCTCAGAACGTATTGAGTCAAAGTGCTTAACTCCTCTGCTATACGGAAGTATTGACCTGGAGTTGGTGAATCTTCTCTGCTATACGGAAGTATTGACCTGAAGATTCACCGAGCATGCTCAAATGTTTATCTCCTCTGTTATACGTCAGTATAGACCTGGAGCTCTGAACTATTTGAGTTTCCCAAATAATAAGTCGCATTGTGTTCAAAAGAATCAATTGTTGACAAGCTCCACTCACAAAAAGATGCAAAAATTGCACAGTGTCAAAAGAGGCTCATGAATCGATCAATATTCAAGATTTGATCCAAGAAATTCAAGCAAAGTCAATCATATTGCTCGATAAACCTGATGTTAGGACAAGTTACTTTGCTGAATGTCTGTGAAAACCAACTCGCTTGAGTTTCTTCAAATCGAACCAAAACATGATAAGATCGTCACAGGTTGTTTGTTGAAAGGAACAAGGCATGGGTTTAAATGGACAAACATATTGACAATCTAGCCAAGTCTTTGTTTCTCCGGATGGTTGCTCGAAATGCATTATCTGATATCCTTTCATGAAGTTTTTATTTTATTTTATTTTATGTTTGGGTTCTTGAGTCTTGTTGGTCGTGTGTACCTTATGGGATGTGTTCTCTTTGTCAAAAAAATATTTGTGATCTTGTCGGACTCGTCCTCTCAATTCTGAATTTTTAATCTTTACTTTTAATTAAAAAAAAATCCAAAAAGATTTTCATTTCAAATTATTTTTAAGTCTTCCATATTATACTATTAAAATTTTATCATTTTCACATGCATTTCACGGGAAATTGCACACACAAACGGACACGGGTTCGCTTGTTTTCATACACAAATAAACACGAGTTTATTTTGTTTAATGAAATGATCTAATGAGAAATCTCGAGATTTTGTCTGTGATTGTTGTGTTACAGATATTTGCTGCAAATGATGGCCGATCATCAGTTGAGCAAAGCACTTGACCAGAGAACATGTTCCTCAAAGTTTTTCAGAAGATACCGAGCTAGGAAGCCTCCTCCTACATCTTCTGAAGCACTCAAGAAAAGATTGTTGGAAAGCAGTTCCAGATTTTAAGAAAGGATGCACACAAAATGGGGGAGCATACAATATGGGGGAACTTGTGAGATTAAGGATCTTCAGCAACAAAATTTGGCTAGCATCTGTCTTGGGGGAGTTTTGTTGGATCAAAAATTAAGACTGAAGCTTACCAAATTGAAGATCCAACAGTATTGACTTATCGGTGCTGAACACGATGCAAGACGTTGATAATAATAGACTATGGGGAGTATTGTTGGACCTGAATTGTAGTCTAATATTATCAACACAGTCAAAGTCAACAAAAGTCAACGTCCGGTCAAAGTCCACGTAAAAAGCCAAATGGCGCGTTAGAGACGAAGAACCGAGTCAAGACGTTGAAGTTATTTTATGTCTAGGATCGTTAATGTAATAAATATATTTTGTGTCAACAAAATATATTTAATCAAGTTGTAGTCACATTTTAGGTTTATTTGTATTTTTCCTAATTAAACTAAGTCTAGGGGGTTAATATGTAATTAAGTGGATTGAACATTCACTATATATAGTTTAGTTTGATTAGGGTTTTGGGGGCTTGAATGAGCTAGTGATTGAGGGGTTTCCATGTAAACATCTTATGCAATCAATTTTATAGATCAAATCTGTGATTTTATAAGTGTTCTTCATCTGTTCATCACTATTTTACAATTTTGATCCAAAATCTTCACAAGTCACTGATTCAATAGTGTTATTGGGACCAACAGTTCCTACACTCATTAACAGATTAGTTAGAAAGGGGAACCCAGACCATCGTAGCCCTGGGCGTTCCATTTTCATTGGTGTAAAACACTAGTTTAAGCGCACAATCTGTTCTTGTATCGATCATCTTTTCCTCTTTCTTTTTAATTTGCCAAATTTGTTTAGGTTCAAACTTTTTCGATTTGAAAGAGTTAAATTTGGAAATCATTTTCTGTTTAAGCCCCGTGGAAAAAGAATTTTGTTTTGGTGATGTTGTCACATTCATCTTTGAATCATGAGAAATCGGCTTCACATGAGAAGGTAGGGATGGAATGTTCGTCATCCGACCATTCAAAGATGTATGATTCTTAACCTGAAATTCAGAGAAACAAACATGTTTACCTTTACCATGTCAAGGATTCCTTATAGACTCTGATCCGGAAAAGCAATTTGTTTTGCCTTTACCGTCCGAAGAATGTCCTTTTGGGCATTTCTTGAGCACGTGATCATCCTTTCCACACTTGAAGCAAGCCTTGAATGGCTTTTGATGCTTGACAGGCCCGTGTAGAGTAGCTGGGGGTGGGGCTTTCTTTGAGATTGATGCAACTTGTTGAGAGGCTTGTGGCTTCTTATGTTGAGTTGTGGGTGGTTGCCTGATTTTTGTTTTGCTTTGCTTTGTTGGATGGGAGATGAGATCTTCACTTGCTTGTTCTCAAGTCTTTTACAAACTTGAGATAGGATGGACAGAGGTGAAGGCTTCTTCTTTTGACCTTTTGATGGATGGCTTGCTTGTTTTGCTGCTGGGACAGAGATCCGGATTTGTTTTGATTCAGGTTTTGGAAGCATTTCAGATTTCACAGTTGCAGATGACATCTTGATCTTTGAATCTCCGAGACTCTCCTTTTTCTTTGATTCATCATCTGAACTTGTCCAGTCTTCAATAAGTACCTCAGCTTCCAACGGATCGTGATTGATAGGAATTAGATGTGTTGATGTGATTGGAGCTTGATGATTAGGTGATTCCTGAACAATCTCTTCCTTCACATTCTTGACAGGCTCAAAGATAGGAATTTCACCTGCTTTAAACTTATCAAAGATATTAGAAGAAACAATAGGTACAGATTTACTAACATCGGAAACTGAAAAAATCATTGGCTTGACTGACAACATCCAGTTTACTGTATCCAATACCAGTCTGGGACTCATAATCATCTCGAACCTCTTTAAGATTCACATTCTCCAATCCTGCATACAAACTATCAGTATCTTTCTGAATTATTTCATGAATCAACTCATTGGTCGGGTGTGGAGTTGGTGTAGGAGAGTAACATTAAGTGCTTGTTGGGTTTTAACAAGTTATCAAAGTATATATAAATCCATATTTATATAAAAACGCAGCGGATGAAATATTCAAACTTGTTTGTTACCATATTAAGTTCTTTTAATATTAAAACCCAAAACCCGGATCCAAAAACAACATGCATACAATCAAAACTAAAACCAACAACATGTAAAGATGTTTATACCTTTCAAGAGGAATAAGAAGAAGAATGTGTTGGTTTGAATGGCTAGTCTCCAAAGTAGAAGATCCTCAAGCTTGTATACCCTCAACCCTCCAACAAACACCACTTTTGCTAGGATTTAACACTTGAAAAACCTCCTATCTTCTTCCTCTTTTGTGTTGGCCGAAATTTCAAGAAAGAAAGAAAGAGAAGAAAGTTTTTCTTTCTATTTACTCTTGTGTGTTGGTTTAAGAAAGATTATTGTCTTCCA
Source organism: Tagetes erecta (assembly GCA_030867185.1). Taxonomy (NCBI): domain Eukaryota; kingdom Viridiplantae; phylum Streptophyta; class Magnoliopsida; order Asterales; family Asteraceae; genus Tagetes; species Tagetes erecta. Next base: position 28,793,951 of record CM061492.1, on the reverse strand, counting down.
AAGACAAAAGGTTGTGTGTAAGATACTCCTCCTTTGCATGCCTTGAAAATACCAAATAAAAAGAGAGAGGAGAGAGAGGTGGGAAGGGGGCAGCCATGAGGGTCCCACCATAAGAAAAACATATTTTTTTTTGTTTTTTTGTTTATTTTTTAATATCTTTCTCTCTTTATTTATTTAAAACAAGGTGTAGCAAAGTATATCTTGTAAATGTTATTTAAACAGCTTAAACAACATTGTAGAAGTTTTTTTTTTCTCATAACATAAATCATCCATATAATTTATTTTTAACACAAGTGCAAATATCCAGAAACCCAATTTCTAAATATTCTAAGTGTTGATATTTATTTTTAGATCAAGTCATAATAATAAATATCCCGGCGTTTGTCTAGCTTGTTATTGGGTATGACCCGACTTGGATCATAACGTATTAGCCACATCAATTATAATATGTGTCTTGGGCAGACTAATTCTAACAATCTCCCACTTGCACAAGATACATAGAACATTGATGCAAGTAGTAAATACCGCCTAACAACGGTTTACTAACCCTAATATGTATGACGAAGTGCCATTCAATAACATCATCCCCTTCAAGTTCCTTACTTGAATTGATTTAGGTGAATTAATCATTTATCCTTTTGTCACAGATGCCATGTCAAATCCAGAGACACAGAGTGATCGTTCTCTGTTGATTTAACTTTGCAGGCCTTAGACATCTTACTCTCAACGAATAAGAGGGACAAATCCCATTTGATTTCATACGTCTCTCACAATCACCTTGCATTACACTTGAGTTTAGCCTTACGTACTGTCATGTTTCAGAGCAGCGAAGAACTAAGTCAAAGTATAATACTTGGTGAATATCAAGACCCAATATGTATCTCAGGTCAGAGGATACTATGATATTCGCCTTTACTCAAATTTACTTATGATCAATCACAAAGATTCCATGTTGTAACATTTGAGGGCGGGTCAGTCCAATATTTATATCCCATAAATATCTATGAACCTTGGTAGCAAACCATTGCTTTATATATCCTTCCCTTATGAATGTTCACCAAACCAAGTTCATAATAGTCTTACTTTCATATTTGTTCCCAAAAATATGATCGACTACGGACATTTAGAATAATTAATTTATTCATGGATTTAAACATGCTAAAATGGAACATAACTCAAAATGTCATAATCATAAACCATAATCATATGAATGAGTCAAAATAATAATTGTTCCGATATCCAAATACAAAATAGATCAAATCCAGTCACTAGAATATCGAAGTCCTAAGGCACAAGTATGAGTCTCATGTTTTGGCCTTTCAAGGAGCTTCGTGAGTGGATCCGCAATGTTTTGATCGGTGTGAACTTTGCGAATACATATCTTTCCCTTTTCAACTTCATCCCTTATGTACTTGAATCTCCGCTCAATATGCCTCGTCTTTTGATGTGCACGAGGTTCCTTGATTTGAGCAATCGCACCTTCGTTGTCACAAAAGATCTCTATGGGGTCCTGAATAGTACGGACTACCCCTAGATCAGCAATGAATTTCTTTATCCATGCAGCTTCTTGGGCTGCTAATGAGGTGGCGATGTATTCAGATTCCATGGTGGATAATGCTACCACATCTTGTTTTGAGCTCTTCCAAGAGATGGCTCCACCATTCAAAACGAAAACATATCCCGATTGTGATCAAGAATCATCTCGATCGGTTTGGAAACTCGCATCCGTGTAACCTTTTACAACGAGCTCATCTTCACCAGAACCATATATCAGAAGCATATCCTTAGTGCGTCTAAGGTATTTCAATATATTCTTAACAGCCATCCAATGACTATCACCAGGGTTCTGTTGGTATCTGCTTGTCATGCTTAAGGCGCATGACACGTCCGGTCTAGTGCATATCATTGTATACATGATGGATCCTATAGCTGACGCATATGGGACTCCTTTCATTCTTTCTTGCTCCTTCATTTGAGCTTGGACATTGAGATGTATTCAATATCGTTCGTCTTGGAATAGGTACCAAACCTTTCTTAGAGTTTTCCATCTTGAACCTTTTCAAGATCTTATCAATGTATGCACTTTGATTTAAACCTATCAACCGTCTTGATCTATCTCTATAGATCTTTATTCCCAGAATATAGGCGGCTTCACCAAGATCTTTAATGGAAAAACAATTCCCAAGCTAGGCTTTAACACCTTCCATGGTTGGAATTTCATTTCCAAATAGCAGTATGTCATCGACATACAATACGAAGAAAGTGATGATGCTCCCACTAGCTTTCTTATACACGCAAGCTTCATCAGCATTTTTGATGAATCCAAATTTCTTGACTTCTTCATCAAAACGACGATTCCAACTTCTAGATGCTTGTTTCAATCCGTAGATTGATTTCTTTAACTTGCATACTTTGTTAGGATGTTGTGCATCGACAAAACCTTCAGGCTGAACCATATAGACATCCTCTTCAAGATGTCCATTTAGAAAAGCGGTTTTGACGTCCATTTGCCAAATCTCATAATCATAATGTGCAGCTATGGCAAACAATATCCTAATCGACTTTAGCATTGCAACAGGCGAGAAGGTCTCATCATAATCAACCCCTTGAGTTTGAGTGAAACCTTTTGCTACAAGCCGAGCCTTATAAGTATCCAAGTTTCCATGCATATCTATTTTCTTCTTGAAAACCCACTTACTTCCAACTGGTTTGGAGTTAGGTGGTGGTGCAACCAAATCCCATACTTGGTTGTCATGCATGGATTGCATCTCTACGTTCATGGCTTCAAGCCATTTGTCATAATCAGATCGTGACATTGCATCATGGTAAGTGATAGGTTCATCGGAATCTACCACATAGCATCCATCCATGAAAAACCCATATCTTTCGGGTGGATGACTAATTCTACCAGATCTGTGAACGTTTTGTGTGTCTTGATCAACCATTTGATCATCTTTAACAACCTCTTGTTGATTGCTAATGTCAACCAAGCATGTATCGATTTGCGGTTCTAGATCCTCCTCGAGTTCCACGGCTCTTGTAGTTTCTTCCATAAGAAACTTAGTTTCCAAGAACTCGGCCTTCAGAGCAATAAAGACCTTTTGCTCGGCTGGGTTGTAGAAATAATATCCCATAGAATCTTTGGGATATCCTACAAAGATGCACTTAGTGGATCGGCTTTCTAATTTGTTTTGGTTGTTGTGCTTAACATAAGCTTCACAACCCCATACCTTTAAATAGCTTAATGATGGAACCCTTCCATGCCATATTTCAAAAGGTATCTTGTCCACTTTCTTGGTTGGAACCATATTCAGAATACGGGCTGCAGAAAGTAACGCGAAACCCCAAAATGATAAAGGTAATGTGCTTCTAGCCATCATAGATCGAACCATATCTAGTAGAGTTCGATTCCTCCTTTTGGATACACCGTTATGTTGCGGTGTTCCGGGTGGAGTAAGTTGTGAGATAATCCCACAACTTCTAAGATGATCTAGAAACTTATCATTGAGGTATTCACCTCCTCTATCGGATCGAAGCACTTTGATTGTTTTGTTGAGTTGATTTTGTACTTCATTTTGGAAGACTTTGAATACTTCAAAGGCTTCATCTTTGTGCCTTAAGAGAAACACATACCCATAGCGACTATAATCGTCGGTAAAGGTAATGAAGTATCTTTCACCATTCCTTGTCATTGTCTTAAAAGGACCACATACATCCGTATGTATGATACCTAATAAGTCTTTCGCCCTTTCATTAGTTCCACTAAAGGGCTTCTTGGTCATCTTTCCCAATAAACAAGATTCACATTTGTCAAATGAATCATCACTTGATTTCAAAAGACCATTCTTTTGAAGTGTATTAATGCGTCCTTTGCTTATGTGACCAAGGTGACAATGCCAAAGAAAAGTTTTACTCAAATCTAATTTGAGTTTCTTGGTGTATGATTGGTACAACATATTATCAAAGGATGTGTTATCATGAACCAATTCATAAATGCCATTATAAGGTAAAGTTTTAAAATAAAAGATACCATTCAAAGATACATCAATAGCATTGTCCACAAAATTAAAATCATAACCAAATTGTCTTAACAATGAAACAGAGATAATGTTCCTAGTTAAACTAGGAGCATACAAAATATCATGCAAAAAAACTTCCAAACCACTTGGAAGTTTCAAAACAAAATCTCCTTTTGCTTCAACTTGAACTTGAGCTCCATTGCCCATGTAGAGACTAATGTCTCCCTTATTCAAGCTCTTACTTCTTTTGAACCCCTGCAATAAATTGCAAATATGAGTTCCACATCCGGTATCTAATACCCATGTGTTATGAGAAGTAATATTAAGATCAATATGGATCATGAAGGTTGTACCTGATGCTTGTCCAGCATCCCTCTTTTCTTTCAACTCTTTGAGATAGGTTGGACAATTTCTTAACCAATGTCCTACCTCACCACAATGAAAACATGGATCATTCTTTTGCTTCTCCTCTTTTGGTTTAGATGGTTCTGCTTTTGCCTTTCCCTTCACTTTACCCTTCACATTGACGTGCCCCTTGCCCTTAGCAACCTTTGCTTTAGGTTCCGGGTGATGCCTTTTCTTACTTCCGCCTTCATTGATTTGGAGAACCGGTAAAACCTTCTTACCCATTCCCGCTTTGGCCGTTTTGAGCATTCCGTGAAGCTCGGGAATGCTCTTGTCCCATCCATTCATATTATAATTCAAGACAAAAGTCTCAAATTTCTTGGTTAGGCCATTTAGGATCAAATCCGTGGCCAACTCTTTTGAGACGGGACAATTTAGCCGTTCAAGGCGAGTAATGTGACTTTGCATCTTAAGCACGTAAGATGATACGAATTGGGTTTCTTCCATATGACATGCATGAAGTGCTCGAACCGTCTCGAAGCGTTCCACCCTAGCCTTTTGAAGGAACATTTACTTAAGTTGGGTAATCATGTCATATGCCCCATGATGCTCAAAGTCTTTTTGAAGTTCGGGAATCATAGTTCCCAACATGAGGCAAGAAACTTGCACCGAATCTTCGGTGTGTTTTACCCAATCCGCATAGGCATCAACATCATCAATGTTGGGCTCATCGGGAATATGATCATCCAACACATACGATTTCTTTTCTTGCTTGAGAACAATTCTCAAGTTTCGGAACCAATCCATGAAATTGTTGTAGTTGAGACGATCCTTTTCAAGAAGGGTTCTTAGTGATAGGTTATGGACGGGTGGGATAATTGCGTTAAGTGGATTGTTGATTCCAGCCATCTATTTATATAAAACCAAGCTCAATTTTAGTATTCATGGATATCATTAATCTATTTTAATCATTAATACCCTTTTGAGTTTTAAAACAATTAATAATTAAATCTAGAATCCAACATTTCATTCATATAGTAGTTAGGTGACCTTTATCCTACTATTGAATTAACAAGGTAGTCAATGTTTGACGATTACAACCCTTTGTAACTTCTAGTTTTATGGGATCATTTAAACGTCATAAGTTTAGTTGGCATGTTTAATCCCATCAACACCATTGAACACCATGCTTCGGTGACCCTATTCACATGGTTTCCAATTTCAATTCGTCCTACTTATACATACATTTGAGTTTACACATACAAGTGGTTATGTGACCTTTATCCCACAAATATTGTAAGCCCACCTCAAACACACAAGTTTCCTAAATGTGGTTAGGTGACCTTTATCCCACATAGAGTTTCCAAGCGTTTCGAGTATTGTATAAAAGGATGGTGTTAGACTTGTTCCAAAAAATTCAAAAGGGATTTTTGTTTGTTTTCTAAATTCTAGATGGGAAAACAAAGTGTGTACCTTTCATTTGCATGCATTCAAATGTATGGTACTTAGTTGAAAACCAAATTTCAAAATTCCTTTTAATAAACCCATTTTATTATGAAATCATCAACCTTTTGATAAAATTAATTTTATTACTTAATGATTTCTAAGGAATCAAAATGATGCAAGTTTGTCGGTTATAGTTGTTAGCTATCAATATCCTAATATGATAACAAACAATATCATAACAACCAAACATGCATAAACAACCATATATAAGTCCATAACCATAGCCAACTAATTTTAGCTACACTTGCTAACCGAAACAAGTGTGCCAAAAAGGTCTTTCTTAAGGGACAATATGACACAAGACATGAAATGATGAACTCCCACTTGATCCCGCATCCGAATGCTTCAAGTATCCATCTTTTATGTTGTGTTTCTTCATTTATTTGGGCTTCCTTTTGGACCTTCAAATCAGCCCCATTTGGGCTTACAAATCTTGGGTTTGGGTCATTGGGTTAGAATCCCATATTGGGCTATGAGGCCCTTTAAGGCCCAAAGCCAAAATCAAGTCCATATGCATCTTCCAATTACAAAATATGTCCTAATACATTTTTCTAGTAATGGAATTACACCTAATCTATTTATTATTACAAATCAATGAAATAAATAAATAAATTACAAACCCAAATAAAATATTAAAAGATATTACAACCATATTGAATATTTCAAACCACAACACAAAATCATACATGCACAAGGTCTATGGCTAGGTTATGAACTATTCAAAAGCATATCCAAATATGTAATAACATAAGTTTAAAATGGTTCCCTTTGAACCCTTGAAATTTTCGGCCTAAAACATATAAAATCGAAAATTTTGGGTTTTGTCCAAACAAAGCAACTAACCATTTTAATGACTTTAAACTTTCAAGATAATCACATGCATGTAAGTATTATCTTGAAAATCCAAGGGAACCCATTTGGCCTAAAATTTTCGGCCTTGAGGTGTAACACACCAAGAAAACCGAAATTTTTAGATTTTATGATGCATGCACTTGTTTAAGCGGCTCTTGATGCCATTGTTGTCCCACCATAAGAAAAACATTTTTTTTTGTTTTTTTTTGCTTAATATCTTTCTCTCTTTATTTATTTAAAACTAGGTGTAGCAAAGTATATATTGTAAATGTTATTTAAACAACTTAAACAACATTGTAGAAGTTTTTGTTTTTCTCATAACATAAATCATCCATATAATTTATTTTTCACACAAGTGCAAATATCCAGAAACCCAATTTCTAAATATTCAAAGTGTTGATATTTATTTTTAGATCAAGTCATAATAATAAATATCCCGGTGTTTGTCTAGCTTGTTATTGGGTCATAATAATAAATATCCCGACTTGGATCATAACGTATTAGCCACATCAATTATAATATGTGTCTTGGGCAGACTAATTCTAACAGTGCTGGGAGGAGGATATACAAAAGCCTTATCTTCATGACCCAACCCAGTCTTAATACGAGCCCCCCGTTGGCTTTTGATTAAATCCTCAAGTTTCATCCCCGAAATTGTCCATTTTTCGAGTTTCGTTTGCAACTTACTGGTTTCAAACTCAGCCAGGGCGACACGTTCAGTTAGCATATTGACTTCCACATTCCTTTTCAAAAGACTTGTTTTCAAATGTTCATTTTCTTTTAAAGCTTCTATTAATTTGACAAAATATTTTGACTTGTTAAGTTTAAGTTCATTATTTACCCGAGTCAAATATTTTTCATTTTCGATTAACAATTTGTTGGCTTCATAAATACCAAATAAACGAGTTCTGCAATCAGAAAAACACATATCCTGAACTGTCTCGTATGGAAGATCCATGATGACTTTTTCAGAAGCAAGAGCCTTCTCGCAGTTGCAGACTCTGGTATTTGTCTTTTGTTCCCACTCCTTCTCAGCATCACAAGCTTTATCATTTAATTCTGCTCCATCTTTACCCACTGATGTCTGCTTAACCTCCCCTTGTACCTTTTCAATTTCAGGTTTCGGTAAACCTTTGAAATTGGAGGCAGAAACTGATATCTCTTCTGGTTTCTCTTTGGAGATTGAGGTGATCTTTGAATTCAGAGACATCGCTTCATCATACTCACGACGTTTGATATCCAAATCCATTTCTTTTAGTTTGTTCATCACCTCCACCAGTTTAAGATCAGTAAATCCTCTTTCTCTTCTAATCGATTTTCCATGTGAACTCCATTCTGGTGGGAGAGAATCAAGTAATCTCCGAACCTGTTCATGATTTCCGAGTCCTGGATCATGCTTTTTCAGGTTAATTGCCACCATCACAAATCGATCGAGAAACACGGGCATCCTTTCATTCTTTAAAACTGCAAAATTATCAAACCGGCTTTGTGCCATTGTGAGATCATCAGATTCAAAGATTTAAAAAGTTCTGCATAAGCCATTTTTTTTAATCGATAACCAGTTTAAAATTTGGTCTAAAAATAAATTTTAGAAAGTCCCGGCCACTGACAAAACTTTTTCAACTTAAATGAAAAACTTTGGCCCAAAGATTGACAAAAATAAACACCCGGCCAATGACGTTACTTTTCAAAATTTAATGACGAGTTTAATGAAAACGCCCATAAAATTTTAACTTTAAAAACCCGGCGATAAGTAAAACGAACAAAAACTAACACGGCCCAAAAACCACCAAACCCAACCCTAATTTTCGGCTCACCCACTAACTAAAACCCAACCCAGTAGACTAAAACCCTCTACTTAAAACCTAACCCTAATATTAAAACAACTTAACATCAACACAACAACCACACACACAACAACAACACAACACTCAACAATCTTGTTCTCTCTCTCTTCCAACTCTCTTTCTACCTTATCTTTAGTTCACTCACATAAACAACAACAACAATCTAAACACACACACTTACACACATCAACAACATTCAACAAAACTCTTTCTCTCTCGTCACTCTCTCTCTATCTCCTATAAACAACAAGCTTCAACAACACTGCAACATACACAACACAAGATCTTGAAAACTTTCTCTGTTAGCTTTAACAGCAGCAGCACAAACGAAATTTGCTGCTGCAGCTCATTCTCTTCTTTCTGTTAACCAACACAAACACAACAATCTTCAAGAACTCAACAACATCGAACTGCATCTGCTGCTTGTTCTTCGGTCTCAAGAACACAACACACATACAAACACATACATGTTCGCTTCTGCTCCTGCTTCGTTTCAACCAGTAGCACACACAACAAATCTTCTTCTTGTTTACACACACCCATAACAACAGACTGTCTCTTTCTCTTGTTGTTTCGCTGGAACAAAGACAACACAAATCTGTTCTTCTTTCTTGTTTGAGACGCAGCCTCTTACAAAGTTTCTGTTAACTCACTTCAACACATAAGAACACTAATCTGCTGCTGCTCATTCTTTCTCAACATACATACACTCAAACAAAGTCTCAATCTGTTGCTGCTGTCTTCATGTTCGGTCTCAAGAACACACACACGCACACACTAGATCTACGGCTTCTTCTTCTATTTTTTTTTTGTTACGGACGAATGGTTAAGGTTGGTGATGGTTGTTGAAACGGATTCGTGGTATGGTGTTGTTTTTGGTTTGGGTTAAAGAAAAATGAAATGGGTTTGTAAAGAGGAGCGAGCGGCTTATGGTTTGTAAACAGGTTCAAGAAGCGGATCTGAACGGGTTTAATTGTGTTGGTCTTGTGAAATGGTTATGTGTTTGGTTTGAAAATGGGTATGGTTTTGGTTATGATTTGGTAGTGAGTAGGGTTAAATGGTTTATGGGTAAATGGGTTTAGGTTAAGTGTTGGGTTTGGGTAGATGTGGTTATGGTTAAGTTGTAGATGGTTTAAAATGAGTTTGGGTTAAAGATTAAAAAAAAATGATTTGGTTGTTTTGGTTTATGGTTAAAATCTTAGATCTAGATATGTTTAGTTCAGATCTACAAAAAATAGTGAATGTTTGTTGGTTTTGGGTTGGTTTTGGTTGGGTTTGATTGTTGGTGCAGGAAATATGACAACAAATGTCAACAAAAAGGTAGATTCGCTCAGATCTGGATGCTTTCGTAAGGTATGATGCAAGAACCTATAGATTCGTCGGCTTACAAAGTGTCGGGCGAACTTATAGGTTCGCTAAGAACAACAGGCGAATCTATGCAAATTGTTGGTCCATAATGATCGTGATTTCAGTGCTATAATGATTTATATAACAACAAACACACTTTACTCAAACAAACAAAGTGCAATATAACCCAACAACCCATAACGAGATTAAACCACACAACCGGAGGTAAATACGCTACAAAGATGAATATATATCCTCCTAGCACCTCCAGTAAACACACACAAGACACAAAGGTTCGGATAAGGTTTTTGTCAAAGTTGCCAAAGTTGTATTTCTTGAAGATAAGGTTACAATATATAACAGACATAGGTTCGCTGATAGATTCGCTGACAGCGAATCTATCTAGCGAACCAAATAGGTTCGCCGGGCACATTCAGGTTCGCCCGGTCGATACCAACACACAAGCTAAACTGTGCTACGGGCGAATGGTTCGCTAGAACTAAACATTACAAAATACATACAAAATACATACAAAAGATATAACACCGACATACCGGTGAGTCCAACCTATACATGACTATCAATACTCCCCCTAGGTTGGACCTCACCTGGGAAGTCTTCTGTTTTAGCTCCGTCTTCTGTTGGCTTCAAAGATGCTCAATGAAAGCTCCTGCCCTTCCTTTAATTCCGGCCATTGGATTTGTAACATCTTCTGATCCGGCCTCTTCGTCTTCACTAAATACCAGCATTGATTCCACAAACTCTGCTTCGGCGACATCAGTATCAGGCACGTCCAGAACAATCGTTTCCGCCTGTACTTCTTCAGTATGCTCCTCGCCAGTTACATCCAAGTCAACAACCTCTACTGGTTTCTCGAACCTCTTCTCAATCGTTTCATCAAGCTGCTTTGACAGGTCATCCATTTCCAAGTTCTGATCATCTGTCATCCTCAGTCTCTCATTTACCTTCCTCAGTACAGCACGAATTCCCCGGGCTTTGTTTGTAACCTTCACAAACAGGTTTGCTTCAATCTTAGTGTCATCTCCAGCCCCGTGCTTGATACGGTTCTCACACAAAACTTTCAAATCCTCATCACAAAAGGAAAAGATCTCCATTGGGTCAAACAATCGGATTTCTGGACGATCTTCCCCTTTCAATCTGATAACCGCTTCTCCCGTACCATTATCATAAAACCACTTCAGAAATTCTTGTAGACGAGCAGGCTGAGTATCACGAACCCTGACCCGTGTCATGATCTTTGGAGCTTCAATCTTCAGAACAACCTTTCCCTTCCACGAAACCCAATGCCTGTCTTTCTTCTGCCTCATCCTTTTTGGTTTCTGGTACCCAAAATCAAGGAAGTTTGTCTTAGCAGCCTCTCTGATCGTCACCTCAAACGCACACGCCCTTCCACTGTCCTCTTTTCCCAACAACGGTAGCTCAGCCAGCCTACGTAAGTCCCATCGAGGCAGTGTAGCGAAATGCTTCCTATTCTTCATATAACAAATATCACCTCCCCTTCGCTTAATCATATATGCGTCTACCAGACAGTTGTACTTCCACGCTATAACTTGTCTATCCAGTTGGGAGGTGTTTGGTTCGTCAAGATGTTGAAAGATGGGCACCTCAGGAACAACTTCTTCGTCCTTTCTGAACCATTCCGATTTATCCAATTCTATGTGATCAAACTGGTAGCAAACCCCCTTTTCTTCGACTTTGTATTTCTCCGGCTCATCCTCCAAATCCTCCTCACTATCAGCATTTACATCATCCGGTTCAACACTAACAACTACTTCAGGCCCAGTAAATACATCCAGATTAATCCCCATATCCTCATCAAATAACTCCTCAGCCGCTTTACCTTTGCCATTATCCTGATCCCCAAACATACAGTCCATTAACGGATACTTCGCAGCATCCGTTAAGTTTCTCAGTTCAGCTTCAGACATAGCAGGTTCTGACCCATCTTTTTCTTTCAGGCTATTCAGTTCCTTGAATACTCTGACAATTAGGCACTGTTGATCCTTCATCATTCTCCCCATTTGAAAGATTACAGTTGACTTTTCAGCATCCTGCGTCTCCAATTCCGCATATTTACTTTTCAAATCCCCCAACTCTGCCTTCAAACTATCAATTTCACCCTTCAACACACTAACAGATTCAGTAGATGTACCCGGAGTATCATGCTTCGCTTTCTTTGACGCTTCAGACGGTGCATCAGATTTCCTCTTGGTTCGGTTTTCCCTACCCGCATCAATTTCTGCCTGAATCTCATCAACTTCCCGATCAAACGAATAATCCTTTTCTTTTGCGTATGGCTTTCTCTTCTTCATCCTTTTCTCAACGACCTCAATGTTCTCACCACCACGTTTTCTTTCAGTCTCCATTAACCTTTGTATTTGTACCCATCTATCAGCTGGGTACATGTTTTCCCATAAAAACGAGGTCCTACCAACACAATCAGATCTCACAGATTTGCAGTCTCTGAAGATCCTTGAATGCATTTCCCATATCTTCAGCTCATCACCAACAACCGGCAGATTTGGCAATTTATCATTCAAAACCATCTGAATAAATCTAGGGTACATTAACCACTTGCCCGCCTTCGTTGCATGGATGTTTTCTAGCATGTAGTTGTAAATGAGCTTTGCTAGATTCGCCTTCTGCCCTTTGCAAAACAAAACCATTGCTCTAGCCCAATCAAGATTCAGCCCGTCAGTACCACCCTTCCTATGATCAAGGCACATAATAAAAACATGTGCAATATATCTCCACTCCTTGATCAAGTAGGATTTAACAAATTCCATCTTCTTTTCACTTGGCATAGGGCCCTCATAACCCGCAGTCCTAAACGCCCCATATACCTCCTCAGCGGTCATATTGACTTCATCTCCGACATCATCCTCTAACCTTAAAATCCTAGCCAGATCGGCTTCAGTAAACTCCAAATCAAAACCACTGACTTTGGCACATATACGAGATGGCTGTACAGACACGTTCATCACTGCTGTTCTCCAGAAATCTCGAACATGCAGCTCGTATATAGTCGGTGAATGAGAAATGGCCTGATGAATGTGAGACGACTTCAACCAACTGATGCAATATCTATATCCCGCTGCCTTCTCATGATTCTCATCAAGCAAAGCACACATATTGTGCTTCCTTTCAAAGAATAATGTAGACATCGTGCCTGAAAAATAAACGGAGATTGATCAGAAACGAAGATTTTGAAAACAGTTAATAGATTCGCTGGATAAATAGATTCGCTGACAGGGCGAACCTGAGTTTTGACACCAGAACCTATAGATTCGCTGACATGAAAATCAGTCATATGGTCGAGCGAATGTATAGGTTTTCTAGAAACAGTCGGGCGAATCTATGTTGATGCGCGGGCGGCATAACGACATAGGTTCGCTCGAAGTTTTGAACTTTCGTTCAGATTCGCCAGACTAACACATAGGTTCGCTGGAAACCCTAGTTTTTGAAAAACTGTCAAATCTCAGTCTGAAAGCGATAAACATACAATCAAGGCAACAATCAAGCAACATAATCATGAAACGAGCCGAATCCTCATAAATAGTAACGCTATAACAGTCTAATGACACATTCGCACAGAATCAAAGCGGGTCGATGGATTTACAGTGACTAAAAACACAGTAGATGGTATGAAAAGTTGATTAGGATGAAGACGATGACATACCAGATGGAATTAAGTCAGATTATTGTGAGAAAGACCGTTGGTTAGTGAGAATCGAACGTTCGGCAGTTAGAAAATGAAAAACCCAGCTACAGTAATAGTGACAGCGAAAGTGTGAAAGGGTTTCGCTGTCACTACATATATATATAGTCACAGGTTCGCTGACCAAACCACTAGCGAACTTCAGATTCGCCAGAGGGCCAAAGGTCAAGTTAAACCTCGGCGGCGATGTGAAGAGGTTCCGGGCGAACCTGAGGTTCTGGCGAACCTGTAGATTCGCTAGTAGATTCGCTGGGACACAGAAAATAAAATATTTTTGGTTTTTCTCAAATTTTAAATTCTTTGTAAATCCACGAAAAAGTCCCATGAATTCAACGCTCCGAAAATAAACACATTGACCTAAATAATAATAATAATAATAACAAGAGAAAATTAAGATAACATAAATTAAAATGAAAGAAAAAGTTAAAGAAGGATATATATATTTTTCATGACGTTTTGAGCGGAATCCGGAGAATCATTGATTGGCGGGATTGCAGACATGTTTGTCCGTTTAAACCCATGCCTTAGTCCTTTCAACAAGAGATCAGCAGCTTCTTTTATCATGTTTTTGGTTTGATTGAAGAAGCTCAGACAACTCGGTCCCCACAGACATCTAGGTAAAAAGAACAAGTTCTGTCATCAGGATATATCTGAGCAATACGATTGACTTTGCTTGAATTTCGAGGATCAAATTTTGAATATTGATCGATGCATTAGCTTCTTTTGACACTGTGCAATTTTTGCATCTTTTTGTGAGTGGAGCTTGTCAGCAATTGATTCTTTTGAACACAATGCGACTTATTATTTGCGAAACTCAAATAGTTCAGAGCTCCAGGTCTATACCGACGTATAACAGAGGAGATAAACATTTGAGCATGCTCGGTGAATCTTCAGGTCAATACTTCCGTATAGCAGAGAAGATCCACCAACTCCAGGTCAATACTTCCGTATAGTAGAGGAGTTAAGCACTTTGACTCAATACTTTCTGAGGAGTTAACAAGTAATTCACTCAGAGGTTTTTCCGAAGAGCATCACTAGCAGCTTTTTATTTGTTTTGCAAACTAGAAACTCGATTAGGGGATAGGGTGAGGGTGATTTGGGATGTTTGGGGAAATCAAGGCAAAGATTTGACGCTCTCAATCCATTTTAGACAGAACCCGTATCTTTGTGCAATCCAATCATGTCAAGGGAATAATCCTTGTGGCCGAGATCTTGAACGTTATGTTTGGCTGCACAATCACTGTTTACTTTGTTTTCAGGCTGAGCCTATCTGACATATCCCAAACACAATACATCTGACCTTCTTCAACGACTCTTCAACATCAATCAAAACGGAGATCCTAAAATAGCAAAATTTGAAAAACTATAAATAGTTAATCTTTAATATCTCCCCCAAAATTTTTATATTATAGCTATCTAATAAGAAATTTTTGTTTTTCAGATTTTCTTAATATATATATACAGAATAAAAGAGAAAATAAAAGGAAATAAAATAAAATAAAATAAAGGAGCGAAGAAACGAGTGACCCACGGAATTTTTAAAGAACAAAATGAAAAAGTTATTTACATATTTACAAAGTTAGACAAGTTAGACTTTTGAAATTAGGACCCAAGTCTTAGTGTACCTAGGTCTTTGAACAGTCGATGATTTACAGAAAAAATTATTTACAAAAGAATTCAATCTCTTTCCAAAAGATTTCTGCTTTGAACTATTTTCAACAATCACAGGGCAGTGTTTGACAATATGATCAACATTTCCACACTGAAAAAGCAATGAGATTTTAAACTTTTTTTTGAAAATTTAGCAGTCTCTTCCTTACTATCAGATGTTTGAGAGTTACAATCACTGCAAGAGTCGTAAGACTCTTTTGACTTACCAGTTGTAACCTTTACCTTGAGGGGTGCAGATTTAAATTTATCAGAGTGATTCTTGGATGAAAATGATGAATTCTTGTCGTTCGGTTTTGAAATTCTTATTGGTGTGAAAGATGGAATTTGATGAGAAAAGAATTTTTGAAAATAATTTGTTTTGGTTTGACTTTTGGAGACTTGACCTGAAAGTTTTGCTTTGTCGTTCACACAAACACTTTCAATAACATCATTATTCAAATTACTTAAGTTTGAAATTGAGCATCCAGAATTAATATCACACATAATATCCTCTATGGTTAAAACTTGACTAGAAATAAAGACATTCAAACTACTGTCTTCAACAGTCCTTTTTGAATCAAAGCTGGAGTTACTAGAACTTCCAAGACCACTGCTTTCACCATAAGCATAATCCTCTCTCACCTCCTTTAGATTTACTCCACTTAAACCTGCAATAGAGCTGTTACTATCATTCTTTATAATCTCTTGAATCAACTCATTTGAAGGATGAGGAATGGGTGTAGGAGAATAACAGAAGGTACTAGGTGGAGGATATACTTGTGCATCATCTTTATGACCCACCTCGTTCTTAACTCTGGCCCCCCGTTGTTTCTTACAGAGTTCCTCCCTTTTCATACCAGAGATTGTCCATTGTTCCAGTTTATTTTTAACCTTTCTGGTCTCAAATTCAGCAAGAGTGACTTGCTCAGTTAAATAGTTTATCTCACAGTTCTTTTCCAAAAGAGATCTTTTCAAATGTTCGTTTTCTTTTAAAGCCTCTCTCAATTTAAAAAAAATTTTGATTCATTCACTTTAAGCTCTTTGTTAGTTCTCTTTAATTCGTTTTCATTTGACATTAATAATTTATTAGCTTTATATATGCCAATTAAACGAATTTTGCATGCAGATGAACACATATCCTCCACAACTTCATAAGGAAGACCCATAACCAGTTTTTCAGCCTCGAGAGCACGATCACACTGGCAGTAAGGAGTGTTCCTCTTGTATTCATCCACAGCTTCATGCCTGGCTTGTTCAATCATGGCTTCTATGTCAAGCTTTGAATGTCTAACATTTTCAGCATTAGTGCCAGCATTTTCTGCCCTATTACCAACGTTTACTGTAACCTTCTCTTCCTTATCAGCAGCGGCTTCACATACTAAACCAGAATGAACAACATCTTCCTGATTCTTTCCCTCTTCCGTCAAACCATAATCCGCAACCTCTTCAATCATTCTAACATTCTCAATATCTTCACGGTAAAATTCTTTAAAAGGATCAAAGCAATCAATGCAATCGTTATTGAGAACAGATTCTTCAACAACTTCACCAATTAAGGCTTCGTGATTTTGAAAAAGCATCCCAGATAAGAACGTAGTGTCAGATAAGCTCTCAGTGGTGATGGATGTATTTGAGTCGGCACTTACATTTGTTGAACCACCACCGGATTTGACAGATTCAGAACTTGATAATCCCCCAGAGACTACATTAGATGAGTTTGCAGCTGATGTAATCAGTGCAGATTTCTGAGGAGTGACAGTTGCAAACATCATGGCTTGATTGTATTCTTTTCTCTTTACATCCAGGTCAAGTGACTTTAACTTGTTTATCACTTCCATTAGTTTAAGGTCAAAGAAATTTCTTTCTTGTTTCAGCACCTTGATCTGAGGACTCCATTTGGAAGGAAGAGAATCCAAAAGCTTTGTCACATGCTCATGATTTCCCAATTGTTCATCATAAGTTTTGAGAATGCTTGACACAAATAAAAATCGATTGGTTATTTCAGTCAGATTTTCATGCTTCAAACCAACGAATGAAATGAATTCATTTTCAGCCTGGGCTTTTCTATCCAATTCAAGCATGTTCATTGTTGACGTAGACACAATTTCAAACAAATTTCAGCTTCGCTGGTGACAGATTCGCTGGCTTAGATTCGCCCAAAGAACAGATAGATTCGCTAGGCAGATTCGCTCAACAAACAAATAGATTCGCTAGGCAGATTCGCTCAACAGACAAACAGATTCGCTCGATAGCAAACTCAGTTTCGCTCGATAGATTTTGGCAGCAGTTTCGCTTGCACAATGAGCCAAACAAGTGAACTTTCGTTCGATAAAATGTCAGATTCGCTAGCCACAAACACAAATTTACAGAACACAAGATTTGTACTAGATTCGCTGGATGATCAACTAGATTCGCTTGAAGAACAAATAGGTTCGCTGGGTTACGAACAAACCTGTTACAGTACGGAAACAACCAGGACAGCTTCAAAACTTGACCATTTGTAGACCCGTTTGTTTCAAAAGCTTCCTATGACCAAATATGACAACACCCAAGCAAAATATGACACAAAAACACCTAAATCAGTCCAGAAAAGAATCAAATAGTGTTTTTGACATAAAAACCCCAAAATCAACACAAAAAATCACTAGAATCAAACAATCAAGAGCACTAAGGCTCTGATACCATATTGTTGGTCCATAATGATCGTGATTTCAGTGCTATAATGATTTATATAACAACAAACACACTTTACTCAAACAAACAAAGTGCAATATAACCCAACAACCCATAACGAGATTAAACCACACAACCGGAGGTAAATACGCTACAAAGATGAATAATATATGCTCCTAGCACCTCCAGTAAACACACACAAGGCACAAAGGTTCGGATAAGGTTTTTGTCAAAGTTGCCAAAGTTGTATTTCTTGAAGATAAGGTTACAATATATAACAGACATAGGTTCGCTGATAGATTCGCTGACAGCGAATCTATCTAGCGAACCAAATAGGTTCGCCAGGCACATTCAGGTTCGCCCGGTCGATACCAACACACAAGCTAAACTGTGCTACGGGCGAATCTATAGATTCGCCCGTAGGTTCGCTAGAACTAAACATTACAAAATACATACAAAATACATACAAAAGATATAACACCGACATACCGGTGAGTCCAACCTATACATGACTATCACAAATTCTTGGTATAAATTTGCTCAAAATTTTGAACTTTCGTTCAGATATTAAATATATTCGCTGGTCTTGCAGATTTGAAGATTTGAAGAACACCAAGAACACACACACACTGTGTGTGAGAGAAACTTCCAGATCTGAAGATTTCTTCTTCTTTTCTTGTAGATCTCAGCTTCTAGATCTGAAAAATGTTGTTGAAATCAACAGACCTGATGATTGTTGATGAAGATCTGATGATTTTAAACCCAGATCTGGTTTCTGTCTCTAAAAAACCCATCAGATCTGGTTTCTCTCTCTAAAACTTCTACACAATTCTTTAAAATCATCAACTATCTTCAACAAATGATTCAAAAATGGATCTCAGTTAGGCTCTGATACCAATTGTTGGTCCCATAACACTAATGAATCTGTAATTTTGTGAAGATTTGGATCAAAATGGTAAAATAATGATGAACTAGATGAAGAACATGAAGAACACAATGAAAAACTCAGATTTGATCTTGTACTGATTGCATCAGATTTACAAAAGTGGAAACCCCAATCAAATGACTCATTCAAGCCCCTAAAACCTGAACTGCCATTTACTATATATAGCCTAATGACACTTTGGACTAATGACAATTAGGACCCTAGACTTAGACTAAAACATGACAAATGGAAATTAATACAAATAAACCCCTAATGTTTAGTCTAATATATATTTTGTCATTAAGACAAAATATATATATTACGTAAAATACTAAAATGACGAAAACGATTAAATATATTTTGTTGACACAAAATATATTTAATAACAATAAAACTCTGTCGCCTTCAACGTCTTGTCTCTAATCTTCGTCCCGAACGCGTCGTCTTGACTTTTGCGTTGACTTTGACTATAGACGTTGACTTTTGTAGACTTTGATTGTGTTGATAATATTAGACTACAATTCAGGTCCAGCACACACAAACACCATCCCAACAACACCATAAACACAATCTTTCATCACTTCTTTCTCCTACACACACAACTCTCTCTACTCTATCCTAACACACACATTACTCTCTCTCTACTCTATCCTTACACTCACCTTATCTTAAACACACACACAAGTATCTCTTCTCGGTTCTCTCTCTCTAAACAACTTACACACAACACTTTAGGAACTCTCATTTTCCTTGTACAAAACACACATCAACACCACATCCTGCTCTCTCTCTCTCTCTCTCTCTCTCTCTCTCTCTCGTTAACGGATCTGCTGTTGCTTTTTCTTATTTCTTCTTTCTTGCAAACAACACAACAACATCATGACACAACATCTACATCAAACTGAAACAGCTTCACTCCCACTCTCTCCCGTCTCTTTAAAGCATACGAACACAAAAACACACAAACAACAACATCACGATCTGCTGCTGTTTTGTTTTAACAATGGCAGATCTTTACTTCTTCTTCTTCTTCTTCTTCTTTCTGGTTTACTTTCAACACAACACACATACAGATCTTTCTTTCTCTTTGTTTCATTTTAACAGCAACAGCTCAAACAACAACAAGCTTCAACAACACTGCAACAAACACAACATCACTCGTTCACTCTCTCTCGTCACTCTCTCTCTCTCTTTCGGTTTGATTTTACAGTAGTAGCACAACAACAAGAGCCGCTGCTGCTTTCTTTTTCGTCGGTCTAAAGAACACAAACAACAACAACTTAACTACACAACATCAACACAAACAAACAGCTTCTTAATGAGATGTTCTATCTCTCTCTCGCTCCACAACAACAGCCGCACACTCTCTTCTTATAAACTTCGTTTTTCTTTTGTTAAAAACACAGATCTGAAACAACGTTTGTTATGCAGTGGTGGTGGTGGTCGATGATGGATCAGTTATGGATATGGTGGGGGTACGGGTTTATGGTTATGGTGAATGGTTTTGGTTTTTTTTGGTTTGGGTCGGGTTAGCTTATAGATATGGTTATGGTTGGTTAATGGTTGGGGTTATGGTTGAAAGTTGTAGATCTAATGAATATGGTTGTGTTTTTGGTTTAAGTTTAAGCTGAAATGGTAATAATCGTTTTATGGGTCGGGTTAAGCTTAAGGTTTCGGGTTAGGGTGTGAATGTGGTACGGGTTTGGGTTTTGGGTATGGATCTGATTTGGGTTATGGTGATGTGGTTAGGGTTGGGCTATAGATCTGAAAATTGTTGGTGCAGGAACGTGTCAAGAAAAATGTTAACAAATGGTAGGTTCGCTCAGATCTGGATGGTTTTGCAAGGTAGTGCTACAAGAACTTGTAGGTTCGCTGGCTTCAAAGTGTCGGGCGAACTTATAGGTTCGTTAAGAACAACGGGCGAATCTATGCAAATTCTTGGTATAGATTCCCTCAAAATTTTGAACTTTCGTTCAGATATTAACTTAAATTCGCCAATCTTGCAGATTTGAAGATTTGAAGAACACCAAGAACACACACACACTGTGTGTGAGAGAAACTTCCAGATCTGAAAATTTTCTTCTATTTTTTGTAAAATTTGAAGTGGAAATGATGTTTTTGCTGATTATAAGTGAAGATCTACCACGAAATGTTGTAGATCTGAGAATTTGGATGAAGATTCAAAACTCAGATCTAGTTTCTCTCTCTAGAAACCCACAAGATCTATTTTCTCTCTCTAAAATTTCTTCTAAATTCTTCAACTCAGTAACAAAATTTTCAAAAACATGACACAAATTGGATCTCTATTAGGCTCTGATACCAATTGTTGGTCCCATAACACTATTGAATCAGTAATTTGTGAAGATTTTGGATGAAAGTGACAAAATATTGATGAAAATGAGATGAACACTTGAAAAACACAAATAAAACACTGATTTGATCTATAAAATGGATTGCAAATGATGTTTACATGGAAAGACCCCAATCACTAGCTCATTCAAGTCCCCTAAAACCCTAATTGCCATTTACTATTTATAGCCTAATGACACTTTGGACTAATGACAATTAGGACCCTATACTTAGACTAAAACATGACAAATGGAAATAATACAAATAAACCCCTAATGTTTAGTCTAATATATATTTTGTCATTAAGACAAAATATATATATTACATAAAATACTTAAAATGACGAAACTGATTAAATATATTTTGTTGACACAAAATATATTTAATAACAATAAAACTCCGTCGCCTTCAACGTCTTGTCTCTAATCTTCGTCCCGAACGCGTTGTCTTGACTTTTGCGTTGACTTTGACTGTGTTGATAATATTAGACTACAATTCAGGTCCAACAATACTCCCCCATAGTCTATTATTATCAACGTCTTGCATCGTGTTCAACACCGATAAGTCAATACAGTTGGATCTTCAATTTGGTAAGCTTCAGTCTTAATTTCAGCTCCAACAAGTATCTTATTTGAAACACTTTGCAGTTTATAGTATTCACATGACATATGAATTGAAACTTTACTTATTATATTTATATATACACAAACCTATGTGTACTCACTAGCTAATTCATTAGCTGATCAAATAATATTTTTCACTTGTTTTCAGGAAATGAAGTTTAGTTGAGTTATTCAAGATACCTCACATCTAGGATTTTCTTGGACCTAGATAATCAAGATTATTTGAACTTGTTTAATTTTTTGAATCATTGTATGTAATTATTTGGATAATGAAATTTGGAAACATAATGTTATTTAAATCATTCTAGTACCATGAGCTACGAGCAATCTATCCACTTGCGTCCGCCTCGATGATTCCGCCATCGGTCGGGGTGTGACATTTTTCAAGGGAATGCAAGGCACCACGGAACTATAACAATCAACCAAGCTCTAACAGCCCACATCAAGGTCAAAGCTCAAGTCAGAAGCCACAACAAAGTCAAAGCTATCAGAATTGGAATCGACGTCCTAATCAAACAACTTTTCAACATTCTCTTCCGAAATCAGAATCAAAAGATGAAGGAAAAAGAATCGATGATTAGAATAATGCGTTGGTCGTAAGCGTTAAAGATGGTTATGACTGGAGTGCTTATGCTGAACAGTTCACATATAATCTTATGATAAATCTTGTATTGGTTGCTGAAGTTGTTGATGAAGATTTGTCTAAAGGAAATGATCCCAAGTCTACTGATGTTGAAGAAGATGAGGAATATGATTGGAGTGACAGATCTGACCCAATCTTTGAAATTGAAGCTGAAGAGATGAATCCGGGTCATGATACTATTGTGTCAGAAAAAGGGAACAAAGATGAAGAAGTTTCTCTCATGTCTCAATCATAACAAATAAAGGTAGAATCTTCATCATCCAAGTCAGAAAAACCATCAAATTATGTTCCTTTACCTGAAACCGTGAAAGAAAAAATATGCTCACCAGAGTGTGCTGAGCAAGCTGAACTCTATAGATCATACTCATTCAGCATCTGTGAAAAATTGTCAAAAGAAGAAAAGTGACATAACAAACTTAAAGAAGATCATAAAATTTCAACTGAAATGATCTTGTCTATACAAGAATCTTGGAAGAAATCACTGTTAGGGCTCGTTCCTGTTAGAAGATTTACTTTGTTCTTTGTTTATACAAGTTTGTATAGTGTAGGGTTAATTTTGTATTATCCCTAAGTAGTGATGCATAAAGCATCTTGCTAGTGAATGTTAGAGAGAGAGTCTAGATCACAAATTACACGTTAGAGAGAGAAACTGTGTGTGATTGTATTCTCCTGCACTATTGTACTGCAACTATTACTTTGATCATCAATACAAGAGAATTATTAAGTAATGGATTGTGTTGCTGATTGAATTGTTGTGTTTGTACGTTGATCATTCTGATTTCGAGCAGTATCGTTCCAATTGAACCTATCATTTGGTATCAGAGCTGTTGGTACTGTGTGTTCTTCGCTATTCATCAAGCAAAAACACATTAATATTGCTCAAATCCTGATCTGAATGATCTGTTGATGTTTTTAGATCTGATTCATCATCGGAATCATTTCTAATTCACAACAATTGTGCGAAATTCCATCAGATTTCATCAGATCTGAGGAATTAAGAAGAAATTGAAGTTTTACTGTTCGATCAAATTTTTGCTCAAAATCATCAAAAATTGATCTTGTTTTGGATTGATTGATATAGGAGATTGATAATCGGTATCAAACACTGCTTATGTGTGATTTTTGGACAAATTGGACAAGTTTTGTTAAAATTCTGAAAAATCTGTATGAAGATGTTGATGAACATGATGAACGGGTTGAAGATGAATTAGACGGGTGATAAAATTTGACTTAGAAAAAATTTTTGGACTTAGTTTGGTGAACAATTAGGTCCTGTGCAGCCGTGTAAAGGAAATTTGTCTAGACGGGTGAAGAATTTTCAAGTAAAAGTTGTGTACTGTTGTGCCGGGTGAAGCAACTATTCAGCCGGATGATCAACTCTACAGCCGGATCAACTTGTTACTATTCAGCAGGGTCAATTATCTCTTTTAGCCGTGTCAAGTGCAGCCGGGTGAAAGTTTTGATAACTGTTGAGCCGGGTGATTGATTCTCTTAGCCGTGTCAAGTTCTGCCGTGTCAAGTTATATCTGTTCAGCCGTGTGATTGTCATCAAGACTAATACATTTTAGCCGGGTGAAGATATAAATTGTTGAAGATTTACAACTGATCAAGCCGTGTGACTGTTCAGACGTGTGAAGAACTGTTCAACCGGGTGAAGAAGAAAATTCACTGTTTAGCCTGGTGAAGAACAAAATTCACTGTTCAGCCGCGTGACTTATTTTAGTTGTTTCAAACTTTGTTATCTTACTTTGTTACTGTTTAGTCGCTTTTATTTTTAAAGTTTAACTGTTTATTTTCAAAAATCAACAAAAAACCAAAAATATTTTCCATAAATTTTAAAAATGGCACCTATTGATGATTCTGATAATCGTGTACCAAGATTGGTTAATCGTGCAGATTTCAAGAACTGGACAATCAGGTTGAAACACCATCTATGCCCAATTGATAATGATTTGTGGAAGTCTATTGATAAAGGTCCCCATATTCCTACTCAGACTGCTCTTGACAGTGCAAGCACTTACACAAAAGATTCAACTAAACCTTATCTTGAAGATAATCTACAAGGTGAAGACTTACGAAAGGTCAAGAATGACAGTAAGGCTTATTCCTTAATGTGTAAAGGGCTGCCACTTCAAGTGTTGTCCAGATCGGATGCTTATCAAACTGGCTACACTTTGTTCAAGGCATTAAGATCAATTTGTGAAGGAGGAGAACAGTTAAGAAGTCTCAAGATCTTCAAGATCTTAATGATCTTCAAGATCTGAATGATAGACTATTGTGTGCTCTTCCATCTTCATGGAAACAAACAGTGACTTTGCTGAAGCATACAGAAAAGTTTCCAATGGACTTAGTTCTTCTTATAGCAAAGATTGAAGAAGTTGAAATTGATGAAAGTTCAAGAAACACTGACAGATCAGGTTCTCATGCTCAGTATAAGTTTGTGGTGAATCCTTCTAATACAATTGAGAATGCTTTTCTTGCTCAAGATGCTGTTGAAAACGATGATGAGGGTGATTTGTTTGTTGGTGCTAGCTTTTACACTGATTCATCATATCAACCAAGGTCACCAATTTACTCTCAACCTCAATTTCCACCAAGAGCTCAAGTTCAACCAATGAAATCTCAAGCAGAAAACCAAAGTTCAAGTACAACAGTTCAAGCAAAAGTTAAAGATGTCATGAATATCTTGTTACAAGATGATGAAACTAAGAATGCTTTTACTGCATTCATGGGAAGCTTTCAAGCCTATCAAGGAAGTCATTTGACTAAATTAGATGTTGTTCTTCAAGACTTGTTTGAAATGGATCCTGATAACGTTGAAGAGATGGACTTAAACTAGCAAATGGTTATGGTTGCATACCGAACTCAGAAACATGCGTATGCGAACCGTAGTTACAAGCCAAATGCAAACAAGACAGTTGGTTTGACAAGTCAAAGGCCAGATGTTTCAACTGTAACTGTTATGGTCATTTTTCAAGGGAATGTAAAGCTCCTAAGAATCAGAATTATAATGGGCAAGCTAGTTCAAGTGGACAGAATCAAGGTCAAAGTTGGAACTCACAGCAGTCTTCAAGCTAATAGAACAGAAATCAACGTTTCAGTCAAAAGCCATATCAAAGTCTTCCCATGCCAGAACTGAAAGATGAAGTGAAAAAGAATGAAGATCAGAACAAAGCACTTGTGGTTAGTGTCAAAGATGGATATGACTGGAGTGCTTATGCGGAACAGTTTACATCTGATCTTACTTCTAGTCTGGCACTTGTCTGTGAAATTGAGGAAGAAGACTGGTTAGAAGAAGGAGACTACCAAATGGTTAATGATGTCAGTGAAGATTCAAAAGAGTATGATTGGGGTGCAAAGTCAGATCAAACTGAAGAATCTGAATCAGAGATTGCTCTTATGGCTACATCTGGAGAGTCTTTCTCATCTGCTGACACAGAACAACCAAAGGTTAGTATCGAATTACCCCTAACTATGTTCCTTTACCTGATGATGTGAAAGGTAGGTTATGTTCTGGACAATGCATTAAACAAGTGGAACATTATCGAACTCATTCATTTAAAATTGGTGACAAATTAAGTAAACATGAATAAGTTCATGAACAACTTAAAAATGATCACAAAATTGCTAATGAGAAGATATTGACACTTAAAGAATCATGGAACAAAACCTTGAAGGAACTGGAACTTTCAAATAAACAATTGGAAGAAATGACAAAGAATTTTGAATCAGAAAAGATTGCTCATGCAGCAACTCAAGTTGAATTGACCAAAATGAAAAGTTCAAAAGCAATTCTACCAAAGTTGATAAGTGATAGAAAAGAAAACAGAACAGGATTGGGTTTCACACATGAACCAATGCCTAATTCAATCACTAACACTTTACCAGAAAACTTTAATAAATTTGATCATTCACCTGAAAATGAACAAAGATTCAAAGAAATTCAAAGAAGCAAATCTGAATCCGAAGGATCTGAAGTTTTAATCGAAAGTTTGAAAGAAGATGACAGTGTGACTGTTGAAGCTGATGACGAAGCAAGCAACAAATCTGATCCTATTCTGGTGCAACTTGTTGAATATCCGGAACTGAATCCAAAACCAGCAGAAACAATGAAGGATGAAGGAGAATTCTCGGGTTACAACGATCCAGAATACATCAAGTGGAAAAAGGAGCAAAAAGATCGTGTTGCGAATCAGCTGAACAAATAGGAAACAGTGAAAAAGACTGAATTTTCGAAAGCAAAAGTACAGAAATCGAAAATGTCAAACAATCAAATCTGAAATGAAACAGTCCAAAGGTAAAAATGTCACAACATCAAATGACAACACCAAGGCTCAAGTTGTTAAAACTGAAACTGTAAAACCTGTGACAAAGAAAGTGTCTAAAATCAAACCAATCAAGTTTGTGTCTGCAGGAATGTTTGATATGAATTCATCTCAAGGTAACCAAATAAATTCTAAGATCAAATCTAACTCTGGTCTGAAATCAGGTTCTGGTCCTAAGACTTCTGCTGTCAATGATAAAAGATTTGAATCAAAGAAGGTAACTAAGCAAGATGTTTCAAAATCGAACCAAGTTCCTAAACAACCAAAATTTGATAACAAGAAATCAAAGTCACAATCACAATCTCCACAAAAGAACCAAGTTAACTTAAAACCGAACAAGTTTGTTAATGAATCACGTGTTGGTTCAACTTCTAAAGTTAACAATCGGCTCTTTAAGATCAGTAAGAAACATTGTGAGATTTGTGATCGTTATAATCATGTTACTGCTGAGTGTTTCTTTAACAGGTACTACGATTACTGTGATAAACGAAACCACTCTTCAGAAGAATGTTTTTATAACAAGTTTTGTGAGATATGTGAAAGGAGAAATCATTGTTTCTTTCGGAAAAACTCATCAAGAGAAATGACTCATTTTCCAAATTTTCAACGAAATCAATCTTTTGGTTTTCAGAAATCAAATCAAAGTCATTCTCCTGATTTGAGACCTTTCAAAAGAATCAATTCTGGATTTAAGGAAATGTCATCAAGAAATCAGTAGGTTAACAGTTTTACGCCAAGCGCTTTGATGGTACGAAATCAAAGATTTGAAAACAACCTTGATCCTAAGTTAGAGGAAAGGTTTTCAGCTTTAAGAAGAAAGCAAAAAATCAAGCTAGTGGCAGAAACAGTTTTCAACCAAATCTTTCAAATGAATCAAATTTTCAAAATTTACATTATCAACAAGTTACTGTTACAGATAGATTCGGAAAACCCAAGACCATGTGGGCCTGGGTTGACCAAACTAACTAAGTAAATGTTGAATTACAGGTGCGCCCTCGAAGACCTATTAACTCATGGTTTGTTAATAGTGGTTGCAGCCGGCATATGACAGGCAATCATGTCTTGCTTCAAGATTTTAAGCTAAAGACTGGTACACATGTTGCGTTTGTAGGAGATGCTGGTGGAAAAATCACTGGTGAAGGAACGGTGTAAAATGGGATTATTAGCTTTGATAAAGTCAACTACTGTGCACAGTTGAACTTTAATTTGCTAAGTGTATCTCAAATTTGTGACAAATCATATTCAACTTTATTTGATGATTCTTTCTGTTACATACTCAAACCAGATTTTAAGATTGACAATGAATGGGTGGTTGTTAAAGCTCCAAGAGATCGAGACGTGTACAAACTTGATATGTCTCAGATAGACGCTGAAACCGAAACCATATTGTTGGATCAAAAATTAAGACTGAAGCTTACCAAATTGAAGATCCAACAGTATTGACTTATCGGTGCTGAACACGATGCAAGACGTTGATAATAATAGACTATGGGGGAGTATTGTTGGACCTGAATTGTAGTCTAATATTATCAACACAGTCAAAGTCAACAAAAGTCAACGTCCTGTCAAAGTCCACGTAAAAAGTCAAATGGTGCGTTAGAGACGAAGAACCGAGTCAAGACATTGAAGTTGTTTTATGTCTAGGATCGTTAATGTAATAAATATATTTTGTGTCAACAAAATATATTTAATCTAGCTTTAGACATGTTTTAGCCTTTTAACTTGTTATTTTCTAATTAGTCTAAGTGTAGGGACTATTAGTGTAATTAGCATGTTAAGCACTCACTATAAATATTAAAGTGCAAATAGGGTTTTAAGGTGGGGCTTGAATGAGCTAGTGATTGGGGTTTCCATAGTAACATCTTTTGCAATCCAGATTCAAAGATCAAGTTGAGTGTTTTATAGTGTGTTCATCCAAAGTTCATCATATTTTATGTCATTTGATCTAAATCTTCACCAAATTACATGATTCAATAGTGTTTTGGGACCAACAATTGGTATCAGAGCCTAAGAGAGATCCAATTGAATCATTTTATTGAAGATTTTGTTACTGTGTTGAAGAATTTAGAAGAAATTTTAGAGTGAGAAAGTAGATCTGGTTGGTTTTTAGAGAGAGAAACTAGATCTGATTTCAAAAATCATCAGATCTACATCAACAAACATAAAATCTCAGCAAAACAACAACATATTTGTGATATACAAGCTGAGATCTAAAAGAAAAGAAGAAGAAATCATCAGATCTGAGATTTTCTCTCACACACAATGTGTGTGTGTGTTCTTGGTGTTCTTCAAATCTTCAAATCTGCAAGATCAGCGAATCTAGTTAATATCTAAACGAAAGTTCAAAATTTTGAGCGAATCTATACCAAGCATTTGCATAGATTCGCCCGTTGTTCTTAGCGAACCTATAAGTTCGCCCGGCACTTTGTAAGCCAGCGAATCTATAGGTTCTTGCTCACTACCTTGTTAAACCTTCAAGATCTGAGCGAACCTACCTTTTGTTTGAAACTTACCTGCACCAACAATCAACAAAAAAAAAAAAAAAAACTAACCATTTCTTTTCTTTCTTTAACCAAACCCATACCAAAACCAGATCTACAACCAAATCAAAACCCATATCACTATCACATCACAGATCCGGCTAAGAAACTTGGTTTTAAAACTAGATCTAAACTTGAATCAACCGGATCTGATCATTTGATCATTTTCTTTCAAAAAAAAAACCCACAACCAAGCCACAATATCCCAAACTCTAAACCAAACTCAAACCCGGTTTCAAAACAAAAGACATCAAAAAAAAATTTCAGATCTGTGCTCTCAGATTTATGTTCCCTTCTGATCTTTACAGATCTTGGAACATTATCATCATCGAAATCATTTCAAAACCAAAACCAAACCCGAAATCAAAACCCTAACCCGATCTCACACCTAAATCTCAGATCATTAAACCAAAACCAAAACCCGAACCACATTCACACCCTAACCCGAAACCCTAAGCATAACCCGACCCATAACCATAAACCAAAAAAAAAAAAAACCTTAACCCGTTTCCCTAGCTCCTAAACCTTTTTCAAATAAAAAAAACCAAAACCCCAATCCATAATAACATCGCTCACCATAACAGATCTGAACAAAAAAAAAAGAACAAGGTGTTGTTTTTTTGAACGGCAAAGAACAAGGTGTTGTGGCTGTAGCGTTGAGATCGACAAAGAAAAGGAAGCAGAAGCAGTGTGAGTTCGAACCGCAGAAGCTGTTGCTATAGTAGTGGCTTTGTGTTGCTGCTGTTCAAGAAGCAAAAAAAAAATCATATTGATGTTTCTGTTGATGTAGAGATGTTGTATGATACAAGAAGAAGCAACAACTATTGTGTGTTTGTTTATATAAAGAAGTAGTAGATCTTGGATTTGATCAAGCTCGTGAGAAAGGTGCAATTAATTGGTGTTGATCTTGTGATGTTGTGTGTTGGTTTAACAGAAAGAGAAAGAGAAAGAGAGTGAGAGATATGTGTTCGGTTGAGTGTTGGATTGAGAGAGAGAATATCTTTTTTTTTAAACAAGTGTGTTGTTATAAGTGAAAGGCAAAGAGTTTGTGTGTGTATGTTATAGTAGATCGAGAAAGTGAGATTGTGTTTGTCTTGATATGTTAGGATTGTGTGGTTGTCTTAACGGTTGTGGATTTTGGATGTGAAATCGGACCGTCATATTGGTTAAAAGGTCTATATAATGGGTCATGTGTTTAAACAAAACGTTTTAAAGTTTGAGAGTTAATGTTCTAAATTTTCGCCGGTAGTTAAAGTTTTAAAATATTGGGCGGTATTTGACGGAGTTGGTTCGTTTTAATTGGCCGGGTATTACTAGTGTCACACTTTTGGGCCTAAATTTTGTCAGTTGAGACCAAAATATTTCATTCTATGGCCGGGAGATAGCGTTTTAAAATTTTTGAGCCATGTTTCAGTTGGTTCGACTTATTCGCCGGGTGTTAAAGTTTAAAAATTTTATGGGCGTTTTCAATCAAGTCGTCATTAAATTTTAAAAAGTAACGTCTTTTGGCCGGGTGTTTATTTTTTTGTCAGTCTTTGGGCCAAAAATTTATTCTGTTAAGTTGAAATATTTTTGTCATTGGCCGGGAATTTCTAAAATTTATTTTTAGGCCAAATTTTAAACGGGTTATCGATTAAAAAATGGCTTATGCAGAACTTTTTAAATCTTTCGAATCTGATGATCTCACAATGGCACAAAGCCGGTTTGATAATTTTGCAGTTTTAAAGAAAGAAAGGATGCCCGTGTTTCTTGATCGATTTGTGATGGTGGCAAATAACCTGAAGAAGCATGATCCAAAACTCGGAAATCATGAACAGGTTCAGCGATTGCTTGATTCTCTCCCACCAGAGTGGAGTTCACATGGAAAATCGATTAGAAGAGAAAGAGGATTTATTGATTTCAAACTGGTGGAGGTGATGAACAAACTAAAAGAAATGGAGTTGGATATCAAACGTCGTGAGTACGATGAAGCGATGTCTTTAAATTCAAAGATCACCTCAATCTCCAAAGAGAAACCAGAAGAGATATCAGTTTCTGCCTCCAATTTCAAAGGTTTACCGAAACCTGAAATTGAAAAGGTACAAGGGGAGGCTAACCAGACATCAGTGGGTAAAGATGGAGCAGAATTAAATGATAAAGCTTGTGATGCTGAGAAGGAGAGGGAACAAAAGACAAATACCAGAGTCTGCAACTGCGAGAAGGCTCTTGCTTCTGAACAAATCATCATGGAGCTTCCATACGAGACAGTTCAGGATATGTGTTCTTCTGATTGCAGAACTCGTTTATTTGGTATTTATGAAGCTAACAAATTGTTAATCGAAAATGAAAAATATTTGACTCAGGTAAATAAAGAACTTAAACTTAACTAGTCAAAATATTTTGTCAAATTAAGAGAAGCTTTGAAAGAAAATGAACATTTGAAAACAAATCTTTTGAAAAGTAATGTGGAAGTCAATATGCTAACTGAACGTGTCGCCCTGGCTGAGTTTGAAACCAGTAAGTTGCAAACGAAACTCGAAAAATGGACAATTTCGGGGATGAAACTTGAGGATTTAATCAAAAGCCAACGGGGGGCTCGTATTAAGACTGGGTTGGGTCATGAAGATAAGGCTTTTGTATATCCTCCTCCCAGCACTTACTGTTACTCCCCTACACCAAATCCACACCCGACCAATGAGTTGATTCATGAAATAATTCAGAAAGATACTGATAGTTTGTATGCAGGATTGGAGAATGTGAATCTTAAAGAGGTGCGAGATGATTATGAGTCCCCGACTGGTATTGGATACAGTAAACTGGATGTTGTCAGTCAAACCAATGATTTTTCAGTTTCCGGTGTTAGTAAATCTATACAATCTGTTTCTTCTAACTTATTTGACAAGTTTAAAGCAGGTGAAATTCCTACTTTTGAGCATGTCCTGATTGCGAAGGAAGAGATAAAGTCGGATTCACGTAATCATCAAGCCATCAATCAAGATCTGTTGGAAGCAGAGGTACTTATTGAAGATTGGACAAGCTCAGATGATGAACCAAAGACAAAGGAAAGTCACGGAGATTCAAAGATCAAGATGTCATCTACAACTGTCAAATCTGAAATGCTTCCAAAACCTGAATCAAGTCAAATCAGGATCTCATTTCCAGCTGCAAGACAAGTCAGTCGTCCATCAAAAGCTCAAAAGAAGAAGTCTTCACCTCTATCCATCATATCTCAAGTTTGTAAAAGACTTGAGAACAAGCAAGTGAAGATCTCATCTCCCATCCAACAAAGCAAAACAAAAATCAAGCAACCACCCACAACTCGACAAAAGACGCCAAAAGCTTCTCAACAAGTTGCATCAAGCTCGAAGAAAGCCCCACCCCCAGCTGCTCCACATGAGGCAGTCAAGCATCAAAAGCCATTCAAGGCTTGCTTCAAGTGTGGAAAGGCAAACAGGTTTGCTTCTCCGGATCAGTGTCTAGAAAGAATCCTCCACTTGGTAAAGGTAAACAGGTTTGTTTCTTTGATTTTCAAGTTAATAATCATACATCTTTGAATGGTCGGATGACGAACATTCCATCCCCACCTTCTCATGTGAAGCCGGTTTCACATGATTCAAAGATGAATGTGACCACATCAATAAAACCAAAACCTTTTTCCTCGGGGCTTAAACAGAAAATGATTTCCAAATGTAATTCTTTCAAATCGAAAATGTTTGAACCTAAACAAATTTGGCAAATTAAAAAGAAAGAGGAAAAGATAAGTGATACAAAAACTCATTGTGTGTTTAAACAGGTGTCTTACACTGATGAAAATGGAACGCCCAGGACTACGATGGCCTGGGTTCCCCTTTCTAACTAATCTGTTAATGAGTGCAGGAACATTTCATGAGGACTGTTAGTAATCCGATTTACTGACAGAGAATGTTCCTTATTTAAATTTGAGGCGGAACAAGCAGGTCATGGTTTTGGTATCTTATCCACATTCTGGATCTTTCCTGGATTTTCACATATCGATTTTCACAGCCACTGCATTTTTCTTGATATCTCATGTATAATCTTTTGATAGAGTAATATGGAAGACGTTTCTTTCGAAATTTCTATTTTATATATTGTAAATAGTTAAAAAAAAAGGGGGGAGTCTAACATTTTTACTTGTATTTTTGATCAAGTTTTCTCATACCTTTGAGGTCGCTCTTGAGTCTTTTGAATATTTCAATTTTGTGCTGAAATATAAATTTTGGGGGAGTAAAATCTCAAATGAAAATGAACTGAATATCATTTGTCCAAAATTCTTATCTGTGTAAATATTTTGTGTTTTTTGAAGGTTTCAGATATGTATGGAAAGCACCTAAAGGAGGATATTGATTTGTGCAATGATGTGTCAATAGGCTCAGCCCGAATACAATTAGACAGCAATTCTGTGATCAAACTAAATTCAATAAGAGCTCGGTGATTAGGAGTACTTTCACAGACATTTAGCCTGCACAAAGTAATAAGTTTTGACAAAAATGGGTTGAGAGTGTCAAATCTTTGCTTTGATTTTCCCAAAACATCCCAAATCACCCTCACCCTAGCCCTGAATTGAGTTTCTAGTTAGCAAAACAAAATAAAAAGCTGCTAGTGTTGCTCTTCAGAAAAACCTCTAAGTGAGTTACTTGTTAACTCCTCAGAATGTATTGAGTCAAAGTGCTTAACTCCTCTGCTATACGGAAGTATTGACCTGGAGTTGGTGGATCTTCTCTGCTATACGGAAGTATTGACCTGAAGACTCACCGAGCATGCTCAAATGATTATCTCCTTTGTTATACGTCAGTATAGACCTGGAGCTCTAATCAGTTGAGTTTCCCAAATAATAAGTCGCAATGTGTTCAAAAGAATCATTGTTGACAAGCTCCACTCCCAAACATGCAAAAATTGCAGAATGCCAAAAGTGGCTCATGAATCGATCAATATTCAAGATTTGATCCAAGAATTTCAAGCAAAGTCAATCATATTGCTCAATAAACCTTGATGTTAGGACAAGTTACTTTGCTGAATGTCTGTGAAAACCAAGTCGCTTGAGTTTCTTTAAATCGAACCAAAACATGATAAGATCGTCACAGGATTGTTTGTTGAAAGGAACAAGGCATGGGTTTAAATGGACAAACATATTGACAATCTCGCCAAGTCTTTGTTTCTCCGGATGGTTGCTCGAAACTCATTATCTGATATCCTTTCATGAAGTTTTTATTTTATTTTATTTTATGTTTGGGTTCTTGAGTCTTGTTGGGCGTGTGTACCTTATGTGATGTGTTCTCTTTGTCAAAAATATTTGTGATCTTGTCGGACTCGTCCTCTCATTTTCGAATCTTTAATTTTAATTATAAAAAAAAATTCAAAAAGATTTTCATTTCAAATTGTTTTCAAGTCTTCCATATTATGCTATCAATATGCTATCATTTTCACGTGCATTTCATGGGAAATTGCACACATAAACGAACACCGGTTCGCTTGTCTTCATACACAAATAAACACGGATTTATTTTGTTTAATGAAATGATCTAATGAGAAATCTCGAGATTTTGTCTGTGATTGTTGTGTTACAGATATTTGCTACAAATGATGGCCGATCATCAGTTGAGCAAAGCACCTTACCAGAGAACCTGTTCCTCAAAGTTTGTAGAAGATACCAAGCTAGGAATCCTCCTTCTACATCTTCTGAAACACTCATGAAGAGATTGTTGGAAAGCAGTTCCAGATCTTACGACATGATGCACGCAAAATGGGGGAGCATACAACATGGGGGAGATTGTGAGATAAAGATCTTCAGCCACGTAATTTGGCAAGCATAAGTCTTGGGGGAGTTTTGTTGGATCAAAAATTAAGACTGAAGCTTACCAAATTGAAGATCCAACAGTATTGACTTATCGGTGTTGAACACGATGCAAGACGTTGATAATAATAGACTATGGGGGAGTATTGTTGGACCTGAATTGTAGTCTAATATTATCAACACAGTCAAAGTCAACAAAAGTCAACGTCCGGTCAAAGTCCACGTAAAATGTCAAATGGCGCGTTACCATCATAGAATTCGCACAATGCATCATACCATCATAGAATTAAACTCTTTCTCAGCTTGAGCTTTTCTATCCAACTTCAAATCCTCATTACCATCATAGAATTCGCACAATGCATCATACAAGCTTTTTGCAGTTGTGTGTTCAGCAAATCTGTTGAAAATATCCTGATGCAAACAAAGTATCAATGCCCCGAGTGCCTTTTTGTCACGATCAAGCAACTTGGTGTCTGCTTCAGTAAAAGTACTTGGATCAGTGTTTATTGAAGTAACAGTTCCTTCAACTGTCGTTGGCACGTGCGGACCATTTACAATTGACTCCCATTGATTATAGTCAGTGTAGTAGAAAAAAGCTTTCAAACACCTCTTCCAATCTTCAAAATTTTCACCACTAACAAGCCTCGGTGGCCTGTTAGGTTGAACGCTATCCAGATCATTCATATTCAGAGTTGATGTAGCCATAATTTTGAACAGATTGTAGATTCGCTGAAGACAAATAGATTCGCTGGATTAGATTCGCTCAAAGAACAAACAGATTCGCTGGCAGATTTGCTAGACAAACAAACAGATTCGCTGTCTAGCAAGCACAGTTTCGCTTGCACAATGAGCCAAACAAGTGAACTTTCGTTCGATGAAATGTCAGATTCGCTAGCCACAAACACAAAATTACCGAACACAAGATTTGTACTAGATTCGCTGGATGAACAACTAGTTTCGCTGGAAGAACAGATAGGTTCGCTGGGTTACGAACAAACCTGTTTCAGTACGAAAACAAACAGAACAGCTTCAAAACTTGACCATTTGTAGACCCGTTTGTTTCAGAAGCTTCCTATGAGCAAATATGACAATACCCAAGCAAAATATGACACAAAAACACCCAAACCAGTCCAGAAAAGAATCAAATAGTGTTTTGACACAAAAACCCCAAAATCAACACAAAAATCTCTAGAATCAACAAATCAAGAGCACTAAGGCTCTGATACCTTATTGTTGGTCCATAATGATCGTGATTTCAGTGCTATAATGACTTGTATAACAACAAACACTCTTGACTCAAACAAACAAAGTGTAATATAACCCGACAACCGATAATGAGATTAAAACCACACAACCGGAGGTAAATACGCTACAATGATGAATAATATATGCTCCTAGCACCTCCAGTAAACACACACACGACACAATCAGTTGGATAAGGTTTTCTGTTGAAGTTGCAAAAGTTGTTCAAGTTGTCATTCATGAAGATAAGGTTACAATATATATCAGACATAGGTTCGCTGATAGATTCGCTGACAGCGAATCTATCTAGCGAACCATATAGGTCCGCCGGGCACAATCAGGTTCGCCCGGTCGACAGCAACACAAAAACTAAACTGAGCTACGGGCGAATCTATAGATTCACCCGTAGGTTCGCTAGCACTAAAACATACAAAATACATACAAAATATATATAACACCGACATACCGGTGAGTCCGACCTATACATGACTAACAGCTCGTAAAATAGAAATGTTGATGATGAACAGTAACTGGAATTGAATCGACACTTTGATTTTGTGTGTTAAAACTTAAATCTAGTGTTGTAATAACTGTTAATGACCAATTTCCATCCATTAATTAACATCAAAACATTTGTTATCGACTTAATCAAAGGAATCTTCAAAAAGTCTGTCGAAACCGCCATTGATGAACATTGAATTTGTTCATGATTTTGATCACAAAAGATGTATCATCTAAACTGAATTGATCAATTGAAGCTAAAAATGACCTGAATCATGTAATAAAATTTCATCAAACAAATGACAAATTTGGGATTTTAGTGTCTAATAAGATTAAGACTTTTAAACATTGATAATTAATATTGTGTCACTAAAGTTTTTGAACAAGATAATATTCTTCAGAATGTTGATTAACTTAGTTGATAAATGGTAATGTTGATTTGTTATAATATGTTTTTAGTCTTGAATCTTGTTAGTTGTTTGATACACTTTGATAACTAACACACATGTCTTTGTGTGTTATCAAAGTGTTGATTAATGTTGATTAACTTAGTCGATAAATGCTAATGTTGTTAGGGCTTATTTCTGTTAAGATTTACTTTGTACTTTGTTTTATACATTTTGTATAGTTTAGGGTTAATTTTGTTATTTTCACTAATGTATTGTTGCATAAAGCATGTAGTAAGAGAATGTTAGGGAGAGAGTCTAGATTGCATATTCACGTTAGAGAGAGAGTTAACTGTGTGTGATTTTATTCTCCTGCATTTTTGTACTACAACTTTGCTTTGATCATCAATACAAAAGAGAATTATTAAGTAATGAATTGTGTTGTTGATTGAACTTTATTTTGTGTGCTTATTTTATTCTGATCATTGAGCAATATCGATCCAATTGAACCTATCAATTGGTATCAGAGCTGTTGGTTTTGTGTTCTTCGCTATTCATCAAGCAAAACACATCAATATTGCTCAAAAATCATGATCTGAATGAATTGTTGATGTTTTTAGCTGTGATTTATCATCGCAATCACTTCTAATTCACAACAATTGTGCAAATTCCATCAGATTATCATCAGATCTGAGGAATTAAGAAGATAGAAAAAGTTACTGTTCGATCGAATTTTGCTCAAATTCATCAAAATTTGATCATGTTTTGGATTGATTGAGATTAGGGATTGTTAATCGGACTATTTCACGGATTGTGTGAGATTTTTGAAGTAATTGGACAAGTTTTTGATAAACCCAGAAAATTTCGTTTGACGAAGATGATGAACAGTATGAACTGGTTGAAGATTAACTAGCTGGGTGATAAAATTGACTTAGACAAATTCCTTTGGACTTAGACTTGTGAACAAATTAGGTCCTGTGCAGCCGTGTAAAGGATTTTGTGCTAGACGGGTAAAGAATTTGACAAGAAAAAGGTTTTTCTGTTCAGCCGGATCAAGAACTATTGTGCCGGGTGATAAACTGTTCAGCCGGGTGATTAACAATTTCAGCCGGGTGATTGATAAACTGTTTAGCCGGGTAAACAATTCTTCTGCTGTGTAAACAACTGTTCAGCCGGGTAAAGCCTTTTTACCGTGTCAAGATTCCAAGCCGGGTCAAGTTATCTGCCGTGTGAAGATAAAACTGTTTAGCCGGGTAACTGTTCTGCCGGGTGAAGATTACAAGGTTACAACTGTTAAGCCGGGTCAACTGTTTAGACGGGTGAAGACTTTTCTCAGCCGGGTGAAGAACAAAAGCTACTATTCAGCCGGGTGAAGAAGAAATTTTTCACTGTTTAGCCGTGTGATCCTTTTTCAGCTGTTTCAAATCTTGTTATCGTATTTTGTTATTATTTACTTGTCTTTACTTTAGCATTTTAACTATTTCTTTTCAAAAACCATTAAAAACACAAAAATATTTTCTTTAATATTGTTAAAATGGCACCTAATGATGACTCCTATAACCGTGTTCCTAGACTTGTCAATCGTGCAGATTTCAAGAATTGGACGATTAGACTGAATCATCATCTTTGCTCGATAGACAATGATCTTTGGAAGTCAATTGATAAGGGTCCTCACATACCTACACAAACAGCTCTAGATAGTGCAAGTACCTACACCAAAGACTCTACTGAACCTTATCCAGAGGATAATTTATCAGCAGAAGACTTAAGGAAAGTGAAGAATGATAGTAAAGCTTACTCTCTGATGTGTAAGGGATTGCCACTACAAGTACTGTCAAGGTTGGACGCCTATCAAACAGGTTATACACTGTTCAAAGCTTTAAAGTCCATCTGTGAAGGAGGTGAACAACTTAGAAGTCTCAAGAAAAAAAAGTTGAAGAGACAGTTGGAGTTATTTGAACATATTGCTGGAGAGTCCGTGCACCAGATGATGAATAGGTTTGTTCATCTGACTACTGAAATGACCAATGTGGGTGCGAAGACAAATCTCCAAGACCTGAATGACAGATTGTTATGTGCACTTCCATCATCGTGGAAACAGACTGTGACACTACTGAAACATACTGAAAAGTTTCCGATGGATTTGGATCTGCTCATTGCAAAGATTGAAGAAGTAGAGATTGATGAAATTTCTAGAAACACTGATAGAACTGGTTCACATGCACAATACAAATATATTGTGAATCCTGCTAATACTGTGGAGAATGCCTTTCTGGCTCAAGAATCGGCAAAGATTGATGATGAGGGTTATCTATTTGTTGGCGCAAGTTTTTATACTGATTCTTCATACATCCCAAACTCACCAACTTATTCTCAACCTTAATCTCCACCTAGAGCTCAAAGTCAAAGTCAGAATCACTCAGAAAAACAGAGTAATACTGTGCAAGCCAATGTAAAAGATGTGATGAACATCTTGTTACAAGATGATGAGACAAAAGGTGCATTTACAGCTTTTATGGCAAGCTTTCAAGCGTATCAAGGAAGTCACTTGAGTCAAATGGACGTTGTCCTTCAAGATCTATTTGAGATGGATCCTGACGATGTTGAGGAAATGGATTTGAATTGGCAAATGGTGATGGTTGCATATAGAATGCAGACACATGCATATGTTAACCGAAGCTACAAGCCTCATGCAAACAAGACCGTTGGTTTTGACAAATCGAAGGCCAGATGTTTTAACTGTAATTGCTATGGTCATTTTTCTAGGGAATGCAAGGCTCCTAAGAATCAGAACTACAATGATCAAGCAAGTTCAAGTGGACAGAATCAAGGTCAAGGTCAAAGCTCGCAACAGTCTTCAAGCTATCAAAGCAGGAATCAACGTTTCATGCAGAAGCCATATCAAAGTCTTCCCATGCCAGAACTGAAAGATGAAGGCAAGAAACCAGAAGATCAGACTAAAGCACTGGTGGTTAGTGTGAAAGATGGATACGACTGGAGTGCTTATGCAGAACAGTTCACATCTGATCTTACATCAAGTTTAGCACTGGTCTGTCAAATTGAGGAAGATTGGTCAGAAGAAGGAGATAGTAAAGTGATTGATACTGTGAGTGAAGATTCAGAGGAATATGATTGGAGTGCAATGGCAGATCCTGTTGAAGAATCTGAACCTGAAGTTGCGTTGATGGCTACATCCAATGAGTCTTCATCATCCACTGAACAACCAAAGGTTAGTATCGAATTACCCCCTAATTATGTTCCTTTGCCTGATGATGTGAAAGAAAGGTTATGTTCTGAACAATGCATAAAACAAGTGGAATATTATCGAACTCATTCATTCAAAATTGGTGACAAATTAAGCAAACATGAGAAAATTCATGAACAACTTAAAATTGATCACAAAATTGCCGATGAGAAGATTTTGTCACTTAAAGTCTCATGGAACAAAACCTTAAAGGAACTGGAACTTGTAACCAAACAACTTGAAGAAATGACCAAAAATTTCGAACAAGAAAAGGTTGTTCATGCAGTCACTCAAGTTGAATTAACAAAGGTTAAAAGTTGTAA
This sequence comes from Tagetes erecta, assembly GCA_030867185.1. Lineage (NCBI taxonomy): Eukaryota > Viridiplantae > Streptophyta > Magnoliopsida > Asterales > Asteraceae > Tagetes > Tagetes erecta. The sequence goes on along the minus strand of CM061492.1, from coordinate 28,753,081 downwards.
AACAATGGTAAAACAACTTGTGAATGAAAGAGGAAATAAAAACAAAACAGGGTTGGGTTTTACTCATGAACCAATGCCTAAATCAATCACACAAACTTTACCTGAAAACTTCAATGAATTTGATCATTCACCTGAAAATGAACGAAATTCAAAGAAATTCAAAGAAGTAAATCCGAATCCGAAAGATCTGAAGTGTTGATTGAAAGTTTGAAAAAAGAAGATGACGTGACAGTTGAAGATGATGATGAAGCAAGCAACAAATCTGACAACAAATCAGAGCCTGTTCTAATACAACTCGTTGACTATCCGGAACTGAATCCCAAACCAGCAACAACGGTGAAGGATGAGGGTGAATTTTCAGGATACAATTGTCACACCCTCAATTTTCCACAAACGGGGTATCCGTTAGGCGTGTGACATACCAGGATCTCAAGCCATTAGTTACAGTAACACTGACTCAACGTTTTAAATAAAAGTATAACTTAAACGTTAACCCAAAACTCAGGGTATAAAAATGTAAGTTTTCAAAGTTTAGCGGAAGCTTTCAAACAAACTCATTATTTAAATAAACTTATGCTCAACAGTCTAGCACGATACTAGTATAAACCCTGTGCCCAATAGTCTAGCACAAACCGGCATTTATTTTCATTAAAGCCAACAACGTAAATAATTGTTCAAAATAAAATAAAACGACTCATGCATAATATGTCCTACGTGCACAGCTCCTAGCCACCTGAGAAAACATACTAAAACGAGTCAACAAATAATGTTGGTGAGTTCAATGAGTTTAGGTAACAAGAGTATATAAAATACTGAAACCGTTTAACCGATAAACATCATTACTATTGCTGGTTAGCTAGACCACCTCGTTTACTACATGAGCACGTCGAGATTAAACTGAACGATACGATAAGGTTGCCTTGTTACCACCACGACGGGTGACCAAAAGTTAAAGGACAATTTGCACCACCTGGAAACCAATCCAGCATGATGGGGTCTGCCGAACCCGTTAGTACTACTCAAATTTCCCCGTTATACCCACTGTATATTAATAATCTCGACAAAAAGGTAAGGACTTTAGGGTTGGGTGGAATCAAGCTCAGTAAAATAAACAGTTAGACAATAGAACTTTGTTTAATCAAAACCGTTGCCCGAAGGCCCTGCCCAAAAGCGTAAACCTCAGCCCAAGGCTGTTTAAAATCCTGCCCGAAGGCCCTACCCGAAGGTATAAAACTGCAGTCCGCCCGAAGGCGCTGAAAAAATGGTTGCCCGAAGGCGTTGTAAAATATTTGTATGTTTTCTCCCCGAAAAAGGTTTAAAAGCGGGCAAAGAACTCACCTTTGAATGCACAGCAAAACTAACAGCAAAGCTAAGCTATAAGCGTGTTTCACTCAACGACCTGCTTAATAATTAGATACTAACTATTAGATACTTACATTTATAAAATTACACATATACTTATACACACACATTCTTGCGGCACGTTTCATGCACACCTAACCATCGTGAGCCATGTATAGATTTTGGTTTCACGTGTTCATCAAATAAATATATATACATACTGTTTTCTTATACAACTCATACAATTTCATCCATTAAATTCATGTATACGTGTTGTTGTACATTAACTTCACATTCATATCATCTATATACCTCTACCATACAGCCGTATATATATACACACATCACAATCGCATACTGTTATGCTTCCTAGACCTGCATACACTCACTGATCCATACATGAACTCGATCACCAATATATATTTTTCGCTGCCTACTGTTGTATATTAACACATACATACATCGCATACTACCATAACTTACGCATGCTGATTCTATATGTACATATAACACATACGTGCACACACACAATGTACATACACGCACATATATGTATCAGATTTTTCGCATCCACACACAAATTATCACATAAAATCACGCACGATTGTATATATACATTTACCATTTCATTTTCTGCTATATATATATACATATATACATAATAGAGATACATACAAAACCTACATACCTTCTAAGCATACATACACATATTGCAGCACATTCTACATACATACGTTTACATTCATGCATAACATCACATCCACATACATATTACACATACATATAACCTTGTTGTTTGATTAATCCATACATACGCACGCTAATATATATACATATATATCATCTAATACAAACACTTCACATGTACAGTTAACTATATATACACATACTGACATATATATATACACATCTTACACTTACACGCTGCTGCTACTACTTCGCATTCGTATATACATCGCATGTACACAACAAACTCCACATAACACCTACGATGATCGATACGAAATTACATGTTTTCGGGTCACGTAACTCACCGAAACACAACGAATGAGATGATTGGAGACGAAAGGAGAGCGGAGTCGGAACACGGTTTTTGCGGCTGCTGCTCCGGATCTGATTCGCGACTGCTTTCCGACTGTTATGAGAGGAAACCGATTAGAAGGGTGATGTTGTTCAAGGCTGTTAACACATACATACATCACATACATGTTTACGGGTCGCGAGACTTACCGGAACAACGATGAAGATGATCGGTGGCGAGAGGGACGGCAGCCGGAGTTACAGTTCGTTGTTGCTGCTGGACTTCACCCACACAGACGAGGACCGAGAGAGAGAGAGACGAGAAAGAGGATAGGTGATGCGTTTTCTGTTTTCCGTTTCAGGCAATCGTCCAAGACATGAGGGTTAACTGGTTGTCGGTGTGCGTTTTTCTGGAATCGGCCGCAGAGATGAAGAAGAAAGATGAAGACGTGAATGAGGTCGGGTGGGGCTAGGGTTATATAAATAATTTACACCTTCGGCCCTTGTAGAATGTAATTTTTAGATTTTAGTTTATAACTTAGTTCAATTAATTACATAATGAACCATAAACTTATGTAAAAACTTAACGAAATAGTTACAGAATGGTTAACGGTGTTCACCTAGAATTGCGGGTTGTCACATCATCCTCTTGTTAAAAGAATTTTCGTCCCGAAAATTACGCCGTGTCACCGGTTGTTCACAACAAAATGGAATAAAAGAAAAAAATATTTCAGTTTGTCACATCATCCCCTTGTTAAAAGAATTTTCGTCCCGAAAATTAAATCGTACCTTTGGTGTTGACATTTTCGCTTTAATAGCTAAGAATGATTGTATTTGTGTTTCATTAGGTAGCCACTTCATTAGTTTAAACCATCTAGAGTAATCATTTTCAGGACTTCAACTGGTCTAGTGTATCGTGGGTTTGAAGAGATTCAAAACTTTATTTGGGATCCACTCTAAAGATTTATAAACAGCGATTTTTATGCATGATGTTTCAAAAATTTTAGATCACGGAGCTTCGAGTTGTTATTCAGATTTTTAAGGATCGAGATTTAACTAAAGAGTCTATATTAAAGAAGAGTTGTTATTCGAGTTGTTAGATATCATTAAATTGACTCAACCGTGTCTAGGTGCTCGACTTTATTAAAGATTCATTGTCAAAACGTGGTCATCAAGGATGTCATAGACGTTCTAAAAACAGATGAAGAATGAATTTTGAAACTATTTCTATGTTCGAAAGTAATGTTTTGAGTAAAAATGATCAAGAAATTTGATACGTATTTCTATCTTCAATAACTATATGATTTGTTTTGATCGAGAGGACAAGTGGTTGTACAACGTAGTATAATATGTTATTAAATTTTACGTACGGAAGTAGTGTACAACAAAAGAGTCAATGTCACATGAGTCGTTTCTAGTCATTGGAGTACAAGTTTTATTGTTGATGAATTATGAATGTTACGGTTAGAAGTGTGCGGGGGGGGGGGGTATATGATACGCCCAACATTTTCTCATATAGAAAGTTTTTAAGAGTCTTATCTTCCTATTTGAATAACAGATTCGTTTCGATCGAGTAGCTCTTTTAGGGTGGCCTAACCATATTTCTTTTACAATGCGGGTTTTAGTACACATGGATTATATAAGAGTTCAGTCAATAAGATGCTAACAAGAATTTGGATATTAAGCTTCATTGGATGATAGTGTTTGAACCTTTAGAATGTTTAAGATCTCGAGTTCTAAGTATACTAACGAGTCAGAAAATGATGTCATGTTAATTCATTACGTGGGTCGTGTAACATCAATAGTTTCATTAAGCATTTAATTTATTCTATTGGGATTTTCATGTGTTAGAACGATTAGTTGACTATTGCTTACATTGAGAGCACCAATTATTATCTTTCTTAGCAAATACAATGTGTATTGGGATGGACGAAATAAAAGTTTGTTACTCTGAACTTTAATGGATGAGGTTCAAGCAGAACGCTAGTTGGTCTCAATTGTTTATTGTGGACTATACTATTCATCAAACGAATCCTTAGAGTCACAGAACATATTCAATGTTCAGAGTTATATACCCACGCGGGGGGGGGGGGGTCAGTTATAAAATTCACGTGGTTTTTCATTATTACTGTGGGCAATGGATACCTGAAAGTTTTAAGTGTCTAAATATATATATAGCAAATTGCCATATGAATGATAGATAGAATATGGTTGTTCGTAAAACAAAATTCAAAGGTGATCGCTTTTAGGCTCGCAACATTTATAGCACTTAAGTTGTGTTCTGTTACGCGAATAATCTGGTAAAGAGATTTGAATATATTTTCCGATGTAGTGAATGTAGATAATGTTTATGAATTTTGAAAATTCTTGATGGATAAATAAAGTTTTAGATCCAATGCGTGTTTTACAACGGTGGAGATACAAATAGTGATTGCAATAGCATTCACTAGGAGCGATCATGTATGTGAGATATTATGTGGCTGGTTACTTCTGACAGGAAGGAGTTGTCCAAATAAGTCGTAGTTTTATAGGGCTCTTCCTAGTAACCTTTACTATTACAAGAATTGTTTAATGCTCGATTGAGGAAACCATGATATTAGGTTGTTATCGGCGTTGGGTAAGAGGTTATAACACACTGGCCAAATTTAAGGCATTCCATTGTATCATGAGTTTGTGGCATTAACATGGTAGAAGTATATTGAAAGGTGGTATTATAATTGCTTACTACACATAGGTGTACTGTAAATGTCTTTTACACATGGATTTTTATAAGTGTCAACTAAGGATAAACTTGATACCAGTACGTAACTTAGAGATGGAGTTTTGTTTCACGTGAATCTGTGTTGTTTGGTTCTTCACTTTTGGGTTTTGGTTGTAACCCACATGACAGGTTTTGCCAGGATCATCGTGTACCTGTAAATTCACCATTACGTTGCGCACCCGTAATCGTCAATTTACCTTACACAATCACCCTAGTGTGTCTCCCATCATGGGCTTTAATCGTAAGTTTTATTATGCTTATTGTTTTGTGCTTATTTATAAGATAATTTACATTATTCCGGATATAGGATGTATAAGAGAGGTAGAGTATTCATATAATATATGTTTATTTACAAACTGTAGGTTGTGTTCGTGTTAGTATTCAAGCGCAGTCTTAGTGTAGAACGAGAATACCATTAGTACCCATCTTCACAAGGTGCCTCTTCGAGTCAATAGTTTTCACGAGAGCAACAAGCACCAACTTGGTGAAAATGAGATAAGTGTGACAATATGGAGAAGGTTTAAAAGAATAGAACATAATACTTAACAAAAGAAATCACTACGGATAACCTCAACGTCTTAGTCTTTATGATTTGAGTATTTCATACTTAACGCGCTTTTGTTTTCAACACGCGTTCAACAGATTGAGAAAAATCTGAATAAAATCGGTTTTCTAGGCTTACAAAATTTACCGTATTCTGACAAGAAGGAATGAACTGCTGAATAAACTATGCTCCACTTCACGAACTATAGAAGGAATAGCCTCGAACGGGTCAAACGGTTGCAGACGTCAGTCTCGCATCTTGGCCTCTTTGCGCCTCGAGAAGAAGACTCGGACACATCGTGCGAAGAAGAATTGGATATAGGCGGGAAATTCAAATTCATGTTTGGGATAAGGACACAACATTTCGCATAAGGGTTCTTAAGCTACAAAGATTTTATATCAGGTAAGCACATAAAATGTAACACGTATAGGCAAACAAGCACTAATGCTAACTAGGGTACTACTATGCAGTGTGAGTGTAACTAATGCAAATGCTTAAAGTTATAGACTATATGCAATGAAATGCTAGTTCCCTATAACTTATGGCTCTGATACCAATCTGTCACACCCTCAATTTTCCACAAACGAGGTATCCGTTAGGCGTGTGACATACCAGGATCTCAAGCCATTAGTTACAGTAACACTGACTCAACGTTTTAAATAAAAGTATAACTTAAACGTTAACCCAAAACTCAGGGTATAAAAATGTAAGTTTTCAAAGTTTAGCGGAAGCTTTCAAACAAACTCATTATTTAAATAAACTTGTGCTCAACAGTCTAGCACGATACTAGTATAAACCCTGTGCCCAATAGTCTAGCACAAACCGGCATTTATTTTCATTAAAGCCAACAACGTAAATAATTTTTCAAAATAAAATAAAACGACTCATGCATAATATGTCCTACGTGCACAGCTCCTAGCCACCTGAGAAAACATACTAAAACGAGTCAACAAATAATGTTGGTGAGTTCAATGAGTTTAAGTTACAAGAGTATATAAAATACTGAAACCGTTTAACCGATAAACATCATTACTATTGCTGGTTAGCTAGACCACCTCGTTTACTACATGAGCACGTCGAGATTAAACTGAACGATACGATAAGGTTGCCTTGTTACCACCACGACGGGTGACCAAAAGTTAAAGGACACTTTGCACCACCTGGAAACCAATCCAGCATGATGGGGTCTGCCGAACCCGTAGTACTACTCAAATTTCCCCGTTATACCCACTGTATATTAATAATCTCGACAAAAAGGTAAGGACTTTAGGGTTGGGTGGAATCATGCTCAGTAAAATAAATAGTTAGACAATAGAACTTTGTTTTATCAAAACCGTTGCCCGAAGGCCCTGCCCAAAGGCGTAAACCTCAGCCCAAGGCTGTTTAAAATCCTGCCCGAAGGCCCTACCCGAAGGTATAAAACTGCAGTCCGCCCGAAGGCGCTGAAAAAATGGTTGCCCGAAGGCGTTGTAAAATATTTGTATGTTTTCTCCCCGAAAAAGGTTTAAAAGCGGGCAAAGAACTCACCTTTGAATGCATAGCAAAACTAACAGCAAAGCTAAGCTATAAGCGTGTTTCACTCAACGACCTGCTTAATAATTAGGTACTAACTATTAGATACTTACATTTATATAATTACACATATACTTATACACACACATTCTTGCGGCACGTTTTATGCACACCTAACCATCGTGAGCCATGTATAGATTTTGGTTTCACGTGTTCATCAAATAAATATATATACATACTGTTTTCTTATACAACTCATACAATTTCATCCATTAAATTCATGTATACATGTTGTTGTACATTAACTTCACATTCATATCATCTATACACCTCTACCATACAGCCGTATATATATACACACACATCACAATCGCATACTGTTATGCTTCCTAGACCTGCATACACTCACTGATCCATACATGAACTCGATCACCAATATATATTTTTCGCTGCATACTGTTGTATATTAACACATACATACATCGCATACTACCATAACTTACGCATGCTGATTCTATATGTACATATAACACATACGTGCACACACACAATGTACATACACGCACATATATGTATCAGATTTTTCGCATCCACACACAAATTATCACATAAAATCACGCACGATTGTATATATACATTTACCATTTCATTTTCTGCTATATATATACATATATACATAATAGAGATGCATACAAAACCTACATACCTTCTAAGCATACATACACATATTGCAGCACATTCTACATACATACGTTTACATTCATGCATAACATCACATCCACATACATATTACACATACATATAACCTTGTTGTTTGATAAATCCATACATACGCACGCTAATATATATACATATATATCATCTAATACAAACACTTCACATGTACAGTTAACTATATATACACATACTGACATATATATACACATCTTACACTTACACGCTGCTGCTACTACTTCGCATTCGTATATACATCGCATGTACACAACAAACTCCACATAACACCTACGATGATCGATACGAAATTACATGTTTTCGGGTCACGTAACTCACCGAAACACAACGAATGAGATGATTGGAGACGAAAGGAGAACGGAGTCGGAACACGGTTTTTGCGGCTGCTGCTCCGGATCTGATTCGCGACTGCTTTCCGACTGTTATGAGAGGAAACCGATTAGAAGGGTGCTGCTGTCCAAGGCTGTTAACACATACATACATCACATACATGTTTACGGGTCGCGAGACTTACCGGAACAACAATGAAGATGATCGGTGGCGAGAGGGACGGCAGCCGGAGTTACAGTTCGTTGTTGCTGCTGGACTTCACCCACACAGACGAGGACCGAGAGAGAGAGACGAGAAAGAGGATAGGTGATGAGTTTTCTGTTTTCCGTTTCAGGCAATCGTCCAAGACATGAGGGTTAACTAGTTGTGGGTGTGCGTTTTTCTGGAATCGGCCGCAGAGATGAAGAAGAAAGATGAAGACGTGAATGAGGTCGGGTGGGGCTAGGGTTATATAAATAATCTACACCTTCGGCCCTTGTAGAATGTAATTTTTAGATTTTAGTTTATAACTTAGTTCAATTAATTACATAATGAACCCTAAACTTATGTAAAAACTTAACGAAATAGTTACAGAATGGTTAACGGTGTTCACCTAGAATTGCGGGTTGTCACAACAATGATCCTGAATACATCAGGTGGAAGAATGAACAGAAGGCGAAAGTTGCTGATCAACTGATCAAGAAGAATGCTGTGAAGAAGGCTGAAGTTTCAACTGTGAAGAAGCAGAAATCAAAAGTAACAAACAATCAATCTGAAACAAAACAGTCAAAAGGTAAAAGTGTCATAAAATCGAATGACAACACCAAAGCTCAAACTGTTGAAACTAACAATGTTAAACCTGTCAAGAAGAAAGTGTCAAAAGGTAAAACAATTAAGTTTGTATCTGCAGGAATTTTCGATATGAACGGATCTTATGGTAACCAAATCAATTCTTCAATCAAATCTAACTCTGGTCTGAAAACAGGTTCAGGTCCTAAGTCTTCCGCTGTCAATGATACAAGAATTGAACCAAAGAAGGTAACCAAACAAGATGGTTTAAAATTGAATCAAAGTTCCAAGCAATCAAAATCTCCACAAAAGAATCAAGTTAATCTAAAACCGAACAAAATTGATAATGAATCACGAGTAGGTTCAACATCAAAAGTGAACAATCGGCTCTTTAGGATTAGCAAGAAACACTGTGAGATATGTGATCGTTATAATCATGCAACTGCTGAATGTTTCTTTAACAGGTACTGCAGTTACTGTGACAAAAGAAACCATTCTTCAGAAGAATGTTTTTATAACAAATTTTGTGATATTTGTGAAAGGAGAAATCATGACACAAAGGATTGTTTCTTTCGAACAAACTCATCACGAGAAATGGCTCTGTTTCAAAAATTTCAAAGAAATCAATCTTTTGGTTTTCAAACGAAACAATTCAGGACGTTCAAACGAAACAATTCAGATTTTAATGACTTTTCATCAAGAAATGTGCAGGTTAACAGTTTTAAGCCAAGAGCTTTGATGGTAAGAAATCAGAAATTTGAAAATAACCTTGATCCTAAGTTAGAGGAAAGGTTTATTGCTTTGAGAAGAAAGCAATCGATTCAAGCCAATGGGCGAAACAGTTTTCAACCAAATCTCTCGAATGAAACAAATTTTCAAAATCTTCATTATCAACAAGTTACTGTTACAGATAGATTCGGAAAACCCAAGACCATGTGGGCCTGGGTTGACCAAACTAACTAAGTGATTGTTGAAATGCAGGTACGCCCTCGAAGACCTATTAACTCATGGTTTGTTGATAGTGGGTGTAGCCGGCATATGACAGGCAACCATGCCTTGCTTCAAGATTTTAAGCTAAAGAATGGTACACATGTTGCATTTGGAGGAGATGCTGGTGGTAAAATTACCGGAGAAGGAACCGTGTCAAATGGGGTCATTAGCTTTGATAAAGTCAACTACTGTGCACAGTAAAACTTTAATTTGCTAAGTGTATCTCAAATTTGTGACAAATCTTATTCAACGTTATTTGATGATTCTTTTTGTTATATACTCAAACCAGGTTTCAAGATTGACAATGAGTGGGTTGTGGTTAAAGCTCCAAGAGATCGTGATGTATACAAGCTTGATATGTCGCAGATCGATGCTGAAACCGAAACTACTTGTCTCATTGCACATGCATCAAATGATGAGAGTCAGCTTTGGCATAGACGGCTGGGCCATTCAAACTTCAGAAACATGAATCGTTTAGTGACTGGAAATCATGCTGTGGGAATACCGTCCAAGAAATTCTCTACAACTGATCTCTGTCCAGCATGTTTGAACGGAAAACAGCATCGGATGTCTTTTAAGTCCAAGCCAGAAAACTCCATTTCAAAACCCTTGCAGATGCTACATATGGATCTTTTCGGACCAACAAATGTTCAAAGCATCGGAAAGAAGTCTTATTGTTTTGTCATCATTGATGATTTTACTAGATTTTCTTGGGTTTATTTCTTGCATGTTAAATCTGAAACTGCGGAGTTGTTAAAAGAATTTATCATCAAAGTTGAAAATCAGTTGGATTGTAAAGTTAAAATTTTGAGAAGTGATAATGGAACAGAGTTTAAAAACTCTTATGTTGATTCGTTTTGTGCAGAAAAAGGAATTGCTCGACAATTTAGTGCTCCAAGAACGCCTCAACAAAACGGGGTTGCGGAACGGAAAAATCGGACACTGATTGAAGCAGCAAGATCCATGCTCGCAGATGCCAAAATCCCTATCACATTCTGGGACGAAGCTATTGCTACTGCGTGTTTTGTACAAAACAGGACATTATTGGTTCTGGATAAAAATAAAACATCTTATGAGTTGTTATCTGGAAGAAAACCGAATATTTCTTATTTGAAAGCATTTGGTTGTCCTGTATCGATTCTAAATTTAAGTGATCATCTCGGGAAATTTGAGTCAAAATCTGACGATGGATTTTTCCTTGGTTACTCGTCTGTTTCTAAAGTTTATCGGGTTTTTAATAGCAAAACAAATACTGTTATTGAAACTATTAACGTAAAGTTTTTAGAAAATTCGTTTCCGTCAGTGGCGCATGGTCCCGAATGGTTGTTTGATTTAGATTCGTTATCAAAATCTTTCAATTCTAACTTGTTTGATTTTTCAGGAAACTCGAGAAAAGAATCAGGAGACTTGGGATGTTTCAGTGATGATTCTGATAATGACGATGATAGCAATCTCAATTCTAAGTATCCGTTCATGTCTTTTCATAATCCTGATCATGGTGTATCCAGTCACGCTCCGGGTCCATCTGGTTCTCAAGAAGATCAAGAATCAAACAATCTTGATGATGATGTGAATCCGCAAAATTCTCCTAATGATGGTGGATCTGTTCAAAATCAACCATCATCAGATCCGAATGTTGAAGTTAATCCAGAATCGTTTGACCAATTCACCAGAACAAGTTCCTAATTTCACTCCGCATGTGTCTACAATTCTACAAGATCTACCGAATCTGAATCAGTCTAATCTGGAGAGTCAAGTGCAAGGTGATGTTATACCAACTCATCGAATTCATAAGAAACATCCTGTCTCTCAGATTATTGGGCCGTTGAATCAAAGAACTACGAGAAGTCAAACTGAGCAAGCAAATGTTTGTCTTTATTCATGTTTTCTTTCTCAAGTGTTACCAAAGAACATTTCAGAGGCGCTACAAGATAATAGTTGGATTGAAGCTGCAAGAGGAGTTACTTCAATTTCGCAAACAAGAGGTTTGGAAATTAGTGGACTTACCTGAAGGAGAAAATGCGATTGGTACACGATGGTTGTACAAGAACAAGCCAGATGAACGTGGCATTGTGGTAAGAAACAAAGCCAGACTTATTGCACAAGGTTACACTCAGGAAGAAGGTATTGACTATGAGGAAGTGTTTGCTCCGGTCGCTCGACTTGAAGCTATTCGCGTTTTTCTAGCATATGCCTCTTTCATGAAGTTCAAAGTGTTCCAAATGGACGTTAAAGGCGCTTTTCTGTATGGACCAATTACCGATGATGTATATGTCAGACAACCTCCTGGTTTTGAAGATCCTGATTATCCACATCGTGTATACAAATTGAGCAAAGCTTTATATGGTCTACATCAAGCTCCAAGGATTTGGTACGAGACGTTATCTAAACATTTGCTAGAACATGGATTTACAAGAGGTCAGATTGATCCAACTTTATTTATGAAGCGGGAAAATGAAGATCTTTTATGTGTTCAAGTATATGTGGATGATATCATCTTTGGATCAACCAGTGCGTCCATGTGCAAAGTGTTTGAAGAAATCATGAAGTCAAGATTTCATATGAGTTCGATGGGGGAGATTAATTTCTTTCTCGGATTGCAAGTAAAACAATCAGCAGACGGAATTTTTATCAACCAATCAAAGTTTGTTGAGAAGTTGCTGAAAAAGTTCAAGATGCAAGATTGTCAGACTATTCGAACTCCAACTGATGTGAATTGCAAGATCCAGCCGGATCCGAAAAGCAAATATGTTGTTCAAACACTGTACAGATCAATGATTGGTTCACTGATGTATCTTACTGCATCAAGGCCAGACATTAGGTATGCTGTATGTGTGTGCGCAAGATATCAGTCTGATCCAAAAGAGTCGCACCTGGTTGCTGTTAAACGTATTTTCAGATACCTTAAAGGGAAACCAAATCTCGGGTTATGGTATCCTTATGAAGGCAATTTTGAATTATATAGTTATTCTGATAGTGACTTTGGTGGGTGTGCTCTTGACAGGAAATCGACTACGGGTGGATGTCAATTTCTGGGTCCTAGACTTGTTTCTTGGCAATGCAAAAAGCAGACCAACGTTTCTGTATCCACAGCTGAAGCAGAGTATATCGCTGCATCTGCAGGATGTTCTCAAGTTTTGTGGCTACAAAATCAATTGCTTGACTACGGGTTTAACTTTCTCAAAACTCCTATTTACATAGACAATACTGCTGCTATGTTCATTACTGCTAATCCTGTTCAACACTCAAAAACCAAACATATCGAAATTCGATATCACTTTCTCAGAGACAACTCTGAAAAGGGTTTAATAATTTTGATTAAAGTTCATACCGACAAACAACTGGCAGATCTTTTCACAAAATCTTTTTTGTCAGGCCGGTTTGAATTCTTAATTCAATCCATAGGGTTAATCAACCATGATTAATTCTAATTTTTGAAAAACCAAACAAAAATCAGAAAAATATAAAGTCAAAAATATAATAAGTCGATGTCAAATATTGATTTCTTTGTCTTTTATTTTATTGTTTTGCATTGTGTGTGTGCATGAAAAAGAAAAAGCAAACAAAAAGAATATAAAAAGCAAAAAGAAAAGAAAATATCATGTCATAAGAATCTATATTGCGAAAAGTGAGAAATGATAGTTACACTAGACATTACTTGATACATCATTTTTAAATAAAGACTGATGAATGTTAATTGATGTGCGAGACAGCTCAGGCAATTATACGGATAAAGTAAGTTTCATTGTTGACAAATATAAACTTAATGATCTTTGTGTTAAGTTCCTTTGTTATACATGTCTAGATATATATCTTTTGATACATTGCTTGTGATGATAGTTGTTCGTGATCGGGTAACGATGCAGTCTATTCAGTGTGATGAACCGCATCGTGAGCTTCTTTGTTGTGGTATCCACACACCTGAAGTCTCACACGAAGTCTCTTTTGAGCATCAAGGTGCAGCAAAAGATTCCCAAAGATGGAACAAAAAGAGTCCCAAATGTGGACCATCACCAAACAAAAAATTCCAAAAAGGAATTCAGAAGATTCCCAAGAGGAACGATAGGAAATGAAAAATTCCAAAAAGGAATTCAAAAGAAGTCCAAAAGTGGACCAAATTCGAATAGAACCCATATTCCACACTGTTTATGACTGTAAGTGGCCAGGTTTTGTGCAATATGCATCTTAGTAGTGTTTGATAAGGAAATATGTTGACATATGTATTCATGAGGGTCACATAAGTCATTTTAATCGAACCTTAATCTCATCAAGATACTGAAAAAGTAAGTGTGTCAACTCGAGCTAATTGGTATGTTTTCATATTATCACTCAATCAAACAGAAGTCAAATGTCTATTCAAAACTTGCAAAACATGTTCAGATAATGTGTGGTATGATCTCACTGCGATATTTTGATTCATTGCATTGCATACGTCTTTATTTTAATGTGTGTGCTTTGTGTGTGCAGGCATATGGAATCTTTATTGACACATCGACATCCTTGTTAAACTTAAAAATTTCAAGAAATTTCAAGTTTAGGGGGAGAATAAGTGAGAAAGAAAATTATCTACAAAAAATCCAAAAATATTTTCAAATAAGTGTGTTTTGAATGAACAAGATTATGTGGTATGAAAAGCAAATGTAATGGATGTGTTTAAAAAACAAACCCAAGGTCTTGTGATGTGTTTTTAAGAAATTGCTTCGGGATATAGATATTTTTGGTTGTGCAAAAACATTTTTACAAGAGAAATCAAAGAAAAAGAAAAAGGGATTTAATTAGAATTAATAATTGTTGACTTGTATTAGATTTTTGATATTTAATGTGACAAACCCTAATTAGGATGTCTTGTCTAATTAATATGTCGAGAATGTTTGCAGGTGCAATAAATGCAGTTGAAAAGTCAACAGACGAGAAAATTGAAAAATTGTCAAAGTGATGTCGCCGGGTGAAGATATCAGAAACAACTGTTTAGTCGGGTAAGGAAGACACTATTCAGCCGGGTAAAGTTGTTGTGTCTGATATGAGCCGGGTGATTGTGTGAAAGAAGGTAGCCGGGTGAAAGAACAAGTGAAGCCGGGTGACAAGTTGTGTTACTATACTGCCGGGTAATGACGTGTTGACACTGTACAGCTGGGTAAAAGAAAGAAGTCTTTATCTTGCCGTGTAAGTGAAGAACACTGTGTAGCCGGGTAAAAGTATAACAACTGTGTTGCCGGGTGATGAAGAAAATCAAGCCGGGTAATGAACAATGGTCATTGTGCAAGCCGGGTGATAAAGAAGACTACTATGCAGCCGGGTGATGGGTAAAACCAAAACAGGTGTAGTTGTTCCTAACCTTTACCCGTCTCTACAGTGCTTTACCCGTCTCTACAGTGAATGACCCGTCCAAGTGTTTTACATGTTTTTAGGTTGACCCGTCTCATGTTGTGACCTGTCCAAAGTACTTGACCCGTCCCAACAGTGTTTGACGCAGCTCAACAGTACATGACCCGTCCAGGCTTATTGGGCTTAATTGTTTACCCGTCCCAATTTGTTGACCCGTCACAATAAGTTTGACCTAATTTTTCAATCATATAAAAACCCGCCTCTTCACAACACTTATCACTTTTCACTCACACTTTCAAGCAAATCCCCTGCACATAAATCGTTGATTATCATATTCAATCGTTTGATCTGTAACAAGTTTGATTGATTGAATAAGGTATATTTTATGTGATTCGACCTTGATAAACCTGCAAATCGACTGTTAAAACGAAAAATGCTAATGAACAGTACTTTGATAACTGAATCGACACTTTGATTTTGCGTGTTAAAACTGAAATCAAATGTTGTTTTAAGTGTAAAAACTGTCGATTATCAACAATCAATCATTAATTTGCATCAAATTGCTTTAAAACAACAGAATCAACCAAAATTGTTCATAACTGTCGAACCGCCATTGATGACCTGTTGAATGTTCTTGAGTTTTGACATCAAAATGATGAATCAACTATTATTATGTGATCAATCAATGCTAAAACTGAACTGGAACATGTTAAACTATATCATTATACAAATTGCAGATTTGTGTGTTAAGTGTAAAATATTGTATAATCATTAAATTTCCAAAAGTTATGTTAATCAATATGGTGAATATCTGATTGATAGTATAATTTAGGTGATAAATTGATCATGTGATTGTTCTACATTGTAACTTTTTGTTTAAATACTTATACAAATCTGTTATTTATGAATGAAAAATCTAACACATATGTCTTGTTTTGTTTAAAAACAGGTATGGAGAATCTGAAATTTGAGCCTAAGCATAATCTAGTAGCATGTTTAGATGAAGCTATACCAGAAACAGAGGGGTATAGAGACATGATCAGGTTTATTAGAAGAACAACGTATGTCTATGCTATGTGTGCAAATCCTGTGACATATGCTAGACTCATCAAAAGTTTCTGGAGAACAGCTGAGGTTGTAACTAATGAGGATGGAGTTTCTGTTGTTAGAGGAAACATCACAAGAGATTTACAGTTGACTGTTTCTGAAGAGTCTATCAGAACTACTCTAAGGATTGATAATGATGAAGTTGGTGCCAATGATGAGCTAACAACTGCTGAATGTCAAGCTTGTTTTGTGAATATGGGTCATCCTCCCATATTTCCAAAGTCGCAGTTTGTTAGAGCTCGATTGGGAAAGAAGTGGAAATTACTATGCTATGTGTTACAACAATGAATGTCTAGAAGGAGTGCTGGGTTTGATAACTTCCCTTCTGACATTGCATCTCCAATTGTTGCTATTGCAGAGAACAAACCTTTCAATATGTCGAAATGGATTATGAAAGGGTTTGTATTCAATCTAGTGAAGGGCAAAAGATTTAAGTTTCTCATGTATCTGAGATTCTTGCAACTAATGATTAACATTGCCTATCCAATCATCAGAGAAGAAGGTTTTGCTGGAGGGATTTTATATACTGAGGACATGAACGACCTATCATATAGGAAGATGAGTATAGGAAATGTACAAAGTGTTGAATTGTTTGACTATATGCGAGATATAGCCAACAATGTTGAGGATATAGAAGTGGTATATCATCACATATCACATGGAGAGATTGTGAATCCACAGGACCTAGTTGATGAGGTGCCTGATAGCTTGCTAGATGATGATGAGTACTTTGCTCGTCATCCAGAAGATGAGAATGAGTCTGAGAATGATGAGAATGAAGAAGATGATAGTGATGATGGTAATGGTGACGACAGTGATAGTGATAATGGTGGTGATGATGAAAATGGTAATGATGGTGCTGAATCAGTTTCTGAGGAGGCAGAGAATGTTGAGGTTGATGAACCAGTGGAAATTGAAACAGAAAATGTCGAAGTTATAGAACCAGCTGTGATTGAGGAACCTGTTGAGGTTGTTAGTGTTGCAGAAGAAGTTGTTATTGAAGCTCCTAGGAATATTACAGTTCAATATACTAGATCTCGAAGATCTAAAACTGTAATTGAGCCTATGTTGGTCGAGGAGCCAAGTGTGTTAGAATGTGTAGATGTGCCTGAACAGATAGACATTGTTCAGATTACACAGGAAGTAATGGCCGAAGTAGAGACTACTGCACAGGTAGTTGATGATATTGATGCTGGCATTACTGTTTCTGTTCCAGTTGATATCCCCACCACATCATCTCCAGCAACTAAACATTGTGAACAACCTTTGGAGTCTTCACCAAAAGTTGTTTCAGGTGTGAATGAAGATAAAGAGAAAATTGCTGAGTTAGAAGAGATGGTAGCGAAACTCTTAGATGTTAATGCACAGTTGAAAGCATCTAATGAAAGAAAGAAGAAGAGATTAGAAGAGTTTTGGGCTACTCATCATCAGAATCTGGAAACATTCAAAGCATTAGATGCTGATTATGTGAAGTTGAAGGCTGAACATGAAAAGTTGAAGGATGAGCATGAAAAGTTGAAAGAGGACTATAAAGAGTTATATGCGGAATGCAATACTCTTGATGCTGAGAAGGAGATGTTAGAAAAGTGGTTAGAAGAAACCAAATCAAAGAAGCCTGGTTCTACATCAGATAAAGATTTTTCGGATGATGTAATGGAAGTGGCCGAGCCTACTCAAGAAGTCAAAGTTTATTATACTAGAGCACGTGGTAAGAAGAATGTGGGCGAGAGGATTGAGTCACCAATTACTATTCCCGATGAAGCTGCTGATTCTGTCAATGCTGACAAAGCTGAGGGAAAAAGAAAGTTAGATGCTGTGCCTGAAATTACTGGTGAAGAAGGTTGTACTAAAAGCCAAGAATGGAAGAAACAGTTCAGATTGAGCCGATTCAATCTGAATCTGTAACTGAAACTGAGGTGGCTGAAATGGCGAAGGTGGATGAAACTGTAAAAGAAGCTGAAACTGATAAAACAGTTCAGATTGAGCTGATTCAATCTGAATCTGTAGTGGCAACTGAAGTGCCTGAAGTGGTTGAAGTTGTTGAGAATGTGCCTGAAACTGTGACTGAAGAAGCAATTCAGTTTGAGCAGGTTCAAACTGAAACTGCACCAATGATTGAGGCACTTGATGATCTGGATGATATAGATTTCACAGAGTCTGAACCTGAGGCTGAGCCTGAAGCTAATCCTGACGATGAGATACCAGTTAATCTTCTTGAACGTTTTGCTTATCTGGAAAGAATGAAGTATAATCCAGTATATCTGAATGGGCTGACAGTGAGTCAAATTAATGAAGAATATGAGAAGTGTTTGACTGCACAAGATAAGGCAACGGCAGATGAGAAGGAATTTGTTGTAGAAATGGGAGAGTGGACGCCATTGCAAGAAAGCCTGAACATTGATGATTTACCTCCGGAAGAACTTTATCATCAAAATCCAGAAGAAATGTCATCTAGAAACATGCGGGAATGGTTAAGTTCGAGGAACTATCCATACAAGACTTTGCAAAGACTGAAATATGAATCTCTGAAGAAGATTGTGACAAGTTTCATGAAGACTGAGAAGATGTACAATCGAATGTTCTTCCTGGATTACAACAACCCGCAATACTATGAGCTGACAAAGAGATACAAAGTACTCGAACCCAAAGATATAACAGTGATGGCTTTACCAGAAGATGCGCACAAGAAAAGAAAGGAGCTGATTGATATGTTTCCAAGTGAGATGAAGTCATACAATATTCCTATGGATGTACGAGAATCATGGCATAAATCCGCCACAGCAGGAGATGTTGTTAGATCTCTGCTGAGTAAAGGTCAGTCTGTTGCTGAACTGCTTGATTCTATGATCGTACCGGAAAAGTCCAAGAAGGTGAAGATCATCGCATGGAAATATGACGAAGTGTTTGATGCATTTTTGATTAAACGAGTTAATGGTCTATGCGATGTTTACCATTATTACTCAAGTATTTTTAAGTTGGAAGTGCAAGATTTGAAGGAGTTGCACAAACTGAGACTGATTAATCACACGCATGCTGAGCGTGGTGATAAATGTGCGATGCTGTTAGATGCTGGTATAAGCCGTTTGCCGAAGTACTTGGAATTTAGAGGACAACAAGAAGATACTGCTTATGTTCAGAGCAAGAAAACGAGGAAATCAAAGAAGTTGGTAGTGAGAGATATGTATTTGGAAGAGTTTTCGGATGAATACTTTGATAAAGTGACAAATCCAGGATTGAAAGTGATTGATGGTACACAAGCAACAAAACCAATTCTTAAGTTTTTCTACAATCAGGAAACTTATGAGTTGAAATTGGTACGTAAATTGGATGACTGGGATAAGGACATGAACACCTTATTTAGCACGTTCGCGCAGAAGCTGCTACATCCATCTTACATCAATCATCTGAGAAATTAAACAATGGAGAAGTGCAAAGATCCAATTGCTGAAGCTGATCGCAAATTATTTGTGGTAATGATCGAAGTGATTGCAGCTGCTTCTGAGAAAATCCGACTAAGGAAGGCATTACTCAATGCTAACCTTGTGAAGATTGATATTCCAGAGATTGAATTTATGCGTGTGACTATGAAGGGTACATTAGAAGTGCAAACAAAAGGGCAAGAAATGCCATATGAATTTTTTGCTAACATTGATTTTGCAGGTCTAACTCTTGATACTCTGAAACGCATGAATGCCTGTGCCATCCTCACAAATGAATCAAAGCCGAGACAAGCAAAGATTGCAGAAAAGTTCAAGTCATGCATTGAGGAAGCTTTAAAAGAACAAGAAGATTATAAAGGAAAACAATTGCTGGATGTCAAGGATGAACCAGAAGAATGGTGAGAGATTGATGCTGAAAGAGCAAGTGTTGAAAACTGAAGACTTTTGAAGTTCAAAGATAAATCTTAGGGGGAGTACTGTTAGGGCTTATTTCTGTTAAGATTTACTTTGTACTTTGTTTTATACATTTTGTATAGTTTAGGGTTAATTTTGTTATTTTCCCTAATGTATTGTTGCATAAAGCATGTAGTAAGAGAATGTTAGGGAGAGAGTCTAGATCGCATATTCACGTTAGAGAGAGAGTTAACTGTGTGTGATTTTATTCTCCTGCATTTTTGTACTACAACTTTGCTTTGATCATCAATACAAAAGAGAATTATTAAGTAATGAATTGTGTTGTTGATTGAACTGTATTTTGTGTGCTTATTTCATTCTGATCATTGAGCGATATCGATCCAATTGAACCTATCAAATGTTGATTTGTTATAATATGTTTTTAGTCTTGAATCTTGTTACTTGTTTGATACACTTTGATAACTAACACACATGTCTTTGTGTGTTATCAGATGAATGATCTAAAGTTTGAACCAAAGCACAATCTTGTGGCTGTATTGGGATGAATCTATACCAGAAGTTGTTGGTTATAGAGACATGATTCGATTTCTGAGAAGAACCAAATATGTATATGCAATGTGTGCTAAACCCATTGTATATGCAAGATTGATCAAGAGTTTTTGGAGAACAACAGAGGTTATGACAGATGAGGAAGGTGTATCGGTTGTAAGAGGGAATATTACCAGACAGTTGCAGATAACTGTGTCTGAAGAGTCTATCAGGACTGCTCTAAGATTAGATGAAGAAGAAGTTGGTGCTCCTGATGAATACACAAGTTCTGAATGCCAAGCATGTTTTATGAATATGGGACATCCTCCTGTATTTCCTAAACAGCAGTTTGTGAGAGCAAGATTGGGCAAGCAATGTAAGTTATTATGTTATGTGATTCAGCAATGCCTATCAAGAAGAAGTGCTGGATTCGATAACTTTCCATCTGATATTGCATCCCCAATTGTTGCAATTACTATGAATAGACCTTTCAATATGTCAAGATGGATTATGAAGGGCTTAATTTTCAACTTGGTAAAAGGGAAGAGATTCAAATTTTTGATGTATCCAAGATTCGTGCAGCTGTTATCAACATTGCAAATCCTGTGATTCGTGAAGAAGGTGTGAATGGTGACTTGTTCATGACTGAAGATATGAATTCCTTATCTTATCGAAAGATGAGCATTGGAAATGTTGCCGAAGTGCAAATGTTTGTCTATATGCGAGATATAGCAAACAATGAGGAAGATATTGGAGGGATATATCATCATATTTCCCAAGGTGAATTATTTGATCCATTAGACCTTGTGGATGAGATTCCAGACAATCTTTTGGATGATGATGAGTACTTTGCTAGACATCCAGAAGATGAAGGAGATAATGATGAAGATGATAATGGTGATGAAGGAGATGGTAATGAGGATGATGACAACAATGAAGATGATAATGTTA
This sequence comes from Tagetes erecta, assembly GCA_030867185.1. NCBI lineage: Eukaryota > Viridiplantae > Streptophyta > Magnoliopsida > Asterales > Asteraceae > Tagetes > Tagetes erecta. Next base: position 28,731,318 of record CM061492.1, on the reverse strand, counting down.
TTGATAGTGATGAGGAGTCTGAAGCTAAAACAGATTCTGATCAAGTGGAAGAAGAAGAGATAGAAATGGATATTCCTATAGTGGAACCAATTCTTGTAGAGGATGTCACTATGATTGAAGATGTGACTGTGCATGAACATATAGATATGGTTCAGATTGCACAAGATGTAGTTGCTGAAGTAGAGGCTGTGGCACAAACAGTCGATGAAACTGAAGTTGTTACTGATGTTCCTAATCCAGTTGATATAGCCACATCATCTACTCCTGCAACTGAACATGCTGAACAACCCATGGGGTCTTCACCTAAGGTTGGTTCAGATGTGAATTTGAACGAAGAAGAAGATGAAATTTTTCACTTTAAAAGGATGATAGCCAAGCTATTGGATGAAAATGCTCAGTTAAAGGCTTCAAATGAGAGAAAGAAGAAGAGACTTGCTGAGTTTTGGGTTACTCATCAGAAAAACACCCAAGTGTTTAAAGAATTGGATGAAGAATATGAAAAGCTCAAGGTAGATTATGAAGAGTTACAAGCTGAATGTAACAATTTGCGAGATGAAAAAGAAGTTCTGGAAAATTGGTTGAAAGAAGAAGAAACTGAAAATTATGAATCTGATAAAGAGTATATTGCGGATGAAGACGTTGGAGTATCTGAGACTCCTAGGGACGTCACAGTTTATTACACCAGATCACGACGATCTATAAGTCTGACAGAACCAATCGTTGAATCTGTCCCTATTCCCGATGAGGCTGCTGCTATTGTTACATATGACAAAGCGGAGGGAAAATGTAAACTTGATGAAGTGCCTGAGATTGTTGAAGAAGATGTATCTATGAAGAAAGCTAGAACCGAGGAAGCAGTTCAGGTTGAGCCGGTTCAAGATGAAACTGTACAGGCAACTGAAGTGCTGGATATGACAGAAGCAGCTGGTCACTCCGGGTTTGATACTGAAATGAATATCTGTGAAGATATTCCTATTGATCTGGATGCACGGTTTGCATATCCGGAAAGAATGAAATATACTCCTGTTTATTTGAATGGACTCACGGTTAGTCAAATAAACGAGGAGTATGAAAAGTGTGTGAATGCTCAAGATAGAGTAGACGGTGATGAAAAAGAGTTCGTTGTTGAACCGGGTGAGTGGACGCCATTACAAGAAAGCCTGAATATTGATGATCTTCCTCCAGAAGAATTATATCATCAAATCCAGAGGAGATGACTTCGACTGATATGCGTCAATGGTTACAGTCAAGGAACTATCCATATAAAACGTTGAAGAGGTTGAAGAAGGAGTCTTTGAAAAAGATTGTGGTGAGCTTTCAAGCGTCAGAAAAGATGCATAATCGTATGCTCTTTTTGGATTATAATAATCCACAGTATTTTGAACTAACCAAAAGGTTCAAAGTATTAGAGCTGAAGGAGATTCCATTGATGGCTTTACCTGAAGATGCTCACAAAAAGAGGAAGGATCTGATTGATATGTTTCCAAGCGAGATAAAAGCATACCACATTCCTATAGACGTACGTGAGTCATGGCATAAATCTGCCACAACAGGTGATATTGTGAGATCACTGCTGATTAAAGGTCAATCCGTTGCTGATCTACTTGACTCAATGATCGTGCCGGAAAAGTCCAAGGATGTGAAGATTATCGCATGGAAGTATGATGAGGTGTTCGATGCATTTTTTATCAAAAGGGTTAGTGGCTTATGTGATGTTTATCACTATTACTCTAGTATCTTCAAGCTTCCGGTTCAAGATTTGAAAGAGTTTCACAAGATGAAACTGATAAATCATACGCGAGCTGAACGTGGTGATAAGTGTGAAATGCTGTTGGACGCTGGAATAAGCCGAATGCCTAAAGTTGATCCTTCATGACATGTACTTAGATGATTTTTCGTGGTCAACAAGAGGATACGGCTAATTTATATAAGAAGAAGAAGAAGCAGAAAAAGTTGATCCTTCATGACATGTACTTAGATTAATTTTCAGAAAAATACTTTGATAAAGTAACCCATCCGGGTTTGAAGGTATTTGATGGTTCACAGAAGACGAAGCCTATTCTGAAATTTTTCTATCATGAAGAGACATTTGAGTTAAAGTTGGTTCGTAATCTGGATGACTGGGATCAAGACATGATTACTTTATTTAGTACGTTCGAGCTTAAACTGTTGCATCCATCTTATATTGATCACTTGCGAAGCCACAAGATGGAAAAGATGAAGGATCCGATTGCTGAAGCCGACAGAAAGTTATTTGAAATAATGATTGAAGTTATCGGAGCTGCCACAGAAAAGATCCGATTAAGGAAAGCATTACTCAATGCTGACCTTGTGAAGATCACCATACCGGAGATTGAGTATATGAGGATTACATCCAAGGGTACCTTAGAAGTGCGTGCCAAAGGAATGAAAAGGCCGTATGAATTTTATGCTAATATTAATTTTGCAGGTATCACTTTGGAAACGCTGAAACAAATGGCTGCTTGTGACATACTCACCAACGATTCAAAACCGAGACAAGCCATGATAGCTGAAAAGTTCAAGTTGTGCATTGAAGAAGCTATCAAAGAGCAAGAAGAATATACTGGAAAACAGTTGCTGAATGTTAAAGACTGTAAAACCCTAAATCTAGAAGAAAGTATATGTCGATAATGGGCGGGTGTTCATGTAAATAGCATGTTGAATAAAAAGTCCTAATGTATAGAGATAAACCCTAGGGGTGATAGAGGACTTAAAATGAAGAACGTGAGCGAAAACGGAACTCAAATCGGAGTTATAACGAAGCGGGAAATGCGAAAACACCCGAGGAATGCCCGAAAACTTGTTTCGAGCATATCTTGACTTAGAAGAAGAGTTACGAAGCCCATAATATATGAATTCCACGTGTTTCGACGAGAGGAATCTGAAAATGTGGGTTACGCGGTCCGCGCATCAAGGGGTAGTCCCCTGCGCGTATCGCGTAGGACCTGTCGGGTGAAAAAACAGCTGGCAGCCACTCACCATCTACGCGATACGCGCAGATGGTGCCTGTGGGCTGCGCGTATCGCCTGGAACAGCCCAGACAACCTATTTAAAGGGGTGCAACCCCCCTTCACTTGTGCTCAAACCTCTCTCTCTCTCTAGAACTTTTTAGAGAGAGAAACCAGTCAATTTTTGTTGCGGAATCGCGCCTCGATTGCGGTACCTTGCGTCGTGACGTTCTTTCGAGTCTCGGGCGCGTGTAGATCGCTTGGCGTGCGTCGAGGTTCTGCCCGAGTGAAGAGCGGTGGTCATCGAGGTGGTGCGCAATTGAAGATCGGTGGTCGACAAGGTAAATGGTCCTTCATTCTCGATCTAGTTTAGGACGGGAATCGGGTTGGGAACTCGATGGGAATGCGGGGTGAAGATACCCGCATAGCACGAGGGACGTGCTAGGGAAAATAGTTGCTGGATTAAACACCCGCAACTAACGGGTAGATTACCCGGGGAGGGTGCGGGTTGAATATCCGTACCCTAGGGGTATGATATCCGTTGTGAACGGGTAACATATCTCTGTAGGATTCGTTTAGATCCCCGAGGTATGGGAATTGGTAAGCGTAGATGGCAACGACTTGTATCTAGTCGTATGCTTCGCTAGTTATGCCCTAGGACTTACATAGTCTTAGGAATCGTTATTTATAACGTTGTGATATCACGTTATAGGTGGATTATAGCTATTGAAGTTGATTGTCAGTATAGCTATTTGTGTTGATTGCAAAGATAGTCATTTGGATTGATTGTCGGGATTAGATCAAGGAACGAACCTAGTTGTGAGCTTGTTGTGATCTTGTTGAGGTGAGTTCATACACTTAAACTCTTTTGAAATGATGGTATGTTTTACAAAACTGGATGTGTTGCTTAACCTGTTTTGGTTGCAAATGATTGTGAGTTTTTGTATAAACTCTTTTGGAATGGTTGTGTTCTTAAACTGTTGTTTTTGAACGGTTGGCTAGCATTCTACGGTAAATATTGGGCAATACCACTTCTGTTTTTAGGGTGACGGGCGGTAAACTCGGTGAAGGGTATATGCATATATTCTGCTCCAGCGCAGACGTGCCTGACGGAGTTGTTGAGGGGTTTATCGTATTGTCTGTGTATATTTATCTGATTATGCTAGTATGTTTATGAAATGCTTGTAAATGATGGAGTTAGTGGTAACTCTTTGATCAATGGAGCTTGGCAACTCGTTGATCAAGGTTTTTACAAGTATTTGGTTGAATGTTTGAAATGTTTTGTAAAATGTTTTATTATGAACTCACCAGCGTAAGCTGACCCTTTCTTTTAAAACTTTTTGGCACACATCCTAGGTGCCGAGTGATGCAGGAAAGCACTGTTGAGGCTAGAGCAGGTAGAGGGCTTGCGGGCTTAGAAGATAGACGCTCTGGACCTAGAATAGTTGCTAGCTTTAGTTTGTTAATGTTATGTATCAAACAAACAATTGTCGTTTTGTAATCAATGTATTGTATATATGAAGTTTAATGTATGCACAACTTTAAGTTTTAAGCTGTGTGTATGTATGTTGTTGTTCCGCTGTGTTGCTCCTGATATCCATTCGTCACACGCGTGTAAACCCCCGGGCTCCTGGGACCGCCCGCCGTGATGGGGTTGTGACAGGCTTGGTATCAGAGCCGTAGTTTAAGCGAACTAGGTACAAGTCTAGTATCTAGACTTAAACTAAGATAAGATAGGATAAGTGCCCGCATAGGTGTATAGAAGTTTCCTTTCTAGAAAGAGAAATGGGTTTTGGTATGAACGTGGCGGAGAATGGCTAAGAACACGATCAGCGCGGTAAATAAATAATTGCAACTGGCCACTGTCATTATTTGTTTACAAGCACTATATTGTTCTTAATCATGGTCCATCATGTGAATACTGACTCCCTGCTCTCTTTCGTAGGTAGAGTTATGGCCGGTAAAAAGAAAGGTAGTGGTAGACGTCTTCCTACAATAAGAAGTACTAGGACTAACATGAATAAAGAAACTGATAACGATGGGACTATCGGGAGTCATGATAATGACGGGGAGGAAGATATCATGACGGAAACCCAATTTATTTCGGCGGTTGCTAATCAAGTCTCCAAGGTACTAGAAGCCACGTTGCCCATGATTATAGACTCTGCATTACAGAGGAGATCATATGAAGGAGAAAGGAAGAGGAAGTCGGAGGATAAAAAGAGTGGTTCTGGCGGTAGATTCAAGTTCAAAAGGGGAGAAGGTGGTAGCAAAGATAAGGGAAAGGCGGGAGAGGAATCTCAAGAGAAGAGGTGTTACAGATGTCAGCAATCGGGACATCTCTCAAGATCATGTCCGACGATTAAGTGTTTTAATTGTCAGGAAACATGGCATTTTAAGAGTGATTGCCCTAAAATTAAAGGAGGAAAGAACCCAGCCAAAGGGCAGGTGTTTGTTATGAAGAAGGATGGTGCTGAGGAAGTAAATGAGGATGTTGTGGCAGGTATGTTTCCTGTAAATAACGTTTATGCTAAGGTTTTATTTGACACGAGTGCAAATAAGAGTTTTGTGTCAACTTCCTTTGGTAAATACCTAGGAAAAGAACCTGTAGTACTAGATCTTGCTTATGAGGTAGAAACCGCAAATGGAGGAAGTGATATGATAACAGTAGTATATAAGGATTGCTTGCTTAATTTAAATGGTATCGAGTTTCCAGTTAATGTTATGCCTATGAACTTGTGTGGTTATGATGTAGTCATAGGAATGGACTGGTTAACTTATAATCGAGCCCAAGTTGATTGTGAGAAAAAGTTGGTTAGGGTATGTAAGTCAGATGGTGAAACATTAGTGGTTAAGGGAGATAGTAACGGAGGTAATATCCGAATGATATATGCAATTAAGGCTAGTAAATGTTTGATGAAAGGTTGTGAGGCTTTTATAGCCTATGCTTTAGATGCTAAGCCCGAAAAGCAGATTTCGGATATCCCAGTCGTGTGTGACTACCCTGACGTGTTTCCTGATGACTTACCTGGACTCCCTCCCAACCGACAAATCGAATTTCGAATCGATTTAATACCTGAAGCAAGGCCGATTGCGAAGGCTCCTTATCGTTTGGCGCCCTCCGAATTGCAAGAACTGATGAAGCAAGTCCAGGAGTTGCTCGACTTAGGCTTCATTAGACCGAGTTCATCCCCTTGGGGTGCACCAGTGTTGTTTGTAAAGAAGAAGGACGGTTCCATGCGGATGTGCATCGACTACCGTGAGCTGAACAAGTTGACAATCAAGAACAAGTATCCATTGCCGAGGATAGACGATCTGTTTGATCAGCTGCAAGGCGCTAGTTATTTCTCCAAGATCGATCTTAGGTCTGGATACCATCAACTGAAGGTGCGGGAAGAAGATATTCCCAAGACGGCTTTTAGAACCCGATATGGGCACTATGAGTTTTTGGTTATGTCCTTTGGACTAACCAATGCCCCTGCAGCATTCATGGATCTCATGAACAGAGTCTGCAAGCCGTACTTAGACAAATTCGTCATTGTCTTTATCGATGATATTTTGGTCTATTCGAGAGATCAAAATGATCATGCTGAACACTTGAAGAAGGTTTTGGAAATTCTCAGGCAGGAGAAGCTGTATGCTAAGTTCTCCAAGTGTGATTTTTGGAAGAGAGAAGTTCAATTTCTCGGGCATGTGATAAATGAAGCTGGTGTTCAGGTAGATCCAACTAAGATAGAGGCTATAATGAAATGGGAAGTCCCGAAGACTCCCACGGAAATTAGAAGCTTCTTAGGCTTAGATGGGTACTACCGAAGATTTATCAAAGACTTCTCCAAGATTGCTACGCCGATGACTACATTAACGCGGAAGAAGGCTGAGTTCAAATGGGGACCCGAGCAAGAGGAAGCCTTTAGTGTCTTGAAGAAGAAGCTTTGTAGCGTTCCAATCCTTTCATTACCCGAAGGTAATGAGGATTTTGTGGTATGTTGTGATGCCTCACTTAATGGTCTTGGTTGCGTGCTGATGCAACGAGAGAAGGTCATTGCCTATGCATCACGACAATTAAGCGTTCATGAGAAACGTTACACCACACATGATTTGGAATTAGGTGCCATAGTGTTTGCCTTGAAGACTTGGCGACACTATCTTTATGGTACTAAATTCGTGATATATTCTGATCACAAAAGCCTCCAACACCTTTTTGATCAGAAGGAGCTAAATATGAGGCAACGTAGATGGATGGAATTGCTTAGCGATTATGATTGTGAGATCAAATACCACCCTGGCAAGGCCAATGTGGTAGCAGACGCCCTGAGTCGAAAGGAAAGGGTTAAACCCATTAGAGTAAGGGCTTTGCAGATCATTGTAACGATTGATTGGAAGGATCAGATCGTTGAAGCTCAGACAAATGCCTTGAAGGAAGAAAACATCAGGAAGGAGCGAATGGTGGGAAAGGAAGGTTTGTTGACAAAAGGAAAGGATGAGATTCTAAGGTTTGCGTCAAGAATTTGGATTCCAAAGTTTGGAGGAATTCAGGATAAGATTCTTGACGAAACCCACAAGTCTAAGTACTCGATTCATCTTGGAACGGATAAGATGTTCAAGAGCTTGAAAGAACATTATTGGTGGCCCAATATGAAGAGATCAATTGCACAGTATGTGCAAAGGTGCTTAACTTGTTTGCAAGTTAAGATTGAGCATCAGAAACCAGCAGGTCTGTTACAACAGATAGAATTACCAGTTTGGAAGTGGGAAAGAATAACGATGGATTATGTTACGAAGCTCCCAAGAACTCGTGCAGGGCATGATGCCATATGGGTGATTGTGGATCGATTGACCAAGTCGTCCCATTTCATACCATATAACGAGAGCTACTCACCAGAGAAGATGGCGAAATTGTATATCAAGGAGATTGTGAGTAGACATGGCGTGCCACTTTCGATTATCTCTGACAGAGATAGTCGATTCACGTCAAGGTTTTGGGCGAGTTTGCAAAAAGATCTAGGAACTAGATTGAATTTGAGCACGGCATATCATCCTCAAACTGATGGGCAGAGTGAGCGTACGATCCAAACCCTTGAGGATATGCTGCGTGCGTGTGTGATTGACTTTAGTGGTAGTTGGGATGAATTCTTACCATTGGTCGAGTTTTCATACAACAATAGTTATCACACCAGCATAGGGATGGCACCATTTGAAGCACTTTATGGAAGAAAGTGCAGAACTCCTGTTTGTTGGACGGAAGTTGGAGAGGATCAGTTGTGTAGTACGGAGATGATGTTAGAAACAACTGATAAAATCCAACTGATTAGGCAAAGGCTAAAAGCTGCCCAGGATAGGCAGAAAAGTTATGCTGATGTTCGTAGAAGGCCTTTAGAATTCAAAGTCGGAGATCACGTGATGTTGAAAGTATCTCCTTGGAACGGAGTGGTGAGATTTATCAAACGGGGAAAGTTAGCCCCGAGGTACATTGGTCCATTTAAGGTTATTGCGAGAGTTGGGAAAGTTGCTTATAAGCTTGAGTTACCGGAAACCTTGAAAGGTGTACACGACACCTTTCATGTGTCAAACTTAAGGAAATGTTTGGCAGATCCAAATCAAGCTGTACCTCTCGAAGACGTTCAAGTAAGCGAGAAGCTATCTTTTACAGAAAGGCCGGTAAAGATTCTTGATACACGAGAAAGGAAATTGAGAAAGAAAAGAATCCGGTTAGTGTTGGTCCAATGGGAAGGACAAAGAGGACCGGAGAAGACTTGGGAATTGGCTAGTGAGATGAAAGCCAAATACCCTAAGTTATTTTTGTAATATTCGAATTTCGAGGACGAAATTCTTTTAAGGAGGGGAGAAATGTAAAACCCTAAATCTAGAAGAAAGTATATGTCGATAATGGGCGGGTGTTCATGTAAATAGCATGTTGAATAAAAAGTCCTAATGTATAGAGATAAACCCTAGGGGTGATAGAGGACTTAAAATGAAGAACGTGAGCGAAAACGGAACTCAAATCGGAGTTATAACGAAGCGGGAAATGCGAAAACACCCGAGGAATGCCCGAAAACTTGTTTCGAGCATATCTTGACTTAGAAGAAGAGTTACGAAGCCCATAATATATGAATTCCACGTGTTTCGACGAGAGGAATCTGAAAATGTGGGTTACGCGGTCCGCACATCAAGGGGTAGTCCCCTGCGCGTATCGCGTAGGACCTGTCGGGTGGAAAACAGCTGGCAGCCACTCACCATCTACGCGATACGCGCAGATGGTGCCTGTGGGCTGCGCGTATCGCCTGGAACAGCCCAGACAGCCTATTTAAAGGGGTGCAACCCCCCTTCACTTGTGCTCAAACCTCTCTCTCTCTAGACCTTTTTAGAGAGAGAAACCAGTCAATTTTTGTTGCGGAATCGCGCCTCGAGTGCGGTACCTTGCGTCGTGACGTTCCTTCGAGTCTCGGGCGCGTGTAGATCGCTTGGCGTGCGTCGAGGTTCTGCCCGAGTGAAGAGCGGTGGTCATCGAGGTGGTGCGCAATTGAAGATCGGTGGTCGACAAGGTAAATGGTCCTTCATTCTCGATCTAGTTTAGGACGGGAATCGGGTTGGGAACTCGATGGGAATGCGGGGTGAAGATACCCGCATAGCACGAGGGACGTGCTAGGGAAAATAGTTGCGGGATTAAACACCCGCAACTAACGGGTAGATTACCCGGGGAGGGTGCGGGATGAATATCCGTACCCTATGGGTATGATATCCGTTGTGAACGGGTAACATATCTCTGTAGGATTCGTTTAGATCCCCGAGGTATGGGAATTGGTAAGCGTAGATGGCAACGACTTGTATCTAGTCGTATGCTTCGCTAGTTATGCCCTAGGACTTACATAGTCTTAGGAATCGTTATTTATAACGTTGTGATATCACGTTATAGGTGGATTATAGCTATTGAAGTTGATTGTCAGTATAGCTATTTGTGTTGATTGCAAAGATAGTCATTTGGATTGATTGTCGGGATTAGATCAAGGAACGAAGCTATTTGTGAGCTTGTTGTGATCTTGTTGAGGTGAGTTCATACACTTAAACTCTTTTGAAATGATGGTATGTTTTACAAAACTGGATGTGTTGCTTAAACCTGTTTTGGTTGCAAATGATTGTGAGTTTTTGTATAAACTCTTTTGGAATGGTTGTGTTCTTAAACTGTTGTTTTTGAACGGTTGGCTAGCATTCTACGGTAAATATTGGGCAATACCACTTCTGTTTTTAGGGTGACAGGCGGTAAACTCGGTGAAGGGTATATGCATATATTCTGCTCCAGCGCAGACGTTCCTGACGGAGTTGTTGAGGGGTTTATCGTATTGTCTGTGTATATTTATCTGATTATGCTAGTATGTTTATGAAATGCTTGTAAATGATGGAGTTAGTGGTAACTCTTTGATCAATGGAGCTTGGCAACTCGTTGATCAAGGTTTTTACAAGTATTTGGTTGAATGTTTGAAATGTTTTGTAAAATGTTTTATTATGAACTCACCAGCGTAAGCTGACCCTTTCTTTTAAAACTTTTTGGCACACATCCTAGGTGCCGAGTGATGCAGGAAAGCACTGTTGAGGCTAGAGCAGGTAGAGGGCTTGCGGGCTTAGAAGATAGACGCTCTGGACCTAGAATAGTTGCTAGCTTTAGTTTGTTAATGTTATGTATCAAACAAACAATTGTCGTTTTGTAATCAATGTATTGTATATATGAAGTTTAATGTATGCACAACTTTAAGTTTTAAGCTGTGTGTATGTATGTTGTTGTTCCGCTGTGTTGCTCCTGATATCCATTCGTCACACGCGTGTAAACCCCCGGGCTCCTGGGACCGCCCGCCGTGATGGGGTTGTGACAAAGACGAACCTGAAGAGTTTGAATGAAGAATTGTGATTCAAGAGAGATTGAAGATTAAAGACTTAAAGTTGAAGATTTTTGATTTTGAAGACCAAAGATAAATCTTAGGGGGAGTACTGTTAGGGCTCGTTCCTGTTAGAAGATTTACTTTGTTCTTTGTTTATACAAGTTTGTATAGTGTAGGGTTAATTTTGTGTTATCCCTAAGTAGTGATGCATAAAGCATGATGCTAGTGAATGTTAGAGAGAGAGTCTAGATCACAAATTACACGTTAGAGAGAGAAACTGTGTGTGATTGTATTCTTCTGCACCATTGTACTGCAACTATTGCTTTAATCATCAATACAAGAGAATTATTAAGTAATGGATTGTGTTGCTGATTGAATTTTTGTGTTTTTACGTTGATCCTTCTGATTTCGAGCAGTATCGATCCAATTGAACCTATCAATCACTTGAAGAAATTGAATCATTAAAACATCAACTGCCTGAACTCTCAAAGAACTTCGAAAATGTGAAAATAGCTCATGCTTTAACTCAAGTTGAATTGTCAAAGGTTAAAAGTTGTAAAACAATGGTTCAACAATTGGTGAGTGAGAGAGGAAACAAAAACAAACCTAGACTTGGATTTAAACATGAACCCATGCCATAATCAATCACTAACACTTTACCAGAAACACCCATGATCATTCACCTGAAAATGAGGCTAGATTGAAGGAATTTCTCAAGAAGAAATCTAATGAATAACATTAAGAAGAAGAGAGCGAAGTTGAAGTGTTTATTAAAATGGATCAATCGAAAATTCAAAATGGTCATCCGGTAAAGATAAATTCATATCATCCCAGGAACAGAACAAAGCAAGTTTATATTGCTAAAGGCTGTCGACAAATTTTTGAAGAATCTTCAAATCATGAAGATCGACCAAGGTCTGACAAGTCATCAAATGATCACTCTTCATTAGATTATGGATTCAAAAATCCAGAGTTTGTCAAGTGGAAAAAAGAAGAGAGGAAGAAGCAAATTGTTGGTGATCGTCAACAACAAACCAAGAGTGTCAGCTCTTCAATGAAGCCTTCAAGAAGTTTTAAATCACAGTCTAAATTAAAATTGAACAATCAAGAAAACAAGTTTTTAAAACCTGTTGACTTTGTTTCAGCTAGAAAGTTTTATTTAAACAAATTGGAAATTAACAAATCCAACTCAATAATCAAACCCATTTTTGATCCGAAAGCAGGTTCGGGATCAAAGTCTTCCGCTGTACACAAAAAGTTTGAATCAATGAGGGTTAATCAAAATCTGTCAAAATCGAAAACCAACAGCAAACATAGCTCACCAAAACAACACGTACGCCAAATGGTCTCTCACCATGAATCAAATTCTAAAGCAAAGGTTAAGCGTGAATTGTTCAAAGAATATCAAAAATATTGCGATATTTGTGATATGTACAATCACAGTATGAATGACTGTTTTTCAACAAATACTGTCACATCTGTGATATGAGAAATCATTCTACTGAGAATTGCTACTTTAACAAATATTGTGCTATTTGTGATGGAAAAAATCACAACACATCAGATTGTTACTTTCGATAAAATTCTCCTCAAAATGGTAAATTTCAAAGGAATCAATAAATAGGCTTTCAAAATTCACAAAAATTACCGTTTGTTGGATCGGAAAGTACCAGAAAAAAAATCTATTGTTTAAAGTTCATGCGATGTTTCAAAGAAATTCATCACAATAATTCATTTGTACCAAGGTCTTTAACATGAATAAATCTGAGAAAAAGATAACAAAAAAGAAATCGCTTTCTGAATTAGAAAACCAATACCTTTCTCTGAAACACAAACAATGTGATTTAAGTAATATGCATTACAAACAAATCACTGTCATTGGTAAGAATGGCAAGCCCAAGACAATTTCGGCTTGGGTTCATCTCTCTAACTAGTGTGTATTTGAATGCAGGTACGCCCAAGAAGACCTATTAACACATGGTATGTTGATAGTGGGTGTAGCCGTGATAGGTTCAATTGGATCGTGAAAATCGCTCAATGATCAGAATAACACAAATACAAACACAGTTTAATCATTAACACAATTCATACTAATAATTCTCTTTGTATATTGATGATCAAAGCAATCTGTAGTACAAGTGCAGGAGAAACAAAATAACACACAGTTAATTCTCTCTCTAACGTGTAAAAGTGATCTAGCCTCTCTCCTTACTCTCTCTCACTACATGCTTATAGCAACAAAATACAAGTTTAAGGAATATAACAAAATAGACCCTAAACTATATACAAACATATAAACAAAATACAAAGTAAATCTTAACTAGGAAATAACCCTAACAGTACTCCCCCTAAGATTTATCTTTGAATCTTCAGCAAAATCTTCTATCTTTTTCTTCTTTGTTCAGCATCAATCTCTTTTACCATTCTTCTGGTTCGTCTTTGACATTCAGCATCTCTTTTCCTTTATACTCTTCTTGTTCCTTTAAAGCTTCTTCAATACATGATTTGAACTTTTCGGCAATCTTGGCTTGTCGAGGCTTGGACTCATTTGTCAGAATTGGGCAGGCATTCATGCGTCTAAGTGAATCCAGATTTAAACCTGCAAAGTCAATATTAGCATAAAACTCAAATGGCATCTCCTGGCCTTTGACTTGCACCTCCAAAGTTCCTTTTCTAGATATCCTCATGTACTCTATCTCTGGTAAATCAACCCTCACGAGATTAGAGTTCAGCAATGCCTTTCTTACTCGTATCTTTTCAGTTGCTGCAGCTATCACTTCAATCATCACAACAAACAACTTCCTATCAGCTTCAGCAAGCGCATCCTTACACTTCTCCATTCTGTAGCTTCTCAAAAAGTCTATGTATGACGGATGTAGTAGCTTCAACTCAAAAGTACTAAAAAGTGTGATCATGTCTTTGTCCCAATCATCCAAATTTCTAACCAGCTTCAACTCAAATGTTTCTTGATTGTAAAACACTCTAAGTATAGGCTTCGTCATCTGAGTTCCATCAATCACTTTCAGTCCAGGATCTGTCACCTTGTCAAAGTATTCATCCGAAAATTCCTCTAAATACATATCTTCAGTTACAACAAGTCTCTTTTTCTTCCTTTCTTTCTTTGCTTGGACATATGCTGAATCTTCTTGTTGGCCTCTAAAATCCAGAAACTTCGGTGGTCTAGCAATCCCGGCATCAAGAAGCATTACACATTTATCACCACGCTCAGCATGCGTGTGATTTATCAACCTTAGTTTGTGCAGCTCTTTCAAATCCTGAACCTCCAATTTAAAAATGCTCGAGAAATAATGGTATACATCACATAAACCATTCACTCTCTTAATCATGAAAGCATCAAAAACTTCATCGTATTTCCATGTTATGATCTTTACTTTCTTGTTCTTCTCAGGCACAATCATCGAATCAAGCAACTCAGCAATGGACTGACCTTTGCTCAGCAGTGACCTCACCACGTCACCTGCTGTGGCAGACTTATGCCATGATTCCCGAACCTCCATCGGTATGTTGTATGATTTAACTTCGCTTGGAAACATATCCATTAATTCGTGCCGTTTCTTATGAGCATTTTCAGGTAAAGCCATCACCGGAAGTTCTCTTGGTCCAAGGACTTTATATCTCTTTGTTAGCTCAAAATATTGTGGATTGTTATAGTCCAAATAAAACATTCTGTTGTACATTTTCTCCGTCTTCATAAAACTGACCACAATCTTCCTCAGTGACTCAGACTTCAACCTCTTCAAAGTCTTAAATGGATAATTTCTTGAACTTAACCAACTACGCATATCTGAAGCAGTCATCTCATCTGGATTTTGGTGATACAGTTCAGTCGGAGGTAAATCTTCTATATTCAAACTCTCTTGCATTGGAGTCCATTCACCCATCTCAATCACAAACTCTTTCTGATCAGCTTCAGCTTTGTCTTGGGCAATCAAGCACTTTTCATATTCTTCATTAATCTGGCTCACAGTCAACCCATTCAAATGTGACACCCCGCCCGGCGGCGGAAACACCGGGTTGTCATTGGAATTGGATATCAATAGTACAAAGCACATGGCACACTAAAAACATATTTTAATATCATTAAGGCAGTAATTGTTGTGACATAAAAGAGAAATAAATAGTCTCAAACAGTAATAAAGCCAACAATTAATAACGTTTAATTTCCATTTATTCTAGGTCCAATAAGCATCCTAAATGTCTTGAAGGTATAAAACGCTCAAACACCACCTGAAATATGTAAAAAATAAAGTTAGCTAATTAAAGCTAGTGAGTAAACCACAATTTGAATACATAGTAATAAAGAAATCCGAGATCATCATCATATGCTGCGCAATCTTACATGCATAGCTATTTCATATCATTCTCGACCATGACACCTTGAACACACATTGAACACATTGAACAACATCATTGTATAGCATCTTGTAATCGTTTGCCATGAGGAACCAACTCATGTTATTAATTAAAGATAACCTTTTTAGCAACCGTCACGTAAACGTCTCGATATAAGTTATCAATAATTATTTAAGCATTTAAGGGACATAGCAACATAGCATAGCAACTTGTATCATCGTATAGCAACTTGTAACATAGTAACTTGTAACATTGAAATTTGAATGGCCGGGTTTAAATCACCTGTTTTGAAATAAATGCAGGTGGGTTTGTCAAACCATTAGCGCTAACATTGTACCGGTGGGATTACTAAGTAACAATACTACTTTAAACTACCACATAAGGATTGCATCTTGCTGCAGACAAGACTAACACATTTAATGATCTCATTTGAAAATAGAACAAAGAAACGAAAACCGAAAACATTGAATAGTAATTGTACATATTTCAGCCCCAAAATGTAAAAGTAAAAAGGGGAGTGAATTTACTCACCTTGAAATGCAATAGATAGCCGAAATAGAAACGTAACAATACGAACCGAGGGTTGCCCAAATATTAGTATCACCTAATTAATTGGGAAAACCCCTAACTTAGAAACGAAACAATAATATAGCAACAAGAATCAAAACCAGAAAATCTGGGGTTTCAGATTTGGGATTTTGGGTTTTAGATTATAAATTGGATACAAATTAGAAATTAGGGTTTCACATTATGAATTGGGATTTTGTATGGAACGTTATAGTAATTTCGTATTGAATATATTTTACAAAAATCCACTTTTGTTTTAAAATAATACTTATAATCATAAATATTATTGCTTGTATATATGTATTTGAACTATAAGTCTTTAATTCCTAAAATATATATTTAACTTACAAAAGTGTTATTAGGTTATTATAAAATATAGTTTAAATGTTAAAAAGTATGAAAATGTAAATAAATAATAAAAACAGGCCATGGGACTCGAACCCATGGTCTCATCGTTCAAACTTTACACACATTACCACTAGAACAGAAACTATTTTGTTTAACAATTTCAACTTTTAATAGTTTTAACCCTTATAACCCAACAACACCCATTTCAACATTATAAGCCCTAGAATCAAGAACCATCAAATTGGATTCGAAATCGATAATAAAATCCCAAACCGAGTATTTTGATATATATAACATACTTGTTAGTGAAGATTTGATACGGATTTGGATAGGATGATGAGCACGACTGTTTTGACCAATTTTCGTGAATCTGGAACTGAAATAAGAAGGAATTGATGTGTTAGAAACTTGTAGATGATCAAGAGGATTCGAATGGTTACAAAAATTACCTGTGATGGTGCCCGGAAAATAAAAAACACACGTCGCCGGAATTATTTTCTTTTGGTCGATTAATTTGTTATTGCAGAGGTGAAATGAGATGTTTTGGTGTGTTGGAATTGTTAGTCGACTGATTATGAACGTTTTGGAAAGACTTAATCGTCGATTGCGGTTTAAAATTGGTAATTGCAATTTTCACTTCTAATCACGAAATCAAAATGGGTCATTTAGCTGTAAACGCGTAATTAGACGTTATGTACCGGTTCGTAAATAACTCAGAACAGATTTGGAATAATTTGGTGAATAAAAGTCGGTCAAAAACGCGTGATTTGAAGGCTCGCCGGAAAGTGGGTTTTAGCCGGAAACGGAAAGGGGCTGTCGCCGGAATCCCGCATCAACTGAGGGGGGGGGGATTGGTTTTAATAAATTTACACAATGGCCCTTGTGGTTTCAGTTTTGGTTAATTTGGATTAATAACTTTTAATTAAAGTTTTAAAAGTTACAATATTGGCCCAAAGTTAATTTTTAAATTGTATTAACTAACTAACTTAATTGAGTTGGGACGTAACGTTTATACAAGTGACGTTTTTATGTTTTTATTTCGTCCTTGACGTTAGATGGCCATTTTGAGACGTTAATAGTATTTTTTTCTTTATAATATCTTTGTAAAATATATATATTTTAATATAATGTATATATATTCTTTGGAGGTTTAATAAATTGTATTTAGTATTTAATTAGTGTACGTTGGATAATAATTTGGTTGTTATATATTAAAGACGATAAATAACGTAGCGTCCATTCATATTTATATATATATATTTTTAATATCGACGGGTTACGTTTATCGTAAATAAATATGATTACAAATAAGAGATACACAATTTCGGTTTCGAGCCGGGTATTCGGATTCGGGTTCGGGGCAGATGTCACAGTCTCCCCTCCTTATAGAAATTTCGTCCCGAAATTTGCTCAAACGAAGCAGAAGAAAATGAAGTAAAAAGATGCGGATATTAAGCTTCCATTTGGTCTTCACGTTCTTAAATAAGCTCAGGTATACGTTTCGATTTAGAACGAACTTTTATTATTGGTATCCGACTATGCTTGAGCGGTTCAACTTCATGATCCATAATTTCTCATGGTCGTTTAATAAATTTCATTGATTCATCGATTTAGATTTCATCGCGAGGCACAAAAGGATTTTTATAAGATTAACATTTTCTTCAAAGTTGAAAATATGGAAAAATAGGTTATTTATTTATTTGTTTATTCAATCTGCATTTATTAATTTTTTTTTTTTCAGAAAGCAAAATTATTAAGTTCGCGATATCAATGCATATACGGAACGAGTCTTTTTCTTTTCTTTTTTTTGTTTTCTGTTTGAGTTAAACGTATGTCTCTATATTAACACGAGCCAACCACACGTCATAACACTTCATACATATATTTTGAGTTAAACGTAAGACAAGAGTTTCAAACGTCGGAGTTACCAAGAGTCATAGGAAAGAGATAAACATGAAGAAATCGTGACTTTGAAATTTCAGTTCGTACCATACATATAAAAAAATAATAGAAAAACTCTTTTACGCGTTCGTTACATAAAGATTATCAAATCTAACACGGCTAATAGCAAAAGATGAAACAAACTCTAATGAAACAAAACTTTTATCAGCATCCAAATCAAGTAAAACTGGAACGTAAGGATTACTCCTGAGGACCCATACCGTTCACCACGTCATTGTTTGCTTGAGCTTGATTAGCGTTGATATAGAAAGTTCTAGCATGACCAGTTTGATTTGCATTAGCATTGGTATTTACGTTGACATTGATAGGCTGAGGACAATTGTTGCGGAAATAAGTTGGATCGCCACAATTGAAACAAGCAGGACCTTGATTACCCCGATTATTATTTTTCCAACAATCTTTTGCCCAATGCCCATAACGTTGGCAGACAGAACATTTAAAACATGGAGTTTCAGGAGCATGATGAAAAGGACAATTGTTGCATTTGGGCAAGAACCCCGTATAAGACTTTCGGTTATCATTACCCCTTTGCGGTGCCCTAGGAGGATTAGGAGCAGTTATCGCATAATTAGTGGCATTGTTCTTACGCTTCTTGGAATTGGATGAGGATTCGGGCTTAAAACCCTTATAAGAATCGTCCTCGGATGGTTTAGAATTGTCACCAGAAGAACCTTTGGGCTTTTTGTTACCCTTTCGAGTCAACGTACCAACCCGCACATGATTTTCGGTAAGACGACCCGCTAAGGTCATTGCCTCGCCCACAGTATCGGGTTTACTGCCCCAAACAACATTTTGAATAGTCATTGGTAAACCCCCGATATATTGTTCAATACCACGGGATTCGGGAGTAACCATATTAGGACAGAGAGTACTAAGCTGGGAAAAACGATCATTATAGGCTACATTCTCACCACTGTCCTGTTTAAGATCCCAGAATTCACTCTCGAGTTTACGAATTTCACTAGGAGGGCAATACTTGTCAGTCATAGCGATTTTGAATTCATCCCAAGTCATTTCTGAGATTTCATCTTCACCGCGTCTACGTTTCTCATCATTCCACCACGTCAGAGCACCCTTTTGTAAGACACTCGTGGCATAGCGGACTTTGAAGTTTTCGGGGCAATCACAATTAACGAAGGTACTCTCCATACTTTCGTACCATTGGAGAAGACCAGTAGCCCCTTCAGTACCGAAGAATTTGGTGGGACCACAAGAGTTGAAGTACTTAAGAGTGCAATGAGGAGCCTTAGGTTCTTTATTTTCATTAGCAGCATTAAGTTGTTTTACAAGTTCGGGCAAAAGGTTAGCCATTTGGGTCGCAATCGTGTTAGCAAGTCGTTCGAGTCTCGTCGACATTCTACAAGATAAGATAGAAAATAATTTTTCATGAGACATAGGAAATTTTGGATAACATAAGTGTAACAAAATTTTGATTTAATGAATTTGTAATAGAACTTAGAACATCATTGAATCCTTTGAAACATACCATAGAAACCACTTAGAAACTTTTAGGAATATTAATAAATGAATTTGGAATAACATTTGAATTAATAAAAAATTCACAAAAAAAAATAATAATAATTATAAATCGTTGAAAGAAAATCATAGAATCATTTAAGAAAATAAAACTTTGAAGGCTTACGAATGTGCCTGGGTTTTGGACACTTTAGACTTATCAAAGTGCTAAGTTCGTTTTTCAACGTATTCGAGAAGGCGTGCTTTAGCCTATAGGTTCACACTCATCTCGAACATCCCCAGGTAAGCATACAGGTCTCTTAAAGAGATTTATACGAAATGCTTTGCCTTAGACAGGATGTCCGTGATACAGGCGTTCCCCCTTCCAGATTGCACACGTTCTCACGTTTCAAACTCACTTAAGACGATGACGAGATTCCACAAAGAGAAGATCCTAATCACACAGACAAGTCTCTTGTAGCTCCTTCGCGAAATCGGATAAGAAATGAGATAAGAAAAGCATAGAAAGGTTCGTAGAAGGAAAACAAATAAGTCTAAAAGAATTTCTAAGTACAAGTATTTGAACTAAGGACACTTAGGTTATAGTCTAGGTCGGTGTGTTTCTAATACCCTATCCTAGTTCCCTATAACCATGGCTCTGATACCAAACTGTGACACCCCGCCCGGCGGCGGAAACACCGGGCTGTCATTGGAATTGGATATCAATAGTACAAAGCACATGGCACACTAAAAGCATATTTTAATATCATTAAGGCAGTAATTGTTGTGACATAAAAGAGAAATAAATAGTCTCAAACAGTAATAAAGCCAACAATTAATAACGTTTAATTTCCATTTATTCTAGGTCCAATAAGCATCCTAAATGTCTTGAAGGTATAAAACGCTCAAACACCACCTGAAATATGTAAAAAATAAAGTTAGCTAATTAAAGCTAGTGAGTAAACCACAATTTGAATACATAGTAATAAAGAAATCCGAGATCATCATCATATGCTGCGCAATCTTACATGCATAGCTATTTCATATCATTCTCGACCATGACACCTTGAACACACATTGAACACATTGAACAACATCATTGTATAGCATCTTGTAATCGTTTGCCATGAGGAACCAACTCATGTTATTAATTAAAGATAACCTTTTTAGCAACCGTCACGTAACCGTCTCGATATAAGTTATCAATAATTATTTAAGCATTTAAGGGACATAGCAACATAGCATAGCAACTTGTATCATCGTATAGCAACTTGTAACATAGTAACTTGTAACATTGAAATTTGAATGGCCGGGTTTAAATCACCTGTTTTGAAATAAATGCAGGTGGGTTTGTCAAACCATTAGCGCTAACATTGTACCGGTGGGATTACTAAGTAACAATACTACTTTAAACTACCACATAAGGATTGCATCTTGCTGCAGACAAGACTAACACATTTAATGATCTCATTTGAAAATAGAACAAAGAAACGAAAACCGAAAACATTGAATAGTAATTGTACATATTTCAGCCCCAAAATGTAAAAGTAAAAAGGGGAGTGAATTTACTCACCTTGAAATGCAATAGATAGCCGAAATAGAAACGTAACAATACGAACCGAGGGTTGCCCAAATATTAGTATCACCTAATTAATTGGGAAAACCCCTAACTTAGAAACGAAACAATAATATAGCAACAAGAATCAAAACCAGAAAATCTAGGGTTTCAGATTTGGGATTTTGGGTTTTAGATTATAAATTGGATACAAATTAGAAATTAGGGTTTCACATTATGAATTGGGATTTTGTATGGAACGTTATAGTAATTTCGTATTGAATATATTTTACAAAAATCCACTTTTGTTTTAAAATAATACTCATAATCATAAATATTATTGCTTGTATATATGTATTTGAACTATAAGTCTTTAATTCCTAAAATATATATTTAACTTACAAAAGTGTTATTAGGTTATTATAAAATATAGTTTAAATGTTAAAAAGTATGAAAATGTAAATAAATAATAAAAACAGGCCATGGGACTCGAACCCATGGTCTCATCGTTCAAACTTTACACACATTACCACTAGAACAGAAACTATTTTGTTTAACAATTTCAACTTTTAATAGTTTTAACCCTTATAACCCAACAACACCCATTTCAACATTATAAGCCCTAGAATCAAGAACCATCAAATTGGATTCGAAATCGATAATAAAATCCCAAACCAGGTTAGGGCTTTTAATCTACATGAACACACGAGTATTTTGATATATATAACATACTTGTTAGTGAAGATTTGATACGGATTTGGATAGGATGATGAGCACGACTGTTTTGACCAATTTTCGTGAATCTGGAACTGAAATAAGAAGGAATTGATGTGTTAGAAACTTGTAGATGATCAAGAGGATTCGAATGGTTACAAAAATTACCTGTGATGGTGCCCGGAAAATAAAAAACACACGTCGCCGGAATTATTTTCTTTTGGTCGATTAATTTGTTATTGCAGAGGTGAAATGAGATGTTTTGGTGTGTTGGAATTGTTAGTCGACTGATTATGAACGTTTTGGAAAGACTTAATCGTCGATTGCGGTTTAAAATTGGTAATTGCAATTTTCACTTCTAATCACGAAATCAAAATGGGTCATTTAGCTGTAAACGCGTAATTAGACGTTATGTACCGGTTCGTAAATAACTCAGAACAGATTTGGAATGATTTGGTGAATAAAAGTCGGTCAAAAACGCGTGATTTGAAGGCTCGCCGGAAAGTGGGTTTTAGCCGGAAACGGAAAGGGGCTGTCGCCGGAATCGCGCATCAACTGAGGGGGGGGGGGGATTGGTTTTAATAAATTTACACAATGGCCCTTGTGGTTTCAGTTTTGGTTAATTTGGATTAATAACTTTTAATTAAAGTTTTAAAAGTTACAATATTGGCCCAAAGTTAATTTTTAAATTGTATTAACTAACTAACTTAATTGAGTTGGGACGTAACGTTTATACAAGTGACGTTTTTATGTTTTTATTTCGTCCTTGACGTTAGATGGCCATTTTGAGACGTTAATAGTATTTTTTTCTTTATAATATCTTTGTAAAATATATATATTTTAATATAATGTATATATATTCTTTGGAGGTTTAATAAATTGTATTTAGTATTTAATTAGTGTACGTTGGATAATAATTTGGTTGTTATATATTAAAGACGATAAATAATGTAGCGTCCATTCATATTTATATATATATTTTTAATATCGACGGGTTACGTTTATCGTAAATAAATATGATTACAAATAAGAGATACACAATTTCGGTTTCGAGTCGGGTATTCGGATTCGGGTTCGGGGCAGATGTCACATCAAAAATACAGGATTATACTTCATCCTTTCAAGATAAGCAAACCTTTGATCCAAATCATCCGGTATCTCCTCAACAATATTCGGTTCTGGTCCAGCTTCATCATCAGATTCAGTAAAGTCTATGTCATCCAGATCATCCAATGCTTCAATCATAGGTGCATCGTCAGTTTGAACCGGCTCAAACTGACTTGCAACTTCAGCTTCAGTTTCAGGCATATCAACAGCTTCAGATTGAATCGGCTCAATCTGAACTGTTTCTTCAGAACCAACTTCTTTCTCACTATCAGTGACTGCAAATACTTCAGTTTCAGCTCCAGATTCTGTCACAGTTTCATCAACTTTCTCAGTCTCAACTACAGCTACAGATTGAATCGGCTCAATCTGCACTGTTTCATCAATCTTAGCCTTTTTCGAACTTCCTTCCTCACCAAAAATCTCTGGTATAGCATCTATCTTTCTTTTTCCCTCAGCTTTGTCCATATTGACAGTTTCAGCAACAGCTTCATCGGGAATGATGATTGGTGATTCTATCATTATACCAACATTCGTAGTACCTCGTGCTCTAGTCAAATAAACTTTAGGTACTTGAGATTCAGTCACTTCCATTACTTCTTCAGAAAAATCTTTATCTGATGATGAACCAGCTTTCTTCGGTTTAGTCTCCTCCAACTCTTTTTCTAGCATTTCTTTCTCGGCCTCCAACGTATTGCATTCAGCTTTCAGTTCTGTATAATCATATTTCAGATTCTCATGCTCCTCTTTCAGTTTATCATAATCATCCTTCAACTTCACATGTTCATCAACAAGCTTAACATGATCCTCATCCAATTTCTTGAAGGTTTTCAAATTCTGATTATGTATATCCCAGTACTCATCAAATCTTTTCTTTTTCCGTTCATTTGAAGCTTTCAACAAATCATTCGCTTCAATCAACTTTGCAACAATATCTTCTAACTCTGCAATTCGTTTCTCCTTCTCATTCTCCTTTTCATCAACCTTTGACACAAAGTTTGGTGAAGACTCCAAACCTTGTTCAATATTTTCAGCAAACTGGGATGATGTGGTGGGAATATCAACAGTAGTAGGATCAGCAACGCCAGCATCAGCTTCCTCAACTATCTGTGCCATAGTTTCAGCTTCGGCCATTGCCTCCTGAGCAATCTGAAGTACATCTATCTCTTCAGGCTCTACAATCACAGGCTCTTTAACTTGTTTTGATCTTTTTCTTCTGACATATTGAACACTAACATCCTTTGGATTTTCAGCAACAACTTCTTCAACAACTGAAGCAACCTCAACAGGTTCTTCTATCACAACAGGCTCACTAACTTCAACTTTCTCTATATCCAACTCCATTGGTTCGGCCATTTCAACAATCTCTGCCTCCTCTGAATTAGATTCAGATTCAGCACCATCATTACCACCATCATCTTCATCATTATCATCACTATCTTCATCATTATCACCATCATCATTCTCACCTTCTTCTTCATCTTCTGGATGACCAGCAAAGTACTCGTCATCATCTAACAAATTGTCAGGCACCTCATCCACTAGTTCCTGTGGATCAACAATCTCACCATGAGAAATGTGGTAATACACACCTTCAACATCTTCTTCATTGTTGACTATATCTCTCATATAATCAAACAATTCCACATCAGGCACATTCCCGATACTCATCTTTCTGTAAGATAGATCGTTCATGTCCTCAGTGTATAACATACCTCCAGCATAACCCTCGGTTCTGATGATAGGATAGGCAATGTTGATCATCAGTTGTAAGAATCTTGGGTACATAAGAAACTTAAACCTCTTGCCCTTCACCAAGTTAAATACGAAACCATTCATAATCCATCTCGACATGTTGAATGGCTTATTCTCTGCTATGGCAACAATCGGTGATGCAATGTCTGATGGGAAATTATCAAATCCTGCACTCCTCCTGGACATGCACTGTTGTACAACATAACACAGCAACTTATACTTCTTTCCCAACTTCGCCCTATAAAACTGTGATTTTGGAAATATAGGTGGATGACCCATATTAACAAAACACGCTTTGCATTCATCCATGGTCAGCTCATCATTCATCCCAACCTCATCTTCATCTATCCTTAGGGCATTTCTGATAGCTTCTTCAGAATCTGTCAGTACCATCTCTCTGGTAATATTCCCTCTTACAACAGCAACACCATTCTCATCTCTAACAACCTCTGCTGTCCTCCAAAAACTCTTAATCAGCCTAGCATATATGACCGGTTTGGCACATATAGCATACACATATTTGGTCCTTTTGATAAACTTGATCATATCCCTGTAACCATCTGTTTCAGGAATTGATTCATCCAAACATGCTACCAAATTGTGTTTAGGCTCAAACTTGAGATTCTCCATCTGTTAAAACACAAACAAACACAAAACAAGACAAATGTGTTAGATTCTTCATTAAAACATATCAAAAGTTTCATAAGTGTTTATATAAAAGTTAGAAAGCAAAACATTCACATAATCTATTTAAATTCTAAATTGTTCTAATAACATGATTTTCATCATTTTAATCAAACAACTTTGAATCTTAAAGATTATACATCATGTTTCAATTTTAACAGTTAAACACTTAAGACATAATTTTGACATTTTTATGATAAAATTGTTTATCATGTTTTGGTTCAGTTTTAACAAGTATTAATCACTTTAAACAGATATTTTATCATTTTGATGTTTAACTTTTAAGAGCTTCAAAGTTCATCAATGGCGATTTTAACAGTTGTGAGCATTTTGAGTGATTCAGTTGATTTTAAGGTGTTTTGGTGCAAATGAGTGATTGAATGTTGATGATCGACAGATTTTAACCTTAAAACAACATTCGATTTAGGTTTTAACACACACAATCAAAGTGTCGATTCAAAGTCCAAAACACTGTTCATCATCGTTTTTCTTTTTAACAGTTGATTTGCAGGTCTATCAAGGTCAAAAACACTAAATCACTACCTTATCCAATCGATCAACCTTGTTACAGAGCAAACGATTGAATATGATAACAAAGCGATTTAAGTTCAGAGGATTTGTGTGAAAGTGAATGTGAAAAATGATAAGTGTTTTTGAAGAGGCGGATTTTTGTATCGTCAAAAATTTAGGTCAAACTTTAACTGCCGGGTCAACAAAAGGAACGGGTAAACATAAAAGGCCCAATAAGCTTTGCCGGGTCAAGTACTGTAGTGACGGGTCATGTACTGTAGTGACGGGTCAAGTACATAAAACAAGTCACAAACATGAAAAACACTTGACGGGTCAAACACTGTAGAGACGGGTAAGTCACTGTAGCGACGGGTAAAGGTTAGGAACAACTACACCTGATGGGTTTTATCAATCACCCGGCAGAATAGTAGTCTTCAAACATCACCCGGCAATCTTTCTTCATCACCCGGCAACACAGTTGCTTTCCTTCTTCATCCGGCTTGCTTTCTTCATCACCCGGCAACATAGTTGCTTTCATAATCACCCGGCATGCTTTCTTCTTCACATGGCATGCATTCTTCTTCATTACCCGGCAACACAGTGTCATACCTTTACACGGCAATAAGATTTCTCTTTTACCCGGCTGTATAGTAAACACTTGTCACCCGGCTTGATATCTATGACCTTCACCCGGCTGTATTTGACATGATCTTTGCCCGGCTGTACAATGGTCATAATATCTTCACCTTTTCCTTAATCACCCGGCATGTTATCAAACACACAACATTACCCGGCTGAACAGTATGTTCATTACCCGGCCAAACAGTTGTATTTGATATCTTTGCCCGGCTATAACACTTTGAGCAATTTCTTCACTTTTTCTCGTCTGTTGACTTTTTCAACGGCATTTATTGCACCTGCAAACATTCTCCGACATATTAATTAGACAAGATATCCTTAAAAAGAATGTTTGTCATATTAATTATCAAACAACATTAAAACAAGTCAATAACCATTAATTTCAATTAAAATCATTTTTCTTTTTCTTTTTCAAAAATGTTTTTGCACAACCAATTTTTCTATATTCCGAAGCATTTTCTTGAAAACATATTACAAGACCTTGGGTTTGTTTTTAACACATCCAATACCTTTGCTTTTCATACTACATAATCTTGTTCATTCAAAACACACTTATTCAAAACAAAATATTTTTGGATTTTTGTAGATATTTTTCTTCAATTTTATTCTCCCCCTAAACTTGAAATTTCTTGAAATTTTTAAGTTTAACAAGGAAGTTGATGTGTCAATAAAGATTCCATATGCCTGCACACACAAAGCACACACATTAAAATAAATACATATGCAATGCAATGAATCAAAATATCACAGTGAGATCATACCACACATTATCTGAACATGTTTTGCAAGTTTTGAATAGACATTTGACTTATGCTTGATTGAGTGATGATATGAAAACATACCAATTAGCTCGAGTTGACACACATACTTTTTCAGTATCATGATGATATTTAAGGTTCGATTAGAATGACTTATGTGACCCACATGTATACATATGTCAACATATTTCCTTATCAACCACTACCTGAATGCATATTGCACAAAACTTGGTCACTTACAGTCATACACAGTGTGGAATCTGGGTTCTATTCGGATTTGGTCCACTTTGGGACTTCTTTTTAATTCCATCTTTGGGAATTTTTCTTTCCTATCGTTCCCCTTGGGAATCTTCTGAATTCCTTTTTGGAATTTTTGTTTGGTGATGGTCCATATTTGGGACTCTTTTTGTTCCATTTTGGAATCTTTTGCTGCACCTTGAAGCTCAAAAGAGACTTCGTGTGAGACTTCAGGTCTGTGGGTACCACAACAAAGAAGCTCACGATGCGGTTCATCACACTGAATACACTGCATCGTTACCCGATCATGCACAACTATCATCACAAGCAATGTATCAAAAGATATATATCTAGACATGTATAACAATGGAACTTAACACAAAAATCATTAAGTTTATGTTTGTCAACAATCAACTTACTTTTTCAGTCTAATTGCCTGAGCTGTCTAGCACATCAATTAACATTCATCAGTCTTTATTAAAAATGATGTAACAAATAATGTCTAGTGTAACTATCATTTCTCACTTTTTGCAATATAGATTCTTATGACATGATATTTTCTTTTCTTTTTTGCTTTTATATTTTGTTTTTGCTTTTCTGTTTTCTTTTTCATGCAAACACACAATGCAAAACATAAAAAAAACGACAAAGGAATCAATACTTGACATCAACTTATTATATTTTTGGCTTTTATATTTTTCGATTTTTCTTTGTTTTTGAAAAATAGAATCAATCATGATTGATTAATCCTATGGATTGAATTAAGAATTCAAACCGGCCTGACAAAAATGATTTTGCGAAAAGATCTGCCAGTTGTTTGTCGGTATGAACTTTAATCAAAATTATTAAACCTTTTTCAGAGTTGTCTCTTAAAAAGTGATATCGAATTTCGATATGTTTGGTTTTTGAGTGTTGAACAGGATTAGCAGTAATAAACATAGCAGCAGTATTGTCTATGTAAATAGGAGTTTTCAGAAAGTTAAACCCGTAGTCAAGCAATTGGTTTTGTAACCACAAAACTTGAGAACATCCTGCAGATGCAGCGATATACTCTGCTTCAGCTGTGGATACAGAAACATTGGTCTGCTTCTTGCATTGCCAAGAGACAAGTCTAGGACCCAGAAATTGACAACCACCAGTAGTCGATTTCCTGTCAAGAGCACAACCACCAAAATCACTGTCAGAATAGCTATATAATTCAAAATTTCCTTCGTAAGGATACCATAACCCAAGATTTGGTTTCCCTTTGAGATATCTGAATATACGCTTCACAGCAACAAGGTGCGACTCCTTTGGATCAGACTGATATCTTGCGCACACACATACAGCATACATGATGTCTGGTCTTGATGCAGTAAGATACATCAGTGAACCGATCATTGATCTGTATAGTGTTTGATCCACGGATTTGCCTTTCGGATCCGGTTGTATCTTGCAGTTCACATCAGATGGAGTTCGAATAGTCTGACAATCTTGCATCTTGAACTTCTTCAACAACTTCTCAACAAATTTTGATTGATTGATGAAAATTCCGTCAGCTGATTGTTTCACTTGTAATCCAAGAAAGAAGTTAATCTCCCCCATTGAACTCATCTGGAATCTGCTTTTCATGATTTCCTCAAATTCTTTGCACATTGACTCACTAGTTGATCCGAAGATAATATCGTCCACATAAACTTGAACACATAAGAGATCGTCATTCTCCCTCTTCATAAACAAAGTTGGATCAATCTGTCCTCTTGTGAATCCATGTTCTAGTAAATGCTCAGATAGTGTCTCATACCAGATTCTAGGAGCTTGATGTAGACCGTAAAGTGCTTTACTCAACTTGTATACCCGATGAGGATAGTCAGGATCTTCAAAACCCGGAGGTTGTCTGACATATACGTCATCTGTAATCGGTCCATACAGAAAAGCGCCTTTGACGTCCATTTGGAATACTTTAAACTTCATGAAGGAAGCATATGCAAGAAAAACGCGTATGGCTTCAAGTCTTGCGACCGGAGCGAACACCTCTTCGTAATCAATGCCTTCTTCCTGAGTGTATCCCTGTGCAATGAGTCTTGCTTTGTTTCTCACAACAATGCCACGTTCGTCTGGTTTGTTTTTGTACAACCATCTTGTACCAATTGCATTCTCTCCTTCAGGTAAGTCCACTAATTTCCAAACCTCTTGTTTGCGAAATTGAAGTAACTCCTCTTGCATTGCTTCAATCCAACTATTGTCTTGTAACTCTTCTGAAATGTTCTTCGGCACCACTTGAGAAAGAAAACATGAATAAAGACAAACGTTTGCTTGTTCAGTCTGACTTCTTGTAGTTCTCTGATTCAACGGCCCAATAATCTGAGAGACAGGATGTTTCTTGTGAATTCGATGAGTAGGAATGTCATCTCCTTGCACTTGAGTCTCCAGATTAGACTGATTCAGATTCGGTAGATCTTGTAGAATGGACGAAGTATGCGGAGTGAAGTTCGGAACTTGATCCGGTGAATTGATGAAGTAATCAAAGGATTCTGGAATAACTTCAGCATACGGATCTGATGATGGTTGATTTTGAACAGATCCACCATCATTAGGAGACATTTGCGGATTCACATCTTCTTCAAGATTGTTTGATTCTTGATCTTCTTGAGAACCAGAAGGACCCGGAGCTTGACTGGATTTGACATGATCAGGATTAGGAAATGACATGAACGGATACTCAGAATTGATATTGCCATCCTCGTCATTATCAGAATCGTCACTAAAGCATCCTAAGTCACCTGATTCTTTCCTTGCTTTTCCTGAAAAATCAAACAAGTTAGAATTGAAAGATTTTGATAACGAATCTAAATCAAATAACCATTCGGGACCATGCGCCACTGACGGAAACGAATTTTCTAAAAACTTTACGTTAATAGTTTCAATAACAGTATTTGTTTTGCTATTAAAAACCCGATAAGCTTTAGAAACAGACGAATAACCTAGGAAAAATCCATCGTCAGATTTTGACTCAAATTTCCCGAGATGATCATTTAAATTTAGAACCGTTACGGGACAACCAAATGCTTTCAAATAAGAAATATTCGGCTTTCTTCCAAATAACAACTCATAAGATGTTTTATGTTTATCCTGTACTAATAATGTCCTGTTTTGTACAAAACACGCAGTAGCAATAGCTTCGTCCCAGAATGTGATAGGGATTTTGGCATCTGCGAGCATGGATCTTGCTGCTTCAATTAGTGTCCGATTTTTCCGTTCCGCAACCCCGTTTTGTTGAGGCGTTCTTGGAGCACTAAATTGTCTAGCTATTCCTTTTTCTGCACAAAACAAATCAACATTAGCGTTTTTGAATTCAGTTCCATTATCACTTCTTAAAACTTTTACTTTACAATCCAACTGATTTTCAACTTTGATAATAAATTCTATTAACAACTCAGCAGTTTCAGATTTAGCATGCAAGAAATAAACCCAAGAAAATCTAGTGAAATCGTCAATAATGACAAAAAAATAAGACTTCCTTCCGATGCTTTGCACATTTGTTGGTCCGAAAAGATCCATATGTAGCATCTGCAAGGGTTTTGAAATGGAGTTTTCTAGCTTGGACTTAAAAGACATTCGGTGCTGTTTTCCTTTCAAACATGCTGGACAGAGATCAGTTGTAGAGAATTTCTTCGATGGGATTCTCACAGCGTGATTTCCAGTAACCAGTTGATTCATGTTTCTGAAGTTTGAATGGCCCAGCCGTCTATGCCAAAGATGACTCTCATCATTTGAAGCATGAGCAATGAGACAAGTAGTTTCGGTTTCAGCGTCAATCTGCGACATATCCAACTTGTATACATCACGATCTCTTGGAGCTTTCACCACTACCCATTCATTGTCAATCTTGAAACCTGGTTTGAGTATGTAACAGAAAGAATCATCAAATAAAGTTGAATAAGATTTATCACAAATTTGAGATACACTTAGTAAGTTAAAGTTCAACTGTGCACAGTAGTTGACTTTATCAAAACTAATGACCCCATTGGATACGGTTCCTTCTCCTGTGATTTTACCACCCGCATCACCTCCAAATGCAACGTGTGTACCATTTTTCAGCTTGAAATCCTGAAGCAAGGCATGGTTGCCTGTCATGTGCCGGCTACACCCACTATCAACGAACCACGAGTTGATAGGTCTTCTTGGGCGTACCTGCAATTCAACAATTACTTAGTTAGTTTGGTCAACCCAGGCCCACACGGTCTTGGGTTTTCCGAATCTATCTGCAATAGTAACTTGTTGATATTGAACATTTTGAAAATTTGTTTCATTTAAGAGATTTTGATGCTGATAACTGTTGTTTCGCCCATTGGCGTTCATTGATTGCTTTCTCCTCAAAGCACTAAACCTTTCCTCTAGCTTAGGATCAAGGTTATTTTCAAACTTTTGATTTCTTACCATTAAAGCTCTTGGTTTAAAACTGTTAACCTGCACATTAGAAACAGAATTGTTTCGATTGAAATTTCTCAAAACCGGAGAATGACTTTGACTCATATTTTGAAAACCAAATGAATGATTTCTGTTAAAGTTTGAAAACGGAGTCATTTCTCTTGTTGAGTTTGATCGAAAGAAACAATCCTTTGTGTCATGATTTCTTCTCTCACAAATATCACAAAATTTGTTATAATAACATTCTTATGAAGAATGGTTTCTTTTGTCACAAAAACTGCAGTACCTGTTAAAGAAACATTCAGCAGTAGTATGGTTATAACGATCACATATCTCACAGTGTCTCTTGCTAATCCTAAAGAGCCGATTGTTAACTTTTGATGTTGAACTCATTCGAGATTCATTATCAGTTTTGTTCGGTTTTAGATTAACTTGATTCTTTTGTGGAGACATTGTTTGTGATTTTGATTGCATGGGACTTTGGTTCGATTTTAAACTGTTCTGTTTGGTTACCTTTTTGTTTTCAATTCTCTTATCATTGACAGCGGAAGACTTAGGACCTGAACCTGTTTTCAGACCAGAGTTAGATTTGATTTGAGCATTGATTTGGTTACCATATGAACTGTTCATGTCGAAAGTACCTGCAGACACAAATTTGATTGTCTTACGTTTTGACACTTTCTTGACAGGTTTAACTTTTTCAGTTTTAACACTTTGAACTTTGGTGTTTTCATTTGATTTTAAGACACTTTTGCCTTTTGACTGTTTCATTTCAGATTGATTGTTCATTATTTTCGATTTCTGCTTCTTTGCATTTGAAACTTCAGTCTTTTTCACTTCTTGCTTCTTGATCAACTGAGCAGCAACTTGCGCCTTTTGTTCTTTCTTCCACCTGATGTATTCAGGATCATTAAATCCTGAAAACTCACCTTCTTCCTTCACCGTTGTTTCTGGTTTGGGATTAAGTTTTGGATACTCAACAAGTTGAATTAGAACAAGCTCCAGTTTGTTATCAGACTTGTTGCTTGCTTCATCGTCAGCTTCAGTTGTCACACCATCTTCTTCTTTCAAACTTTCCATCAAAACTTCAGAACCCTCAGACTCGGATTTGCTTCTTTGAATTTCTTTGAATTTACGTTAATTTTCAGGTGAATGATCAAATTCATTAAAGTTTTCCGGTAAGGTTTGAGTGATAGAATTTGGCATCGGTTCATGAGTAAAACCCAAACCGGTTTTGTTTTTGTTACCTCTTTCATTAATGAGTTGTTCAACCATTGTTTTACAACTTTTAACTTTCTTTAATTCAACTTGTGTGACAGCATGTTCAACTTTTTCTTGTTCAAAGTTCTTTGTCATTTCTTCAAGTTGTTTGGTCACAAGTTCCAGTTCTTTTAAAGTTTTGTTCCATGATTCAGTTAGAGACAAAATCTTCTCATCAGAAATTTTGTGATCAATTTTAAGTTGTTCATGAATCTTTTCATGTTTGCTTAATTTGTCACCGATTTTAAATGAATGAGTTCGATAATGTTCTACTTGTTGAATGCATTGTTCAGAACACAATCTTTCCTTAACATCAGCAGGTAATGGAACATAGTTAGGGGGTAAGTTATTACTGACCTTTGGTTGTTCGGTAGATGATGAAGACTCACTGGATGTAGCCATTAACGCAACTTCAGATTCAGTTTCTTCAGTAGGATCAGACTTTGCACTCCAGTCATAATCTTCAGAATCTTCACTAACATCTTCAACCATTTTTCCATCACCTTCTTCTGACCAGTCTTCTTCAATTTCACATACCAGTGCCAGATTTGATGTAAGATCAGACGTAAATTGTTCTGCATATGCGCTCCAATCATAACCGTCTTTTACACTTACTACCAGCGCCTTTGTTTGGTCTTCTGGTTTCTTTCCTTCATCCTTTAATTCCGGCATGGGAAGACTTTGGTATGGTTTCTGAAAGAAACGTTGATTTCTGCCTTGATAACTCGAAGACTGTTGAGAACTTTGACCTTGACCTTGATTGCTTGAACTAGCTTGGTCATTGAAATTCTTTGGAGCTTTGCATTCTCTTGAGAAATGACCATACTGGTTACAATTAAAACATCTGGCCTTTGATTTGTTAAATCCAACTGTCTTGTTAGCATGAGGTTTGTAACTTCGGTTAACATATGCATGCTTTTGTGTTCGATATGCAACCATAACCATTTGCCAATTAAGATCCATTTCTTCAACATCAACTGGATCCATTTCAAATAAGTCTTGAGGACCACGTCCATTTGACTTAAATGACTTCCTTGGTACGCTTGAAAACTTGCCATAAAAGCAGTGAAGGCAGTTTTGGTTTCATCATCTTGCAACAGAATATTCATGACGTCTTTCACCTTGGCTTGAACATTTGAACTTTGATTTTCTGATTGATTCTTCAGATTCTAACTTGGAACTTGAACTTTTGGTGGAGATTGAGGTTGAGAATAAGTTGGTGAATTTGGAAAGTATGCTGAATCAGTATAGAAACTTGCACCAACAAATAAGTCATCCTCATCTTCAAACTTTGTTGCATTTTGTACAAGAAAAGCATTATCCACAGTATTGGCAGGATTTACCACATACTTGTATTGAGTTTGTGAGCTTGATCTATCAGTATTTCTTGATCCTTCATCAATCTCAACTTCTTCAATTTTTCCAATAAGCAAATCTAGTTCCATTGGAAATTTCTCAGAATGTTTTAACAGAGTAACAGTCTGCTTCCATGATGATGGCAAAGCACATAACAATCGATCATTCAAGTCTTGAAGTTCTGTCTTAACTCCGAGGTTTGACATCTCAGTAGTTAAGTTAACAAACCTGTTCATCATCTGGTGTACTGTCTCTCCATTAATGTGCTCAAACAATTCCAATTGCCTTTTCAGCTTTGATTTCTTCAAACTTCTCAATTGTTCTCCTCCTTCACATATCGACTTTAAAGCCTTGAAGCATGTATAACCAGTCTGATATGCATCCAATCTAGACAGAACTTGAAGTGGCAACCCCTTGCACATTAAAGAATAAGCCTTGCTATCATTCTTTACTTTCCTCAAATCTTCTGCTGACAGATTATCCTCTGGATAAGGTGTAGTAGAGTCTTTGGTGTAGGTACTTGCACTGTCTGGAGCAGTCTGAGTTGGAATATGAGGACCCTTTTCAATGGATTTCCATAAGTCATTGTCAATAGAACACAAGTGATGTCTCAACCTGATGGTCCAGTTCTTGAAATCTGCACGATTCAAAAGTCTAGGAACACGGTTATCAGAATCATCATAAGGAGCCATTTTTTCTTTAATCAATTTTTTTTTTTTTTTTTTTTTTAAAGAAAATATTTTTGGTTTTTGTTAATTTTGAAAAGAAATGATTAAAATACTAAAATAAAGACAAGTAATTAAAGACAAGATAAGAAACAAGTATTAAAAACAACTAAAGTGAGTCACACGGCAAAACAGTGAAAATCCTTCTTCAACCGGCTAAACAGTGTCTTTGTTCTTCACCCGGCAGGAAAAAGTCTTTACACGGCCAAACAGTTACCCGGCTCAACAGTTGTAATAATTTTGTTCTTTCACCCGGATGAACAGTTACCCGGCAACAAGAAAAACTTCACACGACAATAGATCTTGACCCGGCAGAATCTTGACACGGCAAAAGTCTTTGTCCGGCTGAACAGTACTCGATCACACGGCAGAGTTAATTACCCGGCAACACAGTTAATGATTACCCGGCTGAATTTTGTTCTTCACCCGGCGTAACAGTGTTTTACCCGGCACTACAGTGTATCACCCGACTGAACAGTACCACTTTTTCAAGTCAAATTCTTCACCCGACAAGCACAAAATCCTTTATACGGCAAAGCAGGACCTAATTTGTTCTTCAATCTAAGTCCAAGGAAATTGTCTAAGTCAAATTAATCACCCGGCAAGTTAATCTTCAACCAAGTTCTTACTGTTCATCATCTTCTTCATGAAAATTTTCAGGGTTTTTGTCAAAAACTTGTCCAATTTGTCCAAAATTCACACACAAGCTGTGAAATGGTCCGATTATCAATCCCTTATATCAATCAATCCAAAACATGATCAAATTTGATGAAATTAAGCAGAAATTTGATCGAAACAGTAACTTCTTCTATTCTTCTTAATTCCTCAGATCTGATGATAATCTGATGGAATTTGCACAATCGTCGTGAATTAGAAGTGATTGTGATGATAAATCACAACTAAAAACAGCAACAATTCATTCAGATCATTGTTTTTGAGCAATTTTGATGTGTTTTTGCTTAAGAACAGCGAAGAACACAATACCAACAGCTCTGATACCAATTGATAGGTTCAATTGGATCGTGAAAATCGCTCAATGATCAGAATAACACAAATACAAACACAGTTTAATCATTAACACAATTGATACTAATAATTCTCTTTGTATATTGATGATCAAAGCAATCTGTAGTACAAGTGCAGGAGAAACAAAATCACACACAGTTAATTCTCTCTCTAACGTGTAAAAGTGATCTAGCCTCCCTCCTTACTCTCTCTCACTACATGCTTATAGCAACAAAATACAAGTTTAAGGAATATAACAAAATAGACCCTAAACTATATACAAACATATAAACAAAATACAAAGTAAATCTTAACTAGGAAATAACCCTAACAAGCCGGCATATGACAGGAAATCATGCCTTTTTGAAAGACTTTAAAGAAAAAGATGGAACACATGTAGCGTTTGGAGGAGATGCAGGAGGAAAAATCACAGGCGAAGGAACTGTTTCTAATGGAATTATTAGTTTTGATATCTAAAACAACAAATGATAAAAGCCAACTTTGGCATAGACGTCTCGGGCATACAAATTTTAACAACATGAACAAACTTGCAGCAGGAAATCATGTGATTGGCATTCCAAACAAGAAATTTGCTAAAATCTATTACTGCCCTGCATGTCTAAAAGGGAAACAACATCGAGCGTCTTATAAGCCCAAACTGATAAACTCGAATTTCAAACCTTTACAAATGTTGCATATGGATTTGTTCGATCCAACAAATGTGCAAAGTATTGGGATGAAATCATATTGCTTGGTCATCATTGATGATTATACAAGATTCACTTGGGTTTCCTTTCTATACTCCAAATCTGAAACCGGTGAAATCTTAAAAGAGTTTATTATCAAAATTGAAAATCTGTTGAACTGTAAAGTAAAAATTATCCGAAGTGATAATGGAACTGAGTTTAAGAATGTTAATGTTAATTCGTTTTGTGCAGACAAAGGCATTTCGAGGCAGTACAGTGCGCCAAGAACTCCAGAACAAAATGGAGTGGTTGAAAGGAAATATCGCACTTTAATAGAAGCTGCTAGATCAATGCTTGCCGATGCTAAACTTTCAATTACGTTTTGGTAAAAAGCTGTTGCAATAGCGTGTTTTGTACAAAATAGAACCTTGCTTGTATCGGACAAAAATAAAACTCCTTATGAGTTAATTTTCAGAAGAAAACCACACATTGAATTCTTAAAATCATTTGGTTGTCCGGTATCAATCTTAAATCAAAGTGATCATTTAGGAAAATTTGATGCTAAAGCATATGAAGGATTTTTCCTTGGTTATTCATCACTGTCATAAGCTTTTCGTGTCTATAATTCTAAAACTAATACTATGATTGAAATAACCAATGTAAAATTTCTTGAACATTCTTTTCCATCTGTTGTACAAGGTCCCAAATGGTTATTTATTATGGATTCATTATCAGATTCACTAAATGATAAACTGTTCTCTCATGCAGGTACAAAATCAAAGCAAGTAGGTGATCTTGGATCATTCAATGACAATTCAGATGAAGACGCGGATGATTCTAATCAATTCTATCCTTTTCTATCATTTGAAGATGTTCATGAAGATCTTGATCAAAACCAAGCTCAGACTCAGATTCCAGAATGTGTTAATCAAAACCATGTTCCTGAAACAGCAAACCATTCTCCTAATGATGGATCAGAAGTTGTTCAATCAGACTCTTTGTCAGATTCTAACAGTGAAAGGATTAATGATAGTCTGGATTACTTCATCAACTCACCTTCTCAAGTTCCAAACTTTCGACCGCATACGTCTTCATTGTTAGATGATCAACTGAACATGAATCATTCAAATCTGGATGTCAATATTCAGAGAGATGAAATTCCTACTCATCGCATTCATAGGAATCATCCCATTTCTCAAACTATTAGATCTTTGGATGAACGTATGACTAGAAGCAAATCTCAAGCAAATGTATGCTTATATTCATGTTTCTTATCTCAAGTCGTTCCAAAGAATGTCATGGAAGCGCTAAAAGATAACAGCTGGATCGAAGCAATGCAAGAAGAACTGTTGCAATTTCGCAAACAAGAAGTATGGAAGTTGGTGGCGTTACCTAAAGGAGAATATGACATATGAACATAATGATTATTCAAAAATAAACTAGATGAAAGAGGAATTGTTATCAGAAACAAAGCTCGGCTTGTTGCACAAGGATACACACAAGAGGAATGGCATTGACTATGAAGAAGTGTTTGCTCCGGTCGCTCGATTAGAAGCAATACGTGTGTTCTTAGCTTATGCTTCTTTCATGAAATTTAAAGTGTATCAAATGGATGTAAAATGAGCATTTTTATATGGAGCTATCACTGATGATTTTTATGTTAAACAACCTCCGGGTTTCAAAGATCCAGATTTTCCACATCATGTGTATAAGCTTAACAAAGCTCTTTATGGGTTACATCAAGCTCCAAGGATTTGGTACGAGACATTGTCAAAACATCTCACTGATTATGGTTGCACTAGAGGTCATATCGATCCTAATCTATTTATCAGAAGAGAGAAAAATGATCTATTTTGTGTACAAGTGTATTTTGATGACATTATCTTTGGTTCTACAAGTCCAAGCATGTGCAAAGATTTTGAGGAAATCATGAAGGTAAGATTTCATATGAGTTCAATGGTAGAAATAAACTTCTTTCTTGGTCTTCAAGTCAAACAATTTGATGATGGTATCTTCATCAATCAAGAAAAGTTTGTTGACTAATTACTCAAGAAGTTCAAAATACAAGATTATCAAATCGTTTGAACTCCATCTGATGCAAACTCAAAGATCGAGCCAGATTCAAAAGGAAAATCTGTGGATCAAACTTTATACCGTTCAATGATTGGTTCATTGATGTAACTCACAGCATCAAGACCAGATATCATGTACGCTGTATGTGTTTGTGCTCGTTAACAAGCTGATCCTAGAGAATCTGTTAGGGCTATTTCCTAGATTAAGATTTACTTTGTATTTTGTTTATATGTTTGTGTATAGTTTAGGGTCTATTTTGTTATATTCCTTAAACTTGTAATTGTTGCTAAAAGCATGTAGTGAGAGAGTGTGAGGAGAGAGGCTAGATCACAAATTCACGTAAGAGAGAGAACTTAGTGTGTGTGATTTATTTTCTCCTGCACTTGTATTACAAAACTGCTTTGATCATCAATATACAAAGAGAATTATTAGTATGAATTGTGTTAATGATTAAACTGTGTTTGTGTATATGTTATTCTGATGATTGAGCGATATTAACGATCCAATTGAACCTATCAATTGGTATCAGAGTTGTTGGTACTGTGTTCTTCGCTATTCATCAAGCAAAACACATCAATATTGCTCAAATATCATGATCTGAATGAATTGTTGCTGTTCTTAGTTGTGATTTATCATCGCAATCACTTCTAATTCACAACGATTGTGCAAATTCCATCAGATTATCATCAGATCTGAGGAATTAAGAAGATTGAAAAAGTTACTGTTCGATCGAATTTTGCTCAAATTCATCAAAATTTGATCATGTTTTGGATTGATTGACATTAGGGATTGATAATCGGACTATTTCACAGCTTGTGTGTGAATTTTGAACGAATTGGACAAGTTTTTGACAAAACCCAGAAAATTCTCATGGAGAAGATGATGAACAGTATGAACTTGGTTGAAGATTAACTTGCCGGGTGATAAAATTTGACTTAGACAATTTCCTTTGGACTTAGATTGAAGAACAATTAGGTCCTGTGCAGCCGTGTAAGGGAATTTGTGCTTGTCGGGTGAAGAATTTGACAAAGAAAAGGTGTTACTGTTCAGCCGGATCAAACACTGTTGTGCCGGGTAATACACTGTTACGTCGGGTGATTAACAATTTCAGCCGTGTGATCAATCAACTGTGTAGCCGGGTAAACAACATTGCCGTGTGATCAACAACTGTTCAGCCGGGTAAAGCCTTCTACCGTGTCAAGATTCAAGCCGGGTCAAGTTTCATTGACGTGTGAAGTTATTTCTTGTTGCCGTGCAACTGTTCAGCCGGGTAACTGTTCTGCCGGGTAAAGAAGTCAAGATTTACAACTGTTGAGCCGTGTAACTGTTTAGCCGTGTAAAGACTTTTTCTCTGCCGGGTGAAGAACAAAGCTACTGTTTAGCCGGGTGAAGAAGGATTTTCACTATTTAGCCGTGTGACTCATCTTTAGTTGTTTTTAATACTTGTTTCTTATCTTGTCTTTAATTACTTGTCTTTATTTTAGTATTTTAATCATTTCTTTTCAAAAATTAACAAAAACCAAAAATATTTTCTTTAAAATTTTTCCTTAAAAATTAAAAAAAAAAATGGCTCCTAATGATGATTCTGATAACCGTGTTCCTAGACTTGTTAATCGTTCAGATTTCAAGAATTGGACAATCAGACTGAGACATCACTTATGCTCCATTGACAATGATTTATGGAAGTCAATTGAAAAGGGTCCTCATATTCCAACTCAAACTGCTCCAGACAGTGCAAGTACCTACACCAAAGATTCTACTGAACCATATCCAGAAGATAATTTGTCAGCAGAAGATTTGAGGAAAGTGAAGAATGATAGCAAGGCTTATTCTTTAATGTGCAAGGGACTGCAACTTCAAGTTCTGTCGAGATTGGATGCATATCAGACTGGTTATACATGTTTCAAAGCATTAAAGTCTGTTGGTCCCAAAACGCTATTGAATCAGTAATTTGTGAAGATTTTTGGATCAAATGACATAAAAATATATATATGAACTTGGATAAACACATGAAGAACACTCAATAAACTCAGATTTGATCTTGTATGATTGCATAAAATGTTGTTTACATGGAAAGACCCTCAATCTTGCTCATTCAAGCCCCACCCAAAACCCTAATCAAACTAATCTATATATAGTGAATGTTCAATCCACTTAATTACATATTAACCCCCTAGACTTAGTTTAATTAGAAAATAACAAGTTAAAAGGCTAAAACATGTCTAAAGCTAGATTAAATATATTTTGTTGACACAAAATATATTTATTACATTAACAATCCTAGACATAAAACAACTTCAACGTCTTGACTCGGTTCTTCGTCTCTAACGCACCATTTGACTTTTTACGTGGACTTTGACCAGACGTTGACTTTTGTTGACTTTGACAGTGTTGATAATATTAGACTACAATTCAGGTCCAACAATACTCCCCCATAGTCTATTATTATCAACGTCTTGCATCGTGTTCAGCACCGATAAGTCAATACTGTTGGATCTTCAATTTGGTAAGCTTCGGTCTTAATTTCAGCTCCAACAAAACTCCCCCAAGACTGATGCTTGCCAAATTTTATTGCTGAAGATCCTTAATCTCACAAGCTCCCCCATATTGTATGCTCCCCCATTTTGTGTGCATCCTTTCTTAAAATCTGGAACGGCTTTTCAACTATCTTTTCTAGAGTGCTTTAGAAGATGTAGGAGGAGGCTTCCTAGCTCGGTATCTTCTACAAACTTTGAGGAACAGGTTCTCTGGTCAGGTGCTTTGCTCAACTGATGATCGGCCATCACTTGCAGCAAATATCTGTAACGCAATCACAAACAAAATCTCGAGATTTCTCATTAGATCATTTCATTAAACAAAATAAACCCGTGTTTATTTGTGTATGAAAACAAATGAACCCGTGTCCATTTGTGCGTGCAATTTCCCGTGAAATGCATGTGAAAATGATAACATTTTAATAGCATAATATGGAAGACTTGAAAATAATTTGAAATGAAAATCTTTTTGGATATATTTTGTTTAACTAATAAAATTTAAAAATTCGGAAATGAGAGGATGAGTCCGACAAGATCACAAATATTTTAGACAAAGAGAACACATCCCATAAGGTACACACGACCAACAAGACTCAAGAACCCAAACATAAAATAAAATAAAATAAAAACTTCATGAAAGGATATCAGATAATGCATTTCGAGCAACCATCAGAGAAACAAAGACTTGGCTAGATTGTCAATATGTTTGTCCATTTAAACCCATGCCTTGTTCCTTTCAACAAGCAACCTGTGACGATCTTATCATGTTTTGGTTCGATTTGAAGAAACTCAGGCAACTCGGTCCCCACAAACATCTTGGTAAAAAGAACTTGTCCTATCATTAGGGTATATCTGAGCAATACGATTGACTTTGCTTGAATTTCAATGATCAACTTTTGAATGTTGATCGATGCGTTTGTTTCTTTTGACACTTGTGCAATTTGCATCTTTTCTTTGTGAGTGGAGCTTGTCAGCAATTGATTCTTTTGAACACAATGCGACATATTATTTGGGAAACTCAAATAGTCTAGAGCTCCAGGTCTATACTTACGTATAACAGAGGAGATAAACATTTGAGCATGCTCGGTGAATCTTCAGGTCAATACTTCCGTATAGCAGAGAAGATCCACCAACTCCAGGTCAATACTTCCGTATAGCAGAGGAGTTAAGCACTTTTGACTCAATACTTTCTGAGGAGTTAACAAGTAA
Source organism: Tagetes erecta (assembly GCA_030867185.1). Taxonomy (NCBI): domain Eukaryota; kingdom Viridiplantae; phylum Streptophyta; class Magnoliopsida; order Asterales; family Asteraceae; genus Tagetes; species Tagetes erecta. Next base: position 28,688,558 of record CM061492.1, on the reverse strand, counting down.
CTCACTCAGAGGTTTTTTTCGAAGAGCATCACTAGCAGCTTTTTATTTGTTTTGCAAACTAGAAACTCGATTCGGGGATAGGGTGAGGGTGATTTGGGATATTTAGGGAAAATCAAAGCAAAGATTTGACACTCTCAACCCATTTCTGACAAGGACTTGTAACTTTGTGCAGGCCAAACATGTCAAGGAGATAATCCTTATTGCCAAGTTCTTGAACTTAGTTTGATCACAGAATTGCTGTCTATTTGTATTTGGGCTGAGCCTATTGACACATCATCACACAAATCAATATCCTCCTTCAGATGCTTTCCATACAAACCTGAAACCTTCAAAGAACACAAAATATTTACACATAATTTTGAGCAATGATATTCAGTACATTCATTTGAGATATTACTCCCCCAAAATTTCTATTTCAGCACAAAATTGAAATTTCAAAAGACTCAAAAGCGACCTCAAAGGGATGAGAAAACTTGATTAAAGATACAAGTAAAAATGTTAGACTCCCCCCCCCCTTTTTTTTAATTTTTAATTTTTTTTTAATTAATTTTTTTTTAACTATTTATAATATATAAAACCAGAAATTACGAAAGAAACGCCTTCCATATTACTCTATTAAAATATTGATAAATGAGTTATCAAGAAAAATACAGTGACTGTGAAATTAGATATGTGAAAATCAAAGAAGGATCCAGACTGTGGATAAGATACCAAAACCGTAACCTGTTTGTTCCACCTCAAATTTGAAAAAGGAACATTCACTGTCAGTAAACCGGATTACTAACAGTCCTCCTGAAATGTTCCTGCACTCATTAACAGATTAGTTAGAAAGGGGAACCCAGGCCATCGTAGTCCTGGGCGTTCCTTTTTCATCAGTGTAAGACACCTGTCTATGCACACAACCTGTTCTTGTATCACTTATCTTTTCCTCTTTCTTTTTAATTTGCCAAATTTGTTTAGGTTCAAACATTTTCGATTTGAAAAAGTTAAATTTGGAAATCATTTTCTGTTTAAGTCCCGAGGAGAATGGTTTTGGTTTTGTTGATGTGGTCACATTCATCTTTGAATCATGTGAAACCGGATTCACATGAGAAGGTGGGGATGGAATGTTCGTCATCCGACCATTCAAAGATGTATGATTATTAACTTGAAATTCAAATAAACAAACATGTTTACCTTTACCAAGTGGAGGATTCTTTCTAGACTCTGATTCGGAGAAGCAAACCTGTTTGCCTTTACCGTCCGAAACATGTCCTTTGGGGCATTTCTTGAGCACATGATCACCCTTTCCACACTTGAAGCAAGCCTTGAATGGCTTTTGAGGCTTGACTGGTTCGTGTGGAGTAGCTGGGGGTGGGGCTTTCTTTGAGCTTGATGCAACTTGTTGGAAGACTTGTGGCTTCTTTTGTCGAGTTGTGGGTGGCTGCTTGATTTTTATTTTGCTTTGTTGGATGGGAGATGAGATCTTTACTTGCTTGTTCTCAAGTCTTTTACAAACTTGAGATATGATGGACAGAGGTGAAGGCTTCTTCTTTTGAGCTTTGGATGGAAGATTGACTTGTCTTGCAGCTGGGACAAAGATCCGGATTTGTTTTGATTCAGGTTTTGGAAGCATTTCAGATTTGACAGTTGCAGATGACATCTTGATCTTTGAAACTCCGAGACTCTCCTTTGTCTTTGATTCATCATCTGAACTTGTCCAGTCTTCAATAAGTACCTCTGCTTCCAACGGATCTTGATTGATGGGAATTGAGTGTGTAGATGTAGTTGCAGCTTGATGATTAGTTGATTCCTGAATTAACTCTTCCTTCTCACTCTTGACAGGCTCAAACGTATGAATTTCACCTGCTTTAAACTTATCAAAGAAATTAGAAGTAACAACCGTGACAGGATTAGAAACAACAGGAACTGAGCAATCATTAGCTTGACTGTCAGTACCCGTTTTACTATATCCCATGCCAGTCGAAGAATCATAATCGTCTCGCACCTCTTTAAGATTCACATTCTCCAATCCTGCATACAAATTATCAGTATCTTTCTGAATTATTTCATGAATCAACTCATTGGTCGGGTGTGGAGTTGGTGTAGGAGAGTAACAGTAAGTGCTTGGAGAAGGATATACAAAAGCCTTATTTTCATGACCCAACCCAGTCTTAATACGAGCCCCCCGTTGGCTTTTGATTAAATCCTCAAGTTTCATCCCCGAAATTGTCCATTTTTCGAGTTTCGTTTGCAACTTACTGGTTTCAAACTCAGCCAGGGCGACACGTTCAGTTAGCATATTGACTTCCACATTTCTTTTCAAAAGACTCGTTTTCAAATGTTCATTTTCTTTCAAAGCTTCTCTTAATTTGACAAAATATTTTGACTCGTTAAGTTTAAGTTCTTTATTTACCCGAGTCAAATATTTTTCATTTTCGATTAACAGTTTGTTAGCTTTATAAATACCAAATAAACGAGTTCTGCAATCAGAAGAACACATATCCTGAACTGTCTCGTATGGAAGCTCCATGATGATTTGTTCAGAAGCAAGAGCCTTCTCGCAGTTGCAGACTCTGGTATTTGTCTTTTGTTCATCCTCCTTCTCAGCATCACAAGCTTTATCATTTAATTCTGCTCCATCTTTACCCACTGATGCTTGCTTAATCTCCCCTTGTACCTTTTCAATTTCAGGTTTCGGTAAACCTTTGAAATTGGAGGTAGAAACTGATATCTCTTCTGGTTTCTCTTTGGAGATTGAGGTGATCTTTGAATTCAGAGACATCGTTTCATCGTACTCACGACGTTTGATATCCAACTCCATTTCTTTTAATTTGTTCATCACCTCCACCAGTTTGTAATCAGTAAATCCTCTTTCTCTTCTCATCAATTTTCCATGTGAACTCCACTCTGGTGGGAGAGAATCAAGCAATCTCTTAACCCGTTCATGATTTCCGAGTTCTGGATCATGCTTCTTCTGGTTATTTGCCACCATCACAAATCGATCGAGAAACTCAGGCATCCTTTCATTCTTTAAAACTGCAAAATTATCAAACCGGCTTTGTGCCATTGTGAGATCATCAGATTCGAAGGATTTAAAAAGTTCTGCATAAGCCATTTTTTTTTAATCGAAAACCCGTTTAAAATTTGGCCTAAAAATGAGTTTTAAAAAGTCCCGGCCAATTGACAAAAATATTTTCAACTCAACTTAAATGACAAAATTTTGGCCAAAAAATTGATAAAATAAACACCCGGCCAAAGACGTCACGTTTTCAAATGTTAATGACGACTTTAAGAAAAAGGCCCATAATGTTTTAAATTTAATACCCGGCGATCATTTAAAAACATTAATTCTTAAACTTTAAAACATTTTGTCGAAACACAAGACTCATTTTGTAGACCTCTTAATCCCGAGCCCAATTTACAATTTACAGGCCAAGTAAACAGACTCACTTTGCAACCCAAATCACAAGCCCAAAACTAATCAAATTTTCGGCCCACAATTGAAAGTCCTTGGCCCATTATGAATTATAACCCAACCCTAACCCTAACCCTAACCAAACCCAACTTTTTTTTTTTTTGGTCAGCCGTTGAAAACGATAAAACACAACATGACCAACAGCACTTTTCAACACAAACACTTCAACAACAACTAAAAATCTGATTCACACTCTCTCTTTCACCAAAAACGTTTCTCTCTCTAGCTTATCTTCAAATTCAAACACACATGAACAACAAACAAAATCAACACATTTGCTGCATCTGCTTCTTTCTCACTACACGAACACACACACAAACAAAGAACCGATCTGCTGTTGGTGTTTGTTGATTTCATGAAACAAGAACACTCAAACATACAATAACATCACTTCTGCTGCTGTTCTCCCTTTCTTGTTTGTTCTTTATGAACATACACACAGCAGCATACATACACAAGCACGATCATGAACCCGCTGTTTCTTCTCTCAATCTCTCTCGGTTCGAAACCTCTCAACAGCTTTGTCTTCTTCCTGCTTGCTTAACTCAGATTTCGGTGTTCAAAGAGATACAACCACAAGACAAATTCTGCTCCTTCTTATCTGCTCGAGATCTAAACAGCAACAGCAAAATATACACGCACAACGTTTGCTGCGGCTGCTTCTTTCTTCTCCTTGATTTACTTTTCGGTTGTGTTGTGTAAACTGAACACAGATCTGTTCTTGTTAGACGACGTGTTATGGTGATGATTATGTGTTAACGTGGGTATGGTTGTGGTTATGGGTTTGGGTTAAAGAAAAATGAAATGGTTGTAGATCTCTTTATGTGATGTGGTAATGGTTGTAGTGAAAAGGATATGGAGATGTCAGATGTGGTTATGGTTAGTAATGGGATGGGTTTGGTTTGATTAAAAACGGTGTAGGTGGTTTTAATTTCTTGTTGCTTTTGGTTTTGGTTGTGTTACAAAAAAAATTAACAGATCTGTGATAGTAATAATAAAGAAATGATTTTGGTGAGGTTATGGTGATGTGGGTAAGATTCGGGTATAGATCTTATGGTTATGGTTGTAGATCAGGAAAATTGTTGGTGTAGGAAAGTTTTAAGAAATGGTAGGTTCGCCCAGATCTGATGGTTTAGCAAGGTAAGAAATGGTAGGTTCGCCCAAGAAATGGTAGGTTCGCCCAGATCTGATGTGCAAGAACGTATAGGTTCGCCGGCTTACAAAGTGTCGGGCGAACTTATAGGTTCGCTAAGAACAACGGGCGAATCTATGCAAAAGCTTGGTATAGATTCGCTCAAAATTTTGAACTTTCGTTCAGGTACTAACTTAGATTCGCCAATCTTGCAGGTTTGAAGATTTGAAGAACACCAAGAACACACACACACTGTGTGTGAGAGAAACTTCCAAATCTGAAAATTTTCTTCTATTTTCTTGTAGATCTGAGCTTGTAGATTTCAAATGTGTTGTTGTTTTGCTGAGATCTGATGTTTATATTTGTAGATCTGATGATTTTTCAACTCAGATCTGGTTTCTCTCTCTAAAACCCACCAGATCTACTTTCTCTCTCTACAATTTCTTCACAAATCTCTAATAATCAGCTTCAATCTTCAACAAAATGATTCAATTGGATCTCTATTAGGCTCTGATACCAATTGTTGGTCCCAAAACGCTATTGAATCAGTAATTTGTGAAGATTTTTGGATCAAATGACATAAAAATATATATATGAACTTGGATAAACACATGAAGAACACTCAATAAACTCAGATTTGATCTTGTATGATTGCATAAAATGTTGTTTACATGGAAAGACCCTCAATCTTGCTCATTCAAGCCCCACCCAAAACCCTAATCAAACTAATCTATATATAGTGAATGTTCAATCCACTTAATTACATATTAACCCCCTAGACTTAGTTTAATTAGAAAATAACAAGTTAAAAGGCTAAAACATGTCTAAAGCTAGATTAAATATATTTTGTTGACACAAAATATATTTATTACATTAACAATCCTAGACATAAAACAAATTCAACGTCTTGACTCGGTTCTTCGTCTCTAACGCACCATTTGACTTTTTACGTGGACTTTGACCAGACGTTGACTTTTGTTGACTTTGACAGTGTTGATAATATTAGACTACAATTCAGGTCCAACAATACTCCCCCATAGTCTATTATTATCAACGTCTTGCATCGTGTTCAGCACCGATAAGTCAATACTGTTGGATCTTCAATTTGGTAAGCTTCGGTCTTAATTTCAGCTCCAACAAAGTCGATATGTGAAGGAGGAGAACAATTGAGAAGTTTGAAAAAATCAAAGTTGAAAAGACAATTGGAGTTGTTCGAGCATATTTATGGAGAAACAGTGCATTAGATGATGAACAGATTTGTTCACTTAACTACTGAGATGTCAAACCTTGGATTAAGACTGACCTTCAAGACTTGAATGATCGTTTGTTATGTGCTTTGCCATCATCATGGAAGCAGACTGTTACTTTGTTAAAACATACTGAGAAATTTCCAATGGATTTAGATCTGCTTATTGGAAAGATTGAAGAAGTTGAGATTGATGAAGGATCAAGAAATACTGATAGATCAAGCTCACAAACTCAGTATAAGTATGTGGTAAATCCTGCCAATACTGTGGAGAATGCATTTCTTGCACAAGATGCAATGAAGTTTGAAGAAGAGGGTGATTTATTTGTTGGTGCAAGTTTTTACACTGATTCATCATACTTTCCAAGTTCACCAACTTATTCTCAAACTCAATCTCCACCAAGAGCTCAAGTTCAAAGTCAGAATCTGAAAAATCAAGTAGACAGTCAAAGTTCAAATGTTCAAGCTAAGGTGAAAGATGTAATGAACATTCTGTTGCAAGATGACGAGACGAAAACTGCCTTCACAGCTTTTATGCCAAGTTTTGTAAGCATACCAAGGAAGTCACTTAAGTCAAATGGACGTGGTTCTTCAAGACTTATTTGAGATGGATCCAGTTGATGTTGAGGAGATGGATTTAAACTGGCAGATGGTAATGGTTGCATATAGAACGCAGAAACATGCATATGTTAACCGAAGTTACAAGCCTCATGCAAACAAAACTGTTGGTTTTGACAAATCGAAGGCCAGATGTTTCAATTGTAATCAGTATGGTCATTTTTCAAGAGAATGCAAAGCTCCCAAGAATCAGAATTTCAACGACCAAGCTAGCTCAAGTAATCAAGGTCAAGGTCAAAGCTCACAACAGTCTTCAAGCTACCAAAGCAGAAATCAACGTTTCTTTCAGAAACCATACCAAAGTCTTCCCATGCCTGAATTAAAAGACGAAGGAAAGAAACCAGAAGACCAAACAAAGGCACTAGTAGTGAGTGTAAAAGATGGTTATGATTGGAGTGCGTATGCAGAACAATTTACTTCTGATCTTACATCAAGTTTGGCACTGGTGTGTGAAATCGAAGAAGACTGGTCTGAAGAAGGAGATGGAAAAATGATTGAAGATGTGAGTGAAGATTCTGAAGATTATAACTGGAGTGCAAAGTCTGATCCTGTTGAAGAATCTGAGTCTGAAATTGCGCTGATGGCTACTGCCAGTGAGTCTTCATCTTCTACTGAACAACCAAAGGTTAGTACTGATTTACCCCCTAACTATGTTCCTTTACCTGCTGATGAGAAAGAAAGGTTATGTTCTGAACAATGCATTCAACAAGTAGAACATTATCGAACTCATTCATTTAAAATTGGTGATAAATTAAGTAAACATGAAAAACTTCATGAACAACTTAAAATTGATCATAAAATTTCTGATGAGAAGATTTTGTCACTTAAAGAATCATGGAACAAGATCTTAAAGGAACTGGAATTGGTAACAAAACAACTTGAAGAAATGACAAAGAACTTTGAACAAGAAAAAGTTGCTCATGCTGTCACACAATTTGAATTAACAAAGGTTAAAAGTTGTAAAACAATGGTGAAACAACTCATAAGTGAAAGATGTAACAAAACCAAAACCGGGTTGGGTTTTACTCATGAACCAATGCCAAATTCTATCACTCAAACCTTACCGGAAAACTTTAATGAATTTGATCATTCACCTGAAAATGAACGAAAATTCAAAGAAATTCAAAGAAGTAAATCCGAGTCTGAAGGTTCTGAAGTTTTGATGGAAAGTTTGAAAGAAGAAGAAGGTGTGACAACTGAAGCTGATGATGAAGCTAGCAACAAATCAGAGCCTGTTCTGATTCAACTTGTTGAGTATCCGGAACTGAATCCGAAGCCAGAAACAGTGAAGGATGAAGGTGAATTTTCAGGATATAATGATCCTGAATACATCAGGTGGAAGAAAGAACAAAAGGCGCAAGTTGCTGATCAGTTGATCAAGAAGCAAGAAGTGAAGAAGGCTGAAGTTTCAACTGCAAAGAAGCAGAAATCGAAAGTAATAACCAATCAATCTGAAACGAAACAGTCAAAAGGCAAAAGTGTCTTAAAATCGAATGATAACACCAAAGTTCAAAGTGTTAAAACTGACAAAGTTAAACCTGTCAAGAAAGTGTCAAAAGGTAAGAAAATCAAGTTTGTGTCTGCAGGAACGTTTGATTTGAACGGATCTTATGGTAAACCAATTAATTCTCCAATCAAATCTAACTCTGGTCTGAAAACAGGTTCAGGTCCTAAGTCTTCCGCTGTCAATGATAAGAGAATTGAATCTAAAAAGTTAACCAAACAGAACAGTTTAAAAACGAACCAAAGTCCCATGCAATCAAAATCACAAACAAAGTCTCCACAAAAGAATGTTAATCCAAAACCGAACAAAACTGATAATGAATCTCGAATGAGTTCAACATCAAAAGTTAACAATCGGCTCTTTAGGATTAGCAAGAAACATTGTGAAATTTGTGATAGATATAATCATGCAACTGCTGAATGTTTCTTTAACAGGTATTGCAATTTCTGTGACAAAAGAAATCATTCTTCAGAAGAATGTTTTTATAACAAATTTTGTGAAATTTGTGAGAGGAGAAACCATGACACAAAGGATTGTTTCTTTCGATCAAACTCAACAAGAGAAATGACTCCGTTTTCAAACTTTCAAAGAAATCAATCATTTGGTTTTCAAAATATGAATCAAAGTAATTCTCCGGTTTTGAGAAATTTCAATCGAAACAATTCTGTTTCTAACATTTCATCAAGAAATGTGCAGGTTAACAGTTTTAAACCAAGAGCCTTGATGGTAAGAAATCAAAAGTTTGAAAATAACCTTGATCCTAAGTTAGAGGAAAGGTTTAGTGATTTGAGAAGAAAGCAATCAATGCACGCCAATGGGCGAAACAACAGTTATCAGCATCAAAATCTCTTAAATGAAACAAATTTTCAAAATGTTCAATATCAACAAGTTACTATTACAGATAGATTCGGAAAACCCAAGACCGTGTGGGCCTGGGTTGACCAAACTAACTAGTTGATTAATGAAATGCAGGTACGCCCAAGAAGACCTATCAACTCATGGTTCGTTGATAGTGGGTGTAGCCGGCACATGACAGGCAACCATGCCTTGCTCCAGGATTTCAAGCTGAAAAATGGTACACACGTTGCATTTGGAGGTGATGCGGGTGGTAAAATAACAGGAGAAGGAACCGTATCGAATGGGGTCATTAGTTTTGATAAAGTCAACTACTGTGCACAGTTGAACTTTAACTTACTAAGTGTATCTCAAATTTGTGATAAATCTTATTCAACTCTATTTGATGATTCTTTCTGTTATATACTCAAACCAGGTTTCAAGATCGACAATGAATGGGTAGTGGTTAAAGCTCCAAGAGATCGTGATGTATACAAGCTTGATATGTCGCAGATTGACGCTGAAACCGAAACTACTTGTCTCATTGCACATGCTTCAAATGATGAGAGTCAGCTTTGGCATAGACGGCTGGGCCATTCAAACTTCAGAAACATGAATCGTTTGGTGACTGGAAATCACGCTGTGGGAATCCCATCGAAAAAATTCTCTACAACTGATCTCTGTCCTGCATGTTTGAAAGGAAAACAGCATCGCATGTCTTTTAAGTCCAAGCCAGAAAACTCCATTTCAAAACCCTTGCAGATGCTACATATGGATCTTTTCGGACCAACAAATGTGCAAAGCATTGGAAAGAAGTCTTACTGTTTTGTCATCATTGACGATTTCACTAGATTTTCTTGGGTTTATTTTTTGCATGTTAAATCTGAAACTGCGGAGTTATTAAAAGAATTTATCATCAAAGTTGAAAATCAGCTGGATTGTAAAGTGAAAATTTTACGAAATGATAATGGTACAGAATTTAAGAACGCTAATGTTGATTTGTTTTGTGCAGAAAAAGGAATTGCTAGACAATTTAGTGCTCCAAGAACGCCTCAACAAAATGGGGTTGCGGAACGGAAAAACCGGACACTGATTGAAGCTGCAAGATCCATGCTTGCAGATGCCAAAATCCCTATCACATTTTGGGACGAAGCTATTGCTACTGCGTGTTTTGTACAAAAAAGGACATTATTAGTACAGGATAAACAGAAAACATCTTATGAGTTGTTATTTGGAAGAAAACCGAATATTTCTTACTTGAAAGCATTTGGTTGTCCTGTAACGATTCTAAATTTAAATGATCATCTCGGGAAATTTGAGTCAAAATCTGACGATGGATTTTTCCTTGGATATTCGTCTGTTTCTAAAGCTTATCGGGTTTTTAATAGCAAAACAAATACTGTTATTGAAACTATTAACGTCAAGTTTTTAGAAAATTCGTTTCCGTCAGTGGCGCATGGTCCCGAATGGTTATTTGATTTAGATTCGTTATCAAAATCTTTCAATTCTAACTTATTTGATTTTTCAGGAAAAGCAAGGAAAGAATCAGGTGACTTGGGATGCTTTAGTGACGATTCTGATAATGACGAGGATGGAAATCTCAACTCTGAATATCCGTTCATGTCATTCATAATCCTGATCATGTCAAATCCAGTCAGGCTCCGAGTCCTTCTGGTTCTCAAGAAGATCAAGAATCAAACAATCTTGAAGATGATGTGAATCCGCAAAGTTCTCCTAATGATGGTGGATCCGTTCAAAATCAACCATCATCAGATCCGAATGCTGAAGTTATTCCAGAATCATTTGATTACTTCATCAATTCACCGGATCAAGTCCCGAACTTCACTCCGCATGTGTCTACTATTCTACAAGATCTACCAAATCTGAATCAATCTAATCTGGAGAGTCAAGTGCAAGGAGATGACATACCAATTCATCGAATTCACAAGAAACATCCTGTCTCTCAGATTATCGGGCCATTGAATCAGAGAATTACAAGAAGTCAAACTGAGCAAGCAAACGTTTGTCTTTATTCATGTTTTCTTTCTCAAGTGGTGCCGAAGAACATTTCAGAAGCGTTACAAGATAATAGTTGGATTGAAGCCATGCAAGAGGAGTTACTTCAATTTCGCAAACAAGAGGTTTGGAAATTAGTGGACTTACCTGAAGGAGAGAATGCGATTGGTACAAGATGGTTGTATAAAAACAAGCCAGACGAACGTGGCATTGTTGTGAGAAACAAAGCAAGACTCATTGCACAGGGATATACTCAAGAAGAAGGCATTGATTATGAAGAAGTGTTCGCTCCGGTCGCAAGACTTGAAGCCAGACGCGTTTTTCTTTCATATGCTTCCTTCATGAAGTTTAAAGTATTCCAAATGGACGTTAAAGGCGCTTTTCTGTATGGACCGATTACAGATGATGTTTATGTCAGACAACCTCCGGGTTTTGAAGATCCTGACTATCCTCATCGTGTATACAAGTTGAGTAAAGCTCTATATGGTCTACACCAAGCTCCAAGAATCTGGTATGAGACATTATCTAAGCATTTACTAGAACATGGATTCACAAGAGGGCAGATTGATCCAACTTTGTTTATGAAGAGGGAGAATGAAGAACTCTTATGTGTTCAAGTTTATGTGGACGATATTATCTTCGGATCGACCAGTGCGTCAATGTGCAAAGAATTTGAGGAAATCATGAAGTCTAGATTCCAGATGAGTTCAATGGGGGAGATTAATTTCTTTCTTGGATTACAAGTGAAACAATCTGTTGACGGAATTTTTATCAACCAATCAAAGTTCGTTGAGAAGTTGTTGAAGAAGTTCAAGATGCAAGATTGTCAGACTATTCGAACTCCATCTGATGTGAACTGCAAGATACAACCGGATTCGAAAGGCAAATCCGTGGATCAAACACTATACAGATCAATGATTGGTTCACTGATGTATCTTACTGCATCAAGACCAGACATCATGTATGCTGTATGTGTGTGCGCAAGATATCAGTCTGATCCAAAAGAGTCGCACCTGGTTGCTGTGAAACGTATTTTCAGATACCTTAAAGGGAAACCGAATCTTGGGTTATGGTATCCTTATGAAGGCAATTTTGAATTATATAGTTATTCTGACAGTGATTTTGGTGGGTGTGCTCTTGACAGGAAATCGACTACTGGTGGATGTCAATTTCTGGGTCCTAGACTTGTCTCTTGGCAATGCAAGAAGCAGACCAACGTTTCTGTATCCACAGCTGAAGCAGAGTATATCGCTGCATCTGCAGGATGTTCTCAATTTTTGTGGCTACAAAACCAATTGCTTGACTACGGGTTTAACTTTCTAAAAACTCCTATATACATAGATAATACTGCTGCTATGTTCATTACTGCTAATCCTGTTCAACACTCAAAAACCAAACATATCGAAATTCGATATCACTTTTTAAGAGACAACTCTGAAAAAGGTTTAATAATTTTGATTAAAGTTCATACCGACAAACAACTGGCAGATCTTTTCACAAAATCATTTTTGTCAGGCCGGTTTGAATTCTTAATTCAATCCATAGGATTAATCAATCATGATTGATTTTATTTTTCGAAAAACAAAACAAAAATAAGAAAATATAAAAGCCAAAAATATAATAAGTTGATGTCAAGTATTGATTCCTTTGTCTTTTATTTTATGTTTTGCATTGTGTGTGTGCATGAAAAAGAAAACCAAAAACAAAATATAAAATCAAAAAGAAAATAAAATATCATGTCATAAGAATCTATATTGCACAAAGTGAGAAATGATAGTTACACTAGACATTATTTGTTACATCATTTTTAATAAAGACTGATGAATGTTAATTGATGTGCTAGACAGCTCAGGCATTTAGACTGAAAAAGTTAGTTGATTGTTGACAAACATAAACTTAATGATTGTTGTGTTAAGTTCCATTGTTATACATGTCTAGATATATATCTTTTGATACATTGCTTGTGATGATAGTTGTGCATGATCGGGTAACGATGTAGTCTATTCAGTGTGATGAACCGCATCGTGAGCTTCTTTGTTGTGGTACCCACAGACCTGAAGTCTCACACGAAGTCTCTTTTTGAGCTTCAAGGTGCAGCAAAAGATTCCCAAGATGGAACAAAAAGAGTCCCAAATGTGGACCAACACCAAACAAAAATTCCAAAAAGGAATTCAGAAGATTCCCAAGGGGAACGATAGGAAAGAAAAATTCCCAAAGATGGAATTAAAAAGAAGTCCCAAAGTGGACCAAATCCGACTAGAACCCAGATTCCACACTGTGTATGACTGTAAGTGACCAGGTTTTGTGCAATATGCATTCTGGTAGTGGTTGATAAGGAAATATGTTGACATATGTATACATGTGGGTCACATAAGTCATTCTAATCGAACCTTAAATATCATCATGATACTGAAAAAGTAAGTGTGTCAACTCGAGCTAATTGATATGTTTTCATATCATCACTCAATCAAGCATAAGTCAAATGTCTATTCAAAACTTGCAAAATATGTTCAGATAATGTGTGGTATGATCTCCCTGCGATATTTTGATTCATTGCATTGCATATGTTTTTATTTTAATGTGTGTGCTTTGTGTGTGCAGGCATTTGGAATCATTATTGACACATCGACATCCTTGTTAAACTTAAAAATTTCAAGAAATTTCAAGTTTAGGGGGAGAATAATTTGAAGAAAAATATCTACAAAAAATCCAAAAATAGTTTTGAATAAGTGTGTTTTGAATGAACAAGATTATGTGGTATGAAAAGCAAAAGTATTGGATATGTTAAAAACAAACCCAAGGTCTTGCAATGTGATTTTCAGAAATTGCTTCGGGATATAGAAAATTTGGTTGTGCAAAAACATTTTTGAAAAAGAAAAAGAAAAATGAATTTAATTGGAATTAATGTTATTGCTTGTTTAATGTTGTTGATAATTAATGTGACAAATTCTTTTTAAGGATATCTTGTCTAATTAATATGTCGAGAATATTTGCAGGTGCAATAAATGCCGTTGAAAAAGTCAACAGACGAGAAAAGTGAAGAAAAATCGCAAAATGTTGTAGCCGGGCAAAGATATCAGACACAATTGTTCTGCCGGGTAATGAACACACTGTTCAGCCGGGTAATGTTGTGAGTTTGATACAAGCCGGGTGATTGAGAAAAAGGTGAAGATATTATGACTACTGTACAGCCGGGCAATGATCATGTCAAATATAGCCGGGTGAAGGTCATAGATATCTGCCGGGTGACAAGTGTTCACTATACAACCGGGTAAAAGAGAAATCTTCTTGCCGTGCAAGTGTATAACACTGTGTTGCCGGGTAATGAAGAAAAGCAACTGTGTTGCCGTGTGAAGAAGAATGCATGCCGTGTGAAGAAGAAAGCATGCCGGGTGATAATGAAAGCAACTATGTTGCCGGGTGATGAAGAAAGCAAGCCGGATGAAAGAAAAGCAACTGTGTTGCCGGGTGATGAAGAAAGGTTGCCGGGTGATGTTTTGAAGACTACTATTCTGCCGGGTGATGAATAAAACCCATCAGGTGTAGTTGTTCCTAACTTTTACCCGTCTCTACAGTGTTTGACCCGTCAAGTGTGTTTCACATGTTGTGACTTGTCTCAACAGTACATGACCCGTCACAACAGTGCATGACACGGATCAACAGTGCTTGACCCGGCAAGGCTTATTGGGCTTTTTAAGCTTGCCCGTCCCTTTTGTTGACCCGGCACCTCAAGTTTGACCTAATTTTTAACGATATAAAAACCCGCCTCTTCACAAACACTTATCATTTTTCACATTCACTTTCAAGCAAATCCCCTGTACTTAAATCGTTTTGATTATCATATTCAGTCATTGTTCTGTAACAAGTGTAATCGACTGAATAAGGTATTGTCCTTGTGATTTGTTCTTGATAAACCTGCAAATCGACCGATAAAATGAAAAACGATGATGAACAGTGTTTTTGATCATTGAATCGATACTTTGATTGTGTGTGTTAAAACCAAAATCGAATGTTGTTTTAAGCATAAAGACTGTCGATCATCAACAATCAATCACTCATTTGCACCAAAACACCTTAAAACCAACTGAATCAATCAAAATTGTCATAACAGTTAAAATCGCCATTGATGAATTTTGAAAGCTCTTAAATGTTAAACTTCAAAATGATGAAATGTGTGCTAAAAGTGACAAATCCATGTTAAAACTGAACTAAAACATGTTAAACAACTTCATCTTATAACTTTCAAATTTGTGATCTTAAGTGTTAAACTGTTAAAATTGATAAATGTTGTATAATCATTAAAAATTCAAAGTTGTCTGATCAAAATGATGAAAATCAGTTTGTTAGATCAATTTAGGAATAAAGTGATTATGTGAATGTTTGTCTTCTTAACTTTTGTTCAAACACTTATGAAAATTTGAAGTTTATTGATGAAAAATCTAACACATGTGTCTTGTTTATGTTTTGTGTTTGTTTTGACAGATGGAGAATTTGAAGTTTGAGCCCAAACACAATTTGGTGGCATGTTTGGATGAATCTATCCCTGAAACTGAAGGTTACAGAGATATGATCAGATTCATAAAGAGGACGAAATATGTATATGCTATGTGTGCCAAACCGGTCATATATGCAAGGTTGATAAAGAGCTTTTGGAAGACAGCAGAGGTTATTAGAGATGATAATGGTGTTGCTGTTGTTAGAGGAAATATTTCTAGAGATATGGTGTTGACAGTGTCTGAAGAAGCAATCAGAACTGCCTTGAGAATAGATGATGATGAAGTTGGAGCTAATGATGAATTGACCATGGCTGAGTGTCAATCGTGTTTTGTTAATATGGGTCATCCACCTATATTTCCAAAATCACAATTCTATAGGGCAAAGTTGGGAAAGAAGTTTAAGTTGTTATGCTATGTTGTCCAACAGTGCATGTCAAGGAGGAGTGCAGGCTTTGACAATTTCCCATCTGATATAGCATCCCCGATTGTGGCCATAGCTGAGAATAAACCATTCAATATGTCAAGATGGATCATGAATGGATTTGTATTTAATTTGGTAAAGGGCAAGAGGTTTAAGTTTCTCATGTACCCGAGATTCTTACAACTGATGATCAATGTTGCCTATCCTATCATCAGAACTGAAGGTTATACTGGAGGTATATTATATACTGAGGACATGAACGATCTATCTTACAGAAAGATGAGTATCGGGAATGTGCCTAGTGTGGATTTATTTGACTATATGAGAGATATAGTCAATAATGAAGAAGATGTTGAAGGTATTTATCATCATATTTCTCATGGTGAGATAGTTAATCCACAGGACCTAGTGGATGAGGTGCCTGATAACTTGTTAGATGATGATGAGTACTTTGCTCGTCATCCAGAAGATGAAAATGAGTCTGAGAATAAAGAAGATGGTGATAGTGATGATGGTCAAGATGATGACAATGATGATGATGATGGAGATGAGGAAGATAGTGACAGTGAAGATGGTAATGATGATGGTGGTGATGATGCTGAATCTGATTCAGAGGAGGCAGAAATTATTGAAACAACTGAACCGATGGAATTGGAGACTGAGAATGTTGAAGTTATTGAACAAGTGGTGATAGAAGAACCTGTTGAGGTTGTGTCTGTTGAGAAGGAGGTAGCAGTTGAAGTTGCTAAACCTATCACTAAACAGTATGTTAGATCTCGAAGATCTAAATCTGTTGTGGAGAAAGTGTTGAGTGAGCCTGAAGAAATAAATGTAGTACAGATAGCTCAGGAAGTAATTGCCGAAGCTGAAACTATTGCACAGATAGTTGAAGAAGCTGATGCTGGCATTACTGATCCTATCCTTGTTGATATACCCACCACATCATCCCCCGTTGCAGAAAACATTGAACAAGGTTTGGAGTCTTCACCAAATTTTGTGTCAAGTGTTGAAGAAAAAGAGGATAAGAAAAAGATTGTTGAATTAGAGGAAATGGTGGCAAAACTGTTAGAAGCAAATGAATTGTTGAAAGCTTCGAATGAGAGGAAAAAGAAAAGGTTTGAAGAGTTTTGGGATATTCATAATCAGAACTTGAAAACTTTCAAAGAGTTGGATGCAGATCATCTAAAATTGAAGATTGAGCATGATGATTTGAAAGACAAATATGATAAATTGAAGGAGGAGCATGAGAATCTGAAGTATGATTATACTGAGTTGAAAGCTGAATGTAATACGCTTGAAGATGAAAAAGAGATGTTGGAGAAATGGCTGGAAGAAACCAAACCGAAGAAATCTCCAATCATCATTCCCGATGAAGCTGTTGCTGAAACTGTCAATACTGACAAAGCTGAGGGAAAAAGGAAATTAGATGCAGTTCCAGAAATAATGGGTGATGAAGGCACTTCGAAAAAGGCAAGGATTGATGAGACAGTGCAGATTGAGCCGATTCAATCTGTAGCTGTAGTTGGAACTGAGGCAGTTGAATTGGAAAAGGCAGATGAGATTGTGACTGGTGCGAAAGATGATAAAAAATTTCAGATTGAGCCGATTCAATCTGAAGCTGTTATAGTTGAAGAATTGCCTGAAACTGTCTAAGTTGTAGAAAATTCGCCTGAAACTGTAACTGTAGAAGAAAGTCAGTTTGAGCCGGTTCAAACTGACAATGCACCTATGATAGAAGCATTAGATGATTTGGATGATATAGATTTCACTGAGTCTGAGCCAGAAGCTGAACCAGAAACAAATGTTGATCAAGAGATTCCAGATGACTTAGATCAAAGATTTGCTTATCTTGAGAAGATGAAGTATAATGCTGTGTTTTTGAATGGGCTGACAGTAAGTCAAATTAATGAAGAATATGAAAAGTGTTTAATTGCTCAAGACAAAGCTGCTGCTGATGAAAAAGAGTTTGTCATTGAAATGGGTGAATGGACACCATTGCAAGAGAGCTTGAACATTGAAGACTTACCTCCAACTGAACTGTATCATCAAAACCCTGAAGAAATGTCCAGCACAAATATGCGTGATTGGTTGAGCTCGAGGAATTATCCGTACAAGACTCTGAAGAGATTGAAATCTGAGTCTTTGAGGAAAATTGTTGTTAGTTTTATGAAGACGGAGAAAATGTACAATCGTATGTTTTATTTGGACTACAACAATCCTCAATACTATAAGCTGACTAAAAGATACAAAATTCTTGGACCGAAGGAGATACCGGTGATGGCTTTACCTGAAAATGCTCACAAGAAAAGGCACGAGTTAATGGACATGTTTCCTAGTGAAGTCAAGTCATATAACATACCAATGGACGTGCGTGAGTCATGGCACAAATCATCCACAACAGGTGACGTTGTGAGGTCACTGCTGAGCAAAGGTCAATCAATTGCTGAACTTCTTGATTCAATGATTGTACCAGAAAAGAACAAGAAGGTAAAGATTATTGCATGGAAATACGATGAGGTGTTTGATGCTTTTATGATAAAAGAGTTAATGGTTTATGTGACGTATACCATTATTACTCTAGCATTTTCAAATTGGAAGTTCAAGATTTGAAAGAGCTGCACAAACTCAGGCTGATAAATCACACGCATGCTGAGCGTGGTGACAAATGTGCAATGCTGCTGGATGCCGGGATAGCCAGGCCACCGAAGTATCTTGATTTCAGAGGACAACAAGAGGATAGTGCGTATGTGCAAGCAAAGAAAGAAAGAAAGAAAAAGAGGTTGGTTGTTAGTGAAGATATGTACTTGGAAGAATTTTCGGATGAGTATTTTGATAAGGTAACCAATCCAGGATTGAAAGTGATTGACGGTTCACAAGCGACAAAGCCAATACTTAGAGTTTTCTACAATCAAGAAACATTTGAGTTGAAGCTTGTTCGAAATCTGGATGATTGGGATAAAGATATGGTTACTTTATTCAGTACCTTTAAGCTGAAGCTGCTGCATCCATCATATATCGATTTTCTGCGAAGTTACAGAATGGAGAAATGTAAAGATAAACTGGCTGAAGCAGATAGAAAATTGTTTGTGGTGATGATAGAAGTGATAGCTGCTGCGTCTGAAAAGATTCGAGTACGGAAGGCATTGCTCAATTCTAATCTCGTGAGGGTTGACATACCAGAGATAGAATTTATGAGAATTAGTGCGAAGGGTACTTTAGAAGTGCAAGTCAAAGGACAGGAGATGCCGTTTGAATTTTATGCTAACATTGACTTTGCAGGTTTAAATCTGGATTCTCTGAGACGCATGAATGCCTGCCCAATTCTCACTAATGAGTCAAAGCCGAGACAAGCCAAGATTGCAGAGAAGTTCAAGTCTTGCATAGAAGAAGCTCTGAAAGAACAAGAAGAATACAAGGGAAGAGAACTGCTGGATATCAAAGAAGAACCAGAAGATTGGTGAAAGAGATTGATGCTGAACAGATGAAAAAGATATGAAGATTTTGCTGAAGATTCAAAGATAAATCTTAGGGGGAGTACTGTTAGGGCTATTTCCTAGATTAAGATTTACTTTGTATTTTGTTTATATGTTTGTGTATAGTTTAGGGTCTATTTTGTTATATTCCTTAAACTTGTAATTGTTGCTAAAAGCATGTAGTGAGAGAGTGTGAGGAGAGAGGCTAGATAACAAATTCACGTAAGAGAGAGAACTTAGTGTGTGTGATTTATTTTCTCCTGCACTTGTATTACAAAACTGCTTTGATCATCAATATACAAAGAGAATTATTAGTATGAATTGTGTTAATGATTAAACTGTGTTTGTGTATATGTTATTCTGATGATTGAGCGATATTAACGATCCAATTGAATCTATCAGAATCACACTTATTGCTGTAAAACGAATCTTTCGTTATCTAAAAGGCAACCCAGCTCTTGGCCTTTGGTACCCATACGAAGGAAATTTTGAGCTTCATGGTTATTCTGACAGTGACTATGGTGGCTGTGCTCTTGATCTAAAATCAACAACTGGTGGTTGTCAATTTTTTGGACCACGACTTGTCTCTTGGGAATGCAAGAAACAAACAAATGTATCAGTATCAACGACAGAAGCTGAGTACATTGCAGCTTCAGCAGGATGTTCTCAAGTCCTATGGTTGCAAAATCAACTTTTGGACTATGGTTTTACCTTTCTAAAAACACCTATCCACATCGACAACACTACTGTCATGTTCATAACAGCTAATCCCGTTCAACATTCTAAAACCAAACATATCGAGATTTGATATCATTTTCTCAGAGACAACTCTGAAAAGGGCTTAATCATATTGATAAAAGTTCACACTGACAATCAATTGGCAGATTTGTTTACCAAATCTTTCCTACCAGGTCGTTTGAATTTTTAAATCAATCCATTGGTTTAATCAATCAATCATGATTGAATCATGTCTTTAATAAAAAATAAAAAAAATAAATCTCACAAAACTTATAAATTGAAGATACTATTGAATTTTACTAGAATAAGCTAAATCATTATATGATTTGCATGCCTTACTTATATACATTACTGTATGTGTGTGCATCATCATGAAAAATCCAGATATAGAATAAATAATCTCTCATGCACAACTTGGGAAACGATAGTGCACTAAGGTTATTTTGACACATCATTTTTAATCAATAAAGACTGAAGCGTGATCATTGATGTGCGAGGCAGCTCAGACAAGTATACTGAACAAGTACATTCCATGAAGATTTAACTAAATTGTAATGACTTTTTGTGGTTGAAACATGTCAAGTTCATATGTATTTTCTATACAAATCTAATAGATATCTTGTGACGCAACCGATATACATCGGGTAACGATGCAATCTATTCAGTGTGATGAACCGCATCGTGAGCTTCTTTGTTTAGTTTTCATAAAACGGACAAAAGTGTTAATTGTTCTAAGTATACACAAAACAGACAAATAGTGTCTAGACGGACAACTCAGGTTGTATACTTAAACTTTTAACAAGTTTGTCAAAGTGTTTGACCCAGACGGACAAATAGTGTCCAAACGTACAACTTAAAGGCCCAGACGGACAAACAGTACCCAAACGGACAACTTATTATAAAACCCTAAAACACTTGTTCATTTTTCTCATCCGTCCGTCTTAACCAAAAATCATCGTCGTTTCACATTCCTCAACCGATTTCAATTGTTTACCATCTTAAGTCGATTTAGAGACATTGTCAGATCGATTTTAAGGTAAAAAAAAATTCTGAAACGAGATTCAAGGTCTAATCTGAATAATTTCAATTTAAAATTGGTTAAAATCTGAACTGTAAAATGCGACTAAACTCACTGTCGATGATCAAAATGAGACAAATTAACCGGTTTAAAGTTAAATTTAATCACTAATACTTGAAATGTACCATCAAAGATGTCACATAATCATTCCTATATCATCAAATCAAAATAAAAGTGAACTTGCAAATTTCATCTGTTGACTACCTTAACAGGCTAACTCACACATCTGTATTTATGTGCAGGTATAATGGCTTATCTTAAGCTTGAACCAAGACATAACAATGTTGGTTATGTCAATGAAGCTTATCAAGAAGCTTCAAGATACGAGAATTCTAACAGATTTCTGTTGAGAACCAAGTATATGTATGCCATATGCTACAAACCAATCACTTACAGGAGATTGATCAGAAAATCTTGGAGGACTGCTACTATTGAGATAAATGATGATGGAAAAGAGGTGTTGAGAGGTTTCATTTCAGCTAAAAGGATGATTGAAGTATCTGAAGCTTCAATCAGATCTACTTTAAGGTTGGGACAAAATGAAGCATCTGATCCTGAGCTATTACCCATCAATGTTTGTAAAGACATCTTCATGGAAATGGGTCACCCAGCAGAGTTCACAAACAACAATTCTATCATAGTAGAGTTTGTGATCATTGGAAGTTGTTGTGCTACATATTCCATCACTGTCTCTCTAAAAGAAGTGCGGGATTGAACTCATTTTCATATGAGGTTGCTTCTCCCATTGTAGCTGTAGTCATGAACTCGCCATTCAATTTGGCAAAATGGATCTTCAATGGATTCACTTTCAATTTGACTAAGGGAGTGAAGAACAAGTTCTTGATGTATCCAAGATTTTTGCAAATGATCATCAACGAAGAGTACCCAGACATAATGGCTTATGGTTTGGATGAAGAAAGAGTTGAGCTAAACCATATGACTGAAGAAGCATATGAAGAGATTGTCAATGGTTACCCAAGCCAGAAATATACCTTTGTTCAGGTATATAATTGATGTCAATAATGACAATGTGGTCACCACTGTGCCACATTATCATTTGACTGAAGATGAGCCTCTCGATCCTGAAGATTTGTACCAAAGAGAGCCTGAATCTGAGACTGAATCAAGTAGTTCAAATAGTGAAGATGATAATAATGATGGTTAGAATGATGATATGAATATTGAAGAAGAAATGAATGTGATTGATGATGTTGTATCAGATCATACAGAAGAGGTTGATGACAACATGATGTTTGAGGAAATAAACTAGTGATGTTGCTTGATGCTGGTATTGGCAGAATGCCACAGTTTTTGCAAACTAGAGGTCAACAAGAAGATAGTGCCTACCTTGACCAGAAGAAGAAGAAAAAGAAAAAGATTGTTGTTCGTGACATGTACCTAGAATAATTATGTGATCCTTCCTTTGATAAAGTAACTGATCCTGGTGTGAAATTCTTCGATGGGTCTCAGACTTCAAAGCCTATACTTAAAGCTTTCTTCCATGAAGATACTTTAGAGTTAAAACTTGTTCGAGATATGGAAGATTGGAAGAATGATGTGATTGATAGGTTCAATTGGATCGTTAATATCACTCAAATGATCAGAATAATCCGCACAAACAAACAGTTCAATCACAAACACAATTCATACTAATAATTCTCTTTGTATATTGATGATCAAAGCAATTCGTAGTACAAGTGCAGGAGAAATAAATCACACACAGTTAATTCTCTCTCTAACGTGAATATTGTGATCTAGCCTCCCTCCTCACACTCTCTCACTACATGCTTTAAAGCAAACAAATACAAGTTTAAGGAATATAACAAAATAGACCCTAAACTATATACAAACATATAAACAAAATACAAAGTAAATCTTAACTAGGAAATAACCCTAACAGTACTCCCCCTAAGATTTATCTTTGAATCTTCAGCAAAATCTTCTATCTTTTTCTTCTTTGTTCAGCATCAATCTCTTTTACCATTCTTCTGGTTCGTCTTTGACATTCAGCATCTCTTTTCCTTTATACTCTTCTTGTTCCTTCAAAGCTTCTTCAATACATGATTTGAACTTTTCGGCAATCTTGGCTTGTCGAGGTTTGGACTCGTTTGTCAGAATTGGGCAAGCATTCATGCGTCTAAGTGAATCAAGATTTAATCCTGCAAAGTCAATATTAGCATAAAATTCAAATGGCATTTCTTGTCCTTTGACTTGCACCTCTAAAGTACCCTTCCTACTAATCCTCATATACTCTATCTCTGGCAAATCAACCCTCACGAGATTAGAGTTCAACAATGCCTTTCTCACTCGTATCTTTTCAGTTGCTGCAGCTATTACTTCAATCATCACAACAAACAACTTCCTATCAGCTTCAGCAAGTGCATCTCTACACTTCTCCATTCTGTAGCTTCTCAAAAAGTCTATATATGACGGATGTATTAGCTTCAACTCAAAAGTACTAAACAATGTAATCATGTCTTTGTCCCAATCATCCAAATTCCGAACCAGCTTCAACTCAAATGTTTCTTGATTGTAAAACACTCTAAGTATAGGCTTCGTCATTTGACTTCCATCAATCACTTTTAGTCCAGGATCTGTCACCTTGTCAAAGTATTCATCCGAAAATTCCTCTAAATACATATCTTCACTAACAACTAGTCTCTTTTTCTTCCTTTCTTTCTTTGCTTGCACATATGCTGAATCTTCTTGTTGGCCTCTAAAATCAAGATACTTCGGTGGTCTAGCAATCCCGGCATCAAGAAGCATTACACATTTATCACCACGCTCAGCATGCGTGTGATTTATCAACCTTAGTTTGTGCAGCTCCTTCAAATCCTGAACCTCCAATTTAAAAATGCTTGAGAAGTAATGGTATACGTCACATAAACCATTCACTCTCTTAATCATGAAAGCATCAAATACTTCATCGTATTTCCAAGCAATTATCTTCACCTTTTTATTCTTCTCTGGCACAATCATCGAGTCAAGCAACTCAGCAATAGATTGACCGTTACTCAACAGTGACCTCACCACGTCACCTGCTGTCGCTGACTTATGCCATGATTCCCGAACATCCATTGGAATGTTGTAAGATTTAACTTCGCTTGGAAACATATCAATTAATTCATGTCGTTTCTTGTGAGCATTTTCAGGCAGAGCCATCACCGGAATCTCCTTTGGTCCAAGAACTTTGAATCTTTTTGTCAGCTCGAAATACTGAGGATTGTTGTAGTCCAAGTAAAACATACGATTGTACATTTTTTCAGTCTTCATAAATCTAACAACAATTTTCCTCAAAGATTCAGACTTCAACCTCTTCAAAGTCTTATATGGGTAATTTCTTGAACTCAACCAACTACACATGTCTGAAGCAGTCATATCTTCTGGATTTTGGTGATACAGTTCAGTCGGAGGCAAATCTTCTATGTTTAGGCTTTCTTGCATTGGTGTCCATTCTCCCATCTTAATCACAAACTCTTTCTTATCAGCTTCGGTTTTATCTTGGGCAATCATACATTTTTTATATTCTTCATTTATTTGGCTCACAGTCAACCCATTCAAAAACACAGCATTGTATTTCATTTTCTCAAGATATGCAAATCTTTGATCCAAATCATCCGGAATATCTTCAACAATGTTAGTTTCTGGCCCAGCTTCATCTTCAGATTCAGTGAAGTCTATGTCATCCAAATCATCCAACGCCTCAATCATAGGTGCATCGTCAGTTTGAACCGGCTCAAACTGACTTACAACTTCAGCTTCAGTTTCAGGCATATCAACAGCTTCAGATTGAATCGGCTCAACCTGAACTGTTTCTTCAGAACCAACTTCTTTCTCACTATCTGTGGCAGCAAATACTTCAGTTTCAGCTACAGATTCAGTTTTCTCAGTCTCAACTACAGCTACAGATTGAATCGGCTCAATCTGCACTGTTTCATCAATCTTAGCCTTTTTCGAACTTCCTTCATCACCAAAAATCTCTGGAATAGCATCTAACTTCCTTTTTCCCTCAGCATTGTCAGAGATGACAGTTTCAGCAACAGCTTCATCGGGAATAATGATTGGTGATTCTACCATTATACCAACATTCGTAGTCCCTCGTGCTCTAGTCATATAAACTTTAGGTACTTGAGATTGTTAGGTTTATTTCCTAGTTAAGATTTACTTTGTATTTTGTTTATATGTTTGTATATAGTTTAGGGTCTATTTTGTTATATTCCTTAAACTTGTATTTTGTTGCTATAAGCATGTAGTGAGAGAGTGTTAGGAGAGAGGCTAGATCACTTTTACACGTTAGAGAGAGAATTAACTGTGTGTGATTTTGTTTCTCCTGCACTTGTACTACGAATTGCTTTGATCATCAATATACAAAGAGAATTATTAGTATGAATTGTGTTAATGATTAAACTGTGTTTGTGTTTGTGTTATTCTGATCATTGAGCGATTTTCACGATCCAATTGAACCTATCAATTGGTATCAGAGCTGTTGGTACTGTGTTCTTCGCTGTTCTTAAGCAAAAACACATCAAAATTGCTCAAAAACAATGATCTGAATGAATTGTTGCTGTTTTTAGTTGTGATTTATCATCACAATCACTTCTAATTCACGACGATTGTGCAAATTCCATCAGATTATCATCAGATCTGAGGAATTAAGAAGAATAGAAGAAGTTACTGTTTCGATCAAATTTTTGCTTAATTTCATCAAATTTGATCATGTTTTGGATTGATTGATATAAGGGATTGATAATCGGACCATTTCACAGCTTGTGTGTGAATTTTGGACAAATTGGACAAGTTTTTGACAAAACCCTGAAAATTTTCATGAAGAAGATGATGAACAGTAAGAACTTGGTTGAAGATTAACTTGCCGGGTGATTATTTTGACTTAGACAATTTCCTTGGACTTAGATTGAAGAACAAAATAGGTCCTGCTTTGCCGTATAAAGGATTTTGTGCTTGTCGGGTGAAGAATTTGACTTGAAAAAGTGCTACTGTTCAGTCGGGTGATACACTGTTGTGCCGGGTAAAACACTGTTACGCCGGGTGAAGAACAAAAGCCAGCCGGGTAATCATCAACTGTGTTGCCGGGTAAACAACCTTGCCGTGTGATCGAGTACTGTTCAGCCGGGGAAGCTTTTTGCCGTGTCAAGATTCTGCCGGGTCAAGAATTATTGCCGTGTGAAGTTTTTCTTGTTGCCGGGTAACTGTTCATCCGGGTGAAGAACAAAATTATTACAACTGTTGAGCCGGGTAACTGTTCTGCCGTGTAAAGACTTTTTCCTGCCGGGTGAAGAACAAAGACACTGTTTAGCCGGTTGAAGAAGGATTTTCATTGTTTTGCCGTGTGACTCACTTTAGTTGTTTTTAATACTTGTTTCTTATCTTGTCTTTAATTTCTTGTCTTTATTTTAGTATTTTAATCATTTCTTTTCAAAAATTAACAAAAACCAAAAATATTTTCTTTAAAAAAAATTTTAAAAAATGGCTCCTAATGATGATTCTGATAACCGTGTTCCTAGACTTTTGAATCGTGCAGATTTCAAGAACTGGACCATCAGGTTGAGACATCACTTGTGTTCTATTGACAATGACTTATGGAAGTCAATTGAAAAGGGTCCTCATATTCCAACTCAGACTGCTTCAGACAGTGCAAGTACCTACACCAAAGACTCTACTACACCTTATCCAGAGGATAATCTGTCAGCAGAAGATTTGAGGAAAGTAAAGAATGATAGCAAGGCTTATTCTTTAATGTGCAAGGGGTTGCCACTTCAAGTTCTGTCTAGATTGGATGCATATCAGACTGGTTATACATGCTTCAAGGCTTTAAAGTCGATATGTGAAGGAGGAGAACAATTGAGAAGTTTGAAGAAATCAAAGCTGAAAAGGCAATTGGAATTGTTTGAGCACATTAATGGAGAGACAGTACACCAGATGATGAACAGGTTTGTTCACTTAACTACTGAGATGTCAAACCTCAGAGTTAAGACTGAACTTCAAGACTTGAATGATCGATTGTTATGTGCTTTGCCATCATCATGGAAGCAGACTGTTACTCTGTTAAAACACACTGAGAAATTTCCAATGGAACTAGATTTGCTTATTGGAAAAATTGAAGAAGTTGAGATTGATGAAGGATCAAGAAATACTGATAGATCAAGCTCACAAACTCAATACAAGTATGTGGTAAATCCTGCCAATACTGTGGATAATGCTTTTCTTGTACAAAATTCAACAAAGTTTGAAGATGAGGATGACTTATTTGTTGGTGCAAGTTTCTATACTGATTCAGCATACTTTCCAAATTCACCAACTTATTCTCAACCTCAATCTCCACCAAAAGCTCAAGTTCCAAGTCAGAATCTGAAGAATCAATCAGAAAATCAAAGTTCAAATGTTCAAGCCAAGGTGAAAGACGTCATGAATATTCTGTTGCAAGATGATGAAACCAAAACTGCCTTCACTGCTTTTATGGCAAGTTTTCAAGCGTACCAAGGAAGTCATTTAAGTCAAATGGACGTGGTCCTTCAAGACTTATTTGAAATGGATCCAGTTGATGTTGAAGAAATGGATCTTAATTGGCAAATGGTTATGGTTGCATATCGAACACAAAAGCATGCATATGTTAACCGAAGTTACAAACCTCATGCTAACAAGACCGTTGGATTTGACAAATCAAAGGCCAGATGTTTTAATTGTAACCAGTATGGTCATTTCACAAGAGAATGCAAAGCTCCAAAGAATTTCAATGACCAAGCTAGTTCAAGCAATCAAGGTCAAGGTCAAAGTTCTCAACAGTCTTCGAGTTATCAAGGCAGAAATCAACGTTTCTTTCAGAAACCATATCAAAGTCTTCCCATGCCTGAATTGAAAGATGAAGGAAAGAAGCCAGAAGATCAAACAAAGGCGCTGGTAGTAAGTGTAAAAGACGGTTATGATTGGAGCGCATATGCAGAACAATTTACGTCTGATCTTACATCAAGTCTGGCACTGGTATGTGAAATTGAAGAAGACTGGTCTGAAGAAGGGGATGGAAAAATGGTTGATGATGATAGTGAAGATTATGACTGGAGTGCAAAGTCTGATCCTACTGAAGAAACTGAATCTGAAGTTGCATTGATGGCTACATCCAGTGAGTCTTCTTCATCTACTGAACAACCAAAGGTTAGTACTGATTTACCCCCTAACTATGTTCCATTACCTGCTGATGTTAAGGAAAGGTTGTGTTCTGATCAGTGCATTCAACAAGTAGAACATTATCGAACTCATTCATTTAAAATTGGTGATAAATTAAGCAAACATGAAAAGATTCATGAACAACTTAAAATTGATCACAAAATTTCTGATGAGAAGATTTTGTCTCTAACTGAATCATGGAACAAAACGTTAAAAGAACTGGAATTTGTGACCAAACAACTTGAAGAAATGACAAAGAACTTTGAACAAGAAAAAGTTGAACATGCTGTCACACAAGTTGAATTAAAGAAAGTTAAAAGTTGTAAAACAATGGTTGAACAACTCATTAATGAAAGAGGTAACAAGAACAAAACCGGTTTGGGTTTTACTCATGAACCAATGCCAAATTCAATCACTCAAACCTTACCGGAAAACTTTAATGAATTTGATCATTCACCGGAAAATGAAAGAAAATTCAAAGAAATTCAAAGAAGCAAATCCGAGTCTGAAGGTTCTGAAGTTTTGATGGAAAGTTTGAAAGAAGAAAATGACGTGACAACTGAAGCTGACGATGAAGCTAGCAACAAATCAGAGCCTGTTCTGATTCAACTTGTTGAGTATCCAAAACTTAATCCCGAACCAGAAACAACGGTGAAGGAAGAAGGTGAATTTTCAGGATACAATGATCCTGAATACATCAGGTGGAAGAAAGAACAAAAGGCGCAAGTTGCTGCTCAGTTGATCAAGAAACCAGAAGTGAAAAAGACTGAAGTTTCAACTGCAAAGAAGCAGAAATCGAAAACAATGAACAATCAATCTGAAATGAAACAGTCAAAAGGCAAAAGTGTCTTAAAATCAAATGAAAACACCAAAGTTCAAAGTGTTAAAACTGAAAAAGTTAAACCTGTCAAGAAAGCGTCAAAAGGTAAGACAATCAAATTTGTGTCTGCAGGTACTTTCGACATGAACAGTTCTTATGGTAACCAAATCAATGCTCAAATCAAATCTAACTCTGGTCTGAAAACAGGTTCAGGTCCTAAATCTTCCGCTGTCAATGATAAGAGAATTGAAAACAAAAAGGTAACCAAACAGAACAGTTTAAAATCGAACCAAAGTCCCATGCAATCAAAATCACAAACAATGTCTCCACAAAAGAATCAAGTTAATCTAAAACCGAACAAAACTGATAATGAATCTCGAATGAGTTCAACATCAAAAGTTAACAATCGGCTCTTTAGGATTAGTAAGAGACACTGTGAGATATGTGATCGTTATAACCATACTACTGCTGAATGTTTCTTTAACAGGTACTGCAGTTTTTGTGACAAAAGAAACCATTCTTCAGAAGAATGTTATTATAACAAATTTTGTGATATTTGTGAGAGAAGGAATCATGACACAAAGGATTGTTTCTTTCGATCAAACTCAACAAGAGAAATGACTCCGTTTTCAAACTTTAACAAAAATCATTCATTTGGTTTTCAAAATATGAGTCAAAGTCATTCTCCGGTTTTGAGAAATTTCAATCGAAACAATTCTGTTTCTAATGTGCAGGTTAACAGTTTTAAACCAAGAGCTTTGATGGTTAGAAATCAAAAGTTTGAAAATAACCTTGATCCTAAGCTAGAGGAAAGGTTTAGTGCTTTGAGGAGAAAGCAATCAATGAACGCCAATGGGCGAAACAACAGTTATCAGCATCAAAATCTCTTAAATGAAACAAATTTTCAAAATGTTCAATATCAACAAGTTACTATTGCAGATAGATTCGGAAAACCCAAGACCGTGTGGGCCTGGGTTGACCAAACTAACTAAGTTATTGTTGAATTGCAGGTACGCCCAAGAAGACCTATCAACTCGTGGTTCGTTGATAGTGGGTGTAGCCGGCACATGACAGGCAACCATGCCTTGCTTCAGGATTTCAAGCTGAAAAATGGTACACACGTTGCATTTGGAGGTGATGCGGGTGGTAAGATAACAGGAGAAGGAACCGTATCGAATGGGGTTATTAGTTTTGATAAAGTCAACTACTGTGCACAGTTGAACTTTAACTTACTAAGTGTATCTCAAATTTGTGATAAATCTTATTCAACTCTTTTTGATGATTCTTTCTGTTATATACTCAAACCAGGTTTCAAGATTGACAATGAATGGGTAGTGGTGAAAGCTCCAAGAGATCGTGATGTATACAAGCTTGATATGTCGCAGATTGACGCTGAAACCGAAACTACTTGTCTCATTG
The DNA here is from genome assembly GCA_030867185.1 of Tagetes erecta. Taxonomy (NCBI): domain Eukaryota; kingdom Viridiplantae; phylum Streptophyta; class Magnoliopsida; order Asterales; family Asteraceae; genus Tagetes; species Tagetes erecta. The sequence goes on along the minus strand of CM061492.1, from coordinate 28,658,127 downwards.
CTCATGCATCAAATGATGAGAGTCAGCTTTGGCATAGACGGCTGGGCCATTCAAACTTCAGAAACATGAATCGACTGGTTACTGGAAATCACGTTGTGGGAATCCCATCGAAGAAATTCTCTACAACTGATCTTTGTCCAGCATGTTTGAAAGGAAAACAGCACCGAATGTCTTTTAAGTCCAAGCTAGAAAACTCCATTTCAAAACCCTTGCAGATGCTACATATGGATCTTTTCGGACCAACAAATGTGCAAAGCATCGGAAAGAAGTCTTACTGTTTTGTCATTATTGACGATTTCACTAGATTTTCTTGGGTTTATTTCTTGCATGCTAAATCTGAAACTGCTGAGTTGTTAAAAGAATTTATTGTCAAAGTTGAAAATCAGTTGGATTGCAAAGTGAAAGTTTTAAGAAGTGATAATGGAATTGAATTTAAAAACGCTAATGTTGATTTGTTTTGTGCAGAAAAAGGAATTGCTAGACAATTTAGTGCTCCAAGAACGCCTCACAGAATGGGGTTGCGGAACGGAAAAACCGGACACTAATTGAAGCAGCAAGATCCATGCTCGCAGATGCCAAAATCCCTATCACATTCTGGGACGAAGCTATTGCTACTGCGTGTTTTGTACAAAATAGGACATTATTAGTACATGATAAACAGAAAACATCTTATGAGTTGTTATTTGGAAGAAAGCCGAATATTTCTTATTTGAAAGCATTTGGTTGTCCCGTAACGGTTCTAAATTTAAATGATCATCTCGGGAAATTTGAGTCAAAATCTGACGATGGATTTTTCCTAGGTTATTCGTCTGTTTCTAAAGCTTATCGGGTTTTTAATAGCAAAACAAATACTGTTATTGAAACTATTAACGTAAAGTTTTTAGAAAATTCGTTTCCGTCAGTGGCGCATGGTCCCGAATGGTTATTTGATTTAGATTCATTATCAAAATCTTTCAATTCTAACTTGTTTGATTTTTCAGGAAAACCAAGGAAAGAATCAGGTGACTTAGGATGCTTTAGTGACGATTCTGATAATGACGAGGATGGCAATATCAATTCTGAGTATCCGTTCATGTCATTTCATAATCCTGATCATGTCAAATCCAGTCAAGCTCCGGGTCCTTCTGGTTCTCAAGAAGATCAAGAATCAAACAATCTTGAAGAAGATATGAATCCGCAAGTGTCTCCTAATGATGGTGGATCTGTTCAAAATCAACCATCAACAGATCCAAATGTTGAAGTTATTCCAGAATCATTTGATTATTTCATCAATTCACCGGATCAAGTCCCGAATTTCACTCCGCATACTTCTTCCATTCTACAAGATCTACCGAATCTGAATCAGTCTAATCTAGAGACTCAAGTGCAAGGAGGTGATATTCCTATTCATCGAATTCACAAGAAACATCCTGTCTCTCAGATTATTGGACCGTTGAATCAGAGAACTACAAGAAGTCAGACTGAGCAAGCAAATGTCTGTCTTTATTCGTGTTTTCTATCTCAAGTGGTGCCAAAGAACATTTCAGAGGCGTTACCAGATAACAGTTGGATTGAAGCCATGCAAGAGGAATTGCTGCAGTTTCGCAAACAAGAAGTTTGGAAACTTGTGGACTTACCTGAAGGAGAGAATGCGATTGGTACAAGATGGTTGTACAAAAACAAGCCAGACGAACGTGGCATTGTTGTGAGAAACAAAGCAAGACTCATTGCACAGGGATACACTCAAGAAGAAGGCATTGATTACGAAGAGGTGTTCGCTCCGGTCGCAAGACTTGAAGCCATACGCGTTTTTCTTGCATATGCTTCCTTCATGAAGTTTAAAGTATTCCAAATGGACGTTAAAGGCGCTTTTCTGTATGGACCAATTACAGATGACGTATATGTCAGACAACCTCCGGGTTTTGAAGATCCTGACTATCCTCATCGGGTATACAAGTTGAGTAAAGCACTTTACGGTCTACATCAAGCTCCTAGAATCTGGTATGAGACACTATCTAAGCATTTACTAGAACATGGATTCACAAGAGGACAGATTGATCCAACTTTGTTTATGAAGAGGGAGAATGACGATCTTTTATGTGTTCAAGTTTATGTGGACGATATTATCTTCGGATCAACTAGTGAATCAATATGCAAAGAATTTGAGGAAATCATGAAAAGCAGATTCCAGATGAGTTCTATGGGGGAGATTAACTTCTTTCTTGGATTACAAGTGAAACAATCAGCTGACGGAATTTTCATCAATCAATCAAAATTTGTTGAGAAGTTGTTGAAGAAGTTCAAGATGCAAGATTGTCAGACTATTCGAACTCCATCTGATGTGAACTGCAAGATACAACCGGATCCGAAAGGCAAATCTGTGGATCAAACACTATACAGATCAATGATCGGTTCACTGATGTATCTTAGTGCATCAAGACCAGACATCATGTATGCTGTATGTGTGTGCGCAAGATATCAGTCTGATCCAAAGGAGTCGCACCTTGTTGCTGTGAAGCGTATATTCAGATATCTCAAAGGGAAACCAAATCTTGGGTTATGGTATCCTTATGAAGGAAATTTTGAATTATATAGTTATTCTGACAGTGATTTTGGTGGTTGTGCTCTTGACAGGAAATCGACTACTGGTGGTTGTCAATTTCTGGGTCCTAGACTTGTATCTTGGCAATGCAAGAAGCAGACCAATGTTTCTGTATCCACTGCTGAAGCAGAGTATATCGCTGCATCTGCAGGATGTTCTCAAGTTTTGTGGTTACAAAACCAATTACTGGACTACGGGTTTAACTTTCTGAAAACTCCTATTTACATAGACAATACTGTTGCTATGTTTATTACTGCTAATCCTGTTAAACACTCAAAAACCAAACATATCGAAATTCGATATCACTTTTTAAGAGACAACTCTGAAAAAGGTTTAATAATTTTGATTAAAGTTCATACCGTCAAACAACTGGCAGATCTTTTCACAAAATCATTTTTGTCAGGCCGGTTTGAATTTTTAATTCAATCCATAGGATTAATCAATCATGATTGATTCTATTTTTGCAAAAACAAAAAGAAAAATCACAAAAATATAAAAGCCAAAAATATAATAAGTTGATGTCAAGTATTGATTCCTTTGTCTTTTATTTTATGTTTTGCATTGTGTGCTTGCATGAAAAAGAAATTAGAAAAGCAAAAACAAAATATAAAAGCAAAAAGAAAAGAAAATATCATGTCATAAGAATCTATATTGCAAAAAGTGAGAAATGATAGTTACACTAGACATTATTTGTTACATCATTTTTAATAAAGACTGATGAATGTTAATTGATGTGCTAGACAGCTCAGGCAATTAGACTGAACAAGTAAGTTGATTGTTGACAAACATAAACTTAATGATCTTAGTGTTAAGTTCCATTGTTATACATGTCTAGATATATATCTTTTGATACATTGCTTGTGATGATAGTTGTGCATGATCGGGTAACGATGTAGTCTATTCAGTGTGATGAACCGCATCGTGAGCTTCTTTGTTGTGGTACCCACAGACCTGAAGTCTCACATGAAGTCTCTTTTGAGCTTCAAGATGCAGCAAAAGATTCCAAAATGGAACAAAAAGAGTCCCAAATGTGGACCAACACCAAACAAAATTTCCAAAAAGGAATTCAGAAGATTCCCAAGGGGAACGATAGGAAAGAAAAATTCCCAAAGATGGAATTAAAAAGAAGTCCCAAAGTGGACCAAATCCGAATAGAACCCAGATTCCACACTGTGTATGACTGTAAGTGACCAGGTTTTGTGCAATATGCATTCAGGTAGTGGTTGATAAGGAAATATGTTGACATATGTATACATGTGGGTCACATAAGTCATTCTAATCGAACCTTAAATATCATCATGATACTGAAAAAGTAAGTGTGTCAACTCGAGCTAATTGGTATGTTTTCATATCATCACTCAATCAAGCATAAGTCAAATGTCTATTCAAAACTTGCAAAACATGTTCAGATAATGTGTGGTATGATCTCACTGCGATATTTTGATTCATTGCATTGCATATGTATTTATTTTAATGTGTGTGCTTTGTGTGCAGGCATATGGAATCATTATTGACACATCAACATCCTTGTTAAACTTAAAAATTTCAAGAAATTTCAAGTTTAGGGGGAGAATAAAATTGAAGAAAAATATTTATAAAAAATCCAAAAATATTTTGTTTTGAATAAGTGTGTTTTGAATGAACAAGATTATGTGGTATGAAAAGCAAAGGTATTGGATGTGTTAAAAACAAACCCAAGGTCTTGTAAATTGTTTTTAAGAAAATGCTTCGGGATATAGAAAAATTGGTTGTGCAAAAACATTTTTGAAAAAGAAAAAGAAAAATGATTTTAATTGGAATTAATGATTATTGACTTGTTTAAATATTGTTGATAATTAATATGACAAACATTCTTTTTAAGGATATCCTGTCTAATTAATATGTCGGAGAATGTTTGCAGGTGCAATAAATGCTGTTGAAAAAGTCAACAGACGAGAAAAAGTGAAGAAATTGCTCAAAGTGTTATAGCCGGGCAAAGATATCAAATACAACTGTTTGGCCGGGTAAAGAACAAACTGTTCAGCCGGGTAAAGTTGTAAGTCTGATACATGCCGGGTGATTGAGGAAAATGTGAAGATATTATGACCACTGTACAGCCGGGCAATGATCATGTTAAATACAGCCGGGTGAAGGTCATAGATATCAAGCCGGGTGACAAGTGTTTACTATACAGCCGGGTAAAAGAGAAATCTTATTGCCGTGTAAAGGTATGACACTGTGTTGCCGGGTAATGAATAAGGATGCATGCCATGTGAAGAAGAAAGCATGCCGGGTGATTATGAAAGCAACTATGTTGCCGGATGATGAAGAAAGCAAGCCGGATGAAGAAGGAAAGCAACTGTGTTGCCGGGTAATGAAGAAAGGTTGCCGGGTGATGTTGAAGACTACTATTTTGCCGGGTGATTAATAAAACCCATCAGGTGTAGTTGTTCCTAACCTTTACCCGTCATTACAGTGACTTACTCGTCTCTACAGTACTTGACCCGTCAAAGCTTATTGGGCCTTTTATGTTTACCCGTCCCTTTTGTTGACCCGACACTTAAAGTTTGACCTAAATTTTTGACGATACAAAAACCCGCCTCTTCACAAACACTTATCATTTTTCACATTCACTTTCACACAAATCTTCTGAACTTAAATCGCCTTGTTATCATATTCAATCGTTTGCTCTGTAACAAGGTTGATCGATTGAATAAGGTAGTGATTAAGTGTTTTTGACCTTGATAGACCTGCAAATCAACTGTTAAAAAGAAAAACGATGATGAACAGTGTTTTGTGCATTGAATCGACACTTTGATTTTGTGTATTAAAACCAAAATCGAATGTTGTTTTAAGGTTAAAACCTGTCGATCATCAACATTCAATCACTCATTTGCACCAAAACACCTTAAAATCAACTGAATCACTCAAAATGTTCACAACTGTTAAAATCGCCATAGATGAACTTTGAAGCTCTTAAAAGTTAAACATCAAAATGATGAAATATCTGTTTAAAAGTGATTGATACTTGTTAAAACTGAACCAAAACATGATAAACAATTTTATCATAAATATGTCAAAATTATGTCTTAAGTGTTAACTGTTAAAAATTGAAACATAAGTATAATCTTTAAGATTCAAAGTTGTTTGATTAAAATGATGAAAATCAGGTTATTAGAACAATTTAGAATTTAAATAGATTATGTGAATGTTTTGCTTTCTAACCTTTATATAAACACTTATGAAAATTTTTGATATGTTTTAATGAAGAATCTAACACATTTGTCTTGTTTTGTGTTTGTTTGTGTTTTAACAGATGGAGAATCTCAAGTTTGAGCCTAAACACAATTTGGTAGCATGTTTTGATTAAAAGTTTTTGGAGGACAGCAGAGGTCATTAGAGAAGAGAATGGAGTTACTGTTGTTCGAGGCAACATAACTAGAGAGTTGGTACTGACAGTTTCTGAAGAAGCTATCAGAAATGCTCTGAGAATAGATGAAGATGAGGTTGGGATGAAGGATGAGTTGACAATGGATGAATGCAAATCAGGTTTTGTTAATATGGGGCATCCACCTATATTTCCAAAATCACAATTTTATAGGGCGAAGTTGGGAAAGAAGTACAAGCTGTTATGCTATGTTGTGCAACAATGCATGTCCAGGAGGAGTGCAGGGTTTGATAATTTCCCATCAGATATTGCATCACCGATAGTAGCCATTGCAGAGAACAAACCATTTAATATGTCGAGATGGATTATGAATGGTTTTGTATTTAACTTGGTGAAAGGCAAGAGGTTTAAGTTTCTTATGTATCCAAGATTCTTACAACTGATGATAAACATTGCCTATCCTATCATCAGATCTGAAGGTTATGCTGGAGGAATGTTATACACTGAGGACATGAACGATCTATCTTACAGAAAGATGAGTATCGGGAATGTGCCTAATGTAGAGTTGTTTGACTATATGAGAGATATAGCCAACAATGAAGAAGATGTTGAAGGAGTATATTATCATATTTCAAATGGTGAGATAGTTAATCCACAGGACCTAGTGGATGAGGTGCCTGATAACCTGTTAGATGATGACGAGTACTTTGGCACACATAGCATACACATATTTGGTCCTTTTGATAAACTTGATCATATCCCTGTAACCATCTGTTTCAGGAATTGATTCATCCAAACATGCTACCAAATTGTGTTTAGGCTCAAACTTGAGATTCTCCATCTGTTAAAACACAAACAAACACAAAACAAGACAAATGTGTTAGATTCTTCATTAAAACATATCAAAATTTTCATAAGTGTTTGAATAAAAGTTAGAAAGCAAAACATTTACATAATCATTTTAAATTCTAAATTGTTCTAACAACCTGATTTTCATCATTTTAATCAAACAACTTTGAATCTTAAAGATTATACTTATGTTTCAATTTTTAACAGTTAAACACTTAAGACATAATTTTGACATTTTATGATAAAAATTGTTTATCATGTTTTGGTTCAGTTTTAACAAGTATTGATCACTTTTAAACAGATATTTCATCATTTTGATGTTTAACTTTTAAGAGCTTCAAAGTTCATCAATGGTGATTTTAACAGTTGTCACAATTTTAACTGATTCGGTTGATTTTAAGGTGTTTTGGTGCAAATGAGTGATTGATTGTTGATGATCGACAGATTTTAACCTTAAAACAACATTCGATTTAGGTTTTAACACACACAATCAAAGTGTCGATTCAAAGTCCAAAACACTGTTCATCATCGTTTTTCTTTTTAACGGTTGATTTGCAGGTCTATTTAGGTCAAAAACACTTAATCACTACCTTATCCAATCGATCAATCTTGTTATAGAGCAAAACGATTGAATATGATAACAGGCGATTTAGTACAGAGTGTTTGTTTGAAAGTGAATGTGTGAAATGATAAGTGTTTGTGAAGAGGCGGTTATTTATATCATTAAAATTTTAGGTCAAATTTGAGGTGCCGGGTCAACAAAAGGGACGGGTAAATAAATTAGGCCCAATAAGCTTTGACGGGTCAAGTACTGTTGTGACGGGTCATGTACTGTAGTGACGGGTCAGGTACATCAGACAAGTCACAAACATGTGAAAAACACTTGACGGGTCAAACACTGTAGAGACGGGTAAGTCACTGTAGTGACGGGTAAAGGTTAGGAACAACTACACCTGATGGGTTTTATCAATCACCCGGCAGAATAGTAGTCTTCAAACATCACCCGGCAATCTTTCTTCATCACCCGGCAACACAGTTGCTTTCCTTCTTCATCCGGCTTGCTTTCTTCATCACCCGGCAACATAGTTGCTTTTCTTTCACACGGCATGATTTCCTTCTTCACACGGCAACATAGTGACACATTTACACGGCAAGATAAAAGACTTTTACCCGGCTGTATAGTGAACACTTGTCACCCGGCTTGATATCTATGACCTTCACCCGGCTGTATTTGACATGATCTTTGCCCGGCTGTACAGTGGTCATAATATCTTCACCTTTTCCTCAATCATCCGGCTTGTATCAACACACAACATTACCCGGCTGAACAATATGTTCATTACCCGGCCAAACAGTTGTATTTGATATCTTTGCCCGGCTATAACACTTTGAGCTTTTTCTTCACTTTTTCTCGTCTGTTGACTTTTTCAACGGCATTTATTGCACCTGCAAACATTCTCCGACATATTAATTAGACAAGATATCCTTAAAAAGAATGTTTGTCATATTAATTATCAAACAAACATTAAAACAAGTCAATAATCATTAATTTCAATTAAAATCATTTTTCTTTTTCTTTTTCAAAAATGTTTTTGCACAACCAATTTTTCTATATCCCGAAGCAATTTCATAAAAACAATTCACGAGACCTTGGGTTTGTTTTTAACACATCCAATACTTTTGCTTTTCATACCACATAATCTTGTTCATTCAAAACACGCTTATTCAAAACAAAATATTTTTGGATTTTTGTAAATATTTTTCTTCAATTTTATTCTCCCCCTAAACTTGAAATTTCTTGAAATTTTTAAGTTTAACAAGGATGTCGATGTGTCAATAAAGATTCCAAATGCCTGCACACACAAAGCACACACATTAAAATAAATACATATGCAATGCAATGAATCAAAATATCGCAGTGAGATCATACCACACATTATCTGAACATGTTTTGCAAGTTTTGAATAGACATTTGACTTATGCTTGATTGAGTGATGATATGAAAACATACCAATTAGCTCGAGTTGACACACTTACTTTTTCAGTATCATGATGATAATTAAGGTTCGATTAGAATGACTTATGTGACCCACATGTATACATATGTCAACATATTTCCTTATCAATCACTACCTGAATGCATATTGCACAGAATCTGGTTACTTACAGTCATACACAGTGTGGAATATGGGTTCTATTCGGATTTGGTCCACTTTGGGACTTCTTTTTAATTCCATCTTTGGGAATTTTTCTTTCCTAGCGTTCCCCTTGGGAATCTTCTGAATTCCTTTTTGGAATTTTTGTTTGGTGTTGGTCCACATTTGGGACTCTTTTTGTTCCATTTTGGAATCTTTTGCTGCATCTTGAAACTCAAAAGAGACTTCGTGTGATACTTCAGGTCTGTGGGTACCACAACAAAGAAGCTCACGATGCGGTTCATCACATTGAATAGACTACATCGTTACCCGATCATGCACAACTATCATCACAAGCAACGTATCAAAAGATATATATCTAGACATGTATAACAATGGAACTTAACACAAAGATCATTAAGTTTATGTTTGTCAACAATCAACTTACTTTTTCAGTCTAATTGCCTGAGCTGTCTAGCACATCAATTAACATTCATCAGTCTTTATTAAAAATGATGTAACAAATAATGTCTAGTGTAACTATCATTTCTCACTTTTTGCAATATAGATTCTTATGACATGATATTTTCTTTTCTTTTTGCTTTTATATTTTGTTTTTGCTTTTCTATTTTCTTTTTCATGCAAGCACACAATGCAAAACATAAAATAAAAGACAACGGAATCAATACTTGACATCAACTTATTATATTTTTGACTTTTAAATTTTCTGATTTTTGTTTTGTTTTCGAAAAATAGAATCAATCTTGATTGATTAATCCTATGGATTGAATTAAGAATTCAAACCGGCCTGACAAAAATGATTTTGTGAAAAGATCTGCCAGTTGTTTGTCGGTATGAACTTTAATCAAAATTATTAAACCTTTTTCAGAGTTGTCTCTTAAAAAGTGATATCGAATTTCGATATGTTTGGTTTTTGAGTGTTGAACAGGATTAGCAGTAATAAACATAGCAGCGGTATTGTCTATGTAAATAGGAGTTTTGAGAAAGTTAAACCCGTAATCCAGCAATTGGTTTTGTAACCACAAAACTTGAGAACATCCTGCAGATGCAGCGATATACTCTGCTTCAGCTGTGGATACAGAAACATTGGTCTGCTTCTTGCATTGCCAAGAGACAAGTCTAGGACCCAGAAATTGACAACCACCAGTAGTCGATTTCCTGTCAAGAGCACAACCACCAAAATCACTGTCAGAATAGCTATATAATTCAAAATTTCCTTCGTAAGGATACCATAACCCAAGATTTGGTTTCCCTTTAAGATATCTGAATATACGCTTCACAGCAACAAGATGCGACTCTTTTGGATCAGACTGATATCTTGCACACACACATACAGCATACATGATGTCTGGTCTTGATGCAGTAAGATACATCAGGGAACCGATCATTGATCTGTATAGTGTTTGATCCACGGATTTGCCTTTCGGATCCGGTTGTATCTTGCAGTTCACATCAGATGGAGTTCGAATAGTCTGGCAATCTTGCATCTTGAATTTCTTCAACAACTTCTCAACGAATTTTGATTGATTGATGAACATTCCGTCAGCTGATTGTTTCACTTGTAATCCAAGAAAGAAGTTAATCTCCCCCATAGAACTCATCTGGAATCTGCTTTTCATGATTTCCTCAAATTCTTTGCACATTGACTCACTGGTTGATCCGAAGATAATATCGTCCACATAAACTTGAACACATAAGAGATCGTCATTCTCCCTCTTCATAAACAAAGTTGGATCAATCTGTCCTCTTGTGAATTCATGTTCTAGTAAATGCTTAGATAGTGTCTCATACCAGATTCTAGGAGCTTGATGTAGACCGTAAAGTGCTTTACTCAACTTGTATACCCGATGAGGATAGTCAGGATCTTCAAAACCCGGAGGTTGTCTGACATATACGTCATCTGTAATCGGTCCATACAGAAAAGCGCCTTTAACGTCCATTTGGAATACTTTAAACTTCATGAAGGAAGCATATGCAAGAAAAACGCGTATGGCTTCAAGTCTTGCGACCGGAGCGAACACCTCTTCGTAATCAATGCCTTCTTCCTGAGTGTATCCCTGTGCAATGAGTCTTGCTTTGTTTCTCACAACAATGCCACGTTCGTCTGGCTTGTTTTTGTACAACCATCTTGTACCAATCGCATTCTCTCCTTCAGGTAAGTCCACTAATTTCCAAACCTCTTGTTTGCGAAATTGAAGTAACTCCTCTTGCATGGCTTCAATCCAACTATTATCTTGTAATGCTTCTGAAATGTTCTTCGGCACCACTTGAGAAAGAAAACATGAATAAAGACAAACGTTTGCTTGCTCAGTTTGACTTCTTGTAGTTCTCTGATTCAACGGCCCAATAATCTGAGAGACAGGATGTTTCTTGTGAATTCGATGAATAGGAATATCACCTTCTTGCACTTGAGTCTCCAGATTAGAAGTATTCAGATTTGGTAGATCTTGTAGAATGGAAGAAGTATGCGGAGTGAAATTCGGGACTTGATCTGGTGAATTGATGAAGTAATCAAAAGATTCTGGAATAACTTCAACATTCGGATCTGATGATGGTTGAGTTTGAACGGATCCACCATCATTAGGAGAATTTTGCGGATTCACATCCTCTTCAAGATTGTTTGATTCTTGATCTTCTTGCGAACCAGAAGGACCCGGAGCTTGACTAGATTTGACATGATCAGGATTGTGAAATGACATGAACGGATATTCAGAGTTGAAATTTCCATCTTCGTCATTATCAGAATCGTCACTAAAGCATCCCAAGTCACCTGATTCTTTTCTTGCTTTTCCTGAAAAATCAAACAAGTTAGAATTGAAAGATTTTGATAACGAATCTAAATCAAATAACCATTCGGGACCATGCGCCACTGACGGAAACGAATTTTCTAAAAACTTTACGTTGATAGTTTCAATAACAGTATTTGTTTTGCTATTAAAAACCCGATAAGCTTTAGAAACAGACGAATAACCTAGGAAAAATCCATCGTCAGATTTTGACTCAAATTTCCCGATATGATCATTTAAATTTAGAACCGTTACAGGACAACCAAATGCTTTCAAATAAGAAATATTCGGCTTTCTTCCAAATAACAACTCATAAGATGTTTTCTGTTTGTCTTGCACTAATAATGTCCTGTTTTGTACAAAGCACGCAGTAGCAATAGCTTCGTCCCAGAATGTGATAGGGATTTTGGCATCTGCGAGCATGGATCTTGCTGCTTCAATTAGTGTCCGGTTTTTCCGTTCCGCAACCCCATTCTGTTGAGGCGTTCTTGGAGCACTAAATTGTCTAGCAATTCTTTTTTCTGCACAAAACAAATCAACATTAGCGTTTTTAAATTCAGTTCCATTATCACTTCTTAAAACTTTTACTTTACAATCCAACTGATTTTCAACTTTGATGATAAATTCTTTTAATAACTCCGCAGTTTCAGATTTAGCATGCAAGAAATAAACCCAAGAAAATCTAGTGAAATCGTCAATAATGACAAAACAATAAGACTTCTTTCCGATGCTTTGCACATTTGTTGGTCCGAAAAGATCCATATGTAGCATCTGCAAGGGTTTTGAAATGGAGTTTTCTAGCTTGGACTTAAAAGACATTCGATGCTGTTTTCCTTTCAAACATGCTGGACAAAGATCAGTTGTAGAGAATTTCTTCGATGGGATTCCCACAGCGTGATTTCCAGTCACCAGTCGATTCATGTTTCTGAAGTTTGAATGGCCCAGCCGTCTATGCCAAAGCTGACTCTCATCATTTGAAGCATGTGCAATGAGACAAGTAGTTTCGGTTTCAGCGTCAATCTACGACATATCAAGCTTGTATACATCACGATCTCTTGGAGCTTTAACCACTACCCATTCATTGTCAATCTTGAAACCTGGTTTGAGAATGTAACAGAAAGAATCATCAAATAAAGTTGAATAAGATTTATCACAAATTTGAGATACACTTAGTAAGTTAAAGTTCAACTGTGCACAGTAGTTGACTTTATCAAAACTAATGACCCCATTGGATACGGTTCCTTCTCCTGTTATTTTACCACCCGCATCACCTCCAAATGCAACGTGTGTACCATTTTTCAGCTTGAAATCCTGAAGCAAGGCATGGTTGCCTGTCATGTGCCGGCTACACCCACTATCAACGAACCATGAGTTGATAGGTCTTCTTGGGCGTACCTGCAATTCAACAATCACTTAGTTAGTTTGGTCAACCCAGGCCCACACGGTCTTGGGTTTTCCGAATCTATCTGCAATAGTAACTTGTTGATATTGAATATTTTGAAAATTTTTTTCATTTAAGAGATTTTGATGCTGATAACTGTTGTTTCACCCATTGGCGTTCATTGATTGCTTTCTCCTCAAAGCACTAAACCTTTCCTCTAGCTTAGGATCAAGGTTATTTTCAAACTTTTGATTTCTTACCATTAAAGCTCTTGGTTTAAAACTGTTAACCTGCACATTAGAAACAGAATTGTTTCGATTGAAATTTCTCAAAACCGGAGAATGACTTTGACTCATATTTTGAAAACCAAATGAATGATTTCTGTTAAAGTTTGAAAACGGAGTCATTTCTCTTGTTGAGTTTGATCGAAAGAAACAATCCTTTGTGTCATGATTTCTTCTCTCACAAATATCACAAAATTTGTTATAATAACATTCTTCTGAAGAATGGTTTCTTTTGTCACAGAAACTGCAGTACCTGTTAAAGAAACATTCAGCAGTTGTATGATTATAACGATCACATATCTCACAGTGTCTCTTGCTAATCCTAAAGAGCCGATTGTTAACTTTTGATGTTGAACTCATTCGAGATTCATTATCAGTTTTGTTCGGTTTTAGATTAACTTGATTCTTTTGTGGAGACATTTTTTGTGATTTTGATTGCATGGGACTTTGATTCAATTTTAAACTGTTCTGTTTGGTCACCTTTTTGTTTTCAATTCTCTTATCATTGACAGCGGAAGACTTAGGACCTGAACCTGTTTTCAGACCAGAGTTAGATTTGATTTGAGCATTGATTTGGTTACCATAAGAACCGTTCATGTCGAAAGTACCTGCAGACACAAACTTGATTGTCTTACCTTTTGACACTTTCTTGACAGGTTTAACTTTGTCAGTTTTAACACTTTGAACTTTGGTGTTTTCATTTGATTTTAAGACACTTTTGCCTTTTGACTGTTTCGTTTCAGATTGATTGTTCATTATTTTCGATTTCTGCTTCTTTGCATTCGAAACTTCAGTCTTCTTCTCTTCTTGCTTCTTGATCAACTGAGCAGCAAATTGCGCCTTTTGTTCTTTCTTCCACCTGATGTATTCAGGATCATTGTATCCTGAAAATTCACCTTCTTCCTTCACCGTTGTTTCTGGTTCGGGATTAAGTTTTGGATACTCAACAAGTTGAATTAGAACAGGCTCTGATTTGTTGCTAGCTTCATCGTCAGCTTCAGTTGTCACACCATCTTCTTCTTTCAAACTTTCCATCAAAACTTCAGAACCTTCAGACTCGGATTTGCTTCTTTGAATTTCTTTGAATTTTCTTTCATTTTCAGGTGAATGATCAAATTCATTAAAGTTTTCCGGTAAGGTTTGAGTGATTGAATTTGGCATCGGTTCATGAGTAAAACCCAACCCGGTTTTGGTTTTGTTACCTCTTTCTTTGATGAGTTGTTTGACCATGGTTTTACAACTTTTAACCTTTGTTAATTCAACTTGAGTGACAGCATGTGCAACTTTTTCTTGTTCAAAGTTCTTTGTCATTTCTTCAAGTTGTTTGGTCACAAGTTCCAGTTCTTTTAAAGTTTTGTTCCATGATTCAGTTAGTGACAAAATCTTCTCATCAGAAATTTTGTGATCAATTTTAAGTTGTTCATGAATCTTTTCATGTTTGCTTAATTTGTCACCGATTTTAAATGAATGAGTTCGATAATGTTCTACTTGTTGAATGCATTGATCAGAACACAACCTTTCCTTCACATCAGCAGGTAATGGAACATAGTTAAGGGGTAAATCAGTACTAACCTTTGGTTGTTCGGTAGATGATGAAGACTCACTGGATGTAGCCATTAACGCAACTTCAGACTCAGTTTCTTCAGTAGGATCAGACTTTGCACTCCAGTCATAATCTTCAGAATCTTCACTAACATCTTCAACCATTTTTCCATCCCCTTCTTCTGACCAGTCTTCTTCAATTTCACATACTAGTGCCAGATTTGATGTAAGATCAGACGTAAATTGTTCTGCATATGCACTCCAATCATAACCGTCTTTTACACTTACTTCCAGCGCCTTTGTTTGGTCTTCTGGTTTCTTTCCTTCATCTTTCAATTCAGGCATGGGAAGACTTTGATATGGTTTCTGAAAGAAACGTTGATTTCTGCCTTGATAACTCGAAGACTGTTGAGAATTTTGACCTTGACCTTGATTGCTTGAACTAGCTTGATCATTGAAATTCTTAGGAGCTTTGCATTCTCTTGAGAAATGACCATACTGGTTACAATTAAAACATCTGGCCTTTGATTTGTCAAATCCAACTGTCTTGTTAGCATGAGGTTTGTAACTTCGGTTAACATATGCATGCTTTTGTGTTCGATATGCAACCATAACCATTTGCCAATTAAGATCCATTTCCTCAACATCAACTGGATCCATTTCAAATAAGTCTTGAAGAACCACGTCCATTTGACTTAAATGACTTCCTTGGTACGCTTGAAAACTTGCCATAAACGCTGTAAAAGCAGTTTTGGTCTCATCATCTTGCAACAGAATATTCATAACGTCTTTCACCTTGGCTTGAACATTTGAACTTTGATTTTCTGATTGATTCTTCAGATTCTGATTTTGAACTTGAGCTCTTGGTGGAGATTGAGGTTGAGAATAAGTTGGTGAATTTGGAAAGTATGCTGAATCAGTAAAGAAACTTGCACCAACAAATAAGTCACCCTCATCTTCAAACTTCTTTGCATCTTGTGCAAGAAAAGCATTATCCACAGTATTGGCAGGATTTACCACATACTTATACTGAGTTTGTGAGCTTGATCTATCAGTATTTCTTGATCCTTCATCAATCTCAACTTCTTCAATTTTTCCAATAAGCAAATCTAGTTCCATTGGAAATTTCTCAGTATGTTTTAACAGAGTAACAGTCTGCTTCCATGATGATGGCAAAGCACATAACAATCGATCATTCAAGTCTTGAAGTTCAGTCTTAACTCCGAGGTTTGACATCTCAGTAGTTAAGTGAACAAACCTGTTCATCATCTGGTGTACTGTCTCTCCATTAATGTGTTCAAACAATTCCAGTTGTCTTTTCAGCTTTGATTTCTTCAAACTTCTCAATTGTTCTCCTCCTTCACATATCGACTTTAATGCCTTAAAGCATGTATAACCAGTCTGATATGCATCCAATCTAGACAGAACTTGGAGTGGCAACCCCTTGCACATTAAAGAATAGGCCTTGCTATCATTCTTTACTTTCCTCAAATCTTCTGCTGACAGATTATCCTCTGGATAAGGTGTAGTAGAGTCTTTGGTGTAGGTACTTGCACTGTCTGGAGCAGTCTGAGTTGGAATGTGAGGACCTTTTCCAATTGACTTCCATAAGTCATTGTCAATAGAACACAAGTGATGTCTCAACCTGATGGTCCAGTTCTTGAAATCTGCACGATTCAAAAGTCTAGGAACACGGTTATCAGAATCATCAGTAGGAGCCATTTTTTTTAAACAATTTTTTAAGAAAAATATTTTTGGTTTTGGTAATTTTTGAAAAGAAATGATTAAAATACTAAAATAAAAGCAAGTAATTAAAGACAAGATAAGAAGCAAGTATTAAAAACAACTAAAGTGAGTCACACGGCAAAACAGTGAAAATCCTTCTTCAACCGGCTAAACAGTGTCTTTGTTCTTCACCCGGCAGGAAAAAGTCTTTACACGGCCAAACAGTTACCCGGCTCAACAGTTGTAATAATTTTGTTCTTCACCCGGATGAACAGTTACCCGGCAACAAGAAAAACTTCACACGGCAATAGATCTTGACCCGGCAGAATCTTGACACGACAAAGCTTTGTCCGGCTGAACAGTACTCGATCACACGGCAGTTGTTAATCACCCGGCTACACAGTTGATGATTACCCGGCTGAATTTTCTTAATCACCCGGCGTAACAGTGTATTACCCGGCACTACAGTGTTTTATCCGGCTGAACAGTAACACTTTTTCAAGTCAAATTCTTCACCCGACAAGCACAAAATCCTTTATACGGCAATACAGGACCTAATTTGTTCTCCAATCTAAGTCCAAGGAAATTGTCTTAAGTCAAATTAATCACCCGGCAAGTTAATCTTCAACCAAGTTCTTACTGTTCATCATCTTCTCCATGAGAAATTTCTGGGTTTTGTCAAAACTTTTCCAATTTGTCCAAAATTCACACACAAGTTGTGAAACACTCCGATTATCAATCCCTTATATCAATCAATCTGAAACATGTCCAATTTTTGATGAATTTATGAAAAATTCGATCGAACAGTAGTTTCTTAATTTCTCAGATCTGATGATGATCTGATGAAATCTGCACAATCGTTGTGTATTAGAGTGATTATGATGATGAATCACACCTAAAAACACGAACAATTCATTCAGATCATTTTTTTTAGCAATTTTGATGTGTTTTTGCTTAAGAACAGCGAAGAACACAGTACCAAGGCTCTGATACCAATTGATAGGTTCAATTGGATCGTTAATATCACTCAAATGATCAGAATAATCCGCACAAACAAACAGTTCAATCACAAACACAATTCATACTAATAATTCTCTTTGTATATTGATGATCAAAGCAATTCGTAGTACAAGTGCAGGAGAAATAAATCACACACAGTTAATTCTCTCTCTAACGTGAATATTGTGATCTAGCCTCCCTCCTCACACTCTCTCACTACATGCTTTAAAGCAAACAAATACAAGTTTAAGGAATATAACAAAATAGACCCTAAACTATATACAAACATATAAACAAAATACAAAGTAAATCTTAACTAGGAAATAACCCTAACAGTACTCCCCCTAAGATTTATCTTTGAATCTTCAGCAAAATCTTCTATCTTTTTCTTCTTTGTTCAGCATCAATCTCTTTTACCATTCTTCTGGTTCGTCTTTGACATTCAGCATCTCTTTTCCTTTATACTCTTCTTGTTCCTTCAAAGCTTCTTCAATACATGATTTGAACTTTTCGGCAATCTTGGCTTGTCAAGGTTTGCCGAAGATTGTTAAAACTGCTACATCCAAGCTACATTGACTATTTGAGAAATCAAAAGCTGGAAAAATTAAAGAATGAGGTAGCAGATGCTGATAGAAGATTGTTTGATAAAATGTTTGAAGTAATAGGTGCTGCTACAGAGAAGATCAGACTCAGGAAAGCATTGCTATATGCCAACGTTGTAAAGACTGATATCAAAGACATAGATTTCATGCGTATCACATCCAAAGGAACACTTGAAATTCGAGCAAAAGGTGACAAGAAGCCATATTATTTTTATGCTAATATTGATCTTGCAGGTGTGTCCTAGGATACTTTGAAGAGAATGGTAGCATGCAACATATTGACAAATGATTCAAAGCCAAAGCAGGCCATATTTGCTAAAAAATTCAAAGAATGCATCTCTAAAGCCATAAAAGATCAAGAAGATCATGCCTCAAAGCCGCTGCTTGACGTTAAAGATGAACCAGAGACTACTAAAGCTGAATCCAAATGCAAATCTAAGGGGGAGTATTGTTAGATATAATAGATTAGTATTTAGATTAATCTTTCTAATTGTTTTTTGTAATAGTCTAGGGACTTATTGTGTAAATAGTTTCCTAGATAGTTTGTGTTGATCTATAAATAGCACATTGTATCTCACTATGAGAGAGCTTTTCCATTTTGTTCATTCTAAGAGTGCTTTTGATCAATACAACCGAAGTTTATGAGTATGCGTCTTTGTTATTGATTGATTGCATATTTTGTGGAATTGTCTCGTGTGATTGTGTTCAATTGTTGCAGATTTGTAGATCCAAATCCTACTTTATCATATTGAATGGACAAAATAGTAGTTTACATAATCCCTTAAACTTTCAACAATTTCATTATGTAGTATATTATGTAGTATAGTTTGTACAGACAACTTAAGGGGAAGACAGGTAGAAACCCTAATTCACTTCAAAATTCAAAATCACTCTCTCTCAATGTCTTTTCATCTTCTTCGAATTCTTTCAAGATGAGATGTGTTTAAAAACTGTTACACAGAGGTCTACAACTCCACTTGTAATCCACCATCTATGTTTCTTTTGTTTTATAAGCTTCTCTTTGTTGTGAATGTTGTTCTTGAGTTAGGAAAGGTAGTTGCTTAAAAATCTTTACTCATGATGAATCTTATGAGTCTTGAGTTTTGCGATCTGTCATATACGCATATAAAAATGATGAGAATATTATGTTATTTCCATTTTAATTGACTTTTGACTCTGCGTTTTGCTATGTGAAAATTTCTAAATTGAAATTGGGCCAAGCTGGTTGAACGTTATTGATTTTGTATGATTTGATGAAAGTTTGAATTGTTAATTTTGTTTTGACGCACACATAATGCAGGGTAAGAAACTCTTTGTGTTGATAGAGTTGAAGAAGATTTTTGTCAAACAACAAATACATAGAATCTGGGAACCAATTCACATGGAGAAATACACGATTACATCAGCTTCTCAAGAGATTTACAAGAGTTCCAAACCCTAACCGACTCAATTGCTTTGGATTGCTTGAAACAATTACAAAAAGCAGTGTATGATCTATCGCCCCTTTAAATCTTGTGTTTTATATATTTTACATGTTGTATGTGAGTTGATATTTATTAAAAATTGGTTTTGTTTTTTCTAATTCACAATCACATCAAAATAAATCATAATTTGTCTTCACCTTATCAAACAAATATATATGTGAATTTTGATCCACACTAAAGCATGTTTATTATTGGTTTATCATACAAGTTGTCCTTATACAAATAATTTACCTCAAAACGTCCTGTTTTAAATGCTTAATTGTCTTTATTGTATTCAAACCTAAAGTTTCAATGTAATTTGATTTGCTAAATGATTTGTTTACGTGGCTTACTTACTTATTTGTTATACAAGGCATATTATTTATATTTTTCTGCTATTTTATATTGGCATGAACCAGAAATAACTATAAGAAGCCTTCTATGAAGGATGACAATGTTTCTCACATATTAAAGTTCTCACTTTAATGTATTGATTTGGCTTTTTATTGATTGTTGCAGATTTTCATATGGTAGACTTTTTTGGTATCATCGTCAAATAAATTCTCAAAATTCATTAAGAAACACTTCATGGAGTATTTGTTTAAATAAATCAAGAGTTTAGTTTCATAGTAAATGATTAAAGAGTTTTATCAATTCAACACCTTCTTTCACCTGATTCTGAACAAAAAAATGATTAATTACCGAACACTTTTATTTTGTTCATTTACGTTTACTACCACCTATATAAATTAACTCTATTGTTAAATTTTCATTCATTGATTAAAAATTAGTTTAATATCTACGATCATGTTGATCTTTACATTTTTGGAATCTTGGATGACCGATCTGTTTTGTTTGGTGATATCATTAATTTACTCAAAAATGGTCAAATAAAAGTTAGATATATATGGCAGTGGAACTTGTATTTGGTTATCTTAGAGTTTACGTGGCTCGGTTTTATAAATAAATATTAGTTGTTTATGAAATATGTGGAGGTAATATTATTTCATTGTCTTGAACTGATGTTGTTTTCCTTCATTTGTTTGGTATATCATCTCCAATGAGTCTACAATCACTACAATGTTCAATTTCTCCTGGTGTGCTCCTTAGGTCGTAACAATACTCTAATTTTACACATTATGTATGCTTCTCCACATGTTGATTTGTCGTTTTCAAGGTACCCTAATGTGCGGACTTTAGCTGTGTTGTCCACCTCGCGTTGTCATTGTTAAGCGTAATTTAGTTGCTAACTTTGGACGTGTCATGCTGCTTCCTTTACAAAGTATTTTTTGTTTTACGTTCAATGCAACCATTATTGACAACACCATATATGCTTTGGTTACCTTAGCCGGTACGACATGCCGAGACATGTTAGTGCAGGAGGGACACATGGACTGCCAAAAGACAATTGCAATCTTTAGACCCGGGTACACAAAGAAACTAGTGCTATTAGTTACAAAGGCTAGATGTCGATATTTTTTTTACTACATTTCATCAAGGCAAAATAATCAAGTGCCAACTATTTTAATAATTTAATCTGCATAGCTCCATGGTTGTTTTGACTGCATTTCACTAAACGAAGATGACGTGGATGCTTATCTAACTGCACTTCATCAATTTCAAAAGCATTTTTTTCCTAAATGAAGAAGACGTGGCTGCCTATGTTTTTTTCAGCCGACTTGACGAGGTAAGACATGGTTAAGAAGCAGATTGTGTTTTTTCCTTATGTCATTTATAATGTTCTTTAAACTGAAACCAATAGCATTTATCATCTCATTCATAGATGGTCATATATTTATAATTAGCATTGACTATTTTTAGGTTTATTACATGTTGGTTGACGCTTATTCTTTTAATAGTAGAACTTGTTTCTACAAAGTATTCTTTTAACAGTTGGACTTATAAAATATTTATATGGAAAGACCCATTTATTCAGAGACAAGTTAAATTCGGTGTTTTTCAAGACAAGTTTGACCCATTTACTATTTTTACTTGTGATATTTTTTCATCTCATGTAGTCAAAAAAGAAGATTGAGGTGATTGTTTTGATGATTGCATGTGAGTCACAGACAAGGAATGTGCAAACATAGAAGTAATATTTTTATGAGTATATTACTCATAGTAGTAAGAATTTTTATGCATATGTCACTCATAATAGTAAGACTTTGATTTGTCTTTATAGGACCATAATTGGGTTAGCAAATTATCACATGTTTGAATTTTTTCTGTCTCGATATGGTACTCCATTATTGACTAAATGGCTGCTTAAAACAAAGAGATGGGTTCGAAGTACATATGCAGACAATATCGTAGGGTATGCTAGCTTAGCGTAAGCAACACTGGCTAGGCGTAACTATGCCAAAACAAAGCTATTCTAAGTAAGAAAAAACACACCATTTCATCATTGCTTGGTGGGGTTTCATACGCTAATGATAATTTATGTATTAGGAGGTTGTTTTGCATCTTGGTTGGACTAAGTAAATGTCATTTGTTAAATTCATTTTCTTGTCTTTGTGTGGATCGTTTTGGCACTTGAATAGTTAATTATGTTTGAGTAAATGAAAAACAAATACTCATTTAGTATTACCTAATGTTGCCATTCGTGTATGTTGATTGCAGGTAAAGTTATGAAAGATTGAAACATGGTTTCTATTAGTTAATTGGATCTAGCACTTTAGTGGCAACGTTTAAATGAATTTAACACTTTGATGGCAACATTTTGAAGATTGACGAATTCAAAAATTTTAAGCATTAGGGACCAAATCTATAGTTTTGATAAAACTAGGACCTACCATTTGTTTTACTCTTTTTATTACGTGTTTTTGGTTTTGATCCCTAACATAGATTACGATATTTACAAAGAGACTCATATTAAAAAATATTAGTTGTTAGGGTTATTTCCTTGTTAAGATTTACTTTGTATTTTTGTTTATATGTTTGTATAGTTTAGGGTTTATTATGTATTTTCCTTAAACTTGCAATTTGTTTGTTATAAGCATGTAGTGTGCGTGTGTTAGGGGGGAGATCACTTTTACACTGTTAGAGAGAGAATTAACTGTGTGTGAATTGTTTCTCCTGCACATTGTACTGCAAATTGCTTTGATCATCAATATACAAGAGAATTTATTAGTATGAACTGTGTTATGATTGAATTGCGTTTTGTGTACATGTTGTTCTGATCATTTGAGTGATATTAACGATCCAATTGAACCTATCAATTGGTATCAGAGCGTTCGGTATCGTGTTCTTCGCTGTTCTTAAGCAAAACACATCAATATTGCTCAAAATATCATGATCTGAATGAATTGTTGGTGCTTTTAGTTGTGATTCATCATCATAATCACTCCTATACACAACGATTGTGCAGATTTCATCAGATCATCATCAGATCTGAGAAATTGTAAAAACACTGTTCGATAGAATTTTTCACAAATTCATCAAAAAATGGACATGTTTCAGATTGATTGATAAAAGGGATTGATAATCGGGTTGATTCACAGCTTGTGTGTGAATTTTGGACAAATCGTACAAGTTTTGACAAAACCCAGAAAATTTCTCTTGAAGAAGATGATGAACAGTAAGACTTAGGTTGAAGATTAACTTGCCGGGTGAATATTTTGACTTAAGACAATTTCCTTGGACTTAGATTTGAGAAGAAATTAGGTCCTTTATTGCCGTGTTAGGGAATTTGTTCTTGACGGGTGAAGAATTTGACTTGAAAAAGTGCTACTGTTCAGCCGGATCAGACACTATTGTGCCGGGTAATACACTGTTACGCCGGGTGATAGAGAAAATACAGCCGGGTAAACTCAAACTGTGTAGCCGGGTAATTAACAAAGTGCCGTGTGACCAAGTACTGTTCAGCCGGGGAAGCATTTTGCCGTGTCAAGATTCTGCCGGGTCAAATACTTGCCGTGTGAAGTTTTTCTTGTTGCCGGGTAACTGTTCATCCGGGTGAAGAACAAAAGTATTACAACTGTTTAGCCGGGTAACTATTTAGCCGTGTGAAGACTTTTTCCTGCCGGGTGAAGAACAAATACACTGTTTAGCCGGTTGAAGAAGGATTTTTCACTGTGTTGCCGTGTGACTTATTTTAGTTGTTTTTAATACTTGTTTCTTGTCTTGTCTTTAATTTCTTGTCTTAATTTTAGTATTTTAATCACTTCTTTTCAAAAATTAACAAAAATCCAAAAATATTTTTCTTAAAAAAAAATTGTTAAAATGGCTCCTAATGATGATTCTGATAACCGTGTTCCTAGACTTTTGAATCGTGCAGATTTCAAGAACTGGACCATCAGGTTGAGACATCACTTGTGTTCTATTGACAATGACTTGTGGAAATCAATTGAGAAGGATCCTCACATTCCAACTCAGACACAACCAGACAGTGCTAGTACCTACACCAAAGACTCTACTGAACCTTATCCAGAAGATAATTTGTCAGCAGAAGATTTGAGGAAAGTAAAGAATGATAGCAAGGCTTATTCTTTAATGTGCAAGGGACTGCCACTTCAAGTTTTGTCTAGATTGGATGGATATCAGACTGGTTATACATGCTTCAAGGCATTGAAGTCTATATGTGAAGGAGGAGAGCAATTGAGAAGCTTGAAGAAATCAAAGTTGAAGAGGCAACTGGAACTTTTTGAACATATTAATGGAGAGACAGTACACCAGATGATGAACAGGTTTGTTCACTTAACTACTGAGATGTCAAATCTCGGAGTTAAGACTGAACTTCAAGACTTGAATGATCGATTGTTATGTGCTTTACCATCATCCTGGAAGCAGACTGTTACTCTTTTGAAGCATACTGAGAAATTCCCAATGGAATTAGATCTACTTATTGGGAAAATTGAAGAAGTTGAGATTGATGAAGGATCAAGAAATACTGATAGATCAAGCTCACAAACTCAGTATAAGTATGTGGTAAATCCTGCCAATACTGTGGACAATGCTTTTCTTGTGCAAAATACAACAAAGTTTGAAGATGAGGATGACTTATTCGTTGGTGCAAGTTTTTATACTGATTCAGCATATTTTCCAAATTCACCAACTTATTCTCAACCTCAATCTCCACCTAGAGCTCAAGTTCAAAGTCAAAGTCAGAATTTGAAGAATCAAACAGAAAGTTCAACATCAAATGTTCAAGCCAAAGTGAAAGATGTCATGAACATTCTACTTCAAGATGATGAAACGAAAACTGCTTTCACTGCTTTTATGGCAAGTTTTCAAGCGTACCAAGGAAGTCATTTAAGTCAAATGGACGTGGTCCTTCAAGACTTATTTGAAATGGATCCAGTAGATGTTGAGGAAATGGATCTTAACTGGCAAATGGTTATGGTAGCTTATCGTACATAAAAGCATGCATATGTTAACCGAAGCTACAAACCTCATGCAAACAAAACCGTTGGTTTTGACAAATCTAAGGCCAGATGCTTTAATTGTAATCAGTATGGTCATTTCTCAAGAGAATGTAAAGCACCAAAGAATTTCAATGACCAAGCTAGTTCAAGCAATCAAGGTCAAGGTCAAAGTTCTCAACAATCTTCCAGTTATCAAGGCAGAAATCAGCGTTTCTTTCAGAAACCATACCAAAGTCTTCCTATGCCTGAATTGAAGGATGAAGGAAAGAAGCCAGAAGACCAAACAAAGGCGTTGGTAGTAAGTGTTAAAGATGGTTATGATTGGAGCGCTTATGCAGAACAGTTTACGTCTGATCTTACATCAAATCTGGCATTGGTATGTGAATTGGAAGAAGACTGGTCAGAAGAAGGGGATGGTAAGATGATTGAAGATGTGAGTGAAGATTCTGAAGATTATGACTGGAGTGCAAAGTCTGATCCCGTTGAAGAATCTGAGTCTGAACTTGTGCTGATGGCTACTGCCAGTGAATCTTCATCATCTACTGAACAACCAAAGGTTAATACTGACTTGCCCCCTAACTATGTTCCATTACCTGCTGATGTCAAGGAAAGGCTATGTTCTGAACAGTGCATTCAACAAGTAGAACATTATCGAACTCATTCATTTAAAATCGGTGACAAATTAAGCAAACATGAGAAAATTCATGAACAACTTAAAATTGATCACAAAATTGCTGATGAGAAGATTTTGTCACTTAAAGAATCATGGAACAAAACCTTAAAGGAACTGGAATTAATAACCAAACAACTTGAAGAAATGACAAAGAACTTTGAACAAGAAAAAGTTGCACATGCTGTCACGCAAGTTGAATTGACAAAAGTTAAAAGTTGTAAAACCATGGTTAAACAACTCATCAAAGAAAGAGGTAACAAAACCAAAACCGGGTTGGGTTTTACTCATGAACCGATGCCAAATTCAATCACTCAAACCTTACCAGAAAACTTTAATGAATTTGATCATTCACCTGAAAATGAACGTAAATTCAAAGAAATTCAAAAAGGTAAATCTGAGTCCGAAGGTTCTGAGGTGTTGATTGAAAGCTTGAGAGAAGAAGATGGTATGACAACTGAAGCTGATGATGAAGCAAGCAACAAATCTGAAAACAAATTGGAGCCTGTTCTGATCCAACTTGTTGAGTATCCAAAGCTTAATCCCGAACCAGAAAAACCGATGAAGGAAGAAGGTGAATATTCAGGTTTCAATGATCCTGAGTACATCAAGTGGAAGAAGGAACAAAAGGCGCAAGTTGCTGCTCAGTTGATCAAAAAGCAAGAAGTGAAGAAAGTTGAAGTTTCAAATGCAAAGAAGCAGAAATCGAAATCAAAGAACGTTCAATCTGAAACAAAAGAACTAAAAGGCAAAAGTGTCTTGAAATCAAATGATAACACAAAAGTTCAAAGTGTTAAAATTGACAAACCTGCAAAGAAAGTGTCAAAAGGAAAGAAAATCAAGTTTGTGTCTGCAGGAACGTTTGATTTAAATGGATCTTATGGTAAACCAATCAATTCTCCAATCAAATCTAACTCTGGTCTGAAAACAGGTTTAGGACCTAAGTCTTCCGCTGTCAATGATAAGAGAATTGAAAACAAAAAGGTGACCAAACAGAACAATTTAAAATCGAACCAAAGTTCCATGCAATCAAAATCGCAAACAATGACTCCACAGAAAAACGTTAATCTAAAACCGAACAACTATGGTAATGAATCACGTTTTGGTTCAACATCAAAAGTTAATAATCGGCTCTTTAGGATTAGCAAACAACATTGTGAAATTTGTGATAGATATAATCATACAACTGCTGAATGTTTCTTTAACAGGTACTGCAGTTTCTGTGATAAAAGAAATCATTCTTCAGAAGAATGTTATTTTAACAAATTTTGTGATATTTGTGAGAGGAGAAACCATGACACAAAGGATTGTTTCTTTCGATCAAACTCAACTAGAGAAATGACTCCATATTCTAATTTTCAAAGAAATAATTCATTTGGTTTTCAAAATATGAGTCAAAGTCATTCTCCGGTTTTGAGAAATTTTAATCGAAACAATTCTGTTTCTAACTTTTCAAGAAGTGTGCAGGTTAATGATTTTAAACCAAGAGCTTTAATGGTAAGAAATCAAAAGTTTGAAAATAACCTTGATCCTAAGCTAGAGGAGAGGTTTAGTGCTTTGAGGAGAAAGCAATCATTGAACGCCAATGGGCGAAGTTATCAGCATCAAAATCTTTTGAATGAAACAAATTTTCAAAATGTTCAATACAAACAAGTTACTATTGCTGATAGATTCGGAAAACCCAAGACCGTGTGGGCCTGGGTTGACCAAACTAACTAAGTAAATCGTTGTTATGCAGGTACGCCCAAGAAGACCTATCAACTCATGGTTCGTTGATAGTGGGTGTAGCCGGCACATGACAGGCAACCATGCCTTGCTTCAGGATTTCAAGCTGAAAAATGGTACACACGTTGCGTTTGGAGGTGATGCGGGTGGTAAAATCACAGGAGAAGGAACAGTTTCTAATGGAGTCATTAGTTTTGATAAAGTCAACTACTGTGCACAGTTGAACTTTAACTTACTAAGTGTCTCGCAAATTTGTGATAAATCTTATTCAACACTTTTTGATGATTCTTTCTGTTATATTCTTAAACCAGGTTTCAAGATTGACAATGAGTGGGTCGTGGTGAAAGCTCCAAGAGATCGTGATGTATACAAGTTGGATATGTCGCAGATTGACGCTGAAACCGAAACTACCTGTCTCATTGCCCATGCTTCAAATGATGAGAGTCAGCTTTGGCATAGACGGCTGGGCCATTCAAACTTCAGAAACATGAATCGCTTGGTTACAGGAAATCACGCTGTGGGAATCCCATCGAAGAAATTCTCCACAACTGATCTCTGCCCAGCATGTTTGAAGGGCAAACAACATCGGATGTCTTTTAAGTCCAAGCAAGAAAACTCCATTTCAAAACCCTTGCAGATGCTACATATGGATCTTTTTGGACCAACGAATGTGCAAAGCATCGGAAAGAAGTCTTACTGTTTTGTCATTATTGACGATTTCACTAGATTTTCTTGGGTTTATTTTTTGCATGCTAAATCTGAAACAGCTGAATTATTAAAAGAATTTATCATCAAAGTGGAAAATCAGTTGGATTGCAAAGTTAAAGTGTTAAGAAGCGATAATGGTACTGAATTCAAAAACGCTAATGTGGATTTATTTTGTGCAGAAAAGGGGATTGCTAGACAATTTAGTGCTCCAAGAACGCCTCAACAGAATGGGGTTGCGGAACGGAAAAACCGGACACTAATTGAAGCTGCAAGATCCATGCTCGCAGATGCCAAAATCCCTATCACTTTTTGGGACGAAGCTATTGCTACTGCATGTTTTGTACAAAATAGAACATTATTAGTGCAAGATAAACAGAAAACATCTTATGAGTTGTTATTTGGAAGAAAGCCAAATATTTCTTATTTAAAAGCATTTGGTTGTCCCGTAACGGTTCTAAATTTAAATGATCATCTCGGGAAATTTGAGTCAAAATCTGACGATGGATTTTTCCTAGGCTATTCGTCTGTTTCTAAAGCTTATCGGGTTTTTAATAGCAAAACAAATACTGTTATTGAAACTATTAACGTAAAGTTTTTAGAAAATTCGTTTCCGTCAGTGGCGCATGGTCCCGAATGGTTATTTGATTTAGATGCGCTATCACAATCTTTCAATTCTAACTTGTTTGATTTTTCAGGAAAAGCAAGGAAAGAATCAGGTGACTTAGGAAGCTTTAGTGACGATTCTGATAATGACGAGGATGGAAATCTCAACTCAGAATATCCGTTCATGTCGTTTCATAATACTGATCATGTCAAATCCAGACAAGCTCCGGGTCCTTCTGGTTCTCATGAAGATCAAGAATCAAACAATCATGAAGACGATGCGATTTCTCCTAATGATGGTGGATCTGTTCAGAATCAACCATCATCTGATCCGAATGTTGAAGCTGTACCAGAATCTTTTGATTACTTCATCAATTCACCGGATCAAGTCCCGAATTTCACACCGCATACTTCTTCCATTCTACAAGATTTACCAAATCTGAATACTTCTAATCTAGAGACTCAAGTGCAAGGAGGTGATATTCCTATTCATCGAATTCACAAGAAACATCCTGTCTCTCAGATTATTGGGCCGTTGAATCAGAGAACTACAAGAAGTCAGACAGAGCAAGCAAATATTTGTCTTTACTCGTGTTTTCTATCTCAAGTGGTGCCAAAGAATATTTCAGAGGCGTTGAAAGATAATAGTTGGATTGAAGCCATGCAAGAGGAATTACTACAGTTTCGCAAACAGGAAGTTTGGAAACTTGTGGACTTACCTGAAGGAGAAAACGCAATTGGTACAAGATGGTTGTACAAAAACAAGCCAGATGAACGTGGCATTGTTGTGAGAAACAAAGCAAGACTCATTGCACAGGGATACACTCAGGAAGAAGGCATTGATTATGAAGAAGTGTTTGCTCCGGTCGCAAGACTTGAAGCTATACGCGTTTTTCTTGCTTATGCTTCCTTCATGCGTTTTAAAGTATTCCAAATGGACGTTAAAGGCGCTTTTCTGTATGGACCGATTACGGATGACGTGTATGTTAGACAACCTCCGGGTTTCGAAGATCCAGACTATCCTCATCGGGTATACAAGTTGAGTAAAGCACTTTACGGTCTACATCAAGCTCCTAGAATCTGGTACGAGACATTATCCAAGCATTTACTAGAACATGGATTTACAAGAGGTCAGATTGATCCAACTTTGTTCATGAAGAGGGAAAATGACGACTTGTTGTGCGTTCAAGTATATGTAGACGATATTATTTTCGGATCAACTAGTGAGTCAAATGTGCAAAGAATTTGAGGAAATCATGAAAAGCAGATTCCAGATGAGTTCTATGGGGGAGATTAATTTCTTTCTTGGATTACAAGTGAAACAATCAGCTGACGGAATTTTCATCAATCAATCAAAGTTCGTTGAGAAATTGTTGAAGAAGTTCAAGATGCAAGATTGTCAAACTATTCGAACTCCATCTGATGTGAATTGCAAGATTCAACCGGATCCAAAGGGCAAAGCAGTTGATCAAACACTATACAGATCAATGATCGGTTCACTGATGTATCTTACTGCATCAAGACCAGACATCATGTACGCTGTTTGTGTATGCGCCAGATATCAGTCTGATCCGAGAGAGTCGCATCTTGTTGCTGTGAAGCGTATATTCAGATATCTCAAAGGGAAACCGAATCTTGGGTTATGGTATCCTTACGAAGGAAATTTTGAATTATATAGCTATTCTGACAGTGATTTTGGTGGTTGTGCTCTTGACAGGAAATCGACTACTGGTGGTTGTCAATTTCTGGGTCCTAGGCTTGTCTCTTGGCAATGCAAGAAGCAGACCAATGTTTCTGTATCCACAGCTGAAGCAGAGTATATCGCTGCATCTGCAGGATGTTCTCAGGTTTTATGGTTACAAAATCAGTTGCTGGACTACGGGTTTAACTTTCTCAAAACCCCTATTTACATAGACAATACTGCTGCTATGTTCATAACTGCTAATCCTGTTCAACATTCTAAAACCAAACACATCGAAATTAGATATCACATTTTAAGAGACAACTCTGAAAAAGGTTTAATAATTTTGATTAAAGTTCATACCGACAAACAACTGGCAGATCTTTTCACAAAATCATTTTTGTCAGGCCGGTTTGAATTCTTAATCCAATCCATAGGATTAATCAATCATGATTGATTCTATTTTTCGAAAAACAAAAGAAAAATCAGAAAAATATAAAAGCCAAAAATATAATAAGTTGATGTCAAGTATTGATTCCTTTGTCTTTTATTTTTATGTTTTGCATTTGTGTGTGTGCATGAAAAAGAAAAGCAAAAACAAATATAAAAGCAAAAAGAAAAGAAAATATCATGTCATAAGAATCTATATTGCAAAAAGTGAGAAATGATAGTTACACTAGACATGATTTGTTACATCATTTTTAACAAAGACTGATTAATGTTAATTGATGTGCTAGACAGCTCAGGCAATTAGACTGAACAAGTAAGTTGATTGTTGACAAACATAAACTTAATGATTTTTGTGTTAAGTTCCATTGTTATACATGTCTAGATATATATCTTTTGATACATTGCTTGTGATGATAGTTGTGCATGATCGGGTAACGATGCAGTGTATTCAGTGTGATGAACCGCATCGTGAGCTTCTTTGTTGTGGTACCCACAGACCTGAAGTCTCACACGAAGTCTCTTTTGAGCTTCAAGGTGCAGCAAAAGATTCCCAAAGTTGGAACAAAAAGAGTCCCAAATGTGGACCAATACCAAACAAAAAATTCCAAAATGGAATTCAGAAGATTCCCAAGGGGAACGATAGGAAATGAAAAATTCCCAAAGATGGAATTAAAAAGAAGTCCCAAAGTGGACCAAATCCGAATAGAACCCAAATTCCACACTGTGTATGACTGTAAGTGACCAGGTTTTGTGCAATATGCATTCAAGTAGTGATTGATAAGGAAATATGTTGACATATGTATACATGTGGGTCACATAAGTCATTCTAATCGAACCTTAAATATCATCATGATACTGAAAAAGTAAGTGTGTCAAATCGAGCTAATTGGTATGTTTTCATATCATCACTCAATCAAGCATAAGTCAAATGTCTATTCAAAACTTGCAAAACATGTTCAGATAATGTGTGGTATGATCTCACTGCGATATTTTGATTCATTGCATTGCATATGTATTTATTTTAATGTGTGTGTTTTGTGTGTGCAGGCATTTGGAATCTTTATTGACACATCAACATCCTTGTTAAACTTAAAAATTTTAAGAAATTTCAAGTTTAGGGGGAGAATAAATTTGAAGAAAAATATTCTACAAAAATCCAAAAATATTGTGTTTTGAATAAGTGTGTTTTGAATGAACAAGATTATGTGGGTATGAAAAAGCAAAGGTATTGGATGTGTTAAAAACAAACCCAAGGTCTTGTAATGTGTTTTTAAGAAATTGCTTCGGGATATAGAAAAATTGGTTGTGCAAAAACAATTTTGAAAAAGAAAAAGAAAAATGAATTTAAGTGGAATAAATGTTATTGTCTTGATAATGTTGTTTGATAATTAATATGACAAAACATTCTTTTTAAGGATATCTTGTCTAATTAATATGTCGGAGAATGTTGCAGGTGCAATAAATGATCGTTGAAAAAGTCAACAGACGAGAAAAATTGAAGAAATTGTTCAACTGTTATTGCCGGGTAAAGATATCAGATACAACTGTGCAGCCGGGTAAAGAACTGTTCAGCCGGGTAAAGTTGTAAGTCTGATACTTGCCGGGTGATTGAAGAAAATGGTGAAGATATTATGACCACTGTACAGCCGGGCAATGATCATGTCAAATCCTGCCGGGTAAAGGTCATAGATATCTTGCCGGGTGACAAGTGTGTACTATATAGCCGGGTAATGAAGAAAAGTCTTCTTGCCGTGTAAGGTATGACACTATGTTGCCGGGTAATGAAGAAGAATGCATGCCGGGTAATATAGAAGCAACTATGTTGCCGGGTAATGAACAAATGCATGTCGTGTGAAGAAGGTTGTCAAAGGTTGCCGTGTAATGAAGAAAGCAAGCCGGATGAAGAAGGAAAGCAACTGTGTTGCCGGGTGATGAAGGAAAGTTGCCGGGTGATGTTTTGATGATAACTATTCTGCCGGGTGATGAATAAAACCCATCAGGTGTAGTTGTTCCTTAACCTTACCCGTCACTACAGTGACTTACCCGTATCTACAGTGCTTGACCCGTCGAGTGAATTTCACATGTTGGTGACTTGTTTTATGTACTTGACTCATATCTACAGTACATGACCCGTCACTACAGTACTTGACCCGGCAAGGTTTATTGGGCCTATTTTGCTTTTGTTGACCCGGCACTTAAAGTTTGACCTAAAATTTTTGACGATACAAAAGACCGCCTCTTCACAAACACTTATCATTTCACACTTTCACCTTCACACAAACACTCTGAACCTCAAATCGCCTTTGTTATCATATTCAATCTATTGCTCTATAACAAGATTAATCGATTGAATAAGGTAGTGATTAAGTGTTTTAACCTAAATCAACCTGCAAATCAACTGTTAAAAAGAAAAACGATGATGAACAGTGTTTTGAACTTGAATCGACACTTTGATTTTGAGTGTTAAAACTTAAATCGAATGTTTGTTTAGGGCTAAAATCTGTCGATCATCAACATTCAATCACTCATTTGCACTAAAACACCTTAAAATCAACTGAATCAAGTGGAATGTTCTTAACTGACAAAAATCGCCATTGATGAACTTTGAAGCTTTTAAAAGTTAAACATCAAAACGTTAAAATATCTGTTTAAAAGTGTTAAAACTGAACCAAAACATGTTAAACTTTTTCATAATAAATTTATCAAAATTTTGCCTAAGTGATTAACTGTTAAAAGTTCAAACATGAAGTATAATCCTTAAAATTCAATGTTGTTTGATTAAAATGATGAAAATCAGATTATTAGAACAATTTAGGATTAAAAATGATTATGTTAATGTTTTTGCTTTCTAACTTTTAGTTAAACACTTATTAAATTTTTGATATATTTAATGAAGAATCTAATACATTTGCCTTGTTTTGTGTTTGTTTATGTTTTTTTAACAGATGGAGAATCTCAAATTTGAACCTAAGCACAATTTGGTAGCATGCTTAGATGAATCACTTCCTGAGACAGAAGGTTATAGAGATATGATTAAGTTCATCAAGAGGACTAAGTATGTATATGCTATATGTGCCAAACCGGTCATATATGCTAGGCTGATCAAGAGCTTCTGGAGAACAGCAGAGGTTGTGAGAAATGAGAATGGTGATGCTATGGTTAGAGGGCATATCACTAGGGATTGGGTACTGAATGTTACAGAAGATGCTATTAGGCAGGCCCTAAGGATAGATGAGGATGAGGTTGGCATGTTGGATGAACTTACTATGGAGGAATGCAAAGCTTGTTTTGTGAACATGGGACATCCACCTGTGTTTCCAAAGTCACAATTTTTCAGAGCTAAGTTGGGAAGAAAATATAAGCTGCTATGTTATGTGGTACAGCAGTGCATGTCCAGGAGGAGTGCAGGGTTTGATAATTTTCCTTCAGATATTGCCTCACCAATTGTGGCAATAGCAGAGAACAAGCCATTCAACATGTCGAGGTGGATTATGAATGGTTTTGTGTTCAACTTGGTGAAAGGAAAGAGATTTAAGTTCCTCATGTACCCGAGGTTCTTACAGCTGATGATAAACATTGCTTATCCTATCATCAGATCTGAGGGTTATGCTGGAGGCATGTTGTATACTGAGGACATGAACGATCTCTCTTACCGAAAGATGAGTATCGGGAATGTGCCTGATATTGAATTGTTTGACTATATGCGAGATATAGTCAACAATGAAGAAGATGTAGAAGGAATATATTATCACATATCTCATGGTGAGATTGTGAATCCACTGGACCTTGTGGATGAGGTGCCAGATAATTTGTTGGATGATGACGAGTACTTTGCTCGTCATCCAGAGGATGAAGAAGATGATAGCAATGATGATGGTGACAATGATGAAGATAGTGATGGTGATGATGGTAATGATGATGGTGGTGATGATGCTGAATCTGAATCTAATTCAGAGGAGGCTGAACCAATGGAGACTGAGATAGAGGTTGTTGAGCCTATTGAGGTAGAAGAACCTGCTGAGGTTGCTTCTGAGATTGAAGAAGTAGTTGCTGAGATTTCTAGAGATGTTTCTGTACAGTATGTTCGAAAGAAGAAGAAAACAGTAGAAAAGCCTGAAGAGGTTAATGTGATAGAGATTGCTCAGGCAGTAATGGCCGAAGCTGAATCTATTGCACAGATAGATGAGGTGGATGCTGGCATTACTGATCCTATTTCCGTTGATTTACCCACCACATCACCACAGATTGTTGAAAACATTGGACAAGGTTTGGAGTCTTCACCAAATGTTGTGCCAAGTGTTGATGAGATTTATGAGGAAAAAGAGAAAAGGATTGCAGAGTTGGAGGAGATTGTTGAAAAGTTGATCAAATCAAATGACTTGTTAAAAGCATCATATGAACGCAAAAAGAAAAGATTTGATGAATATTGGGATATTCATAATCAGAATCTGAAGATTTTCAAAGAGTTAGATTCTGATCATCTGAAGTTAAAGATTGAACATGATGAGTTGAAGGCCGAACATGCAAAGTTAAAGGAGGAGTATGAAAACTTAAAATATGATTACACTGATTTGAAGGCTGAGTGTAATACATTGGAGGCAGAGAAAGAGATGTTGGAAAAAGAGTTGGAAGAAAATAGACCAAAGAAGGCTGGCTCATCCTCTGACAAAGATTTTTCTGAAGAAGTTATAGAAGTGACTGAAACGAATGTGCCAAAAGTTTATTTGACCAGGGCAAGGGGAACTGCAAATGCTGGTATTTTGGTAGAATCACCAATCATAATTCCCGATGAAGCTGTTGCTGAAACTGTCAAGATGGACAAAGCTGAGGGAAAGAGAAAGATAGATGCTATTCCGGAGTTATTCGGTGATGTAGAAAGTTCGAAAAAGGCAAAAGTTGATAAACCAGTGCAGATTGAGCCGATTCAATCTGTAGCTGATGTTGAGGCAGAAAAGAGTGCAGAAACAGAGGTTATGTCTGAAGCAGAAACTGAAGTATTTGCAGCGACATACAGTGAGAAAGAAGTTAACTCTGGAGATACAGTTCAGATTGAGCCGATTCAATCTGAAGCTGTTGATAAGCCTGAAACTGAAACAGAAACTGAAGTTGCTAGTCAGTCTGAGCCGGTTCAAACTGACGAAGCACCTATGATAGAGGCGTTGGATGATTTAGACATAGATTGGACTGAGTCTGAGGATGAAGCTGAGCCAGATCCAGTACAGAATACTGTTGAAGAATTGCCAGATGATTTGGATCAGAGGTTTGCTTATTTAGAGAGAATGAAGTATAACTCTGTATTTTTGAATGGGTTGACAGTGAGTCAGATTAATGAGGAGTATGAAAAGTGCATTACTGCTCAAGATAAAGCTGAAGCTGATCAGAAAGAGTTCGTGGTTGAGATGGGTGAATGGACTCCGATGCAAGAAAGCTTAAATATCGAAGACTTACCTCCTACTGAGCTTTATCATCAAAACCCAGATGAAATGACTGCTTATGAGATGCGAAGTTGGTTGAGTTCGAGGAACTATCCGTATAAAACTTTGCAAAGGTTGAAATCTGGATCTTTGAGGAAGATAGTTGTCAGTTTCATGAAAACAGAGAAAATGTACAATAGGATGTTTTATTTGGATTATAACAATCCTCAGTACTTTGAGCTGACGAAGAAATTTAAAGTACTTGGTCCAAAAGAGATTCCAGTGATGGCATTACCTGAAAATGCGCACAAAAAGAGGCATGAACTAATGGATATGTTTCCCAGTGAAGTCAAATCTTACAACATTCCAATGGAGGTGCGTGAGACTTGGCATAAATCAGCAACACCTGGTGATGTGGTTAGGTCACTGATGAGCAAAGGACAATCAATTACTGAGTTATTAGATTCTATGATTGTGCCTGAGAAGAACAAGAAAGTAAAAATCATAGCATGGAAATACGACGAAGTATTTGATGCGTTTATGATCAAGAGAGTAAATGGTTTGTGTGACGTTTACTATTACTACTCGAGTATATTTAAACCGGAAGTTCAGGATTTGAAAGAGTTGCACAAGCTGAGGTTAATTAATCACACGCATGCTGAGCGTGGTGAAAAATGTGTGATACTTCTTGATGCTGGAATGAGTAGAACTGCTATGTTTCTTGACTTTAGAGGTCAACAGGAAGACTCAGCTTATGTGGAAGCAAAGAAACAAAGAAAGAAGAAGCGTTTGGTGGTAACTGAAGATATGTACTTGGAAGAGTTCTCGGATGAGTACTTTGACAAGATTACAGATCCTGGATTGAAGGTAATAGATGGAAGTCAAATGACAAAGCCGATACTCAGAGTATTTTACAATCAGGAAACATTTGAACTAAAGCTTGTTCGAAACTTGGAGAATTGGGATGAAGACATGATTACACTTTTCAGTACGTTTGAATTGAAGCTGTTGCATCCTTCATATATAGATTTTTTGAGGAGCTGTCGAATGGAGAAGTGTAAAGATGCATTGGCTGAAGCTGATCGAAAGTTATTTGTTGTAATGATTGAAGTAATTGCAGCGGCAACTGAAAAGATTCGGGTGAGGAAAGCTTTGCTTAACTCTAACCTCGTGATGGTTGACTTGCCGGAGATAGAGTATATGAGGATATCCAGAAAAGGAACCTTGGAGGTGAAAGTCAAAGGCCAAGAGATGCCGTTTGAGTTTTATGCTAATATCGATTTTGCAGGTTTGAATCTGGACTCACTTAGACGTATGAATGCTCTGCCAATTCTGACGAATGAATCCAAGCCTCGACAAGCTAAGATCGCTGAAAAGTTCAAGTCCTGCATTGAAGAAGCTTTGAAGGAAAAAGAAGAGTATAAAGGACGAAAGTTGCTGGATGTGAAGGAAGAACCAGAAGAATGGTAGAAAAAGATTGAAGATTGATGCTGATAAAAGAAGAAAAAGAATGAAGTTTTTGAAGATCCAAAGATAAATCTTAGGGGGAGTACTGTTAGGGTTATTTCCTTGTTAAGATTTACTTTGTATTTTTGTTTATATGTTTGTATAGTTTAGGGTTTATTATGTATTTTCCTTAAACTTGCAATTTGTTTGTTATAAGCATGTAGTGTGCGTGTGTTAGGGGGGAGATCACTTTTACACTGTTAGAGAGAGAATTAACTGTGTGTGAATTGTTTCTCCTGCACATTGTACTGCAAATTGCTTTGATCATCAATATACAAGAGAATTTATTAGTATGAACTGTGTTATGATTGAATTGCGTTTTGTGTACATGTTGTTCTGATCATTTGAGTGATATTAACGATCCAATTGAACCTATCATTAGTACTTCGTTGTAAATTGATTTTCTCGCCACATCGCACTGGTTCCTTGCTAGCAATATGAAAGATTCAAATTCAAATTTTTATCCACTCTTTATACAATCCTAACTCTTCTTATAGTTCTAGATGAACCGAGCTTGGATCTAGATCTGAGATTGTTTGGGGATGTTGTTTGCGATCAGTGATGCGGAATCTCACTAATCACGAATTGATGCTTGAATGTTCATGAAGATCAATGCAAGGTATGATGAAGATGATGATAATATGAATAGATGAATTGTATTAGATCAATAGAGAGGTTACAAGGGATATGGAATGAAATGTAGGCAACTCCTTAAAAAATGACCTAGGTGATGGTATTTATAGTCTATATCATTCACCTTACAATGTAACCTAAACACGTGCAATTAAGCACAAACGTGAATTTAAGCATGAAACGATTACACAAATATTCTAAGACAAATACAAATTATGAACGTCTTCACCCGTGCTTGCTCGTGATGATGCTCGATATCTTCACTCGCTTATATTTGGAAAGTGACATCTTCAAATAACCCCAACAGTACTCCCCCTAAGATGACACTTTACAAATCTGACATATCAGCTTAAATCTTCATGTGGCGAGTATAGAGAGCAACTTAAAGTTTTGGTATGCATTATCTTCAAGAGGACCCAACAGTACTCCCCTAAGATGATGCTGTCAAAACTCTGTCTTTCAACAAGCAATCTGCATCCATCTCTCCCTTTTGAGTAACATCAGAGGTTATGGAAAGAAATAAGCAGAGAGTAGATTCCGGTGAATCTATATATCAGCAACGGGATCTTCTTCAACGGTTGAAGTATAATGCGAAGACTTCTTTGACCTAGAATACTCCCCCTCAACTTTTGATTTAGAGGTTAATGGGATCTTTGTATGAGATATTAAGAGGAGGATTCTTAACAATCAGCAATCTGACTTGGAGATCTTTGGACTGGAATCAGGCTTGAACAGGAACATCTTCAAGTCTTGTGGAAACTTGTTCTGCAAATGGAAACTTGTTCCTGCAACTCAAAGAAAAACATTAAAACTCAGGCAATAATGTGCATTTATCATCAATGTAAAGATTAAGTTCTCAATCGGATGAGATATTGCTTGATGAACAACTCCTACATCAATAACACATGTTAAACTGCCAAAACAGAAGAAAAATAAAAAAGAAAATCTTTTTGTTCTTTTTGAATTTTTCAATGTTTTTGATATATTTTTGGAATTTTCTCTTTACATTTTGAATCTTTAACCTGCAATGAGATCATACTAGCAATTTATCCAACACATGTTTTGCAGTTTTGAGAATAGACATTTGAATTGTGAAGTAATTGAGTGATGAATTGTTGAACAAATCAATTAGCTCGAAGTGACACACTTACTTTTTCTATTCTTGATGATCAATTAGGTTGATTAGGAATAAGTTTTGAGTGACCCATACCTTACACATTAGAAAATACCTTACACATTAGAAAGTTATACACTTCATCTAAATATTCTGAGAACATCTCAACACGTCAGGTCACTTACAATCATAAACAGTGTGGAAATTGGGTTCTATTTGGATTTGGTCCACTTTGGGACTTCTTTTGAATTCCATTTTGGAATTTTTCTTTTTCCTATTTTTCCCCTTAGGAATCTTCTGAATTCCTTTTTTGGAATTTGATTGGTGACGGTCCACATTTGGGACTTTTTTTGTTCCATCTTTGGGAACCTTTTGCTGCACCTTGAAGCTCAAAAGAGACTTCGTGTGAGACTTCAGGTCTGTGGGTACCACAACAAAGAAGCTCACGATGCGGTTCATCACACTGAATAGATTGCATCTTTACCCGATGTATATCGTTGCGTCACAAGATATCTATTTGATTTGTATAAACGTTTCACATGCACTAAGACGTTTCAACCACAAAAACTCATTAGAATTTAGTTAAATCATCATAGAATATACTTTCTCAGTCTAATTGTCTGAGCCGTCTCGCACATCAATTTTCACGCTTCAGTCTTTATTGTTTAAAAATGATGTGTTGAATAACTCTAGTGTATCTATCATTTCTCATGTACGTGCAAGTAGATTCAACATATTTTTTTGGATTTTTTTGGATTTTTTGGATTTTATCATTTTTTTTATTTCAATGGTTTTCTCCCCCTAAACTTTCTAATGACGAAAATTGAAAGTTTAATGAAAAGAAAATGGCAGATATGTTATCAACGTATGAAGAGTGCATGCAATATACTTAATCTAAACAAACGAAATGAAACATCGGTTGTTTCTTGCACAGCCATCATTGTTTGATTTTTTGAAAATGTTTTTTTTTAAATTCCTGCAATGATTCCTTTTGTTTCCAACTCCATTTGGCGTCAGTTGCATCGAAAGCATCATGAACAAGATTCGGTATCTTGTCATGATAAGGGATCAGCCACGGTCTTCTTTTCTTTGTTTGACCGGCCTCCACAACTGTCCCTAACACACTAACAAATCAGTTAGAGATAATGACCCAAACCATTTCGGTTTTGGGTCGTCCAAATTCATCAACATAAGAGATATTCTCATAAGTGCAAGGAATACCTTCAGGTGGTGGTTTTGATGATACAATGTAATTTGTACCTTCATCTTCTTTCATGGATTGTTTGTCAAAAGAGTAATTATAGTTATTTTCAAACAGATTATGAATTCCTTTTAAAAACAGGTTTTGTTGACTATATTTCTTATTCAAAGATTGTTCAGTATTGGAATCATTTTATCATTTAAATCATGATTTTCCTTTTTGTTTTTGACAAACTTTGGTGTCCATGAATCATTGACATGTTGATTTTCATCAAACGAATGTCTATGATTAGATCTTTTAAAGTTAGAAAAATACCTGGAAGGATATGCACATGATGAACTTCTTTGGACTGACATTCTCGGCTTGTAGTAGCACTCGGATGTGTTGTGATTTACCATGTCACAGAAGGAACAGTACTTGTTGTAATAACATTCCATTGTGTCGTGGTTGTACATCTGATAGTTGGTGCAATACTTGTTGTAGTAGCATTTCGTTGTCGTGTAATTGTACATCTCACATATCTCGCAGTACTTCTGATGAGCCTTGAAGGGAGACTTCTTTCTTTGCTTTTGAGAAGTCTTTGTTGTTGAACCTTTTTCTTGATGAGGAGCTTTGACCACTGAAACTTGTTGAAACTTGATTGAAGAAGCTGGAGTCTTGAACTTGTTGGCTTTTGAACCATAAGGAAAGACACCTTGACTGTAGATACAATCTGAAATATGATGAGTTTCAGAGTCACAGATTAAACAGTAGACGTCACTGTTTGAATCACTTGGGGATTCGAAATCTTGAGACTTTGGAGTAGAAGTCTGTGGTGTAGAATCAGATGAAGCGGCCTTTGTCTTGTTCTTCTTGGCTTTGCTCTTCTTTCTTCTAACCTTCTTGAGACTTTGGAGTAGAAGTCTGTGGTGTAGAATCAGAAGAAGCGGCCTTTGTCTTGTTCTTCTTGGCTTTGCTCTTCTTTCTTCTAACCTTCTTCTTCTTCTTCGACGGGAACTCTTGTGTCTTTTCTTCTTCAGAAGATAGTGATCCAACAATTCGGGTTGGCACTAATCCTTCTCTTTCTTGTTCGGATGACTTTGTTTTTTCAGCTTCTTCTTTGATAAGCACAAGATCAGATTGTGATCTGTTCAGTTTGTCAGTAAGCTCCATCAGTTGTACATTCAGATTATGCTTTTCGATAAGCATTGAATCAACATTCTGTGTAAGAGATTTGAATCTGTCTTCACACAGTTTGTGATCTTCTTGAAGTCTTTTGAATTTCTCTTGTTCTTCTTGAAGCTTGGTTTTCAGACTGTTGTTTTCTGAATTAACCATTTCAGAGAGTTTCTTCAACGTTGTAATCTCTTCTTGCAAATCTTTGATCACACTGGATGAGTGTGCATTTGATTTTGTAGCTTCGTTTCTGATGTTCATTGCTTCTTTTTCTTTTTGCTTGAGTGAAACTTCAAGAGATGTGATTCTTTAATCAGATATTTCGTGCTGTTCTTTCAGATTCTTGTGCATTTGCTCTTCCTTCTTGAGTTTATCACAAATCTTGAAAGAGTATATTCTGTAGTGTTCAACTTATTGAAAACATTCTTTGGTGCACATCTTTTCTCTGACTTCAATTGGCATTTCAACATAAGAACTCTGAACATCTTTCTCGTTTTCTTTTTCTGACATCAATCTCTTTATTTCTGAATTCAGTTGAGCAATTGTCTCATCTTGCTTTGCAATGGTTTCTGACAAGTTGCTGATTTCTTTATCTTTCTTTTCAATCTCTTGAATGGAAACAACATCATTTTTTTCACTCCAATCATACTCTTCTTCTTCATCTTGATTTTCATGAGAATTTGCTTGACTCACAAGAGCAAGTTTTGTGTGTTCATGAAAGTCTCTTCTCTTTTGATCACAAGCTTTGGCTTCTTGAAGATATGTTGTTTCAAACATGTGATTGAATTGTGTAATAAATTCATTGATATCTTCTCTTTTATTTTCTTCTCGGATCACGGGTAACATGCCCGTTGACATTTTTCTTGAATTTTCAAAGTCATTTTGATGATTTTTCTGGGAAGTCATGGTGGCTAAAAATGACTATCTTGAAGTTTTGGAAAAATGAATTTTTCGAATTTCCAGACTTTTCAAAGTCATTTTTTTTAGACGGGTCAAACTTGGGACGGGTCACTATTTGGACGGGTGACAAAGTTGGGACGGCTGAACAGTTGAGACGGGTGACAATTGAGACGGGTCACTATTTGGTTGTGTCAACAACTTGGGACGGCTGAACAGTGTCTTCACCCGGCTGAAAAGTGTCTTCACCCGGCTGAACACTTCACGCGGCTGAACAGTACTTCACACGGCTAAACAGTGTTTTTCTTCTTTCACACGGCTGAACAGTGTTTTCTTCTTTAGCCGTGTCACCACAGTCTGGACGGGTCAATTACTTTAGAGACGGGTCAACAACTGTGGAGACGTTTCAGCCTTTGTTGTAGCAACACTTAGGAAAAATTTCCTTAAATCAACCACTCAATTCTTCAATTTTTCTTCAGATTATGATACTTTTCTGGGCAAATATCAATCAATTCTTCAAATCTTCATATCAGATTGACTTTTCAAAGTCAAAATTGTGATGAACAAAAGATCAATTCTTCAATTATTGTTGTTTTTGTTCAATTCAATACTTGTATTAGCTTAGGAATGATGTTTCTAACACTCCTTCAAAGTATTATACCTTGAATCTGGCTAAATCTCATTCAGATCCGGATTTTTGATGAAGAACACAACAAGTGGGTTTTGAGACAAATTGACAAAATATGGATCGAAATCAACAAATCAGTGATGTTTGATCATGAACGAAGCTTAGGATAGTGATTTCTAACATATCTCAATCAACAATTTCTCAATATCAACAACAAATTCCGGATTTCAATTTTGAGCAGTGAAATGACGAACATGAACAATTTCTTCAAAAACACAATCAAATCTTCACCAATTGATCTCAAACTTTGCAGTTCTTTACACAAACATAAATCAAAGCTAATGGTAGCTAAAAATCCATCAATAACAACAACAATCAAAGATCACCCAACAGCTCTGATACCAATTGATAGTTCTAGATGAACCGAGCTTGGATCTAGATTTGAGATTGTTTGGGGATGTTGTTTGCGATCAGTGATGCGAAATCTCACTAATCACGAATTGATGCTTGAATCTTCATGAAGATCAATGCAAGGTA
Organism: Tagetes erecta; assembly: GCA_030867185.1. Lineage (NCBI taxonomy): Eukaryota > Viridiplantae > Streptophyta > Magnoliopsida > Asterales > Asteraceae > Tagetes > Tagetes erecta. The sequence goes on along the minus strand of CM061492.1, from coordinate 28,614,107 downwards.
TGATGAAGATGATGATAATATGAATAGGTGAATTGTATTAGATCAATGGAGAGGTTAAAAGGGATATGGAATGAAATGTAGGAAACTCCTTAAAAAATTACCTAGGTGATGGTATTTATAGTCTATACCATTCACCTTACAATGTAACCTAAACACGTGCAATTAAGCACAAACGTGCATTTAAGCACGAAACGATTACACAAATATTCTAAGACAAATACAAATTATGAACGTCTTCACCCGTGCTTGCTCGTGATGATGCTCAATATCTTCACTCGCTTATATTTGGAAAGTGACATCTTCAAATAACCCCAACAACTTCATCATGATTCATTTCACATGTCAATTGTTGAAACTTCAATGAAGAAACCATCAGAATTTGCACCAAAGGATAGGCGACCGGTGATGATGTTCCTTTAGGATAGTTTATCAGTGTAAATTTTAAAACAGTGCCACTATTGTGGTTCAATTTCGCTTCGGTAAATATATACATGTCAATCGATACGATGTTAACCCTTCATTTTAGCATGTATTATTTTTCAAATACTCTTGTAAAATTGTTTGGTTCTCGTCTAGGGCCGGTTCATTCATGTAAAACCTAGTATCCTTGTACCCCACTAATTACAGAAGGCCCATCAGCTATGTTAGCATGTAGCAAAATCCTTAGGGGTTGTTTGTGTCAGCCTCTTAATGGTTTAGATGTCTGAATGGTTCAAATTGTTTGTTTTGCGATAAAGTGTCTGAATGGTTAAAACATTTGCCATTGAATGGTTAAACATTATACGGAGTCTAAATGGTTAAGAGCTATTATCTAAATTGGTTAGACATTTGCCTTTAAATATTTAAGCAATATACTTGCTCTTAATGGTTCAGACCTCTTACTGATTCAACACTTAATGATTCAAACCTCTTATTGCTTCAGCACTTATCTATGTTGGTCCCATTAACACCTTTGAATCAGTAATTTGTGAAGATTTTGGATCAAATGATATAAAATGTGATGAATATATGATGAACACTCAAGAACACAATGAAAACCCTTAATTTGATCTTAATTTGATTGCATCAGATATTGTTTACATGGAAAGACCCCAATCAATGACTCATTCAAGCCCCAAAACCCTAATTGCCATTTACTATTTATAGCCTAATGACACTTTGGACTAAAACATGACAAATTGAAATTAATACAAATAAACCCCTAATGTTTAGCATAATATATATTTTGTCATAAATATAAAATATATATATTACATAAAATACTAAAAAGACGAAAACGATTATATTTTGTTGACACAAAATATATGTATTAACAATTAAACTACGTTGCCTTTAACGTCTTGTCTCTAATCTTCGTCCCGAACGCGTCGTCTTGACTTTTGTGTTGACTTTGACCGTTGACGTTGACTTTTGTGGACTTTGACTGTGTTGATAATATTAGACTACAATTCAGGTCCAACAATACTCCCCCATAGTCTACTATTATCAACGTCTTGCATCGTGTTCAGCACCGATAAGTCAATACAGTTGGATCTTCAATTTGGTGAGCATCAGACTTAATTTCAGATCCAACAAATCTCCCCCAAGACTGATGCAAGCCAAATTTTGTTGCTGAAGATCCTTAATCTCACAAGCTCCCCCATATTGTGTGCTCCCCCATTTTGCGTGCATCATTTCGTAAAATCTGGAACGGCTTTCAAACTATCTTTTCTTGAGTGCTTTAGAAGATGTAGGAGGAGGATTCCTAGCTCGGTATCTTCTACAAACTTTGAGGAACAGGTTCTCTGGTATCTGCCTTGCTCAACTGATGATCGGCCATCACTTGCAGCAAATATCTGTAACACAGTCACTAACAACATCTCGAGATTCCTCATTAGATCATTTCATTAAACAAAATAAACCCGTGTTTATTTGTGTATGAAGACAAGCGAACCCGTGTTCGTTTGTGTGTGCAATTTCCTATGAAATGCATGTGAAAATGATAACATATTAATAGCATAATATGGAAGACTTGAAAATAATTTGAAATTAAAAATCTTTTTGAATTTTTTTTTATTTTTTATTTTTTTTTAATTAAAAATTAAAAATTCGGAAATGAGAGGACGAGTCCGACAAGATCACAAATATTTTTGACAAAGAGAACACATCCCATAAGGTACACACGACCAACAAGACTCAAGAACCCAAACAAGACTCAAGAACCCAAACATAAAATAAAATAAAATAAAAACCTCATGAAAGGATCTCAGATAATGCGTTTCGAGCAACCATCCGGAAGAACATAGACTTGGCGAGATTGTCAATATGTTTGTCCATTTAAACCCATGCCCTGTTCCTTTCAACAGACAATCTGTGATGGTCTTATCATGTTTTAGGTTCAATTTGAAGAAACTCATGCAACTCGGTCCCCACAGACATCTAGGTAAAAAGAACTTGTCCTATCATCAGGGTCTATTGAGCAATATGATTGACTTTGCTTGAATTTCTGGAATCAATTTTTGAATATTGATCAATTTATGAGCCACTTTTGACTTTCTGCATTTTGCATATTTGGGAGTGGAGCTTGTCAACAATGATTCTTTTGAACACATTGCGACTTATTATTTGGGAAACTCAAATGATTAGAGCTCCAGGTTTATACCGACATATAACAGAGGAGATAATCATTTGAGCATGCTCAGTGAATCTTCAGGTCTATACCGACGTATAACAGAGAAGATCCACCAACTCCAGGTCAATACTTCCGTATAGCAGAGGAGTTAAGCACTTTGACTCAATACTTTCTGAGGAATTAACAAGTAACTCACTCAGAGGCTTTTATGAAGAGCAACACTAGAAGCTTTTTATTTTGTTTTGCTAACTAGAAACTCAATTCAGGGCTAGGGTGAGGGTGATTTGGGATGTTTTGGGAAAATCAAAGCAAAGATTTGACACTATCAACCTATTTCTGACAAGGACTTGTAACTTTGTGCAGGCTAAATCTCTGTGAAAGTACTCCTCATCACCGAGCTCTTATTGAATTTAGTTTGATCACAGAATTGCTGTCTAATTGTATTCGGGCTGAGCCTATTGACACATCATAACACAAATCAACGTCCTCCTTTAGGTGCTTTCCATACAAACCTGAAACCTTCAAAAGACACAAAATATTTTCACAGAACGAATTTTTGGACAAAAGATATTCATTTTTGATATTACTCCCCCAAAATTTCTATTTCAGCACAAAATTGAAAATTTTTTAAAAGACACAAGAGCGACCTCAAGGAGATGTGAAAACTTGATAAAAAAATACAAGTAAAAATGTTAGGCTCCCCCACCTTTTTTTGTGGTTTTTTTTTAATTTAATTTTTTTATACTATCTACTATATATAAAATAGAAATTACCAATGAAACGCCTTCCATATTACCCTATCAAAAGATGATAAATGAGTTATCAAGAAAAATGCAATGGATGTGAAAATGAAAGAAGGATCCAGAATGTGGATAAAATACCAGAACCATAACCTGTTTGTTCCGCCTCAAAATTGAATAAGGAACATTCTCTGTCAGTAAATCGGATTACTAACAGTCCACCTGAAATGTTCCTGCACTCATCAACAGATTAGTTAGAAATGGGAACCCAGGCCATCGTAGTCCTGGGCGTTCAGTTTTCATCAGCGTAGTACACCTATTTAAACACACGAGTTTTTGTATCACTTATCTTTTCCTCTTTTCTTTTAATTTGCCAAATTTGTTTAGGTTCAAACATTTTTGATTTGAAAGAGTTAAATTTGGAAATCATTTTCTGTTTAAGCCCCGAGGAAAAAGGTTTTGGTTTTGTTGATGTGGTCACATTCATCTTTGAATCATGTGAAACCGGCTTCACATGAGAAGGTGGGGATGGAATGTTCGTCATTCAGCCATTCAAAGATGTATGATTATTAACTTGAAATTCAAATAAACAAACCCGTTTACCTTTACCAAGTGGAGGATTCTTTCTAGACTCTGATTCGGAGAAGCAAACCTATTTGCCTTTACCGTCCGAAACATGTCCTTTTGGGCATTTCTTGAGCACGTGATCACCTTTTCCACACTTGAAACAAGCCTTGAATGGCTTTTGATGCTTGACTAGCTCGTGTGAAGCAGTTGGGGGTGGGGCTTGCTTTGAACTTGAAGTAACTTGTTTGAAGACTTGTGGCTTCTTATGTTAAGGAGTGAAAGAGGAACAAACTTGTGGCTTCTTTTGTTGAGTTGTGGTTTGTCGGATGGGAGATGAGATCTTCACTTGCTTGTTCTCAAGTCTTTTACAAACTTGAGATAGGATGGACAGAGGTGAAGTCTTCTTCTTTTGAGCTCTGGATGGAAGATTGACTTGTCTTGCAGCTGGAAATGAGATCCTGATTTGACTTGCTTCAGGTTTTGGAAGCATTTCAGATTTAACAGTTGTAGATGACATCTTGATCTTTGAATCTCCGTGACTTTCCTTTGTCTTTGGTTCATCATCTGAGCTTGTCCAATCTTCAATAAGTACCTCTGCTTCCAACGGATCTTGATTGATGGCTTGATGATTACGTGAATCAGACTTTATCTCTTCCTTCGCAATCAGGACAGGCTAAAAAGTAGGAATTTCACCTGCTTTAAACTTGTCAAAGAAGTTAGAAGAAACAGATTGTACAGATTTACTAACACCGGAAACTGAACAATCATTGGTTTGACTGACAACATTCAGTTTACTGTATCCAATACCAGTCGGGGACTCATAATCATCTCACACCTCTTTAAGATTCACATTCTCCAATCCTGCATACAAACTATCAGTATCTTTCTGAATTATTTCATGAATCAACTCATTGGTCGGGTGTGGAGTTGGTGTAGGAAAGTAACAGTAAGTGCTGGGAGGAGGATATACAAAAGCCTTATCTTCATGACCCAACCCAGTCTTAATACGAGCCCCCCGTTGGCTTTTGATTAAATCCTCAAGTTTCATCCCCGAAATTGTCCATTTTTCGAGTTTCGTTTGCAACTTACTGGTTTCAAACTCAGCCAGGGCGACACGTTCAGTTAGCATATTGACTTCCACATAACTTCTCAAAAGATTTGTTTTCAAATGTTCATTTTCTTTCAAAGCTTCTCTTAATTTGACAAAATATTTTGACTCGTTAAGTTTAAGTTCTTTATTTACCTGAGTCAAATATTTTTCATTTTCGATTAACAATTTGTTAGCTTCATAAATACCAAATAAACGAGTTCTGCAATCAGAAGAACACATATCCTGAACTGTCTCATATGGAAGCTCCATGATGATTTGTTCAGAAGCAAGAGCCTTCTCGCAGTTGCAGACTCTGGTATTTGTCTTTTGTTCCTCCTCATTCTTAGCATCACAAGCTTTATAATTTAATTCTGCTCCATCTTTACCCACTGATGTCTGCTTAATCTCCCCTTGTACCTTTTCAATTTCAGGTTTCGGTAAACCTTTGAAATTGGAGGTAGAAACTGATATCTCTTCTGGTTTCTCTTTGGAGATTGAGGTGATCTTTGAATTCAGAGACATCGCTTCATCGTACTCACGACGTTTGATATCCAACTCCATTTCTTTTAGTTTGTTCATCACCTCCACCAGTTTGTAATCAATAAATCCTCTTTCTCTTCTAATAGATTTTCCATGTGAACTCCACTCTGGTGGGAGAGAATCAAGCAATCGCTGAATCTCTTCTTCAGGTTATTTGCCACCATCACAAATCTTTCAAGAAACACGGGCATCCTTTCTTTCTTTAAAACTGCAAAATTATCAAACCGGCTTTGTGCCATTGTGAGATCATCAGATTCGAAGGATTTAAAAAGTTCTGCATAAGCCATTTTTTTTAATCGATAACCTTTTTAAAATTTGGCTTAAAAATAAATTTTAGAAAGACCCGGCCAATGACAAAAATATTTCAACTTAAATGACAAAATTTTGGCCCAAAGATTGACAAAATAAACACCCGGTCAATGACGTCACTTTTCAAAATTTAATGACGAGTTTAATGAAAACGCCCATAAAATTTTAACTTTAAAAACCCGGCGACAAAGACGAACCAACTAAAACACGGCCTAAAAATTTTAAAACGCAATCTCCAGGCCATGTTGAAATGAAAACTGTCCAATAATATTTCAAACTTTTGCGACTCACGTTTCTATTTTTAATGTTTTATAAACTCATTTTCAATATTAAGTGTTGTGAACCCTTAATTTATTTTAAAAAAACATTCAAGGCCACTATTTTGTCTGATTCATATTTGTCTTTCTCATTGAAGATGTAGACAACACTTCAAAGACCATCTTTTTGCTTTTTCTTTTCAAACGTCCCTCATCCAACCACCACTTACTTTTTTCTGCTAAAAAAAATAAACAACCTTATCTTCATATAACTCAAACACACACATACTCCCATCTCTCTCTCACGTTAAACACAAGATCAATCTTCTCTTCTTCTTTGGCTGTAAGTATGAAAAGCAAATCAACAAACACACAAACACACATACAGCAAATTCACAAGATCTTCAACAACACACTCGATCTGTTGTAACAACACAACATGACAACATCAAATCTCACGGATCTCACTTCTTCGGTTTGTTTTATCAACAACAGCACAACATAAAGACCATCTGCTGCTGCAACATGTTCTTGTTCACGGTTCTTTTGAACTCACTCTCTCTCGTCTCTCGATCTCAACCAGTTCAACACCTGCTGCTACTCTCTTGTTTAGCCAACACAACAATAACAGCTTCTTAATGAGATGTTCTATCTCTCTCTCGCTCCACAACAACAGCCGCACACATCTCTCTCGATCTCCCTCGAACTGGTTCTTTCTTTTGTTAAACAACACAGACAACAGGACGCACACAAACGTTTGCTGCAGCTGTTTCTTTCTTCTTCTAGATTTTCTTTTCGTGGTTTGGTTGGTTGGAGGGTTGATGGTGTGGATTTGGTTGATTTATATTTGTTTGGTTTGAAAACGGGTATGGTTATGGTTATGATGACAGTTTTTTTTAAATTAAAAGAAACAGATTGTTTAAACAAAAAAATGGTATGGGTTTAGGGTATGGTTGTGGTTATGGGTTTGGGTTAAAGATTTGAAAATTGTTGGTGCAGGAACGTGTCAAGAAAAATGTCAAGAAGTGGTAAGTTCGCTCAGATCTGGATGGCTTCGCAAGGTAGAGTTGCAAGAACGTATAGGTTCGCCGGCTTACAAAGTATCGGGCGAACTTATAGGTTTGCTAAGAACAACGGGCGAATCTATGCAAAAGCTTGGTATAGATTCGCTCAAAATTTTGAACTTTCGTTCAGGTACTAACTTAGATTCGCCAATCTTGCAGATTTGAAGATTTGAAGAACACCAAGAACACACACACTGTGTGTGAGAGAAAATCTCAGATCTGAAGTTTCTTCTTCTTTTCTTGTAGATCTCAGCTTGTAGATCACAAATATGTTGTTGTTTTGCTGAGATTTTATGTTGGTTGATGTAGATCTGATGATTTTTGAAATCAGATCTGGTTTCTCTCTCTAAAACCCACCAGATCTACTTTCTCTCTCTACAATTTCTTCACAAATCTCTAATAATCAACTTCAACCTTCAACGAAATGATTCAATTGGATCTCTATTAGGCTCTGATACCAATTGTTGGTCCCATTAACACCTTTGAATCAGTAATTTGTGAAGATTTTGGATCAAATGATATAAAATGTGATGAATATATGATGAACACTCAAGAACACAATGAAAACCCTTAATTTGATCTTAATTTGATTGCATCAGATATTGTTTACATGGAAAGACCTCAATCAATGACTCATTCAAGCCCCGAAACCCTAATTGCCATTTACTATTTATAGCCTAATGACACTTTGGACTAATGACAATTAGGACCCTAGACTTAGACTAAAACATGACAAATGGAAATTAATACAAATAAACCCCTAATGTTTAGCCTAATATATATTTTGTCATAAAGACAAAATATATATATTACATAAAATACTAAAAAGACGAAAACGATTAAATATATTTTGTTGACACAAAATATATGTATTAACAATTAAACTCTGTTGCCTTCAACGTCTTGTCTCTAATCTTCGTCTCGAACGCGTCGTCTTGACTTTTGCGTTGACTTTGACCGTTGACGTTGACTTTTGTTGACTTTGACTGTGTTGATAATATTAGACTACAATTCAGGTCCAACAATCTATTCTATAGCTGCCAAAGAGCCCCTTAGTTAGATATTGACATTGGTTTTGTGACTTGTTTGTTAAGTAGAACGTGAAGACCAACTTGATTTGATTGTATTAATTACATTTGGTTAAACATGTAACATTATTTATGTATTAATTACATCTCAGTTATATATAACATTTTTTATAGATATTTGATTTTATTAGATCCAAATATGTAAGACGATGTAACATATGTAACTTATTTTGTTAGTTTTTTTTAATTTCGGTTAAATAAAAACAACATATAACATTTTTTTATAGATGAAAGTTGATATATTTTTTGTTACATTTTCATCATGCTATATCTTTATATCTTTTGCTCTTTCCTTGAAATGATGAAAATAATTGTAAATTTTTTTTGTAGGTTTGCTAGTTTTGCATTAAATAGGATTCAGATCCATGCTTTGTTTTGTATTTTTTTTATTAATTGTATGAATAGCTAGTTATATATGTAACACGTCTAATACTGCTATGATTGGAATTTCATACAAAAGGAAGTCATCCCTTGTGACCTCAAAGGCATCATAAACTTACTAGATGATATTCTTGATCACCAACTAATGGGCAGATTAAACAAATCTACTCTAGGGTATTTGATGATGATATTGTATGGTTTTATTAGGATCATGTTAGAAGCTCACATAAGAAAGAGTTGCCCTTAACAATTGCATGAAAAAAAGTTTGTTTGATAGGTCTTTTCAGAACTATCAAAGACCTTGGTGGGGCTGGTAAGTTACTAGTAAAAGATGAATGACACAAGGTTACAATGAGCATGGGTTTTCCCTTTACCTATGCATAAAGATTTGAAGACGTTTATGTCTAATTTCTACAACTATTGAACATGAACTATGATCTAGAAATAAAAGACCCTAAGGTTAGAAGATGAAAATGAAATTGTTTGGCTCAAAACTAAATTTAAAGAGAAATTCATATGCAAATTGCATAATGGTCATGGAGCTATCAAAAGACAAAATAGTAGCACATAAGAATGAAAAGGCTTTAAAACAAGGTTCAATGATCTCATGTAATGGTTTCATTATTGGCCTAGATATTAACTCACCATTTCCACCGGTTGTTAGTGAAAAAGAAATTTGTTTGTTTAATATGTAGACAATAATACAAATATTGGGTGGAGAAGATACAGTCTCGAATAAAGGTCAGTAGTAGGATGTTGCTCAAAGTTTTGGATGCCCAAGCTTTCTAAGTAACTGGTTTAAAGATATCTATTAACAGTATTTGGTATTACCAAATGCCTACTTTACAGTCGTTGCAAAATGCCAAAAGAATAATGCTAGCAAGAAGGCAGCAGCAGGAAATCAAAATGTATCATAAGTAAATAAAGTGATGGAGCACAAGACAATGATGTGCTAAAAGTTGATGATCCAGAATTTAATGAGAAGATCGATGATTGGATTATAGCAGTAGTAAATAAGGTAATGCAATATGCCAAGAATGAAAGCATAGAGGAAAGCACATCAAAGGTTGAAAAGGTTAAAATATTGCAAGATGGTGTAACAAGTTAGTCATCACTTTGGAAAAATCAAAAGCATCAGCTGAAAACCATCTGAAGATGTGCTACTGAAACAAGCTCAAGAAGACTAACGTAAAACTAACATTAAGGGGGAATGTTGAAGTGTAATATCACTTGTGTATGTCGATTTATGTACTTATACTATGTTTAAGGGTCTTTATGTAAATACTTAAATTTATAAGTTATAGCAGTTATATATAACTGCATTTTGGCAATTATGCAAACACTCAAATCCACCAATAGTCATGTTGGTTGGATATGTTGATTGGCAGCATATATATATATATATATATATATATATATATATATATATATATATATATATATATATATATATATATATATATATATATATATATATATATATATATATATATATATATATATATACTAGGAAGATACCCGCGCGATGCAGCGGCGAAAACAATATATAGCGATGCGACGACAAAAACAGTTTACAATGCAATACTCATTTCAATGTCACTTTGTCATCATAAATGTGAACACAAATTGTTACAAAGCCGCATGCATATTACCAACGACTAATGCAAAGTATGATTCACATATATCCTTTTGAAAGAGGGTGCTTGACAATAATTTCCATAAATGCAGCTAAATCACTTTTATAATTAAAAATTAAACATACACCAATCGGTGAACACATAAGTTTCTTCTCAAACATGATTACTCATTTACTAATTAATGCAACTCTATATTATCATGACTTTTGTTCTTGCAAGCCAGCCACATCTCTCTTTTCAACCTGTAACGAACTGCAAACGACCTGATAGGCATATGACTGTAAGCAAACCAACATGCAGTCACTACCAACCAACATGTCCGTTGCTTTATAGTAAACTTGCGCCAATGCCTATCAATATATAATAAACCCTGCAATAGTTTTTAGATGAATTCATCAACATGGAATGACAAATCCTCCTTGTTGTTCTCACTTCTCATTCCCCAAAAGTCAAATCTAACAACATAAATCAGTCTTAAATAGTAATCCTAAACCTACATCATTGACTACACATACTAAATCACATATCATCCAATCCTGCCATGGTATTGTAATGGGTCATACAGTTTAGGAACAACTGCAACAAAATAAATTCAAATTACACAACTATTATGGGTCATCGTACTAAAAACAGCTGACTATATAATCACTCTAAAACCCCAATTTGTTATGCTGAGTAATACGTGATTTCATATGCAGACACTTAAATAACTATAATACAAATTTTGTATAAGTTCTTCCAGCATTCTATGTGTTAAAAGCTATTTTTATAAGCTCAATTGGTGTAAAACTCAAAAGTCAATGATGTAAAACTCAAAATTCAATATAATTTGTAGTAGTTACCTGGTATAACAAAATCAAGCAACCTAATGAATTCATCCTTTAAGTGAAGCCCTATCACCTTGTTTGTAAACATTTGCTAAAACCAAAGTTGTGATCCAAATAAAAGCAACACTTTTGCAAAGGCAGCATCTAAACTTGTGTCATTTACAATTGCAAACCTCATATATAAGCCTAGCCTTATTTATAAGTGTCTTTCGTGCACACCGGTGGACAACTTTTGTGGTTTCTTTCTGAAGTCCTTATCTGCACACACAAATCAGTTATCACGTAAAAAAAGTAGCTTCAACAGCATTATGTAGTAAAAAAAACGCAGTAAAAATTATGCAGTCAAAACTGCTGCAAACATTATTCAAAATGCAGCCATTTTGCACTAAAAAACCATATTTTTGCAGCAATTTGAAGACAAAACGCAGACAAAACTGCAGAAAAACGCAGCCAAATTTGCAGCCAAAATTGCAGCGAAAAAAGGTCAAAATACAGTCAAAATGACATTAAGTATGCTGTCAAAACAGCTGTGCAAAAATAGTCAAAATGCAGCCATTATGCAGTAAAAAAACCTGGGTTTTGCAGCCAAAACGCAGAAAAAAAACGCAGCCAAACCGCAGTCAAAATTGCAGCAAAAAATGCAACTATAAAATAGCCAAAATTGTAGCAATAAAAAGGTCAAAGCTGCAGTCAAACTACAGCAAGAAAATGTCAAAATTGCAGTCGAATCATCATCAACCAGCACCAAAATTACATTAAACCATACACGTATTCAACCAAAAACATATTTTAGCCAAATATGGATAATTCAACCATTGCACTAAGAAGATGGATAATTCCATTCCACCAAAAAGGTAGATAGTTGCATTCAAAAAAGCAATTTGCTCAAAGTTTTAACACAATTACATATAGGTTAACAAACATACACATCCAAAAATTCTCATAACTTATTTAAGCATATTTGTGTCGTTTTGACCCATTAGAAATCGACTAATATAACTTCAATGGGCATGCTTGGGTCTTTTTAACGGGTCAGAACACGTTCAGTCACATACATATCTACTTAAAAATGGGTCAAAATGGGTTCGGACCAATACGGGTTGATTAATCAAAAGAACATGGTAAGTTTATGCATACATTGTGGGATATAAATTGACAATGGAATTAATTACGTAACAAAAATTCATTGTTGACTCTAAATAAAATCAAACCCACTAAAACTTTAAGAGCCAAAATCCAATTTTGCATTTTATAAAGCATGCATCATCATCATGATCATAAAATGAGGAAAATCAATATGAATATAAGGTGATTCAAGCACCAACTGACCAACCAAAAAAGAAGAAAGCATTTTCATCTCACGAATTCCAAAAATTAGGTCAACCAAATCAAATGAAACAAAAAACTATTATGCAAAATTAGTTGTAAACTAAAACAATAAAGCATACACATACAAATTGTAACCATTTACCTCATTAATGAAACATTAATCAGTGAGACTGATGAAGCGAACAACTGCTTCGACAAATAAATCGATCACCAGTTTGATAGAATTACGCAGTAATGGACTCTATCCCTCACTACACTCTGGCAAACACAAATCAGTTTACCTATGGTGGCAAAACTGGGTTATATTTTAGTAGTATAAAACAAATACTACCTACAACCATCCAAAAATATGTTTAAAACCTTTGTGCATGGATGCAAAATTCAGCTTAGGTAGTGAAACTCTATATTTGAGTGTTCACAATGAAGTCACCGAGGTATTGTTCAAAACAATAAACTTAATAGAAGACATAAATAGATATATAAACGGGAAAATATACCATCTTTGAAGCTTCAAGTTGTCGTTGTTAAATACCAAACATGAACCTGATTAAAACAGCCTAAACCGAACCAAGCCATGAAGCTGCCGAAAAAACTGCTCAAAAACCTGACATCTAGGCCTGCCTTCTGTGCTTCAAAAACTTGATCCTTTAGAGATTTATCTGGCTAGTACACCCTGCAAACAGTACAAGCAGAAAAAACACCAAAAGATCATAGAGAAAACATCCTAAACGTTTGGCACAACTCAAAGAAGTGTCCTTCCTAAATGCTTATTATAGTAGTATAGATATAGATATTTAGGACATAAAACATGTAGACATTCATAACACACCATGTAGACATTCTATATATTCATAACAAAAATTATAAGTTGTTTATGTATGTACATAGTTCATCGGATTTAGCCCACCCACCCCACACACACACAATCAAATCAAAAAACAAATTGATTATGAAATCTAACAGCTGCTGTTGTTATTGTTCATAATTTGCTGCTGCTTTTACAATGTGCAACTGTTTTAAACATATGATTATTTCCAACATTTTCTTAAAAACTGACCCAGTTTTCCTTAACCAATTTCAAAGCCACATTCAGAGTTCACACATTCAAACAACACACACGACAACTTAAAACGATAACAGGAAGTTGAATTGTACCTATTTCAAACAACACACATCACATCATTAGACACCATCATATCAGCCTCAAGACCACCTTTTGTTTCCTAGGATAAACATATACAAGTTACACACGACTATTCAGAAAAATGAAACAAATATCAACATGTTATCAATTTATCATAGCACGATACAATATAGATCACCTTGAAGATAATCGAAGTGCCCCTACAAGGGCCTTGAGCTACTCTTCCTTCATAAAGTCTGCATAAAAGCTATAATAACAATTATTATCTACTAAATTCTGAAACCCTAAAATTACAATAACTAAAAAATCAACTACAAATAAAACATACCTGATTTGCAAATTGCCATCATTCACTTCCTGAAACTTCAAACTCTAACATCTACAAAATGCAACGAACCATCAATATAAGTTCTAGATTGAAGACCTGAATAACTACACAATCAAATTTCAGAAACAAAATAAACTCACAAGATAGTTCAACTTGACCCCCCCCCCAACGGCACATTCGGGACTAACAAACACATATTGCGCGCACACAAATGAACAATAACTTTCAATCAAATCTTACCATAAAATAGTGCATCTCTCATCCTTGAGCAACAAGTTAAAAAAGCACTTCAAACACCAGTTTAAGCTCTGTAACAGTATTATTTGTCAAGTACATAACAGCGTTTGGAGGAGAATAATTAGTTTAAGCTCTGCAACAGTATTATTAGTTTGGAGGAGAATAATTAAAGTATGTATTGCAAACCAAAAAACAGCGTTTAAGCAGGCTGTAACTTTTTACTTACTATCACAAAGCATGTTAGGAATTGTTTAGGTGTATACATAACGAACATATGGATTGAAATTAAGTTGAAATTTTAGATTATATAATTAAATTTGTACTATTCTAATATAATCGAATATGGTAGCTTGGTAACACTTCTAATATAACCAATATGTCAAAAAAACCAGCAAAACTGCAAAAAGAAAACCACAAAGAACCAAGAAAATATTAGCGGAACAATCACCTAAATGGAAACAAAATACAATAATTCATAACACTTTCAAATAATCAAATATAATCACTTTCAAATAATCAAATAGAATAAAAGACTGCAAGCAAAGTATGAAGTGTCACTTATGTCAGTATGGCAACATCAGTGAAATTTTTACCTCAAAATAGCCAATTGAAGTTAAATCTTCATTCAAAAAAAACCTGCAAATTGAAGTCAAACCCTCGTTCACAAAATAATATTATGTTCATCTTGTAAAAGCTAGAGAATGTGACATTCAAATCAGCACAATTTTGACCATCGGTGTTTGTATACATGAAGGTTGTTCAAAATGAAACCCTGTAAGCTAGAGACCCTTCATACAAGAACAAATACATGTACAAAAACTTACAAAACCAGAAATAAGTAACTCTTAAAATTACGAAACAAGATAAAGCTCCAACTAATCAATCACCATTTAATGAACTTTACAAATTGTTCTGCTCACTTCTGCCCCCCCCCCCCTTATTCAACAAAACCTGCATTATGATTTTACCTCAAAACGTTTACCTGTGAAGTTCAACATTAGGCTTTTACCTCAAAACCATGAGCATCAATTTTCCTTTCTAAAGTTCACGCACGACGCATAATCCTATTTTGAAGATTATATCATTCGAAATGAACACATATTGCAAATAAAATGTTTAACTTAAAAGGATATAAGAACTTTTCTATAACCTGTTGGCGTCTGGAAATCGTTGATGATTATTAGGGTTTTTGTCCGTTCACCTCTGTCGACGTCTACAGATTGAATAAGAGATTTTGAGATCCATTCACCTTCGCATTCGTTGTTGCATCAGAGCCAAATAGATCGACTCGATCTAGTGATCGAAGTATGGTAAATAGATGAGATGATTGATTGAAGTTGAGAAGCGATGGATGACAACAGATGAAGATTTGAACAGGGAGGCGGTTGAATGAATGTAAACCCTAGAACGTGCAAACTGTTTGCTTTTATAGTGTTAAATGTTTAAGGAAAATGTTCTTTTACCATTTTACCCATCCAATCCTCTTAATAATGTAGTATAGATATATATATATATACTACATTAATACGCAAATTACATGGGCAAAATAGTCATTTAACAAATTCCTTAATTGTCAACACATCCCCTACATAAAACCCTAAATGAAGATGAGCATCACTCAAAATCCAATTTCATCTGCCTCCACACCGTCTCCTACATTTCTTTTTCACAGTCCCCTTCCACAAAATTTACAAACCCTAAATCGTGTGTGATGCCTACCTCTTCTGCCTCAATGTCGCCTTAATCTTCCCTATCTGCCTCGCCGCCTTCATCTTCCTCTTCTGCCTCACAAACCCTAATAGCTTCTCATGATATCCGCCCACTTCTTCTTCCGCCTCTCATGAAGCATCACCAGACTTCAAAATTCAAAATCACCTCTTATGATCTCACTTTACTTCTTTCTTATGCTAACAATAGCGATTTTTTTGTTACCGGTTTACGATTTGATTACCTAAAAAATGGTGAATTCTAAGATCAGATCGAGCAAAGTAAAGGTGGGTTGTTAAGAACAGGAGGTGGTGAAGGGTAACGGGCGGCATTGCACTTCGTTGATTACGGTTCACGCGGCGACATTGTTAATGATCGTTCTAGGGATCTGGCTACCCTTTTTATATCCGGTGAGCTCATAAACAAATTTATTTTAGGGTTCTAAGGTTCTTGATTGATTTTTATGGTTTTCGATTCTTGATTGATTTTTATCCGGTGGATCCCATTCGTTTTCTAAGTGCATTAGTATATGACATTTTGTATATTGTTACTTATATTTTCTTTGTTGGTTCTAATTGTAAATTTGGGTTATTCAGGTCATCCGTTGCTGCATTTGGAAAGGTCTTTGGTATGAGCTTCTACAAGTAATGCACAATGAAGATTCAAGTTAATGGTTTTCTTCTTTCGATGATTTATTTTTACTTTCTTATGGGTGGAAAATGCTACAATTTTAGGTTTTAAGGTCATTTTGTTTTTATGTGTCATTATTTTGAGTTATTGTTGCTATTTTGGATATAGATTATTTCAGTTACAAATGTTCTATGTCATTGTTTTGTTGTTTTGACATGCTAAGGTTAACATGTTTAATTGGTTTGTAATTTTCTACTTTTAAGGAGTTGACATCCTTTTTAATCGCATGCATGTCAATGGTCATAGGAATGTTATATTACATGCTTTATCTGGAGCTGGTAAACTTTTTAATTGCATTGACATCCTTTTTATATTACTGTCTGATTAGATTCTTACGTCTAAGATTTATTTATTGCAGAAAGGACATGATTGTCTACTTAACAAATTGAGGCAAGTTATTGTTATCCCATACTGCATGTATATGAGAGTAACAATAAACCTTTGGTCTTATAACACTTGATTTACATATCTAAGATGTGTTAGGTGATTCATGATCAATATTTAGTGTTACTGTATTTTGGAATAACCGTTATTTAATCATGTAGACGCCGGTGGTCCAGAGGAGTTGAAGAAGTTGCAGCTTTATTTCTATCATAGCAGATTATGCTCTTTCCATGTTTCTTTCGCTTAGCTCTTCAGTTTTCGACTTCAGTAGCATTTTTCCATGGAGCATACAGCCATTTGTGGGTATGGATATTACTGTTTTTTAAATATATTTACTGAACATGTGCACTGTGTGTCTATTCTGTTTTGTGCTTACTCTGTTATGTGTGTTTTAACCCCAAAGTGTGTAGTGTGTACTTTAATTCTTTGGTGTCTACAAATTACAAACTTGCAAATTTAACCAAATCATACTTGAAAGTTTAAACTTTACTTATGGAAAACAATTTTGAGTTTAAACTTTGTGTGTATATTTGTAATTTTAACCCATTAGCTTAAGTTGAATATTTAATCATATTGTTAATCTGAATTTGCTTCATTAAGGGCGGTGGCAAACTAGATCTGAGTAAGCACATTAAATCAGGCTTCGGTTAGTGTGGCGGGGGGGGGGGGGTTAAAAACTGATGAAAATGGTTTAACAAAGAGTCAAATTTGACCATAAAGAGCTCATTACTTGCTGTTTGCTACTATTAAATACTATAGTTGGACCTGTTTAATATATGTTTACTATATTTTGACCCGGTTCAATTTAAATCACTTTCATTTGGACCATAACTAGATTAACTTGAGTTCTATGAGTTAATGACATATCAAGATCTGTGAGTAGCTATTGAAATGGTGTCTTGGAATCATACTGCTATATCTGAATAAAAAACAACTAATGCCTAAGATTGATTGTGGAAGTTATCTTGTGTCTTTTGTATTGTTTGTTTTGATCATATTCTGCCAGAGTTTGCTTTTAATTAGTTAGATGGCTTAAATAAATGTTACGAAAGGTATCATGCTGCATTTAGGACACTTTTGGTTCCATTTGGGTTTGCTATCTTTGTCTTGAGGTCTACCTCTTCAGGTTTACAAATTGTTAGTAATGATTTGGAATTTATTAATATATGGAATTCTATACTGATATGTTGAACATGATGTTTTTATCTGCTTCTATATGACTTGTTTTTCTTTGTTGCAGCACTGAGCATTTTTTTAGGGTGAATCAGTACTAGTCTACAATACGTGCGATGGTTGTGGTTAGTACCAAGTCGAATGATCTTGCCATTTCTTTCATTTACAGTTTCGTTTTATTATTCGTGGATGTGTTCATCTACTTGTGTTTTCTTTAAAACGGGTCAAATTTAAAAGATAATGCTAAAAGGAGAATGACCCAAATCATGATTAATATTTTGACATAAATTCAAAATACGTGTCTTTGCATGATATAATGATTCATGAAGTGTCTCTGTGTTAGGGCTCGTTTCTAGTTAAGATTTACTTTGTACTTTGTTTATACATGTTTGTATAGTTTAGGGTTAATTTTGTATTTTTCCTAAAGTGTTGATGCATAAAGCATGTTGTGAGAGAATGTTAGAGAGAGAGTCTAGATCACAATTTACACGCTAGAGAGAGAATTGGGTGTGTGATTTGTATTCTCCTGCACATTGTACTACAACAGTTTATGCTTTGATCATCAATACAAGAGAATTATTTAGTAATGGATTGTGTTGTTGATTGAATTGTGTGTTTGTGCTTAGATCATTCTGATTTGCAGCAATATCGATCCAATTGAACCTATCAATTGGTATCAGAGCTGTTGGTATTGTGTGTTCTTCGCTATTCATCAAGCAAAAACACATCAATATTGCTCAAATCATGATCTGACTGATCTGTTGCTGTTTTTAGTTGTGATTCATCATCACAATCACTTCTAATTCACAACAATTGTGCAAATTCCACCAGATTATCATCAGATCTGAGGAATTAAGAAGAAATTAAAGTTTACTGTTCGATCAATTTTCTGCTCAAAATCATCAGAAATTGATCATGTTTTGGATTGATTGAGATTGGAGATTGATAATCGGTATAATTCGCTGATTGGTTGTGAATTTTGGACAAATTGGACAAGTTTCATTAAAATTCTGAAAAATCTGTATGAAGAAAATGATGAACAGTATGAACAGGTTGAAGATGAACTAGCCGGGTGATAAATTTGACTTAGACAATATTTTTTGGACTTAGAATTGTGAACAAATAGGTCCTATGCAGCTGTGTGAAGGCAAATTGTCTAGAAGGGTGAAGAATTGCAAGAGAAAAACTGTATACTATTGAGCCGGGTAAGTGTACTGTTTAGCCGTGTGAAGAACTGTTCAGACGGGTAAAGCACTGTTCAGCCGGGTGATCAACATTACAGCCGGATCAACTTGTTACTATTCAGCCGGGTCATTAACTCTTTCAGCCGTGTTAAGCTCAGCCGGGTGAAGTGTTGACAACTGTGAAGCCGGGTGAATATTTATCTTCTTGCCGTGTCAAGTTTTCAGCCGTGTCAAGTTTTACTGTTCAGCCGGGTAACATAATCTGCCTGGTGAAGATTTCAAAGTGTTGAATTGTACAACTGTTTAGCCGTGTCACTGTTTAGACGGGTGAAGAAATTTTTCTCAGCCGGATGAAGAAGGAAAATTACTATTCAGCCGGGTGAAGAACAATTTTCACTATTCAGCCGTGTGACTTGTTTTTCAGTTGTTTCAAACCTTGTCATCTTATCTTGTCATTATTTACTTGCTTTTATTTTTAATATTTTAACTGTTTGTTTTTTCAAAAAAAAAAAATCAACAAAAACACAAAAATATTTTCTTTAAAATTCTTAAAATGGCACCTAATGATGATTCTGATAACCGTGTTCCTAGAGTGGTTAATCGTGCAGATTTCAAGAACTGGACAATCAGATTGAAGCATCATCTATGCTCTATTGACAATGATCTATGGAAGTCAATTGATAAAGGTCCTCGCATTCCTACTCAGACTGCTCCTGATAGTGCAAGTACCTACACCAAAGATTCAATTGAACCTTATCCTGAAGATAATCTATCAGCAGAAGACTTACGAAAGGTCAAGAATGACAGTAAGGCTTATTCTTTGATGTGCAAAGGTCTGCCACTTCAAGTGTTGTCGAGATTGGATGCTTATCAAACTGGCTACACATTGTTCAAAGCATTGAAATCAATCTGTGAAGGAGGAGAACAGTTGGAATGGTTTGAACATAGTGCTGGAGAATCTGTGCACCAGATGATGAATAGATTTGTGCATCTAACTACTGAGATGACAAATGTTGGTGCAAAGACAGATCTTCAAGATCTGAATGATAGATTGTTATATGCTCTTCCATCTTCATGGAAACAAACTGTGACTCTTCTGAAGCATACGGAAAAGTTTCCAATGGACTTAGATTTGTTAATTGCAAAGATTGAAGAAGTTGAGATTGATGAAAGTTCTAGAAATACTGACAGATCAGGTTCACATGCTCAGTATAAGTTTGTTGTGAATCCTGCTAACACAGTGGAGAATGCATTTCTTGCTCAAGATGCTGCTAAGACTGATGATGAGGCTGATTTATTTGTTGGTGCAAGCTTTTATACTGATTCATCATATATTCCAAACTCACCAACATATTCTCAACCTCAATCTCCACCAAGAGTTCAAGTTCAAAGTCAGAATGTGAAATCTCAATCAGAAAATCAAAGTACTACTGTTCAAGCCAAAGTAAAAGATGTCATGAACATCTTATTACAAGTTGATGAGACAAAGAATGCATTTACTGCTTTCATGGCAAGCTTTCAAGCATATCAAGGAAGTCATTTGACTCAGATGGATGTTGTGCTTCAAGATCTGTTTGAAATGGATCCTGATGACGTTGAAGAAATGGACTTAAATTGGCAAATGGTGATGGTTGCATATCGAACTCAGAAACATGCATATGTAAACCGTAGCTTCAAGCCACATGCAAACAAGACAGTTGGTTTTGACAAGTCAAAGGCCAGATGTTTCAACTGTAACCGCTATGGTCATTTTTCAAGGGAATGCAAGGCTCCAAAGAATCAGAACTACAATGATCAAGCTGGTTCAAGTGGACAGAACAATGGTCAATGTCAGAACTCACAACAGTCTTTGAGCTATCAAAACAGGAATCAACGTTTCATGCAAAAGCCATATCAAAGTCTTCCCATGCCAGAACTGAAAGATGATGGCAAGAAGCCAGAAGATCAGAACAAAGCACTGGTGGTCAGTGTGAAAGACGGATTTGACTGGAGTGCTTATGCGGAATAGTTTACATCTGATCTTACATCAAGTTTGGCACTGGTATGTGAAATTAAAGAAGAAGATTGGTCTGAAGAAGGGGATGATCAAGTGACTGATGCTATTAGTGAAGATTCTGAAGAGTATGATTGGAGTGCAAAGTCAGATCCTGTTGAAGAATCTGAACCAGAAGTTGCACTTATGGCTACATCTGACGAGTCTTCATCATCTGTTGAGCAACCAAAGGTTAGTACCGAACTACCCCCTAACTATGTTCCTTTGCCTAATGATGTTAAAGATAGGTTATGTTCTGAACAATGCATTAAACAAGTGGAACATTATCGCACTCATTCTTTTAAAGTTGGTGACAAATTAAGTAAACATGAAAAAATTCATGAACAACTTAAAATTGATCACAAAATTGCTGATGAGAAGATATTGTCACTTAAAGAATCATGGAACAAAACCTTAAAGGAATTGGAACTAGTAACCAAACAACTTGAAGAAATGACAAAGAATTTTGAACAAGAAAAAGTTGCTCATGCTGTCACACAAGTTGAACTAACAAAGGTAAAAAGTTGTAAAACAATGGTGAGACAACTCGTGAGTGAAAGAGGTAACAAAAGCAAACTAGGATTGGGTTTCACTCATGAACCAATGCCTAAATCAATCACAAACACTTTACCTGAAAACTTCAATGAATTTGATCATTCACCTGAAAACGAACAAAGATTCAAAGAAATTCAAAGAGGTAAATCCGAATCTGAAGAATCTGAAGTTTTACTGGAAAGCTTGAAAGAAGATGACACCGTGACAGTTGAAGCTGATGATGAAGCAAGCAACGAATCTGATCCTATTCTGGTACAACTTGTTGAATATCCGGAACCGAATCCTAAGCCAGAAGAAAAGGTGAAGGATGAAGCTGAATTTTCAGGATACAATGATCCAGAATACATCAAGTTGAAGAATGAACAGAAAGCGCTTGTTGCTGATCAACTGATCAAGAAGAAAGCAGTGAAGAAGACTGAAGTGTCAAATGCAAAGTTGCAGAAATCAAAATTGACAAACAATCAATCTGAAACAAAACAGTCAAAAGGTAAAAGTGTCATAACATCGAATGACAAAACCAAAGCTCAAATTGTTAAAACTGACAATGTTAAACCTGTGAAAAAGAAAGTGTCAAAAGGTAAAACAATCAAGTTTGTCTCTGCAGGAACATTCGATATGAACGGATCTTATGGTAACCAAATCAATTCTTCAATCAAATCTAACTCTGGTCTGAAAACAGGTTCAGGTCCTAAGACTTCCGCTGTCAATAACAAAAGATTTGAATCAAAGAAGGTCACTAAGCAAGATGTTTCAAAATCGAACCAAGTTCCCAAACATTCAAAACTTGATAACAAGCAATCAAAGTCACAATCAAAATCTCCACAAAAGAATCAAGTTAACTTAAAACCGAACAAAACTGATAATGAATCACGAGTGGGTTCAACATCAAAAGTTAACAATCGGCTCTTTAGGATTAGCAAGAAACATTGTGAGATTTGTGATAGTTATAATCATGTTACTGCTGAATGTTTCTTTAACAAGTACTGTGATTACTGTGACAAAAGAAATCATTCTTCAGAGGAATGTTTTTATAACAAATTTTGTGATATTTGTGAAAGGAGAAATCATGATACTGCAGATTGTTTCTTTCAAAAAAATTCATCAAGAGAAATGACTCCTGTTCCGAATTTTCAAAGAAATCAATCTTTTGGTTTTCAAAAATTTAACCAAAGTCATTCTCCTGATTTGAGAACTTTCAAATGAAACAATTCTGGTTTTAATGAGTTTTCATCCAGAAATGTGCAGGTTAACAGTTTTAAGCCGAGAGCTTTGATGGTGAGAAATCAGAAATTTGAAAATAACCTTGATCCTAAGTTAGAGGAGAGGTACATTGCTTTAAGAAGAAAGCAAACAACTCAAGCCGTTGGGCAAAACAGTTTTCAACCAAATCTCTCAAGAGAAACAAATTTTCAAAATCTACATTATCAGCAAGTTACTGTTACAGATAGATTCGGAAAACCCAAGACCATGTGGGCCTGGGTTGACCAAACTAACTAGGTAAATGTTGAAACGCAGGTACGCACTCGAAGACCTATCAACTCATGGTTTGTTGATAGTGGGTGTAGCCGGCATATGACAGGCAATCATGCCTTGCTTCAAGATTTTAAGCTAAAGAATGGTACACATGTTGCATTTGGAGGAGATGCTGGTGGAAAAATTACTGGAGAAGGAACCGTGTCAAATGGGGTCATTAGCTTTGATAAAGTCAACTACTGTGCACAGTTGAACTTTAATTTGCTAAGTGTAACTCAAATTTGTGACAAATCATATTCAACATTGTTTGATGATTCTTTTTGTTACATACTCAAACCAGGTTTCAAGATTGACAATGAGTGGGTAGTGGTTAAAGCTCCAAGAGATCGTGATGTATACAAACTTGATATGTCACAGATAGATGCTGAAACCGAAACCACATGTCTCATTGCACATGCTTCAAATGATGAGAGTCAGCTTTGGCATAGACGGCTGGGCCATTCAAACTTCAGAAACATGAATCGTTTAGTGACTGGAAATCATGTTGTGGGAATACCGTCAAAGAAATTCTCAACAACTGATCTCTGTCCAGCATGTTTGAAAGGAAAACAGCACCGAATGTCTTTTAAGTCCAAGCCAGAACACTCCATTTCAAAACCCTTACAGATGCTACACATGGATCTTTTCGGACCAACAAATGTTTAAAGCATCGGAAAGAAGTCTTATTGTTTTGTCATCATTGATGATTTCACCAGATTTTCTTGGGTTTATTTCTTGCATGTTTTGAGTTGTTAAAAGAATTCATTATCAAAGTTGAAAATCAATTGGATAGTAAAGTAAAAATCTTGAGAAGTGATAATGGAACCGAGTTTAAAAACTCTAATGTCGATTTGTTTTGTGCAGAAAAAGGAATTGCGCGTCAATTTAGTGCCCCAAGAACACCTCAACAGAACGGTGTGGCGGAACCGAAAAATCGAACACTAATTGAAGCAGCAAGATCCATGCTTGCAGATGCCAAAATCCCTATCACATTCTGGGATGAAGCTATTGCTACTGCTTGCTTTGTACAGAACAGGACATTATTGGTTCAGGTAAAAATAAAACGTCTTATGAGTTATTGTTTGGAAGAAAACCGAATATTTCATACTTGAAAGCATTTGGTTGTCCTGTATCGATTCTAAATTTAAGTGATCATCTCGGTAAATTTGAGTCAAAATCTGACGATGGATTTTTTCTTGGTTACTCTTCTGTTTCAAAAGTTTATCGAGTTTTTAATAGCAAAACAAACACTGTTATTGAAACTATTAACGTAAAGTTTTTAGAAAATTAATTTCCGTCAGTGGCTCATGGTCCCGAATGGTTGTTTGATTTAGATTCGTTATCAAAATCTTTCAATTCTAACTTGTTTGATTTTTCAGGAAAATCGAGTAAAGAATCAGGAGACTTAGGATGTTTCAGTGATGATTCTGATAATGAAGATGATAGCAATCTCAATTCTGAGTATCCGTTCATGTCATTTCATAATCCTGATCATGGTGTATCCAGTCAAGTTCCGGGTCCATCTGGTTCTCAAGAAGATCAAGAATCAAACAACTATGGTGATGAAGTGAATCCGCAAAATTCTCCTAATGATGATGGATCTGCTCAAAATCAACCTTCATCAGATGCGAATGTTGAAGTTGTTCCAAAATCATTTGACTACTTCATTAATTCACCAGAACAAGTTCCTAATTTCACTCCGCATGCTTCTACAATTCTACAAGATCTACCGAATCTGAATCAGTCTAATCTGGAGAGTCAAGTACAATGTGACGCTATACCAACTCACCGAGTTCATAGGAATCATCCTCTCTCTCAGATTATAGGGCCTTTGAATCAGCGAACTATGAGAAGTCAGACTGAACATGCAAATGTTTGTCTTTATTCATGTTTTCTTTCTCAAGTGGTGCCGAAGAACATTTCAGAAGCGTTACAAGATAACAGTTGGATTGAAGCCATGCAAGAGGAGTTACTTTAATTTTGCAAACAAGAGGTCTGGAAATTAGTGGACTTACCTGAAGGGGAAAATGCGATTGGTACAAGATGGTTGTACAAGAACAAGCCAGACGAACGTGGCATTGTGTTCAGAAATAAAGCCAGACTTATTGCACAAGGTTACACTCAAGAAGAAGGTATTGACTATGAAGAAGTGTTTGCTCCGATCGCTCGACTAGAAGCTATTCGCGTTTTTCTAGCTTATGCCTCTTTCATGAAGTTCAAAGTGTTTCAAATGGATGTAAAAGGCGCAATTCTGTATGGACCAATTACTGATGATGTGTACGTCAGACAACCTCCAGGTTTTGAGGATCCTGAGTATCCACATCGTGTATACAAAATTGAGCAAAGCTTTATATGGTCTACATCAAGCCCCAAGGATTTGGTACGAGACGTTATCTAAACATTTGCTGGAACATGGTTTTACAAGAGGTCAGATTGATCCAACTTTATTTATGAAGCGGGAAAATGAAGATCTTTTATGTGTTTAAGTGTATGTGGATGATATCATCTTTGGATCAACAAGTCCGTCCATGTGCAAAGAGTTTGAGGAGATTATGAAATCAAGATTTCAGATGAGTTCGATGGGGGAGATTATTTTCTTTCTCGGATTGCAAGTAAAACAGTCAGCCAAAGGAATTTTTATCAACCAATCAAAGTTTGTTGAGAAGTTGCTGAAAAAATTCAAGATGCAAGACTGTCATACTATTCGAACGCCATCTGATGTGAATTGCAAGATACAGCCGGATCCAAAAGGCAAATCCGTTGATCAAACACTGTACAGATCAATGATCGGTTCACTGATGTATCTTACTGCATCAAGACCAGACATCATGTATGCTGTATGTGTGTGTGCAAGATATCAGTCTGATCCAAAAGAGTCGCACCTGGTTGCTGTTAAACGTATTTTCAGATACCTCAAAGGGAAACCGAATCTCGGGTTATGGTATCCTTATGAAGGCAATTTTGAATTATATAGTTATTCTGATAGTGACTTTGGTGGGTGTGCTCTTGACAGGAAATCGACTACGGGTGGATGTCAATTTCTGGGTCCTAGACTTGTTTCTTGGCAATGCAAAAAGCAGACCAACGTTTCTGTATCCACAGCTGAAGCAGAGTATATCGCTGCATCTGCAGGATGTTCTCAAGTTTTTTGGTTACAAAACCAATTGCTTGACTACGGGTTTAACTTTGTCAAAACTCCTATTTACATAGACAATACTGCTGCTATGTTCATTACTGCTAATCATGTTCAACACTCAAAAACCAAACATATCGAAATTCGATATCATTTTCTCAGAGACAACTCTGAAAAAGGGTTAATAATTTTTATTAAGGTTCATACTGACAAACAACTGGCAGATCTTTTCACAAAATCTTTCTTGTCAGGACTGTTTGAATTCTTAATTCAATCCATAGGGTTAATCAACCATGATTGATTCTATTTTTATAAAACTCAATACAAAAATATAAAATCTTAAAGCCAAAAATAAAATAAGTCGATGTCAAATATTGATTCCTTTGCCTTTTAGTTTATTGTCTTTGCATTGTGAGTGTGCATGAAAAAGAAAAGCAAACAAAAAGAATATAAAAAGCAAAAAGAAAAGAAAACATCGTGTCATAAGAATCTATATTGCAAAAAGTGAGAAATGATAGTTACACTAGACATTATTTGTTTCATCATTTTATATAATAAAGACTGATGAATGTTAGTTGATGTGCGAGACAGCTCAGGCAATTAGACTGAAAAAGTAAGTTCATTGTTGACAAATCTAAACTTAATGATCTTTTTGTTAAGTTCCTTTGTTATACATGTCTAAATATATATCTTTGGATGCATTGCTTGTGATGATAGTTGTACATGATCGGGTAACGATGCAGTCTATTCAGTGTGATGAACCGCATCGTGAGCTTCTTTGTTGTGGTACCCACAGACCTGAAGTCTCACACGAAGTCTCTTTTGAGCTTCAAGGTGCAGCAAAAGAGTCCAAAATGGAACAAAAAGAGTCCCAAATGTGGACCATCACCAAACAAAAAATTCCAAAAAGGAATTCAGAAGATTCCCAAGGGGAACGATAGGAAATTTAAATTCCAAAATGGAATTCAAAAGAAGTCCCAAAGTGGACCAAATCCGAATAGAACCCTGATTCCACATTGTTTATGACTGTAAGTGACCAGGTCTGTGTGCAATATGCATTCAGGTAGTGGTTGATGAGGAAATATGTTGACATATGTATTCATGAGGGTCACATAAGTCATTTTAATCGAACCTTAATCTCATCATGATACTGAAAAAGTAAGTGTGTCAATTCGAGCTAATTGGTATGTTATCATATCATCACTCAATCAAACATAAGTCAAATGTCTATTCAAAACTTGCAAAACATGTTCAGATAATGTGTGGTATGATCTCACTGCGATATTTTGATTCATTGCATTGCATATGTCTTTATTTTAATGTGTGTGCTTTGTGTGTGCAGGCATATGGATTCTTTATTGACACATCGACATCCTTGTTAAACTTAAAAATTTTCAAGAAATTTCAAGTTTAGGGGGAGAATAAGTGAAGAAGAAAAATTATTTACAAAAAGCCAAAAATATTTTGAAATAAGTGTGTTGAATGAATGGATCATGTGGTTAATGAAAACAAATGTATTGGATGTGTTAAAAACAAACCTAAGGTCTTGTGATTTGTTTTTAGAAAATTGCTTCGAGATATAGAAATATTGGTTGTGGAAAAACATTTTGTGAAGAAAAATCAAAGAAAAATAAGAATTAAATTTGTTGCCCTAATTTCTATTTTTGAATATTTAATGTGACAAACCCTAATAAGGATGTCTTGTCTAATTAATATGTCGAGAATGTTTGTAGGTGCAATAAATGCAGTTGAAAAAGTCAACAGAGAGAAAAGTGAAAAATCGCCTAAGTGTTGTGCCAGGTGAAGATATCAGACTTCACTATTTAGCCGGTTAATGAAGTGATGTTGATATCAGCCGGGTGATTGACTGAAAAAAGGTAGCCGGGTGAAAGAAGAAATGAAGCCGGGTGACAAAGTTGTATGTTACTATACAGCCGGGTGATGAAGTGTTGACACTTTACAGCCGGGTAATAGAATGAAGATTCTATATAGCCGTGTAAGTGAAGAACACTGTGCAGCCGGGTAAGTATGACAACTGTACAGCCGGGTGATGAAGAAATACTGTCACTATACAGCCGGGTGATGAAAGACAGTATCACTATGCAGCCGGGTAATGAACTTGAAGTTACGGTGCAAGCCGGGTGATGATGAGGAATCTACTATTCAGCCGGGTGATGGGTAAAACCAAAAACGAAGGTGTAGTTGTTCCTAACTCTGACCCGTCTCTACAGTACTTGACCCGTCTCTATAGTGATTGACTCGTCTAAGTGTTTTATATGATTGAATGTTGACCCGTCCAAGGTTGTGACTCGTCCCAAGACTGTGACCCGTCCCAACAGTGCTTGACGCGGCTCAACAGTACATGGCCCGTCCAGGCTTATTGGGCTGAAATTGTTTACCCGCCCCAAATGTTGACCCGTCCCAAAACTTTGACCTAATTTTTGAGCCGGCTGAACAACATATATATACCCGCCTTTTCGCAAACATATATATACCCGCCTTTTTCACAAACATATTCAAGCAAATCCACTGTACCTCAACCGTCCATATCATATTCAATCGTTGATTCTATAACAAGTTTTAGTGATTGAATAAATCTACATGTTTCGACAATGTTGAACCTGCTGATTGATCGTAAAAACGAAATGTTGTGATGACCAGTGATTGGACTTTGAATCGACACTTTGATTATAGGTGTTAAAACTTAAATCAAGTGTTGTAATAGGTGTAATAACTGTCGATCACCAATTTTCTGCCATTAATTTGCATCAATTCACTTAAAATCAACTGAATCAAAGGAAATTTTCATATCACTGTCAAACCGCCATTGATGAACATTTGAAATGTTCATGTCTTTGATAATAAATGATGAATCATCTGTTGTTGTGTGACAAATCGATGCTAAAACTGAACTAAAACATGTTATACAACTTCATTATGCAAAATCACAGATTTATGCTTAAGTGTTTAAACTGTTAAGTGTATAATTTACATGATCATTGATTCACAAAAGTTTTTGATAAGCAAAATGATGATTATCAGTTTGTTAGACTAACTTAGGTGATAAATTATTGTGTGATTTGTTACACTGTCACTTTATGTTTAAATTCTTATACAAATGCTGTTATTTATGAATGAAAAATCTAACACATGTGTCTTGTTTTGTCAAAACAGATGAATGATCTTAAATTTTAGCCCAAGCACAATCTTGTTGCTTGTTTGGATGAATCTATATGAGAAGCTGAAGGGTATAGAGACATGATCAGATTTCTTAGAAGAACAAAGTATGTCTATGCAATGTGTGCCAAGCCAATTGTGTATGCAAGACTTATTAAAAGCTTCTAGAGGACTGCTGAGGTGTTGACTGATGAAGCTGGTGTTACTATGGTTAGAGGAAATATTACCAGACAGTTACAGTTAACTGTGTCTGAAGAGTCCATCCAGACTGCTTTGAGGATTGATGATGAAGAGATAGGTGCTCCAGATGAGCTAAAAACTGCTGAGTGTCAGGCTTGCTTCATTAATATGGGTCATCCTCCCATATTTCCTAAGCAGCAGTTTGTTAGAGCTAGATTGGGAAAGAAGTGGAAACTGTTATGCTATGTCATCCAGCAGTGTATGTCTAGGAGAAGTGCTGGATTTGACAACTTTCCTTCAAATATTGCATCTCCCATAGTTGCAATTGCTGAGAACATGCCATTCAATATGTCAAAATGGATCATGAAGGGGTTTGTTTTTAATCTAGTTAAAGGGAAGAGGTTCAAGTTCTTGATGTACCCACGTTTCTTGCAACTGATGATTAATGCTGCTCATCCTGTTATTTGAGAAGAAGGTTTTGAAAGAGGAATATTATACACCGAAGATATGAATGCTCTATCTTACAGAAAGATGCGTATTGGAGGTGTTGAAGGTGTTGAGATGTTTGCCTATATGAGAGATATAGCAAACAATGATGAGGATATCGAAGTAGTTTATCATCATATATCACAAGGTGAAATTGTAGATCCGTTGGACCTTGTTGATGAGATTCCTGATAATCTGTTAAATGATGATGAGTACCTTGCTAGTTATCCAGAAGATGAAGAAAATGATGAGTCTGATAGTGAAGATGATGATAGTGATGGTAATGATGATGTTATTGAAGAAGAAAGTGCTGAATCAGTTTCTGAGGAGGCAGAACAAGAAGATGTAGAAATGAATGTTGAGGTTGCTGAACCAATTATGACTGAAACTGTTGAAGTTGATGAACCTGTTGAGGGTGTAAAAGATGTTGAAGATGTTATTGTTGAAGCTCCTAAGGATATCACAGTTCACTATTTTAGATCACGACGATCTAAGACTGTGATTGATCCTATGATTGTTGAGAAGCAGCATATTTTTGAAGATGTAAGTGTGCCTGAACCAGTGGATGTTGTTCAGATTGCACAGGAAGTAATTGCCGAAGTGGAGACTGTTGCACAGGCAGTTGATGATACTGATGCTGGTGTTATTGTCCCTGATCCAGTAGATATTTCTACAACATCATCGTCTGCAACTCCACTATTTGAACAAACTATGGTATCTTCGCCAAAAGTTGTGTCAAGTGATGTTTTAAATGAAAAGGATAATGAGATAGCACGGCTAAATAAGGTGATAGAAGATTTGATGAAGGAGAATGAATTGTTAAAAGCTTCGAATGAGAGAAAGAAGGTTAGACTGAACGAGTTCAGAGAAACCAATGTAAAGAATATGAAGGTGTTTGAAGAACTTGATTCAGAGTATGAGAAACTCAAAGAGGATTACAAAGAGCTGTATGCTGAATGTAATACTCTGAATGCGGAAAAGGAGATGTTAGAAAAGTGGTTGGAGGAAGCTAAACCAAAGAAGTCAGAATCTACATCAGATAAAGATTTTCAGATGAAGTGATGGAAGTTGCCGGGCCTTCGCAAGAGATAAAAGTATATTACACTAGAGCTCGAGGAACTAAAAATGTGGGTGAAAAGGTGGAAGTACCAATTCAAATTTCCGATGAAGCTGCTGATATTGTCAATCTTGACAAAGCCGAGGGAAAACGTAAACTGGATGTTGTACCAGAGATTGTGAAAGAAGATGTGATTGCCAAGAAAGCCAGAACTGAAGAAACAGTTCATATTGAGCCGATTCAATCTGAGTCTATACAGGTAACTGAAGTGTCCGAGGTTATTAAAGAGGATGAGACTGTGAAGGAGAAAACTATAGATGAAACAGTTCAGTTTGAGCCGATTCAAACTGATGCTGCACATACAATTGAGGCACTTGATGACTTGGATGATATTGATTTTACAGATTCTGAACCGGAAGCTAATGCTGTTGATGATATACCTACTGATCTTGATGAAAGGTTTGCGTATTTGGAGAAGATGAAATACAATCCTGTTTATTTGAATGGACTCACTGTTAGTCAAATAAACGAGGAATATGAGAAATGTATGAATGCGCAAGACAAGGTAGAAGGTGATGAAAAAGAGTTTGTGGTTGAGATGGGTGAATGGACACCGCTTCAAGAAAGTTTGAACATTGATGATCTTCCTCCAGAAGAACTGTATCATCAAAATCCAGAAGAAATGTCTACTACAAACATGCGTGAATGGCTTAGTTCGAGAAACTATCCATACAAGACTTTGAAGAGGCTGAAACGAGAATCTTTGAAGAAAATTGTGGTGAGTTTTCAGAAAACTGAGAAGATGCATAACCGGATGTTTTTCTTGGATTACAATAATCCACAGTATTATGAGCTGACCAAACGATACAGAGTGCTTGAACCTAAAGAGATACCTGTGATGGCATTGCCAATAGATGCGCACAAGAAAAGAAAGGAGCTTATTGATATGTTTCCAAGTGAGATGAAGTCTTATAACATTCCGTTGGAAGTACGAGAGTCATGGCACAAGTCTGCCACAGCAGGTGATATTGTTAGATCACTGCTGAGTAAGGGTCAGTCTGTAGCTGAATTACTTGACTCAATGATCGTGCCGGAAAAATCCAAAGATGTGAAGATCATTGCTTGGAAATATGATGAGATTATTGATGCGTTTCTGATCAAGAGAGTGAATGGGTTATGCGATGTGTATCATTACTATTCGAGTATTTTCAAGTTGCTAGTGCAAGATCTGAAAGAATTGCATAAGCTGAGATTGATAAATCATTCACGAGCAGAGCGTGGTGATAAATGTGTTATGTTATTGGATGCTGGGATTAGCCGCATGCCAAAATATCTGGAGTTTCGAGGGTAGCAAGAAGATAAAGCATATTTGGCATCAAAGAAGAAGAAACAGAGAAGTTGATACTCTGTGACATGTACTTGGAAGAGTTTTCAGATGAGTATTTTTGATAAGGTGACAGATCCGGGGTTGAAGGTGATTGATGGTTCACAAGCAACAAAGTCCATTCTAAAGGTTTTCTATAATCAAGAGACTTATGAGCTGAAGTTGGTTCGAAATTTGGATAATTGGGATCAAGACATGATCACATTGTTTAGCACGTTTTAACTGAAGCTGTTACACCCATCCTACATTGATTATCTTCGCAACCACAAGATGAAGAAGCTGAAAGATCCTGTTGCTGAAGAAGATAGAAGATTATTCGTGATTATGATAGAGGTGATTGGAGCTGCTACTGAGAAAATTCGATTAAGGAAGGCATTGCTTAATGCTAACCTTGTGAAGATTGACATGCCCAAAATCGAATATATGAGGGTGACTTCAAAGGGTACCTTAGAAGTGAAGGTCAAAGGAATGAAGAAACCTCATGAGTTTTATGCTAACATCGATTTTGC
This sequence comes from Tagetes erecta, assembly GCA_030867185.1. Classification (NCBI taxonomy): domain Eukaryota; kingdom Viridiplantae; phylum Streptophyta; class Magnoliopsida; order Asterales; family Asteraceae; genus Tagetes; species Tagetes erecta. Next base: position 28,580,795 of record CM061492.1, on the reverse strand, counting down.
AGGTATTTCTCTGGACACACTGAAACGCATGAACGACTGTGACATTGCTACTAATGAATCAAAGCCGAGACAAGCAAAGATCGCTGAAAAGTTCAAGTCATGTATTGAAGAAGCCTTGAAAGAACAAGAAGAATATAAAGGAAAGCCGTTGCTGGATGTTAAAGATGAAGATGAAGATTTCTGAGAGATTGAAGCTGAAAAGCAAGAGTTGAAAACTGAAGAAGATTTTTGAAAGTCCAAAGTTAAATCTTAGGGGGAGTACTGTTAGGGCTCGTTTCTAGTTAAGATTTACTTTGTACTTTGTTTATACATGTTTGTATAGTTTAGGGTTAATTTTGTATTTTCCCTAAAGTGTTGATGCATAAAGCATGTTGTGAGAGAATGTTAGAGAGAGAGTCTAGATCACAATTTACACGCTAGAGAGAGAATTGTGTGTGATTTGTATTCTCCTGCACATTGTACTACAACAGTTTACGCTTTGATCATCAATACAAGAGAATTATTTAGTAATGGATTGTGTTGTTGATTGAATTGTGTGTTTGTGCTTAGATCATTCTGATTTGTAACAATATCGATCCAATTGAACCTATCACTCTGGTTACTTTTAGTTTTATGTTTTTAATGGCTTATGAAAAAATATGGACATTATGCAAATAAACCTGAATGTGTTACAAATATGTCATTTGGAAAACGATAGCCATATTATTTTAGGGATTGGGTCTCTGATTAGCAATAAGATCAACACATATTATTGATATTATGAAAGCTGGTTTATGTATATTTTTATGCACAACACACTCTACAATGCAGGTCTTGAGAGGGATTATATCTAGAAATATACCAACATTACCACCTTTTTGGAACACAATTTAAATGTTATCTCAACTACGACTTTCACCTGAAACTTAACAAGGTACTGTTTCTCTCTAAAGGCTGAACCAGTTCAATTAAAATAGAAAACATAACATTAACATAAGAATATAGAATCTACAAAACATTTTAAAAATAACATTTAACATACATATGATTAGATTTTTAGTGTATTTAGAACTTCAATTGTTTGATATTTCAATAGAACTATTAAAATGTGTACACGCTTACCACCAACTACTCAACCTCATGGTCCTCGTCTATTTATATCTGGGTTTAGTTCCTTTTACAACACAATCTTGTCTATTTGTGAACACTGGTTTGTTGTATGCAGTTATTGTTTGAGTTATGTAGCTTTATTAACTCAATCAACACCCTCTAACTATCTAAGGTCAGCATGAATTTAGATTATATTAATGTGGTCGTGTTAAACCCTATGAATACAAAAGCACAAGGTTGCTATTAACTGTTAATGTGTGAAGCCTATTAAGAAACTTATTTTCTCTTTAATACTTTCGTTTGGAACATTAAGACATGCATTAGGTTGTTATTTGACACTATTTTAATTGATCTGATTTGTGATTATGTTTTAGATAACAGAAAGCTTCCATGCCCCCAAAAATTGCAGTTATCAGGTTAGAATTGTGCAGTTTTGAAGGATTTGATACAATATGTTGTTGAAATAGTGCACAACTTTGGGCAACTTTTAATGGGATACGTTGTTGTCCACACATCAACGTGTAAGGTTAAATTGGTGCCGTTTTTAAGCTATGTTGTTTAAACAATCCAGTTTTGAGCTTAAATAGTCTAGTTTTATGCCATATATTGTCTTGTTGTTAATTATTGGGTTTTTTTAATCTATCAAAGTATTTTGGGTAGTGTATTTGACATTTTTTGAAAGATTTTGTATTGTTTATTCATTGCCAAATAAACCTTTGATTTGTGAGAATATATTGCATGGATAAGCCTCGATTTTTCATTTTAGTTCATTCATTTATCTTTACAACTCACATATGCTTGTTTATCTACTATAGCTATCTTCCACTCTTTCTTGTTTTATGTAATAAGGCATGTGGTGACAATGATATCGATTTTATAGGACTTTGTTAAAGCGTGGCAGGATTGTTTTTCTACTCAATGAGATTGATCTTGCAGTTACGATCATGTGATGTTCCAGTTGAGGCACCTGCACTTGCTATTTGTGAGCCAATGGACATCATGACTGCCTTGTGGGTAGGGTTTCCTAATATTTGTTTTCACATGCTAGCTTTCTAATCTCACACCCAAAACCCAAATAATCTTTTTTTAACCTTTAGAACAACTCAACATATTCATTTGAAAGTTAGGTGAAACATTTTGAGATGAGGTTGGGAGCCCTTGATGATACGCACTTGCTTTTGACTGTTATGCAGTTCAACTTATTTCTGTATTAGAATAAATCTATTGTTCATTGTTTATAAAAAATCAAGTTCTGATAAAAATAGAACTAATAATACATAAATATATCAATACACTTTTATATTATTTATATACTACCAAATAAACACCGTAATATTGTTCATTGTTCAAGAGAAGAATTTTAAATTAACCCAAAAATCGAGTTCTGAAGTGGTTAATCAGATAATGGCATTTCCAAAGCTCAGAAATATTGTGTGCATGATTTTGTTCCAACTGCAATCAGACACAGACATATTAATGTGTTTAGTCGAGTTAAAAGATAATAAAATTATTGTATGTGTTTTTCCTCAGGCTAGCAAGAAAATGAACAAGCATTTGAAGCTGATGCAGGCATTACATGACCAGGTTTTGTTTCATTACAACTATCATGTTCTATGCTTAACTAGGTTTTAGTTAGAGGTGGCAATTTTGACCTATTTACTTATGAGTGGGTCAGTTTGGGTTGCATTTTATCAGCTCCAAGTAGAAAGAAATTGTCAACACAAACCTCATGTATTTAAAATGAGTGTTTCTTAACCTTCAACATATTGTTTTATTAAAAAAATGTGTTGTGACTATGTTGTAAGTGTTTAGTAGTGTAGTTATACATGATAAAATGTTTAAAATAACATGTAGAACTGGTTCCTTTTAGAGAAAAATATGGTTTTTGGAAGAATATTCATGCTCAAAATGAGGTTTAATTAACCTATCATGTGACTTGAAGTATCTTCCTACACTCATATTCATAATGATTTTAAAAAGGTTATCCATACACTTTTATATGGACGCTCTTTTTTGTATTTTTTTTAATTTTCCTGAATGTCTGTTGTGAGTTGCAAAACACTTTTATATTGTTATATAGCGTTTCAACTATAATCTTTTACACGGTTCAATACACTCCTCAACACGTTGATACTTTTAGTAATTCTTTACTAATCGGTATGCGTTTTTTTATTTCAATACCTGACATTCATAGTGGGTTCTAAAGGATAGTAAGTATACAATTATCTTTGTTATATGTAGATCAACAACAAATATTTGTTAGATTTGTAGCTATATGTATGAATGATTTAAGGTTTTAGTAAAAAAAACGAATAATCACATGTGAATACTAATGTACAACTTTCCTGTGTTGTTGATGTCTTACTAGAAGTAACAAAAATCAGTCTATTTTCCGGTTTCATTATTTTAAACAGAACTCTCAACATTTTTACTGCATCACCAAGACACCATTTAGTGGGTGTGAGAGTTGTCATTTATGCTCCTTTCCCCTTGCTTTATTACACCGATAACTGCAGATGAAGCGAAAGACATCGATTATCTATTTAGACGAACGAAGAATAAGATAAACAACAAAATAATAATAATACAAGCAAACTTGTGAATTGTAGGACTTGAAGCATATGTGTTAATGAAATATGCTTTTAATAAAACAAAACGAACCATCATAGTTAATACTAATATTAAAGTTGCTAGCCGCAGCTGACCTTTGAAAGTAACAAATCAACTGAATGTGAAAACAAACCAATAAAAATAAATTAACACGATAATAGTAGTAGAAATAAATGGATTTTGTAAAATATTATACGAGTAACAGAAACAAACAAACAAATATCATGTTGTAAAGTGTCTTGGCAGCAGCATCGCGCGGGTATAGTACTAGTATATATATATGCATGATGTCTATCTACAAAATTTATCACTTTTCTATCAATATAAAGTCCTATTTTTAATTCATCAAGTGAATATTATTGTTTTCTTTCATCATGGTTAAGTCGATACACAGTCATGAACAAATACATGAATCTTGTGCCAACAGTTGTTAACCTCTACAGAAGGTACCCACCTTTTTTTTCCATCAATCAAAGTTTATCGGTTCCGTTGACTTATAATATGTCTTGATCCGTGCTTTTTCAAAAAAACCCCACTCACATTTTGCTTTACATAAGTTTCACTCAACGTGTCCTTTGAAATTACTAATTTTGCCTGAATTAATCAAGACTTTTTAATTTGCATTGTTTAGTTTTTTTAATTTTCCAAAAAATGTATGCTTTCATCTTGCTTTAAGTTTCACTTGACAAACACTTTGAAGTGGTCAGTTTTGACCTTAACTCCCTTTTATCCATTAAGCAACTTAGCATAAAAACTTGAAGAAGCCTTTAAGTTATTTCTTTTACACTAAATGCGTTTCACAAGTGCATTTCGTAAGAGTGTTTAAAAATTCGTCTAGTTTCCTCGAATCCTATGAACCACACCATAATCTTAGTGTTTAAAAATTCATGGTATTTAGGTTGTTTTGCTATTTTGTTAAAGTTTTAGATGCGAACACTTGAGAGAGATAAAAAGGAAAAAAACTTCTAGACAGTAGTTGAGATTAGTGAAGATGTTTATCTAAATGCATTTCACAAGTGCATTTGTTATTAAACGATAACTAATTTGTTATTAGCAAGTTAGTTATATGTACATTTTTTAGATAGATTTGTTTGACACACGTTAAAGATGAAATGTTTTTGTGTCTTTCATTTTGTGTAGTTATTTTTTTAATTTTAAATTAACAAATATTTTTGTCGTTTAGAGTGCAAAGAAAAATAGCATCATCCTTAGAACAAAAATGAGTAACGTTCATCGCCTACATCCACAACTATGATGATGCTAATTAACCTAAAAAGTTTCGAAAAACGAACTTATACACTTTAGTAAAAAGGGTTACGTGGATAACAAAACACTCATAAACAAATATTACTAATGATGTCATCCCCACTCGATCTCAGGACTAATCTCATTGCATTGCTATTGTCTTTGAAAGTTTAGCTATCCTCATCTTGTCATGCTTAGTTATAATGCATTGCTCCCTATTCTGATATTGCTTTCTTACCACATAGAACTGACATTTGTCCCCTCCTTCCTTCACTCACTTAAAGTTCATTCCTTGCTCTTGTCTTGTTTTAGGCTTAGACAAAAGAGCTCATTCATAGGTTCTATCTTTCTAGAATTTTATGTCTGTCTTCCTTAACCACTTATCAATATCCTTTTATAGGGAAATAACAAGTTATAATTAAACTAACTTAGAAAACCATTAATTTATTTATTGCATAATATGATTTATTTTATATAATTTTCTTTGACAGAAAATATCTTAATCTATCATAATGAATTTTTTCATTATCCAAATATCAAGTCATTATCAAGATCATATATCTCCCTAAGAAACATAAGAAATCAGATGAAGTATAATGAATTAAAAATCTCTAACATAACCTAAGATTGCATGAATTAGAATCTCCATTATTTTAAGAAAATAAAATAAACAAAACAAACTAACTCCATTAAACTTGGCATGTTCTGCGTATTGTTTATTTAGATGATGTTTTATTTAGTTATTTAGATTATGTTTTATATTGTGCTTCGTATCTAAGAGCAAAGAGCAATTCATGCTGACATATTGTAAAACAACAACCTAGCTATTAGCGATTCAATGTGAATATTTATATAGAGAAAAAAAAGACAGGGGAGACTCATCTTATTAAGTATATCTTAACACTTACAAGCGCCATAAATGATGTTAAGTGGTTAATACATTGAAGACACATTATTAAGTATATCATATTTGTCAAATGTAGCTGATAAGGTCCATAAAATTGAATACTACATTACGTTCGCAAAGGAACTTATGTTGATGACTGCAGTGTTGCAAGAGTTACAAATTAAGTTAACTATTAAATGTTTTTTTTAATTTATGTTATTTAATCAGCACAAATTAAGAAAATCTAAACTAGAATCAAAATTAGAAAATCTAAACTACAAATCATGCCTATGGTTAGAGGCAGAATAATATAGTAGTAAGGAAACAAGGAATCACATATAAGGTAGCACATATAGCAACACGTATAAGCCCAATCTAATATAGCTAATGTGCAGTGTGAGTGTAGCTAATGCAATGCCTAGTTATAGTCTAGATGCAAATGCTAGTTCTCTATAACTTATGGCTCTGATACCAATCTGTCACACCCTCAATTTTCCACAAACGGGGTATCCGTTAGGCGTGTGACATATCGGGATCTCAAGCCATTAGTTATACTTAACACCGATTCAACGTTTAACGAAATTTTTAATTTAATGATTAAAACAAAATTTAGGAGTTTAAATGTTAAAACCAACTTTTAGCGGAAGCATAAACAAATCCGGTACGCAAAATCCCGCGCACAAAATAATAAACCAAGTTAATAAAATAACTAAATCATTAAATGTACTTTTTGAAACGTGTCCAAAGGACGACCCAATGCATGCATGTCCTACGTGCTCGGCTCCTTAGTTACCTGAGAAAACATACTAAAACGGTCAACACATAATGTTGGTGAGTTCAATGAGGTTTGCACATAAATAATCAACCTCGAACTTTTATAAGTACTTGAATGTGGTTCCAATACGTGTAAAGCACTATAAGCCCTAATAAAATTACCATTATACAATCTTGCCCGTTGGCCTTTATACTTTTACCAAAACATGCCCATAGGCATTTATACTTTTAACGAAACCTGCTCGTAGGCATTTATACTTTTACCGAAACCTGCCCGTAGGCCCTACCCGAAGGTTTAAAATGCAGTCTTAGTTGGCTTCGCCCAAAGGCATAAAGTTTTGCTCGAAGGCCCTGCCCGAAGGCATAAAAAAAGCAGTCCGCCCAAAGGCATTGTAAAATAGTTGTCCGAAGGCGCATTAAAAACATTTGTATGTTTTCTCCCGACAATGATTTAAAAGCAGGCAAATAACTCACCTTTGAAGTGCACAGCAATATAGACGGCCAAAATGAAATAAAGAACCTAGACTACTCTACGACATGCTTTATAAAAATCTGTTAATAATTAAATGCAACCCTAACCTCAATTATATATATATATGATAGAGAACTTAACTTATTTACACATATATACACATACTCATGCAACGTAATTCATGCATCTTAACATTAACTCAAAACCCGACTCATATGATCATTTCATGACACGCATAATTTTCATACTTGGATCTTATGCCACCTAGATGCCATTTATTTTCTCGAAACGAACTACTTTTACATATCTAAACATTTTAATTATAATATACCATATTGTTCAAGCATGCATCATAATGCAATTATACCAGCATTCACCCCCTCATACCCGAACATTTATACATTTCATACCATACACACTACGTATCCCACACATACATGTATACACATTCATCACGAAAAATTCGCACATACAATGATCCGCATATACATATATATATATATCCCATCTTTTCCTAGCCTTTTGTAACCAATCCATACACAAAATACTCATTCCTACATATGTGCATACACATACGACTACACAAACATGTGATATATACACACTAACAAAACCACATACTGCTGCTGTTGTCTTATCTACACCGTTACATCACACATGAATACAAATATCTACCATTTTCATAGAGCAATTTATACATATCCTAGCCACTGATTTCAAAACATACTTGCATACATAACTGATTACGCATATGATCAACATGTTAATTCATACTAAGACGACATACATAGTACACAGGAGATGGTGGGTGATGCCCGGGGTATCACGTGTGACGAATGGATACCAGGAGCAACGTAGCGGAACAACATCATACATACACACACAGCTTAAAACTTAAAGATGTTCATACATTAAATTTCAATACAACAATTACATAGTTCTCAAAACGACAAATGATTGTTTGTTACATAACATCAACAAACCCAAGCTAACAACTATTCTAGGTCCAGAGCGTCTATCTTCTAAGCCCGCAAGCCCTCTACCTGCTCTAGCCTCAACAGTGCTTTCCTGCATCACACGGCATCTAGGATGTGTGCCAAAAAGTTTTAAAAGAAAGGGTCAGCTTACGCTGGTGAGTTCATAATAAAACATTTTTACAAAACATTTCAAAACATTCAACCAAATACTTGTAAGAACCTTGATCAACGAGTTACAAAGCTCCATTGATCAAAGAGTTACAACTACCTCCATCTCTTACAAGCATTTCATAAACATACTAGCATCATCAGGTAAATATACACAAACAATACGAATAAACCCCTCAACAACTCCATCTGGCACGTCTGCGCTGGAGCAGAATATATGCATATACCATTCTAAGTTTACCCAAGGCACCCCTATAATTTGGAGTGGTATTGCCCGATATTTACCGTAGAATGTTAGCCAACTGTTCAAAAACAATAGTTTAAGAACACAACCAATCCAAAAGAGTTTACACAAAAACTCACAATCATTTCCAACCAAAACAGGTTTAAGCATCACATCCAGTTTTGTAATCATTTCAAAACCAAAATAGTTACCCAAGAGTTTGGGTGTATGAACTCACCTCAACGAGATCACAACTAGCTCACAACTAGCTTCGTTCCTTGATCTAATCTCGACAATCAATCCAAATGACTATCTTCACAATCAACACAAATAGCTATACCGACAATCAACCTCAATAGCTATAATCCACCTATAACGCTATATCACAACGTTATAAATAACGATTCCTAAGACTATATAAGCCTTAGGGCTCAACTAACAAACCCTACGACCAAATAAGGGTCGTTACCGCCTACGCCTACCCAATCCCGGACCTCGGGAATCCAAACATTTCCTACGAAGATATGCTACCCGTTCACAACGGATATCATATCCCCAGGGTACGGATATTCAACCCGTACCCTCCCGGGGTAATCTACCCGTTAGTTGCGAGTGTTTAATCCCGCAACTATTTCCCCAGCACGTCCCTCATGCTATGCGGGTACCTTCACCCGCATTCCTATCGGGTTCCTAACCCGATTCCCATCCTAAACTAATCGAGAATGAAAGACCATTTACCTCGTCAATCACTGATCTTCAATCGCGCAACACCTTGATGATCACCGTTCTTCACTCGGGAAAAACCTCGACGCATGCCAAGCAATCTACACGCGCCCGAGACTCGAAGGAATGCTCCGATGCAGGGTACCACACACGAGGCGCGATTCCGCAAGAAAACAAGGGGTTTTCTCTCTCTAAAACGTTCTAGAGAGAGAAAAGGAATGAGCAACAAGTGATGGAGGGTTGCACCCCCTTTTATAGCTAATCAGGGCCATGCTAGGCGCTACGCACAGCACAGCATGCTCCTCTACGCGTATCGCGTAAGAGGAGAGTGTCAGCCAGCTATTTTGCACCCGACAGCTGCTAGGCGATACGCGTAGGGGTATACCCTATGATGCGCGGATCGCGTAGACCACATATTCAGATTCCTTTCGTCGACACACGTGGAATTCATAAATTATGGGCTCCGTAACTCTTTTTCTAAGTCGAGATATGCTCAAAAGAAGTTTTCGGGCTTTCCTTGGGTATTCGCATTTCCCGCTTCGTTAGAACTCCGATTTCAGTTCCGTTTTCGCCCACGTTCTCCATTTTCAGTCCTCTAACACCCCTAGGGTTTATCACTACAAATTAGGACTTTTTTATTCAACGTGCTATTTACATGAACACACGCCCATTATCGACATATACACTTACTCCTGTCGCACATACACACAATATTGCCAAGTATATCGATCACGTATACATGTTTATGGGTCGCGAATCTTACCGGAGAGTATCGAGGAAGATGATCGGAAACGAAAAACGACGACCGGAGTTCCTGAGTACCAGCGGGAGACAAACACGAGGGTGCAGCTACTCCTTCTGGTTCGATCACCACGGTGAGACAGAGAAAGACGGGATGATGCGTTGTTCGATCGATCAAAGAAGGAACAGCGGAGGTGTTTTTGTTTGCGTTCGTTGGCGTCGATGATGATAATAAGAATATATACAAGGGGGTCGGTTTAGGTTTGGGTTATTTATTTACAAGTTACACTTAGCCCCTTACACTATGTCAAGTTATTTATTTTAAGGTTAAGGATTAATAAATAGTTTACTAAATTACAAAACAAACCCTAAACTTTTATAAAACTTAACGGAATAGATAAAGGAAAGGTAACGGTGTTAACTTGAAATTGCGGGGTGTCACATCATCCCCTTGTTATATGAATTTTCGTCCCGAAAATTATGTCGCTTCATTGGTTGTCTGCAACGAATGGAACAAAAGAAAGAAAAAAAAATTTCCAGGTTGTCACATCATTCCTTTGTTGAGGGAACTTTCGTCCCAAAAATTAATAATCATACTTTTGGGATAGATGTAGCTGACGCTCCCTTCATTTAAAACCTGTGAATATAGCATGTACGTTGGACAACCCGAATGGTATAACAACGCATTTTATATAACCTTACATGATGTTAAATTATCTAAGATAGATTTAGAGTAGAACCTAACCTTTAAAATTGGTCAAACTGGTCATATAAACATGAGAAAAGAGTAATGATTTGGGGCTAGGCAGTGCCCTAAAAGATAAGCGCAAAGTTACAACGGACTAACGGCCCATTAAACCAGATGGGGGATAGAAGTTATTTCCAAACAAGCTTTTTGTGAATTTAAGTTAATACGAAGTCCTATCGGTTTCGAAATTTAAATAAATATGATTATAATGCTTAATTAAGTGGAAAAGTACCTGGAACTGTGTTATTGTCGGAATTACTGGCTTGTTAATTTTATTAAGTTTTGGGAGTCGTTTTTTAACCAAATATTTTCCCAAATTATTATTGTTTTATACATAATAGGTGATCCAGCAATTCTCCGAATTTCTCTTTTTGTAACAAATAGTTTATTTATATATTATTATTATTATTATATTAATGTAGTGTTCATAAGAGTTTCTACGATCAATGGAGATACTATTGATGATAGTTTAGCGTGTCCGTAAACCTCTCCAACCACATAGCAACGCCTATCAGTCAGCGAGTAAGTTTCACAAGAACAGCCACTCGCTAAGCGGCTTTCGAGAATTTCCAATGGCAGTGGAAAAGAAAGAAAGAAAAAAAATTAAACTGATAAATTACACAATGGAACCATTTATCCACAAGTTACGTCTCACCAGGATTCACATGCACTACAAATTATTATCCCGTGTGCACCCGTGATGATATAGTTTGTCTTGCATGTTCACCCTACTTCCACCTGTCTGGTGTTAAACGTGCCGAAAAAACATAATACAGAGCACCGAGAAGTGCCAAGGATGAATGGTTATTTACAACTTAGTCTTTAGCTCCATATTAATCAACTAGGGGTTATATTAGACAGTGTAGTCGGTAATTGATCATTTTAAGTATTAACTTGAGTTAGAGATTGTTGATGGAATCGTTCACTGACATAAGGTACCGAAAAGCATGAGGTTTTTCTTTTAATCGAGACAAGACATATTACGATTAAGAAGTAGATAATAAGTTCCTCCACTTTATGGTCGAGTAATAATTACATTTACGTGTAAAAAATTTTCTATAATGATGCAGGTAACGGTCTGGTCCAACCAGCTTTTATATAGGCCAAGAATACCATAAAGATTCATCTTCACAACATGCCCCTTTGAGTCCAAAGTTTTCACGAGTGAAGCAAGCACCGACTTGACGAAAGAAAGTAGTTATGACAAGATGGAAAAAAAAATAAGTTTAAATAAATGGTTCAGCACCAACAAAGAACGCTTGGGGTGGGGGGGGCGAGGAGTAGCAAATTCCTCTGATTCGTCATTCTATAAACACCCACGGAATACAAAGGCCAAATGTTCGGATAAGGACAATTTGATCCTTGCCCACACGGTCAGCGATAAACTTCAGATGACGCTTCTCGGATCGCGATAATACATACGTAGCATGATGAGAATCAGAATTAGAAAATCTAAACTAGAAATCATGCCTATGGTTGGAGGCAGAATAATGTAGTAGTAAGGGAACAAGGAATCACATATAAGGTAGCACATATAGCAACACGTATAAGCCCAATCTAATATAGCTAATGCGTAGTGTGAGTGTAACTAATGCAATGCCTCAATTTTCCACAAACGGTGTATCCGTTAGGCGTGTGACATACCAGGATCTCAAGCCATTTGTTACAGTTAACACCGACTCAACGTTTAACGAAATGTTTAATTTCATGATTAAAACAAAATTTAGGAGTTTAAATGTTAAAACCAACTTTTAGCGGAAGCATAAACAAATCCGGTACGCAAAATCCCGCGCACAAAACAATAAACTAAGTTAATAAAATAACTACATCATTAAATGTAGTGTTTGAAACGTGTCCAAAGGACGATCCAATGCATGCATGTCCTATGTGCTCGGCTCCTTAGTTACCTGAGAAAACATACTAAAACGGTCAACACATAATGTTGGTGACTTCAATGAGGTTTGCACATAAATAAAAAGTACTGTTTATGACGTAGATAAACAAATTTTATTTTATTAGGCGGCTTGCAAGACCGAATACTTATTGCTTGTCAACACGTCGAGATGAAAGCTAAACGTTACTTTTGCCTTGTCGTCATCTAAACAAGATGACCCATAACCATTAAGGACAATCTGCACCACATGACGCCCAATCAAGGGTGGAGTGTCGTCGCAACCCAGTAGTACTACTCAAATTTCCCCGCTATCATATATTAATCAACCTCGAACTTTTATAAGGACTTGAATGTGGTTCCAATTCATGTAAAGCACTATAAGCCCTAATAAAATTACAATTATACAATCTTGCCCGTAGGCCTTTATACTTTTATCAAAACCTGCTCGTAAGCATTTATTCTTTTACCGAAACCTGCCCGTAGGCCTTTATACTATTACCGAAACCTGCTCGTAGGCCCTACCTGAAGGTATAAAGTTTTGCCCGAAGGCATAGAAAAAGAAGTCTGCCCGAAGGCGCTGTAAAATAGTTGCCCGAAGGCGCATTAAAAACATTTGTATGTTTTCTTCCCGAAAAGGATTTAAAAACGGGCAAAGAACTCACCTTTGAAGCGCACAGCAATATAGACGACCAAAATGCAACAAAGAGCCTAGACTGCTCTACGACCTACTTTATAAAAATCTGCTAATTATAAAATGCAACCCTAACCTCAATTATATATATAATATATATATATATATATATGATAGAGAACTTAACTTATTTGCACATATATACACTTACTCATGCAACGTAATTCATGCATCTTAACATTAACTCAACACCCCACTCACATCATCATTTCATGACACGCATAATTTCATACTTGGATCTTATGCCACCTATATACCATTTAATTACTCGAAAAGAACTACTTTTACATATCTAAACATTCTAATTATATTATACCATATTGTTCAAGCATGCACAAATATATATACACACATAAACAAATATACAATCATTATTTAAATGTAAATACTTTAATATCTCTAATTTAGTACCAAGGATATTTTCAACTTTTTCAAAAAACATAACAAAAAATGTTAACTCTATTAGTCAAATGTACTGAAATTGAAACGAATTGTAAAACATAGGGAAAGCAATGATAAAAAGTAAAAGTTGTTACTGAAATGAAGAATATATGTATAACTCGTGTACTAAAAGAGAGATTAAAGCGATCGATATAAAAAAGTTTAAAAAATATACGATATTATACCGAACGAAATAAGAAAAATAGATTTAGATAAACGATCAATTTAAAAAATAATTATTTTATTTTAAAATATTTTTTAACAAATATGTACACACACAAACAAATATTTAATCATTAATAAAATGTAAAAATTTTAAAATATCCAATTTTGTACAAAAGATATTTTCTTCTCTTTCAAAAAAACTTAACAAAAAAGTTAACTCTATTAGTAAAATGTAATGAAATGGAAACGAAAAGTAAAATTAAGGCCAATAAATGATAAAAAAAAATAAAATTTAGTACTAAAATAAAGAATATATGTATAACTTAGGTACCAAAATGAAGATTAAACCGAACGATATAAAAGAATTCTAAAAAATGTACGATATTGTAACAAACGAAATTAGAAAAATAGCTTTGGATAAACGATTCATTTAAAAAATAAGAACTTTATTTTAAAATGTTTTTTTGACAAATATATGCACACACAAACAAATATATAATCAATATTTAAATATAAACATTTTAAAATATCCAATTAGTACCAAGGATATTTTTGTCTTTTTTTAAAAAACTTAACAAAAAAAAGTTAACTCTAATAGTCAATAGTACTGAATGGAAACAAACTGTAAAAATTCAGGCCAATAAATGATAAAAAATAAAAGTTAGTACTAAAATGAAGAATACATGTATAACTTAGGCATCAAAATAGAGATTAAACCGAACGATTTAAAAAAATTCTAATAAATGTACGATATTGTACCGAACGAAATTTGAAAAATAGCTTTAGATAAAAGATCAATTTAAAAAATAATAACTTTATTTTAAAATGTTTTTTGACAAATATATTACCACACACAAACAAATATATATAATCATTATTTAAATGTAAAAATTTTAAAATATCTAATTTAGTACCAGGGATATTTTCGTCTTTTTCAAAAAACTTAACAAAAAGTTAACTTTTTTAGTCAAATGTATTGAAATGGAAACGAACTGTAAAACTAAGGCCAATAAATGATAAAAAGTAAAAGTTGGTACTAAAATGAAGATTATATACAACTTAGGTACCAAAATAGATATTAAACCGAACGATATAAAAAAATTCTAAAAAAAATACAATATTTTACCAAACGAAATTTGAAAAATATCTTTGGATAAACGATCCTTTTTAAAAATAATAACTTTATTTTAAAATGTTTTTTGACAAATATATATACACACAGAAACAAATATACAATCATTATTTAAATGTATATATTTTAAAATATATAATTTAGTACCAAGGATATTTTTATTTTTTTCAAAAAACTTGACAAAAAAATTAACTCTATTAGTCAAATGTACTGAAATGAAAACGAACTGTAAAACATAGGCCAATAAATGATAAAAAGTAAAAGTTTGTACTGAAATGAAGAATATATGAATACCTCATGTACTAAAAGAGAGATTAAAGCGAACGATATAAAAAAATCTAAAAAATATACGATATTTTACCGAACGAAATTAGAAAAATAGCTTTGGATAAACGATCAATTTAAAAAATAATTACTTTAATTTAAAATGTTTTTTAACAAATATGTACACACATAAACAAATACTTAATCATTAATAAAATGTAAAAATTTTAAAATTTCCAATTTTGTACAAAGGATATTTTCGTCTGTCACACCCCCAAATTCCACTGACGGAGTTTTACCGTTAGGCGTGTGACAAACCAGGATCTCAGTCATTAGTTACACAAACGACTCTATATGAATTTTGAAAACCATACGTGTCTCATAAATGAGAAAACCGTTTCAGAGTAAATGTAAACTGCGGAAGCATAAAGTAATGTAAATCCAAACCAACCAAGGTTTAAAGAAAGTAAATGCGCAAAACACGCGCCCAAACCAATGCAAGTAAGAAAACTTTAAAACATAAGTTCAAAATATGCAAGTGCAGTAATGCATGTCATGCCCTACCAGATGCTCAAACCTTCAACGACCTGAGAATGCAAGCTAAAGTGTATCAACATAAAGTTGGTGAGTTCACAGGTTTATAAAACTAGAAAGTAAGTTTTAAATGCCGATTCAGTAATCCAATAGTATATCAAGTAGTTAGCTAGACTACTATGCATGTTACACTAGTGTACGAAAGTGTTTACGACCGAAGCTGACAGAAATGTAAAGAAATGAATGCCTCAAGCCAATGCCTCCCAGGCACGGTAAATAATAGGACAATTAAACACCCGTTCGACCTCTAGTCGTGCTGGCGCGACCAGCCCGGATGGGGTTTGTCAAACCCAGTAGTACTACTCAAAATTTCTCCGCTTTGCAATATAATTAACGGTCCAAACGTAAGGCAAAAGTACTGACACTAGGTACCCATGTGATCATACTATCTTACTAATCCATGAACAGAAAAGAAAACGTACAACTTGCATCTCCCCCAAAAAGAGTAAGTAAAAGTAAAAAGGGTGTTAGGGTTATTTCCTTAGTTAAGATTTACTTTGTATTTTGTTTATTGTTTACATGTTTGTAAATAGTTTAGGGTTTATTGTGTATTTTCCTTAAACTTGTATTTTGTGATATAAGCATGTAGTGTGTGTGTGTGAGGAGAGAGGCTAGATCACTTTTACACTGTTAGAGAGAGAATTAACTGTGTGTGATTTTGTTTCTCCTGCACTTTGTACTACGAATTGCTTTGATCATCAATATACATCGAGAATTATTAGTATGAATTGTGTTTGTGATTGAATCGTTTGTTTGTACTTGTTATTCTGATCATTTGAGTGATATTAACGATCCAATTGAACCTATCAATTGGTATCAGAGCTATCGGTATCGTGTTCTTCGCTGTTTCTAAGCAAAACACATCAATATTGCTCAAAATATCATGATCTGAATGAATTGTTGGTGTTTTTAGTTGTGATTCATCATCATAATCACTTCTATACACAACGATTGTGCAGATTCCATCAGATTATCATCAGATCTGAGGAATTAAGAAGAATAGAAGAAGTTACTGTTCGATCAAATTTTTGCTCAATTTCATCAGATTTGATCATGTTTTGGATTGATTGATATAAGGGATTGATAATCGGATTGATTCACAGCTTGTGTGTGAATTTTGGACAAATTGGACAAGTTTTGACAAAACCCAGAAAATTTCTCTTGAAGAAGATGATGAACAGTAAGACTTAGGTTGAAGATTAACTTGCCGGGTGATCATTTTGACTTAAGACAGTTTCCTTGGACTTAGATTTTAGAACAAATTAGGTCCTGTATTGCCGTGTAAGGGAATTTGTGCTTGTCGGGTGAAGAATTTGACTTAGAAAAAGTGATACTGTTCAGTCGGGTAATACACTGTTGTGCCGGGTATAACACTGTTACGCCGGGTGAAGAACAAAAGTCAGCCGGGTAATCGTCAAATTGTGTTGCCGGGTAAACAACTGTCGTGTGATCGAGTACTGTTCAGCCGGACAAAGACTTTTACCGTGTCAAGATTCTGCCGGGTCAAGATTATTGCCGTGTCAAAGTTTTTCTTATTGCCGGGTAACTGTTCATCCGGGTGAAGAAGAAAAGTATTTCAACTGTTGAGCCGGGTAACTGTTCAGCCGTGTAAAGACTTTTTCCTGCCGGGTGAAGAACAAATACACTGTTTAGCCGGTTGAAGAAGAATTTTCACTGTTTTGCCGTGTGACTCAATTTTAGTTGTTTTTAATACTTGTTTCTTATCTTGTCTTTAATTTCTTGTCTTTATTTTAGTATTTTAATCACTTCTTTTCAAAAATTAACAAAAACCAAAAATATTTTTTTCCTTAAAAATTGTTAAAAAAAATGGCTCCTAATGATGATTCTGATAACCGTGTTCCTAGACTTTTGAATCGTGCAGATTTCAAGAACTGGACCATCAGGTTGAGACATCACTTGTGTTCTATTGACAATGACTTATGGAAATCAATTGAGAAGGGTCCTCACATTCCAACACAGACACAACCAGACAGTGCTAGTACCTACACCAAAGACTCTACTGAACCTTATCAAGAAGATAATCTGTCAGCAGAAGATTTGAGGAAAGTAAAGAATGATAGCAAGGCTTATTCTTTAATGTGCAAGGGACTGCCACTTCAAGTTTTGTCTAGATTGGATGGATATCAGACTGGTTATACATGCTTTAAGGCATTAAAGTCGATATGTGAAGGAGGAGAACAATTGAGAAGCTTGAAGAAATCAAAACTGAAGAGACAACTGGAACTTTTTGAACATATTAATGGAGAGACAGTACACCAAATGATGAACAGGTTTGTTCACTTAACTACTGAGATGACTAACCTCGGAGTTAAGACTGAACTTCAAGACCTAAATGATCGATTGTTATGTGCTTTGCCATCATCATGGAAGCAAACTGTTACTCTGTTGAAACATACTGAGAAATTTCCAATGGAACTTGACTTGCTTATTGGAAAAATTGAAGAAGTTGAGATTGATGAAGGATCAAGAAATACTGATAGATCAAGCTCACAAACTCAGTATAAGTATGTGGTAAATCCTGCCAATACTGTGGACAATGCTTTCCTTGTGCAAAATACAACAAAGTTTGAAGATGAGGATGACTTATTTGTTGGTGCAAGTTTCTATATTGATTCAGCATATTTTCCAAATTCACCAACTTATTCTCAACCTCAATCTCCACCAAGAGCTCAAGTTCAAGTTCCAAGTCAAAATCAGAAGAATCAGTCAGACAGTCAAAGTTCAAATGTTCAAGCCAAAGTGAAAGATGTTATGAACATTCTGTTGCAAGATGATGAAACAAAAACTGCCTTCACTGCATTTATGGCAAGTTTTCAAGCGTATCAAGGTAGTCACTTAAGTCAAATGGACGTGGTCCTTCAAGACTTATTTGAAATGGATCCAGTTGATGTTGAAGAAATGGATCTTAATTGGCAAATGGTTATGGTTGCATATCGAACTCAAAAGCATGCATATGTTAACCGAAGTTACAAACCTCATGCTAACAAGACCGTTGGATTTGACAAATCAAAGGCCAGATGCTTTAACTGTAATCAGTATGGTCATTTCTCAAGAGAATGCAAAGCTCCAAAGAATTTCAATGACCAAGCTAGTTCAAGCAATCAAGGTCAAGGTCAAAGTTCTCAACAATCTTCGAGTTATCAAGGCAGAAATCAACGTTTCTTTCAGAAACCATACCAAAGTCTTCCTATGCCTGAATTGAAAGATGAAGGAAAGAAGCCAGAAGACCAAACAAAGGCATTGGTAGTAAGTGTTAAAGACGGGTATGATTGGAGCGCATATGCAGAACAATTCACGTCTGATCTTACATCAAATCTGGCGTTGGTATGTGAAATTGAAGAAGACTGGTCTAGTGAAGGGGATGGAAAAATGGTTGAAGATGTCAGTGAAGATTCTGAAGATTATGACTGGAGTGCAAAGTCTGATCCTACTGAAGAAACTGAATCTGAAGTTGCGTTAATGGCTACATCCAATGAGTCTTCGTCATCTACCGAACAACCAAAGGTTAGTAATGACTTACCTCCTAACTATGTTCCACTGCCCCTAGATGTGAAAGAAAGGTTATGTTCTGAACAGTGCATTCAACAAGTAGAACATTATCGAACTCATTCATTCAAAATAGGTGACAAATTAAGTAAACATGAAAAACTTCATGAACATCTTAAAATTGATCATAAAATTTCTGATGAGAAGATTCTGTCACTTAAAAAATCATGGAACAAAACCTTAAAGGAATTGGAATTGATAACCAAACAACTTGAAGAAATGACAAAGAACTATGAACAAGAAAAAGTCGCACATGCTGTCACTCAAGTTGAATTAACAAAGGTTAAAAGCTGTAAAACCATGGTTAAACAACTCATCAAAGAAAGAGGTAACAAAACCAAAACTGGGTTGGGTTTTACTCATGAACCGATGCCAAATTCAATCACTCAAACCTTACCAGAAAACTTTAATGAATTTGATCATTCACCTGAAAATGAACGTAAATTCAAAGAAATTCAAAGAGTTAAATCTGAGTCCGAAGGTTCTGAGGTGTTGATTGAAAGTTTGAGAGAAGAAGATGGTATGACAACTGAAGCTGATGATGAAGCAAGCAACAAATCTGAAAACAAATTGGAGCCTGTTCTGATTCAACTTGTTGAGTATCCGGAACTGAATCCGAAGCCAGAAACGGTGAAGGAAGAAGGTGAATATTCAGGTTTCAATGATCCTGAGTACATCAAGTGGAAGAAAGAACAAAAGGCGCAAGTTGCTGCTCAGTTGGTCAAGAAGCAAGAAGTGAAGAAGACTGAAGTTTCAACTGCAAAGAAGCAGAAATCGAAAACAATGAACAATCAATCTGAAATGAAACAGTCAAAAGGCAAAAGTGTCTTAAAATCGAATGTTAACACCAAAGTTCAAAGTGTTAAAACTGACAAACCTGCCAAGAAAGTGTCAAAAGGTAAAAACATCAAGTTTGTGTCTGCAGGAACGTTTGATTTAAATGGATCTTATGGTAAACCAATCAATTCTCCAATCAAATCTAACTCTGGTCTGAAAACAGGTTCAGGTCCTAAGTCTTCCGCTGTCAATGATAAGAGAATTGAAAACAAAAAGGTGACCAAACAGAACAACTTAAAATCGAACCAAAGTTCCATGCAATCAAAATCGCAAACAATGACTCCATAGAAAAACGTTAATCTAAAACCGAACAACTATGGTAATGAATCACGTTTTGGTTCAACATCAAGAGTTAACAATCGGCTCTTTAGGATTAGCAAGAAATATTGTGAAATTTGTGATAGATATAATCATGCAACTGCTGAATGTTTCTTTAACAGGTACTGCAGTTTCTGTGATAAAAGAAATCATTCTTCAGAAGAATGTTATTTTAACAAATTTTGTGATATTTGTGAGAGAAGAAACCATGACACCAAGGATTGTTTCTTTCGATCAAACTCAACAAGAGAAATGACTCCTTTTTCAAATTTTCAAAGAAATCATTCAATTGGTTTTCAAAATAGGAATCAAAGTCATTCTCCGGTGTTGAGAAAATTTAATCGAAACAATTCTGTTTCTAACTTTTCAAGAAGTGTGCAGGTTAATGAATTTAAACCAAGAGCTTTAATGGTAAGAAATCAAAAGTTTGAAAATAACCTTGATCCTAAGCTAGAGGAGAGGTTTAGTGCTTTGAGAAGAAAGCAATCCATGAACGCCAATGGGCGAAACAATAGTTATCAGCATCAAAATCTTTTGAATGAAACAAATTTTCAAAATGTTCAATATCAACAAGTTACTATTGCAGATAGATTCGGAAAACCCAAGACCGTGTGGGCCTGGGTTGACCAAACTAACTAAGTAATTGTTGTTTTGCAGGTACGCCCAAGAAGACCTATCAACTCGTGGTTCGTTGATAGTGGGTGTAGCCGGCACATGACAGGCAACCATGCCTTGCTTCAGGATTTCAAGCTGAAAAATGGTACACACGTTGCGTTTGGAGGTGATGCGGGTGGTAAAATCACAGGAGAAGGAACAGTATCCAATGGGGTCATTAGTTTTGATAAAGTCAACTACTGTGCACAGTTGAACTTTAACTTACTAAGTGTATCTCAAATTTGTGATAAATCTTATTCAACTCTTTTTGATGATTCTTTCTGTTATATTCTCAAACCAGGTTTCAAGATTGACAATGAGTGGGTTGTGGTGAAAGCTCCAAGAGATCGTGATGTATACAAGTTGGATATGTCGCAGATTGACGCTGAAACCGAAACTACCTGTCTCATTGCCCATGCTTCAAATGATGAGAGTCAGCTTTGGCATAGACGGCTGGGCCATTCAAACTTCAGAAACATGAATCGCTTGGTTACTGGAAATCACGCTGTGGGAATCCCATCGAAGAAATTCTCCACAACTGATCTATGTCCAGCGTGTTTGAAGGGAAAGCAGCATAGGATGTCTTTTAAGTCCAAGCTAGAAAACTCCATTTCAAAACCCTTGCAGATGCTACATATGGATCTTTTTGGACCAACAAATGTGCAAAGCATTGGAAAGAAGTCTTACTGTTTTGTCATTATTGACGATTTCACTAGATTTTCTTGGGTTTATTTTTTGCATGCTAAATCTGAAACAGCTGAATTATTAAAAGAATTTATCATCAAAGTGGAAAATCAATTGGAATGCAAAGTTAAAGTGTTACGAAGTGATAATGGAACTGAATTTAAGAATACTAATGTTGATTTATTTTGTGCAGAAAAGGGGATTGCTAGACAATTTAGTGCTCCAAGAACGCCTCAACAGAATGGGGTTGCGGAACGGAAAAACCGGACACTAATTGAAGCTGCAAGATCCATGCTCGCAGATGCCAAAATCCCTATCACTTTTTGGGACGAAGCTATTGCTACTGCGTGTTTTGTACAAAATAGAACATTATTAGTGCAAGATAAACAGAAAACATCTTATGAGTTATTATTTGGAAGAAAGCCGAATATTTCTTATTTGAAAGCATTTGGTTGTCCCGTAACGGTACTAAATTTAAATGATCATCTCGGGAAATTTGAGTCTAAATCTGACGATGGATTTTTCCTAGGTTATTCGTCTGTTTCTAAAGCTTATCGGGTTTTTAATAGCAAAACAAATACTGTTATTGAAACTATCAACGTAAAGTTTTTAGAAAATTCGTTTCCGTCAGTGGCGCATGGTCCCGAATGGTTATTTGATTTAGATGCGTTATCACAATCTTTCAATTCTAACTTGTTTGATTTTTCAGGAAAAACAAGGAAAGAATCAGGTGACTTAGGAAGCTTTAGTGACGATTCTGATAATGACGAGAATGGAAATCTCAACTCAGAATATCCGTTCATGTCATTTCACAATCCTGATCATGTCAAATCCAGTCAAGCTCCGGGTTCTTCTGGTTCTCATGAAGACCAAGAATCGAACAATCATGAAGAAGATGTGATTTCTCCTAATGATGGTGGATCTGTTCAGAATCAACCATCATCTGATCCGAATGTTGAAGTTATTCCAGAATCATTTGATTACTTCATCAATTCACCGGATCAAGTCCCGAATTTCACACCGCATACTTCTTCCATTCTACAAGATCTACCAAATCTGAATACTTCTAATCTAGAGACTCAAGTGCAAGGAGGTGACATACCAATTCATCGAATTCACAAGAAACATCCTGTCTCTCAGATTATTGGGCCGTTGAATCAGAGAACTACAAGAAGCCAGAATGAGCAAGCAAATGTCTGTCTTTATTCGTGTTTTCTATCTCAAGTGGTGCCAAAGAATATTTCAGAGGCGTTGAAAGATAACAGTTGGATTGAAGCCATGCAAGAGGAATTACTTCAGTTTCGCAAACAGGAAGTTTGGAAACTTGTGGACTTACTTGAAGGAGAGAACGCAATTGGTACAAGATGGTTGTACAAAAACAAGCCAGACGAACGTGGCATTGTTGTGAGAAACAAAGCAAGACTCATTGCACAGGGATACACTCAGGAAGAAGGCATTGATTATGAAGAGGTGTTTGCTCCGGTCGCAAGACTTGAAGCCATACGCGTTTTTCTTGCATATGCTTCCTTCATGAAGTTTAAAGTATTCCAAATGGACGTTAAAGGCGCTTTTCTGTATGGACCGATTACAGATGACGTATATGTCAGACAACCTCCGGGTTTTGAAGATCCTGACTATCCTCATCGGGTATACAAGTTGAGTAAAGCACTTTACGGTCTACATCAAGCTCCTAGAATCTGGTACGAGACATTATCCAAGCATTTACTAGAACATGGATTTACAAGAGGTCAGATTGATCCAACTTTGTTTATGAAGAGGGAGAATGATGATTTGTTGTGCGTTCAAGTTTATGTGGATGATATTATCTTCGGATCAACTAGTGAGTCAATGTGCAAAGAATTTGAGGAAATTATGAAAAGCAGATTCCAGATGAGTTCTATGGGGGAGATTAATTTCTTTCTTGGATTACAAGTGAAACAATCAGCTGACGGAATTTTCATCAATCAATCAAAGTTCGTTGAGAAGTTGTTGAAGAAATTCAAGATGCAAGATTGTCAGACTATTAGAACTCCATCTGATGTGAATTGCAAGATTCAACCAGATCCAAAGGGCAAAGCAGTTGATCAAACACTATACAGATCAATGATCGGTTCATTGATGTATCTTACTGCATCAAGACCAGACATCATGTACGCTGTTTGTGTGTGCGCCAGATATCAGTCTGATCCGAGAGAGTCGCATCTTGTTGCTGTGAAGCGTATATTCAGATATCTCAAAGGGAAACCAAATCTTGGGTTATGGTATCCTTACGAAGGAAATTTTGAATTATATAGCTATTCTGACAGTGATTTTGGTGGCTGTGCTCTTGACAGGAAATCGACTACTGGTGGTTGTCAATTTCTGGGTCCTAGGCTTGTCTCTTGGCAATGCAAGAAGCAGACCAATGTTTCTGTATCCACAGCTGAAGCAGAGTATATCGCTGCATCTGCAGGATGTTCTCAAGTTTTATGGTTACAAAATCAGTTGCTGGACTACGGGTTTAACTTTCTCAAAACCCCTATTTACATAGACAATACTGCTGCTATGCTCATAACTGCTAATCCTGTTCAACATTCTAAAACCAAACACATCGAAATTAGATATCACTTTTTAAGAGATAACTCTGAAAAGGGTTTAATAATTTTAATTAAGGTTCATACCGACAAACAACTGGCAGATCTTTTCACAAAATCCTTTTTGTCAGGCCGGTTTGAATTCTTAATTCAATCCATAGGATTAATCAATCATGATTGATTCTATTTTTCAAAACAAAAGAAAAATCAGAAAAATATAAAAGCCAAAAATATAATAAGTTGATGTCAAGTATTGATTCCTTGTCTTTTATTTTATGTTTTCATTGTGTGCTTGCATGAAAAAGAAAATAAAAAAGCAAAAACAAAATATAAAAGCAAAAAGAAAAGAAAATATCATGTCATAAGAATCTATATTGCAAAAAGTGAGAAATGATAGTTACACTAGACATTATTTGTTACATCATTTTTAATAAAGACTGATGAATGTTAATTGAAGTGCTAGACAGCTCAGGCAATTAGACTGAAAAAGTAAGTTGATTGTTGACAAACATAAACTTAATGATCTTTGTGTTAAGTACCATTGTTATACATGTCTAGATATATGTCTTTTGATACATTGCTTGTGATGATAGTTATGCATGATCGGGTAACGATGCAGTGTATTCAGTGTGATGAACCGCATCGTGAGCTTCTTTGTTGTGGTACCCACAGACCTGAAGTCTCACACGAAGTCTCTTTTGAGCTTCAAGGTGCAGCAAAAGATTCCAAAATGGAACAAAAAGAGTCCCAAATGTGGACCAACACCAAACAAAAATTCCAAAAGGAATTCAGAAGATTCCCAAGGGGAACAATAGGAAATGAAAAAATTCCCAAAGATGGAATTAAAAAGAAGTCCCAAAGTGGACCAAATCCGAATAGAACCCAGATTCCACACTGTGTATGACTGTAAGTGACCAGGTTCTGTGCAATATGCATTCAGGTAGTGTTTGATAAGGAAATATGTTGACATATGTATACATGTGGGTCACATAAGTCATTCTAATCGAACCTTAATGATAGGTTCAATTGGATCGATAATATCACTCAAATGATCTAAACAACACGCACAAACAAAACGTTCAATCACAAACACAGTTCATACTCATAAATTCTCTGTATATTCATGATCAAAGCAATTCGCAGTACAATGTGCAGGAGAAAACAAATACACACAGTTAATTCTCTCTCTAACAGTGCAAAAAGTCTCTCTCCTAACACACGCACACTACATGCTTTATAACAAACACAATGCAAGTTTAAGGAAAATACATAATAAACCCTAAACTATGCAAATATATACAATAACAAAATACAAAGTAAATCTTAACAGGAAATAGCCCTAACAGTACTCCCCCTAAGATTTAACTTTGGATCTTCAACAACTTCATTCTTTTTCTTCTTTTATCAGCATCAATCTTTACCATTCTTCCGGTTCTTCCTTCACATCCAGCAATTTTCGGCCTTGATACTCCTCTTTTTCTTTTAGAGCTTCTTCAATGCAGGATTTGAACTTTTCAGCTAGCTTGGCTTGTCGAGGTTTGGATTCATTCGTCAGGATTGGCAGAGCATTCATACGTCTAAGTGAGTCCAGATTCAAACCTGCAAAATCGATATTAGCATAAAATTCAAACGGCATCTCTTGGCCTTTGACTTTCACCTCCAAGGTTCCTTTTCTGGATATCCTCATATATTCTATCTCCGGCAAGTCAACCATCACGAGATTAGAATTGAGCATTGCTTTCCTCACTCGAATCTTTTCAGTAGCCGCAGCAATCACTTCAATCATAACGACAAATAACTTTCGATCAGCTTCAGCCAATGCATCTTTGCACTTCTCCATTCGATAGCTTCTCAGAAAATCTATATATGAAGGATGCAGCAACTTCAATTCAAACGTACTGAACAGCGTAATCATGTCTTCATCCCAGTTCTCCAAGTTTCGCACAAGCTTTAGTTCAAATGTCTCCTGATTGTAAAATACTCTCAGTATTGGCTTTGTCATTTGACTTCCATCTATTACCTTCAATCCAGGATCTGTGATTTTATCAAAATATTCGTCTGAGAACTCTTCTAAGTACATGTCCTCAGTCACCACCAATCTCTTCTTCTTTCTCTGTTTCTTTGCTTGTACATATGCAGTGTCTTCTTGTTGACCTCTAAAGTCGAGAAACTTTGCAGTTCTACTCAAACCAGCATCAAGAAGTATCACGCATTTATCACCACGCTCAGCATGCGTGTGATTAATTAGCCTCAACTTGTTCAACTCTTTCAGATCCTGAACCTCCAATTTGAATATACTCGAGTAGTAATGGTAAACGTCACACAAACCATTTACTCTCTTGATAATAAACGCGTCAAAGACTTCATCATATTTCCAAGCGATTATTTTAACTTTCTTGTTCTTCTCAGGCACAATCATAGAATCTAACAACTCAGCAACTGATTGTCCTTTGCTCATCATCGATCTAACCACATCTCCAGGTGTTGATGATTTATGCCAAGTCTCACGAACCTCCATTGGAATGTTATAAGATTTGACTTCACTAGGAAACATATCCATTAGTTCATGCCTCTTTTTGTGTGCATTTTCAGGTAATGCCATCACAGGAATCTCTTTAGGTCCTAACACCTTGTATCTTTTGGTCAATTCGAAATACTGTGGATTGTTATAATCCAAGTAAAACATTTTGTTGTACATCTTCTCTGTTTTCATGAAGCTGACCGCTATTCTTCTTAAAGATTCAGACTTCAACCTCTGCAAAGTTTTATACGGATAGTTCCTCGAACTCAACCAACTTCGCATCTCAAAAGCAGTCATTTCATCCGGATTTGGATGATAAAGCTCAGTAGGAGGTAAGTCATCTATATTCAAACTTTCTTGTAATGGATTCCATTCGCCCATTTCAGTCACAATCTCCTTCTTATCTGCTTCAACTTTATCTTGATGAATCAGACATTTCTCGTACTCTTCATTGATCTGAGTTACCGTCAACCCATTCAAAAACACCGAATTGTACTTCATTCTTTCAAGATACGCAAATCTCTCAGCCAAGTTATTAGGTAACTCTTCAACTGTGTTCTGTACTGGCTCCGGCTCAGCTTCATCCTCAGATTCAGTCCAATCAATATCCAAATCATCTAATGCTTCAATCATGGGTGCTTCGTCAGTTTGAATCGGCTCAAATTGACTAACAACTTCAGATACTATTTCAGTCCCACTTTCTACTTCAACAGCTTCAGCTTGAATCGGCTCAAACTGAACTGTGTCTTCTGAACCAGCTCCTTTTTCACTTTCAGTAGCAACAAACTCTTCAGTTTTAGCAACAGAACCAGATTGAATCGGCTCAATCTGTCCTGACTTAGTAATCTCATCTCCAGTTGCTTTTTCAGTCTCAATCACAGCTACAGATTGAATCGGCTCAATCTGCACTGGTTCAACAACTTTCGTCCTTTTAGACCTTTCTTCATCACCAAATATTTCTGGTATTGCATCTAGTTTCCTCTTTCCCTCAGCTTTGTCCATCTTGACAGTTTCAGCAGCAGCTTCATCGGGAACAATAATTGGTGATTCAACCAAGATTCCAGCATTTGTAGTACCTCTAGCCCTTGTCAAATACACTTTTGGCACTTCAGCTCCAGTCACTTCAACTATATCATCAGAAAAATCTTTGTCTGATAATGATGAGCCAGCCTTCTTTGGTTTCATATCCTCCAATTCCTTCTCAAGCATTTCTTTCTCAGCATCTAAAGTATTACATTCAGCTTGTAATTCTTTGTAATCATACTTCAAATTCTCATGCTCTTCCTTCAGTTTATCATACTTATCCCTTAACTTTACATGCTCATCAACCAGTTTCAC
The DNA here is from genome assembly GCA_030867185.1 of Tagetes erecta. NCBI lineage: Eukaryota > Viridiplantae > Streptophyta > Magnoliopsida > Asterales > Asteraceae > Tagetes > Tagetes erecta. Next base: position 28,552,466 of record CM061492.1, on the reverse strand, counting down.
ATGATCTTCATCCAACTTTTTGAAAATCTTCAAGTTCTGATTGTGAATATCCCAATATTCATCAAATCTCTTCTTTTTACGATCATTTGAGGCCTTCATCAACTCATTTGCTTTAATTAGCTTTTCAACCATCTCTTCCAGTTCTGCAATACGTTTTTCTTTCTCCTCATAGATCTCATCAACACTTGGCCCAAGATTTGGCGAAGACTCCAAACCTTGTCCAATGTTTTCATCAATAATGGGATCAGTAACGCCAGCATCCACTTCCTCTATCTGTGCAATAGATTCAGCTTCGGCCATTACTGTCTTAGCAATCTCAATCACATCCACCTCTTCAGGCTTTTCTACTACTTTCTTCTTCTTTCTAACATATTGTACTGACACATCTTTCTCAACAACAACAGAAACAACCTCAACAGGTTCTTCTACAACCATAGGTTCAACAACCTCTAACTCAGTCTCTATTGGTTCAGCCTCCTCTGAATTAGATTCAGATTCAGCATCATTACCATCATCACTATCATCATCATTGTCATCATTACCTTCATCTTCTTCATTCTCTGGATGACGAGCAAAGTACTCGTCATCATCCAATAAATTGTCCGGCACCTCATCCACTAACTCCAGTGGATTCACAATCTCACCATGAGATATGTGATAATAAATTCCATTTATATCTTCTTCATTGTTGATTATATCTCTCATATAATCAAACAATTCAACTTCAGGCACATTTCCGATACTCATCTTTCGATAAGAGAGATCGTTCATGTCCTCAGTGTACAACATGCCTCCAGCATAACCTTCACTCCTGATTATTGGATAGGCAATGTTTATCATCAATTGCAGAAACCTTGGATACATCAAAAATTTGAACCTCTTGCCCTTCACCAAGTTAAATACAAACCCATTCATTATCCATCTCGACATGTTGAATGGTTTGTTTTCTGCAATTGCCACTATCGGTGATGCAATGTCTGAAGGAAAGTTATCAAACCCGGCACTCCTTCTAGACATGCATTGCTGCACAACATAACACAGCAGCTTATATTTCTTCCCCAACTTGGCTCTGTAAAACTGAGACTTTGGAAACACAGGTGGATGTCCCATGTTCACAAAACCAGTTTTACACTCCTCCATTGTCAGTTCATCCATCATTCCTACCTCATCCTCATCAATTCTTAGAGCTTGCCTGATAGCTTCTTCAGTAACATCTAATACCCAATCCCTAGTGATATGTCCTCTGACCATAACACCTCCATTCTCATTTCTCACAACCTCTGCTGATCTCCAGAAACACTTAATCAGCCTTGCATATATGACCGGTTTGGCACATATAGCATATACATACTTCGTTCTCTTGATAAACTGAATCATATCTCTATATCCTTCTGTCTCAGGCAATGATTCATCTAAGCATGCTACAAGATTATGTTTAGGCTCAAATTTGAGAGTCTCCATCTGTTATCATAACCAAAAACACAAAACAAGGCAAATGTATTAGAATCTTCATTAAACATATCAAATTTTAACAAGTGTTTAACTAAAAGTTAGAAGGCAAAACATTAATATAATCATTTTAAATCCTAATTGTTCTAATAACCTGATTTTCATCATTTTAATCAAACAATATTGAATTTTAAAGATTATACATCATGTTTAGTCTTTTAGTTACTCACTTAGGCAAAATTTTGATAAATTTTATGATGAAAAATTTAACATGTTTTGGTTCAGTTTTAGCAAGTTTAATCACTTTTAAAACAAACATTTCATCGTTTTGATGTTTAACTTTTAAAAGCTTCAAAGTTCAACAATGGCGATTTTATCAGTTAAGAACATTTCACTTGATTCAGTCGATTTTAAGGTGTTTTAATGCAAATGAATGATTGAATGATGATAATCGAGTGATTTTAACCCTAAAGCAACATTCGATTTCAGTTTTAACGCTCAAAATCAAAGTGTCGATTCAAGTTCAAAACACTGTTCATCATCGTTTTTCCTTTTAACAGTTGATTTGCAGGTCGATTTAGGTCAAAAACACATAATCTCTACCTTAATCAATCTATTAATCTTGTTATAGAGCAACAGATTGACTATGATAACAATGGCGATTTGAAGTTCAGAGTGTTTGAGTGAAAGTGAAAGTGTGTGAAATGATAAGTGTTGTGTGAAGAGGCGATATTTGTATCGTCAAAAATTTTAGGTCAAACTTAAAGTGCCGGGTCAACACAAGCAAATTAGGCCCAATAACCTTGCCGGGTCAAGTACTGTAGTGACGTGTCATGTACTGTAGTTACGGGTCAAGTACGTAAAACAAGTCACCATGTGAAATTCTCTTGACGGGTCAAGCACTGTTCATACGGGTAAGTCACTGTAGTGACGGGTAAAGGTTAAGGAACAACTACACCTGATGGATTTTATTCATCACCCGGCAGAATAGTTGTTATCAAAACATCACCCGGCAACCTTATTCATCACCCGGCAACACAGTTGCTTCCTTCTTCATCCGGCTTGCTTTCTTCTTTACACGGCAACCTTTAACATCCTTCTTCACACGTCATACACACTTCTTCATTACCCGGCAACATAGTGTCATACCTTTACACGGCAACAAAACTTCTTCATTACCCGGCTGTATAGTATACACTTAGTCACCCGGCAAGATATTCATGACCTTCACCCGGCTGTATTTGACATGTTCATTGCCCGGCTGTACAGTGGTCATAATATCCACCATTTCTTTAATCACCCGGCAAGTATCAGACTTACAACATTGCCCGGCTGAACAGTTCTTTGCCCGGCTGCACAGTTGTATCTGATAACTTTACCCGGTAATAACACTTAGGTGATTTCTTCAATTTTCCTCGTCTGTTGACTTTTTCAACGATCATTTATTGCACCTGCAACATTCTCCGACATATTAATTAGACAAGATATCCTTAAAGAATGTTTGTCATATTAATTATCAAATAACATTAACATTGCAACAAATTAATTTCTTCAATTAAAATTCATTTTTCTTTTTCAAAAAGTTTTTGCACAACCAATTTTTCTATATCCCGAAGCAATTTCTTAAAAAAAAACAAATTACAAGACCTTGGGTTTGTTTTTAACACATCCAATACTTTTGCTTTTCATACCACATAATCTTGTTCATTCAAAACACACTTATTCACAATATTTTTGGATTTTTGTAAATATTTTTCTTCTTCAATTTATTCTCCCCCTAAACTTGAAATTTCCTGAAATTTATAAGTTTAACAAGGATGTCGATGTGTCAATAAAGATTCCAAATGCCTGCACACACAAAGCACACACATTAAATTAAATACAAATGCAATGCAATGAATCAAAATATCGCAGTGAGATCATACCACACATTATCTGAACATGTTTTGCAAGTTTTGAATAGACATTTGACTTATGTTTGATTGAGTGATGATATGAAAACATATCAATTAGCTCGAATTGACACACTTACTTTTTCAGTATCATGATGATATTTAAGGTTCGATTATAATGACATATGTGACCCACATGTATACATATGTCAACATATTTCCTTATCAAACACTACCTGAATGCATATTGCACAAAATATGGTCACTTACAGTCATACAATTGCTCAATTGAAATCAGAAATGGAGAAATTGATGTCTGAAATGGAAATCAAGAAAGATGAGAACAGTTCTTATGTTGAAATGCCAATTGAAGTCAGAGAAAAGATGTGCACCAAAGAATGTTTTCAACAAGTTGAACATTACAGAATATACTCTTTCAAGATTTGTGATAAACTCAAGAAGGAAGAGCAAATGCACAAGAATCTGAAAGAACAGCACGGAATATCTTATCAAAGAATCACATCTCTTGAAGTTTCACTCAAGCAAAAAGAAAAAGAAGCAATGAACATCAGAAATGAAGCTGCAAAATCAAATGAACACTCATCCAGTGTGATCAAAGATTTGCAAGAAGAGATTCTAAAGTTGAAGAAATTGTCTGAGATGTTTAATTCAGAGAACAACATTCTGAAAACCAAGCTGCAAGAAGAACAAGAGAAACACGCAAGTCTACAAAAAGATCACCAGTTGTGTGAAGATAGACTCAAATCTCTTACACAGAATGTTGATTCAATGCTTACCGAAAAGCATAATCTGAATGTTCAACTCATGGAGCTCACTGATAAACTCAACAGATCACAATCTGATCTTGTGCTTATCAAAGAAGAAGCTGAAAAAGCAAAGTCATCCGAACAAGAAAAAGAGGGATTAGTGACAACCGGAATTGTTGGATCACTATCTTCTCAAGAAGAAGAAGAAAAGACACAAGAGTTTCAGTCGAAGAAGAAGAAGAAGGTTAGAAGAAAGAAGAGCAAAGCCAAGAAGAACAAGACAAAGGGCGCTTCATCTGATTCTACACCACAGACTCCTTCTACTTCAAAGTCTCAAGATTCCGAATCCCCGAGTGATTCAAACAGTGACGTATACTGTTTAATCTGTGACTCTGAAACTCATCATATCTCAGATTGTATTTACAGTCAAGGTGTCTTTCCTTTTGGGTCAAAAGGTGACAAGTTCAAGACTCCAGCTCCTTCAAGAAAGATTCAACAAGATTCAGAGGTCAAAGCTTCTCAGAAACAACAATCTTCAACAGCAAAGACTTCTCAGAAGAAAGGAAAGAAGTCTCCCTTCAAGGCTCATCAGAAGTACTGCGAGATATGTGAAATGTACAATCACACGACAACGGAATGCTACTACAGCAAGTACTGCACCAACTGTCAGATGTACAACCACGACACAATGGAATGTTACTACAACAAGTATTGCTCTATTTGTGACATGGTGAATCACAACACATCCGAGTGCTACTACAAGCCGAGAAGTTCAGTCCAAAGAAGTTCATCGCGTGCATACCCTTCCAGGTACGTTTCTAACTTTAAAAAATCTAATCATAGACATTCGTTTGATGAAAATCAACATGTCAATGATTCATGGACACCAAAGTTTGTCAAAAACAAAAAGGGAAATCATGATTTAAATGATAAAATGATCCCAATTGTGAATCAATCTTTGAATAAGAAATATAGTCAACAAAACCTGTTTTTAAATGAAATTCACAATTTGTTTGAAAATGACTATAATTACTCTTTTGACAAACAATCCATGAAAGAAGATGAAGGTACAAATTACATTGTATCATCAGAACCACCACCTGAAGGTATTCCTTGCACTTATGAGAATATCTCTTATGTTGATGAATTTGGACGACCCAAAACCGAAATGGTTTGGGTCATTACCTCTAACTGATTTGTTAGTGTGTTAGGGACAGTTATGGAGGCCGGTCAAACAAAGAAAAGAAGACCGTGGCTGATCCCTTATCATGACAAGATACCGAATCTTGTTCATGATGTTTTCGATGCAACTGACACCAAATGGAGTTGGAAACAAAAAGGAATCATTGCAGGAATTTTTAAAAAAATATTTTCGAAAATCAAACAATGATGGCAGTGCAAGAAACAACCGATGTTTCATTTCGTCTGTTTAGATTAAGTATATTGCATGCACTCTTCATACGTTGATAACATATCTGCCATTTTCTTTTCATTAAACTTTCAATTTTCGTAGAAATTTAAAAGTTTAGGGGGAGAAATCATTATGAAAAAAAAAAAAAAAAAAAAAAAAAAAAAATGAAAAATCCAAAAATATGTTGAATCTACTTGCACGTACATGAGAAATGATAGTACACTAGAGTTATTCAACGCATCATTTTAAACAATAAAGACTGAAGCGTGAAAATTGATGTGCGAGACAGCTCAGACAATTATACTGAACAAGTATATTCTTTGATGATTTAACTAAATTCTAATGAGTTTTTGTGGTTGAAACGTCTTAGTGCATGTGAGACGTTTATACAAATCAAATAGATATCTTGTGACGCAACGATATACATCGGGTAATGATGCAATCTATTCAGTGTGATGAACCGCATCGTGAGCTTCTTTGTTGTGGTACCCACAGACCTGAAGTCTCACACGAAGTCTCTTTTGAGCTTCAAGATGCAGCAAAAGATTCCAAAATGGAACAAAAAGAGTCCCAAATGTGGACCGTCACCAATCAAATTCCAAAATGGAATTCAGAAGATTCCCAAGGGGAACAATAGGAAAAAGAAAAATTCCAAAAAGGAATTCAAAAGAAGTCCCAAAGTGGACCAAATCCAAATAGAACCCAAATTCCACACTGTTTATGATTGTAAGTGACCTGACGTGTTGAGTTGTTCTCAGGATATTTAGATGAGGTGTATAACTTTCTAATGTGCAAAGTATGGGTCACTCAAAACTTATTCTTAATCAACCTAATTGATCATCAAGAATAGAAAAAGTAAGTGTGTCACTTCGAGCTAATTGATTTGTTCAACAATTCATCACTCAATTACTTCACAATTCAAATGTCTATTCTCAAAACTGCAAAACATGTGTTGATTAATTGCTGGTATGATCTCATTGCAGGTTAAAGATTCAGAATGTAAAGAGAAAATTCCAAAAATATCAAAAACATTGAAAAATTCAAAAAATACCAAAAAGATTGTCATTTTAATATTTTTCTTTTGTGTTGGCAGTTTAACATATGTTATTGATGTAGAAGTTGATTCATCAAGCAATATCTCATCCGATTGAGAACTTAATCTTTACATTGATGATAAATGCACATTATTGCCTGAGTTTTAATGTTTTTCTTTGAGTTGCAGGAACAGTTTCCATTGCAGAACAAGCTTCCACGCGACTTGAAGATGTTCCTGTTCAAGCCTGATTCCAGTCCAAAGATCTCCAAGTCAGATTGCTGAGTGTTAAGAATCCTCCTCTTAATATCTCATACACAGATCCCATTAACCTCTAAAGAAAAAGTTGAGGGGGAGTATTCTAAGTCAAAGAAGTCTTCTCATTCTACTTCAACCGTTGAAGAAGATCCCGTTGCTGATATATAGATTCACCGGAATCTACTCTCTGCTTATTTCTTTCCATAGCCTCTGATGTTACTCAAAAGGGAGAGAAGGATGCAGATTGCTTGTTGAAAGACAGATTTTTGGCAGCATCATCTTAGGGGGAGTACTGTTGGGTCCTCTTGAAGATAATGCATACCAAAACTTTAAGTTGCTCTTTATACTCGCCACATGAAGATTTAAGCTAATATGTCGGATTTGTAAAGTGTCATCTTAGGGGGAGTACTGTTGGGGTTATTTGAAGATGTCACTTTCCAAATATAAGCGAGTGAAGATATCGAGCATCATCACGAGCAAGCGCGGGTGAAGACGTTCATAATTTGTATTTGTTTTAGAATATTTGTGTAATCGTTTTGTGCTTAATTGCACGTCTTTTAGGTTACTTTGTAAGGTGAATGGTATGGACTATAAATACCATCACCTAGGTCATTTGTTAAGAGAGTTGCCTATTCTTGTTAGTCATATTCTCTTGTAACATCCATTGATCTAATACAATTCACCTATTCTAATTATCATCATCTTCATCATACTTTGCATTGATCTTCATGAACATTCAAGCATCAATACGTGATCAGTGAGATTCCGCATCACTGATTGCAAACAACATCACCAAACAATCTTGCTCTGATACCAATTGATAGGTTCAATTGGATCGATAATATCACTCAAATGATCTAAACAACACGCACAAACAAAACGTTCAATCACAAACACAGTTCATACTCATAAATTCTCTGTATATTCATGATCAAAGCAATTCGCAGTACAATGTGCAGGAGAAAACAAATACACACAGTTAATTCTCTCTCTAACAGTGCAAAAAGTCTCTCTCCTAACACACGCACACTACATGCTTTATAACAAACACAATGCAAGTTTAAGGAAAATACATAATAAACCCTAAACTATGCAAATATATACAATAACAAAATACAAAGTAAATCTTAACAGGAAATAGCCCTAACACTTAATTATCATCATGATACTGAAAAAGTAAGTGTGTCAACTAGAGCTAATTGGTATGTTTTCATATCATCACTCAATCAAGCATAAGTCAAATGTCTATTCAAAACCATCAAAACATGTTCAGATAATGTGTGGTATGATCTCACTGCGATATTTTGATTCATTGCATTGCATATGTATTTAATTTAATGTGTGTGCTTTGTGTGTGCAGGCATTTGGAATCATTATTGACACATCAACATCCTTGTTAAACTTAAAAATTTCAAGAAATTTCAAGTTTAGGGGAGAATAAATTTGAAGAAAAATATTCTACAAAAATCCAAAAATATATTTTTTTTTTTGAATAAATGTGTTTTGAATGAACAAGATTATGTGGTATGAAAAATCAAAGGTATTGGATGTGATAAAAACAAACCCAAGGTCTTGTAATGTGTTTTTAAGAAATTGCTTCGGGATGTAGAAAAATTGGTTGTGCAAAAACAATTTTGAAAAAGAAAAAGAAAAATGAATTTAATTGGAATTAATGATTATTGACTTGTTTAATGTTGTTTGATAATTAATATGACAAACATTCGTTTTGAGGATATCTTGTCTAATTAATATGTCGGAGAATGTTTGCAGGTGCAATAAATGCTGTTGGAAAAGTCAACAGACGAGAAAATTGAAGAAATTGCTCAAGTGTTATAGCCGGGCAAAGATATCAGATACAACTGTACAGCCGGGTAAAGAACTGTGTAGCCGGGTGAAGTTGTAAGTCTGATACATGCCGGGTGAAGATATTATGACCACTGTACAGCCGGGCAATGATCATGTCAAATATAGCCGGGTGAAGGTCATAGATATCTTGCCGGGTGACAAGTGTGTACTATACAGCCGGGTAAAAGAGAAGTCTTATTGCCGTGTAAGGTATGACACTGTGTTGCCGGGTAATGAAGAAGAAGGTTGCCGTGTAATGAAGAAGGAATGCAACTATGTTGCCGGGTGATGAAGAAAGCAAGCCGGATGAAGGAAAGCAACTGTGTTGCCGGGTGATGAAGAAAAGTTGCCGGGTGATGTTTTGAAGATAACTATTCTGTCGGGCGATGAATAAAACCCATCAGGTGTAGTTGTTCCTTAACCTTTACCCGTCACTACAGTGACTTACCCGTGTCTACAGTGCTTGACCCGTCAAGTGTGTTTCACATATTGGTGACTTGACTTATGTACTTGACCCGCCACTACAGTACATGACCCGTCACTACAGTACTTGACCCGACAAGGTTTATTGGGCTTATTTTGTTTACCCGTCACTTATGTTGACCCGGCACTTAAAAGTTTGACCTAAAATTTTGTCGATACAAAATACCGCCTCTTCACAAACACTTATCATTTCACATATTCACTTTCACACAAATACTCTCTGAACTTAAATCGCCGTGTTATCATATTCAATCGTTTGCTCTGTAACAAGGTTGATCGATTGAATAAGGTAGTGATTAAGTGTTTTTGACCTAAATAGACCTGCAAATCAACTGTTTAAAAGAAAAACGATGATGAACAGTGTTTTGTGCATTGAATCGACACTTTGATTCTGTGTGTTAAAACCTAAATCGAACGTTGTTTTATGTACAAAATCTGTCGATTATCAACATTCAATCACCCATTTGCATTAAAACACCTTAAAATCAACTGAATCACTCTAAATGTTCTTAACTGATAAAATCGCCATTGATGAACTTTGAAGCTTTTAAAAGTCAAACATCAAAACAATGGAATATCTGTTTAAAAGTGATCTAACCTGTTAAAACTGAACCAAAACATGTAAAACATTTTCATCATAAAATTGTCAAAATTTTGCCTAAGTGAGTAACTGTTAAAATGTAACATGATATATAATCTTTAAGATTCAAAGTTGTTTGATTAAAATGATGAAAATCAGGTTATTAGAACAATTTAGGATTTAAAATGATTATGTGAATGTTTTGCTTTCTAACTTTTATCTAAACACTTATGAAAATTTTGATATGTTTTATTGAAGAATCTAACACATTTGCCTTGTTTTGTGTTTGTTGTGTTTTAACAGATGGAGAATCTCAAGTTTGAGCCTAAACATAATCTAGTGGCATGTTTAGATGAATCACTTCCTGAGACAGAAGGTTATAGGGATATGATCAAGTTCATAAAGAGGACTAAATATGTATATGCTATATGTGCTAAACCGGTCATATATGCAAGGCTAATCAAGAGTTTTTGGAGGACAGCAGAGGTTGTCAGAGAGGAAAATGGTGTTGTTGTGGTTAGAGGGCATATTACTGAAGAAAGGGTACTGACTGTTTCTGAAGAAGCTATTAGACAGGCCCTGAGGATTGATGAAGATGAAGTGGGTATGATGGATGAGTTGACAATGGAGGAATGTAAATCGTGTTTTGTGAACATGGGACATCCACCTGTGTTTCCAAAGTCACAGTTTTACAGGGCAAAGTTGGGAAGGAAATATAAGCTGCTATGTTATGTTGTACAGCAATGCATGTCCAGGAGGAGTGCAGGGTTCGACAACTTCCCATCTGATATTGCCTCACCAATTGTGGCCATAGCAGAGAACAAGCCATTCAACATGTCGAGATGGATAATGAATGGGTTTGTGTTTAATTTGGTGAAGGGCAAGAGATTCAATTTCCTTATGTACCCAAGGTTTCTGCAGCTGATGATAAACATTGCATATCCTATCATCAGAAGTGAAGGTTATGATGGAGGTATTTTATATACTGAGGACATGAACGATCTATCTTACCGAAAGATGAGTATCGGGAATGTGCCTGATGTGGAGTTATTTGACTATATGAGAGATATAGCCAATAACGAAGAAGAAGTTGGTGTAGTCTATCATCATATTTCGAATGGAGAGATTGTGAATCCAGTGGATCTTGTTGATAGAGAGATTGATGAAAGTGATGATGGTGAAGATGATGGAAATAGTGATGGTAATAATGATGAGGAAGATGATGGTAATGATGGTAATGATGGTGGTGATGATGCTGAATCTGAATCTAATTCAGAGGAGGCTGAACCAATGGAGACTGAGATAGAGGTTGTTGAGCCTAGTGTGATAGAAGAACCTGCTGAGGTTGCTTCTGTTGTTGAAAAAGTTGTTGTTGAAACTCAAAAGGATGTGAGTGTTAAGTATGTTCGAAGAAAGAGATCAAAACCTGTGATGGTTGAGCCTGAGGAGATAGATGTTCTTCAGATTGCTCAGGAGGTAGTGGCCGAAGCTGAGACTATGGCACAGATAGTTGAGGATGCTGATGCTGGCGCTACTGATCCAATTACTGTTGATATTCCCACCACATCACCACAGATTGCTGGAAATGTTGAACAAGGTTTGGAGTCTTCACCAAACGTTGTATCAAATATTGAGGATGAGAAAGAGAAAAGAATAGCTGAGTTAGAGGAAATGGTGGCTAAGCTGATAGAAGCAAATGATTCATTGAAAGCATCTAATGAACGTAAAAAGAAAAGGTTTGATGAATATTGGGATATTCACAACCAGAACTTGAAAACTTTCAAGAAGTTGGATGAAGATCATGTCAAACTAGTGGATGAACATGTGAAGTTGAGGGATGATTATGATAAGTTGAAGGAAGAATATGAGAACCTAAAGTATGATTATACTGAGGTTAGAGCTGAATGCAATACACTGGAGGCTGAGAAAGAGATGTTAGAAAAAGAATTGGAGGAAATGAAACCAAAGAAGGCTGGCTCATCATCAGACAAAGACTTTTCTGAAGAAGTGTTGGAAGTGACTGAATCGAATGTGCCGAAAGTTTATTTGACTAGAGCTAGAGGTATTGCGAATGCTGGTATTTTGGTTGAATCACCAATTATCATTCCCGATGAAGCTGCTGCTGAAACTGTCAATATGGACAAAGCTGAGGGAAAGAGGAAGATAGATGCGATACCGGAGATATTTGGTGATGAAGAAAGTTCGAAAAAGGCCAAGTTTGATGAAACAGTGCAGATTGAGCCGATTCAATCTGTAGCTGTGGCTGAGACGGAGAAAGAAGATGAAGCTAAGATTATGTCTGAAGCTGAAACTGAGATTGTATCTGAAGCTGAAACTGAAATTGTGTCTGACACTGAAACTGAAGTATTTATTGCCACAGAAAGTGAGAAGGAGGTTGGTTCTGAAGATACAGTTCAGGTTGATCCGATTCAATCTGAAGCTGTTGAAGTTGAAAGTGCGCCTACAATAGTATCTGAAGTTGCTAGTCAGTCTGAGCCGGTTCAAACTGACGATGCACCAATGATAGAAGCGTTGGATGATTTAGATGATATTGATTGGACTGAGTCTGAGGATGAAGCCGAGCCAGTACAGAATACTGTTGAAGAGTTACCAGATGACTTGGATCAGAGGTTTGCATATCTTGAGAGAATGAAGTACAACTCTGTATTTTTGAATGGTTTGACAGTAAGTCAGATAAACGAAGAGTATGAGAAGTGCATAATTGCCCAAGATAAAGCCGAAGCTGATCAGAAAGAGTTCGTGATTGAGATGGGTGAATGGACTCCGATGCAAGAAAGCTTAAATATAGAAGATTTGCCTCCGACTGAGCTTTATCATCAAAATCCAGATGAAATGACTGCTTCTGAGATGCGAAGTTGGTTGAGTTCGAGGAACTATCCGTATAAAACTTTGCAGAGGTTGAAATCTGAATCTGTGAGGAAGATTGTGGTCAGTTTCATGAAAACGGAGAAGATGTACAACAGGATGTTTTACTTGGATTATAACAATCCTCAGTACTTTGAGCTGACGAAGAGATTCAAAGTGCTTGGTCCAAAGGAGATTCCAGTGATGGCATTACCTGAAAATGCTCACAAAAAGAGACACGAACTGATGGATATGTTTCCCAGCGAAGTCAAATCTTACAACATTCCAATGGAGGTGCGTGAGACTTGGCATAAATCAGCAACAGCAGGTGATGTTGTTAGATCACTGCTGAGTAAAGGACAATCAATTGCCGAGTTACTAGATTCAATGATTGTGCCTGAGAAAAATAAGAAGGTGAAGATAATCGCTTGGAAATATGATGAAGTGTTTGACGCATTTATGATTAAGAGGGTAAATGGGTTATGTGACGTATATCATTACTATTCAAGTATCTTTAAACTGGAGGTTCAGGATTTATAGGAGCTGCACAAACTGAGGTTGATAAATCACACGCGTGCTGAGCGTGGTGATAAGTGTGTTATGCTGCTTGATGCCGGGATTGGTAGATCGCCGAAGTTTCTTGACTTTAGAGGGCAACAAGAAGATTCAGCATATGTGCAAGCTAAGAAAGAAAGAAAGAAGAAAAGATTGGTTGTGACTGAGGATATGTATTTGGAAGAGTTCTCGGACGAATACTTTGACAAAGTGACAGATCCTGGATTAAAAGTGATTGATGGAACTCAGATGACGAAGCCAATACTCAGAGTATTCTACAATCAGGAAACGTTTGAACTGAAGCTTGTTCGAAACTTGGAGAATTGGGATGAAGACATGATTACACTTTTCAGTACTTTTGAGTTAAAGCTGCTACATCCGTCATATATTGACTTTTTGAGAAGCTATAGAATGGAGAAGTGTAGAGATGCACTGGCTGAAGCTGATAGGAAGTTATTTGTGGTGATGATTGAAGTAATAGCTGCTGCTACTGAAAAGATACGTGTGAGGAAGGCGTTGCTGAACTCTAATCTCGTGAGGGTGGATCTACCAGAGATAGAGTATATGAGGATATCCAGAAAAGGAACCTTGGAGGTGAAAGTCAAAGGCCAGGAGATGCCGTTTGAGTTTTATGCTAATATCGATTTTGCAGGTTTGAATCTGGACTCGCTCAGACGCATGAATGCTCTACCAATTCTGACAAATGAATCCAAGCCTCGACAAGCTAAGATCGCTGAAAAGTTCAAATCCTGTATTGAAGAAGCTTTAAAGGAACAAGAAGAATATAAAGGACGAGAGTTACTGAACGTAAAAGATGAACCAGAAGAATGGTGAAAGAGATGATGCTGATCAAAGAAGAAGAAAAAGATAGAAGATTTTGCTGAAGATCCAAAGATAAATCTTAGGGGGAGTACTGTTAGGGTTATTTCCTTAGTTAAGATTTACTTTGTATTTTGTTTATTGTTTACATGTTTGTAAATAGTTTAGGGTTTATTGTGTATTTTCCTTAAACTTGTATTTTGTGATATAAGCATGTAGTGTGTGTGTGTGAGGAGAGAGGCTAGATCACTTTTACACTGTTAGAGAGAGAATTAACTGTGTGTGATTTTGTTTCTCCTGCACTTTGTACTACGAATTGCTTTGATCATCAATATACATCGAGAATTATTAGTATGAATTGTGTTTGTGATTGAATCGTTTGTTTGTACTTGTTATTCTGATCATTTGAGTGATATTAACGATCCAATTGAACCTATCAAAGGGCAGTGAAACTCACCTTAGAGTACGCGGCTACTAACAACAACAGAAAATATAAGATCCTAAGTCGACCAATGACCTGTTTAAGTTGTTTTCTAGTCAAATAATAATTTATCTAACAAGATAACGTTCGGTTTCGCGTTCCCGGTTCAGTTTTGTATAATAATAATATTTCATCACACTAGATTACACATATATTGCACGTTATAATTATATACTTTACTTATATAATTATTCTATCTAGTTCATGTTCCATGCAATGTTAATAACATATTACATTTTCACTTATCATATTTGCACATTATAACTATTGCACATCTCATATAAAACACTCACTTAGAACATAGTTCGATTTTCTTTAAGCTCTTCATAAATCTCATCATCCACGACTCAACGTCATGCAAATAAGCAACTAAGCGTTTGTCACACCCTCAATTTTCCACAAACGGGGTATCCGTTAAGCTTGTGACATACCAGGATCTCAAGCCATTAGTTACAGTTAACACTGACTCAACGTTTAACGAAATGTTAATTATTGTAAATAAGCCAAAATTCAGAGTTTAAATGTTAAAACCAACTTTTAGCGGAAGCATAAATACATCCGGTAAGCAAAATCCCGCGCACCAAATAATAAACCAAATTAATTAAATAATGTAATTAATAAATATAGTTTTTGAAACGGTCCAAAAGACGACCCAATGCATGCATGCCCTACGTGCTCAACTCCTTAGCTACCTGAGAAAACATACTAAAACGGTCAACATATAATGCTGGTGAGTTCAATGAGATTTGCTTATAAATAAAAGATACCGTTCATAATATAGATAAACCAAAAACAATATATATTTCATTTTATTAGGCGGTTTGCAAGACCGAATGCTTATTGCTTGTCAACACGTCGAGATGAAAGCTAAACGTTACTTTTGCCTTGTCGCCATGTAACCAGGATGACCCATAACCATTAAGGACAATCTGCACCACATGACACCCAGTCAAGGGTGGGGTGCCGTCGTAACCCGGTAGTACTACTCAAATTTCCCCGCTATCATATATTAATCAACCTCGAACTTTTATAAGGACTTGAATGTGGTTCCAATTCGTGTAAAGCACTTTAAGCCCTAATAAAATCATGCCCGTAGGCATTTACACTTTTACCAAAACCTGCCCGTAGGCAATTATACTTTTACCAAAACCTGCCCGTAGGCATTTATACTTTTACCGAAACCTGCCCGTAGGCCCTACCCGAAGGCATAAAAAGTAGCCTCAGTTGGCCCTGCCCGAAGGCATAAAGTTTTGCCCGAAGGCCCTGCCCAAAGGCATAAAAATGCAGTCCGCCCTGAAGGCGCTGTAAAATAATTGCCCGAAGGCTCTGTAAAATCATTAGTATGTTTTCTCCCCGAAAAATATTTAAAAGCGGGCAAAGAACTCACATTTGGAGCGCACAGCAATTACACAGCACAAACGCCACAAAAGAATCTAAACTTTCTTACGACCTGCTTAATAGTTAATTATTAATTATTAGTTATTTACATCCATACAAATACATATATACCTATACACAATAATCCATCCAACACCTTTCATGCATTCTATCAAAAGTTCTAATCCGACTCACATTATCATCAATTCATACCCGACCCATATCATCATATCATAAAACCTGATACTTTAACACACATTATGTCATGTATACACTCATATAATTTAAATAGCAACAAGTACATATTTTGTGAATTTCATTATTCCCACATGTGCTCGCTTAATATATATTGTTATCATTGATGTTCATTCTCATTAGTTTACATTCATACGTTTGCATTCACATATATTGACTCATCTTCACTACTAAGTTGCACCTCTATATCTCCATACAATAATAACACGATAGCACATATTCACATACTACATTTTCATACATAATGACCCACGCACACAATTATATAAATTATTTTACACATACCTCACATACTCTCATATGCCCATACGTATGTTGCTATACTCATACTATCAAACTTGTACATTCACATAATCATATAACCCACAACGTACCCGTGCATATTAGATACTTATTTTGCTTTTTTTCTTGACATATAATTATGATGCCCTACACACACATATATATATACGATCCATACGCATTATCTTACACCTTCTAGTTTAACACATACAAACACATACTATACATCCATCACAAGGTTTATACAAAATTAAACAAGATCATGCTGCTGCTGCTTTTCATATATATATCTATCTAATAAATCAAACTTTTAGGGGGCAATTTTTGGAGGGATTTTTTTTATAATAGGAAGTTTGGGAGGTAAAATTTAGCTAAATTTTTTACCATGCAAGTTGATGGAGCCAACTCCTTAAATGTTATATATTTACAAATTGTTAAATATAATGGTTATAATTTATTTATAAATATTACTATTTAACCCGTGTGTAACACACGGGTATTAAACCTAGTATATGTATATATTCAACACAAATCATGCGACCTTTGATTACAAACACACATAAATCGCAATTGTTTTGAAGTATACATACACAAATCCTCATTGTTCACAGGCACACATCGATACAGCCTATATACATACAACCTATACATACCATATCAGCATACATACCAATACAACTTACATACACATAATATCCTGTTTTCGATCACATATACCTACAACCTATAGTTACGCTGATGACCTATATATATACACATGACCAGCGTATACCTATTCTGATTCTATGCATACATACATAAGCGCATGCATGTTTACAGATTGCGAAACTCACCGGGATCAATGAAGGAGATGATCGGAGAAAGCGAAGAAGATGGTCGGAAATGAACGTGTACAGCGCAAATGATGACGGTGTTGCTTCGTTTTCAAACAGCCCAGAATGGTAAGAACGATGATAGTGATGATACCGGCCAAAGATGATTATGGTGAGGACTAGTAGAGGCAAGGCGATGAGAGAGGTTTCAAGTTCGGTGTGTGTGTGTTTTTATGTCAATAAGTCGGCAGTAGGGGGAGAAGACGACTAGGGTTGGGTTTGTTTTAATAAATTTACACTTTGGACCCTTAGATATTGGTAGGTTATTTAAGTTAGGCATTAAAGTAAATAATCTAGTTTGGCTAATTACAAAACGAGCCATAAACTTATATAAAACTTAACGGAACAGTTAAAAAGTAGTTAACGGTGTTAACATGAAATTACGGGTTGTCACAGCGTTTAACCTTAAGCCTATAATAATATTAATGTATAAACATCGTACTAGAAATATATGATAAAACATATTATCTAATCATACAATTCACAATCCTATATCTCACATATCAGTCAAATATATATAAAAATATATGCATAACAAAACCTCAAATCCTTTGATGCATTTACTGACATTTTAACACACACATATACATGTATTAATTTCATACTCTGTATCTATGAACACATAAAACATCACTATCAATAATTCAACTTAAAAAGCCACTATACATTTACAATGCACACACATATGTTCAACGTAGCGCACACATTCCTTATCAACTCATCATAGCATCATCATTATTTAATCCTCAAATTATTACCATCCGATCATTATTCTACAATCATTAAATAAGGAAGCTGTTATTAATTACTATCGACATTTATCATTAACCATCACTTTATCATTACTTCATCATCTATAAATTATTCATGCAAAGTAGCGGCACGTACCAATTTACACATTTATCATGGTCTTCTTTCTCGTATACATAAACATAATCACATATACATATCATACACATACGGTTTCAATATTGAAATCAAACATACATATACATATCAAAACACACTTATGCTACAATACATAGATTCACACACAGATGTAACTGTCGTTAATACGCATCATCCAGACACAACTTATTTACTCCTGCTGCTGGTTCGTTCTTTATTTACTTACCACCAAGCACACATAAATCATATGTATATACAAAGATCATCCTATTCTCTAATCAAAATCATATATGTTTACATATTGATTATACATACATGTTGTTTCACGTTCTCACATCTACATATATACATATACATCATACGCATCCATGAATATACCAATATCTACTTCTACTGCTTGGTTTTATTTACTTACATAACATACATACACCGTATCACGCATACATACATATACATAGTTGCATATATACATCCTTATATATACTGTAACACACACATATATACACGCTCCTATGTATATATACACCCATACATCGAATCACTTTACTTTTATCCAAACCATACCCGAAACGAAACCGAAACTCGAAACCGAAGCGAACGGAACGATCACGCGAAACAACCATCGAATAGGAACGTACCAGAGGTTACGGTGACTGAAAACGCAAGAAACGGTGATTAGTGACGATGACAATGGTTCCCGGAGTTGCAAGTCTGCCGGCAATGGCGTTCGGTGGTAGCAGATGGCTCGGCCGCTGCTGTTTCTGCGCTCCTTCTTCGCCGCTGTTGTTCCTGCACTGCTGCCTTCTTCAATGGTATCCAGAGACGAGTGGGCAAGAAAGGCGTCGGCAGGGGCGGTCGTGGTTTGGGATTAGGGTTCTGATGGTGGTGTCGAGCATGAGAAAGGGGCGACAGGTGTGTGGGTGGGTTGTTTAGGTTATATATTTGGTTTATATAAAAATTTCACTTTAGACCTTGAAGTTTCATAATGTATTAACTTGTTCCCAAAGTTAATTAATCTAACCCTTAAACATTTACAAAACGAACCCCAAACTTCACTCGAAAGAACGGAAGGAAGAAAATAATGAACGTCTCACGTTTAATCCATGAGATAAATAAAGTAATAATTATGCGTTTATTATATTTATTGGCTAGCAATTTACGTTTGAAATTACAATGTATAATTAATTACTATAAAAATAATGAGAACTAATGAAATGAGTTAACAACGTTAACTTAAAAATGTCGGGTGTCACATCGTCTCTTTCAAAAAAACTTAACAAAAAAGTTATCTCTATTAGTAAAATGTATTGAAATGGAAACAAACTGTAAAATTAAGGCTAATAAATGATAAAAAAATAAAAGTTAGTACTAAAATAAAGAATATATGTATAACTTAGGTACCAAAATAGAGATTAAACCGAACGATATAAAAAAATTATAAAAAATGTATGATATTGTACCAAACGAAATTAGAAAAATAGATTTGGATAAACGATCCATTTAAAAAATAAGAATTTTAGTTTACAATGTTTTTGACAAATATATGCACACACAAACAAATATATAATCATTATTTAAATGTAAACATTTTAAAATATCCAATTTAGTACCAAGGATATTTTCGTCTTTTTCAAAAACTTAACAAAAAAAGTTAAATCTATTAGTTAAATGTACTGAAATGGAAACGAATTGTAAAACTTAGGCCCATAACTGATAAAAAGTAAAAGTTGGTACTGAAATGAAGAATATATGTATAACTCATGTATTAAAAGAGATTAAACCGAACGATTTAAAAATATTTAAAAAATATAAGATATTGTACCGAACGAAATTAGAAAAATAGCTTTAGTTAAAAGATCAATTTATAAAATAATAACTTTATTTTAAAATGTTTTTTGACAAATATATATAAACACACACAAACAAATATATATAATCATTATTTAAATGTAAAAATTTTAAAATATCTAATTTTGTACCAAGGATGTTAGGGCTATTTCCAGTTTAAGATTTACTTTGTACTTTGTTTTATACATTTTGTATAGTTTAGGGTTTATTTTGTATTTTCCCTAAATGTATTGTTGCATAAAGCATGTAGTAAGAGAATGTTAGAAAGAGAGTCTAGATCACATATTCACGTTAGAGAGAGAGTTAACTATGTGTATTCATTCTCCTGCATTTTGTACTACAATATTTGCTTTGATCATCAATACAAAGAGAATTATTAAGTAATGAATTGTGTTGCTGATTGAACTGTTTGTTTGTACTAATCATTCTGATCATTTGAGCGATATCGATCCAATTGAACCTATCAATTGGTATCAGAGCTGTTGGTATTGTGTTCTTCGCTATTCATCAAGCAAAACACTACAATATTGCTCAAAAATCATGATCTGAATGAATTGTTGCTGTTTTTAGCTGTGATTGATCATCGCAATCACTTCTAATTCACAACGATTGTGCAAATTCCATCAGATTATCATCAGATCTGAGGAATTAAGAAGAAAGAAATATCTACTGTTCGATCGAATTTTGCTCAAATTCATCAAAATTTGATCATGTTTTGGATTGATTGAGATTAGGGATTGATAATCGGTGTATTTCGCTGCTTGTGTGTGAATTTTGAAAGAATTGGACAAGTTTTTGATAAACCCAGAAAATTTCTCATGATGAAGATGATGAACAGGATGAACTGGTTGAAGATTAACTAGCCGGGTGATAAATTGGACTTAGACAATTTCCTTTGGACTTAGATTTGTGAACAAATTAGGTCCTGTGCAGCCGTGTAAAGGATTTTGTGCTTGACGGGTGAAGAATTTGCAAGAAAAAGGTTGTACTGTTCAGCCGGATCAAGAACTGTTCAGACGGGTGATCAACTGTTCAGCCGGGTGATTAACATTCTAGCCGGGTGACTTACTACTGTTCAGACGGGTGATCAACTGTTTAGCCGGGTAAACAACTTTGCTGCCGTGTGATCAACAACTGTTCAGCCGGGTAAAGCCTTCTTGCCGTGTAAAGTTTATTGCCGTGTCAAGTTATTTCTCTACAGCCGGGTAACTGTTCTGCCGGGTGAAGATTACCAAGGTTACAATTGTTAAGCCGGGTCAACTGTTTAGACGGGTGAAGACTTTTCTCAGTCGGGTGAAGAAGAAAAATCACTGTTCAGCCGGGTGAAGAAGAATTTTTCACTATTCAGCCGTGTGACTCATTTTTAGTTGTTTCAAACCTTGTTTTCTTATCTTGTCATTAATTACTTGTCTTTATTTTAGTATTTTAATTACTTCTTTTCAAAAATCTTTAAAAACACACAAATATTTTCTTTAAAAATTGTTAAAATGGCACCTAATGATGATTCTGATAACCGTGTTCCTAGACTTGTCAATCGTGCAGATTTCAAGAATTGGACAATTAGACTGAAGCATCATCTTTGCTCAATAGACAATGATCTTTGGAAGTCAATTGATAAGGGTCCTCACATACCTACACAGACAGCTCTAGATAGTGCAAGTACCTACACCAAAGACTCTACTGAACCTTATCCAGAGGACAATCTATCAGCAGAAGATTTAAGGAAAGTGAAGAATGATAGCAAAGCCTATTCTTTGATGTGTAAGGGATTGCCTCTACAAGTACTGTCAAGGTTGGACACCTATCAAACAGGTTATACATTGTTCAAAGCATTGAAGTCAATATGTGAAGGAGGTGAACAACTCAGAAGTCTCAAGAAACAAAAGCTAAAGAGACAGTTGGAGTTATTTGAACATATTGCTGGAGAGTCTGTGCACCAGATGATGAATAGGTTTGTTCATCTGACTACTGAAATGACCAATGTGGGTGCGAAGACAGATCTCCAAGACCTGAATGACAGATTATTATGTGCTCTTCCATCATCGTGGAAACAGACTATGACACTACTGAAACATACTGAAAAGTTTCCGATGGATTTGGATCTGCTCATTGCAAAAATTGAAGAAGTAGAGATTGATGAAAGTTCTAGAAACACTGATAGAACTGGTTCACATGCACAATACAAATATATTGTGAATCCTGCTAATACTGTGGAGAATGCCTTTCTTGCACAAGATGCAACTAAGTTTGAAGATGAGGGTGATTTATTTGTCGGTGCAAGCTTTTATACTGATTCGTCATATATTCCAAACTCACCAACTTATTCTCAACCTCAATCTCCACCTTGAGCTCAAAGTCAAATTCAGAATCACTCAGAAAAACAGAGTAATACTGTGCAAGCAAATGTAAAAGATGTGATGAACATCTTGTTACAAGATGAAGAGACAAAAGGTGCATTCACAGCTTTCATGGCAAGTTTTCAAGCATATCAAGGAAGTCATCTGACTCAAATGGATGTCGTTCTTCAAGATCTTTTTGAAATGGATCCTGATGACGTTGAGGAAATGGATTTGAATTGGCAGATGGTGATGGTTGCATATAGAACGCAGAAACATGCATATGTTAACCGAAGCTACAAGCCTCATGCAAACAAAACTGTTGGTTTTGACAAATCGAAGGCCAGATGTTTCAACTGTAACTGCTATGGTCATTTTTCAAGAGAATGCAAAGCTCCTAAGAATCAAAACTACAATGATCAAGCGAGTTCAAGTGGACAGAATCAAGGTCAAGGTCAAAGCTCGCAACAGTCTTCAAGCTATCAAAGCAGGAATCAACGCTTCATGCAGAAACCATATCAAAGTCTTCCCATGCCAAAACTGGAAGATGAAGGCAAGAAGCCAGAAGATCAAACTAAAGCACTGGTGGTTAGTGTGAAAGACGGATACGATTGGAGTGCATATGCAGAACAATTTACATCCGATCTTACATCCAGTCTGGCATTAGTTTGTGAAATTGAGGAAGATTGGTCTGAAGAAGGAGATATCAAAGTGATTGATACTGTGAGTGAAGATTCTGAAGACTACGATTGGAGTGCAAAATCAGATCCTGTTGAAGAATCTGAACCAGAAATTGCGCTGATGGCTACATCCAATGAGTCTTCATCATCTACCGAACAACCAAAGGTTAGTAATGATTTACCCCCTAATTATGTTCCTTTGCCTGATGATGTTAGAGGTAGGTTATGTTCTGAACAATGCATTCAACAAGTAGAACATTATCGTACTCATTCGTTTAAAATTGGTGATAAATTAAGCAAACATGAGAAAATTCATGAACAACTTAAAATTGATCACAAAATTGCTGATGAGAAGATATTGTCACTGAAAGAATCATGGAACAAAACCTTAAAAGATTTGGAACTGGTAACAAAACAACTTGAAGAAATGACAAAGAACTTTGAACAAGAAAAAGTTGCTCATGCTGTCACGAAAGTGGAATTAACAAAAGTGAAAAGTTGTAAAACTATGGTTAAACAACTTGTGAATGAAAGAGGAAATAAAAACAAAACAGGTTTGGGTTTCACTCATGAACCAATGCCTAAATCAATCACACAAACTTTACCTGAAAACTTCAATGAATTTGATCATTCACCTGAAAATGAACGAAAATTCAAAGAAATTCAAAGTAAGTAAATCCGAATCCGAAGGATCTGAAGTGTTGATTGAAAGTTTAAAAGAAGAAGATGTCGTGACGACTGAAGCTGATGATGAAGCTAGCAACAAATCAGAGCCTGTTCTGATTCAACTTGTTGAATATCCTGAACTGAATCCCAAGCAGGAAGAAACAGTGAAGGAAGAAGGTGAATTTTCAGGATACAATGATCCTGAATACATCAAATGGAAGAATGAGCAGAAAGCGAAAGTTGTTGATCAACTGATCACGAAGAAAGAAGTGAAGAAATCGAAAGTAATGATCAATCAATCTGAAACAAAAGAATCGAAAGGTAAAAGTGTCATAAAATCGAATGACAACACCAAAGCTCAAATTGTCAAAACTGACAAAGTCAAACCTGTCAAAAAGAAAGTGTCAAAAGGAAAAACAATTAAGTTTGTGTCTGCAGGAACTTTTGATTTGAACGGATCTTATGGTAAACCAATCAATTCTTCAATCAAATCTAACTCTGGTCTGAAAACAAGTTCAGGTCCTAAGTCTTCCGCTGTCAATGAGAAAAGAATTGAACCAAAGAAGGTAACCAAACAAGATGGTTTAAAATCGAATCAAAGTCCCAAGCAATCAAAATCACAAACAAAATCTCCACAAAAGAATCAAGTTAATCTAAAACCGAACAAAACTGATAATGAATCACGAGTGGGTTCAACATCAAATGTTAATAATCGGCTCTTTAGGATTAGCAAGAAACATTGTGAGATTTGTGATCGTTATAATCATGCAACTGCTGAATGTTTCTTTAACAGGTACTGCAGTTACTGTGACAAAAGAAATCATTCTTCAGAGGAATGTTTTTATAACAAATTTTGTGATATCTGTGAAAGAAGAAACCATGACACAAAGGATTGTTTCTTTCGGAAAAACTCTTCAAGAGAAATGACTCCGTTTCCAAATTTTCAAAGAAATCAATCATTTGGTTTTCAAAATGTTAATCAAAGTCATTCTCCTGTTTTGAGAAATTTCAATCGAAACAATTCTGGTTCTAATAACTTTTCATCAAGAAATGTGCAGGTTAACAGTTTTAAACCGAGAGCTTTGATGGTAAGAAACCAGAAATTTGAAAATAACCTTGATCCTAAGTTAGAGGAAAGGTTTATTGCTTTGAGAAGAAAGCAATCGATTCAAGCCAATGGGCGAAACAGTTTTCAACCAAATCTCTCAAATGAAACAAATTTTCAAAATCTTCATTATCAACAAGTTACTGTTACAGATAGATTCGGAAAACCCAAGACCATGTGGGCCTGGGTTGACCAAACTAACTAAGTGATTGTTGAAATGCAGGTACGCCCTCGAAGACCTATCAACTCATGGTTTGTTGATAGTGGGTGTAGCCGGCATATGACAGGAAACCATGCCTTGCTTCAAGACTTTAAGCTGAAGAATGGTACACATGTTGCATTTGGAGGAGATGCTGGTGGTAAAATAACTGGAGAAGGAACTGTGTCAAATGGGGTCATTAGCTTTGATAAAGTTAACTACTGTGCACAGTTGAACTTTAATTTGCTAAGTGTATCTCAAATTTGTGATAAATCTTATTCAACTTTATTTGATGATTCTTTCTGTTACATACTCAAACCAGGTTTCAAGATTGACAATGAATGTGTTGGTCCATATCAGCCTTGAATCAACATATTTGTGAAGATTTGGGTAAACATGGATCAGAATGACATAGAACTTGATGAACAAGGAAGAACAATGAAGAACATAATGAAAGAACAAATAAGAAATTACTCAAATTATAATATGCTTCCATAGAATTGCTATGATTTTGTTTACATGTGTAACCTCCCAATTCTAGGCTATGTTTCAAGCACATAAACCCTAATTAAACTAATCTATATATAGTGGATGTTCAATCCACTTAATTACATATTAACCCTCTAGACTTAGTTTAATTAGGAAAAATACAAATAAACCTAAAATGTGACTACAACTTGATTAAATATATTTTGTTGACACAAAATATTTTCTTTACAATAATGCTCCTAGTCACGATCTATCTTTAACGTCTTCTTCGTCTTGAACTCTTCATTTGACTTTAATCATGACATTGACTTTGGTGACTTTGACTACATTGATAATATAGACTATCATTTTCAGACCCAACAATACTCCCCCTTAGTCTATCATTATCAACATCCTCAACTGAGTTTAGCTCCGGTCGAAGTCAACAAATGAGTGATCTTCTATATCTCCCCCTTTATTGAAGCTTTTCGACATTGTAGGCAAAGATTGATCCATTAACTCCCCCTACTTGTAAACTTCTCCATCTTTTAATTTTGGCCCAAAGATTGACAAAATAAACACCCGGCCAAACATTAAACGAACCAACTCCAACACGGCCCAAAATTTAAAACACTAACTCCCGGCCACTAATAATGACAACCAAAAACCCGACCCACTGTGTAGACCTTTTAACCAATATGACAATCCAATTTGTCAGCCCAAACACTCACAGCCCACTCTTAATAATTGGCCCAGTTTTCAGCCCATTGGGTTAACCCTAATTATTTTTTTAAACGCAGCCCTCACTTTTAAACAACACAAACACACACTTACACACACAACATCTACACAAACACAATCTCTTCGCTTCCTTGTTTCATGAAGAAGATAAACACAACATTAACACAAACATTGGCTGCTGCTCTTTCTTCTTCTTCTTCAACAACAACCGCAACAAAATTACAGCTTTATCTCTCTCTCGTCACTCTCTCTCTACCAGTTCAAACACACACACAAGCAGATCGGCTCCTGCTTCGTTTCAAACAGCAGAACACACACAAACACTCTATAACAGCCGCAACATCAACAACACTTCAACATACACAATCTACGACCAAGAACAGCAGCAGATTCGCAAAATCACACCCTCTTTATCTTTGCTTTCGTTCAACAACAGCAACTAACAACAAGCTTCAACAACAACAACACAAACATGCTCAGATCTGTGGTTGTTCTTCTGTTCGATCTCTATGAACACACACACAAACATCAGATCTGCTACTGCTTCTTGTTTTTTAAACACAAGCACCTCAAACTCTCGTCCTTTTTCTTGTTAGTAAACTGAAACAACAAGAACAACACACGATCTCTCTTTCTCTTGTTTAATCCGACAACAAAAACACACGTTTCAAATCTGTTGGTTCCCTTTTCTGGTTCGAATCGAAGGTGGAAATGATGTGGTTAAGGGGTTACGGTGGTTGTAAGGTTGTTTGATGCGGATGTGGTTATGGTTATGGTTGTAGGGTTAAGTTTTGGGTTTGTACGTGTTAAATGAAACAAGAATGGTTATGGGTATGGTAGCGCTGAGTTATGGCTGATCGAATGGTTTTGGTGGGGTTTGGTTATAGATATGGTTATGGTTGGTTGTTGAAATGTTAAGGAAAAGGTAAAACTGATTTTTTTTTAAAGTCAGATTTCGTTTTAATAGTTGGATTGGGTTGTTTTGGTTTGGGAAATGGTGTTTAGAGCGGATGTGTTATGGTTGGGTTGTTGGATTGGTTTTGTTGGTATGGTAAAGATATAGATCTAAAAAGGTTAGATGTTGGGTTGTTTAAGTGTTAGGTTTGGGTTCAGAACCTATAGGTTCGCTGGCTTTCAAGCCGAGCACAGTGTCGGGCGAACTTATAGGTTCGCACAGAACCACGTGCGAATCTATGTAAAATTCTTGGGCAACATAACATAACAGCATAGATTCCTTCAAAAAAAATGAACTTTCGTTCAGGTATTTACTAGTTTCGCCAATCTTGCAGATTTGAAGATTTGAAGAACACCAATAACACACACACACTGTGTGTGAGAGAAACACTTCAGATCTGAAATTTTCTTATATTATTCATGAAGATCTCAGCTTCTACATCTGAAATATATTGCTGAAATCAACAGATCTGATGATTGTTGTAGATCTGATGATTTTGAAATTAGATCTGATTTCTCTCACTAAAAACCCATCAGATCTACTTTTTCTCTCTACAATTTCTTGACAAATCTCTAAAAATCAGCTTCAATCTTCAATAAAATTGATTCAATTGGATCTCCATTAGGCTCTGATACCAATTGTTGGTCCATATCAGCCTTGAATCAACATATTTGTGAAGATTTGGATAAACATGGATCAAAATGACATAGAACTTGATGAACAAGGAAGAACAATGAAGAACATAATGAAAGAACAAATAAGAAATTACTCAAATTATCATATGCTTCCATAGAATTGCTATGATTTTGTTTACATGTGTAACATCCCAATTCTAGGCTATGTTTCAAGCACATAAACCCTAATTAAACTAATCTATATATAGTGGATGTTCAATCCACTTAATTACATATTAACCCCCTAGACTTAGTTTAATTAGGAAAAATACAAATAAACCTAAAATGTGACTACAACTTGATTAAATATATTTTGTTGACACAAAATATTTTCTTTACAATAATGCTCCTAGTCACGATCTATCTTTAACGTCTTCTTCGTCTTGAACTCTTCATTTGACTTTAATCATGACATTGACTTTGGTGACTTTGACTACATTGATAATATAGACTATCATTTTCAGACCCAACAATACTCCCCCTTAGTCTATCATTATCAACATCCTCAATTGAGTTTAGCTCCGGTCGAAGTCAACAAATGAGTGATCTTCTATATCTCCCCCTTTATTGAAGCTTTTCGACATTGTAGGCAAAGATTGATCCATTAACTCCCCCTACTTGTAAACTTCTCCATCTTTTAATTTTGGCCCAAAGATTGACAAAATAAACACCCGGCCAAACATTAAACGAACCAACTCCAACACGGCCCAAAATTTAGAACACTAACTCCCGGCCACTAATAATGACAACCAAAAACCCGACCCACTGTGTAGACCTTTTAACCAATATGACAATCCAATTTGTCAGCCCAAACACTCACAGCCCACTCTTAAAAATTGGCCCAGTTTTCAGCCCATTGGGTTAACCCTAATTTTTTTTTTAAACGCAGCCCTCACTTTTAAACAACACAAACACACACTTACACACACAACTTCTACACAAACACAATCTCTTCGCTTCCTTGTTTCATGAAGAACATAAACACAACATCAACACAAACATTGGCTGCTGCTCTTTCTTATTCTTCTTCAACAACAACCGCAACAAAATTACAGCTTTATCTCTCTCTCGTCACTCTCTCTCTACCAGTTCAAACACACACACAAGCAGATCGGCTCCTGCTTCGTTTCAAACAGCAGAACACACACAAACACTCTATAACAGCCGCAACATCAACAACACTTCAACATACACAATCTACGACCAAGAACAGCAGCAGATTCGCAAAATCACACCCTCTTTATCTTTGCTTTCGTTCAACAACAGCAGCTAACAACAAGCTTCAACAACAACAACACAAACATGCTCAGATCTATGGTTGTTCTTCTGTTCGATCTCTATGAACACACACACAAACATCAGATCTGCTACTGCTTCTTGTTTTTTAAACACAAGCACCTCAAACTCTCGTCC
This sequence comes from Tagetes erecta, assembly GCA_030867185.1. Taxonomy (NCBI): domain Eukaryota; kingdom Viridiplantae; phylum Streptophyta; class Magnoliopsida; order Asterales; family Asteraceae; genus Tagetes; species Tagetes erecta. Next base: position 28,523,269 of record CM061492.1, on the reverse strand, counting down.
TTTTTCTTGTTAGTAAACTGAAACAACAAGGACAACACACGATCTCTCTTTCTCTTGTTTAATCCGACAACAAAAACACACGTTTCAAATCTGTTGGTTCCCTTTTCTGGTTCGAATCGAAGGTGGAAATGATGTGGTTAAGGGGTTACGGTTGTTGTAAGGTTGTTTGATGCGGATGTGGTTATGGTTATGGTTGTAGGGTTAAGTTTTGGGTTTGTACGTGTTAAATGAAACAAGAATGGTTATGGGTATGGTAGTGCTGAGTTATGGCTGATCGAATGGTTTTGGTGGGGTTTGGTTATAGATATGGTTATGGTTGGTTGTTGAAATGTTAAGGAAAAGGTAAAACTATTTTTTTTTGGTTATAGATATGGTTATGGTTTGGTCATGATTGATTCTAATTTTTGAAAAACGAAACAAAAATCAGAAAAATATAAAAGTCAAATTGTTAACTGTTCAGCTGGGTAACTCTACCTGCCGGGTGAAGATTGTAAGTGTTGAAGATTGACAACTGTTGAGCCGTGTCACTGTTTAGACGGGTGAAGAAAAATTCTCAGCCGGGTGAAGAAGAAAAGTTACTGTTCAGCCGGGTGAAGAACAAATTTTCACTGTTCAGCCGTGTGACTTGTTTTCTGTTGTTTCAAACCTTGTTATCTTATCTTGTCATTACTTACTTGTTTTTAGTTTAAAATTTTAGTTGTTTCTTTTCAAAAATCATCAAAAACAGAAAAATATTTTCTTTAAATTTTTTTTTTAAATGGCACCTAATGATGATTCTGATAACCGTGTTCCTAGATTGGTTAATCGTGCAGATTTCAAGAACTGGACAATCAGATTGAAGCATCATCTATGCTCTATTGACAATGATCTATGGAAGTCAATTGATAAAGGTCCTCACATTCCTACTCAGACTGCTCCTGACAGTGCAAGTACCTACACCAAGGATTCTACTGAACCTTATCCTGAAGATAATCTATCAGCTGAAGACTTACGAAAGGTCAAGAATGACAGTAAGGCTTATTCTTAGATGTGCAAGGGGTTGCCACTTCAAGTATTGTCGAAGTTGGATGCTTATCAAACTGGCTACACATTGTTCAAAGCATTAAAATCAATCTCTGAAGGAGGAGAACAGTTGAGAAGTCTCAAGAAGCAAAAATTGAAGAGACAATTGGAATTATTTGAACATATTGCTGGAGAATTTGTGCACCAGATGATGAATAGATTTGTTCATCTAACTACTGAGATGACAAATGTTGGTGCAAAGACAGATCTTCAAGACCTAAATGATAGATTGTTGTGTGCTTTTCCATCTTCATGGAAACAGACTGTGACTCTACTAAAGCATACTGAAAAGTTTCCAATGGACTTAGATCTGCTCATTGCAAAGATAGAAGAAGTTGAGATTGATGAATGTTCAAGAAATACTTACAGATCAGGTTCACATGCTCAGTACAAGTTCGTTGTGAATCCTTCTAACATAGTGGAGAATGCTTTTCTTGCACAAGATACTGCAAAAACTGATGATGAGGGAGATTTATTTGTTGGTTCAAGCTTTTATACTGATTCGTCATACATACCAAATTCACCAACATATTCTCAACCTCAATCTCCACCAAGAGCTCAAGTTCAAAGTCAGAATGTGAAAACTCAATCAGAAAATCAAAGTTCTACAGTTCAAGCCAAAGTAAAAGATGTTATGAACATCTTGTTACAAGATGATGAAACAAAGAATGCATTTACTGCTTTCATGGCAAGTTTTCAAGCATATCAAGGAAGTCATCTGACTCAGATGGATGTTGTGCTTCAAGATCTATTTGAAATGGATCCTGATGACATTGAGGGAATGGATTTAAATTGGCAAATGGTGATGGTTGCATATCGAACTCAGAAACATGCATATGTAAACCGAAGCTATAAGCCACATGCAAACAAGACAGTTGGTTTTGACAAATCAAAGGCCAGATGTTTCAATTGTAACTGCTATGGTCATTTTTCTAGGGAATGCAAGGCTCCTAAGAATCAGAACTACAATGATCAAGCTGGTTCAAGTGGACAGAATCAAGGTCAAAGTCAGAACTCACAACAGTTTTCAAGCTATCAAAACAGGAATCAACGTTTCATGCAGAAACCATATCAAAGTCTTCCCATGCTAGAACTGAAAGACGAAGGCAAGAAACCAGAAGATCAGACTAAAGCACTTGTGGTTAGTGTGAAAGATGGATATGACTGGAGTGCTTATGCGGAAAAGTTTACATCTAATCTTACATCAAGTCTAGCACTGGTATGTGAAATTGAAGAAGATTGGTCTGAAGAAGGGGATGATCAACTGATTAAAGCTGTGAGTGAAGATTCTGAAGAGTATGATTGGAGTGCAAAGTCAGATCCTGTTGAAGAATCTGAACCAGAAGTTGCGCTTATGGCTACATCTGACGAGTCTTCATCATCTGTTGAGCAACCAAAGGTTAGTACTGAACTACCCCCTAACTATGTTCCTTTGCCTGATGATGTTTAAGGTAGATTATGTTCTGAACAATGCATTAAACAAGTGGAACATTATCGATCTCATTCTTTTAAAATTGGTGACAAATTAAGCAAACATGAAAAAATTCATGAACAACTTAAAATTGATCACAAAATTGCTGATGAGAAGATATTGTCACTTAAAGAATCCTGGAACAAAACCTTAAAGGAACTGGAACTAGTAACCAAACAACTTGAAGAAATGACAAAGAATTTTGAACAAGAAAAAGTTGCTCATGCAGTCACACAAGTTGAATTAACAAAGCTAAAAAGTTGTAAAACAATGGTGAGACAACTTGTGAGTGAAAGAGGTAACAAAAGCAAACTAGGATTGGGTTTCACTCATGAACCAATGCCTAAATCAATCACAAACACTTTACCTGAAAACTTCAATGAGTTTGATCATTCACCTGAAAGCGAACAAAGATTCAAAGAAATTCAAAGAGGTATCCGAATCCGAAGGATCTGAAGTTTTACTGGAAAGCTTGAAAGAAGATGACACTGTGACAGCTGAAGCTGATGATGAAGCAAGCAACGAATCTGATCCTATTTTGGTACAACTTGTTGAATATCCGGAACTGAATCCTAAGCCAGAAGAAAAGGTGAAGGATGAAGCTGAATTTTCAGGATACAATGATCCAGAATACATCAAGTGGAAGAATGAACAGAAAGCGATTGTTGCTGATCAACTGATCAAAAAGAAACCAGTGAAAAAGACTGAAGTTTCAAATGCAAAGGTGCAGAAATCGAAATTACCAAACAATCAATCTGAAACAAAACAGTCGAAAGGTAAAAGTGTCATAACATCAAATGACAAACCCAAATCTCAAATTGTTAAAACTGACAATGTCAAACTTGTGAAAAAGAAAGTGTCAAAAGGAAAAACAATCAAGTTTGTGTCTGCAGGAACTTTTGATATGAACGGATCTTATGGTAACCAAATAAATTCTTCAATCAAATCTAACTCTGGTCTGAAAACAGGTTCAGGTCCTAAGACTTCCGCTGTCAATGATAAAAGTTTTGAATCAAAGCGAAAGAACAATTCAAACTCTTGAAGATCTACTTCGGTCCTGTGTTATTGATTTCAAAGGCAATTGGGATGTTCATCTCCCGTTAATCGAGTTCTCTTATAATAACAGTTACCATTCTAGCATCGATATGGCACCGTTCGAAGCTCTTTACGGTCGTAAGTGCCGTTCTCCTGTATGTTGGATCGAAGTCGGTGATTCACAAATTACCGGACCTGAAATGATTCAGGAGACCACCGACAAATTTCAGAAAATCCGGGAAAATCTCTTAGCGGCTCGGAATCGTCAGAAATATTATGCCGACCAGAAGCGAAAGCCAATGGACTATGAGGTTGGTGATATGGTCTTACTCAAGGTTTCTCCGTGGAAGGGAGTTTTCCGTTTTGGTAAAAAGGGTAAACTAGCTCCTCGTTACATGGGACCTTTCAAAGTTCTGAAAAGAGTTGGAAAAGTCGCTTACGAGTTGGAACTGCCTGAAGAATTAGGTGGTGTTCATCCTGTTTTCCATGTTTCTAATCTGAAAAAGTGTCTATCCGATGAAAACCTTCATGTGCCCCTTGATGATATTCAAATCGATGAATCTATGCAATTTATCGAGCGACCATTGGAAATTATGGATCGAGAAGTTAAGCAACTCAAGCGGAGTCGGATACCGATCGTCAAGGTTCGTTGGGAGTCTAAGCGTGGACCCGAATTCACCTGGGAACGCGAGGACCAAATGAAGGCAAAATATCCGCATCTCTTCGCTTCAACTACTTCGGTTTGAGCAAATTTCGGGACGAAATTCCTTTAAGGAGGGGAGACTGTGACATCTGCCCCGGAACCAAACCCAAATGACCCGGCTCGAGCCCGAAGTCCTATCCTAAATGTATCCGTACCCTTTTATTTACAAATGTAACGTTTCGATAATAAATTATTTAAATAAATATGTTGTGCAATGTATCCGATCAAGTTATTTTCTACAAACGTCACCATCAAGCTAAACGTATATAATCGTCGCTTAATTAATCGTTCCGTCTAAACCCAGTTAAATTAGTTGGTTGAATTAATTTATAACTAACTTTGGGTCAATATTGTAAATATTAAAACTTGTTTGAAAGTTTTGGGCGAAAAGTTAAAACCAATACAAGTTTAGGGGCTGTGTGTGTAAATTAAAAGTTTAAACCAGCCTTTCTCCCCCCCCCCCCCCCGTACTTCCGGCGACAAACAACTCCGGCCAGTTTGGCCGGAAAAACTCCATCTCCGGCGAGGCCTCAAAAACCCATTTTTAGCACGTTACAACAAATCAAACATATACGAAATCATCCTAACACTATTCTAAGCATGTTTCGAACCCCTAATCGACTCCTAATCGCCTAAACCACGATCAATTTCTCAATCTAAAATCGGTTCAAAAACCCACTTCATTGAATCGACCCTTAACGTATCAAATTTATGGTCCCATTCAATATCAGACGTCTTCTCGGCATCTCGGAATCAATTCCAACTGTTAATTGAACCCAAACGATCCGAATTATCCAATAAATTGCTATCTTCGGTTCATGCTCATCTCTAAGTCAAACGACATCAACCCATTAACTAAAACACAATTCAACTTACCTGCACCTTCCTCACTCGTTTTCACTTCCTGAAACTTCAATTTCTGGTATCAATCTTCCATAAACTGTAAGTGATTCCTCTTCTTTTCGGTCCTGTTCATCGGTGGGAAGCCATTCAATCCTTAATCTTATCTGATATTGATATAGGGGTTTTGTTCATCTAATCACATTGACGGAATCTGGAAGAGTAATTGGATTATAACATCTTCTAGCTATCAATTTGGTGTTACGAGCAGTCGTGTTCTTGTTCTTCACCTTCATCGTTCAATCTGATCGAATCCAAGTAAGTGCAATATGTCAAAATGCTCGAAATACAGAGGGGATTAAAAGCCCTATCTTTAAATCGGGCTTGATTGTCTGTTTCAGACGAATTTGGGATGTTCTTGATCTAGGGCTTGTAGTATGAAATGGGTGTTTTGTATATTAAAGAACAAAATAAATCGCTGCCTGTTTTAAAACCAAAAAGCGCGTCTGGCTCAGTGGTAAGACAATTGGTGGTGGCGCGTTTGGTCGTGGGTTCGAGTCCCACTGACCCCTTTTATTAAACTTTTATCTTTTAACCCCTTTTCTTCTAAATTGTGTACAAATATTATTTCAATTATAAAACTAGAAAAGTATTATTGCAAAAATATATACTATACGAAAATACGATTATATCTCGTACCTAAATTCCCAAATTATATTTTAAAACCCTAAATTACCAAATTATACTTTGAAACCCTAATTTTAAATTGATACTTTAAAACCCTAAATTCCCAAATTATACTTTGAAACCCTAATTTTAAATTGATACTTTAAAACCCTAAATTCCCAAATTATATTTTGAAACCGTAATTTTCAATTTATAATTTAAAACCCTAAAACCCCAAATCCAAAACCCTAGAAGTTCTATTTTCTTGATTCTAGTTATTACGTTACTTGCTTCGTTTCTAAATTAGGTTCTCCCGGTTAATTAGGTGGTTCTAATATCTAGGCGATCCTCGATTCTATTTAGCTACTTTCTTGCGTTTGCTATTATTTATATTGTTCAGGTGAGTAAACTCACTCCCCTTTTTCCATTTTACTATTTGGGGGCTGAAATATGTCTTTTACTATATTGCGTTTTCTATTCGTTTTCTAAAAGAGATCATACAAATATGTTAATCTGGTTCGCGGCTTGATGCAATCTTATGTGTTAGTTAAAAGTAGTTTTATTGCTTTGTAATCCCACCGGTACAATGTTAGCGCTAATGGTTTGACAAACCCACCTGCTTGTACAACATCGATAGGTGATTTAAACCTGGCCTTTCTAATTCCATGTTTACTATGTCGAGATGCTATGTTGCTATACTATGTTGCTACGCTATGATGCTATACTATGCCATGTCCCTAAATTGCTAAATGATGACTTATATATCGAGACGGCAAACGACGGTTATTAAAAGTTATCATTATTTATTACATGAGTGGTTCTCATGACAAATGGCTAAACGAGATACTATGGTTCCTATTGTGGTTGGTGTGCTATTCTATTCTAGGGGTCCTGGTAGGGTGATATTACGAAATTACTATACATGTGGGATTGCGCAGCATATCTTGTTGATCTCGGATTTCAATACTATTACTATTCAATTTGGGTTTTACTCACTAGCTTGTGTAGCTAACTTTATTTTTCACGTATTTCAGGTGACGCGTGATTTTGGCTTGTTTCTTTGCTATTCAAGACATAGGGACTTGGACCTAGAAATAATACTAATCATGACTATTTCATTTACTGTTATTTGGATTGTGTTTTGCATTTAAGACTTATGTTTCCCCAACTTATGATAATAATTATTAGACTTTAATAAAAGCAACACCATGTGCTATGTTTACTACGGATATCCAATTCTATGACAGCCCGGTGTTTTCCGCCATCGGGCGGGGTGTCACAGTGGGTACCACAACAAAGAAGCTCACGATGCGGTTCATCACACTGAATAGACTGCATCGTTACCCGATCATGCACAACTATCATCACAAGCAATGTATCAAAAGATATATATCTAGACATGTATAACAATGGAACTTAACACAAAGTTCATTAAGTTTATATTTGTCAACAATCAACTTACTTTTTCAGTCTAATTGCCTGAGTTGTCTAGCACATCAATTAACATTCATCAGTCTTTATTAAAAATGATGTAACAGATAATGTCTAGTGTAACTATCATTTCTCACTTTTTGCAATATAGATTCTTATGACATGATATTTTCTTTTCTTTTTGCTTTTATATTTTGTTTTTGCTTTTCTTTTTCTTTTTCATGCACACACACAATGTAAAACATAAAATAAAAGACAGAGGAATCAATATATGACATCAACTTATTATATTTTTGGCTTTTATATTTTTCTGAATTTTGTTTGTTTTTACGAAAAAATAGAATCAATCATGATTGATTAATCCTATGGATTGAATTAAGAATTCAAACCGTCCTGACAAAAAAGATTTTGTGAAAAGATCTGCCAGTTGTTTGTCGGTATGAACTTTAATCAAAATTATTAAACCTTTTTCAGAGTTGTCTCTTAAAAAGTGATATCGAATTTCGATATGTTTGGTTTTTGAGTGTTGAACAGGATTAGCAGTAATGAACATGACAGCAGTATTGTCTATGTAAATAGGAGTTTTGAGAAAGTTAAACCCGTAGTCTAGCAATTGGTTTTGTAACCACAAAACTTGAGAACATCCTGCAGATGCAGCGATATACTCTGCTTCAGCTGTGGATACAGAAACGTTGGTCTGCTTCTTGCATTTCCAAGAGACAAGTCTAGGACCCAGAAATTGACATCCACCAGTAGTCGATTTCCTGTCAAGAGCACACCCACCAAAATCACTATCAGAATAACTATATAATTCAAAATTGCCTTCATAAGGATACCATAACCCAAGATTCGGTTTCCCTTTAAGGTATCTGAAAATACGTTTAATAGCAATCAGGTGCGACTCTTTTGGATCAGACTGATATCTTGCGCACACACATACAGCATACATAATGTCTGGTCTTGATGCAGTAAGATACATCAGTGAACCGATCATTGATCTGTATAGTGTTTGATCCACGGATTTGCCTTTCGAATCCGGCTGTATCTTGCAATTCACATCAGATGGAGTTCGAATTGTCTGACAATCTTGCATCTTGAACTTCTTCAACAACTTCTCAACAAATTTTGATTGATTGATGAAAATTCCGTCAGCTGATTGTTTCACTTGTAATCCAAGAAATAAGTTAATCTCCCCCATTGAACTCATCTGGAATCTAGACTTCATGATTTCCTCAAAATCTTTGCACATTGACGCACTGGTCGATCCGAAGATAATATCGTCCACATAAACTTGAACACATAAGAGTTCTTCATTCTCCCTCTTCGTAAACAAAGTTGGATCAATCTGACCTCTTGTGAATCCATGTTCTAGTAAATGCTTGGATAATGTCTTATACCAGATCCTTGGAGCTTGATGTAGACCATATAGAGCTTTACTCAACTTGTATACACGATGAGGATAGTCAGGATCTTCAAAACCCGGAGATTGTCTGACATAAACATCATCTGTAATCGGTCCATACAGAAAAGCGCCTTTAACTTCCTTTTGGAATACTTTAAACTTCATGAAGGACGCATATGCAAGAAAAACGCGTATAGCTTCGAGTCTTGCGACCGGAGCGAACACCTCTTCATAATCAATGCCTTCTTCCTGAGTATATCCCTGTGCAATAAGTCTCGCTTTGTTTCTCACAACAATACCACGTTCATCTGGCTTGTTTTTGTACAACCATCTTGTACCAATCGCATTCTCTCCTTCAGGTAAGCCCACTAATTTCCAAACTTCTTGTTTGCGAAATTGAAGTAACTCCTCTTGCATGGCTTCAATCCAACTATTATCTTGCAACGCTTCTGAAATGTTCTTCGGTACCACTTGAGAAAGAAAACATGAATAAAGACAGACGTTTGCTTGCTCAGTCTGACTTCTTGTAGTTCTCTGATTCAATGGCCCGATAATCTGAGAGACAGGATGTTTCTTGTGAATTCGATGCGTTGGTATGACATCTCCTTGCACTTGACTCTCCAGATTAGATTGATTCAGATTCGGTAGATCTTGTAGAATGGTCGAAGTATGCGGAGTGAAATTAGGAACTTGATCCGGTGAATTGATGAAGTAATCAAATGATTCTGGAATAACTTTAGCATTCGGATCTGATGATGGTTGATTTTGAACGGATCCACCATCATTAGGAGAACTTTGCGGATTCACATCATCTTCAAGATTGTTTGATTCTTGATCGTCTTGAGAACCAGAAGGACCCGGATCTTGACTGGATTTGACATGATCAGGATTATGAAATGACATGAACGGATACTCAGAGTTGAGATTGCCATCATCGTCATTATCAGAATCGTCACTAAAGCATCCCAAGTCACCTGATTCTTTCCTTGCTTTTCCTGAAAAATCAAACAAGTTTGAATTGAAAGATTTTGATAACGAATCTAAATCAAACAACCATCCGGGACCATGCGCCACTGACGGAAACGAATTTTCTAAAAACTTTACGTTAATAGTTTCAATAACAGTGTTTGTTTTGCTATTAAAAACCCGATAAGCTTTAGAAACAGACGAATAACCAAGGAAAAATCCATCGTCAGATTTTGACTCAAATTTCCCGAGATGATCATTTAAATTTAGAATCGAAACAGGACAACCAAATGCTTTCAAGTATGAACTATTTGGTTTTCTTCCAAATAACAACTCATAAGATGTTTTCTGTTTATCCTGAACCAATAATGTCCTGTTTTGTACAAAACATGCAGTAGCAATAGCTTCATCCCAGAATGTGATAGGGATTTTGGCATCTGCAAGCATGGATCTTGCTGCTTCAATCAGTGTCCGGTTTTTCCGCTCCGCAACCCCATTTTGTTGAGGCGTTCTTGGAGCACTAAATTGTCTAGCAATTCCTTTTTCTGCACAAAACAAATCAACATTAGCGTTCTTAAATTCAGTTCCATTATCACTTCTTAAAGTTTTCACTTTACACTCCAACTGATTTTCAACTTTGATAATAAATTCTTTTAACAACTCAGCAGTTTCAGATTTAACATGCAGAAAATAAACCCAAGAAAATCTAGTGAAATCGTCAATAATGACAAAACAATAAGACTTCTTTCCGATGCTTTGAACATTTGTTGGTCCGAAAAGATCCATATGTAGCATCTGCAAGGGTTTTGAAATGGAGTTTTCTGGCTTGGACTTAAAAGACATTCGGTGCTGTTTTCCTTTCAAACATGCTGGACAAAGATCAGTTGTAGAGAACTTCTTTGAAGGTATTCCCACAGCGTGATTTCCAGTCACTAAACGATTCATGTTTCTGAAGTTTGAATGGCCCAGCCGTCTATGCCAAAGCTGACTCTCATCATTCGAAGCATGTGCAATGAGACAAGTAGTTTCGGTTTCAGCATCAATCTGCGACATATCAAGCTTGTATACATCACGATCTCTTGGAGCTTTAACCACCACCCACTCATTGTCAATCTTGAAACCTGGTTTGAGTATATAACAGAAAGAATCATCAAATAAAGTTGAATAAGATTTATCACAGATTTGAGATACACTTAGTAAATTAAAGTTCAACTGTGCACAGTAGTTGACTTTATCAAAACTAATGATCCCATTCGATACGGTTCCTTCTCCTGTTATTTTACCACCGGCATCACCTCCAAATGCAACGTGTGTACCATTTTTCAGCTTGAAATCCTGAAGCAAGGCATGGTTGCCTGTCATATGCCGGCTACACCCACTATCAACCAACCATGAGTTGATAGGTCTTCTTGGGCGTACCTGCATTTCAACAATCACTTAGTTAGTTTGGTCAACCCAGGCCCACACGGTCTTGGGTTTTCCGAATCTATCTGCAATAGTAACTTGTTGATATTGAATATTTTGAAAATTTGTTTCATTCAAGAGATTTTGATGCTGAAAACTGTTTCGCCCATTGGCGTGCATTGATTGCTTTCTCCTCAAAGCAATAAACCTTTCCTCTAACTTAGGATCAAGGTTATTTTCAAACTTTTGATTTCTTACCATCAAAGCTCTTGGTTTAAAACTGTTAACCTGCAAATTAGAAACTGAATTGTTTCGATTGAACTTTCTCAAAACAGGAAAATGACTTTGATTAACATTTTGAAAACCAAATGACTGATTTCTTCGAAAATTTGAAAATGGTGTCATTTCTCTTGTTGAGTTTGTTCGAAAGAAACAATCCGTTGTGTCATGATTTCTCCTTTCACAAATTTCACAGAATTTGTTATAAAAACATTCTTCTGAAGAATGATTTCTTTTGTCACAGTAACTGCAGTACCTGTTAAAGAAACATTCAGCAGTTGCATGGTTATAACGATCACAAATCACACAGTGTTTCTTGCTAATCCTAAAGAGCCGATTGTTAACTTTTGATGTTGAACCCACTCGTGATTCATTATTAGTTTTGTTCGGTTTTAGATTAACTTGATTCTTTTGTGGAGACTTTGTTTGTGATTTTGATTGCATGGGACTTTGGTTCGATTTTAAACTGTTCTGTTTGGTTAACTTTTTAGATTCAATTCTCTTATCATTGACAGCGGAAGACTTAGGACCTGAACCTGTTTTCAGACCAGAGTTAGATTTGAATGGAGAATTGATTGGTTTACCATAAGATCCGTTCAAATCAAACGTTCCTGCAGACACAAACTTAATTGTTTTTCCTTTTGACACTTTCTTGACAGGTTTAACTTTGTCAGTTTTAACACTTTGAGCTTTGGTGTTCTCATTTGATTTTAAGACACTTTTGCCTTTTGACTGTTTCGTTTCAGATTGATTGATTTTCGATTTTAATTTCTGCACTTTTGCATTCGAAACTTCAGTCTTTTTCACTTCTTGCTTCTTGATCAACTGATCAGCAACTTGCGCCTTGTGTTCTTTCTTCCACCTGATGTATTCAGGATCATTGTATCCTGAAAATTCACCTTCTTCCTTCACTATTTCTGGCTTCGGATTCAGTTCCGGATACTCAACAAGTTGAATCAGAACAGGCTCTGATTTGTTGCTAGCTTCAGTTGTCACACCATCTTCTTCTTTCAAACTTTCCATCAAAACTTCAGATCCTTCAGATTCGGATTTACTTCTTTGAATTTCTTTGAATTTTCTTTCATTTTCAGGTGAATGATCAAATTCATTGAAGTTTTCAGGTAAGGTTTGAGTGATTGAATTTGGCATTGGTTCATGAGTGAAACCCAACCCGGTTTTGGTTTTGTAACCTCTTTCACTTATGAGTTGTTTCACCATGTTCTTACAACTTTTCACTTTTGTTAATTCAACTTGTGTGACAGCATGAGCAACTTTTTCTTGATCAAAGTTCTTTGTCATTTCTTCAAGTTGTTTTGTTACCAGTTCCAGTTCCTTTAAGGTCTTGTTCCATGATTCTTTAAGTGACAAAATCTTCTCATCAGAAATTTTGTGATCAATTTTAAGTTGTTCATGAATTTTCTCGTGTTTGCTTAATTTATCACCAACTTTAAATGAATGAGTTCGATAATGTTCTACTTGTTGAATGCATTGTTCATAACATAACCTTTCTTTCACATCAATAGGCAACGGAACATAATTGGGGGGGTAAATCAGTACTAACCTTTGGTTGTTCGGTAGATGATGAAGACTCACTGGATGTAGCCATTAGCGCAATTTCTGACTCAGATTCTTCAACAGGATCAGACTTGGCACTCCAGTCATATTCCTCTGAATCTTCACTCTCAGTATCAATCACCTTGATATCTCCTTCTTCTGACCAGTCTTCTTCGATTTCACATACCAGTGCCAAACTTGATGTAAGATCAGATGTGAATTGTTCTGCATATGCGCTGCAATCATATCCGTCTTTTACACTTACTACCAGTGCCTTAGTTTGATCTTCTGGTTTCTTTCCTTCATCCTTCAGTTCCAGCATGGGAAGACTTTGATATGGTTTCTGAAAGAAACGTTGATTTCTGCTTTGGTAGCCCGAAGACTGTTGTGAGCTTTGACCTTGACCTTGATTGCTTGAACTAGCTTGATCGTTGAAATTCTGATTCTTAGGAGCTTTGCATTCCCGAGAAAAATGACCATAACAATTACAGTTAAAACATCTGGCCTTAGATTTGTCAAATCCAACCGTCTTGTTTGCATGAGGCTTGTAGCTTCGGTTAACATATGCATGCTTCTGCGTTCTATATGCAACCATCACCATCTGCCAGTTTAAGTCCATTTCCTCAACGTCATCAGGATCCATCTCAAATAAGTCTTGAAGAACAACGTCCATTTGACTTAAGTGACTTCCTTGGTATGCTTGAAAACTTGCCATAAAAGCTGTAAAGGCAGTTTTGGTCTCGTCATCTTGTAACAAGATGTTCATCACATCTTTTACCTTTGCTTGAACATTCGAACTTTGACTTTCTGCTTGATTCTTCAGATTCTGACTTTGAACTTGAGCTCTTGGTGGAGATTGAGGTTGAGAATAAGTTGGCGAGCTTGGAAAGTATGATGAATCAGTATAAAAACTTGCGCCCACAAATAAATCACCCTCTTCTTCAAACTTCGTTGTATCTTGTGCAAGAAAAGCATTTTCCACAGTATTAGCAGGATTCACAATATATTTGTATTGTGCATGTGAACCAGTTCTATCATTGTTTGTAGAACCTTCATCAATCTCTACTTCCTCTATCTTTGCAATGAGCAAATCTAGATCCATCGGAAACTTCTCAGTATGTTTCAGTAAAGTCACAGTCTGTTTCCATGATGATGGAAGTGCACATAACAATCTGTCATTCAAATCTTGGAGATCTGTCTTTGCACCCGCATTGGTCATTTCAGTAGTCAGATGAACAAACCTATTCATCATTTGGTGCACTGATTCTCCAGCAATGTGTTCAAATAACTCCAACTGTCTCTTCAACTTCTGTTTCTTGAGACTCCTGAGTTGCTCACCTCCTTCACAAATAGACTTCAAAGCCTTAAACAATGTATAACCTGTTTGATAGGTGTCCAACCTTGACAGTACTTGTAGTGGCAATCCCTTACACATCAAAGAATATGCTTTGCAATCATTCTTCACTTTCTTCAAATCTTCTCCTGACAAATTATCCTCTGGATAAGGTTTAGTAGAGTCTTTGGTGTAGGTACTTGCACTATCTGGAGCTGTTTGTGTAGGTATATGAGGACCCTTTTCAATTGACTTCCACAGATCATTGTCTATTGAGCAAAGATGATGCTTTAGTCTAAGCGTCCAATTCTTGAAATCTGCACGATTGACAAGTCTAGGAACACGGTTATCAGAATCATCATTAGGAGCCATTTTAACAATTTTTAAAGAAAATATTTTTGGTTTTTGTTAATTTTTGAAAAGAAATAATTAAAATACTAAAATAAAGACAAGTAGTTAAAGACAAAATAAGAAAACAAGGATTAGAACAACTAAAAATGAGTCACACGGCTGAACAGTGAAAATCCTTCTTCACCCGGCTAAACAGTAGCTTTGTTCTTCACCCGGCAGAGAAAAAGTCTTCACCCGTCTAAACACTCACACGGCTCAACAGTTGTAAGACTTGTGTTCTTGACCCGGCTGAACAGTTACCCGGCAGAATAGTAGAAACTTGACACGGCAATAACACTTGACCCGGCTTGAATCTTGACACGGCAAAAAGCTTTACCCGGCTGAACAGTTCTCGATCACACGGCAGAGTTGTTTACCCGCCTACACAGTTTGTTGATCACCCGGCTGAAAATGTTAATCACCCGGCGTAACAGTGTACTACCCGGCGCAACAGTTGTTGATCCGGCTGAACAGTAACACTTTTTCTTCGTCAAATTCTTTACCCGTCTAGCACAAAATCCTTTACACGGCTGCACAGGACCTAATTGTTCTTCAATCTAAGTCCAAAGGAAATTGTCTAAGTCAAATTTTATCACCCGGCAAGTTAATCTTCAACCAAGTTCATACTGTTCATCATCTTCATCATGAGAATTTTTCTGGGTTTGTCAAAAAACTTGTCCAATTTGTTCAAAATTCACACACAAGCAGTGAAATGGTCCGATTATCAATCTCTAATCTCAATCAATCCAAAACATGATCAAATTTTGATGAATTTGAGCAAAATTCGATCGAACAGTAACTTTTTCAATCTTCTTAATTCCTCAGATCTGTTGATAATCTGATGGAATTTGCACAATCGTTGTGAATTAGAAGTAATTGCGATGATAAATCACAACTAAAAACAGCAACAATTCATTCAGATCATGATATTTGAGCAATATTGATGTGTTTTGCTTGATGAATAGCAAAGAACACAGTACCAACAGCTCTGATACCAATTGATAGGTTCAATTGGATCGTAAATATCGCTCAATGATCAGAATAAATCATACACAAAAACAGTTTAATCATTAACACAATTCATACTAATAATTCTCTGTTGTATATTGATGATCAAAGCAGATTTGTAGTACAAGTGCAGGAGAAAATAAATCACACACACTAAGTTCTCTCTCTTACGTGAATAGTGATCTAGCCTCCCTCCTCACACTCTCTCACTACATGCTTTTAAGCAACAATTACAAGTTTAAGGAATATAACAAAATAGACCCTAAACTATACATAAACATAAAAACAAATACAAAGTAAATCTTAATCTAGGAAATAGCCCTAACACTGTTAGATGATGATGAGTACCTTGCTCGTTATCCAGAAGATGAAGAAAATGATGAGTCTGATAGTGAAGATGATGATAGTGATGGTAATGATGATGTTATTGAAGAAGAAAGTGCTGAATCAGTTTCTGAGGAGGCAGAACAAGAAGATGTAGAAATGAATGTTGAGGTTGCTGAACCAATTATGACTGAAACTGTTGAAGTTGATGAACCTGTTGAGGGTGTAAAAGATGTTGAAGATGTTATTGTTGAAGCTCCTAAGGATATCACAGTTCACTATTTTAGATCACGACGATCTAAGACTGTGATTGATCCTATGATTGTTGAGAAGCAGCATATTTTTGAA
Organism: Tagetes erecta; assembly: GCA_030867185.1. NCBI lineage: Eukaryota > Viridiplantae > Streptophyta > Magnoliopsida > Asterales > Asteraceae > Tagetes > Tagetes erecta. The sequence continues at coordinate 28,507,053 of CM061492.1, read as the reverse complement.
GATGTAAGTGTGCCTGAACCAGTGGATGTTGTTCAGATTGCACTGGAAGTAATTGCCGAAGTGGAGACTGTTGCACAAGCAGTTGATGATACTGATGCTGGTGTTACTATCCCTGATCCAGTATATGTTTCTACAACATCATCTCCTGCAACTCCACTATTTGAACAACCTATGGTATCTTCGCCAAAAGTTGTGTCAAGTGATGTTTTAAATGAAAAGGATAATGAGATAGCACAGCTAAATAAGGTGATAGAAGATTTGATGAAGGAGAATGAATTGTTAAAAGCTTCGAATGAGAGAAAGAAGGTTAGACTGAACGAGTTCAGAGAAACCAATGTAAAGAATATGAAGGTGTTTGAAGAACTTGATTCAGAGTATGAGAAACTCAAAGAGGATTACAAAGAGATGTATGCTGAATGTAATACTCTGAATGTGGAAAAGGAGATGTTAGAAAAGTGGTTGGAGGAAGCTAAACCAAAGAAGTCAGAATCTACATCAGATAAAGATTTTTCAGATGAAGTGATGGAAGTTGCCGGGCCTTCGCAAGAGATAAAAGTATATTACACTAGAGCTCGAGGAACTAAAAATGTGGGTGAAAAGGTGGAAATACCAATTCAAATTTACCATGAAGCTGCTGATATTGTCAATCTTGACAAAGCCGAGGGAAAACGTAAACTGGATGTTGTACCAGAGATTGTGAAAGAAGATGTTATTGCCAAGAAAGCCAGAACTGAAGAAACCGTTCAGATTGAGCCGATTTAATCTGAGTCTGTACAGGCAACTGAAGTGTCCGAGGTTATTAAAGAGAATGAGATTGTAAAGGAGAAAACTATAGATGAAACAGTTCAGTTTGAGCCGATTCAAACTGATGCTGCACATACTATTGAGGCACTTGATTACTTGGATGATATTGATTTTACAGATTCTGAACCGGAAGCTAATGCTGTTGATGACATACCTACTGATCTTGATAAAAGGTTTGCGTATTTGGAGAAGATGAAATGCAATCCTGTTTATTTGAATGGACTCACTGTTAGTCAAATAAACTAGGAATATGAGAAATGTATGAATGCGCAAGACAAGGTAGAAGGTGATGAAAAAGAGTTTGTGGTTGAGATGGGTGAATGGACACCACTTCAAGAAAGTTTGAACATTGATGATCTTCCTCCAGAAGAACTGTATCATCAAAATCCAGAAGAAATGTCTACTACAAACATGCGTGAATGGCTTAGTTCGAGAAACTATCCATACAAGACTTTGAAGAGGCTGAAACGAGAATCTTTGAAGAAAATTGTGGTGAGTTTTCAGAAAACTGAAAAGATGCACAACCGGATGTTTTTCTTGGATTACAATAATCCATAGTATTATGAGCTTACCAAACGATACAGAGTGCTTGAACCTAAAGAGATACCTGTGATGGCATTGCCAATAGATGCGCACAAGAAAAGAAAGGAGCTTATTGATATGTTTCCAAGTGAGATGAAGTCTTATAACATTCCGATGGAAGTACAAGAGTCATGGCACAAGTCTGCCACAACAGGTGATATTGTTAGATCACTGCTGAGTAAGGGTCAGTCTGTAGCTGAATTACTTGACTCAATGATCGTGCCGGAAAAATCCAAAGATGTGAAGATCATTGCTTGGAAATATGATGAGATTTTTGATGCGCTTCTGATCAAGAGAGTGAATGGGTTATGCGATGTGTATCATTACTATTCGAGTATTTTCAAGTTGCCAGTGCAAGATCTGAAAGAATTGCATAAGCTGAGATTGATAAATCATTCACGAGCAGAGTGTGGTGATAAATGTGTTATGTTATTGGATGCTGGGATCAGCCGCATGCCAAAGTATCTGGAGTTTCGAAACAGCAAGAAGATAAAGCATATTTGGCATCAAAGAAGAAGAAACAGAAGAAGTTGATACTCCATGACATGTACTTGGAAGAGTTTTCAGATGAGTATTTTGATAAGGTGACAGATCCGGGGTTGAAGGTGATTGATGGTTTGCAAGCAACAAAGCCCATTCTAAAGGTTTTCTATAATCAAGAGAATTATGAGCTGAAGTTGGTTCGAAATCTGGATGATTGGGATCAAGACATGATCACATTGTTTAGCACGTTTGAACTGAAGCTGCTACACCCATCCTACATTGATTATCTTCGCAACCACAAGATGGAGTGAAGGTCAAAGGAAAGAAGAAACCTCATGAGTTTTATGCTAACATCGATTTTGCAGGTATTTCTTTGGACACACTGAAACACATGAAGGACTGTGACATTGCTATTAATGAATCAAAGCCGAGACAAGCAAAGATCGCTGAAAAGTTCAAGTCATGTATTGAAGAAGCTTTGAAAGAACAAGAAGAATATAAAGGTTGCTGGATGTTAAAGATGAGGATGAAGATTTCTGAGAGATTAAAGCTGAAAAGCAAGAGTTGAAAACTGAAGAAGATTTTTGAAAGTCCAAAGTTAAATCTTAGGGGGAGTACTGTTAGGGCTCGTTTCTAGTTAAGATTTACTTTGTACTTTGTTTATACATGTTTGTATAGTTTAGGGTTAATTTTGTATTTTCCCTAAAGTGTTGATGCATAAAGCATGTTGTGAGAGAATGTTAGAGAGAGAGTCTATATCACAATTTACACGCTAGAGAGAGAATTGTGTGTGTGATTTGTATTCTCCTGCACATTGTACTACAACAGTTTATGCTTTGATCATCAATACAAGAGAATTATTTAGTAATGGATTGTGTTGTTAATTGAATTGTGTGTTTGTGCTTAGATCATTCTGATTTGCAGCAATATCGATCCAATTAAACCTATCATATATATATATATATATATATATATATATATATATATATATATATATATATATATATATATATATATATATATATATATATATATATATATATATATATATATATATATATATATAACGATCGAATAATTATTCAACGGCTACTAAATTAACTACTAAAAACAATTATTTAATCTCCAAAGTATATTTTATATATATATATATGTATATATAAAGGTCTATTTTTATAAAAGAAATTTTATAAAGATTATTAAGGATAAAAAAACTATTAAAGTCTCAAAACAGCCATCTAACGTCAATAATGAAAAAAAAACATAAAAACGTCACTTATATAATCGTTACTCTTCAACTCGGTTAAGTTAGTTAGTTAAAATAAAGGATTAATTAACTTTGTGCCAAAAGTGTCAACTTTCAAATTTATATTAAAGTTTATATTGTACCAAAACTCGTTTCTAGCGATTTTGAACCGAATCAAGACCCGGTAAAATGTACCTCGTGTCTTACTCGAACTCCTAGACTATGTTAATTACATTTTAACGCCAAAATCAATCGGTTTAATCTAAATTGTTAATGCTCGGTTTCAACATTAAACCCATAACACCCAATGGACTCAAAACGTCCGAAATCAATAAATTGATTAACCCAAAACGATCAAATCGATAATTGTAAGACGTTGGTAAAATTTAATCGGCCTTTAATCGACAAGTTAATCAACAACTAATCAAAATTAACTTGCAATTAACCTTCAACCCATTTGACAACTTTCGGTTCAAAGAAATTCAATTCAATCGAACCAGTCTCTCCCCATTGCACGCTCTTGCTCCCTGTTATCTCAATTTCACCCAAAAACATCAAGAATTCAAGTTTGATCTTCAAAACCGTCGTTCCTTGTTCTTCATCTCCTTGATTCAATTCATCACCAAACAAGTAAGTTTTTATATTTAAAATGATCCTTATCACGTGTAGATCAAAAGCCCTATGATTGATTTTGATATCTCCATCGAATCTGTGATCAATTCATGAATTCTAGTTTCTAGGGTTTATAGGAGTTGGGGATTTGTATTTAAAGCGTGTTAAAATTATTTTGTTTTGACAAAGGAACACTAAACTTGATAGGTTCAATTGGATCGATATTGCTGCAAATCAGAACAATCTAAGTACACAAACACAATTCAATCAACAACACAATCCATTACTAATAATTCTCTTGTATTGATGATCAAATCATAAAAGTTGCAGTACAAATGTGCAGGAGAATACAAATCACACACACACAATTCTCTCTCTAGCGTGTAACTGTGATCTAGACTCTCTCTCTCTAACATTCTCTCACAACATGATTTATGCATCAACACTTTAGGGAAAATACAAAATTAACCCTACACTATTCAAATATGTATAAACAAAGTACAAAGTAAATCTTATCTAGAAACGAGCCCTAACAGTACTCCCCCTAAGATTTAACTTTGGACTTCAAAAATCTTTTTCAGTTTTCAACTCTGCTTTTCAGCTTCAATCTCTCACCAATCTTCAGGTTCGTCTTTAACATCTAGCATCGGCTTTCCTTTGTATTCTTCTTGTTCTTTCAAAGCCTCCTCAATACACGATTTGAACTTCTCAGCAATCTTTGCTTGTCTCGACTTTGATTCATTTGTAATAATATCACAGTCCTTCATTCTTTTCAGCGTGTCCAAGGAAATACCTGCAAAGTCAATGTTAGCATAAAACTCGTACGGTTTCTTCCTTCCTTTGACCTTCACTTCTAATGTACCCTTAGACGTCACTCTCATGTATTCGATCTCAGGCATATCAATCTTCACAAGGTTAGCATTAAGCAATGCCTTCCTTAATCGGATTTTCTCAGTAGCAGCCCCAATCACTTCTATCATAATCACAAATAATCTTCTATCTTCTTCAGCAATAGGATCCTTCAGCTTCTCCATCTTGTGGTTGCGAAGATAATCAATGTAGGATGGGTGTAGCAACTTCAGCTCAAACGTGCTAAGCAATGTGATCATGTCTTGATCCGAATCATCCAGATTTCGAACTAACTTCAGCTCATAAGTCTCTTGATTGTAGAAAACTTTTAGAATGGGCTTTGTTGCTTGAGAACCATCTATTACCTTCAACCCTGGATCTGTCACCTTATCAAAGTACTCATCTGAAAATTCTTCCTGTTGATCCCAGCAACCAAAAGCATAGCACATTTATCACCACGCTCTGCTCGCGTGTGATTGATCAACCTCAGCTTGTGTAATTCTTTCAGATCTTGCACCGGCAGCTTGAAAATGCCCGAATAATAGTGATAAACATCACATAGCCCATTCACTCTCTTGATCAGAAATGCATCAAAAACCTCATCATATTTCCAAGCAATAATCTTCACTTCTTTGGATTTTTCCGGCACGATCATTGAATCAAGCAATTCAGCAACAGACTGACCCTTACTCAGCAGTGATCTCAAAATATCACCTACTGTGGCAGACTTGTGCCATGATTCTCGTACTTCCATTGAAATGTTGTAAGACTTCATTTCACTCGGAAACATATCAATAAGCTCCTTTCTTTTCTTGTGCGCATCCATTGGCAATGCCATCACAGGTATCTCTTTAGGTTCAAGCACTCTGTATCTTTTGGTCAACTCATAATACTGTGGGTTATTGTAATCCAAGAAAAACATCCGATTATGCATTTTATCAGTCTTCAAAAAGCTCACCACAATCTTTTTCAATGATTCTCGTTTCAATCTTTTCAGAGTCTTGTATGGGTAATTCCTCGAACTAAGCCATTGACGCATGCTTGTAGTTGACATCTCTTCCGGATTTTGATGATAAAGTTCTTCCGGAGGAAGATCATCAATATTTAAACTTTCTTGGAGCGGCGTCCATTCACCAATTTCGACTACAAACTCCATTTCATCAGCTACCACTTTGTCTTGCGCATTTATACATTTCTCATATTCCTCGTTTATTTGACTGACAGTTAGTCCATTCAAATAAACAGGATTATGTTTCATCTTCTCCAAATACGCAAATCGTTCATCAAGATCAGTGGGTATATCGTCAACAGGATTGGCTTCTGGTTCAGAATCTGTAAAGTCGATATCATCTAAGTCATCAAGTGCCTCAATTGTATGCGCATTATCAGTTTGAATCGGCTCAAACTGAACTGTTTCAACTATAGAACTTTCCTTCACAATCTCAGCCACTTTAACCACTTCGGGCACTTCAGTTGCCATTACAGACTCAGATTGAATCGGCTCAATCTGAACTGTTTCTTCAGTTCTAGCTTTCTTTGTACTCACCTCTTCTTCCACAATCTCCGGTACAGCATCCAGTTTGCGTTTTCCCTCGGCTTTGTCAAGGTTTACAAGATCAGCAGCTTCATCGGGAATAGGGACAGATTCTACAATTTGTTCTCTCACAGTCTTAGATCGTTGTGATCTAGTTTGATAAACTGTGACGTCCCTAGGAGTCTCAGACACTCCAACGTCTTCTTCGGCAACAAAATCTTTATCTGACTCTGAACTTTCAGTCTCCTTTTCTTTCATCCAACTTTCTAATACCTCCTTTTCCGCACGTAAAGTGTTACACTCTGCTTGCAACTCTTCATAATCAGCTTTCAGCTTTTCATGATCAGCATCTAATTCTTTAAATGTTTCCAAATTCTTCTGATGAATAGCCCAAAACTCTTCCAGCCTCTTTTTCTTCCTTTCATTAGATGCTTTCAATAACGCATTAGCATCTAAGAGTTTGGCTATCATCCTTTCCAAATGAAAAACTTTACCTTCTTCTTCATTCAGATTAACACTTGATCCAACTTTAGGTGAAGACTCCTTTGGTTGATCAACGTGTTCAGTTGCTTTGGAGGATGTGGCAATATTAGCTGGTTCAGGAGCAATAAATCCAGCATCAGTATCATCGACCGTCTGTGCCACAGTCTCCACTTCAGCAACTACTTCTTGTGCAATTTGAACTATATCAATCTGTTCAGGCACATACACATCTTCTAGAACTTGCTGCTCCTCAACAATTATAGGCTCAATCACAGTTGTGGATCTTCGAGATCTGGAATAATGAACTGTGATATCCCTAGGAGCTTCCATAACAACATCTTCTATTGCTTTTACAACCTCAACAAGTTCATCAACCTCAACATTTTCAGTCACAACTGGTTCAACAACCTCAACAGGTTCTACATCTTCTTTTTCTGCTTCCTCAGATACGGATTCAGCAGTTTCTTCTTGAACGGCATCATCATTTCCATCATCACTATCATCATCTTCACTATCTGACTCACCACTCACAGACTCATTCTCATCCTCATCAGGTTCTTCATCTTCTGGATAACGAGCAAAGTACTCATCATCATCTAACAGATTATCTGGAATCTCATCAACAAGGTCCAATGGATTCACAACCTCACCTTGTGATATATGATGATACACTATTTCAATGTCCTCATCATTGTTTGCTATATCTCTCATATAGTCAAACATCTCAACATCTTCAACATTCCCAATACTCATCTTTCCGTAAGATAGAGCATTCATATCTTCAGTGTATAGTATCCCTCCTTCAAAACCTTCTTCTCTAATAATTGGATAAGCAATGTTGATCATTAGTTGCAAGAATCTTGGATACATAAGAAACTTGAACCTTTTCCCTTTAACTAGATTAAAAACAAACCCTTTCATGATCCACTTCGACATGTTGAAAGGCCTGTTCTCAGCAATTGCAACAATCGGGGATGCAATGTCAGAAGGAAAGTTGTCAAATCCAGCACTTCTCCTTGACATGCACTGCTGAATGACATAACACAATAGTTTCCATTTCTTTCCCAATCTAGCTCGAACAAACTGCTGCTTTGGAAATATGGGAGGATGACCCATATTGATAAAACACGCCTGACACTCAGCAGTTGTTAACTCATCCGAAGCACCAATCTCATCATCATCAATCCTTAGAGCAGTTCGAATAGATTCTTCAGACACAGTTAATTGTAACTGTCTGGCGATGTTTCCTCTAACCACAGTAACACCAGCTTCATCAGTAACAACTTCTGCAGTCCTCCAGAAGCTTTTGATAAGCCTTGCATATACAATGGGTTTGGCACACATTGCATAGACATACTTTGTTCTTCGAATAAATCTGATCATATCTCTATACCCTTCAGATTCTGGTATAGATTCATCCAAACAAGCAACAAGATTGTGCTTGGGCTCAAATTTGAGATCATTCATCTGTTATGACAAAAACAAGACACATGTGTTAGACTTTTCAATCACAAATAACAACATTTGCATAAGAATTTAAACTTAAAGTTTCAATGTAAAACAATCACATAATCATTTAATCACCTAAGTTAATCTAGCAAACTGATATTTATCATGTTGTTCAACAAAACTTTTGGGAATTTAAGATCATTCAACATTTTACACTTAACAGTTTAAACACTTAATCACAAATCTGAAATTTTGTATAATGAAATGTATAACATGTTTTAGTTCAGTTTTAGCATCGACTTGTCACACAATAACAGATGATTCATCAGTTTAATCTCAAAAATCTGAACATTCAAAAGTTCATCAATGGCGGTTCGACAGTGACATGAAATTTTCAGTTGATTCAGTTGATTTTAGACGATTTGATGCAAATTAATGAATGATTATTGATGATCGACAGTTGTTACACCTAGTACAACATTCGATTTAAGTTTTAACACTCAAAATCAAAGTGTCGATTCAATGGTCCAATTATTGTTCATCATCATTTTTCGTTTTTACGATCAATCAATAGGTTTAACAGGTTGAATCATGTAAAGTATACCTTATTCAATCAATACAACTTGTTACAAAACAATCGATTGAATATGGTAAGAACGATTTGAGGTACAGAGGATTTGATTGATAATGTTGGTGAAAAATGATAAGTGTTTATGAAGAGGCGGGTATTTATATGATTGAAAAATTAGGTCAAACTTAATGAGACGGGTCAACAATTTGGGACGGGTAAACATTTGAGCCCAATAAGCCTGGACGGGTCACGTACTGTTGAGCCGCGTCAAGCACTGTTGGGACGGGTCACAGTCTTGGGACGTGTCACAACCTTGGACGGGTCAACATTTAACATGTAAAACACTTGGACGGGTCAATCACTGTAGAGACGGGTCAAGTACTGTTGGGACGGGTCAGAGTTAGGAACAACTACACCTATTTTACCCATCACCCGGCTGCATAGTAGTCTTCTAAACATCACCCGGCTTGCACAATAACTTCATGTTCATTACCCGGCTGCATAGTGACACTCTTTCATCACCCGGCTGTATAGTGACAGCTTCTCTTCATCACCCGGCTGTACAATTATCATACTTACCCGGCTGCACAGTGTTCTTCACTTACACGGCTACATAGAATCTTCATTCTATTACCCGGCTGTACAATGTCAACACTTCATCACCCGGCTGTATAGTAGCATACTACTTTACCCGGCTATAGTGACTTCATTACCCGGCTAATTAGTGTCTTCTGATATCTTTACCCGGCAACAACACTTAGACGATTTTTCACTTTTCTCTGTCTGTTGACTTTTCAACCGCATTTATTGCACCTGCAAACATTCTCGACATATTAATTAGACAAGACATCCTTATTAGGGTTTGTCACATTAAATAATCAAAAATAGAGATTAGGGCAACAAATATAATTCACATAAAATCCCTTTTTCATTTTCTTTGATTATTCTCACAAAAAAAAATGTTTTTGCACAACCAATATTTCTATATCCCGAAGCAATTTTCTAAAAACAATTCACAAGACCTTAGGTTTGTTTTTAACACATCCAATACATTTGCTTTCAATGCCACATAATCTTGTTCATTCAACACACTTATTTCAAAATATTTTTGACTTTTTGTAAATATTTTTCTTCTTCACTTATTCTCCCCCTAAACTTGAAATTTCTTGAAATTTTTAAGTTTAACAAGGATGTCGATGTGTCAATAAAGACTCCATATGCCTGCACACACAAAGCACACACATTAAACTAAAGACATATGCAATGCAATGAATCAAAATATCGCAGTGAGATCATACTACACATTATCTGAACATGTTTTGCAAGTTTTGAAATTTGACTTATGTTTGATTGAGTGATGATATGAAAACATACCAATTAGCTCGAATTGACACACTTACTTTTTCAGTATCATGATGAGATTAAGGTTCGATTAAAATGACTTATGTGACCCTCATGCATACATATGTCAACATATTTCCTCATCAACCACTACCTGAATGCATATTGTTCAAAAACCTGGTCACTTACAATCATAAACAGTGTGGAATATGGGTTCTATTCGGATTTGGTCTGCTTTGGGACTTCTTTTGAATTCCATTTTGGAATTTTAATTTCCTATCGTTCCCCTTGGGAATCTTCTGAATTCCTTTTTGGAATTTTTGTTTGGTGATGGTCCACATTTGGGAATCTTTTTGTTCCAACTTTGGGAATCTTTTGCTGCACCTTGAAGCTCAAAAGAGACTTCATGTGAGACTTCAGGTCTGTGGGTACCACAACAAAGAAGCTCACGATGCGGTTCATCACACTGAATTGACTGCATCGTTACCCGATTATGAACAACTTTCATCACAAGCAATGCATCCAAAGATATATATTTCGACATGTATAGCAAAGGAACTTAACACAAAGATCATTAAGTTTAGATTTGTCAACAATGAACTTACTTTTTCAGTCTAATTGCCTGAGCTGTGTCTCACTTCAACTAACATTCATCAGTCTTTATTATATAAAACTAGTAAAGTACCCGCGCGATGCAGCGGCAACAATGTGACCTCGGCAACAAGCAACGTGATACTCATTTCTATTAGTTAATTAATCTCGTGTATTAATTTTCTAAGCTTTATTATTCGTATATCGGTGTAGTCAATAAATATGATGAGCCTCATAGATTTCAATTAAAGAACATGACCCACATGATAAACCTTCATAGCAAGAAGCCACACGATGCTTCATATGCGACGCTCGACATTAGCAACAACAAGCATCAACACGTTACTCATTTCTATTAGTTTTTCAATAAAGCATACATACAAGCTTCCTGCAAAAGCTTTAAAAGTTGCATCAATCATAACTTTTCAATCAAGTCTACTCTATTTACAAGAAAGGAAATCTCAAATAGCTACATCTTTAAAGTAGAAATAGGCCAAGTACTATCATCAAATCCTTGCAAGAGCCTTTTAACAGTTGAACCTTGGCACCAACTTCACTAAATTGAGAAGCTTATGCACCTCATCTTTTCTCTTTTGTTGATTTTCCATCTATAAGTAAAAACAAAACAAGTTATCATCACATTGGATGATAATATCTTTTAGGCATTTTTTAAACATATGTTATGCAATTTTTTTAGGTAGTTTCTGAATGTTAAATATTTTAATTTTTCATGAAATTGAAGATCTAGCCCTTCTTAAATAAGGCTTTCAAAATTCAATGGTCATATTTTGCTAGTAATATAATCATTCAAATTCCAACATGTAACACAGGTCAAAAAACACAGGCATAAAGTTTGGTATAACTTAAAAGAATTTAACCCTACCATTTATGATCTTATTTGAGTTGTTAAATGCAAGTGGTTGACTTGTTGCTAAGTTCGTGTTACAGCTTTAATTGACTCGTCAGCTTTATTGTCATTATAGGCCATCTACCATGGTTCAATTTTACGAGGCAAAACACGTGGTCAGGTCGCCCAAGGTACCGTGTCGGAAGGAGTCAATCTAATAACAGGTTGAAATGGGTTGGGTCAAGATGGGTCAACTGCAATTTTGCAGAAAAAACATCAGTTTAGTGGCTAATAAACAAGCAAAACAAATCATGTATGCGGTCATGTTTATAGCTCAAGGTTAGACCTAAAACACTTAAATTAAAACGCATACAAAATAAATCAGATCAACAGCCATTTTGCAGCCCAACATTTGGACCTTAAAACACTAAAATTAGTAATTAACATGTATGCAAAACCAATCAGGTCAATTGCCATTGCTGTAACATTAGAAATACTACATAAAGAGTATAATAACAGTACATACGGATCATAGTGCACCTAATATCTGAAGGTCACAACAAATGGGTCAAATTCATTAACTTCTCAATTTTATAGGCATACGAACCATAACACACCTATATCTAAAGTTCATAATGCACCCATAAATATCTTCAATAAGACCCGAACCCACGTTATACAAAATTATTTAATCTTTTACCTGGTACATAAACTAAATTGTTCACAGTTATGATACCGACTTTGAATAGCTTCTTGACTTGCTTATGCACTCCTCATAACTAAAACCCCACTTCATTTTTGCTTAAGCCATAATGAAGTACGAATCTGCAAAGAGTAAATGTGATAAGTATATAGTTTTGACTTTACCAAAATAAACAGTTTTTAAAAAAAAATCACCAAAAGTTTCTTTATATGAAAAATAAACTAATACAAACAAAAATTTAATTTTAGGAGAAAGTGGAGGGCCAGAGGGTTAAGTGTTTTTGTAATAGCACTTGTTGATTGTTAGCACAATCCCTTTCAATCATGCTGCCTCCATAAAGCTCTCACTGAAAGTAAGATTACACCAAGCTAAGGACTTCAATCTGATGAGCAATAGGTAAATGTATCCAAGTTGGTTTAAAATCTAATAAAAACCAATGGGGTTCAAATAATATAGTAAAACACAACAGCAATGTGAAATGTTGAGGTGTAGCATCAATAAGTTAGTAATGATATTTTAAGCCCAAGATAAAGCAAACACAGATTTTAATCATAATACTTTATGATGTAACTTATTAATACTATGTGTAAGTAGTAAAACAGATTTTTTTTATAGGTATAAATTCATGATCCTAATCAATGTAACCAAAATAAACATGGATTTTGACTCAGATCTTCTCGTGATAAAAAAGTAAAAATTAGATAGGACACATCAAGAAGTAAGCATAGTATGGGAAAAGAAACAGGTCAACACCATGTTATTGTTATTTTTGTTATTCATGTTCTTAAACCTCAAGAAAGATGTGGCTTACTTGATTCTTCTACATAGATCCTGCATAGTGTAGATCGGGAGATGTGAAGTTTCTGAAACTAATCTTAAGTGGTAAAGAAACATCAACATCAGCATCAGCTACAAATGCTACAGAGGTATACTAATAAGCATCAGAAGAGCCTGATCTAGCCTTCTTGACTTTCTCATTCGAGCCTAACAATATAATAATAAAAATGAATCAAGATCCACAAAACAAATTTTAAACAAAAACTTCATAGGAATGCATGTGCAAGGGTCAAATGGGTTATATCAATTATTTTAATCAGTAAAAGAGGAAGGAAAATTAAACTATTTTACTTATCAAGGCCAAAACAGCAAAAAATTCAAACAACATCAACAGCAACAACATTCAGTTTTTAGAACCATTTTCCAGTTTTCACAGCACAAACAAACACAACACACATTCACACACACACACACACACTGTAAACAGCAAAAGGAGCAAAAACACAACTGTTTTTAAACATTTAGTTTCAAATTCATACTAACATACAGTTTCACAGATTCAAAAATGCTGTATAAATTCATTCATACATGCTGCTGTATATAAACAGCAGCAGCAACAACTGTTTAACAGATTCAAACATCATCTGTTTTTAAAAAAAAAATTTAAGTGTGTTGTTGCTGTATATCTATACCAACATAAACACATTTAGTTTCAACACAACACTACACATGACACACTTATATATACTGTTTTAAACATAAACCCACACATTTATGCAAAACATGACTAAGATAGATGATATTTCCAGTGTGTGCTGCTGTATATCTACAAAAAAGGACACATTTATACATACATGACATTCAAATTTAACCCACCCCCACACACACACATAGTTTATACATGTTATCATTGTTTATTACAATGTGTGTGTTTTGGTGGTCTTTAACATACAACATTCATTTTTTTTTAAAAAGGCAAACATAACACATTCATATTTTTCCAAAACAGCAACACACACACTTTCAGATTCATGCAACATTCAGACAAGTGTTTAACCCCCCCCCCCTCTTCCCCCCAACACACACACACTTTTAGATTCACAACATTCAGTTTTCAGTTTTTTGAACCATTTTCCGGTTTTCATCAAGTGTTTTCGTGTGCAGCAGCTGCTGCTGTTGTTAATCTAAAACAACATAAACAGCACAAACACACAACACAGCAGCAGCAGAAACAACATACAGATTCACACATTCATTTTTTAAAAACAGCAACAACATACACATTCACACATTCACATATTCAAACACAAACAACACATTCACACACACACTTTCGGATTCATACCTTCAAAGCAAAAACAACAAAAAATTCATACAACATCATCAAAACAAAAATACATTCGGTTTCATAAGCATGTTCATCAACAAAACAAAAATACAACATTTAGTGTTTTTAAACATCAAAATTCATTAAAACCATAAGCAAGTTCATACATAAGCAACAACATATTCACACACATACATAAGCAAGTTCACACACACATCTAACCCATTTTGACCCGTTGTATGTTAGCATTTTTTTCTAGCCTGTTTGGAACAGCAGCAGCAACAACATATAAACAGTTACTGCTATTGTTATATTTATTACAATGTGTGTGTTTTGGTGGTCTTTAACATACAACATGACACATTCATTTTTTTTTCAAAACTGTTTACTGCACATACACACACAACATAACTGCACATACACACATACACACATGTTGTTTAAATGACATTCATACACACATACTACTGTTGTTTATGTGACATTCATACACACATGCTGCTTTTGTTTAAGTGACATTCATACACACATGCTGCTTTTGTTTAAGTGACATTCATACATACACAATAAAACAACATTCACACATACACACACTCATTTATACTACAACACACAACACATACATCATTCATACACAACACAACTCAACACACACAAATATTAACCCCCCACCCCCCAACACACACACACATTCATACACACAACTGTTGTTTCAATCAACACGTCAAACACACATCTAGTGCTGCTGTTTCAATAAACACGTCACAACATAAAAACACACACATTTTTCAAAAATTTCACAAAAAAAATAGTTCATCAGATGTTGCTGCTATTTTTTTAAAGAATTTACTTTCTAAAAATCACAAAACACTTATATATAGTGTTTTAAACGTGAAACACACATTTATGTAACAGCAGCCCCAAAACAAATGCTTTTTTAGAACACTTTGTGTTGTTGCTGTTGTTATATTTACAAAAAATATGCTGACGTTGCTGCTGTTATATTTAAAGCATTTTAGATATGTACTGCTGCTGTTATATTTATAGCACATTCATACATACACAATACAACACATCATTCATACACACACACACACTCATTTATACTACAACAACAGCAGTGAGCAGTTGCACTTAATCAACAGCTGATGATTCTTGTGAGCTGCTGTTAATAACACATACAACACACACACATTCAGATCCTCCCCCCCCCCCCCTCATACATATCACAAACAGGTGTTGCTTCTGAAATTAGCAAGTTCATACATACATTCATACACACCCTGTTTTGCTGCTAAAGAAAACATAAACATAACACACACCATTCATACACACACATACATACATACAAATTACCCCCACGCCCATATTCATATATTCATACAATTCTAATGCAGACCAACTCCATATACCCTCCAAACATAAAAAAATATAACCGTAAATCAAAACTAAAACAATGCAGCAGTTAAATGAAAAGGAACAGACTTTGGGCTCATTGACTTCCATACCTTTAATAGAACACCAAACATGTCTCCAGATCCCTACTTGTGTTGTCTTTGACAAGATCAAGAAAAACCATGTAGCAACTTTGTTGACTAAAAAGTTTGAACATCATTAAGATAAATGAAACTTGATCATCAAGTTCAAGCAACAACTTTCTTGGCCGTCACCGAATTAATGATGGTTGCAAAATCAGAGCCCTGCACAAAATTCAGAAGCATCAATCTTAATCATCATCCATTTGAGTGGCAAGAATATCGGTTGGTTTATTATTATGTGCATTGTAAATAAACAGGTTAAATGGTTGACCCAAACACAAACTGTTTAGACTAAACCCAATCCTATGAAATTCGTATAAGGTTCATGTCATGCTAAACATTCACACTCCCTAATACATTGTACATGGGGCTTGGTAAAACAAAATTTGATTGTACTCAATATAGACATCTCAACCTGGGTTAGCATGTTAACATTAACTTTAAGAGTAGTTGTAGACATTTGGTTGTTTCAATAATTCATAACACTCTTCAGATAGCAAGCATATAAAACATGCACTTTAGACCCTCGTCTATGTTGTACATCACATTGTGTATGCTGCAACAAATTTCATTGTTTTACTTGATACAAATATATACAATGATTTAAAAATCTAAAAAAGGCTAACCAATATATATACAAAAAAAATATGATATATTTGAAACAAAATATGAATCAACTGCTTAAAGCAAATCAGTAAAAAGTATGTGTGTGCCGAGGCAAAAGCACATACACAACAAAGAATAAGCAACCACAAACATAAAAATCAGCAAAGAATATACTTAAAGAATGGAACCAAAGTAGATAACATTCAAGTTCATGGATCGTTTACAGGTAAATTTTAGTGATACTTCAAGCATAAGATGTAATACACTTTTGATTCAACACAAGATCAACAACACTTGATGACCCCACAGATAAATCCATATCAGCAAAGCTAACAGTACTTGTTCACCCATATCAACATTAACATACTTACATTCATGCTCTTTCAAACATTTGGTATAAACCTATATAAATGGTTTAAACGGGTGGGTCAAAATGGTTAAAATTACATATTTCAGATATGTGTTAACAAAGAAGGCAAACACATTTCTTATATTTTATAAATTTAGATTTGTGTTAACAAAGAACACACAAAGCTTTGCAAAACACATAAACACACAACACATACACACAACAAACGTAGTAGCTCCATGAGAAAGGTTAAATAACTATGAGAAATCATACTTTGGATTAAATATTGATTGCAAAAACAACCTACATCATAAGTAGCAAAACAGAAAACATAACTCAACTCAATGAAACAGTAAACTAACATCAACTAATTTCATATTGTCAAAGGAAAAAAAGAGTAGCATACTCATTAGACTCATGATCCGTTGTATCCTAACTGCATTACCTACGATAGCAAGAAACATGTTAATCAATACACTCACTGCAACATATTGATAAAATAGTAGAAACTAACTAAAGTGTCAAATAAGAACAAAGGGGTGTTGGGATTGCATTTCTAAACTAAATATCTAATTATTATGCATTCAAATAATACATAATCACTTTCAAATAATCAAATAGAATAAAAGACTGCAAACGATGTATGAAATTTTTACCTCAAAATACCCAATTGAAGTCAAATCTTCATTCAAAAAAACCTGCAAATTGAAGTCAAACCCTCGTTCACAAAATAATATTATGTTCATCTTGTAAATGCTAGAGAATGTGACATTCAAATCAGCACAATTTTTACCATCGGTGTTTGTATACATGAAGGTTGTTCAAAATCAAACCCTGTAAGCTAGAGAGCCTTCATACAAGAACAAATACATGTACTAAAACTTTCCAAACCAGAAATGAGTAACTCTTAAAATTACGAAACAAGATAAAGCTCAAACTAATCAATCACCATTTAATGAACTTTACAATTTGTTCTGCTAACTTCTGCCCCCCCCCCTCATTCAACAAAATCTGCATTATGCTTTTACCTCAAAATGTTTACCTGTGACGTTCAACAATAGGCTTTTACCTCAAAACCGTGAGCATCAATTTTCCTTTCTAAAGTTCACGCACGACGCATAATCCTATTTTGAAGATTATATCATTCGAAATGAACACATATTGCAAATAAAACGTTTAACTTAGAAGGATATAAGAACTTTTCTGTAACCTGTTGGCGTCTGGAAATCGTTGATGATTATTAGGGTTTTTCTCCGTTCACCTCTGTCGACGTCTACAGATTGAATCAGAGATTTTGAGATCCATTCACCTCCGTTCACCTTTGATAGGTTCAATTGGATCGTTAATATCACTCAAATGATCTGAATAACACGCACAAACAAACAGTTCAATCACAAACACAATTCATACTCATAATTCTCGATGTATATTGATGATCAAAGCAATTCGTAGTACAAGTGCAGGAGAAACAAAATCACACACAGTTAATTCTCTCTCTAACAGTGTAAAAGTGATCTAGCCTCTCTCCTAACACACACACACTACATGCTTATAACAACAAAATACAAGTTTAAGGAAAATACACAATAAACCCTAAACTATACAAACATGTAAACAAAATACAAAGTAAATCTTAACAAGGAAATAACCCTAACAGTACTCCCCCTAAGATTTATCTTTGGATCTTCAGCAAAATCTTCTATCTTTTTCTTCTTCTTTGATCAGCATCATCTCTTTCACCATTCTTCCGGTTCATCTTTAACATTCAGCAACTCTCGTCCTTTGTACTCTTCTTGTTCCTTTAAAGCTTCTTCAATACAGGACTTGAACTTTTCGGCAATCTTGGCTTGTCGAGGCTTGGACTCATTTGTCAGAATTTGTAAAGCATTCATACGTCTGAGCGAATCCAGATTCAAACCTGCAAAGTCAATATTAGCATAAAACTCAAACGGCATCTCTTGTCCTTGAACTTTCACCTCCAAAGTACCCTTCCTACTGATCCGCATATATTCTATCTCTGGTATATCAACCCTCACGAGATTAGAATTGAGCAATGCTTTCCTCACCCGAATCTTTTCAGTTGCCGCTGCTATCACTTCAATCATTACAACAAATAACTTCCGATCAGCTTCAGCAAGTGCATCTTTACACTTCTCCATTCTATAACTTCTCAAAAAGTCGATATATGAAGGATGCAGCAGTTTCAACTCAAAAGTACTGAAAAGTGTGATCATGTCTTTATCCCAATCCTCTAAGTTTCGAACAAGCTTCAATTCAAAAGTTTCTTGATTATAAAACACTCTGAGTATAGGCTTTGTCATTTGTGAACCATCTATCACTTTCAGTCCAGGATCTGTCACCTTGTCAAAATATTCATACGAAAATTCTTCAAGGTACATATCTTCAGTCACAACCAAACGCTTCTTCTTTCTTTCTTTCTTTGCTTCCACATATGCAGTATCTTCCTGTTGGCCTCTAAAGTCAAGAAACTTCGGTGATCTACCAATCCCGGCATCAAGCAACATTACACACTTATCACCACGCTCAGCATGCGTGTGATTTATCAATCTCAGTTTGTGTAATTCTTTCAAGTCCTGAACTTCCAACTTAAAAATGCTCGAGTAGTAATGGTATACATCACATAAACCATTCACTCTCTTAATCATAAAAGCGTCAAACACTTCATCATATTTCCAAGCAATTATCTTCACCTTCTTATTTTTCTCTGGCACAATCATCGAGTCAAGTAATTCAGCAATTGATTGGCCTTTGCTCAGCAGTGACCTCACCACGTCACCTGCTGTTGCTGATTTATGCCAAGACTCACGCACATCCATCGGTATGTTGTACGATTTAACTTCACTTGGAAACATATCCATCAGTTCATGTCGTTTCTTGTGAGCATTTTCAGGTAAGGCCATAACTGGAAGTTCTTTCGGTCCAAGAATTTTGTATTTCTTTGTCAGCTCGAAGTATTGCGGATTGTTGTAGTCCAAATAAAACATCCGGTTGTACAGTTTCTCTGTCTTCATAAAACTGACTACAATCTTCTTCAGTGATACAGACTTCAATCTCTGCAATGTCTTGTACGGATAGTTCCTTGAACTTAACCAATCACGCATCTCTCTGCTTGTCATTTCCTCAGGATTCGGATGATGAAGCTCAGTCGGTGGCAAATCTTCTATATTCAAACTTTCTTGCATTGGAGTCCATTCGCCCATTTCAGTAACAAACTCCTTTTTATCGGCTTCGGCTTTGTCTTGATGAATCATGCATTTCTCGTACTCTTCATTTATCTGACTCACCGTCAAACCATTCAAAAATACAGCATTATACTTCATTTTCTCAAGATAAGCGAATCTTTGATCCAAATCATCCGGAATTTCCTCAACAACATTCTGTACAGGCTCAGCTTCATCTTCAGATTCAGTAAAATCAATATCGTCCAGATCATCCAATGCTTCAATCATGGGTGCTTCGTCAGTTTGAACCGGCTCAGACTGATTAGCAACTTCAGATACTATTTTAGGCACACTTTCAACTTCAACAGCTTCAGATTGAATCGGCTCAATCTGAACTGTGTCTTCAGAACCCGCTTCTTTCTCACTCTCAGCGGCAGCAAATACTTCAGTTTCTGCAACGGATTCAGTTTTCTCAGCCTCAACTACAGCTACAGATTGAATCGGCTCAATCTGCACTGTTTCATCTATTTTAGCCTTTTTCGCACTTCCTTCATCACCAAATATCTCAGGTATCGCATCTATCTTCCTCTTTCCCTCAGCTTTGTCCATATTGACAGTATCAGCAACAGCTTCATCGGGAATAATGATTGGTGATTCCACTCTAATGCCAACATTTGAAGTGCCTCGAGCTCTAGTAAGATAAACCTTTGGCACATGTGATTCAGTCACTTCCAATACTTCTTCAGAAAAATCTTTGTCTGATGATGAGCTAGCTTTCTTCGGTTTAATTTCCTCCAACTCTTTTTCCAACATTTCTTTTTCGGCCTCCAACGTATTGCATTCAGCTTTAACCTCAGCATAATCATACTTTAGGTTCTCATGCTCTTCTTTCAGTTTTTCATAATCTCCCTTCAACTTCACATGTTCATCAACTAGCTTCACATGATCCTCATCTAACTTCTTGAAGGTTTTCAAATTTTGATTATGAATGTCCCAATACTCATCAAACCTTTTCTTTTTCCGTTCATTTGAAGCTTTCAACAAGTCATTTGCTTCAATCAATTTTGCCACCATGTCCTCTAATTCTGCAATTCGCTTCTCATTCTCTGTTTGAACAACACTTGGCACAACATTTGGTGAAGACTCCAAACCTTGTCCAATGTTTTCAACAATTTGTGGTGATGTGGTGGGTAAATCAACAGTAATAGGATCAGTAGCGCCAGCATCAGCATCCTCAACTATCTGTGCCATAGTTTCAGCTTCGGCCACTACCTCCTGAGCAATTTGGAGTACATCAATCTCTTCAGTTTCTATCACTGGTTTTGATCTCTTTCTTCGAACATACTGAACAGAAATATCTTTTGGAATCTCAGCAACAACTTCTTCAACTACAGAAGCAACCTCAACAGGTTCTTCTATCTCAACAGTCTCAGTTTCCACTATCTCAATCTCCATTAGTTCAGCCTCTTCTGAATTAGATTCAGATTCAGCATCATCACCACCATCATCATTACCATCATCTTCTTCATCTTCTGGATGACGAGCAAAGTACTCGTCATCATCCAACAAATTGTCAGGCACCTCATCCACTAGGTCCTGTGGATCAACAATCTCTCCATGAGATATATGATGATAAATAACTTCTACATCTTCTTCATTGTTGGCTATATCTCTCATATAGTCAAACAATTCAACATCAGGCACATTCCCGATACTCATCTTCCGGTAAGATAGATCGTTCATGTCCTCAGTATATAACATGCCTCCAGCATAACCTTCATTTCTGATGATCGGATAGGCAATGTTTATCATCAGCTGTAAGAATCTCGGGTACATGAGAAACTTAAATCTTTTGCCCTTCACCAAATTGAACACAAACCCATTCATTATCCATCTTGACATGTTGAATGGTTTGTTTTCTGCAATAGCAACTATCGGGGATGCAATGTCAGATGGGAAATTGTCGAATCCTGCACTCCTCCTTGACATGCATTGTTGCACAACATAGCACAACAATTTGTACTTTTTCCCAGCTTAGCCCGATAAAATTGTGACTTTGGAAATACAGGTGGATGACCCATATTAACAAAACACGCTTTACATTCATCCATAGTCAACTCATCCATCATACCCACTTCATCCTCATCTATCCTCAGGGCATGTCTAATAATCTCTTCTGACACAGTCAACACCCTTTCTCCAGTTATGTTGCCTCGAACAACAGTAACTCCATTTTCATCTCGAACAACCTCTGCTGTCCTCCAGAAACTCTTAATCAGCCTAGCATATATGACCGGTTTGGCACACATAGCATACACATATTTGGTTCTCTTGAGAAACTTGATCATATCCCTGTAACCATCTGTCTCAGGAATTGATTCATCCAAACATGCTACCAAATTGTGTTTAGGCTCAAACTTGAGATTCTCCATCTGTTAAAACACAAACAAACACAAAACAAGACAAATGTGTTAGATTCTTCATTAAAACATATCAAAATTTCATAAGTATTTGAATAACAGTTAGAAAGCAAAAACATTCATATAATCATTTTAACCCTAAATTGGTCTAACAAATTGATTTTCATCATTTTGATTAACACAACTTTGAATTTTAATGATTTATACAACATTTTTCATTTTAACAGTTAATCACTTAAGGCAAAAAAATTTTTTTTGACATTTGTATGATGAAGTTGTTTAACATGTTTTAGTTCATTTTTATCATGCATTTGTTATTTTTAACACACATTTCATCATTTTGAAGTGAAACATTTAAGAACTTTCAAAGGTCATCAATGGCGATTTTAACTATTATGTCCATTTCACTTGATTCAGTTGATTTTAAGGTGTTTTAGTGCAAATGAGTGATTGAATGTTGATGATCGACAGATTTTGTACATAAAACAACATTCGATTTAGGTTTTAACACACAGAATCATAGTGTCGATTCAATGCACAAAACACTGTTCATCATCGTTTTTCCTTTTAACAGTTGATTTGCAGGTCTATTTAGGTCAAAAACACTTAATCACTACCTTATCCAATCGATCAAACTTGTTACAGGGCAAACGATTGAATATGATAACACGGCGATTTTTAGTTCAGAGGATTTGTGTGAAAGTGAATGTGTGAAATGATAAGTGTTTGTGAAGAGGCGGTATTTTGTATCGACAAAATTTAGGTCAAACTTAAAGTGCCGGGTCAACAAAAGGGACGGGTAAGCAAAATAGGCCCAATAAGCCTTGCCGGGTCAAGTACTGTAGTGACGGGTCATGTACTGTAGTGACGGGTCATGGACTGTAGTGACGGGTCAAGTACATAAGTCAAGTCACAAACATGTAAACAAAACTTGACGGGTCAAGCACTGTAGAGACGGGTAAGTCACTGTAGTGACGGGTAAAGGTTAGGAACAACTACACCTGATGGGTTTTATTCATCACCCGGCAGAATAGTTATCTTCAAAACATCACCCGGCAATATTTCTTCATCACCCGGCAACACAGTTGCTTTCCTTCTTCATCCGGCTTGCTTTCTTCATTACACGGCAACTTTCTTCTTCACACGACAACCTTCTTCACACGGCAACCTTCTTCACACGGCAACCTTCTTCACACGACATGCATTTGTTCATCACACGGCAACATAGTTGTCTTCTATATTACCCGGCATGCTTTCTTCTTCATTACCCGGCAACATAGTGTCATACCTTTACACGGCAATAAGACTTCTCTTTCACCCGGCTGTATAGTAAACACTTGTCACCCGGCAAGATATCTATGACCTTCACCCGGCTGTATTTGACATGATCATTGCCCGGCTGTACAGTGGTCATAATATCTTCACCTTTTCTTCAATCACCCGGCATGTATCAGACTTACAACTTTACCCGGCTGAACAGTTTGTTCTTTACCCGGCTGTACAGTTGTATATGATATCTTTGCCCGGCAATAACACTTGCGATTTTTCTTCACTTTTCTCGTCTATTGACTTTTTCAACGTCATTTATTGCACCTGCAACATTCTCCGACATATTAATTAGACAAGATATCCTTAAAAAGAATGTTTGTCATATTAATTATCAAACAACATTAAAACAAGTCAATAATCATTAATTCCACTTAAATTCATTTTTCTTTTTCTTTTTCAAAATTGTTTTTGCACAACCAATTTTTCTATATCCCGAAGCAATTTTATAAAAACAATTCACAAGACCTTGGGTTTGTTTTTAACACATCCAATACCTTTGCTTTTCATACAACATAATCTTGTTCATTCAAAACACACTTATTCAATAACAAAATATTTTTGAATTTTTGTAGATATTTTTCTTCAATTTTATTCTCCCCCTAAACTTGAAATTTCTTGAAATTTTTAAGTTTAACAAGGATGTTGATGTGTCAATAATGATTCCAAATGCCTGCACACACAAAGCACACACATTAAAATAAAGACATATGCAATGCAATGAATCAAAATATCGCAGTGAGATCATACCACACATTATCTGAACATGTTTTGCAAGTTTTGAATAGACATTTGACTTATGCTTATTGAGTGATGATATGAAAACATACCAATTAGCTCGAATTGACACACTTACTTTTTCAGTATCATGATGATATTTAAAGTTCGATTAGAATGACTTATGTGACCCACATGCATACATATGTCAACATATTTCCTTATCAACCACTACCTGAATGCATATTGTACAAAACCTGGTCACTTACAGTCATACACAGTGTGGAATCTGGGTTCTATTCGGATTTGGTCCACTTTGGGACTTCTTTTTAATTCCATCTTTGGGAATTTTTCTTTCCTATCGTTCCCCTTGGGAATCTTCTGAATTCCTTTTTGGAATTTTTGTTTGGTGTTGGTCCACATTTGGGACTCTTTTTGTTCCGTTTTGGAATCTTTAGCTGCACCTTGAAACTCAAAAGAGACTTCGTGTGAGACTTCAGAACTGTGGGTACCACAACAAAGAAGCTCACGATGCGGTTCATCACACTGAATAGACTACATCGTTACCCGATCATGTACAACTATCATCACAAGCAATGTATCAAAAGATATATATCTAGACATGTATAACAATGGAACTTAACACAAAGATCATTAAGTTTATGTTTGTCAACAATCAACTTACTTGTTCAGTCTAATTGCCTGAGCTGTCTAGCACATCAATTAACATTCATCAGTCTTTATTTAAAAATGATGTAACAAATAATGTCTAGTGTAACTATCATTTCTCACTTTTTGCAATATAGATTCTTATGACATGATATTTTCTTTTCTTTTTGATTTTTTATATTTTGTTTTTGCTTTTCTATTTTCTTTTTCATGCAAACACACAATGCAAAACATAAAATAATAGACAAAGGAATCAATACTTGACATCAACTTATTATATTTTTGGCTTTTATATTTTCTGATTTTTCTTTTGTTTTTGAAAAATAGAATCAATCATGATTGATTAATCCTATGGATTGAATTAAAAATTCAAACCGTCCTGACAAAAATGATTTTGTGAAAAGATCTGCCAGTTGTTTGTCGGTATGAACTTTAATCAAAATTATTAAACCTTTTTTGAGTGTTGAACAGGATTAGCAGTAATGAACATAGCAGCAGTATTGTCTATGTATATAGGAGTTTTGAGAAAGTTAAACCCGTAGTCCAGCAATTGATTTTGTAACCACAAAACTTGAGAACATCCTGCAGATGCAGCGATATACTCTGCTTCAGCAGTGGATACAGAAACATTGGTCTGCTTCTTGCATTGCCAAGAGACAAGTCCAGGACCCAGAAATTGACAACCACCAGTAGTCGATTTCCTGTCAAGAGCACAACCACCAAAATCACTGTCAGAATAGCTATATAATTCAAAATTTCCTTCATAAGGATACCATAACCCAAGATTCGGTTTCCCTTTGAGATATATGAAAATACGCTTCACAGCAACAAGGTGCGACTCCTTTGGATCAGACTGATATCTTGCGCACACACATACAGCATACATGATGTCTGGTCTTGATGCAGTAAGATACAACAGTGAACCGATCATTGATCTGTATAGTGTTTGATCCACGGATTTGCCTTTCGGATCCGGTTGTATCTTGCAGTTCACATCAGATGGAGTTCGAATAGTCTGACAATCTTGCATCTTGAACTTCTTCAACAACTTCTCAACAAATTTTGATTGATTGATGAAAATTCCGTCAGCTGATTGTTTTACTTGTAATCCAAGAAAGAAGTTAATCTCCCCCATAGAACTCATCTGGAATCTGCTTTTCATGATTTCTTCAAATTCTTTGCACATTGACTCACTGGTTGATCCGAAGATAATATCGTCCACATAAACTTGAACGCACAACAAATCATCATTCTCCCTCTTCATGAACAAAGTTGGATCAATCTGACCTCTTGTAAATCCATGTTCTAGTAAATGCTTGGATAATGTCTCATACCATATTCGTGGAGCTTGATGTAGACCGTAATGTGCTTTACTCAACTTGTATACCCAATGAGGATAGTCAGGATCTTCAAAACCCGGAGGTTGTCTGACATATACGTCATCTGTAATCGGTCCATACAGAAAAGCGCCTTTGACATCCATTTGGAATACCTTAAACTTCATGAAGGAAGCATATGCAAGAAAAACGCGTATGGCTTCAAGTCTTGCGACCGGAGCGAACACCTCTTCGTAATCAATGCCTTCTTCCTGAGTGTATCCCTGTGCAATGAGTCTTGCTTTGTTTCTCACAACAATGCC
This sequence comes from Tagetes erecta, assembly GCA_030867185.1. Taxonomy (NCBI): domain Eukaryota; kingdom Viridiplantae; phylum Streptophyta; class Magnoliopsida; order Asterales; family Asteraceae; genus Tagetes; species Tagetes erecta. Next base: position 28,480,408 of record CM061492.1, on the reverse strand, counting down.
ACGTTCGTCTGGCTTGTTTTTGTACAACCATCTTGTACCAATCGCATTCTCTCCTTCAGGTAAGTCCACAAGTTTCCAAACTTCTTGTTTGCGAAACTGAAGTAATTCCTCTTGCATGGCTTCAATCCAACTATTATCTTGTAACGCTTCTGAAATGTTCTTCGGCACCACTTGAGAAAGAAAACATGAATAAAGACAAACGTTTGCTTGCTCAGTCTGACTTCTTGTAGTTCTCTGATTCAATGGCCCAATAATCTGAGAGACAGGATGTTTCTTGTGAATTCGATGAATAGGAATATCACCTCCTTGCACTTGAGTCTCTAGATTAGAAGTATTCAGATTTGGTAGATCTTGTAGAATGGACGAAGTATGCGGTGTGAAATTCGGGACTTGGTCCGGTGAATTGATGAAGTAATCAAAAGATTCCGGAATAACTTCAACATTCGGATCTGATGATGGTTGATTCTGAACAGATCCACCATCATTAGGAGACATTTGCGAATTCAAGTTTTCTTCAAGATTGTTCGATTCTTGATCTTCATGAGAACCAGAAGGACCCGGAGCTTGACTGGATTTGACATGATCAGGATTGTGAAATGACATGAACGGATATTCAGAATTGATATTGCCATCCTCGTCATTATCAGAATCGTCACTAAAGCTTCCTAAGTCACCTGATTCTTTCATTGCTTTTCCTGAAAAATCAAACAAGTTAGAATTGAAAGATTGTGATAACGCATCTAAATCAAATAACCATTCGGGACCATGTGCCACTGACGGAAACGAATTTTCTAAAAACTTTACGTTAATAGTTTCAATAACAGTATTTGTTTTGCTATTAAAAACCCGATAAGCTTTAGAAACAGATGAATAACCTAGGAAAAATCCATCGTCAGATTTAGACTCACATTTCCCGAGATGATCATTTAAATTTAGAACCGTTACGGGACAACCAAATGCTTTCAAATAAGAAATATTCGGCTTTCTTCCAAATAACAACTCATAAGATGTTTTCTGTTTATCCTGTACTAATAATGTCCTGTTTTGTACAAAGCACGCAGTAGCAATAGCTTCGTCCCAGAATGTGATAGGGATTTTGGCATCTGCGAGCATGGATCTTGCAGCTTCAATTAGTGTCCGGTTTTTCCGTTCCGCAACCCCATTCTGTTGAGGCGTTCTTGGAGCACTAAACTGACGCGCAATTCCTTTTTCTGCACAAAACAAATCAACATTAGCGTTTTTAAATTCAGTACCATTATCACTTCTTAAAACTTTCACTTTACAATCCAATTGGTTTTCAACTTTGACAATAAATTCTTTTAATAACTCAGCAGTTTCAGATTTAGCATGCAAGAAATAAACCCAAGAAAATCTAGTAAAATCGTCAATAATGACAAAACAATAAGACTTCTTTCCGATGCTTTGCACATTTGTTGGTCCAAAAAGATCCATATGTAGCATCTGCAAGGGTTTTGAAATAGAGTTTTCTAGCTTGGACTTAAAAGACATCCTATGCTGTTTTCCCTTCAAACACGCTGGACATAGATCAGTTGTAGAGAATTTCTTCGATGGCATTCCCACAGCGTGATTTCCTGTAACCAAACGATTCATGTTTCTGAAGTTTGAATGGCCCAGCCGTCTATGCCAAAGCTGACTCTCATCATTTGATGCATGAGCAATGAGACAAGTAGTTTCGGTTTCAACGTCAATCTGCGACATATCAAGCTTGTATACATCACGATCTCTTGGAGCTTTCACCACTACCCATTCATTGCCAATCTTGAAACCTGGTTTAAGAATGTAACAGAAAGAATCATCAAATAAAGTTGAATAAGATTTATCACAAATTTGAGATACACTTAGTAAGTTAAAGTTCAACTGTGCACAGTAGTTGACTTTATCAAAACTAATGATCCCATTGGATACGGTTCCTTCTCCTGTTATCTTTCCACCCGCATCACCTCCAAATGCAACGTGTGTACCATTTTTCAGCTTGAAATCCTGAAGCAAGGCATGGTTGCCTGTCATGTGCCGGCTACACCCACTATCAACGAACCACGAGTTGATAGGTCTTCTTGGGCGTACCTGCATTCAACAATCACTTAGTTAGTTTGGTCAACCCAGGCCCACACGGTCTTGGGTTTTCCGAATCTATCTGCAATAGTAACTTGTTGATATTGAACATTTTGAAAATTTGTTTCATTTAAGAGATTTTGATGCTGGTAACTATTGTTTCGCCCATTGGCATTCATTGATTGCTTTCTCCTCAAAGCACTAAACCTTTCCTCTAGCTTAGGATCAAGGTTATTTTCAAACTTTTGATTTCTTACCATTAAAGCTCTTGGCTTAAAACTGTTAACCTGCACATTTCTTGAAAAGTTAGAAACAGAATTGTTTCGATTAAAATTTCTCAAAACCGGAGAATGACTTTGATTCATATTTTGAAAACCAAAAGAGTTATTTCTTTGAAAATTCGAATATGGAGTCATTTCTCTTGTTGAGTTTGATCGAAAGAAACAATCCTTTGTGTCATGGTTTCTTCTTTCACAGATATCACAAAACTTGTTATAATAACATTCTTCTGAAGAATGATTTCTTTTGTTACAGAAACTGCAGTACCTGTTAAAAAAACATTCAGCAGTAGTATGGTTATAACGATCACAGTTCTCACAATGTTTCTTGCTAATCCTAAAGAGCCGATTGTTAACTTTTGATGTTGAACCAAATCGTGATTCATTATCTTGGTTGTTCGGTTTTTGATTAACACTCTTTTGTGGAGACATTGTTTGTGATTTTGATTGCATGGGACTTTGGTTCGATTTTAAACTGTTCTGTTTGGTCACCTTTTTATTTTCAATTCTCTTATCATTGACAGCGGAAGACTTAGGACCTGAACCTGTTTTCAGACCAGAGTTAGATTTGATTTGAGCATTGATTTGGTTGCCATAAGAACTGTTCATGTCGAAAGTACCTGCAGACACAAATTTGATTGTCTTACCTTTTGACACTTTCTTGACAGGTTTGTCAGTTTTAACACTTTGAACTTTGGTGTTATCATTCGATTTTAAGACACTTTTGCCTTTTGACTGTTTTATTTCAGATTGATTGTTCATTGTTTTCGATTTCTGCTTCTTTGCAGTTGAAACATCAGTCTTTTTCACTTCTTGCTTCTTGACCAACTGAGCAGCAACTTGCGCCTTTTGCTCTTTCTTCCACTTGATGTACTCAGGATCATTGAAACCTGAATATTCACCTTCATCCTTCACCGTTTCTGGCTTCGGATTCAGTTCCGGATACTCAACAAGTTGAATCAGAACAGGCTCTAATTTGTTATCAGACTTGTTGCTTGCTTCATCATCAGCTTCAGTTGTCAAACCATCTTCTTCTCTCAAACTTTCAATCAACACCTCAGATCCTTCGGACTCGGATTTGCTTCTTTGAATTTCTTTGAATTTTCTTTCATTTTCAGGTGAATGATCAAATTCATTAAAGTTTTCCGGTAAGGTTTGAGTGATTGAATTTGGCATTGGTTCATGAGTAAAACCTAACCCGGTTTTGTTTTTGTTACCTCTTTCATTAATCAGTTGTTCAACCATTGTTTTACAACTTTTAACTTTCTTTAATTCAACTTGTGTGACAGCATGTTCAACTTTTTCTTGTTCAAAGTTCTTTGTCATTTCTTCAAGTTGTTTGGTAACAAGTTCCAGTTCTTTTAAAGTTTTGTTCCATGATTCAGTTAGTGACAAAATCTTCTCATCAGAAATTTTGTGATCAATTTTAAGTTGTTCATGAATCTTTTCATGTTTGCTTAATTTGTCACCGATTTTGAATGAATGAGTTCGATAATGTTCTACTTGTTGAATGCATTGTTCAGAACATAACCTTTCTTTCACATCTAGGGGCAATGGAACATAGTTAGGGGGTAAGTTATTACTAACCTTTGGTTGTTCAGTAGATGATGAAGACTCACTGGCAGTAGCCATCAGCACAAGTTCAGACTCAGATTCTTCAACAGGATCAGATTTTGCACTCCAATCATATTCCTCTGAATCTTCACTCACATCTTCAATCATCTTATCATCCCCTTCTTCTGACCAGTCTTCTTCAATTTCACACACCAGTGCCAGATTTGATGTAAGATCAGACGTAAATTGTTCTGCATATGCGCTCCAATCATAACCGTCTTTAACACTTACTACCAACGCCTTTGTTTGGTCTTCTGGCTTCTTTCCTTCATCTTTCAATTCAGGCATGGGAAGACTTTGGTATGGTTTCTGAAAGAAACGTTGATTTCTGCCTTGATAACTCGAAGATTGTTGAGAACTTTGACCTTGACCTTGATTGCTTGAACTAGCTTGGTCATTGAAATTCTTTGGAGCTTTGCATTCTCTTGAGAAATGACCATACTGGTTACAGTTAAAGCATCTGGCCTTTGATTTGTCAAATCCAACTGTCTTGTTAGCATGAGGTTTGTAACTTCGGTTAACATATGCATGCTTTTACGTTCGATATGCAACCTTAACCATTTGCCAGTTAAGATCCATTTCTTCAACATCAACTGGATCCATTTCAAATAAGTCTTGAAGGACCACGTCCATTTGACTTAAATGACTTCCTTGATACGCTTGAAAACTTGCCATAAAAGCAGTGAAGGCAGTTTTGGTTTCATCATCCTGCAACAGAATATTCATTACGTCTTTCACTTTGGCTTGAACATTTGAACTCTGATTTTCCTGATTTTGAACTTGAGCTCTTGGTGGAGATTGAGGTTGAGAATAAGTTGGTGAATTTGGAAAGTATGCTGAATCAGTATAGAAACTTGCACCAACAAATAAATCATCCTCATCTTCAAACTTTGTTGCATTTTGTACAAGAAAAGCATTATCCACAGTATTGGCAGGATTTACCACATACTTATACTGAGTTTGTGAGCTTGATCTATCAGTATTTCTTGATCCTTCATCAATCTCAACTTCTTCAATTTTTCCAATAAGCAAATCAAGTTCCATTGGAAATTTCTCAGTATGTTTCAACAAGGTAACAGTTTGTTTCCATGATGATGGTAAAGCACATAACAATCGATCATTCAAGTCTTGAAGTTCAGTCTTCACTCCGAGGTTTGACATCTCAGTAGTTAAGTGAACAAACCTGTTCATCATCTGGTGTACTGTCTCTCCATTAATGTGTTCAAATAATTCCAGTTGTCTTTTCAGCTTTGATTTCTTCAAACTTCTCAATTGTTCTCCTCCTTCACATATCGATTTCAATGCCTTGAAGCATGTATAACCAGTTTGATATGCATCCAATCTAGACAGAACTTGAAGTGGCAACCCCTTGCACATTAAAGAATAAGCCTTGCTATCATTCTTTACTTTCCTCAAATCTTCTGCTGACAAATTATCCTCTGGATAAGGTGTAGTAGAATCTTTAGTGTAGGTACTTGCACTATCTGGTGTTGTCTGAGTTGGAATGTGAGGACCCTTCTCAATGGATTTCCATAAGTCATTGTCAATAGAACACAAGTGATGTCTCAACCTGATAGTCCAGTTCTTGAAATCTACACGATTCAAAAGTCTAGGAACACGGTTATCAGAATCATCATTAGGAGCCATTTTAACAAGTTATTAAGAAAAATATTTTTGGTTTTGTTAATTTTTGAAAAGAAGTGATTAAAATACTAAAATAAAGACAAGAAATTAAAGACAAGATAAGAAACAAGTATTAAAAACAACTAAAGTGAGTCACACGGCAAAACAGTGAAAATCCTTCTTCAACCGGCTAAACAGTGTCCTTGTTCTTCACCCGGCAGGAAAAAGTCTTTACACGGCTGAACAGTTACCCGACTCAACAGTTGTAATTGTTTTGTTCTTCACCCGGATGAACAGTTACCCGGCAATAAGAAAAACTTCACACGGCAATAATCTTGACCTGGCAGAATCTTGACACGGCAAAAATGCTTCCCCGGCTGAACAGTACTCGATCACACGGCAGAGTTGTTGATTACCCGGCAACACAGTTGATGATTACCCGGCTGAATTTTGTTCTTCACCCGGTGTAACAGTGTTTTGCCCGGCACAACAGTGTATCACCCGACTGAACAGTAGCACTTTTTCTAAGTCAAATTCTTCACCCGTGTATAACAAATTCCCTTACACGGCAGCACAGGACCTAATTTCTTCTCAACTCTAAGTCCAAGGAAATTGTCTAAGTCAAAATAATCACCCGGCAAGTTAATCTTCAACCAAGTTCTTAATGTTCATCATTTTCTCCATGAAAATTTTCTGGGTTTTGTCTAAAACTTGTCCAATTTGTCCAAAATTCACACACAAGCTGTGAAATGTTCCGATTATCAATCCCTTATATCAATCAATCCAAAACATGATCAAATCTGATGAAATTGAGCAAAAATTTGATCGAACAGTAACTTCTTCTATTCTTCTTAATTCCTCAGATCTGATGATAATCTGATGGAATCTGCACAATCGTTGCGTATAGGAGTGATTATGATGATAAATCACAACTAAAAACACCAACAATTCATTCAGATCATGATATTTTGAGCAATATTGATGTGTTTTGCATAAGAACAGCGAAAAACACGATACCGAAAGCTCTGATACCAATTGATAGGTTCAATTGGATCGTTAATATCACTCAAATGATCAGAATAACACGCACAAACAAACAGTTCAATCACAAACACAATTCATACTCATAATTCTCGATGTATATTGATGATCAAAGCAATTCGTAGTACAAGTGCAGGAGAAACAAAATCACACACAGTTAATTCTCTCTCTAACAGTGTAAAAGTGATCTAGCCTCTCTCCTAACACACACACACTACATGCTTATAACAACAAAATACAAGTTTAAGGAAAATACACAATAAACCCTAAACTATACAAACATGTAAACAAAATACAAAGTAAATCTTAACAAGGAAATAACCCTAACAACCTTCGCATTCGTTGATGCATCAGAGCCAAATAGATCGAGTCTATCTAGTGATCGAAGTATTGTAAACAGATGAGATGATTGATTGAAGTTGAGAAGCGATAACCAGTAGATGAAGATTTGAAGAGGGAGGCGGTTGAATGAATATAAACCCTAGAACGTGCAGTAAGTTTGCTTTTATAGTGTTAAATGTTTAAGGAAAATGTTCAATTACCATTTTACCCATGCAATTCTCTAAATAATGTAGTATAGATGATGAAACAAATAATGTCTAGTGTAACTATCATTTCTCACTTTTTGCAATATAGATTCTTATGACATGATATTTTCTTTTCTTTTGGTTTTTATATTCTTTGTATTTGCTTTTCTTTTTCATGCACACTCACAATGCAAAAACAATAAAGTAAAAGGCAAAAGGAATCAATACCTGACATCGACTTATTCTATTTTTGGATTTTATATTTTCGGATTTTTGTTTGATTTTTCAAAAATTAGAATTAATCATGGTTGGTTAACCCTATGGATTGAATTAAGAATTCAAACCGTCTTGACAAGAAAGATTTTGTGAAAAGATCTGCCAGTTGTTTGTCGGTATAAACTTTAATCAAAATTATTAAACCTTTTTCAGAGTTGTCTCTGAGAAAGTGATATCGAATTTCGATATGTTTGGTTTTTGAGTGTTGAACAGGATTAGCAGTAATGAACATAACATCAGTATTGTCTATGTAAATAGGAGTTTTGAGAAAGTTAAACCCGTAGTCAGCAATTGGTTTTGTAACCACAAAACTTGAGAACATCCTGCAGATGCAGCGATATACTCTGCTTCAGCTGTGGATACAGAAACGTTGGTCTGCTTTTTGCATTGCCAAGAAACAAGTCTAGGACCCAGAAATTGACATCCACTCGTAGTCGATTTCCTGTCAAGAGCACACCCACCAAAGTCACTATCAGAATAACTATATAATTAAAAATTGCCTTCATAAGGATACCATAACCCGAGATTCAGTTTCCCTTTAAGGTATCTGAAAATACGTTTAACAGCAACCAGGTGCGACTCTTTTGGATTAGACTGATATCTGGCACACACACATACAACATACATGATGACTGGTCTTGATGCAGTAAGATACATCAGTGAACCGATCATTGATCTATATAGTGTTTGATCAACAGATTTGTGGGTTGTTGTAATCCAGATAAAACATACGATTGTACATCTTCTCCGTCTTCATAAAACTTACAACAATTTTCTTCAGCGACTCATGTTTCAATTTCTTCAAAGTTCTATATGGATAATGCCTTGAGCTCAGCCATTCCCGCATACTTCTACTTGACATTTCTTCAGGATTTTGATGATAAAGCTCAGTTGGAGGTAAATCATCAATATTCAAACTCTCCTGGAGTGGTGTCCATTCACCCATCTCAACAACAAATTCTTTTTCATCAGCAGTTGCTTTATCTTGTGCAGTCAAACATTTCTCATATTCTTCATTTATTTGACTCACACTCAGTCCATTCAAAAACACAGGATTATACTTCATTCTTTCAAGATAAGCAAAGCGTTCAGGCAAATCAGCTGGAATCTCATCATCAGGATTGTGTTCAGGCTCAACCTCAGGTTCAGATTCTGTGAAATCAATGTCATCTAAATCATCTAGTGCCTCTATCATCGGTGCAGTTTCAGTTTGAACCGGCTCAAACTGAAATGCTTCTTCAGTCACTGTTTCTGGCGCATTTTCAACCACTTCAACTACTTCAGGCACTTCTTCTACCAATACAGATTCAGATTGAATCGGCTCAATCTGAACTGTTTCTTCAGTTTCTTTCACAGTTTCATCAACCTTTGCCATCTCAGCCACCTCAGTTTCAGCTACTGAAACAGATTGAATCGGCTCAATCTGCACAGCTTCATCAGTTTTTGCTTTCTTCAAAACAGACATTTCTTCAGTAATCTCCGGCACAATATCTAGCTTTCTTTTTCCCTCAGCTTTGTCAGAAATGACAGTGTCAGCAGCTTCATCGGGAATAGTAATTGGAGACTCAACCCTTATGCCCACATTCTTCGTACCACGCGCTCTAGTATAGTACACTTTGGCTTCTTGAGTATGCTCAGTAACTTCCATCACTTCATCCGAAAAATCTTTATCTGACGTAGAACCTGACTTCTTTGATCTAGTTTCTTCTAACCACTTTTCTAACATTTCCTTCTCAACATCTAGAGTATTACATTCAGCTTGTAAATCTTTATAGTCATACTTCAAATTTTCATGCTCATCCTTCAACTTATCATAATCAGCCTTCAACTCTTCATGTTCAGCCTTCAACTTAACATGATCCTCGTCTAATTCCTTGAATGTTTTCAAATTCTGATTATGCGTAACCCAAAACTCTTCCAATCTTTTCTTCTTTCTATCATTTGATGCTTTCAACTGTTCATTAGCATCCAAGAGTTTTGCTACCATCTCTTCTAGCTCACCAATCCTCTTTTTATCTTCATTCACATCAACACTTGAACCAATTTTTGGTGAAGACTCCAAAGATTGTTCAATGTTTACAGCTGCTGGAGATGATGTGGTGGGTATATCAACTGGAACAGAAATACTTACACCAGCATCAGTTTCATCGTCTGTCTGTGCCACAAACTCTACTTCTGCTTCAACTTCTTTAGCAATCTGAACAATGTCCACCATCTGTTCAGACACATTCACATCTTCAATCACAATCGGTTCCTCTACCAACATAGGCTCTATCACTGGTTTCGATCTTCGTGATCTAACATACTGCACTGTGATAGCCTTAGGAACTTCAACAACCATTTCTTCTGCAGCACTAACAACCTCAACAGGTTCTTCAGTCACAACTGGTTCAATAACTTCGACATTTTCTGTTTCAAATCCCACTAGTTCATCATCCTCAACATTCTCTGCTTCCTCAGAAACTGATTCAGCATCTTCTTCTTCTATAATATCATCAACATTATCATTCCCACTATCATCATCACCATCACTACTTTCACTATCATCACCATCACTTTCATCATCCTTAGATCCATCTTCTTCTTCTGGATGTCTAGCAAAGTACTCGTCATCATCCAGTAAGTTACCAGGCACCTCATCAATCAGGTCCTGTGGATTCACTATCTCTCCATGTGAAATGTGATGATATACAACCTCAATATCTTCCACATTATTTGCTATATCCCGCATATAGTCAAATAACTCTACACTTGGAACATTTCCTATACTCATCTTCCTATAGGATAAGTCATTCATGTCTTCTGTATACAAAACTCCTCTAGCATAACCTTCTGTTCTGATGATAGGATAAGCCACATTGATCATCAGTTGCAAGAATCTCGGATACATGAGTAACTTGAACCTTTTACCCTTCACCAGATTGAAAACAAACCCATTCATTATCCACTTCGACATATTGAATGGCTTGTTTTATGCAATTGCTACTATAGGAGATGCAATGTCAGAGGGAAAGTTGTCAAACCCAGCACTCCTTCTTGACATGCACTGCTGAACCACATAACATAGTAACTTCCACTTCTTCCCCAATCGTGCTCTAACAAATTGTGACTTTGGAAATACGGGAGGATGACCCATATTTACAAAACACGTTTGACATTCAGCAACAGTCAACTCATCATTGGCTCCTATTTCATCGTCATCAATCCTCAATGTTGTTCTGATGGCTTCTTCAGAAACAGTCAAGACTAACTCTTTGGTGATGTTTCCTCTAACAACAGTCACACCATCTTCACCAGTTACCACCTCAGCTGTTCTCCAGAAGCTTTTGATAAGTCTTGCATAAATCACTGGCTTTGCACACATGGCATAGACATACTTGGTTCTCTTGATAAATCTCATCATATCTCTATAGCCCTCAGTCTCTGGAATAGACTCATCCAAACAAGCAACTAAATTATGCTTAGGCTCAAACTTTAAATTCTCCATCTGTTTAAAACAAAAACAAGACAAATGTGTTAAATTCTTCATTAATACATTTCAAGTTTTGCATAAGTGTTTGAACAAAAAGTTATAAAAGTAAAACATTCACATAATCATTTTAACCCTAAATTGATCTAACTGTTGGTCCATGTAAACAGTAAATCGTTCTATATATGATTTAGATCTAATCACAATCAGTTGATACCACTAGATCTATCATCAATTGGTTGAGATTTGTGACCAAAACTCACACAAACCATTATGACCCATTAACAAATGATTAATTAAGAAGATTAGTAGAAGAAGATGAATTAAGCAATTGCAACAAAGATATAACAGATCCAAATCCTTGCAAACACACAATAAGTTTCGAACTCAGTATCAAAGAGAGAAAATGTATTCAATAAAGTTCCAAAAGAGTTGTCTACAAAATGCCCTAACATAACTATTTATGCAGGTCATAGTGTCGCAAGCAGTGTCGCATACACGACGCTGATAATGTCGCAGGCAGTGTCGTGTTTGCAGACACGACACTGTCTGATTGCTAATAAAGGACAGACTACATGCGACATTGTAGTGTCGCATGTAGTGTCGCAAAGACCTGCATAAAACATAAAAAATAAGACTAAAACTAACTATTACAAGACAAACAAAAGTACAAATAACAACAAGGTGAAGTACCACCCTATATGTGGTCAACAATACTCCCCCTAGGGAGGTACTTCACCTGTTGGGTCTCCTTCTTCAGCTCCAGCTTTTGCAGCTTCAAACATTTGAGTCAGCTCACGCACATCTTCATTAAGCTCTGCTTGTTTTTGAATCTTCTCTGTAAGCTCCTTCACTTCTGCTCTGATTCCCCGAGCTCTATTTGCGACTCTTTAAAACAGAGCAGCTCCGGCTCCAACTCTAATCGAATTCTCGCATAAAATCTTTAAATCGTCGTCTGAGAAACCGAACACCTCCATCGGATCAAATATCCTCCATTCAGATCCATCCTTTACTCTGATCACCGCCTCCCCTGTTTGATTGTCGTAAAACCATTTTTCAAAATCCATAAGTCTTGACGGGCTTGGATCTGGAACTCTCACCCTCAACATAGTCTTGATCGGCTTCATTTTCAACACAATCTTTCCTTTCCCTGTAGCCCAATCCAAATCCTTTTTTGAACGTTTGCGTTCCAATTTATTATAGCCGAAACTCACAAAATTATCTTTTAATCCGCCTGGATTTCTTCTTCCAAATGCTTTGCATGATCATTTTGATCTGCATTAATTAATGGTAAAACCGCCAAACGCCTCAAATCCCATTTTGGAAGAGTTTTGAAGTGTTTGCGGTTACTGATATAACTGATCCCCCCTCCCCTCCTTTTAATCATGAATTTGTGTAGCTCCATATTGTACTTCCAGCTGAATATTTTATTATCTGTGTCTTTGGGGGTCGGGGCTTCTAAGTTCTGAAACAGAGGCGTGACGTATTCAGGTTCATCCTCCTTCTTGAACCAATCTGATTTGTCTAATTCGAACACGTCACCCTCGACTCCACTCCTCTGAGCCACATATATCATCTCCTTCTCATCTATTTCATAAAATTCCGGTTCTGAATCGTAATCCACCAGTTGCACCTCCTCCTCTTCATCAACAATCTTCATATCAGTCTCCTTTCCTGCTTCAGCCACAACCTCATCTCCTGCTAAGTCAGCATCAACATCGAAACAGAAATCATCAGTAATTTCTGCTTCCTTGGCAATATAGCTTGCACCAGCACCGCTGAAACCAGCAAACTCTTTTCGGCTCTTAGCAACTTGTACCATCTCCTTTAATGTTGAGTATTTTCCAACGTTAACCATCTCGTTAATCTCATCCTCCGTCTCTACGTTCCCAATCTTTACCTCCTTCTTTACCTCATTCAGTTCTGTTAACAGCTTCTTGATAAGAACTTTTTGATCCAAAACGATCCTCCTCAAATCATCCATTTCTGACTCCCTATGCCTCTCCCTCTCTTCAGCATTTATCAATTTTGTTTTTATCATGCTTAGCTCATTTGCGAGCGACGTATTCACCCCTCGAATCACGTCCTCGTCAAGCCCAGCAAAGCCTTTCTTCTCCGCCTTGAATGTTTTTGGTACCGATTCAGACACCTCTGGTTCCTTTCCTTTTCCCTTTTTGATTCTGACATCAGTATCAGAATCAATATGTACTTTATCGACCACTTTCCTCTTCTTTTTACCTTTCGATTTGAATATTTCAGCTTCAATCTCGTCAATCTGCTCTTCAAGCGGAACGGACCTCTTTCCAACAAACTTCTTCCTCTTCTTTATGTCCTCCTTAATTTTCTCCCTCAGCTCACCGAAACGCTTTTCTTCTGAAATTTTTAACTTCTCTATATAGTCCCACCTTTCGTCTGTATACATGTTTCGGAAAAGATAAGTTATCTTTCCCGAAACATCATGTCGGGGAGTGGAGCAGTCGGCAAAGATTCTAACATTCATCTTTGTCAGTACCAGAGGATCACCTAACTTCTTTAGACCCGGTTTCAGCTCATCAATAAAGATTTAAATAAATCTCGGGTAAAGCAACCATCTATCCTTCCTTTCAGCGGAGATTTTTTCAATCATATACTCAAAGATCATCTGAGGAATGTTTGCTTTGTCCCCTCTGCAAAGATTCAGCATTGCACGAGCCCATTCGAAGTTTAAACCATCAGTTCCACCCTTCCAATGGTCTAAGCATACAATAATCACGTGTGCAATAAATCTCCATTCTCTTGATAAAAACGTCTTCTTAATTTCCCTCCGTTCCAAATACTCAGTACCTTCATACCCCATTTCCAGGAAACCTTCGTGTACGTCCTCCAGACTTAGTAGCATTGGTGAACCAACGTCGCGTTCCATTCTCAACATTTGAGCAATGGAATTTATAGTGAGCGAGTATTTGGTGCTTAGAGCGAAGTTGGCACCCATTAATTATGAAGCAAACATCCACATTAATTTAAAAGGTAAGTAAAAGTGTTAATGTTGATACGTCAACATCCCACAATTTTTCATTAAGAAAATAAAATACGATATTATCTTAATAAAGTGTAGATTGTTTGTAGTAAAGCCAAACAAAATTTTAAACAAAGAGGTCCCAACACACATAAACCAAATGTGGAGTTTGTAGTCCAAAAACTATCCTTCCACAAATTCCCATGCCCATCACTTTGCACCTGAAAAACATGTAAAAACTGAGTCAACATAAAGTTGGTGAGTTTTCGGGTTTTAATCATAAGAAAAATCACTTTTCATTCACAATAGATATGCTTGGCTTTGAGACATCAACACGACCATACGTCAAAGGGTTTGCAAGGCCCAAAGACAAATGAATCATTAAGTCATGAGTTCATAATCAACCAAGAAACGAGGTTCCCTCACAACATTCAACTTATATTCCCCCGCATGTCAACACGATCAGAGCGACTGATCACGAGGGGCGGAATTCCAATCCCGATAGATCTACCAATATAACCTGTGGTCTCTCCCTCCAAGAGAGATAAATGATTATGAGAGGGCAATGTGTACACTTTCACAACAAACACTCATGCCATCATTTTGGTCAACACACTATCGTCTCCCAATTCATATCCAAAACATCATATTCAAATACATGTTTTCCCCCAAAAATAATTTAAATAAAACATTTATTTAAAAAGGGGCCGAGAAACTCACATGTCTCTCAATTCATATCAAAACATCATAAACAAATACATGTTTTTCCCCCAAAACAGTTAAATAAAACGTTAGTTAAAAAGGGGCCGAAGAACTCACAGTGATTACGCCAAAAGCTAGAACATATAAGCCCAACAATAACACCACCTAAGAACATCCTATACACAAAGGACCCGTTCAAAAGATGCACACATATATCAAGTCTAAAACCGTGTAGGTTGTTCACCAAAACCTAACTAGACTCATGTGAAAACATTTCATTTGCAAAAGCAACCCTTAATTTTAATGACCCATTGGTGATCCTTGCCTTGATTAATTTTCATATATAATAACACACACTTTGTTATTTTGTTATAACTTTGATTAGTTTTCATACTACTAATCACATAAACACACATAACACACATGTAATCACACATAAAAGTCATATTTAGTACTTTATCTTTTCTAAGTAAAACAAACACTTTTACTTATCCAATATTATTCATATACTTAGGAAAATATAATTAATATTCTCATGTCATAATTAAAGTTCATAACACTTAGAAAAATATTCATTTCTCTCTAGTTAACTAGTATGAAATTTTCAACATGACGGTTAACACTTAACGGGACATTTAACCACGTTTTCATAAACAACTTATTAATCATATGAAATTATATATATCTAAACATATTGTCACATAAAAAAATCATATTTCATATATTTTCCATAAAATTCACAATATTATCTAAACATGTCAATTTTAAGCATTTTCGGGAACGTTTTCGGGTCACGGAAAGCAACCCAATACCCGTATTTTTGTCATTACTTTATAAATATTTTTAGATCAGTATGTTACATTAAAAATAAGTTCAAAGTTTCTGATCCAAATCAGTTTGCAAAAATATTACGTTTTAGAGTCGAAAATCTTCGTTTTCGGCTTTTCCGGGTACATAGTTTGCACGTTTTTGAGTTTAAAACTCTAAGTTTTTGTACCAAACTTTAAATCTCATATTTTTATATAAAATATACTTTAGAATCTGTGAAAATATAATTTTGACATATTTTACGTTTTTAAGCAAAAATCGGTGCTTTTTACGCGTATTTTTGTACTAAAAACCATTATTTGTAAGGTTTAATCACATCTTTCTTATAATATATTTAAAATACTTATTTTATGAAGTTCATAAATATTTAAAAATATGTTTTAACTCAGAATATATTTTAGTTTTTATATTTGTACAAAAATACATAAAAGTTACATTTAAACATTTTTAATCATCAAGTATCATACATCAACACTTAACACATGTATAAACACTTTTACACTTAGTGAAATCACTTATTTTCTCATGTCATACTTAGCATAGCAAAACACTTAACATACCTTCATCTAGCAATTTTCATAAAACAACATATAGCAAGTTTGCACAAAATAACATCTTTCAACTTTACAACATATGAACATATTCTTGCAAGTAATATTCATAACACTTTTCAAGTTATTCAAAAATCATCTAGTGACATTATTATCATATTTCCATCTACATCTATTTGCATGTCAAGATCCAACCTTTTTATATGCATCTTTCAACAAATCTTACATGATTTCAAACAACATACATATATACATACATACATACAAACAAGTTACGGCCATACGATACATGTATAAAATCATATTTTCAATACCCACAACTATCATACATGTGTTCATTTAATCTCATTTCCAACAAAACAACTTTCATGTTCTTTGACCTAAACATTTTCAATGCAAAAACACAATTTTTACATGATGAAACTAACATGTAAATACACATACACACACATATACATACGGATCTACATACATATATACCCAAAATCATGTTTTGATGACCACACATAACGCATAGTTGTTCATTTCTTCCCTTTTCCTTTATCAAACTTTCAAATATGAATTTTTCACACTCAAAATAGTAACAATATATTAGTAAATATTTTACTGTACCCCGGGTAGCGTACTGGTAGTGAAACCGGGCAAAAACTGAAACACACGCGATAATCGGAAAAACATCGGATAAAATACATCGCTTTTAGTTTTTATTATGTTTTCACTTACACACACCCAAAATATATTATTTGATGCTATCTCGAGCATTATATCAATTATTGGACTGTTAAAATTAATCAGACAGTCACCAACGTTCATAACCGGGTATTTAACCGCTACGCGATTAAGCAATTTCAAAAATCACGAAATGCAAAACAATGCACAAAAATGGGCTTATCTAACTTTAATAACACATTAATTATCATAATTAAATCAAATGACGCATCACAAAATAATAAGCACGTTTTAAGCTAGTACGAATATTGACCGAAATTTGCAGGGTGTCACAGTCTTCCCCCGTTTAGGAAATTTCGTCCCGAAATTTTACCTCGATAAGTCCTATTTCGATTTAGATAGAAATGAATGAGGGTATTATTACTTATTTCAGTCTCGACGTTCCTACGAATAATATGGTCCTCATTTAGAATTACATCTAACTTGACCACCTCGGTACACTTCGCTTGAGCTTTTTGAACTTTCGAGTCCTCTACTTGTTCCTCAACGAAAATGGAGTTTATCATCAATACGAACTCCCTCAGACGGTATCATTGATGTCTTATCAGACAAACACTTTTTCAAATTCAAGACACGAAACACGTCACGCACACCACTAAGCTCACTAGGTAACTTAAGTCGATAAGCAACTAGGCAAATTCTTTTCAAAATACGAATGGTCCTATATATCGGGGACTAAGCTTCCCTTGGTTCCCAAATCTAACTACACCTTTCCAAGGTGACACTTTCTAAAATACACGATTTCCTACTCGGAATTCTAATGGTCTCATCCGATTATCCGCATAACTCTTTTGCCGATAAACAACAGCTTCAAATCTTTTCGTAACATGGAAAACTTTATCCGTAGTTTCCTGGATAATCTCGGGTACACATAATCCTTTTTTTCACCTATTTTAGCCCAATAAAGTCGCGAATGGCATTTTCTTTCATATAGAGCCTCAAAACAAAGTGGCCCTGATACTAGCGCGATAACTATAGTTATAAGAAAACTAAGCTATAGGTAGGAGGCTATCCTAATTCCTACCAAAATCAATCACACATGCTCGCAACAAGTCTTTCAGAGTTTGAATCGTCCGTTCACTCTGACAATCTTTGTGGTGATACACCATACTCATATCCAAACGAGTACCCATAGTTTTATACAAAACTCTCTAACGCCTCGAAGTAAAACGACTATCTTTATCTAAAATGATCGAGACAAGAACAATATGAGAAGATATTAACTCCTCCAGATAGATCCTTTACAACTTTCCCACTTTGTAAGATTCCTTAATGGGCAAGAAGTGAGCAGATTTCGTCAAACGATCAACAATTACCCAAATATTGTTATCACCACTAGATTTGCGGGGTAACATCGTTATGAAATCCATCGTGATTCGCTCACATTTCCATTGTGGAATTTCAGGTTACTGCAAAAGTCCTAAAGCTTTTGGTATTCAGCCTTAACCCTAGAACAAATTATGCATTTACTAACAAAAGATGCTAACTCTTTTTCCATATTGGGTCACCAATAAAGTTCCTTCACGTCCTTACATTTCCCAAATTTTCTACCTTTAGAGCTTCACTCTAAGCATCATGTATTTGGGAAGTGAGATACGACAAAAGAGCTAATTCTAACGCGCGCATACGCAAGGGTTTCTATCTTTCCTTACTACTTAGTGCATCATCAACAACCTTGTCTTTTCCGAATATCACAGACATAGTCATTCCATAACTCGACCCAACGTCGTCGTCTCGTATTGAGCTCCTTCTCATCAAAGACATGCTAAATTCAAGCCATGCGTAGTGTAATTCTTTTCATGCACTTTGAGTTTCTTAGATGTTTAAGATATAACATTTTTTTCTCTGAATCCTGACATACGTAAGACCTAAACGAGACGTATCACAACATTCTACAAAATCATCTATTCCTTCTAGGAGTGACAATCTAGACGCACGACATAGCTTGTGCTTCATCATCTAGAATGCTAACTCTTGATCATATAACCGATCGGATTTCATATCCTTACGGGTTAATAACTTCAATGGCTACATCATTTAGAGAAGTTCTCAATAAACCTCTGGTAGTACCAGCTAATCCTAAAAATTGACGCACCTCCGTAGGAGTCTTTGGTGCTTCACAATTCTTACTGGCCTCAATCTTTGCCGGATCTTCATGAATACCTTCTTCATTGATCACGTGACCAAGAACACGAACTTCTCTGAGCCAGAACTCACATTGTGAAATCATAGCATAAAATTTCTCATTTCTTAACAATTCTAGAATTAACTTTAGAATATGCTCATGATCTCCTTTGCTTTGTGAATGAATAAGTGTACCGTTAGTGAATACTATTCTAAACTTATCCAAATAAGGTCTACACAACCTATTCATAAGCTCCATGAATACTATAGGTACATTTTTTTTTAAAACTACACGACATGACCAAACACTCATAATGTCCATAACGCGTCCTAAAAGCAGTTTTCGGGACATCATCTTCGGCTATTAACTACTAATGGTAGCCGTATCGAATATCAATCTTAGAATAATAACTACAACGTGTAGCTGATCGAACAAATCATCAATCCTAGGCAACACATATCTAATCTTAAATAAGTTCATTCAACCTTCTCAAAAATCTATACACATCCTAAATGATCCATCATTTTTCATAATGAACAACACAGGTGATCCCCAAACTTTTGTTCAACGTCCTTGGCATTGATAAATTTAACTAAGTAAAAACATCGGACATCCTTTGCTCCAATACTCATAAGCTTTCATGATATTTCGATTTTTAAAGAAGACTTTCCTTCATCTCCTAAAACAGTTAAAACTTCACCGTTTTCGAACGGAAGCCGAACAATCTTTTCAAAACAAACTTCATCGGCACAATGTCCAATCAATCAATCCACACCGATAACTACATCGGAACTACCAAGTTTACCGGGTAAAGATCTATATTAAAGGAATGACTTTCTAATTTCTAGGAAAAATTCCTAAATAATTCGCTAGTTCCCATTTTATTTCCATTAGCTAATTCAGTAATATATACCTTACTTAACTTACTAGAGTTTAGACCAATTAATACTTAAAATTCCATTTGACACAAAACTCATTTTGGGGAAAAATACTCCCGTAACAATCTTTCCTTCAGATCGTTCCATGAAAGACCATAAACAGTAACTTCATCCGAATTCCGGATTAACGTATTTCATCACGTCAACGTTTCATCCTGAAACGTACATGTGGCATTCTTAATTCTTTGGCCGTCTTGAGCAATTGCCTATTGCCATATCCGACTCATTTTCACAATCCATCTCACCATGTCAAGTGGACTTTCAGAACCAGTAAAAATTCGTGGGTGACAAACTTGAAAAGTCTCATAAGTACACCCTCACTATAGATTCCTTTTTCCATAGTTCAATAAAATCCATGATTACCATTTCATTCAACTATTTCGGAAACTTCCTAGAATCATTCATACGTGCATAGATGATCTAATACCTAAAGAACTACTAATACTAAAATGTCACTAAGGTTACCATCTGAAACGTCACGTCCTCTACCACGTCCTACTATTAAACTAGCGTCACACTATTCCAGAGCAGCATTGCCATGTGTAGCTATTAACTAGGCTAAATCCTATACCTCCACCCGAAGGTGTCATTCGAATTACCGGGGGCGTATTTTATTTCTAACGAACAAAATATTAATAAATATGATAAGGTATGGTTAATATTATGATGTTAAATATTTGAGTATCATACGTAATACCATATAACATAATCAACCAATCAATAACAAAATCGTGAATTATCATCGATATTCTCCGCCAAAATGGCTACTAAAGTTACCGATCTAATGATCATAGAAAGAAAAGGAAGGGCTTACTTCGGAATAACAGAATTTAGTGAGATCGTAGAATTCTTTACCGATATAAATTTTTATTATATTTTTATTTATTTATTTATTTAGTTATTAATTTATTTTATTCTATCGATTTAACCAATCATCAACTAATGCCTTTGCTGCAGCGTATTGTCATCCAACACTCTTCTTTCGTCGAGAGGAGTCAACCGGGTACGCATCATCGGGCACGAGTACGAACACGATCTTCATCTCTATCTTGTAGTTTATCGATCAACCGTTTGTACTAAGCACACCTTGCGGTAAGAGTAAGAAGAAAACGTTCGATAGATTTTTCGATCATGGAATCTAAACGTGGAGTACTAGATGAGTTGTCGATCTTGAATATAGATGGATAACCGCGCTCTACGACTGGGGAATCAACCACCGACTCCCTTATCCTGTTGGGTTCGGGTGCAACCTTATCATCAATAACCATACGGACAATCTTCCTACTCCTCGTGGAATATACTATACAGGGCTCGGGGTTCGCAATAATTCATCCGAAGATATGGTGTCTTGAACATCATCACTCTGAGCCTCCATTACTGGCTCCACATCAACCACGGACTCAACGACTGACCCTAAAATGGTGCTAAGTGAAACTCGTGTCTCGGGGACTCTTTCCGACATTTGTGACAACAAAAGGCATATTCGTACTTAACTTCTAGCTTAAAAGGCACTTAAATACACTTATATCAAACAAGCACACAAGGTACACTTAGATATCCAACCTAATAATTGTTAACCACACAAGGTATATTTAGATATGCAATAAATTTAAATCACACAAGGTATTCTTAGATTTCCAATCTAAGAATCAAAACGCACACAAAAATGCTTGGGAATTTTGGAAGTGTTTTTGGGACTTTGAAATTTTTCCAAAACATTCGAGTTATAGTCTAGAATTTTTCAAAAACTTTTCTAGTTCGCTATAACCATTGGCTCTGATACCAACTTCTGTCACACCCCAAAAATCGTTGCAGCGGAAGTCACGAGTATTTGGTGCTTAGAGCGAAGTTGGCACCCATTAATTATAAAGCAAACATCCACATTAATTTAAAAGGTAAGTAAAAGTGTTAATGTTGATACGTCAACATCCCACAATTTTTCATTAAAAAAATAAAATACGATATTGTCTAAATAAAGCGTAGATTGTTTGTAGTAAAGCCAAACAAAATTTTAAACAAAGAGGTCCCAACACACATAAACCAAATGTGGAGTTTGTAGTCCAAAAACTATCCTTCCACAAATTCCCATGCCCATCACTTTGCACCTGAAAAACATGTAAAAACTGAGTCAACATAAAGTTGGTGAGTTTTCGGGTTTTAATCATAAGAAAAATCACTTTTCATTCACAATAGATATGCTTGGCTTTGAGACATCAACACGACCATACGTCAAAGGGTTTGCAAGGCCCAAAGACAAATGAATCATTAAGTCATGAGTTCATAATCAACCAAGAAACGAGGTTCCCTCACAACATTCAACTTATATTCCCCCGCATGTCAACACGATCAGAGCGACTGATCACGAGGGGCGGAATTCCAATCCCGATAGATCTACCAATATAACCTGTGGTCTCTCCCTCCAAGAGAGATAAATGATTATGAGAGGGCAATGTGTACACTTTCACAACAAACACTCATGCCATCATTTTGGTCAACACACTATCGTCTCCCAATTCATATCCAAAACATCATATTCAAATACATGTTTTCCCCCAAAAATAATTTAAATAAAACATTTATTTAAAAAGGGGCCGAGAAACTCACATGTCTCTCAATTCATATCAAAACATCATAAACAAATACATGTTTTTCCCCCAAAACAGTTAAATAAAACGTTAGTTAAAAAGGGGCCGAAGAACTCACAGTGATTACGCCAAAAGCTAGAACATATAAGCCCAACAATAACACCACCTAAGAACATCCTATACACAAAGGACCCGTTCAAAAGATGCACACATATATCAAGTCTAAAACCGTGTAGGTTGTTCACCAAAACCTAACTAGACTCATGTGAAAACATTTCATTTGCAAAAGCAACCCTTAATTTTAATGACCCATTGGTGATCCTTGCCTTGATTAATTTTCATATATAATAACACACACTTTGTTATTTTGTTATAACTTTGATTAGTTTTCATACTACTAATCACATAAACACACATAACACACATGTAATCACACATAAAAGTCATATTTAGTACTTTATCTTTTCTAAGTAAAACAAACACTTTTACTTATCCAATATTATTCATATACTTAGGAAAATATAATTAATATTCTCATGTCATAATTAAAGTTCATAACACTTAGAAAAATATTCATTTCTCTCTAGTTAACTAGTATGAAATTTTCAACATGACGGTTAACACTTAACGGGACATTTAACCACGTTTTTATAAACAACTTATTAATCATATGAAATTATATATATCTAAACATATTGTCACATAACAAAATCATATTTCATATATTTTCCATAAAATTCACAATATTATCTAAACATGTCAATTTTAAGCATTTTCGGGAACGTTTTCGGGTCACGGAAAGCAACCCAATACCCGTATTTTTGTCATTACTTTATAAATATTTTTAGATCAGTATGTTATATTAAAAATAAGTTCAAAGTTTCTGATCCAAATCAGTTTGCAAAAATATTACGTTTTAGAGTCGAAAATCTTCGTTTTCGGCTTTTCCGGGTACATAGTTTGCACGTTTTTGAGTTTAAAACTCTAAGTTTTTGTACCAAACTTTAAATCTCATATTTTTATATAAAATATACTTTAGAATCTGTGAAAATATAATTTTGACATATTTTACGTTTTTAAGCAAAAATCGGTGCGTTTTACGCGTATTTTTGTACTAAAAACCATTATTTGTAAGGTTTAATCACATCTTTCTTATAATATATTTAAAATACTTATTTTATGAAGTTCATAAATATTTAAAAATATGTTTTAACTCAGAATATATTTTAGTTTTTATATTTGTACAAAAATACATAAAAGTTACATTTAAACATTTTTAATCATCAAGTATCATACATCAACACTTAACACATGTATAAACACTTTTACACTTAGTGAAATCACTTATTTTCTCATGTCATGATAGGTTCAATTGGATCGTGAATATCGCTCAATGATCAGAATAACATGTACTCAAACACAGTTCAATCATTAACACAATTCATACTAATAATTCTCTTTGTATATTGATGATCAAAGCAGTTTTGTAATACAAGTGCAGGAGAAAAATAAATCACACACACTAAGTTCTCTCTCTTACGTGAAAATTTGATCTAGCCTCTCTTCTCACACTCTCTCACTACATGCTTTTAGCAACAATTACAAGTTTAAGGAATATAACAAAATAGACCCTAAACTATATACAAACATATAAACAAAATACAAAGTAAATCTTAATCTAGGAAATAGCCCTAACAGTACTCCCCCTACGATTTATCTTTGAATCTTCAGCAAAATCTTCATATCTTTTTCATCTTGTTCAGCATCAATCTCTTTTACCAATCTTCTGGTTCTTCTTTTATATCCAGCAGTTCTCTTCCTTTATATTCTTCTTGTTCCTTCAGTGCTTCTTCTATGCAAGACTTGAACTTCTCTGCAATCTTAGCTTGTCTCGGTTTGGACTCATTTGTCAGAATTGGGCAAGCATTCATGCGTCTCAGTGAATCCAGATTTAAACCTGCAAAGTCAATGTTAGCATAAAATTCAAACGGCATCTCCTGTCCTTTGACTTGCACCTCCAAAGTACCCTTTGCACTAATCCTCATAAATTCTATCTCTGGTATGTCAACCCTCACGAGATTAGAATTAAGCAGTGCCTTCCTCACTCGAATCTTTTCTGAGGCAGCAGCTATCACCTCTATCATCACCACGAACAATTTTCTATCAGCTTCAGCAAGTTTATCTTTACATTTCTCCATTCTGCAACTTCTCAAATAATCTATGTAGGATGGATGTAGCAGCTTCAACTCAAAGGTACTAAACAAAGTAATCATGTCTTTATCCCAATCTTCCAAATTTCGAACAAGCTTCAACTCAAAAGTTTCTTGATTGTAGAAAACTCTAAGTATTGGCTTTGTCATTTGAGAACCATCTATCACTTTCAGTCCTGGATTGGTCACTTTATCAAAGTATTCATCCGAAAATTCCTCCAAATACATGTCCTCACTGACAACCAAAATCTTTTTCTTTCTTTCTTTCTTCGCTTGTACATAAGCAGTATCTTCTTGTTGTCCTCTGAAATCAAGATACTTCGGTGGTCTGGCTATCCCGGCATCTAACAGCATTGCACACTTATCACCACGCTCAGCATGCGTGTGATTTATCAGCCTGAGTTTGTGCAGCTCTTTCAAGTCTTGAACTTCCAGTTTGAAAATGCTAGAGTAATAATGGTATACGTCACATAAACCATTAACTCTTTTTATCATAAAAGCATCAAATACCTCATCGTATTTCCATGCAATAATTTTAACCTTCTTATTCTTTTCCGGCACAATCATTGAATCAAGCAATTCAGCAATCGACTGACCCTTGCTCAGCAGTGACCTCACAACGTCACCAGCTGTGGCTGATTTATGCCATGACTCACGCACGTCCATTGGTATGTTATATGATTTGACTTCACTAGGAAACATATCCATTAACTCGTGCCTTTTCTTGTGAGCATTTTCAGGTAAAGCCATCACCGGTAATTCTTTTGGTCCAAGAATTTTGTATCTCTTTGTCACCTCGAAGTATTGAGGGTTGTTGTAGTCCAAATAAAACATACGGTTGTACATTTTCTCCGTCTTCATAAAACTAACAACAATTTTCCTCAAAGACTCAGATTTCAATCTCTTTAGAGTCTTGTACGGATAGTTCCTTGAGCTCAACCAATCACGCATCTCTCTACTGGACATTTCTTCAGGATTCTGATGATAAAGCTCAGTCGGAGGCAAATCTTCGATGTTCAAACTTTCTTGCAGTGGTGTCCACTCACCCAGTTCAATGACAAACTCTTTTTCATCAGCAGCAGCTTTGTCCTGAGCAATTAGACACTTTTCATACTCTTCATTTATCTGGCTCACAGTCAAACCATTCAGAAACACAGCATTATACTTCATCTTTTCAAGATAAGCAAATCTTTGATCTAAATCATCTGGAATCTCTTGATCAACATTAGTTTCTGGCTCAGCTTCATTTTCAGATTCAGTAAAATCTATATCATCCAAATCATCTAAAGCTTCAATCATAGGTGCATTGTCAGTTTGAACCGGCTCAAACTGACTTTCTTCTTCAACTACATTTTCAGGCACATTCTCAATCACTTCAATATTTTCAGGCACATTTTCCATCACTTCAACAGTTTTAGACAGTTCTTCAACTATAACAGCTTTAGATTGAATCGGCTCAATCTGAATTGTTTTATCATCTTTCGCACCAGTCACAATCTCATCAACTTTTGCTAAAACAACTGTCTCAGTTTCAACTTCAGCTACAGATTGAATCGGCTCAATCTGCACTGTCTCATCAATCCTTGCCTTTTTCGAACTGCCTTCATCACCCATAATCTCTGGTATAGCATCTAACTTCCTTTTTCCCTCAGCTTTGTCAGAGATGACAGTTTCAGCAACAGCTTCATCGGGAATGATGATTGGAGATTCCACCCTTATGCCAACATTTGTAGTGCCTCGTGCTCTAGTCAGATAAACTTTTGGTACTTGAGCTTCAGTCATTTCAACTACTTCATCTGAAAAATCTTTATCAGATGTTGAACCAGATTTCTTCGGTTTAGTTTCTTCCAGCCATTTTTCTAACATCTCTTTTTCATCTTCAAGCGTATTACATTCAACTTTCAACTCAGTATAATCATACTTCAGATTCTCATGCTCCTCCTTCAATCTATCATATTTATCCTTCAGCTCATCATGCTCAATCTTCAACTTAAGATGATCTGCATCCAACTCTTTGAAAGTTTTCAAATTTTGATTGTGAATATTCCAAAACTCTTCAAACCTTTTCTTCTTTCTTTCATTCGAAGACTTCAACAATTCATTTGCCTCTAACAGTTTTGCCACCATTTCCTCTAATTCAACAATCCTTTTCTTATCCTCATTTTCTTCAACACTTGACACAAAATTTGGTGAAGACTCCAAACTTTGTTCAATGTTTTGTGCAATAGGTGATGATGTGGTGGGTATATCAACAGAAATAGGATCAGTAACGCCAGCATCAGCTTCTTCAACTATCTGTGCAATAGTTTCAGCTTCGGCCATTACTTCCTGAGCAATCTGAACAACATCTATCAGTTCAGGCTCAACCAACATTTTCTCAACAGCCTTTGGTTCCTCTACTAACTTAGGCTCTATCATTGGTTTCGATTTTCGTCTTCTAACATACTGAACAGTAGTAACCTTTGGACCTTCAGCAACTAATTCTTCTTCAACAGAAGAAACCTCAACAGGTTCTTCTATCACACTTTGTTCAATAACTCCAACATTCTCTGTCTCCAAGTCCATTGGTTCAGCTGCCTCAATGTTTTCTGCCTCCTCTGAACCAGATTCAGCATCATCACCACCATCATTACTATCATCACTATCACTATCTTCCTCATCTCCATCATCATCATCATTATCATCATCTTGATCATTCTCAGACTCATTTTCATCTTCTGGATGACGAGCAAAGTACTCATCATCATCTAACAAATTATCAGGCACCTCATCCACTAGGTCCTGTGGATTAACTATCTCACCATGAGAAATATGATGATAAATACCTTCAACATCTTCTTCATTATTGGCTATATCTCTCATATAGTCAAATAAATCCACACTAGGCACATTCCCGATACTCATCTTTCTGTAAGATAGATCGTTCATGTCCTCAGTTTATAATATACCTCCAGTATAACCTTCAGTTCTGATGATAGGATAAGCAACATTGATCATCAGTTGTAAGAATCTCGGGTACATGAGAAACTTAAACCTCTTGCCCTTTACCAAATTAAAAACAAATCCATTCATGATCCATCTTGACATATTGAATGGTTTATTCTCAGCTATGGCAACAATCGGGGATGCTATGTCAGATGGGAAATTGTCAAAACCTGCACTCCTCCTAGACATGCACTGTTGGACTACATAGCATAACAGCTTAAACTTCTTTCCCAGCTTTGCTCTATAAAACTGTGACTTTGGAAATACAGGTGGATGCCCCATATTAACAAAACACGATTGACACTCAGTCATAGTCAATTCATCATTCATTCCCACTTCATCTTCATCAATCCTTAAGGCATTTCTGATTGCTTCTTCAGAAACTGTCAATACCATATCACTAGCAATATTTCCTCTAACAACAGCAACACCATTATCATCTCTGATCACTTCTGCTGTTCTCCAAAAACTCTTAATCAGCCTTGCATATATGACCGGTTTGGCACACATAGTATATACATATTTTGTCCTCTTTATAAACTTGATCATATCTCTATAACCATCAGTTTCAGGGATAGATTCATCTAGACATGCCACCAAATTGTGTTTGGGCTCAAACTTTAGATTCTCCATCTGTCAAAACAAACACAAAACATAAACAAGACAATTGTGTTAGATTCTTCATTAAAAACATATCAAATTTTTCATAAGTGTATGAACAAAAGTTAAGAAGAAAAAAACATTCACATAATCATTTTAACCCTAAATTAATCTAACAAACTGATTTTCATCATTTTGATCAAAACAACTTTGAATTTTAATGATTATACAACATTTTTCAATTTAACAGTTTAACACTTAAGCACAAATTTGACATTTGTATGATGAAATTGTTTATCATGTTTTAGTTCAGTTTTAACAAGTATTAATCACTTTTAAACAAACATTTCATCATTTTGATGTTTAACATTTAAGAGCTTCAAAGTTCATCAATGGCGGTTTTATCAGTTATGAACAATTTTGACTAATTCAGTTGGTTTTAAGGTGTTTTAGTGCAAATGAGTGATTGATTGTTGATGATCAACAGATTTTATACTTAAAACAACATTCGATTTTGGTTTTAACACACTCAATCAAAGTGTCGATTCAATGATCAAAAACACTGTTCATCATCGTTTTTCATTTTATCGGTCGATTTTCAGGTTTATCAAGAACAAATCACAAGGACAATACCTTATTCAATCGATTATACTTGTTACAGAATCAACGACTGAATATGATAATCAAAACGATTTAAGTACAGGGGATTTGCTTGAAAGTGAATGTGAAAAATGATAAGTGTTTGTGAAGAGGCGGGTTTTTATATCGTTTAAGAATTAGGCCAAACTTGAGGTGCCGGGTTAACAAAAGGGACAGGTAAACATAAAAGGCCCAATAAGCCTTGCCGGGTCAAGCACTGTTGATCCGTGTCATGCACTGTTGTGACGGGTCATGTACTGTTGGGACAAGTCACAACCTGTGAAACACACTTGACGGGTCAAACACTGTAGAGATGGGTAAGTCACTGTAGTGACGGGTAAACGTTAGGAACAACTACTCCTGATGGGTTTTATTCATCACCCGGCAGAATAGTAGTCTTCAAAACATCACCCGGCAACCTTTCTTCATCACCCGGCAACACAGTTGCTTTTCTTTCATCCGGCTTGCTTTCTTCATCACCCGGCAACATAGTTGCTTTCACTTTCATCCGGCTTGCTTTCTTCATCACCCGGCAACATAGTTGCTTTCTATATCACCCGGCATGCTTTTCTTCATTACCCGGCAACATAGTTGTCTTCTTTTACCCGGCTGTATAATGACAACATATCTTCACCCGGCTGTATAGTAACACAACTTGTCACCCGGTTGATATCTATGACCTTCACCCGGCTGTATTTGACATGTTCATTGCCCGGCTGTACAATGGTCATAATATCTTCACCTTTTTCTCAATCACCCGGCTTGTATCAAACACACAACATTACCCGGCTGAACAGTATGTTCATTACCCGGCAGAACAGTTGTGTCTGATATCTTTGCCCGGCTATAACACTTTGAGAAATTTTCTTCACTTTTTCTCGTTTGTTGACTTTTTCAACTGCATTTAATGCACCTGCAAACATTCTCGACACATTAATTAGACAAGATATCCTTAAAAAGAATTTGTCATATTAATTATCAACAACATTAAACAAGTCAATAATATCAATTCTAATTAAATTCATTTTTCTTTTTCTTTTTCAAAAATGTTTTTGCACAACCAATATTTCTATATCCCGAAGCAATTTCATAAAAACAATTCACAAGACCTTGGGTTTGTTTTTAACACATCAAATACTTTTGCTTTTCATACCACATAAACTTGTTCATTCAAAACACACTTATTCCAAAAAATATTTTTGGATTTTTGTAGATATTTTTCTTCAATTTATTCCCCCCCTAAACTTGAAATTTCTTGAAATTTTTAAGTTTAACAAGGATGTCGATGTGTCAATAATGATTCCATATGCCTGCACACACAAAGCACACACATTAAAATAAAGACATATGCAATGCAATGAATCAAAAAATCGCAGTGAGATCATACCACACATTATCTGAACATGTTTTGCAAGTTTTGAATAGACATTTGACTTATGTTTGATTGAGTGATGATATGAAAACATACCAATTAGCTCGAGTTGACACACTTACTTTTTCAGTATCATGATGATAATTAAGGTTCGATTAAAATGACTTATGTGACCCACATGTATACATATGTCAACATATTTCCCTATCAACCACTACCTGAAATGCATATTGCACTAAACCTGGTCACTTACAGTCATACACAGTGTGGAATCTGGGTTCTATTCGAATTTGGTCCACTTTGGGACTTCTTTTTAATTCCATCTTTGGGAATTTTTCTTTCCTATCGTTCCCCTTGGGAATCTTCTGAATTCCTTTTTGGAATTTTTGTTTGGTGATGGTCCACATTTGGGACTCTTTTCGTTCCAACTTTGGGAATCTTTTGCTGCACCTTGAAGCTCAAAAGAGACTTCGTGTGAGACTTCAGGTCTGTGGATACCACAACAAAGAAGCTCACGATGCGGTTCATCACACTGAATAGACTACATCGTTACCCGATCATGCACAACTATCATCACAAGCAATGTATCAAAAGATATATATCTAGACATGTATAACAATGGAACTTAACACAAAGATCATTAAGTTTATGTTTGTCAACAATCAACTTACTTTTTCAGTCTAATTGCCTGAGCTGTCTAGCACATCAATTAACATTCATCAGTCTTTATTAAAAAGAATGTAACAAATAATGTCTAGTGTAACTATCATTTCTCACTTTTTGCAATATAGATTCTTATGACATGATATTTTCTTTTCTTTTTGCTTTTATATTTTGTTTTTGCTTTTCTTTTTCATGCACACACACAATGCAAAACATAAAATAAAAGACAAAGGAATCAATACTTGACATCAACTTATTATATTTTTGGCTTTTATATTTTTCTGATTTTTTTTTTGTTTTGTTTTCGAAAAATAGAATCAATCATGATTGATTAATCCTATGGATTGAATTAAGAATTCAAACCGGCCTGACAAAAATGATTTTGTGAAAAGATCTGCCAGTTGTTTGTCGGTATGAACTTTAATCAAAATTATTAAACCTTTATCAGAGTTGTCTCTTAAAAAGTGATATCGAATTTCGATATGTTTGGTTTTTGAGTGTTGAACAGGATTAGCAGTAATGAACATAGCAGCAGTATTATCTATGTATATAGGAGTTTTGAGAAAGTTAAACCCGTAGTCAAGCAATTGGTTTTGTAACCACAAAACTTGAGAACATCCTGCAGATGCAGCGATATACTCTGCTTCAGCTGTGGATACAGAAACGTTGGTATGCTTCTTGCATTGCCAAGAGACTAGTCTAGGACCCAGAAATTGACATCCACCAGTAGTCGATTTCCTGTCAAGAGCACACCCACCAAAATCACTGTCAGAATAACTATATAATTCAAAATTGCCTTCATAAGGATACCATAACCCAAGATTCGGTTTCCCTTTAAGGTATCTGAAAATAAGTTTCACAGCAACCAGGTGCGACTCTTTTGGATCAGACTGATATCTTGCGCACACACATACAGCATACATGATGTCTGGCCTTGATGCAGTAAGATACATCAGTGAACCGATCATTGATCTGTATAGTGTTTGATCCACGGATTTGCCTTTCGAATCCGGCTGTATCTTGCAGTTCACATCAGATGGAGTTCGAATTGTTTGACAATCTTGCATTTTGAACTTCTTCAACAACTTCTCAACAAATTTTGATTGATTGATGAAAATTCCATCAGCTGATTGTTTCACTTGTAATCCAAGAAAGAAGTTAATCTCCCCCATAGAACTCATCTGGAATCTGCACTTCATGATTTCCTCAAATTCTTTGCACATTGACACACTGGTCGATCCGAAGATAATATCGTCCACATAAACTTGAACACATAAGAGTTCTTCATTCTCCCTCTTCATAAACAAAGTTGGATCAATCTGTCCTCTTGTGAATCCATGTTCTAGTAAATGCTTGGATAATGTCTCATACCAGATTCTTGGAGCTTGGTGTAGACCATATAGAGCTTTACTCAACTTGTATACACGATGAGGATAGTCAGGATCTTCAAAACCCGGAGGTTGTCTGACATATACGTCATCTGTAATAGGTCCATACAGAAAAGCGCCTTTAACGTCCATTTGGAATACTTTAAACTTCATGAAGGAAGCATATGCAAGAAAACGCGTATGGCTTCAAGTCTTGCGACCGGAGCGAACACTTCTTCATAATCAATGCCTTCTTCTTGAGTATATCCCTGTGCAATGAGTCTTGCTTTGTTTCTCACAACAATGCCACGTTCATCTGGCTTGTTTTTGTACAACCATCTTGTACCAATCGCATTTTCTCCTTCAGGTAAGTCCACTAATTTCCAAACTTCTTGTTTGCGAAATTGAAGTAACTCCTCTTGCATGGCTTCAATCCAACTATTATCTTGTAACGCTTCTGAAATGTTCTTCGGCACCACTTGAGAAAGAAAACATGAATAAAGACAAACATTTGCTTGCTGAGTTTGACTTCTTGTAGTTCTCTGATTCAACGGCCCGATAATCTGAGAGACAGGATGTTTCTTGTGAATTCGATGAATTGGTATGTCATCTCCTTGCACTTGAGTCTCCAGATTAGATTGATTCAGATGTGGTAGATCTTGTAGAATAGACAAAGTATGCGGAGTGAAATTCGGGACTTGATCCGGTGAATTGATGAAGTAATCAAATGATTCTGGAATAACTTCAGCATTCGGATCTGATGATGGTTGATTTTGAACGGATCCATCATCATTAGGAGAACCTTGTGGATTCACATTATCTTCAAGATTGTTTGATTCTTGATCTTCTTGAGAACCAGAAGGACCCGGAGCTTGACTGGATTTGACATGATCAGGATTATGAAAAGACATGAACGGATATTCAGAGTTGAGATTTCCATCATCGTCATTATCAGAATCGTCACTAAAGCATCCCAAGTCGCCTGATTCTTTCCTTGCTTTTCCTGAAAAATCAAATAAGTTAGAATTGAAAGATTTTGATAATGAATCTAAATCAAATAACCATTCGGGACCATGCGCCACTGACGGAAACGAATTTTCTAAAAACTTAACGTTAATAGTTTTAATAACAATATTTGTTTTGCTATTAAAAACCCGATAAGCTTTAGAAACAGACGAATATCCAAGGAAAAATCCATCGTCAGATTTTGACTCAAATTTCCCGAGATGATCATTTAAATTTAGAATCGTTACAGGACAACCAAATGCTTTCAAATAAGAAATATTCGGTTTTCTTCCAAATAACAACTCATAAGATGTTTTCTGTTTATCCTGAACCAGTAATGTTCTGTTTTGTACAAAACACGCAGTAGCAATAGCTTCATCCCAGAATGTGATAGGAATTTTGGCATCTGCGAGCATGGATCTTGCTGCTTCAATCAGTGTCCGGTTTTTCCGTTCCGCAACCCCATTTTGTTGAGGCGTTCTCGGAGCACTAAATTGTCTAGCAATTCCTTTTTCTGCACAAAACAAATCAACATTAGCGTTTTTAAATTCTGTACCATTATCACTTCGTAATATTTTCACTTTACAATCCAACTGATTTTCAACTTTGATGATAAATTCTTTTAATAACTCCGCAGTTTCAGATTTAACATGCAAGAAATAAACCCAAGAAAATCTAGTGAAATCGTCAATAATGACAAAACAGTAAGACTTCTTTCCAATGCTTTGCACATTTGTCGGTCCGAAAAGATCCATATGTAGCATCTGCAAGGGTTTTGAAATGGAGTTTTCTGGCTTGGACTTAAAAGACATGCGATGCTGTTTTCCTTTCAAACATGCTGGACAGAGATCAGTTGTAGAAAACTTCTTTGAGGGGATTCCCACAGCGTGATTTCCAGTTACCAAACGATTCATGTTTCTGAAGTTTGAATGGCCCAGCCGTCTATGCCAAAGCTGACTCTCATCATTTGAAGCATGTGCAATGAGACAAGTAGTTTCGGTTTCAGCGTCAATCTGCGACATATCCAACTTGTATACATCACGATCTGTTGGAGCTTTAACCACTACCCATTCATTGTCAATCTTGAAACCTGGTTTGAGTATATAACAGAAAGAATCATCAAATAAAGTTGAATAAGATTTATCACAAATTTGAGATACACTTAGTAAGTTAAAGTTCAACTGTGCACGGTAGTTGACTTTATCAAAACTAATGACCCCATTCGATACGGTTCCTTCTCCTGTTATTTTACCACCTGCATCACCTCCAAATGCAACGTGTGTACCATTTTTCAGCTTGAAATCCTGAAGCAAGGCATGGTTGCCTGTCATGTGCCGGCTACACCCACTATCAACGAACCATGAGTTGATAGGTCTTCTTGGGCGTACCTGCATTTCAACAATCACTTAGTTAGTTTGGTCAACCCAGGCCCACACGGTCTTGGGTTTTCCGAATCTATCTGCAATAGTAACTTGTTGATATTTAAGAGATTTTGATGCTGATAACTGTTGTTTCGCCCATTGGCGTGCAGTGATTGCTTTCTTCTCAAAGCACTAAACCTTTCCTCTAACTTAGGATCAAGGTTATTTTCAAACTTTTGGTTTCTTACCATCAAGGCTCTTGGTTTAAAACTGTTAACCTGCACATTTCTTGATGAAAAGTTAGAAACAGAATTGTTTCGATTGAAATTTCTCAAAACCGGAGAATGACTTTGATTTATATTTTGAAAACTAAATGATTGATTTCTTTGAAAGTTTGAAAACGGAGTCATTTCTCTTGTTGAGTTTGATTGAAAGAAACAATCCTTTGTGTCATGGTTTCTCTTCTCACAAATTTCACAAAATTTGTTATAAAAACATTCTTCTGAAGAATGATTTCTTTTGTCACAGTAATTGCAATACCTGTTAAAGAAACATTCAGCAGTTGCATGGTTATATCTATCACAAATTTCACAATGTTTCTTGCTAATCCTAAAGAGCCGATTGTTAACTTTTGATGTTGAACCAAATCGTGATTCATTATCATGGTTGTTCGGTTTTAGATTAACGCTCTTTTGTGGAGACTTTGTTTGTGTTTTTGATTGCATGGGACTTTGGTTCGATTTTAAACTGTTCTGTTTGGTTACCTTTTTAGATTCAATTCTCTTATCATTGACAGCGGAAGACTTAGGACCTGAACCTGTTTTCAGACCAGAGTTAGATTTGATTGGAGAATTGATTGGTTTACCATAAGATCCGTTCAAATCAAACGTTCCTGCAGACACAAACTTGATTTTCTTACCTTTTGACACTTTATTGACAGGTTTAACTTTGTCAGTTTTAACACTTTGAACTTTGGTGTTATCATTCGATTTTAAGACACTTTTGCCTTTTGACTGTTTCGTTTCAGATTGATTGGTTATTATTTTCGATTTCTGCTTCTTCGCAGTTGAAACTTCAGCCTTCTTCACTTCTTGCTTCTTCAACAACTGATCAGCAACTTGCGCCTTTTGTTCTTTCTTCCACCTGATGTATTCAGGATCATTGTATCCTGAAAACTCACCTTCATCCTTCACTGTTTCTGGCTTCGGATTCAGTTCCGGATATTCAACAAGTTGAATCAGAACAGGCTCTGATTTGTTGCTAGCTTCATCATCAGCTTCAGTTGTCACACCTTCTTCTTCTTTCAAACTTTCCATCAAAACTTCAGAACCTTCAGACTCGGATTTACTTCTTTGAATTTCTTTGAATTTTCGTTCATTTTCAGGTGAATGATCAAATTCATTAAAGTTTTCCGGTAAGGTTTGAGTGATAGAATTTGGCATTGGTTCATGAGTAAAACCCAACCCGGTTTTGGTTTTATTACCTCTTTCACTCACAAGTTTTCTCACCATTGTTTTACAACTTTTAACCTTTGTTAATTCAACTTGTGTGACAGCATGAGCAACTTTTTCTTGTTCAAAGTTCTTTGTCATTTCTTCAAGTTGTTTTGTTACTAGTTCCAATTCCTTTAAAGTTTTGTTCCATGATTCTTTAAGTGACAAAATCTTCTCATCAGCAATTTTATGATCAATTTTAAGTTGTTCTTGAAGTTTTTCATGTTTACTTAATTTATCACCAATTTTAAATGAATGAGTTCGATAATGTTCTACTTGTTGAATGCATTGTTCAGAACATAATCTTTTTTCACATCAGCAGGTAAAGGAACATAGTTAGGGGGTAAGTCATTACTAACCTTTGGTTGTTCAGTAGATGATGAAGACTCACTAGCAGTGGCCATCAGCGCAATTTCAGACTCAGATTCTTCAACAAGATCAGACTTTGCACTCCAGTCATAATCTTCAGAATCTTCACTCACATCTTCAATCGATTTTCCATCCCCTTCTTCAGACCAGTCTTCTTCAATTTCACACACCAGTGCCAAACTTGATGTAAGATCAGAAGTGAATTGTTCTGCAACGCACTCCAATCATAACCATCTTTTACACTTACTACAAGTGCCTTTGTTTGGTCTTCTGGTTTCTTTCCTTCGTCTTTTAGTTCAGGCATGGGAAGACTTTGGTATGGTTTCTGAAAGTAACGTTGATTTCTTTGTTGATAGCTTGAAGACTGTTGTGATCTTTGACCTTGACCTTGATTACTTGAACTAGCTTGGTCATTGAAATTCTGATTCTTGGGAGCTTTGCATTCTCTTGAGAAATGACCATACTGGTTACAATTGAAACATCTGGCCTTTGATTTGTCAAAACCAACAGTTTTGTTTGCATGAGGTTTGTAACTTCGGTTAACATATGCATGCTTCTGCGTTCTATATGAAACCATTACCATCTGCCAGTTTAAATCCATCTCTTCAACGTCAACTGGATCCATCTCAAATAAGTCTTGAAGGACCACGTCCATTTGACTTAAGTGACTTCCTTGGTATGCTTGAAAACTTGCCATAAACGCTGTGAAGGCAGTTTTTGTCTCGTCATCTTGCAACAGAATGTTCATTACATCTTTCACCTTAGCTTGAACACTTGAACTTTGACTGTCTACTTGATTCTTCAGATTCTGACTTTGAACTTGAGCTCTTGGTGGAGATTGAGGTTGAGAGTAAGTTGGTGAACTTGGAAAGTATGATGAATCAGTGTAAAAACTTGCACCAACAAATAAATCACCCTCTTCTTCAAACTTCATTGCATCTTGTGCAAGAAATGTATTCTCCACAGTATTGGCAGGATTTACCACATACTTATACTGAGTTTGTAAGCTTGATCTATCAGTATTTCTTGATCCTTCATCAATCTCAACTTCTTCAATCTTTCCAATAAGCAGATCTAAATCCATTGGAAATTTCTCAGTATGTTTTAACAACGTAACAGTCTGCTTCCATGATGATGGCAAAGCACATAACAAACGATCATTCAAATCTTGAAGGTCAGTTTTAACTCCGAGGTTTGACATCTCAGTAGTTAAGTGAACAAATCTGTTCATCATTTGATGCACTGTTTCTCCATTAATATGTTCAAATAATTCCAATTGTCTTTTCAACTTTGATTTCTTCAAACTTCTCAATTGTTCTCCTCCTTCACATATCGACCTTAATGCCTTGAAACATGTATAACCAGTCAGATATGCATCCAATCTCGACAGAACTTGAAGTGGCAGTCCCTTGCACATTAAAGAATAAGCCTTGCTATCATTCTTTACTTTCCTCAAATCTTCTGCTGACAAATTATCTTCTGGATAAGGTTCAGTAGAGTCTTTGGTGTAGGTACTTGCACTGTCTGGAGCAGTCTGAGTTGGAATATGAGGACCCTTTTCAATTGACTTCCATAAATCATTGTCAATGGAGCATAAGTGATGTCTCAGTCTGATTGTCGAATTCTTGAAATCTGCACGATTAACAAGTCTAGGAACACGGTTATCAGAATCATCATTAGGTGCCATTTTTAATTTTTAAGGAAAAATTTTAACAAAAATATTTTTGGTTTTTGTTAATTTTTTTGAAAAGAAATGATTAAAATACTAAAATAAAGACAAGTAATTAAAGACAAGATAAGAAACAAGTATTGAAAAACAACTAAAATGAGTCACACGGCTGAACAGTGAAAATCCTTCTTCACCCGGCTAAACAGTAGCTTTGTTCTTCACCCGGCAGAGAAAAAGTCTTTACACGGCTAAACAGTTACACGGCTCAACAGTTGTAAATCTTCACTTCTTCACCCGGCAAAACAGTTACCCGGCAACAAGAAATAACTTCACACGGCAACAACTTGACCCGGCTTGAATCTTGACACGGCAAAAGGCTGCACAGTTCTCGATCACACGGCAAGGTTGTTTACCCGGCTACACAGACTTTGATCACCCGGCTGAAATCTCTTAATCACCCGGCGTAACAGTGTATTACCCGGCACAACAGTGTTTGATCCGGCTGAACAGTAACACTTTTTCTTTGTCAAATTCTTTACCCGTCTAGCACAAATTCCTTTACACGGCTGCACAGGACCTAATTGTTCTTCAATCTAAGTCCAAAGGAAATTGTCTAAGTCAAATTTTATCACCCGGCAAGTTAATCTTCAACCAAGTTCATACTGTTCATCATCTTCTCCATGAGAATTTTCTGGGTTTTGTCAAAAACTTGTCCAATTCGTTCAAAATTCACACACAAGCTGTGAAATGGTCCGATTATCAATCCCTTATATCAATCAATCCAAAACATGATCAAATTTTCGATGAATTTGAGCAAAATTTGATCGAACAGTAACTTTTCCAATCTTCTTAATTCCTCAGATCTGAAGATAATCTGATGGAATTTGCACAATCGTTGTGAATTAGAAGTGATTGCGATGATAAATCACAACTAAAAACAGCAACAATTCATTCAGATCATGATATTTGAGCAATATTGTAGTGTTTTGCTTAAGAACAGCGAAGAACACAATACCGAAAGCTCTGATACCAATTGATAGGTTCAATTGGATCGTGAATATCGCTCAATGATCAGAATAACATGTACACAAACACAGTTCAATCATTAACACAATTCATACTAATAATTCTCTTTGTATATTGATGATCAAAGCAGTTTTGTAATACAAGTGCAGGAGAAAAATAAATCACACACACTAAGTTCTCTCTCTTACGTGAAAATGTGATCTAGCCTCTCTTCTCACACTCTCTCACTACATGCTTTTAGCAACAATTACAAGTTTAAGGAATATAACAAAATAGACCCAAAACTATATACAAACATATAAACAAAATACAAAGTAAATCTTAATCTAGGAAAGAGCCCTAACATGTCATACTTAGCATAGCAAAACACTTAACATACCTTCATCTAGCAATTTTCATAAAACAACATATAGCAAGTTTGCACAAAATAACATCTTTCAACTTTACAACATATGAACATATTCTTGCAAGTAATATTCATAACACTTTTCAAGTTATTCAAAAATCATATAGTGACATTATTATCATATTTCCATCTACATCTATTTGCATGTCAAGATCCAACCTTTTTATATGCATCTTTCAACAAATCTTACATGATTTCAAACAACATACATATATACATACATACATACATACATACAAGTTACGGCCATACATACATACATGTATAAAATCATATTTTCAATACCCACAACTATCATACATGTGTTCATTTAATCTCATTTCCAACAAAACAACTTTCATGTTCTTTGACCTAAACATTTTCAATGCAAAAACACAATTTTTACATGATGAAACTAACATGTAAATACACATACACACACATATACATACGGATCTACATACATATATACCCAAAATCATGTTTTGATGACCACACATAACACATAGTTGTTCATTTCTTCCCTTTTCCTTTATCAAACTTTCAAATATGAATTTTTCACACTCAAAATAGTAACAATATATTAGTAAATATTTTACTGTACCCCGGGTAGTGTACTGGTAGTGAAACCGGGCAAAAACTGAAACACACGCGATAATCGGAAAAACATCGGATAAAATACATCGCTTTTAGTTTTTATTATGTTTTCACTTACACACACCCAAAATATATTATTTGATGCTATCTCGAGCATTATATCAATTATTGGACTGTTAAAATTAATCAGGCAGTCACCAACGTTCATAACCGGGTATTTAACCGCTACGCGATTAAGCAATTTCAAAAATCACGAAATGCAAAACAATGCACAAAAATGGGCTTATCTAACTTTAATAACACATTAATTATCATAATTAAATCAAATGACGCATCACAAAATAATAAGCACGTTTTAAGCTAGTACGAATATTGACCGAAATTTGCCGGGTGTCACAGGCCAAACAAATGAAATAGATCTAAAACAAACATTCTTTTGAACCACGAGTCCGTAAAGATGAATCAAGTCAGAAACACCGAATGAATCACGAGGAGATCAGAAAATGGATATCAAGCAATCATCTGGAGATACAGAGATTTCATAAGATTGACAGTATGTTTGTCCATTTAAACCCATGCCTTATTCCTTTCGACGAACAACCTGTGATGGTCTTTTCATGTTTTAGGTTCGATTTGAAGAAACACAGGCAACTCAGTCCCCACAGACATCTTGGTAAAGAAACTTGTCCTATCATCAGGGTTTATAGAGCAATATGATTGACTTTGCTTGAATTTCATGAATCAAATTTTGAATATTGATCAATTTATGAGCCTCTTTTGACATTCTGCATTTTTGCA
The DNA here is from genome assembly GCA_030867185.1 of Tagetes erecta. Taxonomy (NCBI): domain Eukaryota; kingdom Viridiplantae; phylum Streptophyta; class Magnoliopsida; order Asterales; family Asteraceae; genus Tagetes; species Tagetes erecta. Next base: position 28,439,515 of record CM061492.1, on the reverse strand, counting down.
TTTTTTGGGAGTGGAGCTTGTCAACAATGATTCTTTTGAACACATTGCGACTTATTATTTGGGAAACTCAACTGATTAGAGCTCCAGGTCTATACTGACGTATAACAGAGGAGATAATCATTTGAGCATGCTTGGCGAATCTTCAGTCCGTATAGCAGAGAAGATCCACCAACTCCAGGTCAATACTTTCGTATAGTAGAGGAGTTAAGCACTTTGACTTAATACATTCTGAGGAATTAACAAGTAACTCACTCAGAGGCTTTTCTGAAGAGCAACACTAGCAGCTTTTTATTTTGTTTTGCTTACTAGAAACTCAATTCAGGGCTAGGGTGTGGGTGATTCGGGATGTTTTGGGAAAATCAAAGAAAAGATTTGACACTCTCAACCCATTTCTGACAAGGACTTGTAACTTTGTGCAGGCCAAACATGTCAAGGAGATAATCCTAATTGCTGAGTTCTTGAACTTAGTTGAATCACAGAATTGCTGTCTAATAGTATTCAAGCTGAGCCTTCTGACATATCAGTACAAATCTCCTTTCTCCTTCTGACGCTGTCATCCATATCTGAATCCTGCAAGAAACAAACAATATTGCATGAAATGAGGGCATTGTCATTAAATTTATTTTATTTCTCCCCCAAAACTTTCAGTTTTTCAAAACTGAAAATTTTTAACATTAGAACATGCGAGATCAAGCACAAAAGAAAGGCCGACAATATTTAGAAAATAAAAGTAAAATAAAAGGATTTTTCTTTCACATTTCTCCCCAAATTTTTTTTTATTAATGAAAACATAGAAAAGAAAAAGAATAAAATTAGAAAGAAAGAAGACCAACCATGTTGATTAATTCATAAAAGCGAGGTTTATCAAACGTTTTAGTGAATAAATCAGCCTTTTGATTTTTGGTATCGATCGATATGATATTGATAAACCCTTTTTCTTGTGCGTCACGGATGGCATGAATGCGTGTTTCAATGTGCTTTTTTCGGGTATGATGAACCGGATTCTTGGTAATGCCAATGGCTGCCTCATTATCGCAGAAAATCGGGGTATGCAAGAAATTGAAGCCAAAATCCATTATTTGATGCTGTATCCACAGGACTTGACAACAGCAACTGGATGCAGCCGTGTATTCAGCCTCGCCTGTGGATAGAGAAATGGTGGTCTGTTTCTTGCTCTGCCACGAAACAAGACACTCCCCTAGATACTGACATCCACCAGAAACTGATTTTCGATCAAGTTTGCATCCCCCATAGTCACTATCAGTAAATGCATGAAGATCAAAGCTTCCCCCTTTTGGATACCACAGTCCGAGACGTGGAGTTCCTTTTAGATAACGAAATATACGCTTCACAGCTTTTTCATGTGACTCCTTTGGATTGGATTGATACCTCGAATAATATCCAACTGCAAAAGCGATGTCTGGACGACTTGCAGTTAAATACATTAACGATCCAATCATTGACCTGTAACGGTGTGCATCACCGGACTTCCCGGATTCGTCTGGAGTGAGACATGTCTGTGCAGTGAATGGAGATAGTTCAGCAGAGCTGTCGTCCATCTTGTATTTGACCAAAATCTCCTGAATATATTTCTCCTGGTGAATAAGAATGCCATCGGGTTTTTGTACAACTTGTAAACCAAGAAAGAAGCACATCTCACCACCCATCATGCTCATCTCAAATCTTTCCTTCATAACCTCCTCAAATTCTCTGCACAAGTCGTCATTTGACGAACCGAAAATGATATCGTCTACATACACTTGAACTAAAAGAATGTCATCATCAATCACTTTCTTGAACAGTGTCATATCAATCGTTCCTCTAGAAAATCCTTTGCTCAACAAGTATTGTGTCAGCGTCTCATACCAGATTCGTGGAGCTTGGTGTAAGCCATACAGTGATTTGTCCAACTTGTAAATATTGTTAGGAAAATCCGGATCCTCAAAACCAGGAGGTTGGCAAACATATATTTCTTCGTCGATATCACCGTACAAGAATGCGCACTTTACATCCATTTGATAAACTTTGAAATTTTTGTGTGCGGCATGTGCAAGAAAGATTCGTATGGCTTCGATGCGAGCAACATGAGCAAAAACGTCAGTATAATTGATGCCTTCTTCTTGTGCGAAACCCTGAACAACTAATCGAGATTTATTACGAACCACAACACCTCTGTCATCAGGTTTGTTTTTATACACCCATTTCGTCCCGATTGGATATTTGTTTTGTGGAAGATCGACCAACTCCCAAACTTTGAGCTTTCTGAACTGTTGAAGTTCAAGCTGCATTGATTCCACCCAACTTGGATCTTGTAATGCCATATTAATATTTTTTGGAACCGTCTGAGACAGAAAGCATGAGAACAAGCACGCATTGATTAAACCTGATTGGTGACGCATGCGACCTCCATCTGAAATAGATCCAATGACTAAGTCATGTGGATGATTCTTTAGTTCCTTATAAAGAGAGTTCGTGGTATCGACATTTGATGGTGTTGAAGTTGAATCATTCATCGGATTGATGACAGAAGAACTTGAAGGATGAGTGACAGGTGATGATGGAGTTGAGGATGATGGCAAAGAGTCGGCAGAAATAACAATATCAGGTAAAGATGATGGTTGTTGCGGAAAAGTAGGAGATGATGGGAGGACGATGGAATCTGGTGTGGGATCAAGGTGAATGGGAAGGATCTCATCTTCTTCAAGGAACACTGGTAGATTAAATGAGTTAAACACAGTTGTGGCATCATAAAACCATGTGGGTTCAGAGCCAGTATCGCACGTATTAGATTCCTGCCAATCAACATAAAATGACTCTTGAACGATCTTGGTTCGCCTATTGTGAACCCGATAAGCTTTCTGAGAGGAAGAGTATCCAACGAAGAAGCACTCATCAGAAACAGCACCAAATTTTGATGTTTGAGCTTGTGTATTCAGCAAAGTACAAGAGCATCCAAACGGTCTAAAGAAATCTATCAAAGGTTTTCTTTTGTGAAACAGTTCATATGATGTCTTCATTTTGTCTTTAACGATTAACACCCTATTCAATACATAAGATGCACAGTTAACAGCTTCAGCCCAGAATATTATTGGAAGTTTTGACTCAATCAACATAGTCCTTGCTGCTTCAATCAAAGTTCGGTTCTTTCGTTCTGCCACACCATTTTGCTGAGGTGTTCGAGCAGCACTGTATTGCCTCAAGATCCCTTTCTCTTCACAGAATGAGTCAAAAATGTGATTTCTGAATTCTGTTCCATTATCGCTCCTTATCGCCTTCACTTTCTTTCCGCTGATGGTTTCAATCTTTAGTATCAAACTCTTGAAAGCTCCTGCGGTTTCTCCTTTGTTTGTTAGAAAGCTCACCCATGAGTACCTGGAAAAATCGTCAGTCACAACCAAACAGTAGGATTTTTTAGCAATGCTTTTAACACTAATTGGTCCAAACAAATCTGCATGAAGCAATTCAAGTGGGTCAGAAATAGAATTTATCAATTTAGACTTATGTGACTTTTTATGTTGTTTGCCTTTGGCACAAGCCATACACTTCTCGATCACAGAAAAATCTTTGATAGGTAAGCCACGAACAAGATTATGTTTCACCAATTTGTTAATATTGGTAAAATTAACATGACCCAGTTTTCTATGCATAAGAATGCTTCGGAAGATGAAGCCTTAGATAGTAAACATGTGACAGTTGAAGAGGACTCCCTTGAATTCATGTCAAGTAGATAGGTGTCGTTCTTTCGAGGGGCACGCATCATGATCAAATCTTCTGGAATAGAGAAATCCGGTTTCAGAAATAGACATTCATCAGCTTTGAATAGGACCGGAATATTCTTGTCACAAATTTGAGATACGCTCAGCAAATTGAAATGTAACTCTGGGACATAGTTGACTTTCTCCAGAGTCAGCGAACCGTTTGATACCTCTCCTTGTCCAATCATTTTACCACCTTTCTTGTCACCAGCAAATGCCACATACCCACCATTTATTATGCGAAAATTAGTAAGAAGATCTTTTAGACCCGTCATGTGTCGCGAACATCCACTATCTACATGCCATAGACTGTTTGGCTTCCTCGGACATTCCTGACAAAAACACAAAATAAGATTAATTAGAAACAGGAACCCATGCCTTGTTAGACGTGGGTTTAAACAAAGGAAAAGAAACAGAAAAATGATTGTGTACAAAGTTATTTAATCTATTTAAAAAACTAGACTTAGTTACACCCTTTTGACCCAGTTCCGGACAATTTTTGACAACATGAGTATCTTTTCCACAGCGAAAGTAATGTGATTTCAAACATTTCCTTTCGGTCTTAACTGGAGGAATGGGATCACATACAATTTCCTCATCACAATCAGACGTGTTATTGTCTGAATCACTAAAAGAAACGTACATTTCTTTAGTCTTACCCTTTGAAGTGCTAGCTTTGTCACCTGTATCAATCATAGGATTGTTTGTCTCAACGGGTTTAGATATACGAATAGGTACAAATGCCGGTATAGGTGTTGAGACAAACTTTTCAAAAAAATTCTTTTCATGCAATGCATCAATAGGTTTAACATCAGAAACATGTTCATCATTACAATCATTTGAAACAGACATAACAGAATTAGTGTTTAATACAGACGGTTTAAAGTTTGAACTACTAGAATCATTCAACAAAACATCTGAATTAACACTCATGTCTAAACTAGACTTCTTGGAATTAAAACTACTGCTTGAACTAGAACATCCCAGACCAATGGTTGCACCATATCCGTACTCCTCACGAACCTCCTGATGATTTATCCCTTCTAAACCTGCAAATAAACTATTAGTATTTTCTGGAATTAAATCATTAGTGGGATGGGGTTTGGGTATGGGAGAGTAACAAAAGGTACTCGGAGGAGGATAAACATGAGAAGACTCATCATATCCTATACCAGTTTTGATTCTGGCTCCTCTTTGTCTACGATTTAACTCCTCTCTTTTCATTCCGGCAATGGTCCATCTATCGAGTTTAGATTGGAGTTTACTACTTTCAAATTCAGCCAGTTTGACACGTTCCTCTAACATATTAACCTCAACATTCCTTTCAAGAAGTTTTCTATTTAAATGATCTATTTCTTGCAAAGACTCATTTAATTTTACATAATAATTTGCTTCATTCTTTTTAAGATCGGAGTTGATGGTGGTTAATTCGGCTTGGTTTGTTAACAATAAATGATTAGCTTTATATACAGCAAAGAGACGAACGCGACATGCTGATGAGCACATGTCCTGAATTACCTCATAAGGAAGGCCCATGATGATCTTTTCCGTTGCCAGGGCCTTGTCACAGTTGCAGACAGGTGTATTTTTCTTCCTTTCTTCCTCCTTTTCATCTTCAGTCTCCTTTCCAACCTTCTCAAATTTCACACTTTCCTCACTTTTGTCTCCTTCAGTTGTCTGATTGATAATGGTTTTAGATTTCCTTTCATCATTCGGAATGGTCTCAACAACAAGAGCATGGTTAATTTCTTCCTGAACTTCTGCAATCTCAGCACTCCAATCAAAGTTTGTCAGTAAAGCAGTTTCTCTTGTGTTACTAGTGTTTCCTCGTTCGACAGTAACAACATTTCTTGTGTTAGGAGATGGTGGTTCAAACACAACTGGTGATGGGCAATCTCTCTTGAAATGTCCGAGTTGTTTACAATTGAAGCATCGGAGTTTAGATTTGTCGAACCCAACCTTTGCATTTTGATTACCAAAGTTTCTTTTTCCAGTTCTCTCCATGAAACGTCTTGCTCTGACAGTCAACATAGCCATTTGCCATTGTATATCTGCTTCTTCAAGATCATCTGGGTCAACTTGCAACATATCCTCCATTGTAATCCCTTTTCCCTTGACATCTCCTGCAATTAAAGCTTCATAGCTGTTTACAAACATTCCAAACAAGGCCATCATATCATTAGGAACTTGAGATGTGACAGGTTCCTTTCCAACATTCTTTTGTTCCGATGGTCCACTTCCTGAGATGTATGAAGTGCCAGAGTTGTTTGTTGAATGGTCAAATGTAGAAGAGAGTAAAGCAGCATTCTGAGTATGTATTGGAGGATAAACAGCCTGATTGTATTCTCTTCTCTTGATATCGAGCTCAAAAGATTTCAATTTGTTAATAACATCCATGAGCTTATACTCGGTAAACATCTTCTCTTGTTTCAACAATCTTACCTGTAAACTCCATTCCGGAGGGAGTGAATCCAACAATTTTGTCACCTGTTCTACTGTAGTCAGTTGCTCGTATTTCTTCAAGTTGCTCGTGACAGTTAGGAAACGGTTTGTGAGATCGGTGATCTTCTCATTTCTCAGTCCCATGAAAGAATTAAACTCCTTTTGTGCTTGAACTCCCTTATCTTTCTGTAGATCGATGTTCCCATCATAGAACTCACAGAGAGCATCGTACAAATCCTTCGCAGTTTTCTGATCTCCAAAACGATTGTATATTTCTGAGCTTAAACACAGTGTTAATGCACCGAATGCCTTGTTATCACGATCAACAAGTTTTCTGTCACGTTCGTTAAATGTTTCAGGGTTTGTGTTCATGACTGTTGCTTCTCCTACAGTTGTTACCGGAACATGGGGACCTTTTACGATTGAATCCCATTAAGTATGATCTGTGTACAAATAAAAAGCTTTTAACCTCCTCTTCCAATCTTCAAAGTTATCTCCATTAATCAGTTTCGGTGGTCTATTTGGTGATCCACTTTCCAGATCAGCTAGGGTAAAAGACATTGACATTTTGATCAGACAATAGTGTCGCAAGAACTACAGTGTCGCAGAAGAGTAATGTCGCAAACACAGTAGTGTCGCAAGTGAGCGCACAGTTTGAACTTTCGTTCAGGCTAATGTCGGGTGTAGTGTCGAGAGTAAAATAGGCACAATGTCGGAGCAATACTTTGTACAATGTCGAGCACAGTGTCGTGAACAATGTCGTACACAGTGTCAAGCACAATGTCGTGGACAATGTCGTGAACTTTCGTTCCAAAAGTATACGAGTCAGCCAAACAACGATCAACAACACAAAAATGGTAGTGTCGCAAACCCCACTAGTGTCGCAGTATGAACACTAGTGTCGCAAGATGAACAGAAACTCCTTCTTCTCCAAGCAAACAAAAACCCCAATTCCACAGAAAACACCAATCAGATCCAAATGATAATCTGATGATTTCGATTGAAAAACAATACGAAATAAACTAATCCCAAATCAAATTCAGTCCATAATAACAGCAAATAAGATCCAATTTGATTGATTAAGTCTTTTGTCCAAAAACCCTAAAAAAATATCTCTAAATCACACCTAGATCACAGATCTGTATGATGATGACAGATCTATTGATTTCGATTGATTCTAACACTAAAGGAAAGCAAATCTCAATCCAATTTCATATCAATTCACACAAGATCAGATCCAGAATTGATGAAATATGAATATTTTCAAAAACCCTCAAAAACCACAAATCATGAGCACAATGGCTCTGATACCATATTGTTGGTCCATGTAAACAGTAAATCGTGCTATATATGATTTAGATCTAATCACAATCAGTTGATACCACTAGATCTAGCATCAATTGGTTGAGATTTGTGACCAAAACTCACACAAACCATTATGACCCATTAACAAATGATTAATTAAGAAGATTAGTAGAAGAAGATGAATTAAGCAATTGCAACAAAGATATAACAGATCCAAATCCTTGCAAACACATAATAAGGTTCGAACTCAGTATCAAAGAGAGAAAATGTATTCAATAAAGTTCCAAAAGAGTTGTCTACAAAATGCCCTAACATAACTATTTATACAGGTCATAGTGTCACAAGCAGCGTCGCATACACGACACTGATAATGTCGCAGGCAGTGTCGTGTTTGCAGACACGACACTGTTTGATTGCTAATAAAGGACAGACTACATGCGACATTGTATTGTCGCATGTAGTGTCGCAAAGACCTGCATAAAACATACAAAATAAGACTAAAACTAACTATTACAAGACAAACAAAAGTACAAATAACAACAAGGTGAAGTACCACCCTATATGTGGTCAACACTAACAATCTGATTTTCATCATTTTGATCAAAACAACTTGAATTTTAATGATCATACAACATTTCACAATAAAACAGTTTAAACACTTAAGAACATGAATCTAAAATTTATATAATGAGGTTGTTTAACATGTTAAGCTCAGTTTCAACAATGATTTGTTAATGTTTAACACAAATTTTATCATTTTAAGGTTAACACTTAAGAACATTAAACAGGCCATCAATGGCGGTTCGACTGTTATGTGCAAGTTTTGGTTGATTCGGTTGATTTTAAGTAATTTTGATGCAAATTAATGATTGTTTGTTGATAATCGACAGTACATACACCTAAACTAACATTCGATTTCAGTTTTAACACGTAAAATCAAAGTGTCGATTCAGTTGATCAAGTACTGTTCATAATCATTTTTCGTTTTAACGAACGATTTGCAGGTTTATCAAGCTTGAAACATGTAAATTATACCTTATTCAATCAATCAAACTTGTTATAGAACAATCGATTGAACAAAAGTATGAACGATTTTTGTGTAGGGGATTTGCTTGAAAAACTTTGTGAAAAATGATAAGTGTTTGTGAAGAGGCGGGTTTTATATGATTGAAAAATTTAGGTCAAACTTTGATGACGGGTCAACAAAAAGGGACGGGTAAACATAAAAATCCCAATAAGCCTTGACGGGTCATGCACTGTTGAGACGGGTCATGTACTGTTGGGACGGGTCAAGTACTTGAGACAAGTCGCAACATGAGACGGGTCAACACAGAAACATGTAAAAAAACACTTGACGGGTCATTTACTGTAGAGACGGGTAAGGCACTGTAGAGACTGGTAAGTCACTGTAGAGACGGGTAAAGGTTAGGAACAACTACACCTGTTTGGTTTTACTCATCACCCGGCAGCATAGTAGTCTTCACAACATCACACGGCTTGAACAATGACATGTTTGTTCATTACCCGGCTGCATAGTGATACCTTCATCACCCGGCTTACTTTTCTTCATCACCCGGCAACATAGTGATCTTCTTCATCACCCGGCATGCTTTTCTTCATCACCCAGCAACACAATTTGTTTACACTATTACCCGGCAACACAGTGTTCTTCACTTACACGGCAAGATAAAGACTTCATTCTTTTACCCGGCTGTACAGTGTCAACACTTTATTACCCGGCTATATAGTAACAAAACTTGTCACCCGACAGATATCAATGACTCCTTCACCCGGCATAAATTTGACATGTTCATTGCCCGGCCATACAGTAGTCATAATATCTTCACCCGGCTTCACTTCTTTTTCATAATCACCCGGCTCATATCAGACATAACAACTTTACCCGGCTGAATAGTGTCTTCATTACCCGGCTAAACAGTTGTTTCTGATATCTTCACCCGGCGATAACACTTTGACAATTTTTCAATTTCTCGTCTGTTGACTTTTTCAACGGCATTTATTGCACCTGCAAACATTCTCGACATATTAATTAGACAAGACATCCTTATTAGGGTTTGTCACATTAATAATCAACAATATTTAATATGCAATAAAATTAATTTCTCATTAAATCCCTTTTCTTTTTCTTGTAAAAATGTTTTTGCACAACTAAAATTTTTATATCCCGAAGCAATTTCTTAAAAAAAATATCACGAGACCTTGGGTTTGTTTTTAACACATCCAATACATTTGCTTTTCATACCACATAATCTTGTTCATTCAAAACACACTTATTTGAACATATTTTTGGATTTTTGTAAATATTTTTCTTCTTCACTTATTCTCCCCCTAAACTTGAAATTTGTTGAAATTTTTAAGTTTAACAAGGATGTCGATGTGTCAATAAAGATTCCATATGCCTGCACACACAAAGCATACACATTAAAATAAAGACATATGCAATGCAATGAATCAAAATATCGCAGTGAAATCATACCTCACATTATCTGAACATGTTTTGGAAGTTTTGAATAGACATTTGACTTATGTTTGATTGAGTGATGATATGAAAACATACCAATTAGCTCGAGTTGACACACTTACTTTTCAGTATCATGATGAGATTAAGGTTCGATTAAAATGACTTATGTGACCCACATGTATACATATGTCAACATATTTCCTTATCAACCACTACCTGAATGCATATTGCACAACACCTGGTCACTTACAATCATAAACAGTGTGGAATCTGGGTTCTATTCGGATTTGGTCCACTTTGGGACTTCTTTTGAATTCCTTTTTGGAATTTTTCATTTCCTATCATTCCCCTTAGGAATCTTCTGAATTCCTTTTTGGAATTTTTGTTTGGTGATGGTCCACATTTGGGACTCTTTTTGTTCCAACTTTGGGAATCTTTTGCTGCACCTTGAAGCTCAAAAGAGACTTCGTGTGAGACTTCAGGTCTGTGGATACCACAACAAAGAAGCTCACGATGCGGTTCATCACACTGAATAGACTGCATCGTTACCCGATCATGCACAACTATCATCACAAGCAAAGCATCAAAAGATATATATCTAGACATGTATAACAAAGGAACTTAACACAAAGATCATTAAGTTTAGATTTGTCAACAATGAACTTACTTTTTCAGTCTAATTGCCTGAGCTGTCTCGCACATCAATTAACATTCATCAGTCTTTATTTAAAAATGATGAAACAAATAATGTCTAGTGTACTATCATTTCTCACTTTTTGCAATATAGATTCTTATGACATGATATTTTCTTTTTCTTTTTTGCTTTTATATTTTGTTTTTGCTTTTCTTTTTCATGCACACACACAATGCAAAACAATAAAATAAAAGACAAAGGAATCAATACTTGACATCGACTTATTATATTTTTGGCTTTTATATTTTCTGATTTTTGTTTGATTTTCAAAAATAAGAATTAATCATGGTTGATTAATCCTATGGATTGAATTAAGAATTCAAACCGTCCTGACAAGAAAGATTTAGTGAAAAGATCTGCCAGTTGTTTGTCGGTATGAACTTTAATCAAAATTATTAAAACTTTTTCAGAGTTGTCTCTGAGAAAGTGATATCGAATTTCGATATGTTCGGTTTTTTAGTGTTGAACAGGATTAGCAGTAATGAACATAGCAGCAGTATTGTCTATGTAAATAGGAGTTTTGAGAAAGTTAAACCCGTAGTCAAGCAATTGGTGTTGTAACCACAAAACTTGAGAACATCCTGCAGATGCAGCGATATACTCTGCTTCAGCTGTGGATACAGAAACGTTGGTCTGCTTTTTGCATTGCCAAGAAACAAGTCTAGGACCCAGAAATTGACATCCACCCGTAGTCGATTTCCTGTCAAGAGCACACCCACCAAAGTCACAACCAGAATAACTATATAATTCAAAATTGCCTTCATAAGGATACCATAACCCGAGATTCGGTTTCCCTTTAAGGTATCTGAAAATACGTTTAACAGCAACCAGGTGTGACTCTTTTGGATCAGACTGATATCTTGCACACACACATACAGCATACATAATGTCTGGCCTTGATGCAGTAAGATACATCAGTGAACCAATCATTGATCTGTACAGTGTTTGATCAACAGATTTGCCTTTCGGATCCGGCTGTATCTTGCAATTCACATCAGATGGAGTTCGAATAGTCTGACAATCTTGCATCTTGAACTTTTTCAGCAACTTCTCAACAAACTTTGATTGGTTGATAAAAATCCTGTCTGCTGATTGTTTTACTTGCAATCCAAGAAAGAAATTAATCTCCCCCATTGAACTCATCTGAAATCTTGACTTCATAATTTCTTCAAACTCTTTGCACATGGACGCACTGGTTGATCCAAAGATGATATCATCCACATACACTTGAACACATAAAAGATCTTCATTTTCCCGCTTCATAAACAAAGTTGGATCAATCTGACCTCTTGTAAATCCATGTTCTAGCAAATGTTTAGATAACGTCTCGTACCAAATCCTTGGAGCTTGATGTAGACCATATAAAGCTTTGCTCAGTTTGTATACACGATGTGGATAATCAGGATCTTCGAAACCCGGAGGTTGTCTGACATATACATCATCGGTAATTGGTCCATATAGAAAAGCGCCTTTAACGTCCATTTGGAACACTTTAAACTTCATGAAAGAGGCATAAGCTAGAAACGCGAATAGCTTCAAGTCGAGCGACCGGAGCAAACACTTCTTCATAGTCGATACCTTCTTCTTGAGTGTAACCTTGTGCAATAAGTCTCGCTTTGTTTCTTACAACAATGCCACGTTCATCTGGCTTGTTCTTGTACAACCATCTTGTACCAATCACGTTTTCTCCTTCAGGTAAGTCCACTAATTTCCAAACCTCTTGTTTACGAAATTGAAGTAACTCCTCTTGCATAGCTTCAATCCAACTATTATCTTGCAACGCCTCTGAAATGTTCTTTGGCACCACTTGAGAAAGAAAACATGAATAAAGACAAACGTTTGCTTGCTCAGTTTGACTTCTTGTAGTTCTCTGATTCAACGGCCCAATAATCTGAGAGACGGGATGTTTCTTGTGAATTCGATGAATTGGTATAACACCACCTTGTACTTGACTCTCCAGATTAGACTGATTCAGATTCGGTAGATCTTGTAGAATTGTAGACACATGCGGAGTGAAATTAGGAACTTGTTCCGGTGAATTGATGAAGTAGTCGAATGATTCTGGAATAACTTCAACATTCGGATCTGATGATGGTTGATTTTGAACAGATCCACCATCATTAGGAGAACTTAGCGGATTAACATCATCACCAAGAATATTTGATTCTTGATCTTCTTGAGAACCAGATGGACCCGGAGCTTGACTTGATACTCCATGATCAGGATTATGAAAAGACATGAACGGATACTCAGAATTGAGATTGCCATCATCGTCATTGTCAGAATCATCACTGAAACATCCCAAGTCTCCTGATTCACGTTTCGCTTTTCCTGAAAAATCAAACAAGCTAGAATTGAAAGATTTTGATAACGAATCTTAATCAAACAACCATTCGGGACCATGTGCCACTGACGGAAATGAATTTTCTAAAAACTTTACGTTAATAGTTTCAATAACAGTATTTGTTTTGCTATTAAAAACCCGATAAGCTTTAGAAACAGACGAATAACCAAGGAAAAATCCATCGTCAGATTTTGACTCAAATTTTCCGAGATGATCACTCAAATTTAGAATCGATACAGGACAACCAAATGCTTTCAAGTAAGAAATATTTGGTTTTCTTCCAAACAATAACTCATAAAATGTTTTATTTTTATCCTGAACCAATAATGTCCTGTTTTGCACAAAACACGCAGTAGCAATAGCTTCATCCCAGAATGTGATAGGAATTTTGGCATCTGCGAGCATGGATCTTGCTGCTTCAATAAGTGTCCGATTTTTCCGTTCCGCAACCCCGTTTTGTTGAGGCGTTCTTGGAGCACTAAATTGTCGCGCAATTCCTTTTTCTGCACAAAACAAATCAACATTAGCGTTCTTAAATTCTATTCCATTATCACTTCTCAAAATTTTAACTTTGCAATCCAACTGATTTTCAACTTTGATGATAAATTCTTTTAACAACTCCGCAGTTTCAGATTTAACATGCAAGAAATAAACCCAAGAAAATCTAGTAAAATCATCAATGATGACAAAACAATAAGACTTCTTTCCGATGCTTTGAACATTTGTTGGTCCGAAAAGATCCATATGTAGCATCTGCAAGGGTTTTGAAATGGAGTTTTCTGGCTTGGACTTAAAAGACATTCTGTGCTGTTTTCCTTTCAAACATGCTGGACAGAGATCAGGTGTAGAGAATTTCTTTGACGGTATTCCCACAGCATGATTTCCAGTCACTAAACGATTCATGTTTCTGAAGTTTAAATGGCCCAGTCGTCTATGCCAAAGCTGACTCTCATCATTTGAGGCATGCGCAATGAGACAAGTAGTTTAGGTTTCAGCATCAATTTGCGACATATCAAGCTTGTATACATCACGATCTCTTGGAGCTTTAACCACTACCCATTCATTGTCAATCTTGAAACCTAGTTTGAGTATATAACAGAAAGAATCATCAAATAAAGTTGAATAAGATTTGTCACAAATTTGAGATACACTTAGCAAATTAAAGTTCAACTGTGCACAGTAGTTGACTTTATCAAAGCTAATGACCCCATTCGACACAGTTCCTTCTCCAGTTATTTTACCACCGGCATCTCCTCCAAATGCAACATGTGTACCATTCTTCAGCTTAAAGTCTTGAAGCAAAGCATGGTTGCCTGTCATATGCCGGCTACACCCACTATCAACGAACCATGAGTTAATAGGTGTTCTTGGGCGCACCTGCATTTCAACAATCACTTAGTTAGTTTGGTCAACCCAGGCCCACATGGTCTTGGGTTTTCCGAATCTAACTGTAACAGTTACTTGTTGATAATGAAGATTTTGAAAATTTGTTTCATTTGAGAGATTTGGTTGAAAACTGTTTCGCCCATTGGCTTGAATCGATTGCTTTCTTCTCAAAGCAATAAACCTTTCCTCTAACTTAGGATCAAGGTTATTTTCAAACTTTTGATTTCTCACCATCAAAGCTCTTGGTTTAAAACTGTTAACCTGCACATTTCTTGTTAAAAAGTTATTAGAACTAGAATTGTTTCGATTGAAATTTCTCAAAACAGGAGAATGACTTTGATTAACATTTTGAAAACCAAATGATTGATTTCTTTGAAAATTTGGAAACGGAGTCATTTCTCTTGTTGAGTTTTTCCGAAAGAAACATTCAGCAGTTGCATGATTATAACGATCACAAATCTCACAATGTTTCTTGCTAATCCTAAAGAGCCGATTGTTAACTTTTGATGTTGAACCCACTTGTGATTCATTATCAGTTTTGTTTGGTTTTAGATTAACTTGATTCTTTTGTGGAGATTTTGTTTGTGATTTTGATTGCTTGAGACTTTGATTCGATTTTAAACCATCTTGTTTGGTTACCTTCTTTGGTTCAATTATTTTATCATTGACAGCGGAAGACTTAGGACCTGAACCTGTTTTCAGACCAGAGTTAGATTTGATTGAAGAATTGATTTGGTTACCATAAGATCCATTCATATCGAAAGTTCCTGCAGACACAAACTTAATCGTTTTTCCTTTTGACACTTTCTTTTTGACAGGTTTGACATTGTCAGTTTTAACATTTGAAGCTTTGGTGTTGTCATTCGATTTTATGACACTTTTACCTTTTAACTGTTTCGTTTCAGATTGATTGACTTTCGATTTTAATTTCTGCATTTTTGCATTCGAAACTTCAGCCTTTTTCACTTCTTGCTTCTTGATCAGTTGATCAGCAACTTGCGCTTTCTGTTCATTCATCCACTTGATGTATTCAGGATCATTGTATCCCGAAAATTCACCTTCTTCCTTCACATCCTGCTTAGGATTCAGTTCAGGATATTCAACAAGTTGAATCAGAACAGGTTCTGATTTGTTGCTAGCTTCATCATCAGCTTCAGTCGTCACAGCATCATCATCTTTCAAACTTTCAATCAACACTTCAGATCCTTCGGATTCAGATTTACTTCGTTGAATTTCTTTGAATTTTCGTTAATTTTCAGGTGAATGATCAAATTCATTGAAGTTTTCAGGTAAAGTTTGAGTGATTGATTTAGGCATTGGTTCATGAGTAAAACCCAACCCTGTTTTGTTTTTGTTACCTATTTCATTCACAAGTTGTTTGACCATTGTTTTACAACTTTTCACTTCTGTGAATTCAACTTGAGTGACAGCATGGGCAACTTTTTCTTGTTCAAAGTGTTTGGTCATTTCTTCAAGTTGTTTGGTCACAAGTTCCAGTTCCTTTAAGGTTTTGTTCCATGATTCTTTAAGTGACAAAATCTTCTCATCAGCAATTTTGTGATCAATTTTAAGTTGTTCATGAATTTTCTCATGTTTGCTTAATTTATCACCAATTTTAAATGAATGAGTTCGATAATGTTCCACTTGTTTTATGCATTGTTCAGAACATAAGCTTTCCTTTACATCAGCAGGCAATGGAGCATAGTTAGGGGGTAATTCGATACTAACCTTTGGTTGTTCAGTGGATGATGAAGACTCATTGGATGTAGCCATCAACGCAACTTCAGTTTCAGATTCTTCAACCGGATCTGATTTTGCACTCCAGTCATATTCCTCTGAATCTTCACTCACAGTATCAATCACTTTACTATCTCCTTCTTCTGACCAATCCTCTTCGATTTCACAAACCAGTGCCAAACTTGATGTAAGATCAGATGTGAATTGTTCTGCATATGCACTCCAATCATAACCGTCTTTCACACTAACCACCAGTGCTTTAGTTTGATCTTCTGGTTTCTTTCCTTCATCCTTCAGTTCCGGCATGAGAAGACTTTGATATGGTCTCTGATTGAAACGTTGATTCCTGTTTTGATAGCTTGAAGACTTTTGCGAGCTTTGACCTTGACCTTGTCCACTTGAACTGGCTTGATCGTTGTAGTTCTGATTCTTAGGAGCTTTGCATTCTCTAGAAAAATGACCATAACAGTTACAATTGAAACATCTGGCCTTCAATTTGTCAAAACCAACGGTCTTGTTTGCATGAGGCTTGTAGCTTCGGTTAACATATGCATGCTTCTGCATTCTATATGCAACCATCACCATTTGCCAATTCAGATCCATTTCCTCAACATCATCAGGATCCATCTCAAATAAATCATGAAGGACAACGTCCATTTGACTCAAGTGACTTCCTTGGTATGCTTGAAAGCTTGCCATAAAAGCTGTGAATGCACCTTTTGTCTCTTCATCTTGTAACAAGATGTTCATCACATCTTTTACATTTGCTTGCAAAGTATTACACTGTTTTTCTGAGTGATTCTGACTTTGACTTTGAACTCTTGGTGGAGATTGAGGTTGAGAATAAGTTGGTGAACTTGGAAAGTATGATGAATCAGTATAAAAACTTGCGCCAACAAATAGATCACCCTCATCTTCAAACTTAGTTGCATCTTGTGCAAGAAAGACATTTTCCACAGTATTGGCAGGATTCACAATATATTTGTATTGTGCATGTGAACCAGTTCTATCAGTGTTTCTAGAACCTTCATCAATCTCTACTTCTTCAATCTTTGCAATGAGCAGATCCAAATCCATCGGAAACTTTTCAGTATGTTTCAGTAGTGTCACAGTCTGTTTCCACGATGATGGAAGTGCACATAACAATCTGTCATTCAGGTCTTGGAGATCTGTCTTCGCACCCGCATTAGTCATTTCAGTAGTCAGATGAACAAACCTATTCATCATCTGGTGCACGGACTCTCCAGCAATGTGTTCAAATAACTCCAACTGTCTCTTCAGCTTTTGTTTCTTGAGACTCCTGAGTTGTTCACCTCCTTCACATATTGACTTTAAGGCTTTGAACATTGTATAACCTGTTTGATAAGTGTCCAATCTTGACAGTACTTGTAGTGGCAATCCCTTACACATCAATGAATAAGCTTTGCTATCATTCTTCACTTTCCTTAAATCTTCTGCTGACAAATTATCTTCTGGATAAGGTTCAGTAGAGTCCTTGGTGTAGGTACTTGCACTATCTGGAGCTATCTGTGTAGGTATGTGAGGACCCTTGTCAATTGACTTCCAAAGATCTTTATCTATTGAGCAAAGATGATGCTTCAGTCTAATCGTCCAATTCTTGAAATCTGCACGATTGACAAGTCTAGGAACACGGTTATCGGAATCATCATTAGGTGCCATTTTAACAATTTTAAAGAAAATATTTTTGTGTTTTTTTTTTAAAATTTTTTTTTTTAAACGAAATAGTTAAAATGCTAAAGTAAAGACAAGTAAATAATGACAAGATAAGATAACAAGAATTAAAACAACTAAATATGAGTCACACGGCTGAACAGTGAGAAATTCTTCTTCACCCGGCTGAACAGTAGCTTTTGTTCTTCACTCGGCAGAGAAAAGTCTTCACCCGTCTAAACAGTCACACGGCTCAACAGTTGTAACACTTGTATTCTTTACCCGGCAGAACAGTTACCCGGCTGCACAGTATAACTTCACACGGCAATGAAACTTGACCCGGCTTGGAATCTTGACACGGCAAAAAGTCTTTACCCGGCTGAACAGTTGATCACCCGACAGAGTAAATGTTTACCCGGCTACACAGTTGTTGATCACCCGGCTGAATTTGTTAATCACCCGGCGTAACAGTGTATCACCCGGCACAAACAGTACTTGATCCGGCTGAACAGTACAACCCTTTTCTTCGTCAAATTCTTTACCCGTCTAGCACAAAATCCTTTACACGGCTGCACAGGACCTAATTTGTTCACAAATCTAAGTCCAAAGGAATTTGTCTAAGTCAATTCTATCACCCGGCTAGTTAATCTTCAACCAGTTCATACTGTTCATCATCTTCGTCAAACGAATTTTTCTGGGTTTATCAAAAACTTGTCCAATTCTTTCAAAAATCTCACACAATCAGTGAAATAGTCCGATTAACAATCTCTAATCTCAATCAATCCAAAACATGATCAAATTTCGATGAATTTGAGCAAAATTCGATCGAACAGTAACTTTTTCTATCTTCTTAATTCCTCAGATCTAATGATAATCTGATGGAATTTGCACAATCGTTGTGAATTAGAAGTGATTGCGATGATAAATCACAACTAAAAACAGCAATAATTCATACAGAGCAATGATTTTTGAGCAATATTGTAGTGTTTTGCTAGATGAATAGCGAAGAACACAATACCAACAGCTCTGATACCAATTGATAGGTTCAATTGGATCGATTATATCGCTCAAATGATCAGAATGATTAATACAAACAAACAGTTCAATCAGCAACACAATTTATTACTAAATAATTCACTTGTATATTGATGATCAAAGCAAGTTTGTAGTACAAATGCAGGAGAAAAGAAATCACAGACACACTTAGTTCTCTCTCTAATGTGAATATGTGATCTAGCCTCTCTCCTCACACTCTCTCACTACATGCTTTTATGCAACAAATACATTTTAGGGAAAATAACAAAATAAACCCTAAACTATACATAAATGTATAAAACAAGTACAAAGTAAATCTTAAACTGGAAATAACCCTAACATTTTGAATAAAGCAGGCAGTAGCAATAGCTTCGTCCCAGAATGTGATAGGGATTTTGGCATCTGCGAGCATGGATCTTGCTGCTTCAATCAGTGTACGATTTTTCCGTTCTGCAACTCCGTTCTGTTGTGGAGTTCTTGGAGCACTAAATTGGCGCACAAT
Organism: Tagetes erecta; assembly: GCA_030867185.1. Classification (NCBI taxonomy): domain Eukaryota; kingdom Viridiplantae; phylum Streptophyta; class Magnoliopsida; order Asterales; family Asteraceae; genus Tagetes; species Tagetes erecta. The sequence goes on along the minus strand of CM061492.1, from coordinate 28,420,162 downwards.
TCCTTTTTCTGCACAACATGAATCAACATTAGAGTTTTTAAACTCTGTTCCATTATCACTTCTCAAGATTTTTACTTTACAATCCAATTGATTTTCAACTTTGATAATGAATTCTTTTAACAACTCAGCAGTTTCAGATTTAACATGCAAGAAATAAACCCAAGAAAATCTAGTGAAATCATCAATGATGACAAAACAATAAGACTTCTTTCCGATGCTTTGAACATTTGTTGGTCCGAAAAGATCCATGTGTAGCATCTGCAAGGGTTTTGAAATGGAGTTTTCTAGCTTGGACTTAAAAGACATTCGGTAATGTTTTCCTTTCAAACATGCTGGACAGAGATCAGTTGTTGAGAATTTCTTTGACGATATTCCCACAACATGATTTCCAGTCACCAGTCGATTCATATTTCTGAAGTTTGAATGGCCCAGCCGTCTATGCCAAAGCTGACTCTCATCATTTGATGCATGCGCAATAAGACATGTGGTTTCGGTTTCAGCATCAATCTGTGACATATCAAGCTTGTATACATCACGATCTCTTGGAGCTTTAACCACCACCCATTCATTGTCAATCTTGAAACCTGGTTTGAGTATGTAACAGAAAGAATCATCAAATAATTTTGAATATGATTTGTCACAAATTTGAGATACACTTAACAAATTAAAGTTCAACAGTCCACAGTAGTTGACTTTATCAAAACTAATGACCCCATTTGACACGGTTCCTTCTCCAGTAATCTTTCCACCAGCATCTCCTCCAAATGCAACATGTGTACCATTCTTTAGCTTAAAATCTTGAAGCAAGGCATGATTGCCTGTCATATGCCGGCTACACCCACTATCAACAAACCATGAGTTGATAGGTCTTCGAGGGCGTACCTGCATTTCAACATTTACCTATTAGTTTGGTCAACCTAGGCCCACATGGTCTTGGGTTTTCCGAATCTATCTGTAACAGTAACTTGTTGATAATGTAGATTTTGAAAATTTGTTTCATTTGAGAGATTTGGTTGAAAACTGTTTCGCCCAACGGCTTGATTTGTTTGCTTCCTTCTTAAAGCAATGAACCTTTCCTCTAACATAGGATCAAGGTTATTTTCAAATTTCTGATTTCTTACCATCAAAGCTCTCGGCTTAAAACTGTTAACCTGCACATTTCTGGATGAAAAGTCATTAAAACCAGAATTGTTTCGTTTGGAAGTTCTCAAATCAGGAGAATGACTTTGGTTAAATTTTTTAAAACCAAAAGATTGATTTCTTTGCAAATTCGAAAAAGGAGTCATTTCTCTTGATGATTTCTCCGTTCACAAATATCACAAAATTTGTTATAAAAACATTCTTCTGAAGAATGATTTCTTTTGTCACAGTAATTGCAGTACCTGTTAAAGAAACATTCAGCAGTAACATGATTATAACGATCACAAATCTCACAATGTTTCTTGCTAATCCTAAAGAGCCGATTGTTAACTTTTGATGTTGAACCCACTCGTGATTCATTATCCATTTTGTTCGGTTTTAAGTTAACAACATTCTTTTGTGAAGATTTTGTTTGTGATTTTTCTTGCTTGGAAACTTGGTTCGATTTTAAACCATCTTGTTTGGTTACCTTCTTTGATTCAAATCTTTTATCATTGACAGCGAAAGTCTAAACTTGAACCTGTTTTCAGACCAGAGTTAGATTTGATTGATGAATTGATTTGGTTACCATAAGATCCGTTCATATCGAATGTTCCTGCAGACACAAACTTGATTGTTTTACCTTTTGATACTTTCTTTTTCACAGTTTGACATTGTCAATTTTAACAGTTTGAGCTTTGGGTTTGTCATTTGATGTTATGACACTTTTACCTTTCAACTGTTTTGTTTCAGATTGATTGTTTGTTAATTTCGATTTCTGCACCTTTGCATTTGAAACTTCAGTCTTCTTCACTGGTTTCTTCTTGATCAGTTGATCAGCAACAATCGCCTTTTGCTCATTCTTCCACTTGATGTATTCTGGATCATTGTATCCTGAAAATTAAGCTTCATCCTTCACCTTTTCTTCTGGCTTGGGATTCAGTTCAGGATATTCAACAAGTTGAATCAAAATAGGATCAGATTTGTTGCTAGCTTCATCATCAGCTTCAACTGTCACAGCATCATCTTCTTTCAAGCTTTCAATCAACACTTCAGATCCTTTGGATTCAAATTTACTTCTTTGAATTTCTTTGAATCTTTGTTCATTTTCAGGTGAATGATCAAATTCGTTGAAGTTTTCAGGTAAAGTGTTTGTGATTGATTTAGGCATTGGTTCATGAGTGAAACCCAATCCTAGTTTGCTTTTGTTACCTCTTTCACTCACAAATTGTCTCACCATTGTTTTACAACTTTTTACCTTTGTTAATTCAACTTGTGTGATTGCATGAGCAACCTTTTCTTGTTCGAAATTCTTTATTTCTTCAAGTTGTTTGGTTACTAGTTCCAGTTCCTTTAAGGTTTTGTTCCATGATTCTTTAAGTGACAATATCTTCTCATCAGCAATTTTGTGATCAATTTTAAGTTGTTCATGAATTTTTTCATGTTTGCTTAATTTGTCACAAATTTTAAAAGAATGAGTTCGATAATGTTCCACTTGTTTAATGCATTGTTCAGAACATAATCTACCTTTAACATCATCAGGCAAAGGAACATAGTTAGGGGGTAGTTCAGTACTAACCTTTGGGTGTTCAGCAGATGATGAAGACTCATTAGATGTAGCCATAAGTGCAACTTCTGGTTCTGATTCTTCAACAAGATCTGCCTTTGCACTCCAATCAAACTCTTCAGAATCTTCACTCACTGCTTTAATCAGTTGATCATCCCCTTATTCAGACCAATCTTCTTCAATTTCACATACCAGTGCCAAACTTGATGTAAGATCAGATGTAAACTGTTCCGCATAAGCACTCCAGTCATATCCATCTTTCACACTAACCACCAGTGCTTTGTTCTGATCTTCTGGCTTCTTGCCTTCATCTTTCAGTTCTGGCATTGGAAGACTTTGATATGGCTTCTGCATGAAACGTTGATTCCTGTTTTGATAGCTTGAAGACTGTTGCGAGTTCTGACTTTGACCTTGATTCTGTCCACTTGAACCAGCTTGATCATTGTGATTCTGATTCTTAGGAGCCTTGCATTCCCTAGAAAAATGACCGTAGCCGTTACAGTTGAAACATCTGGCCTTTGATTTGTCAAAACCAACTGTCTTGTTTGCATGTGGCTTGTAGCTTCGGTTTACATATGCATGTTTCTGAGTTCGATATGCAACCATCACCATTTGCCAATTTAAATCCATTTCCTCAACGTCATCAGGATCCATTTCGAATAGATCTTGAAGCACAACATCCATCTGAGTCAGATGACTTCCTTGATATGCTTGAAAACTTGCCATGAAATCAGTAAATGCATTCTTTGTCTCATCATCTTGTAACAAGATGTTCATCACATCTTTCACTTTGGCTTGAACTGTAGAACTTTGATTTTCTGATTGAGTTTTCGCATTCTGATTTTGAACTTGAGCTCTTGGCGGAGATTGAGGTTGAGAATATGTTGGTGAGTTTGGAATGTATGACCAATCAGTATAAAAGCTGGCACCAACAAATAAATCACCCTCGTCATCAGTTTTTGCAGTATCTTGTGCAAGAAAAGCATTCTCCACTGTGTTTGAAGGATTCACAACGAACTTGTACTGAGCATGTGAACCTGATCTGTTAGTATTTCTCGAACTTTTATCAATCTCAAGTTCTTCTATCTTTGCAATGAGCAGATTTAAGTCCATTGGAAACTTTTCTGTATGCTTCAGTAGAGTCACAGTCTATTTCCATGAAGATGGAAGAGCACACAACAATCTGTCATTCAAATCTTGAAGATCTGTCTTTGCACCAACATTTGTCAGTTCAGTAGTCAGATGAACAAATCTATTCATCATTTGGTGCACAGATTCTCCAGCAATATGTTCAAATAACTCCAGTTGTCTCTTCAATTTTTGCTTCTTGAGACTTCTCAACTGTTCTCCTCCTTCACAGTTTGATTTCAATGCTTTGAACAATGTGTAGCAAGTTTGATAAGCATCCAATCTCGACAACACTTTAAGTGGCAGACCTTTGCACATCAAAGAATAAGCTTTACTGTCATTCTTGACCTTTCGTAAGTCTTCTGCTGATAGATTATCTTCAGGATAAGGTTCAGTTGAGTCTTTGGTGTAGGTGCTTGCACTATCAGGAGCAGTCTGAGTAGGAATGTGAGGACCTTTATCAATTGACTTCCATAGATCATTGTCAATGGAGCATAGATGATGCTTCAATCCGATTGTCCAGTTCTTGAAATCTGCACGATTAACCAATCTAGGAACACGATTATCAGAATCATCATTAGGTGCCATTTTTTTTAAAAAAATTTAAAGAAAATATTTTTTGTGTTTTTGATGATTTTTGAAAAGAAAAACAATTTAGATTTAATCTAAAACAAGTAAATAATAACAAGATAAGATAACAAGGTTTGAAACTATCGAAAATGAGTCACATGGCTGAACAGTGAAAATTTCTTCTTCACCCGGCTGAACAGTGACTTTTTTCTTCACCCGGCTGAGAATTTTTTTTTTCACCCGTCTAAACAGTGACACGGCTCAACAGTTGTCAATATTCAACACTTGCAATCTTCACCCGGCAGGTAGAGTTACCCGGCTGAACAGTTACACGGCTGAACAGTAAAAACTTCACACGGCTGAAACTTGACCTGACTAGAACTTGACACGGCAGAAAGGTTTACCCGGCTAAACAGTTGTCAATCACCCGGCTAAAATGTTAATCACCCGGCTGAACAGTTGATCACCCGGCACAACAGTTCTTTGATCCGGCTGAACAGTACAACCTTTTTCTTGCAAATTCTTCACCCGTCTAGACAAAATTGCCTTCACACGGCTGCACAGGGCCTAATTGTTCATAAATCTTAGTCCAAAAATATTGTCTAAGTCAAATTTATCACCCGGCTAGTTAATCTTCAACCAGTTCATCCTGTTCATCATTTTGTTCAATCGAATTTTTCTGGATTTAACAAAAACATGTCCAATTTCTTCAAAAATCACACCCAATCAGTGAAATATACCGATTATCAATCTTTAATCTCAATCAATCCAAAACATGATCAAATTTTGATGAATTTGAGCAAAATTTTGATCGAACAGTAAACTTCTCTTCCTTCCTAATTCCTCAGATCTGATGATAATCTGATGGAATTTGCACAATTGTTGTGAATTAGAAGTGATTGCGATGATGAATCACAACTAAAAACATCAACAGATCATTCAGATCATGATTTGAGCAATATTGATGTGTTTTTGCTTGATGAATAGCGAAGAACACACACAATACCAACAGCTCTGATACCAATTGATAGGTTCAATTGGATCGATATTGCTGAAAATCAGAACAATCTAAGTACACAAACACAATTCAATCAACAACACAATCCATTACTAATAATTCTCTTGTATTGATGATCAAAGCATAAAAGTTGCAGTACAAATGTGCAGGAGAATACAAATCACACACACACAATTCTCTCTCTAGCGTGTAATTGCGATCTAGACTCTCTCTCTAACATTCTCTCACAACATGCTTTATGCATCAACACTTTAGAGAAAATACAAAATTAACCCTAAACTATACAAATGTATAAACAAAGTACAAACTTAATCTTATCTAGAAACGAGCCCTAACAAAACTGATCTGGTGTAATGGTTTGTGTTGTTTGTTGAGAACCAAAAGGTCCCTGGTTCGAAACCAAGGACAAAAACACATTTTTTTAATTTGTTTAATTACTTAATAACAATTTTGATCATTTATCTTAAGACTAATATTAACACAATCTTATATATTTTATAAAAAATGTCAAAGTCTTGTATAATATCAAAAACCATGATGTTACATAAAGTTAGTTTTGTAAATTCACCTATTACTAATACTTTAAAACCTTTTAAAATACTATAAAAATGTATTTAATACTTATATAATACATACAAGTTTTATAAACTATACTTACAAAGAAGACTTTTATATGGGTTTTGGTATACTTTAAAATTGTTTAAGTGCTTTAAGGTATTTATAATAAATATAACATATCTTTGACAAAATATAATTGTTGTTAAAAATATATTACTAAAGTTTCTATTGTTTGCCAATAAATATTATTACTAATTTTGCCGTTACGAATAAACGAGGTTATATATTTTTAGACGTTTAAACGAGAAACCCCAAAAAATCCCAATTCAAAACCTTAGAATTCCAATTTCCTTAGATTTCTATTGTTTCAATTCTAGTTTTCTATACAATATGATTTCTAAGTTAGGATTCTCATTTACTTAGGTGATTCTAGTATTTGGGAAATCCTTGGTTTAATCTAAGTTGTTTGCTATTTGTTTTGAGCCCAAGTTTCAAGGTGAGTAAACTCACTCCCCTTTTTATTTTACGTTTTGGGGCTGAAGTATGTGCTACGTTTACTATTTACTATTTTTCTAAAAAGAGATCATACAAATATGTTAGTCTTGACTCGCGACAAGATGCAAACTTATGTGGTAGTTTAAAGTAGTTTATTGCTTTGTAATCCCACCGGTACAATGTTAGCGCTAATGGTTTGACAAACCCACCTGCCTGGACAACATCGATAGGTGATTTAATTCGGCCATTCTATTCTATGTTTACTATGTTTGCTATGCTATGACGGTTGTTGCTATACCATGATGCCAGTTGCTATGCCATTTCCCTAAGTTGCTAATTGATTACTGATAACTTACAAACGAGACAGTTAATTGACTGTTCGTAAAAAGTTATCAGTAAATCAAATACATGAGTTGGTTCCTCATGACAAAATGGCAAAATCAAGAAGTGTGGTTTCTATGTGGTTGTGTTCTATTCTATTCTAGGGGTCATGGTAGAGTAATATTACGTAATGGCTATACATGTAAGCTTGCGCAGCATATCTTGTTGATCTCGGATTTCAATACTAGTATTATAAAATTGTGATTTTACTCACTAGCTTGTGTAGCTAACGGTTTCTTTTTCACATATTTCAGGTGGTGCGTGATTATGAGATTTTACTTTTGCCAAGACATAGGGTGCCTTGGACTTAGTTAATAAAAATGACTTAATTGCCATTATTGTTTCGTTTATAACTTTTGTCGTTTTGCTATTTATGAATTATGTTCCAAACTTATAAGTACAATTGTTAGTCATTAGATGCCATGAGATTTGGTTACTAATGATATCCATTCCAATGACAGCCCGGTGTTTCCGTCGCCGGGCAGGGTGTCACATATCTTTTCTTCAAAAACTTTAAGTATGATGATCAATAATGTTTATCAACAAAAAGTATAACAAATATACGATATTATACCGAACGATATGAAAAAAATAGCTTTAGATAAAAGATCAATTTAAAAAATAAGAACTTTATTTATAATATTTTTTGACAAATATATTCAGACACAAACAACTATATAATCATTATTTAAATGTAAAAGTTTTAAAATATGCAATTTTGTACAAAGGATATTTTCGTCTCTTTAAAAAAACTTAACAAAAAAGTTAACTCTATTAGTCAAATGTATTGAAATGGAAACGAACTGTAAAATTCAGGCCAATAAATAATAAATAAATAAAAATTAGTACTAAAATAAAGAATATATGTATAACATAGGTACCAAAATAGAGATTAAACCGAACGATATAAAAAAATTCTAAAAAATGTACGATATTGTACCGAACGAAATTAGAAAAATAGCTTTGTATAAACGATCCATTTTAAAAGTAAGAACTTTATTTTAAAATGTATTTTGACAAATATATACACACCCAAACAAATATACAATCATTATTTAAATGTAAATATTTTAAAAAATCCAATTTAGTACAAAGAATATTTTCGTCTTTTTCAAAAAACTTAACCAAAAAAGTTAACTCTATTAGTCAAATGTACTGAAATAGAAACGAATTGTAAAACTTAGGCCAATAAATGACAAAAAGTAAAAGTTACACCTGAAATAAAGAATATATGTATAACTCATGTACTAAAACAGAGATTAAACTGAACGATATAAGAATGTCTAAAAAATATACGATATTGTACCGAACGAAATTAGAAAAATAGCTTTAGATAAAAGATCAATTTAAAAAATTAGAACTTTATTTTAAAATATTTTTTAACAAATATATACACACATAAACAAATATATAATCATTATTTAATTGTAAAAATTTTAAATTATCAAGTTTAGTACCAAGGATATTTTCCTCTTTTTCAAAAACCTTAACAAAAAGTTAACTCTATTACTCAAATGTATTGAAATGGAAACGAAATGTAAACTCAGGCCAGTAAATAATAAAAAATAAAAGTTGGTACTATAATGAAGAATATATGTATAACTTAGGTACCAAAACATCGATTAAACCGAACGATATAAAAAAATTCTAAAAAATGTACGATATTGTACCAAACGAAATTAGAAAAATTGCTTTGGATAAACGATCCATTTAAAAAATCAGAACTTTATTTTAAAATGTTTTTTGATAAATTTATGCACACACAAACAAATATATAATCATTATTTCAATGTAAAAATTCTAAAATATCCAATTTTGTACCAAGGATATTTTCGTCTCTTTAAAAAAAAACTTAACAAAAAAGTTAACTCTATTAGTCAAATGTATTGAAATGGAAACGAACTGTAAAATTTAGGCCAATAAATGATAAAAAAATAAAAGTTGGTACTATAATAAAGAATATATTTATATCTTAGGTACCAAAATAGAGATTAAACCGAACAATATAAAAAAATTCTAAAAAATGTACGATATTGTACCGAACAAAATTTGAAAAATAGTTTTGGATAAACGATCCATTTTAAAAATAAGAACTTTACTTTAAAATGTTTTTTTACAAATATATACACACAAATAAATATACAATTATTAATTAAATATAAATATTTTAAAATATCTAATTTAGTACCAAGGATATTTTCATCTTTTTCAAAAAACTTAACAAAAAAGTTAACTTAGGTAAAACTCAGGCCAATAAATGATAAAAAGTAAAAGTTGGTACTAGAATGAAGAATATATGTATAACTTAGGTACCTAAATAGAGATTTACTCTAGCTTAAAAGCAATGTGTAACTCATAACTTAGAAATTGTTCATTGTAAAAAAATGTAATAATTGACATTCTTTTGTGAAACAGATGGGGTAAACTCGAGTATACACGAAAAATAGCCAATGAAAGACAAAATGATCTTAAAATAGTTGTCATTCATTATGTACTAACCAAAAGGTTTTAAAACCCAACAATACATAGATAAGTTCCACCACCAGATAACTAAACAAGAATGAAAATGAGTAGCAAACAACAAATAAAATTCAAACGAAAAAAATATTAGTTAAAACATGGCATGGATATAACAAGCAATTGTTGAATGATATTAACAATATTCTGGTTAACCCGAATAAAGTTTTAGTTTCTAAAACAAACCCGAAACCAGACTCTAATTAGAATTCAGGTTACTCGAGTTAACCCGAAAACCCTTTTAAGAATTTTTGACCTTATTAAACCCAACCCTAATTAGCTTATTTAGGTCCGAGTTTTGGTTCAAGTATTTTTGAAACCCCTAACTTATCATCAGTTTAGCAAAAGTAGACAAAGTAGAGATAAAAGAAGAAATGTATTTGTATAATATACATTCAAAATAAAAAATCTAGAAAAAAAAAACTAATAACAAAAAAAACTAAAAACTCATTACAAGCCCTGGTGTTAGGGCTCGTTCCTGTTAGAAGATTTATTTTGTTCTTTGTTTATACAAGTTTGTATAGTGTAGGGTTAATTTTGTATTATCCCTAAGTGTTGATGCATAAAGCATGTTGCTAGTGAATGTTAGAGAGAGAGTCGAGATCACCAATACATGTTAGAGAGAGAAACTGTGTGTGTGATTGTATTCTCCTGCACCATTGTACTGCAACTATTGCTTTGATCATCAATACAAGAGAATTATTAAGTAATGGATTGTGTTGTTGATTGAATTGTTGTCTTTGTACGTTGATCATTCTGATTTGTAGCGGTATCGATCTAATTGAACCTATCACTTGGTATCAGAGTTGTTGGTACTATGTGTTCTTCGCTATTCATCAAGCAAAAACACATCAATATTGCTCAAATCATGATCTGAATGATCTGTTGATGTTTTTAGATCTGGTTTATCATCGGAATCATTTCTAATTCACAACAATTGTGCAAATTCCATTGGATTTCATCAGATCTGAGGAATTAAGAAGAAATTGAAATTTACTATTCGATCGATTTTTGCTCAAATTCATCGAAAATTGATCATGTTTTGGATTGATTGATATAGAAGATTGATAATCGGTATAAATCACTGCTTGTGTGTGATTTTTAGACGAATTGGACAAGTTTTGTTAAAATTCAGAAAATATTTTTATGAAGATGTTGATGAACAGGTTGAAGATGAACTAGACGGGTGATAAGTTTGACTTAGACAAAATTTTGGACTTAGTTTGGTGAACAATTAGGTCCTGTGCAGCCGTGTGAATCAATTTTGTCTAGACGGGTGAAGAATTTTCAAGTAAAAGGTGTGTACAGTTGTGCCGGGTGAAGCAACTGTTCAGCCGGGTGATCAACTCTAAAGCTGGATCAACTTGTTACTGTTCAGCCGGGTCATTATTTGTTTCAGCCGTGTCAAGTGTTGCCGAGTGATAATTTTGACAACTATTTGGCCGGGTGATTCACTTTTTCAGCCGTGTCAAGTTCTGCCATGTCAAGTTTTTACTATTCAGCCGTGTGATTGTCATCATCAAGTCTGACTATTCAGCCGGGTGATATAGTTCAGCCGTGTGAATATTTTATTGTTCGAAGATTTGCAACTCATCAAGCCGTGTGACTGTTCAGCCGGGTGAAGAAGAAAATTCACTGTTCGACCGGGTGAAGAAGAAAATTCACTGTTCAGCCGGGTGAAGAAGAAAATTCACTGTTCAGCCGCGTGACTTATTTTAGTTGTTTCAAACTTTATTATCTTAATTTGTTATTCTTAAGTCGCATCAACTTTCATTTATTTACTTAAAAATAGTTTTTATTATTAAAAAAATTTTTAATTGTTTCTTTTCAAAAATCAACAAAAACACAAAAATATTTTCTTTAAAATGGCACCTATTGATGATTCTGATAATCGTGTACCAAGATTGGTTAACCGTGCAGATTTCAAGAACTGGACAATCAGATTGAAACACCATCTATGCTCAATTGATAATGATTTGTGGAAGTCTATTGACAAAGGTCCTCATATTCCTACTCAGACTGCTCATGACAGTGCAAGCACTTACACAAAAGATTCAACTGAACCATATCCTGAAGATAATCTTCAAGGTGAAGACTTACGAAAGGTCAAGAATGACAGTAAGTCTTATTCTTTGATGTGTAAAGGGCTGCCACTTCAAGTGTTGTCAAGACTGGATGCTTATCAAACTGGCTACACATTGTTCAAGGCATTAAAATCAATTTGTGAAGGAGAAGAACAACTAAGAAGTCTCAAGAAACAGAACCTGAAGAGACAATTAGAACTGTTTGAGCATATTGCTGGAGAATCTGTACACCCGATGATGAACAGATTTGTGCATCTAACAACTGAGATAACAAATGTTGGTGCAAAGACAGATCTTCAAGACTTGAATGATAGACTATTGTGTGCTCTTCCATCCTCATGGAAACAAATAGTGACTTTGCTAAAGCATACAGAAAAGTTTCCAATGGACTTAGATCTTCTTATCGCAAAGATTGAAGAAGTTGAAATCGATGAAAGTTCAAGAAACACTGACAAATCAGGTTCTCATGCTCAGTATAAGTTTGTGGTGAATCCTTCTAATATAGCTGAGAATGCTTTTCTTGCTCAAGATGTTGTTAAAACTGATGATGATGGTGATTTGTTTGTTGGTGCTAGCTTTTACACTGATTCATCATATCAATCAAGTTCATCAATTTACTCTCAACCTCAATCTCCACCAAGAGTTCAAGCTCAACCAATGAAATCTCAAGCAGAAAATCAAAGTTCAAGCTCAACAGTCCAAGCAAAAGTAAAAGATGTCATGAACAAGCTTATTAGGGAAGTCATTTGACTCAATTAGATGTTATTCTTCAAGACCTATTTGAAATGGATCCTGATGACGTTGAAGAGATGGACTTAAACTGGCAAATGGTTATGGTTGCATACTGAACTCAGAAACATGCGTATGTGAATCATAGTTACAAGCCAAATGCAAACAAGACAGTTGGTTTTGACAAGCCAAAGGCCAGATGTTTCAACTGTAACTGCTATGATCATTTTTCAAGGGAATGTAAAGCTCCTAAGAATCAGAATTATAATGGTCAAGCTAGTTCAAGTGGACAGAATCAGCATCAAGGTCAAAGTCAGAACTCACAGCAGTCTTCGAGCTATCAGAACAAAAATCAACGTTTCATCCTAAAACCGTATCAAAGTTTTCCAATGCCTGAAGAAGGAGATTACCAAATGGTTAATGATGTCAGTGAAGATTCAAATGAGTATGATTGGAGTGCAAAGTCAGATCCAACTGAAGAATCTGAATCAGAGATTGCTCTTATGGCTACATCTGAAGAATCTTTCTCATCTGCTGAAACAAATCAACCAAAGGTTAGTATCGAATTACCCACTAACTATGTTCCTTTACCTGATGATGTGAAAGGTAGATAATGTTCTGAACAATGCATTAAACAAGTGGAACATTATCGAACTCATTCATTTAAAATTGGTGACAAATTAAGTAAACATGAACAAGTTCATGAACAATTGGAAGAAATGACTAAGAACTTTGAACTAGAAAAGATTGCTCATGCAGCAACTCAAGTTGAATTGACCAAAATGAAAAGTTCAAAAGCAATTCTAGCAAAGTTGATAAGTGATAGAAAAGAAAACAGAACAGGATTAGGTTTCACACATGAACCAATGTCTAAATCAATCACTAACACTTTACCAGATAACTTTAATGAATTTGATCATTCACCTGAAAATGAACAAAGATTCAAAGAAATTCAAAGAAGCAAATCTGAATCCGAAGGGTCTAAAGGTTTACTCGAAAGTTTGAAAGAAGATGAAAGTGTGACTGTTGAAGTTGATGACGAGGCAAGTAACAAATCTGATCCTATTCTGGTGCAACTTGTTGAATATCTAGAACTGAATCCAAAACCAGCAGAAACGGTGAAGGATGAAGCAGAATTCTCGGGTTACAACGATCCAGAATACATCAAGTGGAAAAAGGAGTAGAAAGATCGTGTTGCTGATCAGCTGATCAAACAGGAAACAGTGAAGAAGACTGAAGTTTCGAAAGCAAAGGTGTAGAAATCGAAATTGTCAAACAATCAATCTGAAATGAAACAGTCAAAAGGTAAAAATGTCATAACATCAGATGACAGCACCAAAGCTCAAGTTGTTAAAACTGAAACTGTAAAACCTGTGACAAAGAAAGTGTCCAAAATCAAACCAATCAAGTTTGTGTCAGCAGGAACATTTGATATGAATTCATCTCATGGTAACCAAATAAATTCTAAGATCAAATCTAACTCTGGTCTGAAATCAGGTTCAGGTCCTAAGACATCCGCTGTCAATGATAAAAGATTTGAATCAAAGAAGGTAACTAACCAAGATGTTTCAAAATCGAATCAAGTTCTCAAACAACCAAACTTTGATAACAAGAAATCAAAGTCACAACCACAATCTCCACAAAAGAAACAAGTTAACTTAAAAACGAACAAGTTTGTTAATGAATCACGTGTTGGTTCACCATCTAAAGTTAATTGTTCACTCTTTAAGATCAGTAAGAAACACTGTGAGATTTGTGATCGTTATAACCATGCTACTGTTGAGTGTTTCTTTAACATGTACTGCGATTACTGTGATAAAAGAAATCATTCTTCAGAAGAATGTTTTTATAACAAGTTTTGTGAGATATGTGAAAGGAGAAATTATGACACTGCAGATTGTTTCTTTCGGAAAAACTCATCAAGAGAAATGACTTACTTTCCGAATTTTCAAAGAAATCAATCTTTTGGTTTTCAAAAATCAAACCAAAGTCATTCTCCTGATTTGAGACCTTTCAAAAGAATCAATTCTGGATTTAAGGAAATGTCATCAAGAAATCAGCAGGTTAACAGTTTTACGCCAAGAGCTTTGATGATATGAAATCAAAGATTTGAAAACAACCTTGATCCTAAGTTAGAGGAAAGGTTTTCAACTTTAAGAAGAAAGCTAACAAATCAAGCCAGTGGCAGAAACAGTTTTCAACCAAATCTCTCAAATGAATCAAATTTTAAAAACTTACATTATCAACAAGTTACTGTTACAGATAGATTCGGAAAACCCAAGACCATGTGGGCCTGAGTTGACCAAACAAGCTAAGTAAGTGTTGAATTGTAGGTGCGCCCTCGAAGACCTATCAACTCATGGTTTGTTGATAGTGGGTGCAGCCGGCATATGACATGCAACCATGCCTTGCTTCAAGATTTTAAGCAAAAGAATGGTACACATGTTGCGTTTGGAGGAGATGCTAGTGGAATAATCACTGGTGAAGGAACTGTGTCAAATGTGATTATTAGTTTTGATAAAGTCAACTACTATGCTCAGTTGAACTTTAATTTGCTAAGTGTATCTCAAATTTTTGGCAAATCATATTTAACTTTATTTGATGATTCTTTTTGTTACATACTCAAACTAGGTTTTAAGATTGACAATGAATGGGTGGTAGTTAAAGCTCCAAGAGATCGAGACGTATACAAGCTTGATATGTCTCAGATTGACGCTGAAACCGAAACCACATGTCTCATTGCTCATGTATCAAATGATGAGAGTCAGCTTTGGCATAAACGACTGGGCCATTCAAACTTCAGAAACATGAACAAACTGGTGACTGGAAATCATGCTGTGGGAATACCTTCAAAGAAATTCTCAACAACTGATCTCTGTCCAGCATGTTTGAAAGGAAAACAACACCTAATGTCTTTTAAGTCCAAGCTAGAAAACTCCATTTCAAAGCCCTTACAGATGCTACATATGGATCTTTTCGGACCAACATATGTTCAAAGCATCTAAAAGAAGTCTTATTGTTTCGTCATCATTGATGATTTTACTAGATTTTCTTGGGTTTATTTCTTGCATGCTAAATCTGAAACTGTTGAGTTGTTAAAAGAATTCATTATCAAGGTTGAAAATCAGTTAGATTGTAAAGTAAAAATCTTGAGAAGTGACAATGGAACCGAGTTTAAAAATTCTAATGTGGACTCATTTTGTGCAGAAAAAGGAATTGCGCGTCAATTTAGTGCTCCAAGAACTCCTCAACAGAACGGAGTCGCAGAACGGAAAAATCGAACACTAATTGAAGCAGCAAGATCCATGCTCGCAGATGCCAAAATCCCTATCACATTCTGGGACGAAGCTATTGCTACTCCCTGCTTTGTACAAAACAGGACATTATTGGTTCAGGATAAACGTAAAACGTCTTATGAGTTATTGTTTGGAAGAAAACCAAATATTTCATACTTGAAAGCATTTGGTTGTCCTGTTTCGGTTCTAAATTTAAGTGATCATCTCGGTAAATTTGAGTCAAAATCTTGTTAGGGTTATTTCCTTATTAAGATTTACTTTGTATTTTGTTTATATGTTTGTATATAGTTTAGGGTCTATTTTGTTATATTCCTTAAACTTGTATTTGTTTGCTTTAAAGCATGTAGTGAGAGAGTGTGAGGAGGCAGGTTAGATCACAATATTCACGTTAGAGAGAGAATTAACTGTGTGTGATTTATTTCTCCTGCACTTGTACTACGAATTGCTTTGATCATCAATATACAAAGAGAATTATTAGTATGACTTGTGTTTGTGATTGAACTGTTTGTTTGTGCGGATTATTCTGATCATTTGAGTGATATTAACGATCCAATTGAACCTATCAATTGGTATTAGAGCCTTGGTACTGTGTTCTTCGCTGTTCTTAAGCAAAAACACATCAAAATTGCTCAAAAACAATGATCTGAATGAATTGTTCGTGTTTTTAGGTGTGATTCATCATCATAATCACTCCAATACACAACGATTGTGCAGATTTCATCAGATCATCATCAGATCTGAGAAATTAAGAAACTACTGTTCGATCGAATTTTTCATAAATTCATCAAAAATTGGACATGTTTCAGATTGATTGATATAAGGGATTGATAATCGGAGTGTTTCACAGCTTGTGTGTGAATTTTGGACAAATTGGACAAGTTTTGACAAAACCCAGAAATTTCTCATGAAGAAGATGATGAACAGTAAGAACTTGGTTGAAGATTAACTTGCCGGGTGATTAATTTGACTTAAGACAATTTCCTTGGACTTAGATTGGAGAACAAATTAGGTCCTGTATTGCCGTATAAAGGATTTTGTGCTTGTCGGGTGAAGAATTTGACTTGAAAAAGTGTTACTGTTCAGCCGGATAAAACACTGTAGTGCCGGGTAATACACTGTTACGCCGGGTGATTAAGAAGATACAGCCGGGTAATCATCAACTGTGTAGCCGGGTGATTAACAACTGCCGTGTGATCGAGTACTGTTCAGCCGGACAAAGCTTTGTCGTGTCAAGATTCTGCCGGGTCAAGATCTATTGCCGTGTGAAGTTTTTCTTGTTGCCGGGTAACTGTTCATCCGGGTGAAGAACAAAATTATTACAACTGTTGAGCCGGGTAACTGTTTGGCTGTGTAAAGACTTTTTCCTGCCGGGTGAAGAACAAAAGACACTGTTTAGCCGGTTGAAGAAGGATTTTCACTGTTTTGCCGTGTGACTCACTTTAGTTGTTTTTAATACTTGTTTCTTATCTTGTCTTTAATTACTTGCTTTTATTTTAGGATTTTAATCATTTCTTTTCAAAAATTAACAAAAACCAAAAATATTTTTCTTTAAAAAATTGTTAAAAAAAAAAAAAATGGCTCCTAATGATGATTCTGATAACCGTGTTCCTAGACTTTTGAATCGTGCAGATTTCAAGAACTGGACCATCAGGTTGAGACATCACTTGTGTTCTATTGACAATGACTTATGGAAATCCATTGAAAAGGGTCCTCACATTCCAACTCAGACAGCGCCAGATAGTGCAAGTACCTATACTAAAGATTCTACTACACCTTATCCAGAGGATAATTTGTCAGCAGAAGATCTAAGGAAGGTAAAGAATGATAGCAAGGCTTATTCTTTAATGTGCAAGGGGTTGCCACTCCAAGTTCTGTCTAGATTGGATGCATATCAGACTGGTTATACATGCTTCAAGGCATTAAAGTCGATATGTGAAGGAGGAGAACAATTGAGTAAGTTTGAAGAAATCAAAGCTGAAAAGACAACTGGAATTGTTTGAACACATTAATGGAGAGACAGTACACCAGATGATGAACAGGTTTGTTCACTTAACTACTGAGATGTCAAACCTCGGAGTTAAGACTGAACTTCAAGACTTGAATGATCGATTGTTATGTGCTTTGCCATCATCATGGAAGCAGACTGTTACTCTGTTAAAACATACTGAGAAATTTCCAATGGAACTAGATTTGCTTATTGGAAAAATTGAAGAAGTTGAGATTGATGAAGGATCAAGAAATACTGATAGATCAAGCTCACAAACTCAGTATAAGTATGTGGTAAATCCTGCCAATACTGTGGATAATGCTTTTCTTGCACAAGATGCAACGAAGTTTGAAGATGAGGGTGACTTATTTGTTGGTGCAAGTTTCTTTACTGATTCAGCATACTTTCCAAATTCACCAACTTATTCTCAACCTCAATCTCCACCAAGAGCTCAAGTTCAAAATCAGAATCTGAAGAATCAATCAGAAAATCAAAGTTCAAATGTTCAAGCCAAAGTGAAAGACGTAGTGAATATTCTGTTGCAAGATGATGAAACCAAAACTGCCTTCACTGCTTTTATGGCAAGTTTTCAAGCGTACCAAGGAAGTCATTTAAGTCAAATGGACGTGGTTCTTCAAGACTTATTTGAAATGGATCCAGTTGATGTTGAGGAAATGGATCTTAATTGGCAAATGGTTATGGTTGCATATCGAACACAAAAGCATGCATATGTTAACCGAAGTTACAAACCTCATGCTAACAAGACAGTTGGATTTGACAAATCAAAGGCCAGATGTTTTAATTGTAATCAGTATGGTCATTTCTCAAGAGAATGCAAAGCTCCAAAGAATTTCAATGACCAAGCTAGTTCAAGCAATCAAGGTCAAGGTCAAAGTTCTCAACAGTCTTCGAGTTATCAAGGCAGAAATCAACGTTTCTTTCAGAAACCATATCAAAGTCCTCCCATGCCTGAATTGAAAGATGAAGGAAAGAAGCCAGAAGATCAAACAAAGGCGCTGGTAGTAAGTATAAAAGACGGTTATGATTGGAGCGCATATGCAGAACAATTTACGTCTGATCTTACATCAAATCTGGCACTGGTATGTGAAATTGAAGAAGACTGGTCAGAAGAAGGGGATGGTAAGATCATTGAAGATGTGAGTGAAGATTCTGAAGATTATGACTGGAGTGCAAAGTCTGATCCTGTTGAAGAATATGAGTCTGAAGTTGCGTTAATGGCTACATCCAGTGAGTCTTCATCATCTACCGAACAACCAAAGGTTAGTACTGATTTACCCCCTAACTATGTTCCATTACCTGCTGATGTGAAGGAAAGGTTGTGTTCTGAACAATGCATTCAACAAGTAGAACATTATCGAACTCATTCATTTAAAATCGGTGACAAATTAAGCAAACATGAAAAGATTCATGAACAACTTAAAATTGATCACAAAATTTCTGATGAGAAGATTTTGTCACTAACTGAATCATGGAACAAAACTTTAAAAGAACTGGAACTTGTGACCAAACAACTTGAAGAAATGACAAAGAACTTTGAACAAGAAAAAGTTGAACATGCTGTCACACAAGTTGAATTAAAGAAAGTTAAAAGTTGTAAAACAATGGTTGAACAACTCATTAATGAAAGAGGTAACAAAAACAAAACCGGGTTGGGTTTTACTCATGAACCGATGCCAAATTCTATCACTCAAACCTTACCGGAAAACTTTAATGAATTTGATCATTCACCTGAAAATGAAAGAAAATTCAAAGAAATTCAAAGAAGCAAATCCGAGTCTGAAGGTTCTGAAGTTTTGATGGAAAGTTTGAAAGAAGAAAATGACGTGACAACTGAAGCTGATGATGAAGCTAGCAACAAATCAGAGCCTGTTCTAATTCAACTTGTTGAATATCCAAAGCTTAATCCCGAACCAGAACAAACGGTGAAAGAAGAAGGTGAGTTTTCAGGATTCAATGATCCTGAATACATCAGGTGGAAGAAAGAACAAAAGGCGCAAGTTGCTGCTCAGTTGATCAAGAAGCAAGAAGTGAAAAAGACTGAAGTTTCGAATGCAAAGAAGCAGAAATCAAAAATAATGAACAATCAATCTGAAACAAAACAGTCAAAAGGCAAAAGTGTCTTAAAATCAAATGATAACACCAAAGTTCAAAGTGTTAAAACTGACAAAGTTAAACCTGTCAAGAAAGTGTCAAAAGGTAAGACAATCAAGTTTGTGTCTGCAGGAACGTTTGATTTGAACGGATCTTATGGTAAACCAATCAATTCTCCAATCAAATCTAACTCTGGTCTGAAAACAGGTTCAGGTCCTAAGTCTTCCGCTGTCAATGATAAGAGAATTGTAAACAAAAAGGTGACCAAACAGAATAGTTTAAAATTGAATCAAAGTCCCATGCAATCAAAATCACAAATAATGTCTCCACAAAAGAATCAAGTTAATCTAAAACCGAACAAAACTGATAATGAATCTCGAATGAGTTCAACATCAAAAGTTAACAATCGGCTCTTTAGGATTAGCAAGAGACACTGTGAGATATGTGATCGTTATAACCATACTACTGCTGAATGTTTCTTTAACAGGTACTGCAGTTTCTGTGACAAAAGAAACCATTCTTCATAAGAATGTTATTATAACAAATTTTGTGATATTTGTGAGAGAAGAAATCATGCACAAAGGATTGTTTCTTTCGATCAAACTCAACAAGAGAAATGACTCCGTTTTCAAACTTTAACAGAAATCATTCATTTGGTTTTCAAAATATGAGTCAAAGTCATTCTCCGGTTTTGAGAAATTTCAATCGAAACAATTCTGTTTCTAATGTGCAGGTTAACAGTTTTAAACCAAGAGCTTTAATGGTAAGAAATCAAAAGTTTGAAAATAACCTTGATCCTAAGCTAGAGGAAAGGTTTAGTGCTTTGAGGAGAAAGCAATCAATGAGCGCCAATGGGCGAAACAACAGTTATCAGCATCAAAATCTCTTAAATGAAACAAATTTTCAAAATGTTCAATATCAACAAGTTACTATTGCAGATAGATTCGGAAAACCCAAGACCGTGTGGGCCTGGGTTGACCAAACTAACTAAGTGATTGTTGAATTGCAGGTACGCCCAAGAAGACCTATCAACTCGTGGTTCGTTGATAGTGGGTGTAGCCGGCATATGACAGGCAACCATGCCTTGCTTCAGGATTTCAAGCTAAAAAATGGTACACACGTTGCATTTGGAGGTGATGCGGGTGGTAAAATCACAGGAGAAGGAACCGTATCCAATGGGGTCATTAGTTTTGATAAAGTCAACTACTGTGCACAGTTGAACTTTAACTTACTAAGTGTTATCAAATTTGTGATAAATCTTATTCAACTTTATTTGATGATTCTTTCTGTTACATTCTCAAACCAGGTTTCAAGATTGACAATGAATGGGTAGTGGTGAAAGCTCCAAGAGATCGTGATGTATACAAGCTTGATATGTCGCAGATTGACGCTGAAACCAAAACTACTTGTCTCATTGCTCATGCTTCAAATGATGAGAGTCAGCTTTGGCATAGACGGCTGGGCCATTCAAACTTCAGAAACATGAATCGACTGGTGACTGGAAATCACGCTGTGGGAATCCCATCGAAGAAATTCTCTACAACTGATCTCTGTCCAGCATGTTTGAAAGGAAAACAGCATCGAATGTCTTTTAAGTCCAAGCTAGAAAACTCCATTTCAAAACCCTTGCAGATGCTACATATGGATCTTTTCGGACCAACAAATGTGCAAAGCATCGGAAAGAAGTCTTATTGTTTTGTCATTATTGACGATTTCACTAGATTTTCTTGGGTTTATTTCTTGCATGCTAAATCTGAAACTGCTGAGTTGTTAAAAGAATTTATTATCAAAGTTGAAAATCAGTTGGATTGTAAAGTGAAAGTTTTAAGAAGTGATAATGGAACTGAATTTAAAAACGCTAATGTTGATGTGTTTTGTGCAGAAAAAGGAATTGCTAGACAATTTAGTGCTCCAAGAACGCCTCAACAGAATGGGGTTGCGGAACGGAAAAACCGGACACTAATTGAAGCAGCAAGATCCATGCTCGCAGATGCCAAAATCCCTATCACATTCTGGGACGAAGCTATTGCTACTACGTGCTTTGTACAAAACAGGACATTATTAGTGCAAGACAAACAAAAAACATCTTATGAGTTGTTATTTGGAAGAAAGCCGAATATTTCTTATTTGAAAGCATTTGGTTGTCCTGTAACGGTTCTAAATTTAAATGATCATATCGGGAAATTTGAGTCAAAATCTGACGATGGATTTTTCCTAGGTTATTCGTCTGTTTCTAAAGCTTATCGGGTTTTTAATAGCAAAACAAATACTGTTATTGAAACTATCAACGTAAAGTTTTTAGAAAATTCGTTTCCGTCAGTGGCGCATGGTCCCGAATGGTTATTTGATTTAGATTCGTTATCAAAATCTTTCAATTCTAACTTGTTTGATTTTTCAGGAAAAGCAAGAAAAGAATCAGGTGACTTGGGATGCTTTAGTGACGATTCTGATAATGACGAAGATGGAAATTTCAACTCTGAATATCCGTTCATGTCATTTCACAATCCTGATCATGTCAAATCCAGTCAAGCTCCGGGTCCTTCTGGTTCGGAAGAAGATCAAGAATCAAATAATCTTGAAGAAGATGTGAATCCGCAAATGTCTCCTAATGATGGTGGATCCGTTCAAACTCAACCATCATCAGATCCGAATGTTGAAGTTATTCCAGAATCTTTTGATTACTTCATCAATTCACCAGATCAAGTCCCGAATTTCACTCCGCATACTTCTTCCATTCTACAAGATCTACCAAATCTGAATCAGTCTAATCTGGAGAGTCAAGTGCAAGGAGATGACATACCAATTCATCGAATTCACAAGAAACATCCTGTCTCTCAGATTATTGGGCCGTTGAA
The DNA here is from genome assembly GCA_030867185.1 of Tagetes erecta. NCBI lineage: Eukaryota > Viridiplantae > Streptophyta > Magnoliopsida > Asterales > Asteraceae > Tagetes > Tagetes erecta. The sequence goes on along the minus strand of CM061492.1, from coordinate 28,397,746 downwards.
TCAGAGAACTACAAGAAGTCAGACTGAGCAAGCAAATGTCTGTCTTTATTCGTGTTTTCTATCTCAAGTGGTGCCAAAGAACATTTCAGAGGCGCTGCAAGATAACAGTTGGATTGAAGCCATGCAAGAGGAGTTACTTCAATTTCGCAAACAAGAGGTTTGGAAATTAGTGGACTTACCTGAAGGAGAGAATGCGATTGGTACAAGATGGTTGTACAAAAACAAGCCAGACGAACGTGGCATTGTTGTGAGAAACAAAGCAAGACTCATTGCACAGGGATATACTCAGGAAGAAGGCATTGATTACGAAGAGGTGTTCGCTCTGGTCGCAAGACTTGAAGCCATACGCGTTTTTCTTGCATATGCTTCCTTTATGAAGTTTAAGGTATTCCAAATGGACGTTAAAGGCGCTTTTCTGTATGGACCGATTACAGATGACGTATATGTCAGACAACCTCCGGGTTTTGAAGATCCTGACTATCCTCATCGGGTATACAAGTTGAGTAAAGCACTTTACGGTCTACATCAAGCTCCAAGAATCTGGTATGAGACACTATCTAAGCATTTACTAGAACATGGATTCACAAGAGGACAGATTGATCCAACTTTGTTTATGAAGAGGGAGAATGACGATCTCTTATGTGTTCAAGTTTATGTGGACGATATTATCTTCGGATCAACCAGTGAGTCAATGTGCAAAGAATTTGAAGAAATCATGAAGTCTAGATTCCAGATGAGTTCTATGGGGGAGATTAACTTCTTTCTTGGATTACAAGTGAAACAATCAGCTGACGGAATTTTCATCAATCAATCAAAATTTGTTGAGAAGTTGTTGAAGAAATTCAAGATGCAAGATTGTCAGACTATTCGAACTCCATCTGATGTGAACTGCAAGATACAACCAGATCCGAAAGGCAAATCCGTGGATCAAACACTATACAGATCAATGATCGGCTCACTGATGTATCTTACTGCATCAAGACCAGACATCATGTATGCTGTATGTGTATGCGCAAGATATCAGTCTGATCCAAAGGAGTCGCACTTTGTTGCTGTTAAACGTATTTTCAGATACCTTAAAGGGAAACCGAATCTTGGGTTATGGTATCCTTATGAAGGCAATTTTGAATTATATAGTTATTCTGACAGTGATTTTGGTGGGTGTGCTCTTGACAGGAAATCGACTACTGGTGGTTGTCAATTTCTGGGTCCTAGACTTGTCTCTTGGCAGTGCAAGAAGCAGACCAACGTTTCTGTATCCACAGCTGAAGCAGAGTATATCGCTGCATCTGCAGGATGTTCTCAAGTTTTGTGGTAACAAAACCAATTGCTGGACTACGGGTTTAACTTTCTAAAAACTCCTATTTACATAGACAATACCGCTGCTATGTTTATTACTGCTAATCCTGTTCAACACTCAAAAACCAAACATATCGAAATTCGATATCACTTTTTAAGAGATAACTCTGAAAAAGGTTTAATAATTTTGATTAAAGTTCATACCGACAAACAACTGGCAGATCTTTTCACAAAATCATTTTTGTCAGGCCGGTTTGAATTCTTAATTCAATCCATAGGATTAATCAATCATGATTGATTCTATTTTTCAAAAACAAAAAGAAAATCAGAAAAATATAAAAGCCAAAAATATAATAAGTTGATGTCAAGTATTGATTCCTTTGTCTTTAATTCTATATTTTGCATTGTGTGCTTGCATGAAAAAGAAAATAGAAAAGCAAAAACAAAATATAAAAGCAAAAAGAAAAGAAAATATCATGTCATAAGAATCTATATTGTAAAAGTGAGAAATGATAGTTACACTAGACATTATTTGTTACATCATTTTTAAATAAAGGCTGATGAATGTTAATTGATGTGCTAGACAGCTCAGGCAATTAGACTGAAAAAGTAAGTTGATTGTTGACAAACATAAACTTAATGATCTTTGTGTTAAGTTCCATTGTTATACATGTCTAGATATATATCTTTTGATACATTGCTTGTGATGATAGTTGTGCATGATCGGGTAACGATGTAGTCTATTCAGTGTGATGAACCGCATCGTGAGCTTCTTTGTTGTGGTACCCACAGACCTGAAGTCTCACACGAAGTCTCTTTTGAGCTTCAAGATGCAGCAAAAGATTCCAAATGGAACAAAAAGAGTCCCAAATGTGGACCATCACCAAACAAAAATTCCAAAAAGGAATTCAGAAGATTCCCAAGGGGAACGATAAGAAAGCAAAATTCCCAAAGTTGGAATTAAAAAGAAGTCCCAAAGTGGACCAAATCCGAATAGAACCCAAATTCCACACTGTGTATGACTGTAAGTGACCAGGTTTTTGTCCAATATGCATTCAGGTAGTGATTGATAAGGAAATATGTTGACATATGTATACATGTGGGTCACATGAGTCATTCTAATCGAACCTTAATTATCATCATGATACTGAAAAAGTAAGTGTGTCAACTCGAGCTAATTGGTATGTTTTCATATCATCACTCAATCAAACATAAGTCAAATGTCTATTCAAAACTTGCAAAACATGTTCAGATAATGTGTGGTATGATCTCACTGCGATATTTTGATTCATTGCATTGCATATGTCTTTATTTTAATGTGTGTGTTTTGTGTGTGCAGGCATATGGAATCTTTATTGACACATCAACGTCCTTGTTAAACTTAAAAATTTCAAGAAATTTCAAGTTTAGGGGGAGAATAAAATTGAAGAAAAATATCTACAAAAATCCAAAAATATTCTATTTTGAATAAGTGTGTTTTGAATGAACAAGATTATGTGGTATGAAAAGCAGGTATTGGATGTGTTAAAAACAAACCCAAGGTCTTGTGAATTGTTTTTTAAGAAAATGCTTCGGGATATAGAAAAATTGGTTGTGCAAAAACATTTTTGAAAAAGAAAAAGAAAAATGAATTTAATTGGAATAAATGTTATTGTCTTGTTTAATGTTGTTTGATAATTAATATGACAAAATTCCTTTTAAGGATATCTTGTCTAATTAATATGTCGGAGAATGTTGCAGGTGCAATAAATGCTGTTGGAAAAGTCAACAGACGAGAAAAAGTAAAGAAAATCGTTCAAGGGTTGTAGCCGGGCAAAGATATCAAATGCAACTATTCTGCCGGGTAAAGAACTGTTTAGCCGGGTAATGTTGTGTGTTTGATATATGTCGGGTGATTGAGGAAAAGGTGAAGATATTATGACCACTGTACAGCCGGGCAATGATCATGTCAAATACAGCCGGGTGAAAGTCATAGATATCAAGCCGGGTGACAAGTGTTCACTATACAGCCGGGTAAAAGTCTTTTATCTTGCCGTGTAAATGTGTCACTATGTTGCTGTGTGAAGAAGAAAAGGCATGCCGGGTGATACAACTGTATTGCCGTGTAATGAAGAAAAGCATGCCGTGTGAAGAAGGAAAGCAACTATGTTGCCGGGTGATGAAGAAAGCAAGCCGGATGAAGAAGGAAAGCAACTGTGTTGCCGGGTAATGAAGAAAGGTTGCCGGGTGATGTTTGAAGACTACTATTCTGCCGGGTGATTGATAAAACCCATCAGGTGTAGTTGTTCCTAACCTTTACCCGTCACTACAGTGACTTACCCGTCTCTACAGTGTTTGACCCGTCAAGTGTTTTTCACATGTTTGTGACTTGTCTGATGTACTTGACCCGTCACTACAGTACATGACCCGTCACTACAGTACTTGACCCGTCAAAGCTTATTGGGCCTAATTTATTTACCCGTCCCTTTTGTTGACCCGGCACCTCAGATTTGACCTAAATTTTTGACGATACAAAAACCCGCTTCTACACAAACACTTATCATTTCACACATTCACTTTCAAGGAAACACTCTGTACTTAAATCGTCTGTTATCATATTCAATCGTTTTGCTCTGTAACAAGGTTGATCGATTGGATAAGGTAGTGATTTAGTGTTTTTGACCTAAATAGACCTGCAAATCAACCGTTAAAAAGAAAAACGATGATGAACAGTGTTTTGGACTTTGAATTGACACTTTGATTGTGTGTGTTAAAACCTAAATCGAATGTTGTTTTAAGGTTAAAATCTGTCGATCATCAACAATCAATCACTCATTTGCACCAAAACACCTTAAAATCAACCGAATCTGTTAAAATTGTGACAACTGTTAAAATCGCCATTGATGAACTTTGAAGCTCTTAAAAGTTAAACATCAAAATGATGAAATATCTGTTTAAAAGTGATCAATACTTGTTAAAACTGAACCAAAACATGATAAACAAATTTATCATAAAAATGTCAAAATTATGTCTTAAGTGTGTTTAACTGTTAAAATTGAAACATGATGTATAATCTTTAAGATTCAAAGTTGTTTGATTAAAATGATGAAAATCAGGTTATTAGAACAATTTAGAATTTAAATAGATTATGTGAATGTTTTGCTTTCTAACTTTTATATAAACACTTATGAAAATTTTGATATGTTTTAATGAAGAATCTAACACATTTGTCTTGTTTTGTGTTTGTTTGTGTTTTAACAGATGGAGAATCTCAAGTTTGAGCCTAAACACAATTTGGTGGCAGTTCTAGATGAATCTATCCCTGAAACAGAAGGTTACAGAGATATGATCAAGTTTATCAAGAGAACCAAATATGTGTATGCAATGTGTGCCAAACCGGTCATATATGCAAGGCTGATTAAGAGTTTTTGGAGGATAGCAGAGGTTGTTAGAGATGAGAATGGTATTGCTGTTGTAAGAGGAAATATTACCAGAGAGATGGTACTGACAGTTTCTGAAGAAGCTATCAGAAATGCCCTAAGAATAGATGAAGATGAGGTTGGGATGAACGATGAGTTCACAATGGATGAATGCAAATCGTGTTTTGTTAATATGGGGCATCCACCTATATTTCCAAAATCACAATTTTATAGGGCGAAGTTGGGAAAGAAGTACAAGCTGTTATGCTATGTTGTGCAACAATGCATGTCCAGAAGGAGTGCAGGGTTTGATAATTTCCCATCAGACATTGCATCACCGATTGTTGCCATAGCAGAGAATAAACCATTTAATATGTCGAGATGGATTATGAATGGTTTTGTTTTCAACTTGGTGAAGGGCAAGAGGTTCAAGTTTCTTATGTACCCAAGATTCTTACAACTGATGATTAACATTGCCTATCCTATCATCAGATCCGAAGGTTATGCTGGAGGTATGTTATACACTGAGGACATGAACGATCTATCTTATAGAAAGATGAGTATCGGGAATGTGCCAAACGTAGAGTTGTTTGACTATATGAGAGATATAGCCAACAATGAAGAAGATGTTGAAGGAGTGTATTATCATATTTCTAATGGTGAGATAGTTAATCCAGAGGACCTAGGGGATGAGGTGCCTGATAATTTATTAGATGATGACGAGTACTTTGCTCGTCATCCAGAAGATGAAGAAGTAGATGATAATGATGATGGTGACAATGATGAAGATAATGATGGTGATGATGAACATGATGATGGTGGAAATGATGGTGCTGAATCTGAATCTAATTCAGAGGAGGCAGAGATTGTTGAAACAGTTGAACCAATGGAAGTAGAGATTGAGAATGTTGTGATAGAAGAACCTGTTGAGGTTGCTTCTGGTGTTGAAGAAGTTGTTGCTGAAATTCCAAAGGATGTTAGTGTTCAATATGTCAGAAGAAAAAGATCGAAACAAGTAAAAGAGCCTGTGATTGTAGAGCCTGAAGAGATAGATGTTATTCAGATTGCTCAGGAGGCAATGGCCGAAGCTGAAACTATGGCACAGATAGTTGAAGAAGCTGATGCTGGCGTTGCTGATCCTACTGCTGTTGATATTCCCACCACATCATCCCAATTTGCTGAAAATATTGAACAAGGTTTGGAGTCTTCACCAAACTTTGTGTCAAAGATTGATGAAAATGAGAATGAGAAGGATAAAAGAATTGCAGAGTTAGAGGAGATGGTTCTGGTAGAAGCAAATGAAATGTTGAAGGCTTCGAATGAGAGGACGAAGAAAAGATTTGATGAGTACTGGGATATTCATAATCAGAATCTGAAAACTTTCAAGGAGTTGGATTCTGATCATCTTAAGTTGAAAATTGAACATGATGAGTTGAAGGCTGAACATGCAAAGTTGAAGGAGGAATATGAGAATCTAAAGTATGATTATACTAAGGTTAAAGCTGAATGCAATACGTTGGAGGATGAGAAAGAAATGTTGGAGAAATTGTTGGAAGAATTGAAACCGAAGAAAGCTGGTTCTGTTCATCATCTGACAAAGATTTTTCAGATGAAGTTGTTGAAACGACTGAAGCGCATGTACCAAAAGTTTATCTGACCAGAGCTCGAGGCACTACGAATGTTGGCATTAGGGTGGAATCTCCAATCATCATTCCCGATGAAGCTGCTGCTGAAACTGTCATCTCTGACAAAGCTGAGGGAAAAAGGAAGATAGATGCTATACCTGAGATTTTTGGAGATGAAAACAGTTCGAAAAAGGCAAAAATAGATGAGACAGTGCAGATTGAGCCGATTCAATCTGTAGTTGTAGTTGAGACTGAGAAAACTGAATCTGTAGCTGAAACTGAAGTATTTGCTGCCACAGATAGTGAGAAAGAAGTTGGTTCTGAAGAAACAGTTCAGGTTGAGCCGATTCAATCTGAAGCTGTTGATATGCCTGAAACTGAAGCTGAAGTTGCAAGTCAGTTTGAGCCGGTTCAAACTGACAATGCACCTATGATTGAAGCGTTGGAGGATTTGGATGACATAGACTTCACTGAATCTGAAGATGAAGCTGGGCCAGAAACCAATGTTGTTGAAGATATTCCGGTTGATTTGGATCAAAGATTTGCGTATCTTGAAAGGATGAAATACAATTCTGTGTTTTTGAATGGATTGACTGTGAGTCAGATAAATGAAGAATATGAGAAATGCATGATTGCCCAAGACAAAGCTGATGCTGATCAGAAAGAGTTTGTTATTGAGATGGGTGAATGGACTCCAATGCAAGAGAGTTTGAATATAGAAGATTTACCTCCGACTGAACTGTATCACCAAAATCCAGATGAAATGACAGCTTCAGATATGCGCAGTTGGTTAAGTTCAAGAAATTATCCATATAAGACTTTGAAGAGGTTGAAATCTGAATCTTTGAGGAAAATTGTTGTTAGCTTTATGAAGACTGAAAAAATGTACAATCGTATGTTTTACTTGGACTACAACAATCCTCAGTATTTCGAGCTGACAAAAAGATTCAAAGTTCTTGGACCGAAGGAGATTCCGGTGATGGCTCTACCTGAAAATGCTCATAAGAAAAGGCACGAATTGATTGATATGTTTCCCAGCGAAGTTAAATCATACAACATACCGATGGATGTTCGGGAATCATGGCATAAGTCAGCCACAGCAGGTGACGTGGTGAGGTCACTGCTGAGCAAAGGTCAGTCCATTGCTGAGTTGCTTGATTCTATGATAGTGCCAGAAAAGAATAAGAAGGTGAAGATAATTGCTTGGAAATACGATGAAGTATTTGATGCGTTTATGATTAAGAGAGTTAATGGTTTATGTGACGTATACCATTACTTCTCGAGCATTTTTAAATTGGAGGTTCAGGATTTGAAGGAGCTGCACAAACTAAGGTTGATAAATCACACGCATGCTGAGCGTGGTGATAAATGTGTAATGCTTCTTGATGCCGGGATTGCTAGACCACCGAAGTATCTTGATTTTAGAGGCCAACAAGAAGATTCAGCATATGTGCAAGCAAAGAAAGAAAGGAAGAAAAAGAGACTAGTTGTTAGTGAAGATATGTATTTAGAGGAATTTTCGGATGAATACTTTGACAAGGTGACAGATCCTGGACTGAAAGTGATTGATGGAAGTCAAATGACGAAGCCTATACTTAGAGTGTTTTACAATCAAGAAACATTTGAGTTGAAGCTGGTTCGGAATTTGGATGATTGGGACAAAGACATGATTACATTGTTTAGTACTTTTGAGTTGAAGCTGCTACATCCGTCATATATAGACTTTTTGAGAAGCTATAGAATGGAGAAGTGTAGAGATGCACTTGCTGAAGCTGATAGGAAGTTGTTTGTTGTGATGATTGAAGTAATAGCTGCGGCAACTGAAAAGATACGAGTGAGAAAGGCATTGCTGAACTCTAATCTCGTGAGGGTTGATTTGCCAGAGATAGAGTATATGAGGATTAGTAGGAAGGGTACTTTGGAAGTGCAAGTCAAGGGCCAGGAGATGCCATTTGAATTTTATGCTAATATTGACTTTGCAGGTTTAAATCTGGATTCACTTAGACGTATGAATGGCTGCCCAATTCTGACAAATGAGTCCAAGCCGAGACAAGCCAAAATCGCTGAAAAGTTCAAGTCCTGTATTGAAGAAGCTCTGAAGGAACAAGAAGAGTACAAAGGAAGAGAGCTGCTGAATGTCAAAGATGAACCGGAAGATTGGTAGAAAGAGATTGATGCTGATCAAAGAAGAAAAAGATTGAAGATTTTGCTGAAGATTCAAAGATAAATCTTAGGGGGAGTACTGTTAGGGTTATTTCCTTGTTAAGATTTACTTTGTATTTTGTTTATATGTTTGTATATAGTTTAGGGTCTATTTTGTTATATTCCTTAAACTTGTATTTGTTTGCTTTAAAGCATGTAGTGAGAGAGTGTGAGGAGGCAGGTTAGATCACAATATTCACGTTAGAGAGAGAATTAACTGTGTGTGATTTATTTCTCCTGCACTTGTACTACGAATTGCTTTGATCATCAATATACAAAGAGAATTATTAGTATGACTTGTGTTTGTGATTGAACTGTTTGTTTGTGCGGATTATTCTGATCATTTGAGTGATATTAACGATCCAATTGAACCTATCAAATCTGACGATGGATTTTTCTTAGGATATTCATCAGTTTCAAAAGCTTTTCGGGTTTTTAACAGCAAAACGAATGTTGTTATTGAAACTATCAAGATTAAGTTTTTAGAAAATTCGTTTCCGTCAGTGGCTCATGGTCCCGAATGGTTATTTGATTTAGATTCGTTATCCAAGTCTTTCATCTCTAACTTGTTTGATTTTTCAGGAAAAACGAAGAAGGAATCAGGAGACTTAGGATGTTTCAGTGATGATTCAGATAATGACGATGATAATGATCTCAATTCTGAGTATCCTTTCATGTCATTTCACAATCCTGATACCGTTGTATCAAATCAAGCTCCGGGTCCATCTGGTTCTCAAGAAGATCAGGAATCAAACAATTTTGAAGATGATGTGAATCAACAAAATTCTCCTAATGATGGTGGATCTGTTCATAATCAACCATCATCAGATCCGAATGTTGAAGTTGTTCCAGAAACATTTGACTACTTCATCAATTCACCAGAACAAGTTCCTAATTTCACTCCGCATACTTCTACAATTTTACAAGATCTACCGAATCTGAATTAGTCTAATCTGGAGACTCAAGTACAAGGTGACGAAATCCCAACTCACCGAGTTCATAGGAATCATCCTATCTCTCAGATTATAGGTCCTTTGAATCAGAGAACCATAAGAAGTCAGACTGAGCATGCAAACGTTTGTCTTTATTCATGTTTTCTTTCTCAAGTGGTACCGAAAAACATTTCAGAAGCGTTGCAAGATAATAGTTGGATTGAAGCCATGCAAGGGGATCTACTTTAGTTCAGAAAACAAGAAGTTTGGAAATTAGTTGACTTACCTGAAGGAGAAAATGCTATTGGTACAAGATGGTTGTACAAGAACAAGCCAGATGAACGTGGCATTGTGGTCAGAAATAAAGCCAGACTAATTGCACAAGGTTACACTCAAGAAGAAGGTATCGACTACGAAGAAGTTTTTGCTCCGGTCGCTCGACTTGAAGCTATTCGCGTTTTTCTAGCTTATGCCTCTTTCATGAAGTTCAAAGTGTTTCAAATGGATGTTAAAGGGGCATTTTTGTATGGACCAATTACCGATGATGTGTACGTCAGACAACCTCCAGGTTTCGAGAATCCTGAGTATCCACATCGCATATACAAATTGAGCAAAGCTTTATATGGTCTACATCAAGCCCCAAGAATTTGGTACGAGACGTTATCTAAACATTTGCTGGAACATGGTTTTTCAAGAGGTCAGATTGATCCTACTTTATTCATGAAGCAGGAAAATGAAGATCTTCTATGTGTTGAAGTGTACGTTGATGATATCATCTTTGGATCAACAAGTCCATCCATGTGCAAAGAGTTTGAAGAGATTATGAAATCCAGATTTCAGATGAGTTCTATGGTGGAGATTAATTTCTTACTCGGCTTGCAAGTAAAACAGTCAGCAGACGGAATTTTTATCAACCAATCAAAGTTTGTTGAAAAGTTGCTGAAGAAGTTCAAGATGCAAGATTGTCAGACTATCCGAACTCCATCTGATGTTAACTGCAAAATCCAACCTGATCCAAAAGGCAAATCTGTTGATCAAACACTTTACAGATCAATGATCGGTTCACTGATGTATCTTACTGCATCGAGACCAGACATCATGTATGCTGTATGTGTATGTGCCAGATATCAGTCTGATCCTTAAGAGTCACACCTGATTGCTATCAAACGTATATTATCTAGCTTAAAGGGAAACCGAATCTTGGGTTACGGTATCCTTATGAAGGAAATTTTGAATTATATAGTTATTCTGATAGTGACTTTGGTGGTTGTGCTCTTGACAGGAAATCGACCACAGGTATTTGTCAGTTTTTGGGTCCTCGCCTTGTCTCATGGCAATGCAAAAAGCAAACCAATGTTTCCGTATCCACTGCTGAAGCAGAATACATTGTTGCATCTGTAGGATGTTCTAAACTTTTGTGGTTACAAAACCAATTACTTGACTACGGGTTTAACTTTCTCAAAACTCCTGTTTACATAGACAATACTGCTGCTATGTTCATTACTGCTAATCCTGTTCAACACTCAAAAACAAAACATATCAAAATTCGATATCACTTTCTCAGAGTCAACTCTAAAAAAAGTTTAATAATTATTAAAGTTCATACTGACAAACAACTGCAAGTTCTTGTCACAAAACCATTCTTGTCAGGACAGTTTGAATTCTTAATTCAATCCATATGGTTAATCAACCATAATTAATTCTATTTTATGAAAATCATAATACAAAATCATAAAATATAAAAAAACCAAAAATATAAATAGTCGATGTCAAGTATTGATTCCTATGTCTTTTTATTCTTGCATTGTGAGTGTGCATAAAAAAGAAAAACAAAACAAAAAGAAAGAAAAAGCAAAAAGAAAAGAAAAATCATGTCATAAGAATCTACATTGCAAAAAGTGAGAGATGATAGTTACACTAGACATTTTCTGTTTCATAATTTTTAATAATAAAGACTGATAAGTGTTAATTGATGTGCGAGACAACTCAGGCAATTAGACTGAAAAAGTAAGTTCATTGTTGACAAATCTAAACTTAATGATCTTTGTTTTAAGTTCCTTTTTTATACATGTCTAAATATATATCTTTTGAGGAACTTCTTGTGATGTTAATGTTGGAATCGGTATGCCCAAGAGACATATTAAATTGATGTGGCTAGTACGTTATGATCCAAGTCGGGTCATACCCAATGACAAGCTAGACAAACACCGGGATGTTTATTTTATGACATGATCTAAAATAAATATCAACACTTAGAATATTTAGAAATTGGGTTTCTAGATATTTGCACTTGTGTTAAAAATAAATTATATGGATGATTTATGTTATGAGAGAAAGAATCTTCTACAATGTTGTTTAAGTTGTTTAAATAACATTTAGGAGATATATTTTGCTACACCTTGTGTTAAATAAGTAAAGAGAAAGAATTTAAACAAAAAAAAAATAAATTTGTTTTGTTAGGGTGGGACCCACATGGGCCGCCCCCTTCCCCATGTTTTCTCTTCTTTTTGGTTTTGGTAATTACAAGGCATGCAAAGGTTGAGTATTTTACACACAACCTTTTGTCTTTTAAAAAGACAACACTCTTTCTCACATAAGACACACAAGTGCAAAAAGAAACTTCTTCTCCTCTCTTCTTCTTCTTGAATTTTCGGCCAAAGAAAGGGGACAAGAAAAGGGAGATTTTTCAAGTGTTAAATCCTAGCAAAAGTGGTGTTTGTTGGAGGCTTGAGGGTATACAAGCTTGAGGTCTTCTCATTTGAAGATTTTCATTCAAGAATATCATCTTCTTCATCTTGAAAGGTAGTATTCTAAACACCCTATGGTTGTGTTTGATAGTATGTATTTCGTATATGGATCCGGACTTTGGGTTTTGCATGTTAAACGGGTTTAATAATCAACATATTAACATGATTTTAAACTAATAATCCACTGCGTTTTTCTATAAATTGGTTTATATGAACTTTGATAATCTTGTTAAAACCCAACAATGGTATCAGAGCCGCTTATACGAATACATGCTTCATTAGATCCAAAATTTTCGGGTTTCATGGTGTGTTTCACCATATGGCCGAAACTTTTAGGGCCTTGGTTCCCTTGGATTTTCAAGATAATACTTACATGCATATGATTATCTTGAAAGTTTAATGTCATTAAAATGGTTAGTTGCTTTGTTTGGACAAAACCCGAAATTTTCGGTTTTATATATTTTAGGCCGAAAATTTCAAGGGTTCAAAGGGAACCATTTTAAACTTATGTTAATACATATTTGGATATGCTTTTGAGTGTTTCATAACCTAGCCATAGACCTTGTGCATGTATGGTTTTGTGTTGTGGTTTGAAATATGCAATATGGTTGTAATATTAGTTAATATTTTATTTGGGTTTGTAATTTATCTATTTATTTCATTGATTTGTAATAATAAATAGATTAGGTGTAATTCCATTACTAGAAAAATGTATTAGGACATGTTTTGTAATTGGAAGAACACATATGGACTTGATTTTGGCTTTGGGCCTTAAAGGGTTTTATAGCCCAATATGGGATTCTAGCCTAATGACCCAAACCCAAGATTTGTAAGCCCAAAAGGGGCTGATTTGAAGGCCCAAAAGGAAGCCCAAATAAATGAAGAAACACAACACAAAAGATGGATACTTGAAGCATTCGGATGCGGGATCAAGTGGGAGTTCATCATTTCATGCCTTGTGTCACGTTGTCCCTTAAGAAAGACCTTTTTGGCACACTTGTTTCGGTTAGCAAGTGTAGCTAAAATTAGTTGGCTATGGTTATGGACTCATATATGGTTGTTTATGCATGTTTGGTTATTATGATATTGTTTGTTATGATATTAGGATATTGATAGCTAACAACTATAACCGACAAACTTGCATCATTTTGATTCCTTAGAAATCATTAAGTAATAAAATTAATTTTATCAAAAGGATAATGATTTCATAATAAAATGAGTTTATTAAAAGGAATTTTGAAATTTGGTTTTCAACTAAGTACCATACATTTAAATGCATGCAAATGAAAGGTACACACTTTGTTTTCTCATCTAGAATTTAGAAAACAACAAAAATCCCTTTTGAATTTTTTGGGGGAACAAGTTTAACACCATCCTTTTATACAACACTCGAATCATTTGGGAACTCTATGTGGGATAAAGGTCACCTAACCACATTGGAGAAAACTTGAGTTTGAGGTGGGTTTGCCATATTTATGGGATAAAGGTCACCTAACCATTTGTATGTGCAAATTCACACGTGTGTGTAAATAGGACGACTTGAAATTGGAAACCATGTGAATAGGGTCACCGAAGCATGGTGTTCAATGGTGTTGATGGGATTAAACATGCCAACTAAACTTACGAAGTTTAAATGATCCCATAAAACTAGAAGTTACAAAGGGTTGTAATTGCCAAACGTTGACTACCTTGTTAATTCAAATATTAGGATAAAGGTCACCTAACTACTATTTGAATGTAACGTTGGATTCTAGATTTTAATCATTAATTGTCCAAGAGACACAAAAGGGTATTAAAGATTAAAATGTATTAATGATATTAAAAATACTAAATGTGAACTTTGTTAAACTATGTTGATGGCCGCAATCAACAATCCACCTAATGCAATTATCCCACCCGTGCATAACCTATCACTAAGAACCATGCTCGACAAGGATCGTCTCAATTACAAAATTTCATGGATTGGTATCGAAGCTTGAGAATTGTTCTCAAGCAAGAAAAGAAATCCTACATTTTAGACGATCCTATTCCCGATGAACCTAGTATTGACGATGAAGATGCCTATAACGAATGGGTAAAAAGGCTTTACCGGTTCTCATGATCAATGACGATGGTAGCAAAAGAGGCATCACCCGGAACCTAAGGCAAAGGTTGCCAAAGGTAAGGGTCAAGTCAAGGGTAAGTTCAAGGGAAAGGCAAAAGCGCAACCACCCAAACCCAAGGAGAAGAAGCTAAAGGTTAGCTCGGAAGATCCGTGCTTTGGTTGTGGTGGGATAGGACATTGGAAGAGGAATTGTCCAACCTATCTCAAGGAGTTGAAAGCTAAGAGGGATGCGAAGCAAACCTCGGGTACAACTTTCATGATCCATATTGATCTTAATATTATTTCTTCTAACACATGGGTATTGGATACTGGATGTGGAACTCATATTGGCAATTTGTTGCAAGGGTTCAAAAGAAGTAAGCTTTACAAGAAAGGAGATACAAGTCTCTACATGGGCAATGGAGCAAAAGTTGAAGTCGAAGCCCAAGGAGACTATGTTTTTCCAAGTGGTTTGGAAGTAATTTTGAACAATACTTTGTATGCTCCTAGTTTGACTAGGAACATTATCTCCGTTTCTCGTTTAAGACAATGTGGTTATGATTTTAAGTTTATTGACAATGGTATTTGTGTTTTCATGAATAATGTCTTTTATTTTAAAGCAATGCCGTCTAATGGCATTTATGAATTAGTTCATGAACACACATCCTTTGATAACACGTTGTACCAATCTAGCACCAAGAAACTCAAAAGTAGATTTGAGTAAGACCTATCTTTGGCATTGTCGTCTTGGTCACATAAACAAGGGTCGCATTCATATACTTCAAAAGAATGGTCTTTTGAAAACAAATGAATGTGATTCATTTGACAAATGTAAATCTTGTTTATTGGGAAAGATGACCAAGAAGCCCTTTAGTGGAACTAATGAAAGGGCGAAAGATTTATTAGGTATCATACATACGGATGTATGTGTCCTTTTAAGACAATGACAAGGAATGGTGAAATATACTTCATTACCTTTATCGATGATTATAGTCGTTATGGGTATGTGTACTTGTTAAGACACAAAGATGAAGCTTTTGAAATGTTCAAAGTCTTCCAAAATGAAGTTGAAAATCAACTCAATAGGACCATCAAAGTACTTCGTTTGGATAGAGGAGGTGAATACCTTAATGATGCCTTTCAAGATCATCTTAGGAGTTGTGGAATAATCTCACAACTCACTCCACCTGGAACACCGCAACATAATGGTGTGTCCGAAAGGAAGAATCGAACCTTATTGGATATGGTTCAATCTATGATGGCTAGAAGCACATTACCTCTATCATTTTGGGGTTTCGCATTGCTCTCTGCAGCCCATATTTTAAATATGGCCCAGACCAAGAAAGTGGACAAGACACCTTTTGAAATATGGAATGGAAGAGTTCCATCATTAAAATATTTAAAGGTATGGGGTTGTGAGGCTTATGTCAAGAACAACACGCAAAACAAATTTGAAAGCCGATCCACTAAGTGTATCTTTGTAGGATATCCCAAAGACTCTATGGGATATTATTTCTACAACGCAACCGAGCAAAAGTGTTTATTGCTCTAAAAGTTGAGTTCTTGGAAACTAAGTTCCTTACGGAAGGAACTAGTAGAACGGTGGAACTTGATGAGGATTGAGATCCACAAGCCGATACACATTTGGTTGAAACTAGCATTCAACAAGAGGTTGTTGAAAATGATCAAATGGATGATCAAGACACACATAACGTTCGTAGATCTGGTAGAAATAGTAATCCACCCGAAAGATATGGATTTTTCATGAATGGATTCTATGTGGTAGATTCAGATGAACCCACCACATATCGAGATGCAATGGCACAATCCGATTGTGACAAATGGCTTGAAGCCATGAACGTTGAGATGCAATCCATGCATGACAACCAAGCATGGGACTTGGTTGAACCACCGCTTAACTCCAAACCGGTTGGAAGTAAGTGGGTTTTCAAGAAGAAAACCGATATGCATGGAAACTTGGATACTTACAAAGCAAGGCTTGTAGCAAAATGTTTCACTCAAACTCAAGGGGTTGATTATGATGAGACTTTCTCACCCGTGGCAATGCTAAAGTCGATTAGGATATTATTTGCCATAGCCACATATTATGACTATGAGATTTGGCAAATGGATGTCAAAACCGCTTTCCAAAATGGACATCTTGAAGAAGATGTCTATATGATTCAGCCCGAAGGTTTTGCCAATCCACAATATCCTAATAAAGTATGCAAGTTAAAGAAATCAATCTATGGATTGAAACAAGCATCTAGAAGTTGGAATCACCGTTTTGATGAAGAGATTAAAACCTTTGAATTCATCGAGAACGCTGATGAGGCTTATGTGTATAAGAAAGCTAGTGGGAGCATCATCACCGTTGTATGTCGATGACATACTACTATATGGAAATGACATTCCAACCATGCAAAGTGTTAAAACTTGGCTTGGAAGTCGTTTTTCAATCAAGGATCTTGGTGAAGCCGCCTATATTTTGGGAATAAAGATCTATAGGGATAGATCAAGGCGATTGATAGGTTTAAATCAAAGTGCATACATTGATAAGATCTTGAAAAGGTTCAAGATGGAAAACTCTAAGAAAGGTTTGGTACCTATTCCAAGAGGAACAATATTGAGTGCATCTCAATGTCCAAGCTCAAAGGATGAGCGAGAGAAAATGCGCTTGGAGCATGACAAATAGATACCAACAAAATCCGGGTAGTAGCCATTGGATGGCGGTTAAAAGTATATTGAAATATCTTAGAAGGACTAAAGATATGTTTCTAATATACGGTTCTGGTGGGGAGGAACTCGTTGTAAAAGGTTACATAGATGCGAGTTTCCAAACTAATCGAGATGATTCTCGATCACAATCGGGATACATTTTCATTATGAATGGTGGGGCAGTCTCTTGGAAGAGCTCAAAATAAGATGTGGTGGCCTTATCCACCACAAAATCGGAATACATAGCCGCCTCATTGCCGACCTAGGGGTGGTCCGTACCATTCAGGACCCCCTAGAGATCTTTTGTGATAACGAGAGTGCGATTGCTTGAATCAAGGAACCTCGTACACATCAAAAGACAAGGCACATTGAGCGGAGATTCAACTACATAAGGGATGAAGTTGAAAAGGGAAAAATATGTATCCGCGAAGTTCACACTGATCAAAATATTGCGGATCCACTCACGAAGCTCCTCGAAAGGCCAAAATATGAGACTCATGCTTGTGCCTTAGGACTTCGATATTCTAGTGATTGGATTTGATCTATTTTGTATTTGGATATCGGAACAATAGTTATTATGACTCATTCATATGATTATGGTTTATGATTATGACATTTTGAGTTGTGTTCCTTTTAGCATGTTTAAATCCATGAATAAGTTAATTATTCTAAATGTCCGTAGTCGATTGTATTTGTGGGAACAAATATGAAAGTAAGACTATTATGAACTTGGATTGGTGGATATTCATAGGGCATGAATATAGAGAAAAGGAGTTGCTGCCATGGTTCATAAATATTTATGGGATATAAATATTGGACTGACCCGCTCTCAAATATTACTACATGGAGTCTTTGTGACTGATCACAAGTAAAATTTGAGTAAAGGAGAATATCATAGTATCCTCTGACCTGAGATACATATTGGGTCTTGATATTCACTGAGCCTTATACTTTGACTTAATTCTTTGTTGTTCTGAAACATGACAACACATAAGACTAAGCTCAGGTATAATTCTAAGTGGATGTGAGAGACGTATGTAATCAAGATGGAATTTGTCCCTCTTATTCGTTGAGAGTGAGATGTCTAAGGCCTGTAAAGTTAAATCAACAGAGAATGATCACTCTGTGTCTCTGGATTTGACATGAAATCTATGACAAAAGGATAGATGATTAATTCACCTAAATCATTTCAAGCAAGGGACTTGAAGGAGATGATGTTATTGAATGGCACTTAGTCATACGTATTAGGGGTAGCAAACCGTTGTTAGGCGGTATTTGCTGCTTGCATCAATTTTCTATGTAACTTGTGCAAGTGGGAGATTGTTGGAATCGGTATGCCCAAGAGACATATTAAATTGATGTGGCTAGTACGTTATGATCCAAGTCGGGTCATACCCAATGACAAGCTAGACAAACACCGGGATGTTTATTTTATGACATGATCTAAAATAAATATCAACACTTAGAATATTTAGAAATTGGGTTTCTAGATATTTGCACTTGTGTTAAAAATAAATTATATGGATGATTTATGTTATGAGAGAAAGAATCTTCTACAATGTTGTTTAAGTTGTTTAAATAACATTTAGGAGATATATTTTGCTACACCTTGTGTTAAATAAGTAAAGAGAAAGAATTTAAACAAAAAAAAAATAAATTTGTTTTGTTAGGGTGGGACCCACATGGGCCGCCCCCTTCCCCATGTTTTCTCTTCTTTTTGGTTTTGGTAATTACAAGGCATGCAAAGGTTGAGTATTTTACACACAACCTTTTGTCTTTTAAAAAGACAACTGTAAGGGCTATTTCCTTGTTTAAGATTTACTTTGTATTTTGTTATTGTTTACATGTTTGTAAATAGTTTAGGGTTTATTGTGTATTTTCCTTAAACTTGTATTTTGTTGCTATAAGCATGTAGTGTGTGTGTGTTAGGAGAGAGGCTAGATCACTTTTACACTGTTAGAGAGAGAATTAACTGTGTGTGATTTTGTTTCTCCTACACTTTGTACTACGAATTGCTTTGATCATCAATATACATCGAGAATTATTAGTATGAATTGTGTTTGTGATTGAATCGTTTGTTTGTACTTGTTATTCTGATCATTTGAGTGATATTAACGATCCAATTGAACCTATCAATTGGTATCAGAGCTTTCGGTATCGTGTTCTTCGCTGTTCTTAAGCAAAACACATCAATATTGCTCAAAATATCATGATCTGAATGAATTGTTGGTGTTTTTAGTTGTGATTCATCATCATAATCACTCCTATACACAACGATTGTGCGGATTCTATCAGATCATCATCAGATCTGAAGAATTGTGAAACCACTGTTCGATAGAATTTTTCACAAATTCACCAGAAATTGGACATGTTTCAGATTGATTGATATAAGGGATTGTTAATCGGATTGATTCACAGCTTGTGTGTGAATTTTGGACTAATTGGACAAGTTTTAGACAAAACCCAGAAAAATCTCACGAAGAAGATGATGAACAGTTAAGTTTTGGTTGAAGATTAACTTGCCGGGTGATTATATTGACTTAGACAATTTTCCTTGGACTTAGATTTGAGAAGAAATTAGGTCCTGTGCTGCCGTGTAAGGGAAATTGTTCTTGACGGGTGAAGAATTTGACTTGAAAAAGTGCTACTGTTCAGCCGGATCAGACACTGTTGTGCCGGGTAATACACTGTTACGTCGGGTGATAGAGAAAATACAGCCGGGTAAACTTCAACTGTGTAGCCGGGTAATTAACAAGTGCCGTGTGACCAAGTACTATTCAGCCGGACAAAGACTTTTTGCCGTGTCAAGATTCTGCCGGGTCAAAGACTTGCCGTGTGAAGTTTTTCTTATTGCCGGGTGACTGTTCATCCGGGTGAAGAACAAGAAGTTTTCAACTATTTTGCCGGGTAACTATTTAGCCGTGTGAAGACTTTCTCCTGCCGGGTGAAGAACAAATACACTGTTTAGCCGGTTGAAGAAGGATTTTTCACTGTGTTGCCGTGTGACTTACTTTAGTTGTTTTTAATACTTGTTTCTTATCTTGTCTTTAATTTCTTGTCTTTATTTTAGTATTTTAATCACTTCTTTTCAAAAATTAACAAAAACCAAAAATATTTTTTCTTAAAAAAATTGTTAAAATGGCTCCTAATGATGATTCTGATAACCGTGTTCCTAGACTTTTGAATCGTGCAGATTTCAAGAACTGGACCATCAGGTTGAGACATCACTTGTGTTCTATTGACAATGACTTATGGAAATCCATTGAGAAGGGTCCTCACATTCCAACTCAGACACAACCAGACAGTGCTAGTACCTACACCAAAGACTCTACTGAACCTTATCCAGAAGATAATCTGTCAGCAGAAGATTTGAGGAAAGTAAAGAATGATAGCAAGGCTTATTCTTTAATGTGCAAGGGACTGCCACTTCAAGTTTTGTCTAGATTGGATGGATATCAGACCGGTTATACATGCTTTAAGGCATTAAAGTCGATATGTGAAGGAGGAGAACAATTGAGAAGCTTGAAGAAATCAAAGCTCAAAAGACAACTTGAATTATTTGAGCACATTAATGGAGAGACAGTACACCAGATGATGAACAGGTTTGTTCACTTAACTACTGAGATGTCAAACCTCGGAGTTAAGACTGAACTTCAAGACTTGAATGATCGATTGTTATGTGCTTTACCATCATCCTGGAAGCAGACTGTTACTCTTTTGAAGCATACTGAGAAATTCCCAATGGAATTAGATCTGCTTATTGGGAAAATTGAAGAAGTTGAGATTGATGAAGGATCAAGAAATTCTGATAGATCAAGTTCACAAACTCAATACAAGTATGTGGTAAATCCTGCCAATACTGTGGACAATGCTTTTCTTGTGCAAAATACAACAAAGTTTGAAGATGAGGATGATTTATTCGTTGGTGCCAGTTTCTATACTGATTCAGCATACTTTCCAAATTCACCAACTTATTCTCAACCTCAATCTCCACCAAGAGCTCAAGTTCAAGTTCCAAGTCAGAATCAGAAAAATCAGTCAGAAAATCAAAGTTCAAATGTTCAAGCCAAGGTGAAAGACGTCATGAATATTTTGTTGCAAGATGACGAAACTAAAACTGCCTTTACTGCTTTTATGGCAAGTTTTCAAGCGTACCAAGGAAGTCATTTAAGTCAAATGGACGTGGTCCTTCAAGACTTATTTGAAATGGATCCAGTAGATGTTGAGGAAATGGATCTTAACTGGCAGATGGTTATGGTAGCTTACCGTACGCAAAAGCATGCATATGTGAACCGAAGTTACAAACCTCATGCTAACAAAACCGTTGGATTTGACAAATCAAAGGCCAGATGTTTTAACTGTAACCAGTATGGTCATTTCTCAAGAGAATGTAAAGCTCCAAAGAATTTCAATGACCAAGCTAGTTCAAGTAATCAAGGTCAAGGTCAAAGCTCTCAACAATCATCGAGTTATCAAGGCAGAAATCAGCGTTTCTTTCAGAAACCATACCAAAGTCTTCCTATGCCTGAATTGAAAGATGAAGGAAAGAAGCCAGAAGACCAAATAAAGGCGTTGGTAGTAAGTGTTAAAGACGGTTATGATTGGAGCGCTTATGCAGAACAATTTACGTCTGATCTTACATCAAATCTGGCATTGGTATGTGAAATTGAAGAAGAAGACTGGTCAGAAGAAGGGGATGGAAAAATGGTTGAAGATGTCAGTAAAGATTCTGAAGACTATGACTGGAGTGCAAAGTCTGATCCTACTGAAGAAACTGAATCTGAAATTGCGCTAATGGCTACATCAAATGACTCTTCATCATCTACCGAACAACCAAAGGTTAGTAATGACTTACCCCCTAACTATGTTCCACTGCCCCTGGATGTGAAAGAAAGGTTATGTTCTGAACAGTGCATTCAACAAGTAGAACATTATCGAACTCATTCATTCAAAATAGGTGACAAATTAAGTAAACATGAAAAACTTCATGAACAGCTTAAAATTGATCATAAAATTTCTGATGAGAAGATTCTGTCACTTAAAGAATCATGGAACAAAACCTTAAAAGAACTGGAATTGATAACCAAACAACTTGAAGAAATGACAAAGAACTATGATTTGAAAGAGCTGCACAAACTGAGGTTAATTAATCACACGCATGCTGAGCGTGGTGATAAATGCGTGATACTTCTTGATGCTGGAATGAGTAGAACAGCTAAGTTTCTTGACTTTAGAGGCCAACAAGAAGATTCTGCATATGTGCAAGCAAAGAAACAAAGGAAGAAGAAAAGACTGGTTGTGACTGAAGATATGTACCTTGAAGAATTCTCGGATGAATACTTTGACAAGGTGACAAATCCTGGTTTAAAAGTGATAGATGGTTCGCAATTGACAAAGCCTATACTCAAAGTGTTCTATAATCAAGAAACTTTTGAATTAAAGCTTGTTCGGAATTTGGAGGATTGGGATAAGGATATGATCACACTGTTCAGTACCTTTGAGTTGAAATTGCTGCATCCTTCATATATTGAGTTTTTGCGAAGTTACAAGATTGAAAAGTGCAAAGATAAACTTGCTGAAGCTGACAGAAAGTTGTTCACTGTGATGATCGAAGTGATTGCTGCTGCTTCGGAGAAGATTCGGGTGAGAAAAGCATTACTCAATTCTAATCTCGTGAGGGTTGATATACCAGAGATAGAATATATGCGGATCAGTAGGAAGGGTACTTTGGAGGTGAAAGTTCAAGGCCAGGAGATGCCGTTCGAGTTTTATGCTAATATTGATTTTGCAGGATTGAATCTGGATTCGCTCCGACGTATGAATGCATTACCAATTCTGACAAATGAATCCAAGCCTCGACAAGCTAAAATCGCTGAAAAGTTCAAGTCTTGTATTGAAGAAGCTTTGAAAGAACAAGAGGAGTATAAAGGACGAGAGTTGCTGGATGTGAAAGAAGAACCAGAAGAATGGTAGAAAAAGATTGAAGATTGATGCTGATAAAAGAAGAAAAAGATTGAAGTTTTTGAAGATCCAAAGATAAATCTTAGGGGGAGTACTGTTAGGTCTATTTCCTTGTTTAAGATTTACTTTGTATTTTGTTATTGTTTACATGTTTGTAAATAGTTTAGGGTTTATTGTGTATTTTCCTTAAACTTGTATTTTGTTGCTATAAGCATGTAGTGTGTGTGTGTTAGGAGAGAGGCTAGATCACTTTTACACTGTTAGAGAGAGAATTAACTGTGTGTGATTTTGTTTCTCCTGCACTTTGTACTACGAATTGCTTTGATCATCAATATACATCGAGAATTATTAGTATGAATTGTGTTTGTGATTGAATCGTTTGTTTGTACTTGTTATTCTGATCATTTGAGTGATATTAACGATCCAATTGAACCTATCAACAACACTCTTTCTCACATAAGACACACAAGTGCAAAAAGAAACTTCTTCTCCTCTCTTCTTCTTCTTGAATTTTCGGCCAAAGAAAGGGGACAAGAAAAGGGAGATTTTTCAAGTGTTAAATCCTAGCAAAAGTGGTGTTTGTTGGAGGCTTGAGGGTATACAAGCTTGAGGTCTTCTCATTTGAAGATTTTCATTCAAGAATATCATCTTCTTCATCTTGAAAGGTAGTATTCTAAACACCCTATGGTTGTGTTTGATAGTATGTATTTCGTATATGGATCCGGACTTTGGGTTTTGCATGTTAAACGGGTTTAATAATCAACATATTAACAAGATTTTAAACTAATAATCCGCTGCGTTTTTCTATAAATTGGTTTATATGAACTTTGATAATCTTGTTAAAACCCAACAGTTAATTGAACATAATCGGGTAACGATGCAACCTATTTAGTGTGAAGAACCGCATCGTGTGCTTCTTTGTTGTGGTACCCATAGACCTGAAGTCTCACACGAAGTCTCTTTTAAGCTTCAAGGTGTAGCAAAAGATTCCAAAGTTGGAACAAAAAGAGTCCCAAATGTGGACCATCACCAAATCAAAATTCCAAAATGGAATTCAGAAGATTCCCAAGGGGAACAATAGGAAATGAAAAATTTCAAAATGGAATTCAAAAGAAGTCCCAAAGTGGACCAAATTCAATTAGAACCTAAATTCCACACTGTTTATGATTGTAAGTAACCAAGTTTTTGTGCAACATACATTCGAGTTGTTTTTGATAAGGAAATATGTTGACATATGTATACATGTGGATCATATAAGTCATTTAATCGAACCTTAATCTCATCATGATACTGAAAAAGTAAGTGTGTCATTTCGAGCTAATTGGTATGTTTTTATATCATCACTCAATCAAACATAAGTCAAATTTCTATTCAAAACTTGCAAAACATGTTCAGATAATATATGGTAGGATCTCACTGCAATTGTTTGATTCATTTCATTGCATATGTATTTACTTTAATGTGTGTGCTTTATGTGTGCAGGCATATGGAGTCTTTACTGACATTTTGACACTCTTTTTAAACTTAAAAATTTCTAGGTAATTTCAAGTTTAGGGGGAGAAATAATTGAAGAAAAAGTACAAAAATATTTTTTTTAAAAAACCAAAAATATCAAATCAAGAAATAAGTGTGTTGAATGTAAGGATCAAGTGGTTAATGAAAGCAAATGTATTAGATATGATAAATACGAACCTGAAGTCTTGTGATTTGTTTTTTATTGAAGAAAAAATGCTTCGGGATATAGAAACAATGGTAATGCAAAAATGTTTAATGACTTTTTGAAGAAAATAAAAGATGAATAAAAAAAAGGAAATTTTTAGAAGTTTTAATGTGTTAAATTGTTGCCCTATATTATGATTGATAATTAATTTACACAACCCCTAATAAGGATGTCGTGTCTAATTAATGTGTCGTGAATGATTGCAGGTGCAATAAATGCAGTTGAAATGTCAACAGACAACGAAAGTGAAGAAAAATCGTCTAAGTGTTGAAGCCGGGTGATGATATCATTTATCACTGTATAGCCGGGTGAATGAAATGATGCCGGATGACAAAACTTACTGTCACTATGCAGCCGGGTAATGAAGTTGTTGTTACTATACAGCCGGGTAATTGCTGTCACTATACAGCCGGGTGATGAAAGAAAATGCTACTGTTCAGCCGGGTGATGGGTAAAACAAAACAAAGGTGTAGTCGTTCCAAACTTTGTGACACGGCTATATCATGACCCGACTCATGTCTACTTGGTGAACTTATGTTAAACAAGTGTTGACCCGTCTCAACTGATGTTGACACGACTCAAAAGTTGTCTGACCCGACCAAGCTTTTACATGAAGAAAATTTAATGTGCAGACACTCTGAACTGTCCCAACAGTGTTGACACAGCTCAGCAGTACTTGACCCGTCTTAATAGTGTGTGACCCGAGTAAGTTTTTTTACGTGTTAAAATTGTATATTCACATGTTGACCCGTCCCAAAGGTTTTGACCCTTCCTAACAGTAACATGACCCGTCCAAGGCTTTTGGGCCTAATTGTTGACCCGTCTGAAATGTTGACCCATCCCAAAGGTTTTGACCCTTCCTAACAGTAACATGACCCGTCCAAGGCTTTTGGGCCTAATTGTTGACCCGTCTGAAATGTTGACCCGTCCCAAATTTTTTGACCTAATTTTGAGTCGGCTCATCTACATATAAATACTCATTCACTTCACAAACACTTATGATTTCTCACAAACACTTTCAAGCAAATACCCTGTATATCAAATCGCTTTATATCCTATTCAATCACCGATTCTATAACAAGTTTTAGAGATTGAATAAGGTATAATCATCTTGATCAAACTTCATCGACACTACTGTTGTTCTTAAAATCGAAATGTTGATGATGAACAGTAACTGGACTTGAATCGACACTTTGATTATCTGTGTAAAAACTGAAACCGATTGTTGTAATAGGTTGTAGTAACTGTTAATCACCAATATTCATCCATTAATCAACATCAAAACATCTGAAATCGACTGAATCAAAGGAAAAGTTCAAAATTCTGTCATAACCGCCATTGATGAACATTGAACTTGTTCATGATTCTGATCACAAATGTTACATAATCTAAGTTTAATTGATCAATTGGTGCTAAAAATGATTTGAATCATGTGATACAACTTCATTAAACAAATGTGCTTGTCTATAAATTTTTGTTAACTAACACACATGTCTTTGTTTGTTATCAGATGAATGACCTCAAGTTTGAACCAAAGCACAATCTTGTGGCTTTGTTGGATAAATCTATACTAGAAGCTGATGGATATAGAGATATGATTCGATTTCTGAGAAGAACCAAGTATGTATATGCAATGTGTGCCAAACCCATTGTATATGCAAGATTGATCAAATCTTTCTGGAGAACAACAGAGGTAATTACTGATGAGGCTGGTGTATCTATGGTAAGAGGAAATATTACCAGACAGTTACAAATAACTGTGTCTGAAGAGTCAATTAGGACTGCACTAAGAATAGATGAAGATGAAGTAGGTGCACTTGATGAATATACGACTGCTGAATGCCAAGAGTGTTTTATCAATATGGGACATCCTCCTGTATTTCCTAAGCAGCAGTTCGTAAGAGCTAGATTGGGTAAGCAATGGCAGTTACTATGCTATGTGATTCAACAGTGTTTATCTAGAAGAAGTGCTGGATTCGATAACTTTCCATCCGATATTGCATCCCCAATTGTTGCAATAGCTACAAATAGACCTTTCAACATGTCAAGATGGATCATGAAGGGGTTTATTTTCAACTTGGTGAAAGGGAAGAGATTCAAATTCTTGATGTATCCTAGATTTTTGTAGTTGCTGATCAACATTGCACATCCTGTGATTCATGAAGAAGGTGAATGGTGACTTGCTCATGACTGAAGATATGAATGCTTTATCTTATCGAAAGATGAGCATTGGAAATATTGTTGAAATGCAAATGTTTGACTATATGCGAGATATAACAAACAATGTGGAAGATATTGGAGAGATATATCATCATATTTCTCAAGGTGAAGTGGTTAATCCTCAGGATCTTGTAGATGGTATTCGTAATGCTCTTAAGACTGATTCGAGTGAAGGTGATGAGAATGAGTCTGAGAATGAAGAATTGAATAACACTGAAACAGAAAATGGTGATGATGATGATAACAATGAGGATGATACTTATGATGAAGTTAGTGATAATGGTGATGAGAACATTGAAGCTGGATCAAAATCTGATCAAGCAGTAGAAGAAGTAGAATTGATTAATCCTGAAGTGGTACCAACTAATGAAGAGAATGTTATCTTAACTGAAGAAGTGAGTGTGCCTGAACATATCGATGTGGTTCAGATTGCACAAGAGGTTGTTGCTGAAGTAGAGACTGTGGCACAGACAGTTGATGAAACTGAAGCTGTTAAGTGTGATCCTATTGATATTGCCACATCATCTGCTCCTGCAACTAAACATACTGAACAACCAAAGGGGTCTTCACCTAAGGTTGGTTTAGATGTGAATATGAACAAAGAAGAAGGTGAAGTGTTTCACTTAAAGAGGATGATAGCCAAGCTATTGGATGAAAATGTTGAATTAAAGGCATCCAATGAGCGAAGGAAGAAGAGATTAGCAGAATTCTGGGCTATGCATCAATAGAACTCAAAGATTTTCAAAGAATTAGATGCAGAATATGAAAATCTGAAGATCGATTATGAAGAATTACATGCAGAATGTAATACTTTGAAAGTTCTGAATCTGATAAAGAATTTGTAGCAGATGAAGACGTTGTAGTGACTGATACTCCTAGGGACGTCACAGTTTATTACACCAGATCACAACGATCTAAAACTGTGATAGAACTGATTGTTGAATCAATCCCTATTCCCAATGATGCTGCTGCTAGTGTTACATATGACAAAGCGGAGGGAAAACGTAAACTTGATGAAGTCCCTGAGATTCTTGAAGAAGATGTATCTATCAAGAAAGGTAGAACCGAGGAAGCAGTTCAGGTTGAGCCGGTTCAAGCTGAGACTGTACAAGTAACTGAAGTGATGGATATATCGGAAGAAGCTGGTCATTCTGATTTTGAAACTGAAGTGAATATTAGTGAAGAAATTCAAATCGATCTAGATGCACGGTTTGCATATCTAAAAAGGATGAAGTACAATCATGTTTATTTGAATGGACTTACAGTCAATCAAATAAACGAGGAGTATAAAAAGTGTATCAATGCCCAAGATCGAGTAGATGGTGATAACAAAGAGTTTGTTGTTGAATTAGGTGAATGGACGCCATTACAAGAAAGTCTGAACATTGATGATATTCCTCCTGAAGAATTGTATCATCAAAACCGAGAGGAGATGACTTCGGTTGATATGCGTCAGTGGTTACAATCAAGGAATTATCCGTACAAAACTCTGAAGAGGTTGAAGAAGGAGTCGCTGAAAAAGATTGTTGTTAGTTTTCAGGCGTTAGAAAAGATGCATAACCGTATGCTCTTTTTGGATTACAATAATCCACAGTATTTTGAACTAACCAAAAGGTTAAAAGTAATGGAACCAAAGGAGATACCATTGATGGCTTTACCTGAAGATGCACATAAAAAGAGGAAAGAATTGATCGACATGTTTCCTAGTGAGAGTCATGGCATAAAGCTGCCACAACAGGTGATATTGTGAGATCACTGCTGAGTAAAGGTCAATCTGTTGCCGACCTGCTTGACTCAATGATCGTGCCGGAAAAATCCAAGGATGTGAAGATCATTTCCTGGAAGTATGATGAAGTTTTTGATGCTTTTCTGATCAAACGAGTTAATGATTTATGTGAGGTTTATCACTATTACACTATTACTCAAGCATCTTCAAACTTCCTGTTCAAGACTTGAAGGAATTACATAAGCTGAGGTTCATAAATCATACAAGGGTTGAGCGTGGTGACAAATATGCTATGCTTTTGGATGCTGGAATCAGCCGAATGCCTAAGTTTTTGGAATTTTGTCGCCAACAAGAGGATAAAGTTTATTTGGATAATAAGAAGAAGAAGCAGAAAAAGTTGATCCTTCATGATATGTACTTAGAAGAGTTTTCAGACGAATACTTTGATAAAGTAACCGATCCAGGATTAAAAGTGTTCGATGGTTTGCAGAAGACGAAGCCGATTCTGAAATTTTTCTATCATGAAGAAATGTTTGAACTCGAGATTGTTCGTGACTTAGAAGATTGGGATCATGATATGATCACCTTGTTCGGTACTTTTGAGCTCAAATTGCTTCATCCATCTTACATTGATCACTTGCGAAGTCACAAGATGGAAAAGATGAAGAATCTGATTGCTGAGGCTGGTAGAAAGTTATTTGAAATAATGATTGAAGTTATTGGAGCTGCCACAGAAAAGATCCGATTAAGGAAAGCATTACTCAATGTTGACCTTGTGAAGATCAACATTCCAGAAATTGAATTCATGAGGATTACATCCAAGGGTACCTTAGAAGTGCGAGTCAAAGGAAAGAATAGGCCGTATGAATTTTATGCTAATATTGATTATGCAGGTATCACTTTGGAAACTCTGAAACAGATGGCTGCCTGTGATATACTCACCAATGAGTCAAAGCCGAGACAAGCCATGATAGCTGAAAAGTTCAAGTCATGCATTGAAGAATGTTGGGGCTATTTGAAGATGTCACTTTCCAAATATAAGCGAGTGAAGATATCGAGCATCATCACGAGCAAGCACGGGTGAAGACGTTCATTAATTTTATTTGTCTTAGAATATTTGTGTAATCGTTTCGTGCTTAAATGCGCGTTTGTGCTTAATTGCACGTGTTTGTTAAAGAGTTGCCTACATTTCATTACATATCCTTTGTAACCTCTCCATTGATCTAATACAATTCTCCTATTCATATTATCATCATCTCATCATACATTGCATTGATCTTCATGAACATTCAAGCATCAATACGTGATTAGTGAGATTCCGCATCACTGATCGCAAACAACATCACCAAACAATCTCAGATCTAGATCCAAGCTCGGTTCGTCTAGAACTATCAATTGGTATCAGAGCTGTTGGGTGATCTTTTATTGTTGTTGTTATTGATTGAATTTTTAGCTACCATTAGCTTTGATTCATGTTTGTGTAAAGAACTGCAAAGTTTGAGATCAATTGGTGAAGATTTGACTGAGTTTTTGAAGAAATTGTTCATGTTCGTCATTTCACTGCTCAAAATTAAAATCTGGAATTTGTTGTTGATTTTGAGAAATTGTTGATTGAGATATGTTAGAAATCACTATCCTATGCTTCGTTCATAATCAAACATCACTGATATGTTGATTTTGATCCATATTTTGTCAAATTGTCTCAAAACCCACTTGTTGTGTTCTTCATCAAAAATCCGGATCTGAATGAGATTTAGCTTGTTTCAAGGTGTAATACTTTGAAGGATTGTTAGAAACATCATTCCTAAGCTAATACAAGTATTGAATTGAACAAAAACAACAAAAATTGAAGAATTGAATTTGTGTTCATCACAATTTTGACTTTGAAAAGTCAATCTGATATGAAGATTTGAAGAATTGATTGATATTTGCCCAGAAACGTATCATAATCTGAAGAAGAATTGAAGAATTAAGTGATTAATTCAAAGAAAATTTTCCTAAGTGTTGATAATCTTGACCCGTCTCTACGTCCAAGTTTTAGCCGGGTGAAAGAAGGAAAACACTGTTCAGCCGGGTGAATACACTGTTCAGCCGGGTGAAGACACTGTTCTGTCGGGTGAAGACACTGTTCAGCCGGGTGAAGACACTGTTCAGCCGTGTGAAGTACTGTTCAGCCGTGTGAATTTTTCAGCCGGGTGAAAACGCTGTTCAGACGCATCAACAGTTACCCGTCTCAACAGTGACCCGTCCAAACAGTCACCCGTCCGAAACAGTTGACCCGTCCAAACAGTGACCCGTCTCAATTGTTGAACCGTCCCAAGTTTGACCCGACTCAACAGTAAAAAAGAGTCTGGAAAATCGAAAAATTCATTTTTCCAAAATTTCAAGTTACTCATTTTTAGCCACCATGACTTCCCAGAAAAATTATCAAAATCACTTTGAAAATTCAAGAAAAATGTCAACGGGCATGTTACCCGTCATCCAAGAAGAAAATAAAAGAGAAAAGATGTGCACTAAAGAATGTTTTGAACAAGCTAAAGAGTGCAAATTATATTCACTTTGGATTTGTGATAAACTAAAGAAAGAAGAAACCATGCACAAGAATCTGAAAGAACAGCACGAAATATCTGATCAAAAAATCACATCTCTCGAAGAGTTGCTCAAGGAAAAAGAAAAAGATGTAATGAACATCAGAAAGGAAGCTAAAAAATCGAATGAACATCTATCAAGAGTGATCAACGATTTTCAAGCTGAAATTCAAAAGTTGAAGATTGTGTCTGAGATGTTCAATTCAGAGAACAACATTCTGAAAACCAAACTACAAGAAGAACAAGAGAAGCATGCAAGTCTACAAAAAGATCACCAATTGTGTGAAGATAGACTCAAATCTCTTACACTGAGTGTTGATTCAATGCTTACCGAAAAGCATAATCTGAATGTTAAACTCATGGAGCTCACTGGTAAACTCAACAGATCACAATCTGATCTTGTGTTTATAAAAGAAGAAGTCGAAAAAGGAATGTCTGTTGAAAAGAAAGATGAGAGATTAGTGCCAACCGGAATTGTTGAATCACTATCTTCTCAAGAAGAAAAGACACAAGAGGTTCAGTCAAAGAAGAAGAAGAAGAAGGTTAGAAGAAAGAAAAGCAAAGCCAAGAAGAACAAGACAAATGCCACTTCATCTGATTCTACACCACAGACTCCTTCTACTTCAAAGTCTCAAGATTCCGAATCCCCGAGCGATTCAAACAGTAACATCTACTGTTTAATCTGTGACTTTGAAACTCATCATATATCTGATTGTATCTAAAGTCAAGGTGTCTTTCCTTATGGGTCAAAAGGTGACAAGTTCAAGACTCCAGCTTCTTCAATCAAGCTTCAACAAGACTCTAATGTCAAAGCTTCTCAGAAACATCATGCTTCAACTGCAAAGACTTCTCAAAAGCAAAGAAAGAAGTCTCCCTTCAAGGCTCATCAGAAGTACTGTGAGATATGTGAGATGTACAATCACATGACATCAGAATGCTACTACAACAAGTACTTCATCAACTGTCAGATGTACAACCAAGACACAATGGAATGCTACTACAACAAGTATTGCTCCATTTGTGACATGGTCAATCACAACATTCAGGATTGCTTCTACAAGCTCAGATCTAGGATGAAGCCGAGAAGGTATGACCAAAAAGAAATTCATCATCGGCACATTCTTCCAGGTATGTTTCTGATTTTAAATTCTCTAATGGTGATCATGGAAACCAAGATCTGTAAGAAAACAAAATCAAACAAATCCATTTTTGCATAAGCAAAATTGTCAACAAAACCAATTTTTGAAAAATAGGTTTAGAAATGACTATGACAGATCTTCCATGAATAATTCTATACGGGTTTCGAAACCAAAGCATTCCTTTGGTCCCACAAAAAAACAGTGGTGGAGAAAAACACCTGTTGAGAATCAAGATGAGCAACGTGCTTCATCAATCGATGGTCCACCAGAAGATGCAATTTATCAAGAAGTTACATATATTGATGATTTCGGACAATCCAAGACCGCAATGGCTTGGATTTCACCATCTAACTAATTTGTTAGTGTGTTAGGGACAGTTATGGAGGCCGGTCAAACAAAGAAAAGAAGACCGTGGCTGATCCCTTATCATGACAAGATACCGAATCTTGTTCATGATGCTTTCGATGCAACTGACACCAAATGGAGTTGGAAACAAAAAGGAATCATTGAAGGAAATTTTAAAACATTTTCAAAATCAAACAATGATGGAAGTGCAAGAAACAACCGATGTTTCATTTCGTCTGTTTAGATTAAGTATATTGCATGCACTCTTCATACGTTGATAACATGTCTGCCATTTTCTTTTCATTAAACTTTCAATTTTCGTAGAAATTTAAAAGTTTAGGGGAGAACTCATTATTAAAAAAAATGATAAAACCAGAAAAATCCAAAAATATGTTGAATCTACTTGCACGTACATGAGAAATGATAGTACACTAGAGTTATTCAACGCAACATTTTAAACAATAAAGACTGAAGCGTGAAAATTGATGTGCGAGACAGCTCAGACAATTAGACTGAAATGTATATTCTTTGATGATTTAACTAAATTCTAATGAGTCATTGTGGTTGAAACGTCTTAGTGCATGTGAAACGTTTATACAAATCAAATAGATATCTCGTGAAGCATCCAATTTACATCGGGTAACGATGCAATCTATTCTGTGTGATGAACCGCATCGTGAGATTCTTTGTTGTGGTACCCACAGACCTGAAGTCTCACACGAAGTCTCTTTTGAGCTTCAAGGTGCAGCAAAAGATTCCCAAAGATGGAACAAAAAGAGTCCCAAATGTGGACCGTCACCAAATCAAAATTCCGAAAAGGAATTCAGAAGATTCCCAAAGGGAACAATAGGAAAAAGAAAATTTCCAAAAAGGAATTCAAAAGAAGTCCCAAAGAGGACCAAATTCAATTAGAACCCAAATTCCACACTGTTTATGATTGTAAGTGACCTGACGTGTTGAGGTGTTCTCAGAATATTTAGATGAAGTGTATAACTTTCTAATGTGCAAGGTATGGGTCACTCAAAACTTATTCTTAATCAACCTAATTGATCATCAAGAATAGAAAAAGTAAGTGTCTCACTTAGAGCTAATTGATTTGTTCAACAATTCATCACTCAATTACTTCACAATTCAAATGTCTATTCTCAAAACTGCAAAACATGTGTTGGATAAATTGCTGGTATGATCTCATTGCAGGTAAAAGATTCATAAATGTAAAGAGAAAATTCCAAAAATATCAAAAACATTGACAAATTCAAAAACACAAAAAGATTTTCTTTTTAATCTTTTTCTTCTGTTTTGGCAGTTTAACATGTGTTATTGATGTAGGAGTTGTTCATCAAGCAATATCTCATACGATTGAGAACTTAATCTTTACATTGATGACAAATGCACATTATTGCCTGAGTTTTAATGTTTTTCTTTGAGTTGCAGGAACAGTTTCCATTGCAGAACAAGTTTCCACGCGACTTGAAGATGTTCCTGTTCAAGCATGATTCCAGTCCAAAGATTTCCAAGTCAGGTTGCTGAGTGTTAAGAATCCTCCTCTTAATATCTCATACACAGATCCCATTAAACTCTAGAGAAAAAGTTGAGGGGGAGTATTCTAAGTCAAAGAAGTCTTCGCATTCTACTTCAACCGTTGAAGAAGATCCCGTTGCTGATATATAGATTCACCGGAATCTACTCTCTGCTTATTTCTTTCCATAGCCTCTGATGTTACTCAAAAGGGATAGAAGGATGTAGATTGCTTGTTGAAAGACAGAGTGTTGATAGCATCATCTTAGGGGGAGTACTGTTGGGTCCTCTTGAAGATAATGCATATCAAAACTCTAAGTTGCTCTCTATACTCGCCACATGAAGATTTAAGCTGATATGTCAGATTTGTAAAGTGTCATCTTAGGGGGAGTACTGTTGCACATGTTTAGGTTACATTGTAAGGTGAATGGTATAGACTATAAATACCATCACCTAGGTCATTTGTTAAAGAGTTGCCTACATTTCAGTACATATTCTTTGTAACCTCTCCATTGATCTAATACAATTCTCCTATTCATATTATCAGCATCTTCATCATAACTTGCATTGATCTTCATGAACATTCAAGCATCAATACGTGATTAGTGAGATTCCGCATCACTGATCGCAAACAACATCACCAAACAATCTCAGTTCTTGTTCCAAGCTCGGTTCGTCTAGAACTATCAAAGAAGCTATCAAAGAACAAGAAGAATATGCTGGAAAATAGTTGCTGAATGTGAAAGATGAACCTGAAGAGATATATTGAAGAATTGTGATTGATGAAATATCGGAGATTAAACGAAAGAAAAGATTAAAGCTGAAGAATTTTGATTAAAAGACCAAAGATAAATCTTAGGGGGAGTACTGTTAGGGCTCGTTCCTGTTAGAAGATTTATTTTGTTCTTTATTTATACAAGTTTGTATAGTGTAGGGTTAATTTTGTATTATCTCTAAGTGTTGATGCATAAAGCATGTTGCTAGTGAATGTTAGAGAGAGAGTCGAGATCACTAATACACGTTAGAGAGAGAAACTGTGTGTGTGATTGTATTCTCCTACACCATTGTACTGCAACTATTGCTTTGATCATCAATACAAGAGAATTTTTAAGTAATGGATTGTGTTGTTGATTGAATTGTTGTCTTTGTACGTTGATCATTCTGATTTGTAGCAGTATCGATCCAATTGAACCTATCACCTGGATTTGTGGAGCACGACTACTACAAAATCACAACTCAAAAAGTAACCCAAATTCAAGATGTGAGGTTTTAGTGAGACGGATGGTGGAAGTGGTTGGGAGTGACTATAATCAATGGGCGGGTTGAGTTGTTTTCTTGTTTATACTATTATTCAATATATTATCTTACATATATTAACATACAAATAGACTACATTTACCTCATTTGGATGGCACATGTCATCATTTAATGTAAAAATTGACAAACGTTTATGGAAATGATGAAAGGTAAAAATAGACGGACGTTTGTAAACATAAAGGATAAACGATATGGACGAGATTAACTATTGAAAAACATATAGGACGAGAAATGTAACTTTTTTTTTGTTTCTACAACAAAAGACCATTATGCCCTCACATGGGGGCACATGGGTGGATTTTATAAAATAAAATGATGGTCGTTAGTCAATATGATGAAACATGTAACATTGTCTAAACACAAAGGACGAACACTGTAATATAGTGAAGTTTAAGGACGAGATTTGTAAATAGGGAAAATTATAAAACACGAGAAATGTAATTTGTTTTAATCATTTTCTTATACCGGTTATTTTTTAAAATTTAAAAGATTTCGACAAGATTTTGAGATGTTTTTAGAGCTCATAAACTTGGACAAAAGAGCCCAAATCATGAAACCAAATTGTTCGTATGTTTCGGTTTACGTTTGGTTTTTTACTTTTAACGGTTCGGCTTTTAATGATAAAAAACCGTAAGTAACGGTTTGGTTACAATTTTACCCAAAACAGCAAAACATGGACTGCAAGCACCCCTTAAGATCACTATCAGCAAAGTAAGAAGCATACACATCACTTTTCAAATGCTCTTAAAAAGACATAGAAGGTATAACTACAACAACACTAAAATAAACGCAAATCAAATCCACAAAACCAAGTAAACTTAACAAATTCAATAATTAAATCACAACACAAAGTATGCAAACATACTTAGATAATTAGCACAAAGTTTGCAATTGACTAATAACATACTTAGATACTTAGCACAAAGTTTGCAATTGACTAATAACAAGACTGTCTTTTGATACTTCAAGTAAATAAAAACCAAATGAATAAAACACACCGACGTGAAAACATACCATCTTCTAATTCACCAAGATTGTGTGAATCTTGAACATGCTATTATATTTAATCTTCCACCTATACAATCTTTATAACAACATCCTAAAACATTCAAGTAATATTATGTTTCACAAGCTTATGGCAATACAAATCATCATTCAAACTCAACAAGCTATAAGAGTTATTTATCAATGGCTTTAATGGTTAGAACTGACTTCTTTTATGGTTTTCACTATAGCCTAATACATGTGTGAATTAAAACTATATTTATTAAATTTAAAACATACCTACTGAATTTAAAATATTACCTTAGACCTTAAAGAAGGACATAACTCGTACCAAATTAGACAAAAGTTCATAACCTATATTGAAAAATCATGATGTAGAATCTCTTGTATGCATATGATAATATAACTACACACAACTTTATTTTGGATGTAGGCTATTATATATATTTGTTGAAAAGAGAATAATCAATGGAGATTAAGGTCTATTAGTTCATGATTTTATACGTATAATAGACAAAACTAAAAAGCTATTACCATCTCATTATACCCTTGTAATAAGATCATTATAAGTAGAAGTAGATTGATCTAAACACCCATTCCTAATGTTATTTATGTGGGTGATAAATTGAACTTGCTTAGGTTATCATATTTGATTAAACAACATGAAATATCAAATTGATTAAAATTTTGCTGCTCTAGAACTAACGAATCAGATCTCTTAGTACTATTCTTCATGCTTAGAACAATGAATCGTAGACCTAACATTGTTGATCTTGAATTTTCAATTAGGTTTCCCAATTGAAATTGACAGAAAACACATAAAACAGGTTAGCAAAGCACATAAAAACTGATAGAAAGAACATATTTTAGTTAATATTCAAATGTATCAGCAGGTTAACAAAGCACATTCATAAAACTTTCTTGAATCACAATAAGTTTAAGTTGGATCAATTAGCTATATCGTAAATCAAAATTGTGATTTGTTGTCCTTAAAAATAACATATATTAATAGGAATGAAGATATCAATGCACATGCCTACATTCTGCAATATAAAGAACATTAAAAAACATAGAATTTTAAGAAATTACTGCAAATAGTATCAATTAGGGTTTAAAAAAAATAAAATAACATGCCAGAAAAACATCAGACAATTATTCATCAACAATAGTATCAATTAGGGTTTAGCAAAATTATTACCTGTTATAGGAAAACCCATAGCCTTTAATCTTTCCTCGGCTTCCATCTTCACCGCTCGTTTAATCTAGGTTTATGTCATACGCGAACCCTAATCGTCGTTGTGTTAATCAATCAAAGATGCAAAATATGATTGATTAATAAAGGTGAAGAATATAATGGATAAATGGGGTGAAGAAGGTGAAGATTAATCATCAATGGAAACTGGTCGAAGATTAATCATAGATGATAGTCATTATGTATAGGTTGGACTCACCGGCTTGTCGGTGTTACTTTTGTTTGTAATTGTTTAACTTGTAATTGTATTTGTATTAGCGAACCTACGGGCGAATCTATAGTTTCGCCCGTAGGTTAAGTAGTCTTTTGTATTAAGGTGTCGACTGGGCGAACCTATGTGCCCAGCGAACCTGTGTTGGTTCGCTGGATAGATTCGCTAGAGCGAATCTATCAGCGAACCTAACACTACTATATATTGTAACCTTATCTTCACTTTATACAACTTTTGCACATCTTTTACTAGAACTATTCTTCACTGATTTGTGTTGTGTAATCGTTCAATTTGAGGTGCTAGGAGCATATTCTACTTATCTTTGTAGCTTATATACCTCGATTGTGTGTTGAATCTTGTTATTGGGTTATTTGGACATTTTATACTTTGTTCTTCAAGTCTTGGACAATATTTGTGTTAAACAAGTCAACAAAGCACTGAAATCACGATCATTATGGACCAACAATATGGTATCAGAGCCTTAGTGCTCTTGATTGTTTGATTCTAGTGATTTTTGTGTTGTTTTTTTTTTGAAGTTTTTGGGTCGAAACACTTTTGATTCTGTTCTCAGCTTGTTTCTTGTGTTTTGGAGTTGTATTTTGCTCAAAGGTTGTGGTATTTGGTCATAGGAAGCTTCTAAAACAAACCTGTGTGCAAATGGTCAAGTTTTGAGGGTTTTCGAACTGTTTCCGTACTGTTGCAGGGTGGTTGAGCTACCAGCGAAACTATCTGTTCAACCAGCGAAACTGTCAGTTCATCCAGCAAACCTAATTCAAACTTCTGTCCTGTTTGGGTTGTGTTGTGGCCAGCGAATCTGATATTTCATTGAACGAAAGTTCACTTGTTTGACTGACTGTGCATGCGAAACTGCTGCCAAAATCAGGCCAGCGAATCTGTGCTTGCTCGTCAGCGAAACTGTTTAACTGTCTAGCGAATCTGTCTCCAGCGAATCTACCAGCGAATCTGCTGTGTTCTTCCAGCGAATCTAGCCAGCGAAACTGTTTGTTTTCAGCGAAACTATTATCTGTTCAAAGTTATGACTTCATCAACACTTAATATGAATGATCTGGACAGCGTTCAACCTAACAGGCCACCGAGGCTTGTTAGTGGTGAAAACTTTGAAGACTGGAAAAGATGTTTGAAAGCTTTCTTCTATTACACGGACTACAACCAATGGGAATCTATAGTAAATGGCCCGCACGTGCCAACAACTGTTGAAGGAACCGTCACCTCAGTAAACACAGATCCAACTACTTTTACTGAAACAGATATCAAATTACTTGATCGTGACAAGAAGGCATTAGGGGCATTGATACTCTGCCTTCCTCAGGACATATTCAACAGGTTTGCAGAACACACAACTGCAAAAAGCCTGTATGATGCATTGTGTGAATTTTATGATGGCAATGAGGATCTGAAACTGGATAGAAAAGCTCAGGCTGAAAAGGAATTCAACTCTTTTGTGGGGTATTCACAAGAGAACTTGACTGATATTACAAATAGATTCCTATCTGTGTCAAGTAATCTGAAGAAATATGATGAAAAGCTGGGGAATCACGAACAAGTTGCAAAATTGTTAGATTCTCTTCCTCCTCAATGGAGCCTTCAAATCAAGCTGTTGAAACAAGAGAGAAACTTTCCTGACTACAAATTGATGGACGTCATCAACAAGCTGAAGTCTTTCGACCTTGACGTGAAAAGAAGAGAATATAATCAGTCAATGATGGTTCCAAACATTCCTTCTCAAAATGCTGCACTTATCTCATCCGCTGCAAACTCTTATGCCTATAGTGCTGCATCTAGAGGACCATCAAGTCATGTATCTGCTAAATCTGCTGGTGTACCTTCAAATGTTGGTTCAAGCTCGAATGCGTCTGTCACCACTCAGATTCCGTCAGATACTATGGCTTTGTTTGGGATGTTTGTCCACAGTTATGAAGCTCTTGTTGCAGGTGAGTTAAAAGGGAAGGGTATGACTGTAGAAGATATGTATCAGGTGGATCCTGATGATCTGGAGGAAACAGATATCCAATGGCAGATGGCTATGCTCACTCTTCGTGCCAGACGATTCATGGAAAGAACTGGTAGAAGAAACTTTGGAAATCAAGGGCAAAATAGTAAGCTGGGGTATGATAAGGGAAAGTTAAGATGCTATAACTGCAAACAACTTGGCCACTTCAAGAGAGAATGCCCATTACCAATCGTTACTGAGCCAGTTAACTCTGCAAATCCAAGATCTGCTCCAATTCAAGAAAAGGTTGAGGAAGCAAAGTCAAAGAATGAAACTGCACTGCTCACCAACTTTGATTGGAGTGCAGAAATTGAAGAAACCAAGGAGGAGATTAACCATGCCCTTGTTGCTGAAATTGCTGAGTTTGATGACAATGATATAAATCTCTTTGATCCGTTCAAAGAATTTTATGGAAAAGATGAGGAAGAGAAGGTGGAGAATGTTGACAAAGTTCAATCAGATGCTATTGCTCAAGGGCATCTGAATCATTCTGGGTTGGTGTGTGAAGCAGCTGTTAATGAAGTTAAGCATGAGGAAGAGTCAAAGGTTAGCCTGACGAATTCAAAAGAAGCACTCCCTACTGTCAATGTGATCGTGCACTGGCCGCCGAAAAACTGGTAATTGGTCTTCCTTACGATGTTATTGAAGATATGTGTTCATCTGCTTGCAAAATTCGTTTAATTGGCATATACAAAGCAAATAAATTGTTAATGTCGAACGAAAACGAATTAAAAAGAACCATCAAAGAGCTTAAATTAAGTGAATCAAAATATTTTGTTAAGTTAAGAGAAGCTTTAAAGGAAAATGAACACTTAAAAAGAACTCTTTTAGAAAAGAACTGTGAAATTAACTACTTAACTGAGCAAGTTACACTTGCTGAGTTTGAAGCAAGAAAGCTTAAAAACAAATTGCAGCAGTGGACCATATCTGGTATGAAAAGGGAAGAACTGTGCAAGAAACAAAGGGGGGCCAGAGTTAAGACAGGGTTGGGTCTTAGTAACAATGAAACATATGCCTATCCTCCACCGAGTACTTTCTGTTATTCTCCTACACCTATTCCTCATCCCTCAAATGAGTTAATTCAAGAGATTATGCAGAACGATACTGACAGTTCCATTGCAGGATTAAGTGAAGTAAATCTTAAGGAAGTTAGAGAGGAGTACGCATATGGTGGGAGTGTTGGGCTCGGGTGTTCTACTTCAAACCGTAATGTGTTTAATAGTAATTTAGGGTGTTCTACTTCAAACCCTAATGTGTTTAATGATGTTGATTTGACTAAAAAAGTGTGTGTGAATGACAAAGACAAACTTTCAGGTCATGTCTCTGAAAGTCAAACCAAAACAAACTGTTTTCAAAAGTTCTTCACTCACCAAATTCCATCTTTCACACTAGTGAGAATTTCAAAACCAAAAGAGAAGGAATCATCTTTTTCATACATTCTTAAACCAAAACCTGAATCTGATACAGTTAAAGTCACAACAGGTAAGTTAAAAGAACTCTATGAAACTTACAGTGACTGCACCTCACAACTGTCTGAATGTGATGAGGAAATTGAAATGGATAAGATTCCTGTTAACAGAATTCCCAGAACTGGATTGAAGTCTCACTGTTTTAAATGTGGAAATACTGGTCACACTGTCAAGCAATGCCCTAAGATAATCCAAAATAGCTCAAAGCAAAAATCTTTCGGAAAAAGATTAAACAGTTTTGTAAATAATTTCTTTTGTAACACTTCATCTGCTTCACCACCCAAGCACACAAAAACTTGGGTGCCAATTTCAAAGGTCTAACTTTTCATTTGTTTTAATAAATGTCAGGAACATTCAAATGCCGTTGTAAATAGTCATTGGCATATTGACAGCGGATGTTCCAGACATATGACAGGATTAAAGGATCTCCTGACTAACTATAGGATCATAAATGGCGGTTATGTTGCTTTTGCGGGAGACAAGAAAGGTGGGAAGATGATTGGTCAAGGAGAAGTCTCAAATGGCTCACTTACTTTGGAAGACGTCAATTATGTCCCTGAACTGGCATTCAATCTTCTGAGTGTATCACAAATCTGTGATAAAAATATTCCTGTGATGTTTCTTCCAAATGAATGCCTGTTCTTGAAGCCAGAGTTTACTATTCCTGAAGATATGGTGATCATGCGAGCTCCGAGACGAAATGATACCTATATGCTAAATATGGGATCACAGGAATCAAATTCCACCGTGACATGTCTTCTGTCTAAAGCATCATCTTTTGAATCATTTTTGTGGCATAAACGTTTAGGACACATCAATTTTAAAATTCTGAATAAATTGGTTAAGAACAATTTGGTTAGGGGTTTACCACTAAAAGACTTTTCAGTGGTTGAAAAATGCATGGCTTGTGCTAAAGGAAAACAGCACAAAAAGCCACATAAACTTAAAATTACAAATACCATCTCAGAACCCCTCGAATTGTTACATACTGATTTATTTGGTCCAATAAGTGTCAAATCTATTGCTAAAAAGTCTTATTGCTTGGTTGTCATAGATGATTACTCTAGGTACACCTGGGTGAGATTCATGGCAAACAAGAGTGAGACTGCAGAAGAATTGATGAAGCTGATTCCTCTAATAGAGGTTCTTGGAAAGAAGAAGGTTCAAGCCATCAGAAGCGATAACGGAACTGAATTCAGAAACCACATCTTCAACTCCTTCTGTGAACAACGGGGTATTCTCAGACAGTTTAGCGCTGCCCGAACACCACAACAAAATGGTGTTGCTGAAAGGAAGAATCGAACCCTTGTGGAGGCCGCTAGAACTATGCTGATCGAGTCAAAACTTCCAATTATTTTCTGGGCTGAAGCAGTTAATTGTGCAGCTTATGTTCTTAACAGGGTACTGATTGTCAAAGAAAAGATGAAGACTTCATACCAACTGTTTCGAGGGATTAAGCCGCTGATTGATTTTCTACGCCCCTTTGGATGTTCTTGCACTCTTTTAAATACCCAAGATCAGAAGACGAAGTTCGGTGCTGTCTCTGATGAATGCTTCTTTGTGGGATACTCTAACACACAAAAGGCGTACCGTGTTTACAACAAGCGTACGCGGATTGTGCAAGAGTCCTACTACGTTGACTGGCAAGAATCAAACACTACCAGTATTGGTAGTGAACCGGCATGGTTTTATGACTCCACCACCATTTTCAAATCATTTAATCTTACTGACTCTGACGATGACGACATCATTCCACACACATCGGTTTCTATTTTCAATCATTCACCTACACCATCACAACCACAACCTTCCACATCTGCTACACAACTACCTCCCACTTCATTTGACATTCCATCACCTCCACCACCTCAAACTGTTCAAACTTCTCCATCAGATATTCCATCCACATCCACTACCATCCCATCACCTACACCTCCACAACCATCAAATCAAACACCCTCAACCGATCAAAATCCTTTACTACTCAACACTGACTTCAAAACCCTGAAAAACCATCCTCACGATTATATCATTGGATCTATTACCGATGGTGTGCGAACCCGGAGTCAGAGCGGTTTGATTAATGAATGTCTTTATGCTGCCTTTCTGTCTCAAGTTGTTCCAAAGAATTATAAACAGGCACTTGAAGATCCGAGTTGGGTGGATGCCATGCAAATGGAGCTGCAGCAATTCAGGAAGCTCAAAGTTTGGGAACTGGTTGATCTTCCTCCTAACAAGTGTCCAATCGGCACTAAATGGGTTTTCCGTAACAAGCCAGATGATCGTGGTGTTGTAATCAGAAACAAAGCGAGACTGGTTGTTCAAGGATTTGCTCAAGAGGAGGGAATTGACTACACCGAAGTTTTTGCTCCAGTCGCTCGCCTGGAAGCCATCAGAATCTTTCTTGCTCATGCCGCAAACAAAAACTTTAAAGTTTATCAAATGGATGTGAAATGTGCATTTCTATATGGAGACATCGATGAGGAGATCTATGTCTGTCAACCACCAGGCTTCGAGGATCCCGATTTCCCGTCAAAGGTTTACAAGCTTGATAAATCCTTGTAT
Source organism: Tagetes erecta (assembly GCA_030867185.1). NCBI lineage: Eukaryota > Viridiplantae > Streptophyta > Magnoliopsida > Asterales > Asteraceae > Tagetes > Tagetes erecta. The sequence goes on along the minus strand of CM061492.1, from coordinate 28,353,695 downwards.
GGGTTGCATCAAGCTCCAAGGATCTGGTATGAAACTCTGACACAGTATCTCCTCAGTAAAGGTTTCTCCCGTGGGAGTATAGATATGACATTGTTCAAGAAGGAGGTGGATGGCGAGCTGCTGATCGTTCAAGTGTACGTTGATGATATCATTTTTGGTTCAACTAATGAAGGCTTGTGTAGAGAATTTGAAAAGGTGATGATGGATCGTTTTGAGATGACCATAATGGGGGAGATGTGTTTCTTCTTGGGGCTGCAAGTGGAGCAAAAGCCTGATGGAATTCTAATCCACCAAGAGAAATATATCAAAGAAATCCTCACGAAGTTTGGCATGGATAATTCTTCTCCTGAATTGATTCCTTTTACTGCTCAAACATGCCTTACTTCCGATGATAATGGGAATCCTGTGGATGCTCATCGGTACCGCTCGATGATCGGATCTCTCATGTATCTGACTGCAAGTCGTCCAGATATTACTTTTGCCGTGTGTTACTGTGCTCGTTTCCAAGCCAATCCAAAAGAATCACATGAAAAAGCTGTTAAACGAATTTTCCGTTACCTTAAGGGTTCCTCTCGTTTGGGACTTTGGTACCCAAAAGGTGGGAACTTTGATTTACATGCCTTTTCTGATAGTGATCATGCTGGTTGCAGGATTAACAGGAAATCAGTCACTGGTGGATGTCAATATCTTGGAGAATGTCTTGTTTCATGGCAAAGCAAGAAGCAAACAACCGTCTCTCTGTCCACAGGAGAAGCAGAATACATTGCCGCTTCGAGTTGCTGTTGCCAAGTGCTGTGGATTCAACATCAGATGATGGATTATGGCATCAACTTTCTTCATACGCCACTCTTTTGTGATAATGAAGCCGCTGTTGGAATTGCCAAGAATCCTATTCATCACACTCGAACCAAGCACATTGAAACGAGAATTCATGCAATCAGGGATGCACAGGAAAAGGGTTTTATTGATATTATTCCTATCGAAACTAGAAAGCAAAAAGCTGATCTTTTCACAAAAACTTTTGACAAACCACGTTTTTATGAACTGATCTCCATGCTTGGACTTATATCCTTTTGAAAACCTTTTTCTGTGAGAATCCTTTTATAAATATGTAAATAATTTTTTTTCTTTTTCTTCTTTGAAAAATCCGTGGGTCACTCGATTCATTGCTCCGTTACTTTATTTTATTTTATCTTTTTCTAATTTTCTTTTAACTCTGTATATATATATTTAGAAAATCTGAAAAACAAAAATTTCTTATTAGACGGCTAATATTTAGAAATTTTGGGGGAGATATAAAAAGATTAACTATTTATAGTTTTTCAAATTTTGCTATTTCAGGATCTCCGTTTTGACTGATGTTGAAGAGTCGTTGAAGGAGGTCAGAAGCATTGCGTTTGGGATATGTTAGATAGGCTCAGCCCGAAAACGAAGTAAACAGTGATTGTGCAGCCTAACATAACGCTCAAGATCTCGACAACAAGGATTATCTCCTTGATATGATTGGATTGCACAAAGATAATGGTTCTGTCAAAAATGGGTTGAGAGCGTCAAATCTTTGTCTTGATTTCCCCAAACATCCCAAATCACCCTCGCCCTATACCCGAATCGATTTTCTAGTATGCAAAACAAATAAAATAAAAAGCTGCTAGTGATGCTCTTCGGAAAAGCCTCTGAGTGAGTTACACGTTAACTCCTCAGAACGTATTGAGTCAAAGTGCTTAACTCCTCTGCTATACGGAAGTATTGACCTGGAGTTGGTGAATCTTCTCTGCTATACGGAAGTATTGACATGAAGATTCACCGAGCATGCTCAAATGTTTATCTCCTCTGTTATACGTCGGTATAGACCTGGAGCTCTGAACTATTTGAGTTTCCCAAATAATAAGTCGCATTGTGTTCAAATGAATCAATTGCTGACAAGCTCCACTCACAAAGAAAAGATGCAAAAATTGCACAAGTGTCAAAAGAAGCTAATGCATCGGTCAACATTCAAAAGTTGATCATTGAAATTCAAGCAAAGTCAATCGTATTGCTCAGATATACCCTGATGACAGAACCTGTTCTTTTTACCTAGATGTCTGTGGGGACCGAGTTGTCTGAGTTTCTTCAATCAAACCGAAAACATGATAAAAGAAGCTGCTGATCTCTTGTTGAAAGGACTACGGCATGGGTTTAAATGGACAAACATATCTGCAATCCCGCCAATCGATGATTCTCCGGATTCTACTCAAAAACATCATGAAGAATATATATCCTTTCTAGCGCTTAAAACCGTCTCTTGTTATTCTATTTTTATTTTATTTTATTACATTTTACTTTATTTTATTTTTTAATTTTTAGGATTATATGTGTATATGTTTATTTTTGGAGCGTTGATATCGTGGGACGTTTTTCACGGTTTTACAAAGATTTTAAAAACTTAAGAAAATCCAAAAATATTTTTTTGTTGTTTGTCTAGCGAACCTATGGCGAACCTACAGGTTCGCTTGGACCCTAAAGTTCGCCCGGTTTCTCTATGTTTCGCTGACATGAAACATCCTTGTTTATGTGTCAGCGAACCTGCTAGCGAACCAGTCGGATGCTTTGTCTTTTGGTCTTCCGGCGAACCTAAGGTTCGCTGGTCTGTCTGCCAGCGAACCTATGGATGTATATATATACTGTGACAGCGAATTATCTCAGATATTCGCTGTCCAACTGCACTGTAGCACGATTTTTTCTAAAATCAAACACTAACGTTCGATTCTCACTTCAACCGGTCTTTTCCACACATTAAACATCATCTTATTGTCCGGTATGTGTTCGATTTCATCTTAATCAATGTTTTAACCCCTTAATCGCATCATAAACCTGTTGAATCTGTTGGACTACGATTGTGTGTCGATTAAAAGACTGTTTCTGTGTTAGTTGTTAGGGTTTTACTCCATAATAGCCTCGTTTAACTGTTATGATTACTTGTCTGTTGCTTTGAATGGTAGTTAATGATGGTCTGTATGTGATTTTGGCCGTTTTTCAAAAACTAGGGTTTCCAGCGAATCTAAGTGTTCGTCTGGCGAATCTGAACGAAAGTTCAAAACTTCGAGCGAACCTATGTCGTTATGCTGCCCGCGCAACAACATAGATTCGCCCGACTGTTTCTAGCGAACCTATACATTCGCTCGACCACAATGACTGATTTTTCATGTCAGCGAATCTATAGGTTCTGGTGCCAAAATCTCAGGTTCGCTATACTAGCGAACCTAATTTCCAGCGAATCTATTAACTGTTTTTCAAATTTTCATTTCTGATCAATCTCCGTTCATTTTTCAGGCACAATGTCGACATTATTTTTTGAAAAGAAGCACAACATGTGTGCTTTACTCGACGAAAACTTTGAAAAGGCCAGCAGCTATAGAGATGCTATCAAATGGCTGAAGTCGTCACATATACACTATGCCATCTCTCACTCACCTACTATATATGAGACGCATGTTCGGGATTTCTGGCGAACTGCGGTCATGAACGTGTCGGTACAGCCGTCACGTATCTGTGCCAAAGTCTGTGGCCACGACTTGGCGTTTACTGAAGCCGATCTGGCTAGAATTTTGAGGCTAGAGGATGATGTGGGTGAGGAGGTCCATATGACGGCTGAAGAAGTTTATGGGGCATTCCGGACAGCGGGGTATGAGGGTCCGATGCCCAGAGAGAAGAAAATGGAGTTTGTGAAGTCGTACTTGATCCAGGAGTGGAGGTACATAGCACATGTGTTCATTATGTGCCTGGATCACCGGAAAGGGGGTACAGACGGGCTGAACTTGGACTGGGCTCGAGCTATGATGCTGTTTTGCCGGGGGCAAAAAGCAAATCTTGCGAAGCTAATTTTCAACTACATGCTCGAGAACATCCATGCCAGCAAAGGGGCCAAATGGTTAATGTATCCCAGATTCATTCAGATGATTCTGAATGATAAACTACCAAATCTGCCGGTGGAGGGTGCAGAATTGAAAATCTGGGATATGCATTCAAGGATCTTCAAAGATTGTAAATCGGTGAGGCCGGATTGTGTGGGAAGGACTACGTATTTGTGGGAGAACATGTACAGTGCTGAAAGGTGGTCTTATATACAGAGGCTGATGGAAACGGAAAGGAAACGGGGCGGAGAAAATATAGAAGTGGTTGAGAAGAAGATTAAGAAAAGGAAAGCATATGCCAAAGAGAAAGACTATTCATTTGATAGGGAGGTTGATGAAATCCAGGCAGAGATAGATGCTGGTAGGGAACAAAGGACCAAGAAAAAGTCTGATGCACATGCTGAAGGGTCAAAGAAAACTAGGCATGATACCGGGGGTACATCGGGTGAATCAGCTGATGAATTAAAGGGTGTTGTTGAAAGATTGGAAGCAGAATTGGCTGAGCTGAAAAGTAAACATGAAGAGTTGGAAAAGCAGGATGCTGAGAAATCGACTGTGATATACGAGATGGGTCGGATGATGAAGGATCAGCAGTGTCTGTTGGTTAGGATCTTCAAAGAGTTAAATAGTTTGAAGGAAAATGCTGGGACTGAACCGGCTATGACTGAAGCGGAACTGAACTCCTTAACGGATATTGCAAAATATCCGTTAATGGACGTTGATTTTGGAGACAAAAGTAAGGGAGAAGCTGAGGAGGTATTTGATGAGGAAATGGGGATTAATCTGGATGTATTTGAAGGGGACGAAGTGGTAGGAGGATCTGGTGTGGATTTTACTTTGATTGATGAACCCGAAACTGATGTTGATGCAGAAAGTGAGGAAGATATTGAAGATGAGCCGGAGAATTATAAGGTTGAAGAAAAAGGAGTTAGCTATCAGTTCGAGCATGCTGAATTAGACAAATCTGAATGGTTCAGAAAGGAAGAAGAAGTGATTCCTGAAGTACCAATATTCCAGCACTTAGACGAACCCAACACCAAGCAGCTAGATAGGCAGATCATAGCGTGGAAGTACAATTGTTTGGTGGATGCTTACATGATTAAAAGGAGGGGCGGAGACATTACGTATGTCAAGAACCGAAAGCACTTCGCCACCTTTCCTAGATGGGATTTGCGTAGACTGGCAGAGCAGCCATTATTGGGGAAGGAAGAAAGCGGTAGGGCATGTGCGTTTGAGGTCACCATCCGAGAAGCTGCAAAGACAAACTTTGTTGATTTTGGATACCAAAAACCGAGGAGGATGAGACAGACACGGGATAGACATTGGGTGTCGTGGAAGGGGAAGATAGTGTTGAAGATAGCTGCACCAAAGGTGATGACAAGGGTCAGGGTCCCAGACACACAGCCACCCCGACTGCAGGAGTTTCTTAAATGGTTTTATGATAACAGTACGGGTGAAGCTGTTATCCGACTACAAGGAAAAGATCGTCCTGAAATCAGACTATTTGACCCAATGGAGATCTTTTCCTTCTGTGATGAGGATCTGAAAGTGCTGAGCGAGAATAGGATAAAGCACGGGGCTGGAGATGACACTGCTGCTGAAGCGAACCTGTTTGTGAAGGTCGCAAACAAAGCCCGGGGGATTCGTGCTGAGCTAAAGGCTGTGAATGAAAGATTAAGGAGGACGGATGACCAGCGAATGGAAATGGACGACCTAACTCGACAGCTGGATCGATCAATAGAGCAGAGGTTTGAGAAACCAGTGGAGGTGATTGATTTGGAAGTATTTAGCGAGGAGCAAACTGCAAAGAAACAGGCGGAGACGACAGTTCATCTTGAGCCTGAAGCTGAGGTCGCAGATACAGAGTTCGTAGACTCAATGCTGAATTTGAGTGAAGATGAGGCCGGTTCTGAAGACATTACAAACCCAATGGCCGGAATAAAAGGAAGGGCAGGAGCGTACATCGAACATCTTTGAAGCCAACGAGACGGAGCTAAACCAGAAGACTTCCCCAGGTGAGGTCCAACCTAGGGGGAGTATTGATAGTCACTATGTATAGGTTGGACTCACCGGCTTGTCGGTGTTACTTTTGTTTGTAATTGTTTAACTTGTAATTGTATTTGTATTAGCGAACCTACGGGCGAATCTATAGATTCGCCCGCAGGTTAAGTAGTCTTTTGTATTAAGGTGTCGACTGGGCGAACCTATGTGCCCAGCGAACCTGTGTTGGTTCGCTGGATAGATTCGCTAGAGCGAATCTATCAGCGAACCTAACACTACTATATATTGTAACCTTATCTTCACTTTATACAACTTTTGCACATCTTTTACTAGAACTATTCTTCACTGATTTGTGTTGTGTAATCGTTCAATTTGAGGTGCTAGGAGCATATTCTACTTATCTTTGTAGCTTATATACCTCGATTGTGTGTTGAATCTTGTTATTGGGTTATTTGGACATTTTATACTTTGTTCTTCAAGTCTTGGACAATATTTGTGTTAAACAAGTCAACAAAGCACTGAAATCACGATCATTATGGACCAACAATAGATGAAATGACAACGTTGGTGACGAAGATGAACGTGAAAGAAAGTCGCTGGTGGTGTGCTAGAAGTTATATTATACGGAGTAACATAGTTTAAACTTTAAACCAAACCTAGTTTCAAAAAACAAACAAATGTGAAAACTAGAAGAGGTGACATGTCAGCTTTGAAAGAATGATACTATGCCAAGTGTGCAATTACGAGATAATTATGCTAAGAGATTAACACCTGAAAAGAAATAGGTTTGCTTTATTATATTTCATAGATTAACGTAGTATAGATAACTACTGCAAAAATTCATGAGAGTTTTGGTTGAAGAATTCTACTGAAATATCTTGTAAAGAAATACTTTTTCTAACTTTTGTTGCTTTTGATGAGTAGCCTATAAATCTAGAATCTTTCGTTGATGGTGTTATAGCCCATTGGTTGCTTGCCAAAAAAAAGTTCATAACTTATCTTTTCATGGTATGATTTATAAGGGTGGTGGGTATGAAAGCGGCTAAGGGTTACGGGTAGGGCTTACCCGTGCGGTAACACCAACCTCGGGTGTGCGGCCCTCCTACATTTGAATAAACGGTTATGGGGGCTCGGTGATGAAATCGACCCTGTGGCATCATGCCAATTACTCACTCCATGACGACTGTTCTTTCGACTTGTTTGGGGCTCGGTTCATTATGCCACAACCAAGGGATCAGTTTAGCCAAGGAAGCCGAGAAAACCGAAGATATTATGCCGGAGACACAGCAATGTGCAAAACATCCACGTTAATGATGATGATGATGATGATGATGATGATGATGATGATGATGATGATGATGATGATGATGATGATGATGATGATGATGATGATGATGATGATGATGATGATGATGATGATGATGTTGATGATGATGAAGATGATGATGATGATGATGAAGAGCAAGACGAGATTTTCCGGGTGAGCGAGCTAAGAAAGTTTAAAAATTCTCGGTTGATCGGAACGCCAAGTTTGGACTCCTACTAAAGAGGATAATTAAGCGAAATCTTGGGTACAAAATTCTATCGATAAAAAGTCATAAATCAACAAATGAGAAATGGTTTTTGGAAACGAGTTTCAAAACACTACATATCTCTAGAAAGTGGTAGCACCTAGATGCATTATTAACTCAATTTAATATGGAACACTTTGTATACAAAATGGGTGCCTTCACGCCATTTATATCAGTGTGGTATGTTATAATTTTAGTTCTTAAATATATATACAAAATAAAATATAGTTTTATTATCTCTTTTTACAATAAAAAGTTGTCAAAATAATATTTTATCTTTAGGCGCGTGTGTAGAGGATCGGATAAAGACGTTATGATGAAAGTATTGAGTGATTACCAAACAAGATACAAAACTAACTCCACTCAAATTAAGACTTGGGATATTATTAAAACGCAACCGGAATGGTTTGCACAACAGATGCTCGATCAAATTTCAAGCTTCTTCTCCAAAAAAAATAGACGAACTTCGAGAATGCATCCACAAACGGTGATTCTCACACCCCATGTTGCCTACCTCAACGAAGACGTCATAGCATATCCACCTCATCGTCATAAGGGGAAGTCAAAGAGGGTGGCAAGAGTTCTAACCAAGGTTGGTGGGCCGACAAGTTTTCGAGATACACGTCTAACAAATCAGATTTGTTAAAAAATGTCGTCACCTCCGCTACGAAAAAACATGAGCGGAGCGTAAAATTGATAGAAACACAAGAACTATATGCTTGGAGGATCAGTATGACAATCATTTAAAAAAAGTTACAAAATCACACAAGCACCTATCGGGGGATATGTTAGAGCTAGTTTGACCCATAAACGAGAACTCAACGTCAAATATAGCTGGATTTGCAATTTCTAGATTTATTTTTTTAAATGGTTGTCATTTTTTATTACCTCTTTGTTCTTTTAAGTTTTATAATAATTAATGTACTTTTTTAGTTATTTTCTATTTAATAAATGTTTTTATTATTGTACATTTTTATTGTTAGTTTAAAGTCATTAAAATAAAAAAAAACTGAAAAAAGTAAGGTTACGAGGGTAGTTGATACCTACCTAATAAAATAAGTAAAGATAGTGTGAGGTTAATTGTGAAATTAAATGTTGTGATTGATGGGTTGCGACTTGTGAGAGAATGCAAGAACCGACTCCCATCACCCTAAATAAACTAAGGAGTGAAAACATATATATTAAATTAATTATATATTTTTTCACAATTCGGTTTTAAAAATAAAAATATCTAATGCTACTCCATACAAACAGTAAGTGTACTAGTCGTGCGTAGTTTAGCTAGGTAAATCCGAGTATCGAATCTAAGTACACGTTAGACAACTCTTGGTAATAAACTTTTATCGAGCTCTAGCTGGTTTAAAAGTTGAATTTTTAATTAACTAAAATAAATAAATAAAATTAAGAAACTAAATAGAATTAAAAGTAACTTGATGGAAATTATGAACAAAATAAGAAGCGAACTATAGAGAATAACAAATGGAGTGACATATGAAACCATCTCTAAAGTAGATAAACTAGAAGGCCCAGAACTATAGACACATTTCAAATATTCAGGTAATCCAAACCCACAGCCCTCTGGAATTAGTTCTAACAAACCAAAAAATGTGAAGCAAACCTAAATTTATTTTACTTATAAACTAAAAATCTCCAATAACTAATAAGCAAACCATACCTTATGTTCATAAACATACAATTAACCAAACAATGACAAGACAACTAATAGCAAAGGTAACGATTCAATCAAACCTATCACATATGGGTGCACTTGATTAACCAATTAATAACATCAAAATTATCAATTACTAGTTCTAGTATATTGCATTAAATTGACAAACAGAAATCTAGCAACCTAACAATAAGCAAATCAAGACACTAGGTAGTTCTATATGCCACAAATGATTAATCCACACAATCAAAAGCAATAATTAAATATGTCAAGCACACACATTCATCAAAAGCTGTTGGGGTTATTTGAAGATGTCACTTTCCAAATATAAGCGAGTGAAGATATCGAGCATCATCACGAGCAAGCGCGGGTGAAGACGTTCATTAATTGTATTTGTCTTAGAATATTTGTGTAATTGTTTCGTGCTTAAATGCGTGTTTGTGCTTAACTGCACGTGGTTAGGTTACATTGTAAGGTGAATGGTATAGACTATAAATACCATCACCTAGGTCATTTGTTAAAAAGTTGCCTACATTTCATTCCATATTCTTTGTAACCTCTCTATTGATCTAATACAATTCACCTATTCATATTATCATCATCTTCATCATACTTTGCATTGATCCTCATGAACATTCAAGCATCAATACGTGATCAGTGAGTTTCCGCATCACTGATCGCAAACAACATCACCAAACAATCTCAGATCTAGATCCAAGCTCGGTTCGTCTAGAACTATCAATTGGTATCAGAGCTGTTGGGTGATCTTTGATTGTTGTTTTTATTGATGGAATTTTAGCTACCATTAGCTTTGATTCATGTTTGTGTAAAGAACTGCAAAGTTTGAGATCAATTGGTGAAGATTTGACTGAGTTTTTGAAGAAATTGTTCATGTTCGTCATATTCACTGCTCAATTTTGAAATTTGGAATTTGTTGATGTTATTAAGAAATTGATGATTGAGATATGTTAGAAATCACTATCCTAAGCTTCGTTCATGATCAAACATCACTGATTTGTTGATTTCGATCCATATTTTGCCAAATTGTCTCAAAACCCACTTGTTGTGTTCTTCATCAAAAATCTGGATCTGAATGAGATTTAGCTAGAATCAAGGTAGAAAAACTTTGAATGATTGTTAGAAACATCTTTCCTTAGCTAATACATGTATTGAATTGAACAAAAACAACAAATATTGAAGAATTGATCTTGTGCTCATCACAATTTTGACTTTGAAAAGTCAATCTGATATGAAGATTTGAAGATTTGATTGATATTTGCCCAGAAACTTATCATAATTGAGTGATTGATTCAAGGAAATTTTCCTAAGTGATTGAAACCACTAAGCTGACCCGTCCAAACAGTGTTTGACACGTCCAACTGTTCAACCGGGTGAAGATACTGTTCAGCCGTGTGAAGAAGAATAATTCATTGTTCAGCCGGGTAAAAACACTGTTCAGCCGGGTGAAGGCACTGTTCAGCCGGGTGAAGTACTATTTAGCCGCGTGAAGTGTTCAGCCGGGTGAAGGAAAACACTGTTCAGCCGGGTGAAGCACTGATCAGCTGGGTGAAGCACTGTTCAGCCGGGTGAAGCACTGTTTAGCCGTCCCAAGTTGCTGACACGACCAAACTGTGACCCGTCTCAATTGTTGACCCGTCCCAACAGTTACCCGTCCCAACTGTGACCCGTCTCTAAAAAAAAATTATCATTTTTATCCACCATGACTTCCCAGAAAAATTATCAAGATGACTTTGAAAATTCAAGAAAAATGTCAACGGGCATGTTAACAGTGATCCGAGAAGAAAATAAAAGAGAAGATATCAATAAATTTATTACAGAACTAGGTTAACACCCGTGAGTACTCACGGCTTGAACGGAAAGAGAAATTATATAGTTTTATATAAAAATGAGTAATGAAAAAGTTAACAAATGTAAATAATATAATATGAATTTATTTGAGTGATTGTGGTGTTGACAGGTGGCACATTATGGAGCCATTGGTTAGCAATTTATTATAAGAGAAGATTCAATCATATGTTTGAAACAACATATCTTCAAGTAGCCAAAGCTTGTGATCAAAAGAGAAGAGACTTTCATGAACACACAAAACTTGCTCTTGTGAGTCAAGCAAATTCTCATGAAAATCAACATGAAGAAGAAGAGTATGATTGGAGTGAAAACAATGATGTTGTTTCCATTCAAGAGATTGAAAAGAAAGATAAAGAAATTAGCAACTTGTCAGAAATCATTGCAAAGCAAGATGAGACAATTGCTCAATTGAAATCAGAAATGGAGAAATTGATGTCTGAAAAGGAAATCAAGAAAGATGAGAACAGTTCTTATGTTGAAATGCCAATTGAAGTAAGAGAAAAGATGTGCACCAAAGAATGTTTTCAACAAGTTGAACACTACAGAATATACTCTTTCAAGATTTGTGATAAACTCAAGAAGGAAGAGCAAATGCACAAGAATCTGAAAGAACAACACGAAATATCTGATCAAAGAATCACATCTCTCGAAGAGTCACTCAAGAAAAGTGAAAGAGAAGCAATGAATGTCAAGAATGAAGCTGTAAAAACAAATGAACACTCATCCAGTGTGATCAAAGATTTGCAAGAAGAGATTACAACGTTGAAGAAAGTCTCTGAAATGGTTAATTCAGAAAACAACAGTCTGAAAACCAAGCTTCAAGAAGAACAAGAGAAATTCAAAAGTCTTCAAGAAGATCACAAACTGTGTGAAGACAGATTCAAATCTCTTACTCAGAATGTTGATTCAATGCTTATCGAAAAGCATAATCTGAATGTTCAACTCATAGAGCTCACTGATAAACTCAACAGATCACAATCTGATCTTGTGTTTATCAAAGAAGAAGTCGAAAAAGGAAAGTCTGTTGAAAAGAAAGATGAGAGATTAGTGCCAACCGGAATTGTTGGATCACTATCTTCTCAAGAAGAAGAAGAAAAGACACAAGAGTTTCAGTCGAAGAAGAAGAAGAAGGTTAGAAGAAAGAAGAGCAAAGCCAAGAAGAACAAGACAAAGGGCGCTTCATCTGATTCTACACCACAGACTCCTTCTACTTCAAAGTCTCAAGATTCCGAATCCCCGAGTGATTCAAACAGTGACATATACTGTTTAATCTGTGACTCTGAAACTCATCATATCTCAGATTGTATTTAAAGTCAAGGTGTCTTTCCTTTTGGGTCAAAAGGTGACAAGTTCAAGACTCCAGCTCCTTCAAGCAAGCTTCAACAAGATTCAGAGGTCAAAGCTTCAACTGCAAAGACTTCCCAAAAGCAAAGAAAGAAGTCTCCCTTCAAGGCTCATCAGAAGTACTGCGAGATATGTGAGATGTACAATCACATGACATCAGAATGCTGCTACAACAAGTACTGCACCAACTGTCAGATGTACAACCACGACACCATGGAATGTTATTACAACAAGTATTGTTCCTTCTGTGACATGGTAAATCACAACACATCCGAGTGCTACTACAAGCCGAGAAGGTCTGTCCAAAGAAGTTCATCATGTGCATACCTTCCAGGTATTTTTCTAACTTTAAAAGATCTAATCATAGACATTCGTTTGATGAAAATCAACATGTCAATGATTCATGGAAACCAAAGTTTGTCAAAAACAAAAAGAGAAATCATGATTTAAATGATAAAATGATTCCATAGTGAATCAATCTTTGAATAAGAAATATAGTCAACAAAACCTGTTTTTAAATGAAATTAACAATTTGTTTGAAAATGACTATAATTACTCTTTTGACAAACAATCCATGAAAGAAGATGAAGGTACAAATTACATTGTATCATCAGAACCACCACCTGAAGGTATTCCTTGCACTTATGAGAATATCTCTTATGTTGATGAATTTGGACGACCCAAAACCGAAATGGTTTGGGTCATTACCTCTAACTGATTTGTTAGTGTGTTAGGGACAGTTATGGAGGCCGGTCAAACAAAGAAAAGAAGACCGTGGCTGATCCCTTATCATGACAAGATACCGAATCTTGTTCATGATGCCTTCGATGCAACTGACACCAAATGGAGTTGGAAACAAAAAGGAATCATTGCAGGAATTTTTAAAAACATTTTCAAAAATCAAACAATGATGGTTGTGCAAGAAACAACCGATGTTTCATTTCTTCTGTTTAGATTAAGTATATTGCATGCACTCTTCATACGTTGATAACATATCTGCCATTTTCTTTTCATTAAACTTTCAATTTTCCAAGAAATTTAAAAGTTTAGGGGGAGAAATCATTATTAAAAAAAATGATAAAATCAGAAAAATCCAAAAATATGTTGAATCTACTTGCACGTACATGAGAAATGATAGATACACTAGAGTTATTCGACACATCATTTTTGAACAATAAAGACTGAAGCGTGAAAATTGATGTGCGAGACGGCTAAGACAATTATACTGAACAAGTATATTCTTTAATGATTAAACTAAATTCTAATGAGTTTTTGTGGTTGAAACATCTTAGTGCATGTGAAACGTTTATACAAATCAAATAGATATCTCGTGAAGCATCTAAATTACATCGGGTAACGATGCAATCTATTCAGTGTGATGAACCGCATCGTGAGCTTCTTTGTTGTGGTATCCACAGACCTGAAGTCTCACACGAAGTCTCTTTTGAGCTTCAAGGTGCAGCAAAAGATTCCAAAATGGAACAAAAAGAGTCCCAAATGTGGACCGTCACCAATCTAATTCCAAAATGGAATTCAGAAGATTCCCAAGGGGAACAATAGGAAAAAGAAAAATTCCAAAAAGGAATTCAAAAGAAGTCCCAAAGTGGACCAAATCCAAATAGAACCCAAATTCCACACTGTTTATGATTGTAAGTGACCTGACGTGTTGAGTTGTTCTCAGGATATTTAGATGAGGTGTATAACTTTCTAATGTGCAAATTATGGGTCACTCAAAACTTATTCCTAATCAACCTAATTAATCATCATGAATAGAAAAAGTAAGTGTGTCACTTCGAGCTAATTGATTTGTTTAACAATTCATCACTCAATAACTTCATAATTCAAATGTCTATTTTAAAAACTGCAAAACATGTGTTGGAATAATTGCTGGTTTGATCTCATTGCAGGTTAAAGATTCAGAATGTAAAGAGAAAATTCCAAAAATATATCAAAAACATTGAAAAATTCAAAAAGAACAAAAAGATTTTCTTTTTTATTTTTCTTCTGTTTTGGCAGTTTAACATATGTTATTGATGTAGGAGTTGTTCATAAAGCAATATCTCATCCGATTGAGAACTTAATCTTTACATTGATGATAAATGCACATTATTGCCTGAGTTTTAATGTTTTTCTTTGAGATGCAGGAACAGTTTCCAATGCAGAACAAGCTTCCACGCGACTTGAAGATGTTCCTGTTCAAGCCTGATTCCAGTCCAAAGATCTCCAGGTCAGATTGCTGAGTGTTAAGAATCCTCCTCTTAATATCTCATACACAGATCCCGTTATCCTCTAAAGCAAAAGTTGAGGGGGAGTATTCTAAGTCAAAGAAGTCTTCTCATTCTACTTCAACCGTTGAAGAAGATCCTGTTGCTGATATATAGATTCACCGGAATCTACTCTCTGCTTTTTTCTTTCCATAGTCTCTGATGTTACTCAAAAGGGAGAGAAGGATGCAGATTGCTTGTTGAAAGACAGAGTTTTGGCAGCATCATCTTAGGGGGAGTACTGTTGGGTCCTCTTGAAGATAATGCATACCAAAACTTTAAGTTGCTCTCTATGCTCGTCACATGAAGATTTAAGTTGATATGTCAGATTTGTAAAGTGTCATCTTAGGGGGAGTACTGTTGAGGTTATTTGAAGATGTCACTTTCCAAATATAAGCGAGTGAAGATATCGAGCATCATCACGAGCAAGCGCGGGTGAAGACGTTCATTAATTGTATTTGTCTTAGAATATTTGTGTAATTGTTTCGTGCTTAAATGCGCGTTTGTGCTTAACTGCACGTGGTTAGGTTACATTGTAAGGTGAATGGTATAGACTATAAATACCATCACCTGGGTCATTTGTTAAAAAGTTGCCTACATTTCATTCCATATCCTTTGTAACCTCTCTATTGATCTAATACAATTCACCTATTCATATTATCATCATCTTCATCATACTTTGCATTGATCTTCATGAACATTCAAGCATCAATACGTGATCAGTGAGTTTCCGCATCACTGATCACAAACAACATCACCAAACAATCTCAGATCTAGATCCAAGCTCGGTTCGTCTAGAACTATCAAAAGCCAAAACAAACTCAAATTAATTAAATCAACACAAGTTCATACAATAGTCAAACCGACAAAGTCAATTCTTATTAAGATTCATCTCAACCTAAGTGAACTAGAAAATTAGCCTAACATGTTCAATGACGAAACAAAGTTATAAAAAACATGTTCATGGTTTGCAACTTAAATGAATGTAAATGTCTAAAACAAAGTGTTAACGAATAGATAAACAAACCAAAAGCGAATATCCAAACTTTTATCAATGAACAACTCTAACTATGACTTAATTATGATCTCATGTTGTTTGTCATTTTTTGCTTTTTTCTTTGCCGTTACCTCCTCTCAAAATTCCCCCTTTTAGCCGTCATGATTTATTATATAGAATGAAAAATTAGGTTTCTTGTAGAACACATATTTGTTATATATGATGCGTTGTTTTGATTTGATGTCAAATTCCAATTCTCATAAGTCATAACCCATCTTATTTCCTACATGGACTCGTATTTCACTTTTTCCTTTAAGCAATTGAACTATTATTATGTACACCCAACTGCTACAAGAAGATCATCTAAAGTGACTGAACCAACTGACGTATCTGTCCCTATTCCCCATGATGTTGCTGCTATTGTTGTATCTGACAAAGCGGAGGGAAAACGTAAGTTAGATGTTGTGCCAGAAATTACTTAAGCTGACACTTTGAAAAAGAAGGCCCAAACAAAGGAAATTGCTCAGAATGAGCCGGTTCAAATTGAAACAGTTAAGGAGATTGAAACTGTTGACATTTCTACTGAAGCTGGTACTTCTATGATTGAACATGGAGTTTTTTCAACTGATGATATTCCTACAGATCTTGATGCAAGATTTGCATATCTCGAGCAAATGAAGTATAATCCTGTTTATCTGAATGGACTCACTGTTAGTCAGATAAACGAGGAGTATGAAAAGTGTATCACTGCTCAAGAGTGTGTAGATGGTGATGAGAAAGAATTCATAGTGGATCCGGAGGAGTGGATACCTTTACAAGAAAGTTTAAATGTTGATGATCTTCCACCTGAAGAACTTTATCATCAAAATCCAGAGGATATGACTACTAGTAATATGAGGTCATGGTTGCAGTCAAGAAATTATCCGTACAAAAGATTAAAGAGATAAAAGTCGGAATCTTTGAGGAAACTTGTTAAAAGCTTCCAAGCTTCGGAGAAGATGCAGAACCGAATGTTTTTTCTTGACTACAACAATCCATAATATTATGAACTTACCAAGAAGTTCAGAGAATTAGAACCGAAAGAAATCCCTCTCATGGCATTACCAGTAGATGCACCCAAGAAGCGTAAAGATCTAATTGACATGTTCCCGAGTGAAGTAAAGGCATATAATGTTCCGATGGAAAATCGAGAATCATGGATAAGGCAGCTACAGCAGGTGATATTGTCAGATCACTGCTAAGTAAAGGACAATCTGTTGCTGATCTTTTGGATTCTATGATTGTGCCAGAGAAATCAAAAGATGTCAAGATAATTGCGTGGAAATATCACGAAGTTTTGGACGCATTTTTTATTAAGAAAGTCAATGGATTATGTGATGTATACCATTACTACTCCAGCATTTTCAAGCTGCTTGTTCAAGATCTAAAAGAGCTGCATAAACTGAGATTGATTAATCATACAAGGGCTGAAAGAGGAGAAAAGTTGGTCATGTTGCTTGATGCAGGCATAAGTTGGATGCCACAATATCTACAAGTTCGTGGACAACAAGAAGATAGTTTGTATCTTGATAAGAAGAAGAAGAAACAGAAAAAGATTATGATGCGAGATATGTATCTGGAAGAGTTCTGTGATGAGTATTTTGATAAAGTGAGGGATCCAGGCTTAAAGGTGTTTGATGGCTCGCAGAAAACCAAACCAATTCTTAAATTCATTTACCATGTGGAGACTTTTGAATTGAAGCTAGTTCGTGACTTAGATGATTGGGATCGTGACATGATTACTATCTTTTGTACGTTCGAGCTAAAATTGTTACACCCATCATACATTGATCATCTTCGAAGTCATAAGATGGAGAAAATGAAGAACAAAGTTGCTGAGGCTGATCGAAAATTGTTTGAGTTAATGATCGAAGTTATTGGTGTTGCTACTGAGAAAATTCGGCTGAGGAAAGCGTTGGCCTATGCCAATCTCATGAAGATTGAAATCAATGAGATAGAGTTTGTGCGATTAATATCCAAAGGAACGCTGGAAGTACGTGCAAAAGGTGTGAAGAGACATTATCAGTTTTATGCTAACATGTGTTTCTTTGGATACGCTAAAACGGATGGCAGCCTGTGATATCCTCACCAACGAATCTAAGCTGAAGCAAGCCAAGATAGCAAAAAAGTTTAAAGAATGCATAGCTGAAGCCATCAAAGGACGAGCAAATTATGCTGAGAAGCCGTTGCTAGATGTCAAGAAAGAACCAGAAGATTGTTGAATGACCAAGTTTTATTCAAGACAAGAAAAGATAAAGATGCTTTTGATTGAAGACTAAAGTTAAATCTTAGGGGGAGTACTGTTAACGCTCATTCCTAGTGAAGATTTAATTTGTTCTTAGTTTGTACATACTTGTTGTTGGTACTCGTGTTTGGATGTGTTTTATTGATTTTGTAATTATTTTCCCTAAAGTATATTATGTTTGTTTTTCTAAAACATTTTGCATGATTATCATCATAGTGGTGGACTTAGGTGGTGGACTTAGGTGATGGACATTACACATTTCAAGTAAAATAGTTCAACAAACCATGAGTTAAATACAAAAAATATGTTTCTTAACTTAAAAGCTGAAAATAAATACATTGGTGTGAAATTCTTTCACGAAGATGAGACATAAATACATTGGTGTGAAATTCTTTCACGAAGTTAAATACAAAAAATTTGTTTCTTAACTTAAAAGACGAAAATTTATTGGACTCATTCCTGGCAATTGGTCTTGTATACAGAGTAATAGAATGGGTCGATGGTGAACCATGGGCCAAGTAGTGGGTATTCGGGTGTAAATGGATCGCGTATATAACACAAGTAACCTAATCCTAATAACATTATCATTCGCCTCTTTGATAATCCTTACCCTCTCGTCTCCAATTCCACTCCGACAATAACCCAACCTTCTAGTTGTTGTTTCCAATAGCCGATTCAAATCCAACCTCTAACACGATCGATGTTTGTGTCTCCATTACCAACCGTACCGATCTACATGTGATTCCGCTGCATCGAAGCTCTAACCTTTTGAGAACCCTAACCCTACCACTTGTTGTTTGTCCAGATGGTGTTTTTTCTATTGTTGCTAGGTCTTACGAAAACGTGTTTAAAGAAAGTTCTTAAATTCGTTTACAAAACATTGTTTGTTGGTTACAGTAAGTTAACTTTTAAAACTTATGATGTTCTAGTTTCATAATTGATTACCTACAGTTCGGATACTTGTAAATGTTTATAAAGATTGTTTCAATTTGATAAACATTAGGAACCTTAAAAGCTTTGGAAGGAGTGGTTAGGATTAAAGCTTTGAAAAGGTAAATTTGAGTATGTACATAGAGAAATCAAGCCACTAAATTACCATGAGCACCTTAAAGAGAACTC
The DNA here is from genome assembly GCA_030867185.1 of Tagetes erecta. Lineage (NCBI taxonomy): Eukaryota > Viridiplantae > Streptophyta > Magnoliopsida > Asterales > Asteraceae > Tagetes > Tagetes erecta. Next base: position 28,334,687 of record CM061492.1, on the reverse strand, counting down.
GGTAAAAGAGGTATTGTAAGTTTGAATGTTTTAATTTAAAGTAAACTCAATGAAATTGAACCGTGTTTGGGATTTTAAGTTACATTGTGATAGGTTCAATTGGATCGATACTGCTCAAAATCAGAATGATCAAAGTACACACACAACAATTCAATCAGCAACACATTCCATTACTTCATAATTCTCTTGTATTGATGATCAAAGAAATAGTTGCAGTACAATGGTGCATGAGAATACAATCACACACACAGTTTCTCTCTCTAACGTGTAAAATATGTGATCTAGACTCTCTCTCTAACATTCACTATCAACATGCTTTATGCATCACTACTTAGGGATAATACAAAATTAACCCTACATTATACAAACTTTTATAAACAAAGTACAAAGTAAATCTTCTAACAGGAACAAGCCCTAACAGTACTCCCCCTAAGATTTAACTTTGGACTTTAATCAAAAATCTTCAGCTTTAAATCTTTTTCTCTTCAATCTCTAATCTCTCTTGAATCATCATTCTTCATTCATATTCTTCCTTCACATTCAACAATTCTCTTCCAGTATATTCTTCTTTCTCTTTGATAGCTTCTTCAATGCATGTCTTGAACTTTTCAGCTATCATGGCTTGTCTCGGTTTTGACTCGTTGGCGAGAATATCACAAGCAGCCATCTGTTTCAGCGTTTCCAAAGTGATACTTGCAAAATCAATATTAGCATAAAATCCGTACGGCCTTTTCTTTCCTTTGGCCCGTACTTCTAAGGTACCCTTTGAGTAACCCTCATGAATTCAATCTCTGGTATGTTGATCTTCACAAGGTCAGCATTTAGTAATGCTTTCCTTAATCGGATCTTTTCGGTGGCAGCTCCGATAAACTCAAACATAATTTCAAATAACCTTCTATCAGCTTCAGCAATCGGATCCTTCATCTTTTCCATCTTGTGGCTTCGCAGATGATCAATGTAAGATGGATGCAGCAGTTTGACTCAAACGTACTGAATAAAGTAATCATGTCTTGATCCCAGTCATCCAAATTGCGTACCAACTTTAGCTCAAACGTCTCTTCATGATAGAAAAATTTCAGAATGGGCTTCGTCTTCTGCGAACCATCGAATACCTTCAATCCCGGATTGGTAACTTTGTCAAAGTATTCGTCTGAAAATTCATCTAAGTACATATCTTGAAGGATCAACTTTTTCTGCTTCTTCTTCTTACTTTTCAAATACGCTGTGTCCTCTTGTTGACCACAAAACTCCAAGAATTTAGGCATTCGGTTTATTCCAGCGTCCAACAACATTGCACACTTATCACCACGCTCAGCACGTGTATGATTTATCAATCTAAGCTTGTGCAACTCTTTCAAATCTTGCACCGGATGTTTGAAGATGCTAGAATAATAATGATAAACATCACATAATCCATTAACCCTTTTGATCAAAAATGCATCGAATACCTCATCATACTTCCATGCAATTATCTTTACATTCTTGGACGTTTCCGGTACGATCATTGAGTCGAGAAGATCAGCAACGGATTGACCTTTAATCAGCAGTGATCTCACGATATCACCTGCTATGGCAGCTTTATGCCATGACTCACGTACATCCATAGGAATGTGATATGCTTTCATTTCGCTTGGAAACATACCAATAAGATCTTTTCTCTTCTTGTGTGCATCAACAGGTAAAGCAATCATAGGAATCTCTTTTGGTTCCAACACTTTGAACCTTTTGGTTAATTCAAAATATTGTGGATTTTGATAATCCAAAAAAAGCATACGATTATGCATCTTTTCCGAAGCTTGAAAGCTCACCACAATCTTTTTCAAAGACTCCTTCTTCAACCTCTTCAACATTTTATATGGATAGTTCCTTGGCTGTAGCCACTGACGCATATCAGTCGAAGTCATATCCTCTGGATTTTGATGATATAATTCTTCCGGAGGAAGATCATCAATATTCAGGCTTTCTTGTAAAGGCGTCCACTCACCTGGTTCAACCACGAACTCTTTCTCATCACCGTCAACTCTATCTTGAGCATTCACACATTTTTCATATTCCTCGTTTATTTGACTAACAGTAAGTCCATTCAAATAAACAGGATTATACTTCATCCTTTCTAGATAAGCAAACCGAGCATCAAGATCAATAGGAATATCTTCGCAGACATTCACTTCAGTTTCAAAACTAGACGTATCAGCTTCTTCACTCATATCCAGCACTTCAGTAGCTTGTACAGTTTCAGCTTGAACCGGCTCAACCTGAGCTTCTTCCTCGGTTCTAGCTTTCTTCACAGATACATCTTCTTCAGCAATCTCAGGTACTTCATCAACTTTACGTTTTCCCTCCGCTTTGTCATAAGTAACAACAGCAGTAGCATCATCGGGAATGGGAACTGATATATCAATCTTCTCTCCCAGAGCCTTAGATCCTCGTAATCTAGTATAGTAAACTTTTATTTCTCTAGCAGTATCAGCCACTTCTACTACTTCATCAGAGAAATCTTTATCAGATGCAGGTCCTGATCTTTTTGGTTCTGTTTCTTCAAGCCATTTTTCCAACATTTCTTTCTCAGCATTCAAAGTATTACATTCAGCATAAAGCTCTTTTTAATCATCTATGAGTTTTTCATACTCAGCATCAAGCTCATTGAATAACTTCATATTTTTCAGATCAGTTTTTCTAAACTCGTTCAATCTGACCTTTTTCCGTTCATTTGAAGCCTTCAATAGCTCATTCTCATTCTTCAATTCTTCTATCAACTTCTTCAGACTATCAATCTCTTTGTCTTTTTCCATCAACACATCAATTGACACAACTTTTGGCGAAGACTCCATCAGTTGTTCAGTTTCTTGAGTTGCAAGAGAAAACGATGTGGCAGTATCTACTAGTTCAGGAACATTGAAACCAGCTTCAGTATCATCAACTGTCTGTGCCACAGTTGATAGTTCGAGATGAACCGAGCTTGGATCTAGATTTGAGATTGTTTGGGGATGTTGTTTGCAATCAGTGATGCGGAATCTCACTAATCACGTATTGATACTTGAATGTTCATGAAGACCAATGCAAGGTATGATGAAGATGATGATAATATGAATAGGTGAATTGTATTAGATCAATAGAGAGGTTACAAAGGATATGGAATGAAATTTAGGCCACCCCTTTACAAATGACCTAGGTGATGGTATTTATAGTCTATACCATTCACCTTACAATGTAACCTAACCACGTGCAATTAAGCACAAACGCGCATTTAAGCACGAAACGATTACACAAATATTCTAAGACAAATACAATTAATGAATGTCTTCACCCGCGCTTGCTCGTGATGATGCTCGATATCTTCACTCGCTTATATTTGGAAAGTGACATCTTCAAATATCCCCAACAACAGTCTCCACTTCAGCAACAACCTCTTGTGTAATCTGAACAACATCAATCTGTTCAGGCACACTAAACTCTTCAATCATAACCGGCTCCTCTACAATCATAGGTTTAACAACAGTCTTGGATCGTCGTGATCTGGTGTAGCAAACTGTGATGTCCCTAGGAGCATCAAGAACAACTGATTCAGTTTCCTTCTCAACCTCATCAGATTCAATATCAGCTTCAGACACTTCATCACTAACAACAACATTCTCATCTTCATTGTTTTCATCATCCTCATTACCATCTACTTCATCACCATTATCATCCTCATCATTATCTCCTTCATCTTCTGGATGTCTAGCAAAGTACTCATCATCATCCAAAAGATTGTCTGGAATCTCATCCACAAGGTCTAATGGATCAATTACTTCACCTTGGGAGATATGATGATATATCTCTCCAATATCTTCCTCATTGTTTGTTATATCTCGCATATAGTCAAACATTTGCACTTCTGCAACATTTCCAATGCTCATCTTTCGATAAGATAAAGCATTCATATCTTCAGTCATCAGTAAGTCACCATTCACACCCTCTTCACGAATAACAGGATGTGCAATGTTGATCAAAATTTTCAAAATCTTGGATACATCAAAAATTTGAATCTCTTTCCTTTCACCAAGTTGAATATAAACCCTTTCATGATCCATCTTGACATATTGAAAGGCCTATTCATAGCTATTGCAACAATTGGGGATGCAATATCAGATGGAAAGTTATCAAATCCAGCACTTCTCCTTGATAAGCTTTGCTGAATCACATAACAAAGCAACTTCCATTGTTTGCCCAATCTTGCTCTCACAAACTGTTGTTTAGGAAATACAGGAGGATGTCCCATATTCATAAAACATGCTTGACATTCAGCAGTTGTGCATTCATCAGGAGCTCCAACTTCTTCTTCATCCAATCTAAGAGCAGTCCTGATAGACTTTTCAGACACAGTTAGCTGTAACTGTTTGGTAATATTTCCTCTAACAATAGATACACCATCTTCATCTGTAATAACGTCTGCTGTTCTCCAAAAACTTTTGATCAATCTAGCATGTACAATGGGTTTGGTTCTTCTCAAAAATCTGATCATATCTCTATACCCATCAGCTTCTGGTATAGACTCATCCAATACAGCAACAAGATTGTGCTTTGGTTCAAACTTAAGATCATTCATCTGATAACAAACAAAGACACATGTGTTAGATTTCAACAGTTTATAAACAAACAAGATTTGTACCAGGAATAAGCATAAAGACATAATATAACAAATCACATTAACATTTATCACATAAGTTGATTAACAGTTTGAACATATCATCTTGTTTAAAAACTTTGTGTATCAATGATCATGTAACAATTAACTGACTTAACTGCTTAAACACACAAGTACAAATTTGTCATTTGTAAAATGAAATTGCAACACATGATCCAGTTCATTTTTAGCATTAATTAACCGATTATATGCAGATTATGAATCATTTATGATCAAAACCATGAACAAGTTCAAGTTTCATCAATGGCGGTTTCGACATAATTTTGAAATTTTCCTTTAATTCAGTCGATAACAGATGTTTTGATGTTGATTAATGGATGAAAAATGCTGATTAACAGTTATTACACCTATTACAACACTCGATTTGAGTTTAAACACACACAATCAAAGTGTCGATTCAAATCCAATTACTGTTCATCATCAACATTTTGATTTTACGAGCAACAGTGAGTTTAATGAGGTTTAATCATGATGATTATACCTTATTCAATCTCTAAAACTTGTTACAGATTCAAGGATTAAATATGGTATATGGTAAATTGATGTTCAGGGGATTTGCTTGAAAGTGATTGTAAAAAAAATGATAAGTGTTAGAGAAGAGGCGGGTATTTATGTGTAAATGAGCCGGCTCCAAAATTAGGTCAAAATGTTTGCGACGGGTCAACATTTTAGACGGGTAAACAATTAGGCCCAATAGCCTTGGACGGGTCATGTTACTGTTGCGACGGGTCAACACTTTGGGATGGGTCAACATGTGAACAATCAACTTAATATGTAAACACACTTGTTTAGGACGGGTCAAGCACTGTTGAATCGTGTCAACATTGCTTAGGACGGGTCAAAGTCTCGACATAGTCGAATCATTGTGTTTGGAACGACTACACCTTTGTTTTGTTTTACCCATTACCCGGCTGAACAGTAGCATTCTATTCGTCACCCGGCTGCACAGTGACTTCATTCCCTTTACCCGGCTGCATAGTGACAATTTCTTTCATCACCCCGCTGTACAGTGACAGCACTTACCCGGCTGGACAGTGACTTCTCTTACCCGGCTGTATAGAAAATTCATTCTATTACCCGGCTGTACAGTGACTTTGAAATTTTGTCACCCGGCATTATTTCCTTCCTTCACCCGGCTACTTCTCATTTAATCACCCGGCTGAATAGTGAATGATGTCTTCACCCGGCTTCAATACTTAACGAGTTTTCTTCACTTTCTTTTTCTGTTGGCTTTTCAACTGCATTTATTGCACCTGCAATCATTCTCGACACATTAATTAGACAATACATCCTTATTAGGGTTTGTCTGATTAAATAAACAATCATGATCTAGGGCAACAAATTTAAACATTTAAGAACACATAAAATATTCCTTTTTCATTTTTCTTTTATTTTCCTCAAAAAGTCATTATGCAAACATTTTTGCACTACCAATATATCTGTATCCCGAAGAAATTTTTTTTTAAACTAAAAACAAATCACAAGACATCAGGTTTGTTTTTATCACATCCAATACATTTGCTTTCAATGACCACTTGATCCTTACATTCAACACACTTATTTCAAAATATTTTTGGCTTTTGGATATCTTTTTCTTCTTCAATTATTCTCCCCCTAAACTTGAAGTTTCTTTAAATTTTTAAGTTTAAAAAGGATGTCGATGTGTCAATAAAGAATCCATATTCCTGCATACACAAAGCACACACACTAAAGTAAATACATATGCAATGAATCAAAATATCGCAGTGAGATCATACCATATATCATCTGAACATGTTTTGCAAGTTTTGAATAGACATTTGACTTATGTTTGATTGAGTGATGATATGAAACCATGCCAATTAGCTCGATTTGACACACTTACTTTTTCAGTATCATGATGAGATTAAGGTTCGATTAGAATGACTTATGTGACCCACATGTATACATATGACAACATATTTCCTCATCAACAACAACCTGAATGGATTTTGTACAAAAACCAGGTTACTTACAAACATAAACAATGTGGAATATGGTTTCTATTTGGATTTGGTCCACTTTTGGACTTCTTTTGAATTCCTTTTTGGAATTTTTCATTTCCTATCGTTCCCTTTGGGAATCTTCTGAATTCCTTTTTGGAATTTTGATTTGGTGACGGTCCACATTTAGGACTCTTTATGTTCCAACTTTGGGAATCTTTTGCTGCACCTTGAAGCTCAAAAGAGACTTCGTGTGAGACTTCAGGTCTGTGGGTACCACAACAAAGAAGCTCACGATGCGGTTCATCACACTTAATAGAATGCATCGTTACCCGATTATGTTCAAATAACATCACAAGACGTTCATCAAAAGATATATATTTAGACATGTATAACAAAGGAACTTAACACAAAGATCATCAAGTTTAGATTTGTCAACAATGAACTTACTTTTTCAGTCTAAATGTCTAAGCTGTCTCGCACATTAATTAACATTTATCAGTCTTTATTATGAGAAATGATGAAACAAATAATGTCTAGTGTAACTATCATTTCTCACTTTTGCAATATAGATCCTTATGACATGATAGTTCTTTTCTTTTTGCTTTTCTTTTTTTTTTTCATGCACACTCACAATGCAAAAATAAAAAGACATAGGAATCAATATTTGATATCGACTTATTTTATTTTTAGCTTTTATATTTTCTGATTTTGTATTTTGACTTTCATAAAATAGAATTAATCATGGTTGATTAATCCTATGGATTGAATTAAGAATTCAAACCGTTCTGACAAGAATGGTTTTGTGAAAAGATCTGCCAGTTGTTTGTCAGTATGAACTTTAATCAAAATTATTAAACCCTTTTCAGAGTTATCTCTGAGAACGTGGTATCGAATTTAAATATGTTTCGTTTTGGAGTGTTTTACAGGATTAGCAGTAATGAATATAGCAGCAGTATTGTCTATGTAAATAGGAGTTTTGAGAAAGTTAAACCCGTAGTCAAGTAACTGGTTTATAACCACAAAACTTGAGAACATCCTGCAGATGCAGCAATGTACTCTGCTTCAGCTGTGGATACGGAAACATTGGTCTGCTTTTTGCATTGCCAAGAGACTAGACGAGGACCCAGAAACTGACATCCACCCGTAGTCGATTTCCTGTCAAGAGCACACCCACCAAAGTCACTATCAGAATAACTATATAATTCAAAATTGCCTTTATAAGGATACCATAACCCGAGATTCGGTTTCCCTTTAAGGTATCTGAAAATCCGTTTGACAGCAACCAGGTGTGACTCTTTAGGATCGGACTGATATCTGGCACATACACATACATCATACGTATGTCCGGTCTTGATGTAGTAAGATACATCATTGAACCAATCATTGATCTGTAAAGTGTTTGATCAATGGATTTGCCTTTTGGATCAGGTTGGATTTTGCACTTCACATCAGATGGAGTTCGTAGAGTCTGACAATCTTGCATCTTGAACTTATTCTGCAACTTCTCAACAAACTTTGATTGGTTGATGAAAATGCCGTCTGCTGACTGTTTAACTTGCAATCTGAGAAAGAAATTAATCTCCCCCATAGAACTCATCTGAAATCTGGATTTCATAATCTCTTCAAACTCTTTGCACATGGATGGACTTGTTGATCCAAAGATGATATCATCCACATACACTTGAACACATAAAAGATCTTCGTTTTCCCGCTTCATGAATAAAGTAGGATCAATCTGACCTCTTGAAAAACCATGTTCCAGCAAATGTTTAGATAACGTCTCGTACCAAATCCTTGGGGCTTGATGTAGACCATATAAAGCTTTGCTCAATTTGTATACACGATGTGGATACTCAGGATCCTCAAAACCCGGTGGTTGTCTGACTATACATCATCGGTAATTGGTCCATACAAGAATGCGCCTTTGACATCCATTTGAAACACTTTGAACTTCATGAAAGAGGCATATGCTAGAAAAACGCGAATAGCTTCAAGTCGAGCGACCGGAGCAAACATTTCTTCATAGTCGATACCTTCTTCTTGAGTGTAACCTTGTGCAATTAGTCTGGCTTTATTTCTGACCACAATGCCACGTTCATCTGGCTTGTTTTTGTACAACCATCTTGTACCAATCGCATTTTCTCCTTCAGGTAATTCCACTAATTTCCAAACTTCTTGTTTTCGAAACTGAAGTAACTCCTCTTGCATGGCTTCAATCAAACTATTATTTTGCAATGCTTCTGAAATGTTCTTCGGTACCACTTGAGAAAGAAAACATGAATAAAGACAAGCGTTTGCATGCTCGGTCTAACTTCTCATAGTTCTCTGATTCAAAGGACCTATAATCTGCGAGATAGGATGATTCCTATGAACTCGATGAGTTGGGATTTCGTCACCTTGTACTTGAGTCTCCAGATTAGACTGATTCAGATTCGGTAGATCTTGTAAAATTGTAGAAATATGCGGAGTGAAATTAGGAACTTGTTCTGGTGAATTGATGAAGTAGTCAAACGTTTCAGGAGCAACTTCAACAGTCGGATCTGATGATGGTTGATTTTGAACAGATCCAACATCATTAGGAGAATTTTGCCGATTTTCATCATCAAAATTGTTTGATTCCTGATCTTCTTGAGACCCAGATGGACCCGGAGCTTGGTTGGATACCACATTATCAGGATTATGAAATGACATGAACGGATACTCAGAATTGAGATCGTTATCATCGTCGTTATCCGAATCATCACTGAAACATCCTAAGTCTCCTAATTCTTTCTTCGTTTTTCCTGAAATATCAAATAAGTTGGAATTGAAAGATTTTGATAACGAATCTAAATCAAATAACCATTCGGGACCATGAGCCACTGACGAAAATGAGTTTTCTAAAAACTTTACGTTAATAGTTTCAATAACAACATTCGTTTTGCTATTAAAAACCCGATAAGCTTTTGAAACCGATGTAAAACCTAAGAAGAAACCATAGTCAGATTTTGACTCAAATTTACCGAGATGATCACTTAAATTCAGAATCCACACAGGACAACCAAATGCTTTCAAGTATGAAATATTCGGTTTTCTTTCAAACAATAACTCATAAGATGTTTTATGTTTATCCTGAACCAAAAATGTCCTGTTTTGTACAAAGCATGCAGTAGCAATAGCTTCGTCCCAGAATGTGATAGGGATTTTTGCATCTGCGAGCATGGATCTTGATGCTTCGATTAGTGTCCGATTTTTACGTTCTGCTACTCCGTTCTGTTGAGGAGTTCTTGGAGCACTAAATTGATGCGCAATTCCTTTTTCTGCACAAAACGAGTCTACATTAGAATTTTTAAACTCGGTTCCATTATCGCTTCTCAAGATTTTCACTTTACAATCTAACTGATTTTCAACTTTGATAATGAATTCTTTTAACAACTCAGCAGTTTCAGATTTAACATGCAAAAAATAAATCCAAGAAAATCTAGTAAAGTCAGCGATAATGACAAAACAATAAGACTTCTTTCCGATGCTTTGAACATTTGTTGGTCTGAATAGATCCATGTGTAGCATCTGTAAGGGCTTTGAAATGGAGTTTTCTAGCTTGGACTTAAAAGACATTCGATGCTGTTTTCCTTTCAAACATGCTGGACAGAGATCAGTTGTTGAGAATTTCTTCGAAGGTATTCCCACAGCATGATTTCTAGTCACCAGTCGATTCATGTTTCTGAAGTTTGAATGGCCCAGCCGTCTATACCAAAGCTGACTCTCATCATTCGATGCATGAGCAATGAGACGTGTCGTTTCGGTTTCAGCATCAATCTGAGACATATCAAGCTTGTGCACATCCCGATCTCTTGGAGCTTTAACCACCACCCATTCATTGTCAATCTTAAAACCTCGCTTGAGTATGTAACAAAAAGAATCATCAAATAATGTTGAATACGATTTGTCACAAATTTGAGATACACTTAGCAAATTAAAGTTCAACTGTGCACAGTAGTTGACTTTATCAAAGCTAATAATATCATTTGACACAGTTCATTCACCAGTGATTTTTCCACCAGCATCTCCTCCAAATGCAACATGTGTACCATTCTTTAGCTTAAAATCTTGAAGCAAGGTATGGTTGCCTGTCATATGCATGCTACACCCACTATCAACAAACCATGAGTTGATAGGTCTTCGAGGGCGCACCTGCAATTCAACATGTACTTAGTTAGTTTGGTCAACCCAGGCCCACATGGTTTTGGGTTTTCCGAATCTATCTGTAACAGTAACTTGTTGATAATGTAAATTTTGAAAATTTGATTCATTCGAGAGATTTGGTTGAAAACTGTTTCTGCCACTGGCTTGATTTGTTTGCTTTCTTCTTAAAGCTGAAAACCTTTCCTCTAGCTTAGGATCAAGGTTATTTTCAAATCTTTGATTTCGTACCATCAAAGCTCTTGGCTTAAAACTGTTGACCTGCTGATTTCTTGATGACATTTCCTTATATCCAGAATTGAATCTTTTGAAAGGTCTCAAATAAGGAGAATGACTCTGGTTTGTTTTTTGAAAACCAATAGATTGATTTCTTTGAAAGTTTGGAAAAGGAGTCATTTCTCTTGATGAGTTTTTCCGAAAGAAACAATCTGCAGTGTCATGATTTCTCCTTTCACATATGTCACAAAACTTGTTATAGAAACATTCTTATGACGAATGATTTCTTTTATCACAGTAATCGCAGTACCTATTAAAGAAACACTCAGCAGTAACATGATTATAACGATCACAAATCTCACAATGTTTCTTGCTAATCTTAAAGATCCGATTGTTAACTTTAGATGTTGAACCAACTCGTGATTCACTAACAATTTTGTTCGGTTTTAAGTTAACTTGGTTCTTTTATGGAGATTGTGGTTGTGACTTTGATTTCTGATTATCAAATTTTGGTTGTTTGGGAACTTGATTCGATTTTGAAACATCTTGCTTAGTTACCTTCTTTGATTCAAATCTTTTATCATTGACAGCGGAAGTCTTAGCACCTAAACCTGATTTCAGACCAGAGTTAGATTTGATCTTAGAATTAATTTGGTTACCATGAGATGAGTTCATATAAAATGTTCCTGCAGACACAAACTTGATTGGTTTGATTTTAGACACTTTCTTTGTCACAGGTTTGGCAGTTTCAGTTTTACCAACTTGGGCTTTGGTGTTGTCATTTGATGTTATGACATTTTTACATTTTGACTGTTTTGTTTCAGATTGATTGTTTGACAATTTCGATTTCTCCATCTTTGCTTTTGAAACTTCAGTCTTCTTCATTGTTTCCTTTTTGACCAACTGATCAGCAACATGAGATCTCTGCTCCTTTTTCCACTTGATGTATTATGGATCATTGTAACCCGAAAATTCTGCTTCATCCTTCACCTTTTCTGCTGGTTTAGGATTCAGTTCCGGATATTCAACAAGTTGCACCAGAATAGGATCAGATTTGTTGCTTGCTTCGTCATCAGCTTCAACAGTCACACTATCATCTTCTTTCAAGCTTTCGAGTAAAACTTCAGACCCTTCGGATTCAGATTTACTTCTTTGAATTTCTTTGAATCTTTGTTCATTTTCAGGTGAATGATCAAATTCATTAAAGTTTTCTGGTAAAGTGTTAGTGATTGATTTAGGCATTGGTTCATGTGTGAAACCCAATCCTGTTCTGTTTTCTTTTCTATCACTTATCAACTTTGCTAGAATTGCTTTTGAACTTTTCATTTTTGTCAATTCAACCTCAGTTGCTGCATGAGCAATCTTTTTGGATTCAAAGTTCTTGGTCATTTCTTCCAATTGTTTATTTGACATTTCCAGTTCCTTCAAGGTTTTGTTCCATGATTCTTTAAGTGACAATATCTTCTCATTAGCAATTTTGTGATCAATTTTAAGTTGTTCATGAACTTGTTCATGTTTGCTTAATTTGTCACCAATTTTAAATGAATGAGTTCGATAATGTTCCACTTGTTTAATGCATTGATCAGAACATAACCTACCTTTCACATCATTAGGTAAAGGAACATAGTTAGGGGGTAATTCGATACTACCCTTTGGTTGTTCAGCAGATGAGAAAGACTCTTCAGATGTAGCCATAAGAGCAATCTCTGATTCAGTTTCTTCAATTGGATCTGACTTTGCACTCCAGTCATAATCATCTGAATCTTCACTGATATCATTAACCATTTGGCAATCCCCTTCTTCAGACCAATCTTCTTCCTTAATTTCACAGACCAGTGCCAGACTAGATTTAAGATCAGCTGTAAAATGTTCCGTATAAGCACTCCAGTCATATCCATCTTTCACGCTAACCACAAGTGCTTTGGTCTGATCTTCATGCTTTTTACCTTCATCTTTCAGTTCTGGCATGGGAAGACTTTGATATGGCTTTTGAATGAAACGTTGATTCCTGTTTTGATAGCTTGAAAACTGTTGTGAGTTCTGACTTTGGCCTTGATACTGATTCTGTTCACTGGAACTGGCTTGACCATGATAATTCTGATTCTTAGGAGCTTTGCATTCCCTTGAAAAATGACCATAGCAGTTACAGTTGAAACATCTGGCCTTTGACTTGTCAAAACCAACTGTCTTGTTTGCATTTGGCTTGTAACTTCGGTTCACATATGCATGTTTCTGAGTTCGATATGCGACCATAACCATTTGCCAATTTAAGTCCATCTCTTCAACGTCATCAGGATCCATTTCAAACAAGTCTTGAAGAACAACATCCAGTTGAGTCAAATGACTTCCCTGATAAGCTTGGAAGCTTGCCATGAATGCAGTAAAAGCTTTCTTAGTCTCATCATCTTGTAACAAGATGTTCATGACATCTTTTACTTTAGCTTGAACTGTGGAACTTGAACTTTGGTTTTCTGCTTGAGATTTTACAGACTGGCTTTGAACTTGAACTCTTGGTGGAGATAGAGGTTGTGAGTAAATTGGTGAACTTGGTAGATATGATGAATCAGTGTAAAAGCTAGCACCAACAAACAAATCACCCTCATCATCAGTTTTAGCAGAATCTTGAGCAAGAAAAGCATTCTCAATTGTATTAGAAGGATTCACAACAAACTTATACTGATAGGTTCAATTGGATCGTTAATATCACTCAAATGATCAGAACAACATGTACACAAAACGCAATTCAATCATAACACAGTTCATACTAATAAATTCTCTTGTATATTGATGATCAAAGCAATTTGCAGTACAATGTGCAGGAGAAACAATTCACACACAGTTAATTCTCTCTCTAACAGTGTAAAAGTGATCTCTATCCTAACACACGCACACTACATGCTTATAACAAACAAATTGCAAGTTTAAGGAAAATACATAATAAACCCTAAACTATACAAACATATAAACAAAAATACAAAGTAAATCTTAACAAGGAAATAACCCTAACAGTACTCCCCCTAAGATTTAACTTTGGATCTTCAAAAACTTCATTCTTTTTCTTCTTTTATCAGCATCAATCTTCAATCTTTTTCTACCATTCTTCTGGTTCTTCTTTCACATCCAGCAACTTTCGTCCTTTATACTCCTCTTGTTCTTTTAAAGCTTCTTCAATACACGACTTGAACTTTTCTGCGATCTTAGCTTGTCGAGGCTTGGATTCATTTGTCAGAATTGGTAATGCATTCATACGTCGAAGCGAATCCAGATTCAATCCTGCAAAATCAATATTAGCATAAAACTCGAACGGCATTTCCTGGCCTCGAACTTTCACCTCCAAAGTACCCTTCCTACTGATCCGCATATATTCTATCTCTGGTATATCAACCCTCACGAGATTAGAATTGAGTAATGCTTTTCTCACCCGAATCTTCTCCGAAGCAGCAGCAATCACTTCAATCATCACAGTGAACAACTTTCTGTCAGCTTCAGCAAGTTCATCTTTGCACTTTTCAATCTTGTAACTTCGCAAAAACTCAATATATGAAGGATGCAGCAATTTTAACTCAAAGGTACTGAACAGTGTGATCATATCCTTATCCCAATCCTCCAAATTCCTAACAAGCTTTAGTTCAAACGTCTCTTGATTATAAAACACTTTGAGTATTGGCTTTGTCATCTGACTTCCATCAATCACCTTCAATCCAGGATCTGTCACCTTGTCAAAATATTCGTCTGAAAATTCTTCAAGGTACATATCTTCAGTCACAACCAGTCTTTTCTTCTTCCTTTGTTTCTTTGCTTGCACATATGCAGAATCTTCTTGTTGGCCTCTAAAGTCAAGAAACTTAGCTGTTCTACTCATTCCAGCATCAAGCAATATTACACACTTATCACCACGCTCAGCATGCGTGTGATTTATCAATCTCAGTTTGTGTAATTCTTTCAAGTCCTGAACCTCCAGTTTGAAGATGCTCGAGTAGTAATGATATATATCACATAACCCATTCACTCTCTTTATCATAAAAGCATCAAATACTTCGTCGTATTTCCATGCGATTATCTTCACCTTTTTATTCTTCTCAGGCACAATCATAGAGTCAAGCAACTCAGCAATCGACTGACCTTTGCTTAGCAGTGACCTCACTACGTCACCTGCTGTTGCTGACTTATGCCAAGTTTCACGCACCTCCATTGGTATGTTGTATGACTTGGCTTCGCTTGGAAACATATCCATCAGTTCGTGCCTCTTTTTGTGAGCATTTTCAGGTAATGCCATCACTGGAATCTCCTTTGGACCAAGCACTTTGAATTTCTTTGTCAGCTCAAAGTACTGAGGATTGTTATAATCCAAATAAAACATCCTGTTGTACATTTTCTCTGTTTTCATGAAACTGACAACAATCTTCCTCAAAGATCCCGATTTCAACCTCTGCAAAGTTTTATAAGGATAGTTCCTCGAACTCAACCAACTTCGCATCTCATAAGCAGTCATTTCATCTGGGTTTTGATGGTAAAGCTCAGTCGGAGGTAAGTCTTCGATATTTAAGCTTTCTTGCATCGGAGTCCATTCACCCATCTCAATCACGAACTCTTTCTGATCAGCTTCTGCTTTATCTTGAGCAATAATGCACTTCTCATACTCTTCATTAATCTGACTTACTGTCAAACCATTCAAAAACACCGAATTATACTTCATTCTATCAAGATATGCAAACCTCTGATCCAAGTCATCTGGTAACTCTTCAACAGTATTTTGTACAGGCTCTGGCTCCGCTTCATTTTCAGAATCAGTCCAATCTATGTCTAAATCATCCAATGCCTCTATCATAGGTGCTTCATCAGTTTGAACCGGCTCAAACTGACTAGCCACTTCAGCTTCTGTTTCAGTCACATCCACAGCTTCAGATTGAATCGGCTCAATCTGAACTGTATCTCCAGAGCCAACATCTTTCTCACTATCTGTTGCTTCAAATACTTCGGTTTCAGCTTCCGATACAATCTCAGTCTCAGCAACTTTCTCAATCTCAGCTACAGATACAGACTGAATCGGCTCAATCTGCACTGTTTTATCTAACTTCGCCTTTTTCGAACTTTCTTCATCACCGAATAACTCAGGAATGGCATCTATTTTCCTCTTTCCCTCAGCCTTGTCCATCTTGACAGTTTCAGCCACAGCTTCATCGGGAATTATGATTGGTGATTCAACCAAAATACCAGCATTTGCAACACCTCGAGCTCTAGTTAAATAAACTTTTGGCACTTCAGCTTCAGTAAATTCAACTATATCATCAGAAAAATCTTTGTCTGATAGTGATGAGCCAGCCTTCTTTGGTCTATTTTCCTCCAACTCCTTTTCAAGCATCTCTTTTTCTGCCTCCAAAGTATTACACTCAGCCTTCAACTCAGTGTAATCATATTTCAAATTCTCATATTTCTCCTTCAATTTTTCATGCTCAACCTTCAACTCATCATGTTCTATCTTTAACTTCAGATGATCAGAGTCTAATTCCTTGAAAGTCTTCAGGTTCTGATTATGAATATCCCAATATTCATCAAACCTTTTCTTTTTCCGTTCGTTTGAGGCTTTCAACAAATCATTTGCCTTAATCAGATTTTCAACTATCTCCTCCAATTCTGCAATTCGTTTTTCTTTCTCCTCATAAACTTCATCAACACTTGGCACAACATTTGGCGAAGACTCCAAACCTTGTCCAATGTTTTCGACAATCTGTGGTGATGTGGTGGAAATAGGATTAGTAATGCCAGCATCCACTTCATCTATCTGTGCAATAGATTCAGCTTCGGCCATTACTGCCTGAGCAATCTCTATCACATTAACCTCTTCAGGTTTTTCTACTGTTTTCTTCTTCTTTCGAACATACTGTACAGAAACATCTCTTGGAATCTCAGCAACTACTTCTTCTACCACAGAAGCAACCTCAGCAGGTTCTTCTACCTCAATAGGCACAACAACCTCTATCTCAGTCTCCATTGGTTCAGCCTCCTCTGAATTAGATTCAGATTCAGCATCATTACCACCATCATTATCATCATCATCATTGCCATCATCTTCTTCATCCTCTGGATGTCGAGCAAAGTACTCGTCATCATCCAATAGATTGTCTGGCACCTCATCCACAAGGTCTAGTGGATTCACAATCTCACCATGAGATATGTGATAATACACTCCATCCACATCTTCTTCATTGTTGATTATATCTCTCATATAATCAAACAATTCAACATCAGGCACATTCCCGATACTCATCTTTCGGTAAGAGAGATCGTTCATGTCCTCGGTATATAGCATGCCTCCAGCATATCCTGCACTTCTGATGATAGGATAGGCAATGTTTATCATCAGTTGCAGAAACCTTGGGTACATAAGGAATTTGAATCTCTTGCCCTTCACCAAATTAAACACAAACCCGTTCATTATCCATCTCGACATGTTGAATGGTTTGTTCTCTGCTATGGCCACAATTGGTGAGGCAATATCTGAAGGAAAGTTATCAAACCCTGCACTCCTCCTGGACATGCATTGTTGAACTATATAACACAGCAACTTGTACTTCCTTCCCAACTTAGCCCTGTAAAACTGAGACTTTGGAAATATAGGTGGATGTCCCATATTAACAAATCCAGATTTACATTCCTCCATGGTCAGTTCAACCATCATACCAACCTCATCCTCATCTATCCTCAGGGCTTGTCTAATAGCTTCTTCAGTAACATTCAGTACCCAGTCTCTAGTAATATGCCCTCTCACTATAGCAACACCATTCTCATCCCTTACTACCTCTGCTGTTCTCCAGAAGCTCTTGATCAGCCTAGCATATATGACCGGTTTGGCACATATAGCATATACATACTTAGTCCTCTTTATGAACTTAATCATATCCCTATAACCTTCTGTCTCAGGAAGTGATTCATCTAAACATGCCACCAAATTATGTTTAGGTTCAAATTTGAGATTCTCCATCTGTCAAAAACACAAACAAACACAAACCAAGGCAAATGTATTAGATTCTTCATTAAATATATCAAAAATTTAATAAGTGTTTAACTAAAAGTTAGAAAGCAAAAACATTAACATAATCATTTAAAATCCTAAATTGTTCTAATAACCTGATTTTCATCATTTTAATCAAACAACATTGAATTTTATGGATTATACTTCTTGTTTAAACTTTTAACAGTTAATCACTTGGGCAAAATTTTGACAAATTTATGATGAAAAGGTTTAACATGTTTTGGTTCAATTTTAACATATGTTAATCACTTTTAAACATATATTTCATCGTTTTGATATTTAACTTTTAACAGCTTCAAAGTTCATCAATGGCGATTTTTATTAGTTAAGAACATTTCACTTGATTCAGTTGATTTTAAGGTGTTTTAGTACAAATGAGTGATTGAATGTTGATAATCGACAGATTTTAACCCTAAAACAACATTCGATTTAAGTTTTAACGCTCAAAATCAAAGTGTCGATTCAAGTTCAAAACACTGTTCATCATCGTTTTTCCTTTTAACAGTTGATTTGCAGGTCGGTTTAGGTCAAAAACACTTAATCACTACCTTATTCAATCGATTAATCTTGTTATAGAGCAACAGATTGAATATGATAACAAGGCGATTTGAGTTTCAGAGTGTTTGTGTGAAGATGAAAGTGTGAAATGATAAGTGTTTTGTGAAGAGGCGGTCTTTTGTATCGTCAAAAATTTTAGGTCAAACTTTAAGTGCCGGGTCAACAAAAGCAAAATAGGCCCAATAAACCTTGCCGGGTCAAGTACTGTAGTGACGGGTCATGTACTGTAGATACGGGTCAAGTACATAAAACAAGTCACCAACATGTGAAAATCACTTGACGGGTCAAGCACTGTAGATACGGGTAAGTCACTGTAGTGACGGGTAAAGGTTAAGGAACAACTACACCTGATGGGTTTTTATTCATCACCCGGCAGAATAGTTATCTTCAAAACATCACCCGGCAACACAGTTGCTTTCCTTCTTCATCCGGCTTGCTTTCTTCTTTACACGGCAACCTTTGACAACCTTCTTCACACGGCAACCTTCTTCACAGAACATGCATTTGTTCATTACCCGGCAACATAGTTGCTTCTATATCACCCGGCATGCATTCTTCATCATTACCCGGCAACACAGTGTCATACCTTTACACGGCAAGAAGACTTCTCTTTCACCCGGCTGTATAGTATACACTTGTCACCCAGCAAGATATCTATGACCTTCACCCGGCTGTATTTGACATGATCATTGCCCGGCTGTATAGTGGTCATAACATCTTCACCCTTTTTCTTAATCACCCGGAAAGTATCAGACTTACAACTTTACCCGGCTGAACAGTTCTTTACCCGGCTATACAGTTGTATCTGATATCTTTACCCGGCAATAACACTTGTGATTTTTCTTCACTTTTCTCGTCTGTTGACTTTTTCAACGTCATTTATTGCACCTGCAAACATTCTCCGACATATTAATTAGACAAGATATCCTTAAAAAGAATGTTTGTCATATTAATTATCAAACAACATTAATCAAGACAATAACATTAAATTCCAATTAAATTCATTTTTCTTTTTCAAAATTGTTTTTGCACAACCAATTTTTCTATATCCCGAAGCAATTTCTTAAAAACACATTACAAGACCTTGGGTTTGTTTTTAACACATCCAATACCTTTGCTTTTTCATACCCACATAATCTTGTTCATTCAAAACACACTTATTCAAAACACAATATTTTTGGATTTTTGTAGAATATTTTTCTTCAAATTTATTCTCCCCCTAAACTTGAAATTTCTTAAAATTTTTAAGTTTAACAAGGATGTTGATGTGTCAATAAAGATTCCAAATGCCTGCACACACAAAGCACACACATTAAAATAAATACATATGCAATGCAATGAATCAAAATATCGCAGTGAGATCATACCACACATTATCTGAACATGTTTTGCAAATTTTGAATAGACATTTGACTTATGCTTGATTGAGTGATGATATGAAAACATACCAATTAGCTCTAGTTGACACACTTACTTTTTCAGTATCATGATGATATTTAAGGTTCGATTAGAATGACTTATGTGACCCACATGTATACATATGTCAACATATTTCCTTATCAATCACTACTTGAATGCATATTGCACAAAACCTGGTCACTTACAGTCATACACAGTGTGGAATATGGGTTCTATTCGGATTTGGTCCACTTTGGGACTTCTTTTTAATTCCATCTTTGGGAATTTTTCATTTCCTATCGTTCCCCTTGGGAATCTTCTGAATTCCATTTTGGAATTTTTTGTTTGGTGTTGGTCCACATTTGGGACTCTTTTTGTTCCAACTTTGGGAATCTTTTGCTGCACCTTGAAGCTCAAAAGAGACTTCGTGTGAGACTTCAGGTCTGTGGGTACCACAACAAAGAAGCTCACGATGCGGTTCATCACACTGAATATACTGCATCGTTACCCGATCATGCACAACAATCATCACAAGCAATGTATCAAAAGATATATATCTAGACATGTATAACAATGGAACTTAACACAAAAATCATTAAGTTTATGTTTGTCAACAATCAACTTACTTGTTCAGTCTAATTGCCTGAGCTGTCTAGCACATCAGTTAACATTCATCAGTCTTTATTAAAAAAAATGATGTAACAAATAATGTCTAGTGTAACTATCATTTCTCACTTTTTGCAATATAGATTCTTATGACATGATATTTTTCTTTTCTTTTTGCTTTTATATTTTGTTTTTGCTTTTCTTTTTCATGCACACACACAAATGCAAAACATAAAAGTAAAAGACAAAGGAATCAATACTTGACATCAACTTATTATATTTTTGGCTTTTATATTTTTCTGATTTTTTTTTTTGTTTTTGAAAAATAGAATCAATCATGATTGATTAATCCTATGGATTGAATTAAAAATTCAAACCGGCCTGACAAAAATGATTTTGTGAAAAGATCTGCCAGTTGTTTGTCGGTATGAACTTTAATCAAAATTATTAAACCTTTTTCAGAGTTGTCTCTTAAAAAGTGATATCTAATTTCGATGTGTTTGGTTTTAAAATGTTGAACAGGATTAGCAGTTATGAACATAGCAGCAGTATTGTCTATGTAAATAGGGGTTTTGAGAAAGTTAAACCCGTAGTCCAGCAACTGATTTTGTAACCATAAAACCTGAGAACATCCTGCAGATGCAGCGATATACTCTGCTTCAGCTGTGGATACAGAAACATTGGTCTGCTTCTTGCATTGCCAAGAGACAAGCCTAGGACCCAGAAATTGACAACCACCAGTAGTCGATTTCCTGTCAAGAGCACAACCACCAAAATCACTGTCAGAATAGCTATATAATTCAAAATTTCCTTCGTAAGGATACCATAACCCAAGATTCGGTTTCCCTTTGAGATATCTGAATATACGCTTCACAGCAACAAGATGCGACTCTCTCGGATCAGACTGATATCTGGCGCATACACAAACAGCGTACATGATGTCTGGTCTTGATGCAGTAAGATACATCAGTGAACCGATCATTGATCTGTATAGTGTTTGATCAACTGCTTTGCCCTTTGGATCCGGTTGAATCTTGCAATTCACATCAGATGGAGTTCGAATAGTTTGACAATCTTGCATCTTGAACTTCTTCAACAACTTCTCAACAAACTTTGATTGATTGATGAAAATTCCGTCAGCTGATTGTTTCACTTGTAAACCCAGAAAGAAATTAATCTCCCCCATAGAACTCATCTGGAATCTGCTTTTCATGATTTCCTCAAATTCTTTGCACATTGACTCACTAGTTGATCCGAAAATAATATCGTCCACATACACTTGAACGCACAACAAATCATCATTCTCCCTCTTCATGAACAAAGTTGGATCAATCTGACCTCTTGTAAATCCATGTTCTAGTAGATGCTTGGATAATGTCTCGTACCAGATTCTAGGAGCTTGATGTAGACCGTAAAGTGCTTTACTCAACTTGTATACCCGATGAGGATAGTCAGGATCTTCAAAACCCGGAGGTTGTCTGACATATACGTCATCTGTAATCGGTCCATACAAAAAAGCGCCTTTAACGTCCATTTGGAATACTTTAAACCTCATGAAGGAAGCATATGCAAGAAAAACGCGTATGGCTTCAAGTCTTGCGACCGGAGCAAACACCTCTTCATAATCAATGCCTTCTTCTTGAGTGTATCCCTGTGCAATGAGTCTTGCTTTGTTTCTCACAACAATACCACGTTCATCTGGCTTGTTTTTGTACAACCACCTTGTACCAATTGCGTTCTCTCCTTCAGGTAAGTCCACAAGTTTCCAAACTTCCTGTTTGCGAAACTGTAGTAATTCCTCTTGCATGGCTTCAATCCAACTATTATCTTTCAACGCCTCTGAAATATTCTTTGGCACCACTTGAGATAGAAAACACGAGTAAAGACAAATATTTGCTTGCTCTGTCTGACTTCTTGTAGTTCTCTGATTCAACGGCCCAATAATCTGAGAAACAGGATGTTTCTTGTGAATTCGATGAATTGGTATGTCACCTCCTTGCACTTGAGTCTCTAGATTAGAAGTATTCAGATTTGGTAGATCTTGTAGCATGGACGAAGTATGCGGTGTGAAATTTGGGACTTGATCAGGTGAATTGATGAAGTAATCAAAAGATTCTGGAATAACTTCAGCATTCGGATCTGATGATGGTTGATTCTGAACAGATCCACCATCAATAGGAGTACTCACATCGTCTTCATGATTGTTTGATTCTTGATCTTCATGAGAACCAGAAAGACCCGGAGCTTGACTGGATTTGACATGATCAGGATTATGAAACGACATGAACGGATATTCTGAGTTGAGATTTCCATCCTCGTCATTATCAGAATCGTCACTAAAGCTTCCTAAGTCACCTGATTCTTTCCTTGCTTTTCCTGAAAAATCAAACAAGTTAGAATTGAAAGATTGTGATAACGCATCTAAATCAAATAACCATTCGGGACCATGCGCCACTGACGGAAACGAATTTTCTAAAAACTTTACGTTAATAGTTTCAATAACAGTATTTGTTTTGCTATTAAAAACCCGATAAGCTTTAGAAACAGACGAATAGCCTAGGAAAAATCCATCGTCAGATTTTGACTCAAATTTCCCGAGATGATCATTTAAATTTAGAACCGTTACGGGACAACCAAATGCTTTCAAATAAGAAATATTTGGCTTTCTTCCAAATAACAACTCATAAGATGTTTTCTGTTTATCTTGCACTAATAATGTTCTATTTTGTACAAAACATGCAGTAGCCATAGCTTCGTCCCAAAAAGTGATAGGGATTTTGGCATCTGCAAGCATGGATCTTGCAGCTTCAATTAGTGTCCGGTTTTTCCGTTCCGCAACCCCATTCTGTTGAGGCGTTCTTGGAGCACTAAATTGTCTAGCAATCCCCTTTTCTGCACAAAATAAATCCACATTAGCGTTTTTGAATTCAGTACCATTATCGCTTCTTAACACTTTAACTTTGCAATCCAACTGATTTTCCACTTTGATGATAAATTCTTTTAATAATTCAGCTGTTTCAGATTTAGCATGCAAAAAATAAACCCAAGAAAATCTAGTGAAATCGTCAATAATGACAAAACAGTAAGACTTCTTTCCGATGCTTTGCACATTCGTTGGTCCAAAAAGATCCATATGTAGCATCTGCAAGGGTTTTGAAATGGAGTTTTCTAGCTTGGACTTAAAAGACATCCTATGCTGTTTTCCCTTCAAACACGCTGGACAGAGATCAGTTGTGGAGAATTTCTTCGATGGGATTCCCACAGCGTGATTTCCAGTAACCAAGCGATTCATGTTTCTGAAGTTTGAATGGCCCAGCCGTCTATGCCAAAGCTGACTCTCATCATTTGAAGCATGGGCAATGAGACAGGTAGTTTCGGTTTCAGCGTCAATCTGCGACATATCCAACTTGTATACATCACGATCTCTTGGAGCTTTCACCACAACCCACTCATTGTCAATCTTGAAACCTGGTTTAAGAATATAGCATAAAGAATCATCAAAAAGAGTTGAATAAGATTTATCACAAATTTGAGATACACTTAGTAAGTTAAAGTTCAACTGTGCACAGTAGTTGACTTTATCAAAACTAATGACCCCATTGGAAACTGTTCCTTCTCCTGTGATTTTACCACCCGCATCACCTCCAAACGCAACGTGTGTACCATTTTTCAGCTTGAAATCCTGAAGCAAGGCATGGTTGCCTGTCATGTGCCGGCTACACCCACTATCAACGAACCATGAGTTGATAGGTCTTCTTGGGCGTACCTGCATAACAACGATTTACTTAGTTAGTTTGGTCAACCCAGGCCCACACGGTCTTGGGTTTTCCGAATCTATCAGCAATAGTAACTTGTTTGTATTGAACATTTTGAAAATTTGTTTCATTCAAAAGATTTTGATGCTGATAACTTCGCCCATTGGCGTTCAATGATTGCTTTCTCCTCAAAGCACTAAACCTCTCCTCTAGCTTAGGATCAAGGTTATTTTCAAACTTTTGATTTCTTACCATTAAAGCTCTTGGTTTAAAATCATTAACCTGCACACTTCTTGAAAAGTTAGAAACAGAATTGTTTCGATTAAAATTTCTCAAAACCGAAGAATGACTTTGACTCATATTTTGAAAACCAAATG
Source organism: Tagetes erecta (assembly GCA_030867185.1). Lineage (NCBI taxonomy): Eukaryota > Viridiplantae > Streptophyta > Magnoliopsida > Asterales > Asteraceae > Tagetes > Tagetes erecta. Next base: position 28,309,911 of record CM061492.1, on the reverse strand, counting down.
AATTATTTCTTTGAAAATTAGAATATGGAGTCATTTCTCTAGTTGAGTTTGATCGAAAGAAACAATCCTTTGTGTCATGGTTTCTCCTCTCACAATATCACAAAATTTGTTAAAATAACATTCTTCTGAAGAATGATTTCTTTTATCACAGAAACTGCAGTACCTGTTAAAGAAACATTCAGCAGTTGTATGATTATATCTATCACAAATTTCACAATGTTGTTTGCTAATCCTAAAGAGCCGATTGTTAACTTTTGATGTTGAACCAAAACGTGATTCATTACCATAGTTGTTCGGTTTTAGATTAACGTTTTTCTGTGGAGTCATTGTTTGCGATTTTGATTGCATGGAACTTTGGTTCGATTTTAAATTGTTCTGTTTGGTCACCTTTTTGTTTTCAATTCTCTTTTCATTGACAGCGGAAGACTTAGGTCCTAAACCTGTTTTCAGACCAGAGTTAGATTTGATTGGAGAATTGATTGGTTTACCATAAGATCCATTTAAATCAAACGTTCCTGCAGACACAAACTTGATTTTCTTTCCTTTTGACACTTTCTTTGCAGGTTTGTCAATTTTAACACTTTGAACTTTTGTGTTATCATTTGATTTCAAGACACTTTTGCCTTTTAGTTCTTTTGTTTCAGATTGAACGTTCTTTGATTTCGATTTCTGCTTCTTTGCATTTGAAACTTCAACTTTCTTCACTTCTTGCTTTTTGATCAACTGAGCAGCAACTTGCGCCTTTTGTTCCTTCTTCCACTTGATGTACTCAGGATCATTGAAACCTGAATATTCACCTTCTTCCTTCACCGGTTTTTCTGGTTCGGGATTAAGCTTTGGATACTCAACAAGTTGGATCAGAACAGGCTCCAATTTGTTTTCAGATTTGTTGCTTGCTTCATCATCAGCTTCAGTTGTCATACCATCTTCTTCTCTCAGACTTTCAATCAACACCTCAGAACCTTCGGACTCAGATTTACCTCTTTGAATTTCTTTAAATTTACGTTCATTTTCAGGTGAATGATCAAATTCATTAAAGTTTTCTGGTAAGGTTTGAGTGATTGAATTTGGCATCGGCTCATGAGTAAAACCCAACCCGGTTTTGGTTTTGTTACCTCTTTCTTTGATGAGTTGTTTAACCATGGTTTTACAGCTTTTAACTTTTGTCAATTCAACTTGCGTGACAGCATGTGCAACTTTTTCTTGTTCAAAGTTCTTTGTCATTTCTTCAAGTTGTTTTGTTATCAATTCCAGTTCTTTTAAGGTTTTGTTCCATGATTCTTTAAGTGACAGAATCTTCTCATCAGAAATTTTATGATCAATTTTAAGCTGTTCATGAAGTTTTTCATGTTTACTTAATTTGTCACCTATTTTGAATGAATGAGTTCGATAATGTTCTACTTGTTGAATGCACTGTTCAGAACATAACCTTTCTTTTACATCTAAGGGCAATGGAATATAGTTAGGGGGTAAGTCATTACTAACCTTGGGTTGTTCAGTGGAAGATGAAGACTCATTGGATGTAGCCATTAACGCAACTTCAGATTCAGTTTCTTCAGTAGGATCAGACTTTGCACTCCAGTCATAATCTTCAGAATCTTCACTGACATCTTCAACCATTTTTCCATCCCCTTCTTCTGACCAGTCTTCTTCATCAATTTCACATACCAACGCCAGATTTGATGTAAGATCAGACGTAAATTGTTCTGCATAAGCGCTCCAATCATAACCGTCTTTAACACTTACTACCAACGCCTTTGTTTGATCTTCCGGCTTCTTTCCTTCATCTTTCAATTCAGGCATAGGAAGACTTTGGTATGGTTTCTGAAAGAAACGTTGATTTCTGCCTTGATAACTGGAAGACTGTTGAGAACTTTGACCTTGGCCTTGATTGCTTGAACTAGCTTGGTCATTGAAATTCTTTGGCGCTTTGCATTCTCTTGAGAAATGACCATACTGATTACAGTTAAAGCATCTGGCCTTTGATTTTTCAAAGCCAACTGTCTTGTTAGCATGAGGTTTGTAACTTCTGTTCACATATGCATGCTTTTGCGTACGGTAAGCTACCATAACCATCTGCCAGTTAAGATCCATTTCCTCAACATCTACTGGATCCATTTCAAATAAGTCTTGAAGGACCACGTCCATTTGACTTAAATGACTTCCTTGGTACGCTTGAAAACTTGCCATAAAAGCAGTAAAGGCAGTTTTAGTTTCGTCATCTTGCAACAGAATATTCATGACGTCTTTCACCTTGGCTTGAACATTTGACGTTGAACTTTCTGGTTGATTCTTCAAATTCTGACTTTGACTTTGAACTTGAGCTCTTGGTGGAGATTGAGGTTGAGAATAAGTTGGTGAATTTGGAAAATATGCAGAATCAGTATAAAAACTTGCACCAACAAATAAGTCATCCTCATCTTCAAACTTTGTTGTATTTTGCACAAGAAAAGCATTGTCCACAGTATTGGCAGGATTTACCACATACTTATACTGAGTTTGTGAGCTTGATCTATCAGTATTTCTGGATCCTTCATCAATCTCAACTTCTTCAATTTTCCCAATAAGTAGATCTAATTCCATTGGGAATTTCTCAGTATGCTTTAACAGAGTAACAGTCTGCTTCCAGGATGATGGTAAAGCACATAACAATCGATCATTCAAGTCTTGAAGTTCAGTCTTAACTCCGAGGTTTGACATCTCAGTAGTTAAGTGAACAAACCTGTTCATCATCTGGTGTACTGTTTCTCCATTAATATGTTCAAAAAGTTCCAGTTGTCTCTTCAACTTTGATTTCTTCAAGCTTCTCAATTGCTCTCCTCCTTCACATATCGACTTTAATGCTTTGAAGCATGTATAACCAGTCTGATATCCATCCAATCTAGACAAAACTTGAAGTGGCAGTCCCTTGCACATTAAAGAATAAGCCTTGCTATCATTCTTTACTTTCCTCAAATCTTCTGCTGACAGATTATCTTCTGGATAAGGTTCAGTAGAGTCTTTGGTGTAGGTACTAGCACTGTCTGGTTGTGTCTGAGTTGGAATGTGAGGACCCTTCTCAATGGATTTCCATAAGTCATTGTCAATAGAACACAAGTGATGTCTCAACCTGATGGTCCAGTTCTTGAAATCTGCACGATTCAAAAGTCTAGGAACACGGTTATCAGAATCATCATTAGGAGCCATTTTAACAATTCAAAAGTCTCAGATCTGATGATGATCTGATGAAATCTGCACAATCGTTGTGTATAGGAGTGATTATGATGATGAATCACAACTAAAAACACCAACAATTCATTCAGATCATGATATTTTGAGCAATATTGATGTGTTTTGCTTAAGAACAGCGAAGAACACGATACCGAAAGCTCTGATACCAATTGATAGGTTCAATTGGATCGTTAATATCACTCAAATGATCAGAACAACATGTACACAAAACGCAATTCAATCATAACACAGTTCATACTAATAAATTCTCTTGTATATTGATGATCAAAGCAATTTGCAGTACAATGTGCAGGAGAAACAATTCACACACAGTTAATTCTCTCTCTAACAGTGTAAAAGTGATCTCTATCCTAACACACGCACACTACATGCTTATAACAAAAAAATTGCAAGTTTAAGGAAAATACATAATAAACCCTAAACTATACAAACATATAAACAAAAATACAAAGTAAATCTTAACAAGGAAATAACCCTAACATATACTGAGCATGAGAACCTAATCTGTCAGAGTTTCTTGAACTTTCATCAATGTCAACTTCTTCAATCATTGCAATAAGAAGATCTAAGTCCATTGGAAACTTTTCTGTATGCTTCAGCAAAGTCACTGTTTGTTTCCATGAAGATGTAAGAGCACACAATAGTCTATCATTAAGGTCTTGAAGATCTGTCTTTGCACCCACATTTGTCATCTCAGTTGTTAGATGCACAAATCTGTTCATCATCTGGTGCACAGATTCTCCAGCAATATGCTCAAACAGTTCTAGTTGTCTCTTTAATTTCTGTTTCTTGAGACTTCATAATTGTTCTGCTCCTTCACAAATTGATTTTAATGCGTTGAACAATGTGTAGCCAGTTTGATAAGCCTCCAATCTTGACAACACTTGAAGTGGCAACCCTTTACACATCAAAGAATAAGCCTTACTGTCATTCTTGACCTTTCGTAAGTCTTCAACTTGTAGATTATCTTCAGGATAAGGTTCAGTTGAATCTTTGGTGTAAGTGCTTGCACTGTCAGGAGCATTCTGAGTAGGAATATGAGGACCTTTATCAATTGACTTCCATAAATCATTGTCAATAGAGCATAAATGGTGTTTCAATCTGATTGTCCAGTTCTTGAAATCTGCACGATTAACCAATCTTGGTACACGGTTATCAGAATCATCAGAAGGTGCCATTTTAAAAAAAAAATTTAAGAAAATATTTTTGTGTTTTTGTTGATGTTTGAAAAGAAACAGTTAAAATTTAAAAACTAAATGCGACTAAATAGTAACAAAGTTTGAAACAACTAAAAATAAGTCACGCGGCTGAACAGTGAATTTTTGTTCTTCACCAGGCTGAACAGTGAAAATTTCTTCTTCACCCGGCTGAAAATGTATTCACCAGTCTGAACAGTCACCCGGCTTGATCAGTTGTAATACTTCAACACTTGATATCTTCACCCGACTAAAATGTGTTACCTGGCTAAATAGTCACTCGTCTTGATGACACTCACACGGATTGAACAGATATAACTTGACCCGGCAGAACTTGACACAACGGAAAAGATCAATCACTCGGCTCAACAATAATCAAACTTTCACCCGGCTGTACTTGACACGACTAAAAGAGATAAATGGCCCGGCTGAACAGTAACAAATTGATTTTCTAGCAAAGTTGATCACCCGGCTAGATAGTAACTTCACCCGGCTGACAATTAGCTTCACCCGACTAAATAGTAACTTCACCCGGCTCAACAGTACACAACTTGTACTTGCAAAATCTTCACTGGTCTTATACAAAATCCTTTACCCGGCTGAACAAGAACCTAATTTTCTCCAAAAACTAAGTCCAAAATATTGTCTAAGTCAAATTTTATCACCCGACTAGTTCATCTTCAACCTGTTCATCATGTTTATCATCTTCTTCATACAAATTTTTCTGAAATTTAACAAAACTTGTCCAATTTGTCCAAAAATCACACACAAACAGTGTTTGATACCGATTATCAATCTTCTATATCAATCAATCCAAAACATGATCAATTTTCGATGAATTTAAGCAAAAATTCGAACGAACAGTAACTTTCAATTTCTTCTTAATTCCTCAGATCTGATGATAATTTGATGGAATTTGCACAATTGTTGTGAATTAGAAATGATTCCGATGGTGAATCAGATCTAAAAACAGCAACAGATCATTCAGATCATGATTTGAGCAATATTGAGGTGTTTTTGCTTGATGATTAGCGAAGAACACACACAGTACCAACAGCTCTGATACCAATTGATAGGTTCAAATGGATCTATACTGTTCGAAATCAGAATGATCAAAGTACACACACAACAATTCAATCAGCAACACATTCCATTACTTAATAATTCTCTTGTATTGATGATCAAAGCAATAGTTGCAGTACAATGGTGCAGGAGAATACAATCACACACACAGTTTCTCTCTCTAACGTGTAAAATCTGTGATCTAGACTCTCTCTCTAACATTCACTAGCAACATGATTTATGCATCACTACTTACGGATAATACAAAATTAACCCTACACTATACAAACTTTTATAAACAAAGTACAAAGTAAATCTTCTAACAGGAACGAGCCCTAACACATTGGCTGTCAAATTGGTACAAACTATTTTTAAGCATTAAAAGATAATTGTGTATAATTTTATTTTTATATATATTCATCATTACATATAATGTGATTTCGTACTTAAATTGGTTCATTAGTGTTTATGAAAGGATAGTTTATGTAAGGTATGTTACCTACACAAGTAAAACTTTTGAAACAGATAACTTCGTTTAAAAATTGATACTCTTTTAACAGCTATAAGATGGTCTTGACAACTCACGTTTATGTTTCTGGGAATTTTTTTAGGTTTACTGATAGTAATGCTAGGATTTCTCTTGACCCAAACATTAAATACAACATACAAGAGGCTAAAAGGTGGAGACTAAATGTCATGCAGTCATGTGAAGAAGAATTTTGCAAAAGATCAATGTAGGCAATTATTTTTTTATTATCCAGTTCAGTATCACATGCTTGAACAATTTCCATCATGCAATTTCATGTTTATGATATTTTTATGGTTAAATGTAGCAAAATGGATAGGTTGGGTTACTAATTATAATGTTTTTTTTAGTGAAGACAATACTTTAGTTTTATTAGGACAGTTTGGGTTGTTTGGGTCGTTAATGACCAGTTGCACTTTAGTCTAAATCTTCTATTTATGTTTATAGTTTTATGTTTAACGACTTATATGGTTAAAGAGGTATCATCATGGATATGGAATTTTAACTACATATAGTTTGTTGGACTCCTCAAAGTCAAAGTAATCGTTGAATTTATTGGTGGCATGTTTCTGCAGTTGGATGCCTCATAGTTATTGGAATAATGCAGATTTTTACTTAACTTACCTGTGAGTTGAAAACAGTTGACTAATAACATAACATATGATAAGCCTTTAATCTTGTTGTGTATACCATATTTGATATGTTGTATGTTGAATTTGTACATCTAGGTTTTTCACTAAAAAATGGTTGATTATAATTTTTTTTGCTATAGTAAACACTGATCTTTGTTGTATATTTAATTTGTACATCTAGGTTTGGATAAAATAAAGTGATTATGCTTATATGCTTATGTTTTCAATAAGTAGTTTGAGATATTTTTAATAACTTATTATACTATGACAAATTATTTCTCACTAAATACTTTACTGAATGTCCTAGCTATACATTAAAAGTATTTGGTATTTGATTTACTTTGGTTAGACATTGTTGTTAAGATAATGGATCTGATGTTAGATGTGTTACATCCATTATTGGCTTCATTAATTTCAATGCCATATGTTTTATGCATTGTTATAGATTTTTATTAAACTACACATTTAGGCATTTGGTATTTATTTCTTGAATCCTAATAGCAAATAGGTTTTTTAACAGGTACACCAAATGCTTTTTTCTTTTTTTTACAGAAGGAATGATAAAAACAAGATAAAGTTTATCTAGTCAATGGCTAAAGACATTTGGATTATTTTTTAGGATACGTCTATGCGTATGGTGAGTGTTTGTATAATTCCATATTTCTCAATCCTTTACTTTATTACTTTTTTAATTTTGAATGATGTTGCATTTGAGTGTTGCTATTAGTTTATGAAAATACTAATTTGTGTGGCTCCGACTTTACATACGCACGGTGCTCAGGTGCAAACACATGGTGCTACTCAAATGACTAATTGTAAGTATTTGTGGTTTTTTTCATTTTTGGGAAGGGACTCATCTTGGTGTGAATCTTCTAGTTTATTTGTAATTTTATAATGTTGCAAGGATACTAAATGGATTAAGATGTTATTTTGACAGAGCCTTGCCATGTATTCTTTTTATATTACAAGGAAGTCAAACGATGTAAGTATTTTAACCCACCTTGAATAGTAGCAAGTACCCTAGTTTTTGTGCTGACATGAATCAATTGCCCTTCGATTGGCATTTGGACTATGATCAGTGACTTTTATAATTTCTATCAATCACATGTAAGTATTTATTTACTACAAGTAATACATTATTTTAAAAGTTCATTACTTAGATATGTTAACCTATACAAACTTTTTAAACTTTGTAAGTTTAATTTTGAGAAAATTGTAAAAGTTATTTTTATTAAAAACTAAAAACACAACTAGTAAGTCTAAACATTTACATGTAAACATAGACATCTATATATAATTTATAAGTTAGTATGAACTCTTTTATTTAATTTAGTTGAATTCATACATAGACATGGTTTATAACATACAAATATAAACTTATTGACTTCCTAATTTTTCATATAAACATTTAAAGTTTTGTAGAACTCTATTTTTCTTTAAATTAGAAGAACACTAATTCTCTTAAAATCCATATTATAATGTAGTTTCATAACATCACATAAAATTGTTGGTCCCAAAACACTAATGAATCATGTACTTTGTGAAGATTTTGGATCAAATGACTTAAAATGTGATGAACTTTGGATGAACACACTATAAAACACTCAATTTGATCTATATTGATTGCATCAGATTTTGTTTACATGGAAACCCTCAATCTTGCTCATTCAAGCCCCTTCCAAAACCCTATTTGCACTTTACTATTTATAGTGAGTGCTTAACATGCTAATTACACTAATAGTCCCTACACTTAGACTAATTAGAAAATAACAAGTTAAAAGGCTAAAACATGTCTAAAGCTAGATTAAATATATTTTGTTGACACAAAATATATTTATTACATTAACGATCCTAGACATAAAACAACTTCAACGTCTTGACTCGGTTCTTCGTCTCTAACGCGCCATTTGACTTTTTACGTGGACTTTGACCGGACGTTGACTTTTGTTGACTTTGACTGTGTTGATAATATTAGACTACAATTCAGGTCCAACAATACTCCCCCATAGTCTATTATTATCAACGTCTTGCATCGTGTTCAGCACCGATAAGTCAATACTGTTGGATCTTCAATTTGGTAAGCTTCAGTCTTAATTTTTGATCCAACAAAACTCCCCCAAGACTTATGCTTGCCAAATTATGTTGCTGAAGATCTTTATCTCACAATCTCCCCCATTTTGTATGCTCCCCCATTTTTTGTGCTTCCTTTCGTAAAATCTGGAACGGCTTTCCAACAATCTTTTCTTGAGTGCTTCAGAAGATGTAGGAGGAGGATTCCTAACTCGGTATCTTCTACAAACTTTGAGGAACAGGTTCTCTGGTAGGATTCTTTGCTCAACTGATGATCGGCCATCACTTACAGCAAATATCTGTAACACAGTCACAAACAAAATCTCGAGATTTCTCATTAGATCATTTCATTAAACAAAATAAACCCGTGTTTATTTGTGTATGAAAACAAATGAACCCGTGTCCGTTTGTGTGTGCAATTTCCCGTGAAATGCATATGAAAATGATAACATTTTAATAGCATAATATGGAAGACTTGAAAATAATTTGAAATTAAAAATCTTTTTGGATATTTTTTTTAATTAAAAATTAAAAATTCGAAAATGAGAGGACGAGTCCGACAAGATCACAAATATTTTTGAAAAAGAGAACACATCCTATAAAGGTACACACGACCAACAAGACTCAAGAACCCAAACTTAAAATAAAATAAAATAAAAACTTCACTAAAGGATATCAGATAATGCGTTTCGAGCGACCATCCGGAGAAACATAGACTTGGCAAGACTGTCAATATGTTTGTCCATTTAAACCCATGCCTTTTTCCTTTCAACAGACAACCTGTGACGATCTTATCATGTTTTGGTTCGATTTGAAGAAACTCAAGCGACTTGGTTTTCACAGACATTCAGCAAAGTAACTTGTCCTAACATCAGGTTTATCGAGCAATATGATTGACTTTGCTTGAATTTCTTGGATCAAATCTTGAATATTGATCAATTCATGAGCCTCTTTTGACTTTCAGCAATTTTGCATTTTTGGGAGTGGAGCTTGTCAACAATGATTCTTTTGAACACATTGCGACTTATTATTTGGGAAACTCAAATGGTTTAGAGCTCCAGGTCTATACCGACGTATAACAGAGGAGATAAACATTTGAGCATGCTCGGTGAATCTTCAGGTCAATACTTCCGTATAGCAGAGAAGATCCACCAACTCCAGGTCAATACTTCCGTATAGCAGAGGAGTTAAGCACTTTTGACTCAATACATTCTGAGGAGTTAACAAGTAACTCACTCAGAGGTTTTCCGAAGAGCATCACTAGCAGCTTTTTATTTGTTTTGCAAACTAGAAACTCAATTCGGGGCTAGGGTGAGGGTGATTTGGGATGTTTGGGGAAATCAAGGCAAAGATTTGACGCTCTCAACCCATTTTTGATAAAACTTATTACTTTGTGCAGGCCAAATGTCTGTGAAAGTACTCCTCATCACCGAGCTCTTTTTGAATTTAGTTTGATCACAGAATTGCTGTCTAATTGTATTCGGGCTGAGCCTACTGACACATCATGACACAAATCAACGTCCTCCTTTGGTTGGTTTTCCATGCAAACCTGAAACCTTCAAAAGACACAAAATATTTACACAGAAAGAACTTTGCACTAATGATATTCAATTCATTTTCATTTGAGATATTACTCCCCAAAATTTCTATTTCAGCACAAAATTGAAATTTTCAAAAGACTCAAGAGCGACCTCAAAGGGATGAGAAAACTTGATCAAAAATACAAGTAAAAATGTTAGACTACCCCTTTTTTTTAATTTTTTATTAATTTTTTTTTAATCCTTTTTTTTAACTATTTACAATATATAAAATAGAAATTACGAAAGAAACGTCTTCCATATTACTCTATCAAAAGATGATAAATGAGTTATCAAGAAAAAATGCAGTGACTATGAAAACAGATATGTGAAAGTCAGAGAAAAATCCAAAATTTGGATAAGATACCAAAACCGTAACCTGTTTGTTCCGCCTCAAATTTAAATGAGGAACATTTTCTGTCAGTAAACCGGATTACTAACAGTCCTCCTGAAATATTCCTACACTCATTAACAGATTAGTTAGAAAGGGGAACCCAGGCCATCGTAGTCCTGGGCGTTCCATTTTCATCAGTGTAAGACACTTGTCTATGCACACAACCTGTTCTCGTATCAATTATCTTTTCCTCTATCTTTTTAATTTGCCAAATTTGTTTAGGTTCAAACATTTTCGATTTGAAAGAGTTAAATTTGGAAATCATTTTCTGTTTAAGCCCCGAGGAAAAAGAATTTTGTTTTGGTGATGTTGTCACATTCATCTTTGAATCATGTGAAACCGGCTTCACATGATACGGTAGGGATGGAATGTTCGTCATCCGACTTTTCAAAGATGTATGATTCTTACCTTGAAATTCAAATAAACAAACCTGTTTACCTTTACCAAGTGGAGGATTCTTTCTAGACTCTGATCCGGAGAAGCAAACCTGTTTGCCTTTACCGTCCGAAGCATGTCCTTTTGGGCATTTCTTGAGCACATGATCACCCTTTCCACACTTGAAGCAAGCCTTGAATGGCTTTTGATGCTTGATTGGCCCGTGTGGAGCAGCTGGGGGTGGAGCTTTCTTTGAACTTGATGCAACTTGTTGAAAGGCTTTTGGCGTCTTTTGTCGAGTTGTGGGTGGTTGCTTGATTTTTGTTTTGCTTTGTTGGATGGGAGATGAGATCTTCACTTGCTTGTTCTCAAGTCTTTTACAAACTTGAGATATGATGGATAGTGGTGAAGGCTTCTTCTTTTGAGCTTTTGATGGACGACTGACTTGTCTTGCAGCTGGAAATGAGATCCTGATTTGACTTGATTTGGGTTTTGGAAGCATTTCAGATTTGACAGTTGCAGATGACATTTTGATCTTTGAATCTCCATGACACTCCTTTGTCTTTGATTCATCATCTGAACTTGTCCAGTCTTCAATAAGTACCTCTGCTTCCAACGGATCTTGATTGATGGCTTGATGATTACGTGAATCCGGCTTTATCTCTTCATTCACAATCAGGACAGGCTCAAAAGTAGGAATTTCACCTGCTTTAAACTTGTCAAAGAAGTTAGAAGAAACAGATTGTACAGATTTACTAACACCGTTAACTGAACAATCATTGTCTTGACTGACAGCATCTGGTTTACTGTACCCAATACCAGTCGGAGACTCATAATCATCTCGCACCTCTTTAAGATTCACATTCTCCAATCCTGCATACAAATTATCAGTATCTTTCTGAATTATTTCATTAATCAACTCATTGGTCGGGTGTGGAGTTGGTGTAGGAGAGTAACAGTAAGTGCTGGGAGGAGGATATACAAAAGCCTTATCCTCATGACCCAACCCAGTCTTAATACGAGCCCCCCGTTGGCTTTTGATTAAATCCTCAAGTTTCATCCCCGAAATTGTCCACTTTTCGAGTTTCGTTTGCAACTTACTGGTTTCAAACTCAGCCAGGGCGACACGTTCAGTTAGCATATTGACTTCCACATTTCTTTTCAAAACACAACTAGTAAGTCTAAACATTTACATGTAAACATAGACATCTATATATAATTTATAAGTTAGTATGAACTCTTTTATTTAATTTAGTTGAATTCATACATAGACATGGTTTATAACATACAAATATAAACTTATTGACTTCCTAATTTTTCATATAAACATTTAAAGTTTTGTAGAACTCTATTTTTCTTTAAATTAGAAGAACACTAATTCTCTTAAAATCCATATTATAATGTAGTTTCATAACATCACATAAAATATAAAGACCACATTAAAAATCAAGCACATCTATATAATAATTCAAGGTTTTAGGGGGCAATTTTTTTGGGGAAAATATTTAATGTATAATAAGAATTTTGAGAGGAAAATTTCTCATCATGCATAAGTTAATGGAACTAAATACAAAAATATTAAAAGTTTACAAATACTTAAACATAATGGTTATAAATTGATTAAACTCTTTATAAATATTATTATTTAACCCGTGTGTAACACACGGGCAATAAACCTAGTTAACAATAAACAACACTTTCATACCTGTCTGAAGAACTGGAAGGTATCTCCAATCAACAAAACCACATAGTTTAAAACAACACACATGTTAAAAACCATATATAACTCTATTTAAATGAACACTAAATATATAACAAAATGTAGTAAATATTAAAACATCAAATCTAAAGAACCACATCCATCAAACTCATTAACAATAAGCAACGTTCACATAAATGTTTGAACAACTGGAAGGTTTTCTAAAATCATCAAAACTGCATATTTATGAACCACATTCATGATATTCTTCCCTGCAGGAGACGCACGTGAATACAAAATTATATCACAGATTGATAAAAAATTGATAATATAAGTATAGTAGGATATAAAAATTCATAATCTTTTGTACCTTCGCTTTTTTGAATTCAACAGCAACATGTTTTAAACTATTCGTTCTATTTTTATTTTATTTCAACTCTTGAAATCATTCTGCACAAAGATTAAAACATATATAAAATACAATGTAAAAGTTAGTTATTATAATTGGGATGTGCAGTTTCAACTAACCTTATAATAAAGTTCAACCTGCATACACTACAGGATAGACTAAAATAAATCAGTTAATAAAAGTATTCATAAAGTTTAATAGGTTTAAAACTGTTCATAAAGTTTGTATCTTTGATGTGTTGAATTCAGTAACATGTTTTAAATCTTCCATTCTAATTGCCTGGTAGTTCATTTCAACTGTATGGTATGGCAATTTGGAGAGGATGAAATAACATTGTTATGCTATTTAGGTTGTATATATAGCAACATGGAAGAGTTTAAATTTAGATTTAAAATTTTGTTTTTCCGATTGCTAAACATCAAATTAAACCCCTACGATTTAGGAATTTGTTATTTTTATTGTTATATTTTACCTTGCTTACAACATCTGATATTTGACCCCCCCCTCCCCTTTAAATTAGGCAAATTAGTTTAGGAAAAGCATTTGATTTATAAATTAATTTGTAGTGTTATTTGTTGACGTAACAAACAAGTAGAAGATTGCTTTACAAAAAATATTCAAAAATGACTTGAAGGCGTGAAGTATTTTTTTTTTGTATATATTTAAAAACGTGAGTGTATTTTTAATGTTATTTAAAGTTATATAAACAAAATAATAAAAAAATTTTAAAACCATTTTCATTAGTTATATACTGACAGTAAGGATAGACCCGCATCAACCACGAAGTTTATGACATGCAACAGGTTAAATGCAATTAAGGGAACCAACTTATTGAAATGAAATAGGTAAAATATGACCAACATAAACTGAACTGTATTTTTATTGTAATATTTGACCCACATAAACTGGAGTGTAATGTTTAACTTTATGGTATGGGTCAAATGAATGAATGATTTGGCTAAAAGCTGAAAGACTCATCAACTGCTGCAAAGGAGCAATCTGGTTTGTATTGTTTTGTAATCTGTTATGTTAATTGTTCCTTGGATTGTTATTAAAACTGAACTGTATTTATTTATTTAAAAACTGGACTGTGTTTATTTCTTTAAAAACTGGATTGTGTTTATTTTTTAGCTAGATTGTATTATCATATGCATTCATAAAATTTATGCTATATTGTGTTTTAAAAATTGGCTAAATTGTATTTATAAAAACTGGACTGTATTTTAAAATTGGACTGTATTTTAAAACTGGACTCTGTTTTTTTAGCTTTTACATCAAGATTTACGAATCAGTTTGTGAAAATTTTTGCACCAAATCATTTGTAAAATTTACACGATTAAAATGAAAGCCTAAAATGGATGTTTGTTTCGTGTGTAGGGTTGAAACAGAAATAGTGCATTTAACAAACTTAAATATAGGGATTAAAGTGTAATTAAATTTAGGGGTTGAAATGTATGTAAGAGGATTAAAATGAAAAAAATGTTTAAAAGACCAAACTACCCTCATTTTTTTTTTACTTTATGCAGTTTAATTAGTAACTTGTTCTTATTTTTATGGTATCTTAAAATATCATTCTAATTGGCTTTATAGATAGTATAGATTGTTTGTTTAGGGTAAATTTTGTATTTCCCTAAAAGTGTTGATGTATAAATAGAATGTTGCTAGTGTGAGGGCAGACAAAGAGAGAGTTAGACAAATCATAGAGTGTGTGTGTTGATTGTACTCTTTCTCCTGCACAATTGTACTGCAACTATTCCATCATCAATTCAAAGAAAATTATTCAGTATGAATTCAGTGTTGATTGATTGTTGTACTACATAGATCCGTGTTGATTTGTAGCAGAAAACGATCCGATTGAACCCATCAAAACCAAACTTTCTTCAAAAAAATCAACTTTTGAAAAATAAAAAATGTTCACATAAAACCACACATTTACCTATATAATCACACCAAAAACAAATTTAATCAAAAAATCAACTTTTGTATAAATCAAATATTTTCACATAAAACCGCAACATTTACCAATATAATCACACCAAAGTCAAATTTGATCAAAAAATCAACTTTCGAACATCAAAAATTTTCATATAAAACAATAACATTTACCTATATAATCATACCAAAAACAAATTTGATCAAAAAATCAACTTTCAAAAAATCAACAAATTTTTACATAAAACCACAACTTTTTCCTATATTTAATCACACCAAACCAAATTTTCATCAAAAAATCAACTTTTGAAAAAGTAAAAAATGTTCACATAAAACCACAACATTTACCTATATAATCACACACAAAAAAAATGACCAAAAAATCAACTTTTGAAAAAATAAAAAATTTTCACATAAAACCACAACATTTACCTAAATAATCATATCAAAAACAAATTTTATCAAAAAATTAAATTTCGAAAACATCAAAAATTTTCATACAAAACAACAACATTTACCAATATAATCACACCAAAAACAAATTTGATCATATAATCAACTTCAAAAAAATTAACAAATGTTCACATAATGTTAGGGCTCGTTTCTAGTTAAGATTTACTTTGTACTTTGTTATACATGTTTGTATAGTTTAGGGTTAATTTTGTATTTTCCCTAATGTGTTGATGCTTAAAGCATGTTATGAGAGAATGTTAGAGAGAGAGTCTAGATCACAATTTACACGCTAGAGAGAGAATTGTGTGTGTGATTTTGTATTCTCCTGCACATTTGTACTACAACGTTTATGCTTTGATCATCAATACAAGAGAATTATTAGTAATGGATTGTGTTGTTGATTGAATTGTATGTTTGTGCTTAGATCATTCTGATTTGCAGCAATATCGATCCAATTGAACCTATCAATTGGTATCAGAGCTGTTGGTATTGTGTGTTCTTCGCTATTCATCAAGCAAAAACACATCAATATTGCTCAAATCATGATCTGAATGATCTGTTGCTGTTTTTAGTTGTGATTTATCATCGCAAACTCTTCTAATTCACAACAATTGTGCAAATTCCATCAGATTATCATCAGATCTGAGAAATTAAGAAGGAATTGAGGTTTACTGTTCGATCAAAATTTTGCTCAAATTCACCAAAATTTGATCATGTTTTGGATTGATTGAGATTGGAGATTGATAATCGGTATAAATCGGTGCTTGTGTGTGAATTTTGGAGTAATTAGACAAGTTTTTGTTAAACCCAGAAAAATTCGATTGAAGAAAATGATGAACAGTATGAACAGGTTGAAGATGAACTAGCCGGGTGATAAATTTGACTTAGACAATATTTTTGGACTTAGAATTGTGAACAAATAGGTCATGTGCAGCCGTGTAAAGGCAAAATTGTCTAGACGGGTGAAGAATTGCAAGAGAAAAACTGTATACTGTTGAGCCGGGTAAAGCACTGTTCAGACGGGTAAAGCACTGTTCAGCCGGGTGATCAACATTACAGCCGGATCAACTTGTTACTATTCAGCCGGGTCATTAACTCTTTCAGCCGTGTCAAGCTCAGTCGGGTGAAGTGTTGACAACTGTGAAGCCGGGTGAATATTTGTCTTCTTGCCGTGTCAAGTTTTCAGCCGTGTCAAGTTTTTAATATCCAGCCGTGTCACTGTTCAGCCGGGTAACATAATCTGCCGGGTGAAGATTTCAAGTATTATAGATTGACAACTGTTTAGCCGTGTCACTGTTCAGATGGGTGAAGAAAAATTCTCAGCCGGGTGAAGAAGAAAAGTTACTATTCAGCCGGGTGAAGAACAAATTTTCACTATTCGGCCGTGTGACGTGTTCTCAGTTGTTTCAAACCTTGTTATCTTAACTTGTCATTATTTACTTGTTTTAGTTTAATATTTTAATTGTTTCTTTTCAAAAATCATCAAAAACACAAAAAAATATTTTTTTTTAAATCTTTTAAAATGGCACCTAATGATGATTCTGATAACCGTTTTCCTAGATTGGTTAATCGTGCAGATTTCAAGAACTGGACAATCAGATTGAAGTATCATCTATGCTCTATTGACAATGATCTATGGAAGTCAATTGATAAAGGTCCTCACATTCCTACTCAGACTGCTCATGATAGTGCAAGTACCTACACCAAAGATTCAACTGAACCTTATCCTGAAGATAATCTATCAGCAGAAGACTTACGAAAGGTCAAGAATGACAGTAAGGCTTATTCTTTGATGTGCAAAGGTCTGCCACTTCAAGTGTTGTCGAGGTTGGATGCTTATCAAACTGGCTACACATTGTTCAAAGCATTGAAATCAATCTGTGAAGGAGGAGAACAGTTGAGAAGTCTCAAGAAGCAAAAATTGAAGAGACAATTGGAATTGTTTGAACATATTGCTGGAGAATCTGTACACCAGATGATGAATAGATTTGTGCATCTAACTACTGAGATGACAAATGTTGGTGCAAAGACAGATCTTCAAGATCTGAATGATAGATTGTTATGTGCTCTTCCATCTTCATGGAAACAAACTGTGACTCTTCTCAAGCATACAGAAAAGTTTCCAATGGACTTAGATTTGCTCATTGCAAAGATTGAAGAAGTTGAGATTGATGAAAGTTCTAGAAATACTGACAGATCAGGTTCTCATGCTCAGTATAAGTTTGTTGTGAATCCTGCTAACACAGTGGAGAGTGCATTTCTTGCTCAAGATGTTGCTAAGACTGATGATGAGGGTGATCTGTTTGTTGGTGCTAGCTTTTACACTGATTCGTCGTATCTACCAAGCTCACCAATTTACTCTCAACCTCAATCTCCATCAAGAGCTCAAGTTCAAAGTCAATCTATGAAGTCTCAAACAGAAAATCAAAGTTCAAGTTCCACTGTTCAAGCAAAAGTAAAAGATGTGATAAACATCTTGCTACAAGATGATGAGACTAAGAATTCATTTACTGCATTCATGGCAAGCTTTCAAGCTTATCAAGGAAGTCATTTGAATCAAATGGATGTTGTGCTTCAAGATCTGTTTGAAATGGATCCTGATGACGTTGAAGAAATGGACTTAAATTGGCAAATGGTGATGGTTGCATATCGAACTCAGAAACATGCATATGTAAACCGTAGCTTCAAGCCACATGCAAACAAGACAGTTGGTTTTGACAAGTCAAAGGCCAGATGTTTCAACTGTAACAACTATGGTCATTTTTCAAGGGAATGCAAGGCTCCTAAGAATCAGAACTACAATGATAAAGCTGGTTCAAGTGGACAGAACTCACAACAGTTTTCGAGCTATCAAAACAGGAATCAACGTTTCATGCAAAAGCCATACCAAAGTCTTCCCATGCCAGAACTGAAAGATGATGGCAAGAAGCCAGAAGATCAGAACAAAGCACTGGTGGTCAGTGTGAAAGACGGATATGAATGGAGTGCTTATGCGGAACAGTTTACATCTGATCTCACTTCAAGTCTGGCATTAGTGTGTGAAATTGAGGAAGATTGGTCTAAAGAAGGGGATGATCAAGTGACTAATGCAATCAGTGAAGATTCTGAAGAATATGACTGGAGTGCAAAGGCAGATCCTGTTGAAGAATCTGAACCTGAAGTTGCACTTATGGCTACATCCAATGAGTCTTCATCATCTGTTGAGCAACCAAAGGTTAGTACCGAACTACCCCCTAACTATGTTCCTTTGCCTGATGATGTTAAAGGTAGGTTATGTTCTGAACAATACATTAAACAAGTGGAACATTATCGAACTCATTCTTTTAAAATTTGTTACAAATTAAGCAAACATGAAAAAAATTCATGAACAACTTAAAATTGATCACAAAATTGCTGATGAGAAGATATTGTCACTTAAAGAATCATGGAACAAAACCTTAAAGGAATTGGAACTAGTAACCAAACAACTTGAAGAAATGACAAAGAATTTTAAACAAGAAAAAGTTGCTCATGCAGTCACACAAGTTGAATTAACAAAGGTAAAAAGTTGTAAAACAATGGTGAGACAACTTGTGAGTGAAAGAGGTAACAAAAGCAAACTAGGATTGGGTTTCACTCATGAACCAATGCCTAAATCAATCACAAACACTTTACCTGAAAACTTCAATGAATTTGATCATTCACCTGAAAACGAACAAAGATTCAAAGAAATTCAAAGAGGTAAATCCGAATCTGAAGGATCTGAAGTTTTACTGGAAAGCTTGAAAGAAGATGACACCGTGACAGTTGAAGCTGATGATGAAGCAAGCAACGAATCTGATCCTATTCTGATACAACTTGTTGAATATTCGGAACTGAATCCTAAGTCAGAAGAAAAGGTGAAGGATGAAGCTGAATTTTCAGGATACAATGATCCAGAATACATCAAGTGGAAGAATGAACAGAAAGTGCTTGTTGCTGATCAACTGATCAAGAAGAAAGCAGTGAAGAAGACTGAAGTGTCAAATGCAAAGTTGCAGAAATCGAAATTGACAAACAATCAATCTGAAACAAAACAGTCAAAAGGTAAAAGTGTCATAACATCGAATGACAAAACCAAAGCTCAAATTGTTAGAACTGACAATGTTAAACCTATGAAAAAGAAAGTGTCAAAAGGTAAAACAATCAAGTTTGTCTCTGCAGGAACATTCGATATGAACGGATCTTATGGTAACCAAATCAATTCTTCAATCAAATCTAACTCTGGTCTGAAAACATGTTCAGGTCCTAAGACTTCCGCTGTCAATAACAAAAGATTTGAATCAAAGAAGGTCACTAAGCAAGATGTTTCAAAATCGAACCAAGTTCCCAATCAATTAAAACTTGATCACAAACAATTAAAGTCACAATCAAAATCTCCACAAAAGAATCAAGTTAACTTAAAACCGAACAAAACTGATAATGAATCACGAGTGGGTTCAACATCTAGAGTTAACAATCGGCTCTTTAAGATTAGCAAGAAACATTGTGAGATTTGTGATCGTTATAATCATGTTACTACTGAATGTTTCTTTAACAGGTACTGCAATTATTGTGACGAAAGAAATCATTCTTCAGAGGAATGTTTTTATAACAAATTTGTGATATTTGTGAAAGGAGAAATCATGATACTGCAGATTGTTTCTTTCTAAAAAATTCATCAAGAGAAATGACTCCTTTTCCGAATTTTCAAAGAAATCAATCTTTTGGTTTTCAAAAATTTAACCAAAGTCATTCTCCTGATTTGAGAACTTTCAAACAAAACAATTCTGGTTTTAATGATTTTTCATCCAGAAATGTGCAGGTTAACAGTTTTAAGCCGAGAGCTTTGATGGTGAGAAATCAGAAATTTGAAAATAACCTTGATCCTAAGTTAGAGGAGAGGTTCGTTGCTTTAAGAAGAAAGCAAACAACTCAAGCCGTTGGGCGAAACAGTTTTCAACCAAATCTCTCAAAAGAAACAAATTTTCAAAATCTACATTATCAACAAGTTACTGTTACAGATAGATTCGGAAAACCCAAGACCATGTGGGCCTGGGTTGACCAAACTAACTATGTAAATGTTGAAATGCAGGTACGCCCTCAAAGCCCTATCAACTCATGGTTTGTTGATAGTGGGTATAGCCGGCATATGACAGGAAATCATGCCTTGCTTCATGATTTTAAGCTATAGAATGGTACCCATGTTGCATTTGGAGGAGATGCTGGTGGAAAAATTATTGGAGAAGGAACTGTGTCAAATGGGGTCATTAGCTTTGATAAAGTCAACTACTGTGCACAGTTGAACTTTAATTTGCTAAGTGTATCTCAAATTTGTGACAAATCATATTCAACATTGTTTGATGATTCTTTTTGTTACATACTCAAACCAGGTTTCAAGATTGACAATGAATGGTGGTGGTTAAAGCTCCAAGAGATCGTGATGTATACAAACTTGATATATCACAGATTGATGCGGAAACCGAAATCACTTGTCTCATTGCGCATGCTTCAAATGATGAGAGTCAGCTTTGGCATAGATGGCTGTGCCATTCAAACTTCAGAAACATGAATCGTTTAGTGACTGGAAATCATGCTGTGGGAATACCGTCAAAGAAATTCTCAACAACTGATCTCTGTCCAGCATGTTTGAAAGGAAAACAGCACCGAATGTCTTTTAAGTCCAAGCCAGAACACTCCATTTCAAAACCCTTACAGATGCTACACATGGATCTTTTCAGACCAACAAATGTTCAAAGCATCGGAAAGAAGTCTTATTGTTTTGTCATCATTGATGATTTCACCAGATTTTCTTGGGTTTATTTCTTGCATGTTAAATCTGAAACTGCTGAGTTGTTAAAAGAATTCATTATCAAAGTTGAAAATCAATTGGATTGTAAAGTAAAAATCTTTATAAGTGATAATGGAACCGAGTTTAAAAACTCTAATGTTGATTCGTTTTGTGCAGAAAAAGGAATTGCTCGCCAATTTAGTGCTCCAAGAACTCCACAACAGAACGGAGTTGCATAACGGAAAAATCGGACACTGATTGAAGCAGCAAGATCCTTGCTCGCAGATGCCAAAATCCCTATCACTTTCTGGGACGAAGCTATTGCTACTGCTTGCTTTGTACAGAACAGGACATTATTGGTTCAGGATAAAAATAAAACGTCTTATGAGTTATTGTTTGGAAGAAAACCGAATATTTCATACTTGAAAGCATTTGGTTGTCCTGTATCGATTCTAAATTTGAGTGATCATCTCCGTAAATTTGAGACAAAATCTGACGATGGATTCTTTCTTGGTTACTCTTCTGTTTCAAAAGCTTATCGGGTTTTTAATAGCAAAACAAACGTTGTTATTGAAACTATTAACGTAAAGTTTTTAGAAAATTCGTTTCCGTCAGTGGCTCATGGTCCCGAATGGTTGTTTGATTTAGATTCGTTATCAAAATCTTTCAATTCTAACTTGTTTGATTTTTCAGGAAAATCGAGTAAAGAATCAGGAGACTTAGGATGTTTCAGTGATGATTCTGATAATGACGATGATAGCAATCTCAATTCTGAGTATCCGTTC
Organism: Tagetes erecta; assembly: GCA_030867185.1. Taxonomy (NCBI): domain Eukaryota; kingdom Viridiplantae; phylum Streptophyta; class Magnoliopsida; order Asterales; family Asteraceae; genus Tagetes; species Tagetes erecta. The sequence continues at coordinate 28,287,782 of CM061492.1, read as the reverse complement.
ATGTCATTTCATAATCCTGATCATGGTGTATCCAGTCAAGCTCCGGGTCCATCTGGTTCTCAAGAAGATCAAGAATCAAACAACTTTGGTGATGAAGTGAATCCGCAAAACTCTCCTAATGATGGTGGATCTGCTCAAAATCAACCATCATCAGATTCGAATGTTGAAGTTGTTCCAGAATCATTTGACTACTTCATTAATTCAACAGAACAAGTTCCTAATTTCACTCCGCATGCTTCTACAATTCTACAAGATCTACCAAATCTGAATCAGTCTAATCTGGAGAGTCAAGTACAAGGTGACGCTATACCAACTCACCGAGTTCATAGGAATCATCCTCTCTCTCAGATTATAGGGCCTTTGAATTAGCGAACTATGAGAAGTCAGACTGAACATGAAAACGTTTGTCTTTATTCATGTTTTCTTTCTCAAGTGGTGCCGAAGAATATTTCAGAAGCGTTACAAGATAACAGTTGGATTGAAGCCATGCAAGAGGAGTTACTTCAATTTCGCAAACAAGAAGTTTGGAAATTAGTGGACTTACCTGAAGGAGAAAATGCGATTGGTACAAGATGGTTGTACAAGAACAAGCCAGATGAACGTGGCATTGTGGTCAGAAATAAAGCCAGACTTATTACACAAGGCTACACTCAAGAAGAAGGTATTGACTATGAAGAAGTGTTTGCTCCGATCGCTCGACTAGAAGCCATTCGCGTTTTTCTAGCTTATGCCTCTTTCATGAAGTTCAAAGTGTTTCAAATGGATGTGAAAGGTGCATTTTTGTATGGACCAATTACCGATAATGTGTACGTCAGACAACCTCCAAGTTTTGAGGATCCTGAGTATCCACATCGTGTATACAAATTGAGCAAAGCTTTATGTGGTCTACATCAAGCCCCAAGGATTTGGTACGAGACGTTATCAAAACATTTGCTGGAACATGGTTTTACAAGTGGTCAGATTGATCCAACTTTATTTATGAAGCGGGAAAATGAAGATCTTTTATGTGTTCAAGTGTATGTGGATGATATCATCCTTGGATCAACAAGTCCGTCCATGTGCAAAGAGTTTGAGGAGATTATGAAATCAAGATTTCAGATGAGTTCGATGGGGGAGATTAATTTCTTTCACGGATTGCAAGTAAAACAGTCAGCTGAAGGAATTTTTATCAACCAATCAAAGTTTGTTGAGAAGTTGCTGAAAAAGTTCAAGATGCAAGATTGTCAGACTATTCGAACGCCATCTGATGTGAATTGCAAGATACAGCCGGATCCAAAAGGCAAATCCGTTGATCAAACACTGTACAGATCAATGATCGGTTCACTGATGTATCTTACTGCATCAAGACCAGACATCATGTATGCTGTATGTGTGTGTGCAAGATATCAGTCTGATCCAAAAGAGTCGCACCTGGTTGCTGTTAAACGTATTTTCAGATACCTTAAAGGGAAACCGAATCTCGGGTTATGGTATCCTTATGAAGGCAATTTTGAATTATATAGTTATTCTGATAGTGACTTTGGTGGGTGTGCTCTTGACAGGAAATCGACTACGGGTGGATGTCAATTTCTGGGTCCTAGACTTGTTTCTTGGCAATGCAAAAAGCAGACCAACGTTTCTGTATCCACAACTAAAGCAGAGTATATCGCTGCATCTGCAGGATGTTCTCAAGTTTTGTGGTTACAAAACCAATTGCTTGACTACGGGTTTAACTTTCTCAAAACTCCTATTTACATAGACAATAGTGTTGCTATGTTGTACTGCTAATCCTGTTCAACACTCAAAAACCAAACATATCAAAATTCGATATCATTTTCTCAGAGACAACTCTGAAAAAGGTTTAATAATTTTGATTAAAGTTCATACCGACAAACAACTGGCTGATCTTTTCACAATATCTTTCTTGTCAGGACGGTTTGAATTCTTAATTCAATCCATAGGGTTAATCAACCATGATTGATTCTATTTTTATAAAACTCAATACAAAAATATAAAATCTAAAACCCAAAAATATAATAAGTCGATGTCATATATTGATTCCTTGCCTTTTAGTTTATCTTTGCATTGTGTGTGTGCATGAAAAAGAAAAAGCAAACAAAAATAAAAGAAAACATCATGTCATAAGAATCTATATTGCAAAAAGTGAGAAATGATAGTTACACTAGACATTATTTGTTTCATCATTTCATATAATAAAGATTGATGAATGTTAGTTGATGTGCGAGACAACTCAGGCAATTAGACTGAAAAAGTAAGTTCATTGTTGACAAATCTAAACTCAATGATCTTTGTGTTAAGTTCCTTTGTTATACATGTCTAAATGTATATCTTTTGATGCTCTACTTGTGATGATAGTTGTTCATGATCGGGTAACGATGTAGTCTATTCAGTGTGATGAACCGCATCGTGAGCTTCTTTGTTGTGGTACCCACAGACCTGAAGTCTCCACATGAAGTCTCTTTTGAGCTTCAATGTGCAGCAAAAGATTCCCTAAGTTGGAACAAAAAGAGTCCCAAATATGGACCATCACCAAACAAAAATTCCAAAAAGGAATTCAGAAGATTCCCAAGGGGAACGATAGGAAATTAAAATTCCAAAATGGAATTCAAAAGAAGTCCCAAAGTGGACCAATCCGAATAGAACCCATATTCCACACTGTTTATGATTGTAAGTGACCAGGTTTTTGGGCAATATGCATTCAAGTGGTGGTTGATAAGGAAATATGTTGACATATGTATTCATGAGGGTCACATAAGTCATTCTAATCGAACCTTAATCTCATCATGATACTGAAAAAGTAAGTGTGTCAACTCGAGCTAATTGATATGTTTACATATCATCACTCAATCAAGCATAAGTCAAATGCCTATTCAAAACTTGCAAAACATGTTCAGATAATGTGTGGTATGATCTCACTGTGATAATTTGATTCATTGCATTGCATTTGTCTTTATTTTAATGTGTGTGCTTTGTGTGTGCAGGCATATGGAGTCTTTATTGACACATCGACATCCTTGTTAAACTTAAAAATTTCAAGAAATTTCAAGTTTAGGGGGAGAATAATTGAAGAAGAAAACTCATTACAAAAAGCCAAAAATATTTTTGAAATAAGTGTGTTGAATGTATGGATCATGTAGTTAATTAAAGCAAAAGTATTAGAAAAATGCTTCGGGATATAGAAATATTGGTTGTGCAAAAACCAATTTTTTTTTGTGGGAAAAATTAAAGAAAATAAAAAAAAGAAAATAAAAAAAGGGGATTTAATGTGAATTAAATTTGTTGCCCTAATTTCTATTTTTGAATATTTAATGTGACAAACCCTAATAAGGATGTCTTGTCTAATTAATATGTCGAGAATGTTTGCAGGTGCAATAAATGCAGTTGAAAAGGTCAACAGACGGAGAAAAGAGAAAAATCGTCTAAGTGTGTTGCCGGGTGAAGATATCAGACTTCATGTTTAGCCGGGTAATGAAGTGATGTTGTTTTTTAGCCGGGTAATGAAGTGTGGTTGATATAAGCCGAGTAACTGAATGAAAGAAGGTAGCCGGGTGAAAGAAGGAAAGGAAGCCGGGTGACAAGTTGTAAGTTACTATACAGTCGGGTGATGAAGTGTGTTGACACTATACAGCCGGGTAATAGAATGAAGATTCTATGTAGCCGTGTAAGTGAAGAACACTGTGCAGCCGGGTAAGTATGACAACTGTACAGCCGGGTGATGAGAAAAGCTGTCACTATACAGCCGGGTGATGAAAGACAGTATCACTATGCAGCTGGGTAATGAACTTGAAGTTATTGTGCAAGCCGGGTGATGATAAGGAATCTACTATTCAGCCGGGTGATGGGTAAAACCAAAAACGAAGGTGTAGTTGTTCCTAACTCTGACCCGTCTCTACAGTACTTGACCCGTCTCTACAGTGATTGACCCGTCTAAGTTTTACATGATTAAATATTGACCCGTCCCAGGTTGTGACCCGTCCAAGGTTGTGACCCGTCCCAAGACTGTGACCCGTCCCAACAGTGCTAGAGGCGGCTCAACAGTACATGACCCGTCCAGGCTCATTGGGCTAAAACTGTTTACCCGTCCCAAATGTTGACCCGTCCCAAAATTTTGACCTAATTTTTGAGCCGGCTGAACAACATATATATACCCGCCTTTTCTCAAACACTTATCATTTTTCACAAACATTTTCAAGCAAATTCTCTGTACCTCAATCGTCCATATCATATTCAATCGTTGATTCTATAACAAGTTTTAGTGATTGAATAAGGTATAATCTACATGTTTCAACAATGTTGAACCGGCTGATTGATCATAAAAATGAAATGTTGTGATGAACAGTAATTGGACTTTGAATCGACACTTTGATTTTGAGTGTTAAAACTTAAATCGAGTGTTGTAATAGGCATAATAACTGTCGATCATCAATTTTTATCCATTAATTTGCATCAAATCGCTTAAAATCAACTGAATCAAAGGAAATTTTCAAAACTCGGTCAAAACCGCCATTGATGAACAATTGAGTTGTTCATATTTTTGCTATCATATGATGAATCATCTGTTGTTATGTGGCAAATCGATGCTAAAACTGAACTAAATCATGTTATACAACTTCATTATGTAAAATTTCAGATTTTTGTTTAAATACTTTAAACTGTTAAGTGTATAATGTTTCATGATCATTGATTCTCAAAAGTTGTTATGAACAAAATGATGAATATCAGATTGTTAGATTAACTTAGGTGATAAATGATTATGTGATTTGTTACACTGTCACTTTATGTTTAAATTCTTATACAAATGCTGTTATTTATGAATGAAAAATCTAACACATGTGTCTTGTTTTGTCAAAACAGATGAATGATCTTAAATTTGAGCCCAAGCACAATCTTGTTGCTTGTTTGGATGAATCTATACCAGAAGCTGAAGGGTATAGAGACATGATCAGATTTCTTAGAAGAACAAAGTATGTCTATGCAATGTGTGCCAAGCCAATTGTGTATGCAAGACTTATTAAAAGCTTCTGGAGGACTGCTGAGGTGTTGACTGATGAAGCCGGACTGCTGAGGTGTTACTGTGGTTAGAGAAAATATTACTAGACAGTTACAGTTAACTGTGTCTGAAGAGTCCATACGGACTGCTTTGAGGATTGATGATGAAGAGATTGGTGCTCAAGATGAGCTAACAACTGCTGAATGTCAGACTTGCTTTATCAATATGGGTCATCCTCCCATATTTCCTAAGCAGCAGTTTGTTAGAGCTAGATTGGGAAAGAAGTGGAAGCTGTTATGCTATGTCATCCAGCAGTGTATGTCTAGGAGATGTGCTGGGTTTGACAACTTTCCTTCTGACATTGCATCTCCTATAGTGGCAATTGCTGAGAACAGGCCATTCAATATGTCATAAATGGATCATGAAGGGGTTTGTTTTCAATCTAGTTAAAGGGAAGAGGTTCAAGTTCTTGATGTACCCACGTTTCTTGCAACTGATGATTAATGTTGCTCATCCTGTTATTTGAGAAGAAGGTTTTGAAGGAGGGATATTATACACCGAAGATATGAATGCTTTATCTTACAGAAAGATGAGTATTGGAGGTGTTGAAGGTGTTGAGATGTTTGCCTATATGAGAGATATAGCAAACAATGATGAGGATATCGAAGTAGTTTATCATCATATATCACAAGGTGAAGTTGTAGATCCGTTGGACCTTGTTGATAAGATTCCTGATAATCGGTTAGATGATGATGAGTACCATGCTCATTATCCAGAATGAGTCTGATAATGATGAGGATGAGAATGAGTCTTGTTAGGGTTATTTCCTGTTAAGATTTACTTTGTATTTTGTTATTGTTTATATGTTTGTATAGTTTAGGGTTTATTATGTATTTTCCTTAAACTTGCATTTTGTTTGATATAGGCATGTAGTGTGCGTGTGTTAGGTAGATCACTTTTACACTGTTAGAGAGAGAATTAACTGTGTGTGAATTGTTTTCTCCTGCATATTGTACTGCAAATTGCTTTGATCATCAATATACAAGAGAATTTATTAGTATGAACTGTGTTTGTGATTGAATCGTTTGTTTGTATTTGTTATTCTGATCATTTGAGGGATTGTTACGATCCAATTGAACCTATCAATTGGTATCAGAGCTATCGGTACTGTGTTTATTCGCTGTTCTTAAGCAAAACACATCAAAATTGCTCAAAAACAATGATCTGAATGAATTGATTGTGTTTTTAGTTGTGACTTGTCATCGTAATCACTTCTATACACATTGATTGTGCAGATTCTATCAGATCATCATCAGATCTGAAGAATTAAGAAGAATAGAAAAAGTTACTGTTCGATCAATTTTTCCTCAAATTCATCGAAAAATGATGATGTTTTGGATTGATTGATATAAGGGATTGATAATCGGACTATTTCACTGCTTGTGTGTGATTTTTGGACAATTTGGACAAGTTTTGACAAAACCCAGAAATTTCTCTTGAAGAAGATGATGAATAGTAAGACTTAGGTTGAAGATTAACTTGCCGGGTGATATATTTTGACTTAAGACAATTTCCTTGGACTTAGATTTGAGAAGAAATTAGGTCCTGTATTGCCGTGTAAGGGAATTTGTTCTTGACGGGTGAAGAATTTGACTTGAAAAAGTGCTACTGTTCAGCCGGATCAGACACTATTGTGGCGGGTAATACACTGTTACGCCGGGTGATAGAGAAAATACAGCCGGGTAAACTCAAACTGTGTAGCCGGGTAATTAACAAAGTGCCGTGTGACCAAGTACTGTTCAGCCGGGGAAGCATTTTGCCGTGTCAAGATTCTGCCGGGTCAAATACTTGCCGTGTGAAGTTTTTCTTGTTGCCGGGTAACTGTTCATCCGGGTGAAGAACAAAAGTATTACAACTGTTTAGCCGGGTAACTATTTAGCCGTGTGAAGACTTTTTCCTGCCGGGTGAAGAACAAATACACTGTTTAGCCGGTTGAAGAAGGATTTTTCACTGTGTTGCCGTGTGACTTATTTTAGTTGTTTTTAATACTTGTTTCTTGTCTTGTCTTTAATTTCTTGTCTTAATTTTAGTATTTTAATCACTTCTTTTCAAAAATTAACAAAAATCCAAAAATATTTTTCTTAAAAAATTGTTAAAATGGCTCCTAATGATGATTCTGATAACCGTGTTCCTAGACTTTTGAATCGTGCAGATTTCAAGAACTGGACCATCAGGTTGAGACATCACTTGTGTTCTATTGACAATGACTTGTGGAAATCAATTGAGAAGGGTCCTCACATTCCAACTCAGACACAACCAGACAGTGCTAGTACCTACACCAAAGACTCTACTGAACCTTATCCAGAAGATAATTTGTCAGCAGAAGATTTGAGGAAAGTAAAGAATGATAGCAAGGCTTATTCTTTAATGTGCAAGGGACTGCCACTTCAAGTTTTGTCTAGATTGGATGGATATCAGACTGGTTATACATGCTTCAAGGCATTGAAGTCTATATGTGAAGGAGGAGAGCAATTGAGAAGCTTGAAGAAATCAAAGTTGAAGAGGCAACTGGAACTTTTTGAACATATTAATGGAGATACAGTACACCAGATGATGAACAGGTTTGTTCACTTAACTACTGAGATGTCAAATCTCGGAGTTAAGACTGAACTTCAAGACTTGAATGATCGATTGTTATGTGCTTTACCATCATCCTGGAAGCAGACTGTTACTCTTTTGAAGCATACTGAGAAATTCCCAATGGAATTAGATCTACTTATTGGGAAAATTGAAGAAGTTGAGATTGATGAAGGATCAAGAAATACTGATAGATCAAGCTCACAAACTCAATATAAGTATGTGGTAAATCCTGCCAATACTGTGGACAATGCTTTTCTTGTGCAAAATACAACAAAGTTTGAAGATGAGGATGACTTATTTGTTGGTGCAAGTTTCTATACTGATTCAGCATACTTTCCAAATTCACCAACTTATTCTCAACCTCAATCTCCACCAAGAGCTCAAGTTCAAGTTCCAAGTCAGAATCAGAAGAATCAGTCAGAAAATCAAAATGTTCAAGCCAAGGTGAAAGACGTCATGAATATTCTGTTGCAAGATGACGAAACTAAAACTGCCTTTACTGCTTTTATGGCAAGTTTTCAAGCGTACCAAGGAAGTCATTTAAGTCAAATGGACGTGGTCCTTCAAGACTTATTTGAAATCGATCCAGTAGATGTTGAGGAAATGGATCTTAACTGGCAAATGGTTATGGTAGCTTATCGTACGCAAAAGCATGCATATGTGAACCGAAATTACAAACCTCATGCTAACAAAACAGTTGGCTTTGACAAATCAAAGGCCAGATGCTTTAACTGTAATCAGTATGGTCATTTCTCAAGAGAATGCAAAGCGCCAAAGAATTTCAATGACCAAGCTAGTTCAAGTAATCAAGGCCAAGGTCAAAGTTCTCAACAGTCTTCCAGTTATCAAGGCAGAAATCAACGTTTCTTTCAGAAACCATACCAAAGTCTTCCTATGCCTGAATTGAAGGATGAAGGAAAGAAGCCAGAAGACCAAACAAAGGCGTTGGTAGTAAGTGTTAAAGATGGTTATGATTGGAGCGCTTATGCAGAACAGTTTACGTCTGATCTTACATCAAATCTGGCATTGGTATGTGAATTGGAAGAAGACTGGTCAGAAGAAGGGGATGGTAAGATGATTGAAGATGTGAGTGAAGATTCTGAAGATTATGACTGGAGTGCAAAGTCTGATCCCGTTGAAGAATCTGATTCTGAACTTGTGCTGATGGCTACTGCCAGTGAATCTTCATCATCTACTGAACAACCAAAGGTTAATACTGACTTGCCCCCTAACTATGTTCCATTACCTGCTGATGTCAAGGAAAGGCTATGTTCTGAACAATGCATTCAACAAGTAGAACATTATCGAACTCATTCATTTAAAATCGGTGACAAATTAAGCAAACATGAGAAAATTCATGAACAACTTAAAATTGATCACAAAATTGCTGATGAGAAGATTTTGTCACTTAAAGAATCATGGAACAAAACCTTAAAGGAACTGGAATTAATAACCAAACAACTTGAAGAAATGACAAAGAACTTTGAACAAGAAAAAGTTGCACATGCTGTCACGCAAGTTGAATTGACAAAAGTTAAAAGCTGTAAAACCATGGTTAAACAACTCATCAAAGAAAGAGGTAACAAAACCAAAACCGGGTTGGGTTTTACTCATGAACCGATGCCAAATTCAATCACTCAAACCTTACCAGAAAACTTTAATGAATTTGATCATTCACCTGAAAATGAACGTAAATTCAAAGAAATTCAAAAAGGTAAATCTGAGTCCGAAGGTTCTGAGGTGTTGATTGAAAGCTTGAGAGAAGAAGATGGTATGACAACTGAAGCTGATGATGAAGCAAGCAACAAATCTGAAAACAAATTGGAGCCTGTTCTGATCCAACTTGTTGAGTATCCAAAGCTTAATCCCAAACCAGAAAAACCGATGAAGGAAGAAGGTGAATATTCAGGTTTCAATGATCCTGAGTACATCAAGTGGAAGAAGGAACAAAAGGCGCAAGTTGCTGCTCAGTTGATCAAAAAGCAAGAAGTGAAGAAAGTTGAAGTTTCAAATGCAAAGAAGCAGAAATCGAAATCAAAGAACGTTCAATCTGAAACAAAAGAATTAAAAGGCAAAAGTGTCTTAAAATCAAATGATAACACAAAAGTTCAAAGTGCTAAAACTGACAAACCTGCAAAGAAAGTGTCAAAAGGAAAGAAAATCAAGTTTGTGTCTGCAGGAACGTTTGATTTAAATGGATCTTATGGTAAACCAATCAATTCTCCAATCAAATCTAACTTTGGTCTGAAAACAGGTTTAGGACCTAAGTCTTCCGCTGTCAATGATAAGAGAATTGAAAACAAAAAGGTGACCAAACAGAACAGTTTAAAATCGAACCAAAGTCCCATGCAATCAAAATCACAAACAATGACTTCACAGAAAAACGTTAATCTAAAACCGAACAACAATGGTAATGAATCACATTTTGGTTCAACATCAAGAGTTAACAATCGGCTCTTTAGGATTAGCAAGAAATATTGTGAAATTTGTGATAGATATAATCATGCAACTGCTGAATGTTTCTTTAACAGGTACTGCAGTTTCTGTGATAAAAGAAATCATTCTTCAGAAGAATGTTATTTTAACAAATTTTGTGATATTTGTGAGAGGAGAAACCATGACACAAAGGATTGTTTCTTTCGATCAAACTCAACTAGAGAAATGACTCCTTTTTCAAATTTTCAAAGAAATCATTCAATTGGTTTTCAAAATAGGAATCAAAGTCATTCTCCGGTTTTGAGAAATTTTAATCGAAACAATTCTGTTTCTAACTTTTCAAGAAGTGTGCAGGTTAATGATTTTAAACCAAGAGCTTTAATGGTAAGAAATCAAAAGTTTGAAAATAACCTTGATCCTAAGCTAGAGGAGAGGTTTAGTGCTTTAAGGAGAAAGCAATCATTGAACGCCAATGGGCGAAGTTATCAGCATCAAAATCTTTTGAATGAAACAAATTTTCAAAATGTTCAATACAAACAAGTTACTATTGCTGATAGATTCGGAAAACCCAAGACCGTGTGGGCCTGGGTTGACCAAACTAACTAAGTAAATCGTTGTTATGCAGGTACGCCCAAGAAGACCTATCAACTCATGGTTCGTTGATAGTGGGTGTAGCCGGCACATGACAGGCAACCATGCCTTGCTTCAGGATTTCAAGCTGAAAAATGGTACACATGTTGCGTTTGGAGGTGATGCGGGTGGTAAAATCACAGGAGAAGGAACAGTTTCGAATGGGGTCATTAGTTTTGATAAAGTCAACTACTGTGCACAGTTGAACTTTAACTTACTAAGTGTATCTCAAATTTGTGATAAATCTTATTCAACTCTTTTTGATGATTCTTTCTGTTATATTCTTAAACCAGGTTTCAAGATTGACAATGAGTGGGTTGTGGTGAAAGCTCCAAGAGATCGTGATGTATACAAGTTGGATATGTCGCAGATTGATGCTGAAACCGAAACTACCTGTCTCATTGCCCATGCTTCAAATGATGAGAGTCAGCTTTGGCATAGACGGCTGGGCCATTCCAACTTCAGAAACATGAACCGTTTGGTAACTGGAAATCACGCTGTGGGAATCCCATCGAAGAAATTCTCCACAACTGATCTCTGTCCAGCATGTTTGAAGGGCAAACAGCATCGGATGTCTTTTAAGTCCAAGCAAGAAAACTCCATTTCAAAACCCTTGCAGATGCTACATATGGATCTTTTTGGACCAACGAATGTGCAAAGCATCGGAAAGAAGTCTTACTGTTTTGTCATTATTGACGATTTCACTAGATTTTCTTGGGTTTATTTTTTGCATGCTAAATCTGAAACAGCTGATTATTAAAAGAATTTATCATCAAAGTGGAAAATCAGTTGGATTGCAAAGTTAAAGTGTTAAGAAGCGATAATGGTACTGAATTCAAAAACGCTAATGTGGATTTATTTTGTGCAGAAAAGGGGATTGCTAGACAATTTAGTGCTCCAAGAACGCCTCAACAGAATGGGGTTGCGGAACGGAAAAACCGGACACTAATTGAAGCTGCAAGATCCATGCTCGCAGATGCCAAAATTCCTATCACTTTTTGGGACGAAGCTATTGCTACTGCGTGTTTTGTACAAAATAGAACATTATTAGTGCAAGATAAACAGAAAACATCATATGAGTTGTTATTTGGAAGAAAGCCAAATATTTCTTATTTGAAAGCATTTGGTTTTCCCGTAACCATTCTAAATTTAAATGATCATCTCGGGAAATTTGAGTCAAAATCTGACGATGGATTTTTCCTAGGCTATTCGTCTGTTTCTAAAGCTTATCGGGTTTTTAATAGCAAAACAAATACTGTTATTGAAACTATTAACGTGAAGTTTTTAGAAAATTCGTTTCCGTCAGTGGCACATGGTCCCGAATGGTTATTTGATTTAGATGCGTTATCACAATCTTTCAATTCTAACTTGTTTGATTTTTCAGGAAAAACAAGGAAAGAATCAGGTGACTTAGGAAGCTTTAGTGACGATTCTGATAATGACGAGGATGGAAATCTCAACTCAGAATATCCATTCATGTCGTTTCACAATCCTGATCATGTCAAATCAAGTCAAGCTCCGGGTCCTTCTGGTTCTCATGAAGATCAAGAATCAAACAATCATGAAGACGATGCGATTACTCCTAATGATGGTGGATCTGTTCAGAATCAACCATCATCTGATCCGAATGTTGAAGCTGTACCAGAATCTTTCGATTACTTCATCAATTCACCGGATCAAGTCCCGAATTTCACACCGCATACTTCTTCCATTCTACAGGATTTACCAAATCTGAATACTTCTAATCTAGAGACTCAAGTGCAAGGAGGTGATATTCCTATTCATCGAATTCACAAGAAACATCCTGTCTCTCAGATTATTGGGCCGTTGAATCAGAGAACTACAAGAAGTCAGACAGAGCAAGCAAATATTTGTCTTTACTCGTGTTTTCTATCTCAAGTGGTGCCAAAGAATATTTCAGAGGCGTTGAAAGATAATAGTTGGATTGAAGCCATGCAAGAGGAATTACTACAGTTTCGCAAACAGGAAGTTTGGAAACTTGTGGACTTACCTGAAGGAGAAAACGCAATTGGTACAAGATGGTTGTACAAAAACAAGCCAGATGAACGTGGCATTGTTGTGAGAAACAAAGCAAGACTCATTGCACAGGGATACACTCAGGAAGAAGGCATTGATTATGAAGAAGTGTTTGCTCCGGTCGCAAGACTTGAAGCTATACGCGTTTTTCTTGCTTATGCTTCCTTCATGCCACTACAAAAAAAATGTCATTTAATGACATACAAAATGTGTCACTAAAAAACAAAAAAGTATCACTAAAGACTCTTATAAGAATGGGTGGCACACAAAATAAGTGTCACTAGAAACTGTGACGCTAAAGCCTTTTAATGACACTTTTTCAATGTGTCGCACAAAGTTTAAGGGCTTTTAATGACACTATTTTTTATGCCACGGTATATAAAAAGAGTTTTGTGACACAATTTTTGTGACATTAAAAAGTAATCCTCGTTACACATCAATACTAGTTTTAGTGGCACTAAATTTTTGCCACCATATTAAAAAACTTTTTGTGGCGTTATTTTGTGTCGGTAAAAACTACTTCAAATTAAACGTATGTATTGTTTATAGATGCACATAACTTTCCATATAATATAAAATATAAAATAAAAGCTCAATAAAACTATACATGCAAAAAGCATAATATTATAACTTTAATAATAAGTTCAATCCAAAACATATTCCAAACATTAGGAAAGATAAAACTACATCATAATATATTCCAAATTCAAAATGTTTACACGAGAAGTCTAAACATTCCTTTGGGTAAGATTTTTGTTTTCATAATATTTAGCTCCAAATCTTCTCATGATATCTACCCTGCCATCAACAACCATATAATCAAGCATTAGTATTTGGCACCTAACAAAGGGTTCGAACATCCAATAATTAGACAAAAAAACCAACATACATATATGCAACCATTTATGTTTGGCACACACACCAAACAAATAGACAAAACTAGGTAACATATTACCTTAACTACAATGTGAACAAACATGCAAGGATCAATTGTCTAAAGGTCTTTCTTGCCCTGTAAAATGGAAAGTTTTGGCTGATAAATTTCATACCAACATTACAACATAAGCACATCTACTTATGATTAGTTAAAATGTAACATGTAAAGAGTAAATACCATTAGCATTATGGCTTCTTGAAGATGATATTTCATTAACTGATATAGAGTTGTTATGGGCCAAAGAACCAATACCGGGGACCTAAAACATACAAATGAAACAAATGCTAGTACATAAATGCATGTGATCATACTAAGAAGTAAGATTGTAAAGAAAGTAATTACAACATGTATCTCCCCCAAAAAAAGTAAAAGTTAAAGTAAAAGTAAAAGGGGCCGTGAAACTCACCTTAGAATGTGCAGCTACAAATAAATAGAAAGTAAAGATCCTTGGCGGTCCAACTACCTGTTTATAATTACTAGATAAATTACAAGTGGGGTTTAAGAAAGCTTTTACAGTTTCTCGTTTGCGGTTCGGTTTCGTATCGCAAAACCCATTTAAAAAAATGCTATGTTATAAAATAGATTTTGACACGCGACTCGAATAAAATGTTTAGATCATCACTAACAAGTTCCAGTTAAATACCAACCACTTATGCATACAATTAGCATAAAATCCACATATATGCATACATTGTTACCATGCAGTAACTCGTATTATGAAGGCATACGCACACATACATTATCATCTCATCATAATAACATTATTATCTAATTATCAAGTTATTACCATCCAATCATTATGCTACTATCATTTAATCAACATGTTATTATTAATTAGTTACCAACATTTATTATTAATCATCATTTTATCATTAGTTCATCATCTATACATTCTTCATGCAAATACCAACATGTATCAAATTACACAATTTACCAAATGCATATATAATTCATCATAAGTTTCACATAATATCCCACTCACATTTTACTGTCGCCTAGCTATATATATGTAACCTGCATTATGCGTATCCTACACCCACTTAGATATCCCATTTCACACTACATACAACCACTAATATATCACCCACTTAGATATCCCATTTCACACTACATACAACCACTAATATATAATTCCAAGCATACATACAACCCGGTTGCTATATATTCAACATATACACAAGTCAACTCGCAAAACTATACAATTACTACACATATACATACCCATAAACTTACATATACGCCCACACTACCAACATGTGCATCACAAACACATACACCCATTCATTGAGTATATGCTCACCCTACAAAATCAATACACACACTAAACTGAAAAGACACACACAAGGAGTCTGCAAATGTTAAAACACATACATTACACACAACCACAAACACACATACGTCACGTTAATATAATACCCATACCCTGTTACGACACAAACATTCAGCTCAAACCTAACCCCATCCTAACACACGATTTCTGACTCTACAAGCATCATATACACATATACTTTGAAACCGAGTTAATACGAAACGAAATCGTAGCCCGAAACCGAAACCGTAACGAAAACGAGTAACAAAAACGATTTAAATCTTACCGAAACGAATGGCGAGGTGAGTAGGAAGATCCGCTGGTGTCTTACGGAGGTTTTGGTGGCTGTGACGGTGCTTGACGGTAGCTTCACGTGGAAGAGTGGATTGCTGGAAAACGATTGCGGCGGTGGTGTTGGTTATGCGCAGGGTACGGGTGGGGGTTGGGTTATAATCATGCAACTTTTCAATTTTTACCTTTTAGTCCTTTAAGTTTGTTTTTACATTTATTATTCACTTTAATGTAATTGCAATTTAGTCCTTAGGATAGTTAATTTATTTAATTTGATTCCAAAGTAATTAACTACTAGCCAAACTCCGAACCGTGTAACGAACGGTAGAGTGGGAACTCTAAGTTTTCACAAGTTATTATTTTGTTAGTTATTAACAAACGAGTTACATGATAATTAAAGAACGCACTCAATTTATCATATTTAAATGCAACATGTATGGATGTAAAAATAATTGAGTTTAATTTAACGACGTTAACTTGAAAATGCGGGGTGTCACAATAGTAATCCATATATCATACGATAAAATGTCATAAAGTAGATTGACAGATAGAACACAGAATACTACAAGGAGGTAGCGTATGTAGATCGAACATACCATAAACTAGAACATACCCAAACATAGTAAAAAATGGCAGTTTGACTTTTAAAAGTCAAACTACAGCTATATACAAATTGAGAATAAACATACACTATTGAAAACTCAATATACATTCATATTTCAACTCAAACGAGCATCCAACATACTCCAACTGTTTAGAATAACCGAATACTAATGTAAACGGGTCAAAACGACCCAAACACACACTTATGATGTTATAAATTCCCTACATGAATTTCTTACACACATATGCACATTCTACATAAGCTCACACCATAAACATAGTAAAAAATGGCAGTTTGACTTTTAAAAGTCAAACTGCAGCTATATACAAATTGAGAATAAACATACACTATTGAAAACTCTATATACGTTCATATTTCAACTCAAACGAGCATCCAACATACTCCAACTGTTTAGAATAACCCAATACTAATGTAAACGGGTCAAAACGACCCAAACACACACTTATGATGTTATAAATTCCCTACATGAATTTCTTACACACACATGCACATTCTACATAAGCTCCCACCTTAAACATATTAAAAAATGGCAGTTTGACTTTTAAAAGTCAAACTGCAGCTATATACAAATTGAGAATAAACATACACTATTGAAAACTCTATATACGTTCATATTTCAACTCAAACGAGCATCCAACATACTCCAACTGTTTAGAATAACCGAATACTAATGTAAACGGGTTAAAACGACCCAAACACACACTTATGATGTTATAAATTCCCTACATGAATTTCTTACACACATATGCACATTCTACATAAGCTCACACCATAAACATAGTAAAAAATGGCAGTTTGACTTTTAAAAGTCAAACTGCAGCTATATACAAATTGAGAATAAACATACACTATTGAAAACTCAATATACATTCATATTTCAACTCAAACGAGCATCCAACATACTCCAACTGTTTAGAATAACCGAATACTAATGTAAACGGGTCAAAACGACCCAAACACACACTTATGATGTTATAAACTCCCTACATGAATTTCTTACACACACATGCACATTCTACATAAGCTCCCACCTTAAACATATTAAAAAATGGCAGTTTGACTTTTAAAAGTCAAACTGCAGCTATATACAAATTGAGAATAAACATACACTATTGAAAACTCAATATACATTCATATTTCAACTCAAACGAGCATCCAACATACTCCAACTGTTTAGAATAACCGAATACTAATGTAAACGGGTCAAAACGACCCAAACACACACTTATGATGTTATAAATTCCCTACATGAATTTCTTACACACATGCACATTCTACATAAGCTCCCACCTTAAACATATTAAAAAATGGCAGTTTGACTTTTAAAAGTCAAACTGCAGCTATATACAAATTGAGAATAAACATACACTATTGAAAACTCTATATACGTTCATATTTCAACTCAAACGAGCATCCAACATACTCCAACTGTTTAGAATAACCGAATACTAATGTAAACGGGTCAAAACGACCCAAACACACACTTATGATGTTATAAATTCCCTACATGAATTTCTTACACACATATGCACATTCTACATAAGCTCACACCATAAACATAGTAAAAAATGGCAGTTTGACTTTTAAAAGTCAAACTACAGCTATATACAAATTGAGAATAAACATACACTTTTGAAAACTCAATATACATTCATATTTCAACTCAAACGAGCATCCAACATACTCCAACTGTTTAGAATAACCGAATACTAATGTAAACGGGTCAAAACGACCCAAACACACACTTATGATGTTATAAATTCCCTACATGAATTTCTTACACACACATGCACATTCTACATAAGCTCCCACCTTAAACATATTAAAAAATGGCAGTTTGACTTTTAAAAGTCAAACTACAGCTATATACAAATTGAGAATAAACATACACTATTGAAAACTCTATATACGTTCATATTTCAACTCAAACGAGCATCCAACATACTCCAACTGTTTAGAATAACCGAATACTAATGTAAACGGGTTAAAACGACCCAAACACACACTTATGATGTTATAAATTCCCTACATGAATTTCTTACACACATATGCACATTCTACATAAGCTCACACCATAAACATAGTAAAAAATGGCAGTTTGACTTTTAAAAGTCTAACTGCAGCTATATACAAATTGAGAATAAACATACACTATTGAAAACTCAATATACATTCATATTTCAACTCAAACGAGCATCCAACATACTCCAACTGTTTAGAATAACCGAATACTAATGTAAACGGGTCAAAACGACCCAAACACACACTTATGATGTTATAAATTCCCTACATGAATTTCTTACACACATATGCACATTCTACATAAGCTCACACCATAAACATAGTAAAAAATGGCAGTTTGACTTTTAAAAGTCAAACTGCAGCTATATACAAATTGAGAATAAACATACACTATTGAAAACTCTATATACGTTCATATTTCAACTCAAACGAGCATCCAACATACTCCAACTGTTTAGAATAACCCAATACTAATGTAAACGGGTCAAAACGACCCAAACACACACTTATGATGTTATAAATTCCCTACATGAATTTCTTACACACACATGCACATTCTACATAAGCTCCCACCTTAAACATATTAAAAAATGGCAGTTTGACTTTTAAAAGTCAAACTGCAGCTATATACAAATTGAGAATAAACATACACTATTGAAAACTCTATATACGTTCATATTTCAACTCAAACGAGCATCCAACATACTCCAACTGTTTAGAATAACCGAATACTAATGTAAACGGGTTAAAACGACCCAAACACACACTTATGATGTTATAAATTCCCTACATGAATTTCTTACACACATATGCACATTCTACATAAGCTCACACCATAAACATAGTAAAAAATGGCAGTTTGACTTTTAAAAGTCAAACTGCAGCTATATACAAATTGAGAATAAACATACACTATTGAAAACTCAATATACATTCATATTTCAACTCAAACGAGCATCCAACATACTCCAACTGTTTAGAATAACCGAATACTAATGTAAACGGGTCAAAACGACCCAAACACACACTTATGATGTTATAAACTCCCTACATGAATTTCTTACACACACATGCACATTCTACATAAGCTCCCACCTTAAACATATTAAAAAATGGCAGTTTGACTTTTAAAAGTCAAACTGCAGCTATATACAAATTGAGAATAAACATACACTATTGAAAACTCAATATACATTCATATTTCAACTCAAACGAGCATCCAACATACTCCAACTGTTTAGAATAACCGAATACTAATGTAAACGGGTCAAAACGACCCAAACACACACTTATGATGTTATAAATTCCCTACATGAATTTCTTACACACATGCACATTCTACATAAGCTCCCACCTTAAACATATTAAAAAATGGCAGTTTGACTTTTAAAAGTCAAACTGCAGCTATATACAAATTGAGAATAAACATACACTATTGAAAACTCTATATACGTTCATATTTCAACTCAAACGAGCATCCAACATACTCCAACTGTTTAGAATAACCGAATACTAATGTAAACGGGTCAAAACGACCCAAACACACACTTATGATGTTATAAATTCCCTACATGAATTTCTTACACACATATGCACATTCTACATAAGCTCACACCATAAACATAGTAAAAAATGGCAGTTTGACTTTTAAAAGTCAAACTACAGCTATATACAAATTGAGAATAAACATACACTTTTGAAAACTCAATATACATTCATATTTCAACTCAAACGAGCATCCAACATACTCCAACTGTTTAGAATAACCGAATACTAATGTAAACGGGTCAAAACGACCCAAACACACACTTATGATGTTATAAATTCCCTACATGAATTTCTTACACACACATGCACATTCTACATAAGCTCCCACCTTAAACATATTAAAAAATGGCAGTTTGACTTTTAAAAGTCAAACTACAGCTATATACAAATTGAGAATAAACATACACTATTGAAAACTCTATATACGTTCATATTTCAACTCAAACGAGCATCCAACATACTCCAACTGTTTAGAATAACCGAATACTAATGTAAACGGGTTAAAACGACCCAAACACACACTTATGATGTTATAAATTCCCTACATGAATTTCTTACACACATATGCACATTCTACATAAGCTCACACCATAAACATAGTAAAAAATGGCAGTTTGACTTTTAAAAGTCTAACTGCAGCTATATACAAATTGAGAATAAACATACACTATTGAAAACTCAATATACATTCATATTTCAACTCAAACGAGCATCCAACATACTCCAACTGTTTAGAATAACCGAATACTAATGTAAACGGGTCAAAACGACCCAAACACACACTTATGATGTTATAAACTCCCTACATGAATTTCTTACACACACATGCACATTCTACATAAGCTCCCACCTTAAACATATTAAAAAATGGCAGTTTGACTTTTAAAAGTCAAACTGCAGCTATATACAAATTGAGAATAAACATACACTATTGAAAACTCTATATACGTTCATATTTCAACTCAAACGAGCATCCAACATACTCCAACTGTTTAGAATAACCGAATACTAATGTAAACGGGTCAAAACGACCCAAACACACACTTATGATGTTATAAATTCCCTACATGAATTTCTTACACACATATGCACATTCTACATAAGCTCACACCATAAACATAGTAAAAAATGGCAGTTTGACTTTTAAAAGTCAAACTACAGCTATATACAAATTGAGAATAAACATACACTATTGAAAACTCAATATACATTCATATTTCAACTCAAACGAGCATCCAACATACTCCAACTGTTTAGAATAACCGAATACTAATGTAAACGGGTCAAAACGACCCAAACACACACTTATGATGTTATAAATTCCCTACATGAATTTCTTACACACATATGCACATTCTACATAAGCTCACACCATAAACATAGTAAAAAATGGCAGTTTGACTTTTAAAAGTCAAACTGCAGCTATATACAAATTGAGAATAAACATACACTATTGAAAACTCTATATACGTTCATATTTCAACTCAAACGAGCATCCAACATACTCCAACTGTTTAGAATAACCCAATACTAATGTAAACGGGTCAAAACGACCCAAACACACACTTGTGATGTTATAAATTCCCTACATGAATTTCTTACACACATATGCCCATTTTACATAAGCTCCACCTTAAACATATTAAAAAATGGCAGTTAAAGTCAAACTGCAGCTATGTACAAATTGAGAGTCAATTAAACATTGTATGAAAATAATCATTCATGACCATAACAATTCTTTCTTTATCAATAATCTTTCTCCACATGAATAGTGAATTCAAATAGATAGCAACATGATTTCTTTGCACACGGTGACAACCTACAAACCTGGATGAATCGTATTCTAAGCATAGAAGGGCAATACTCTTGTATTCAATGATTCACACGATCCCACTTGATAGATAGATTTCGTTTACTGAAAATTTGATTGTTAACTTAAAGAATTAGCAAATATCAGACTTATTAGACTGAATTGGAGCTAAGCAATTATAAATTTGTAAACTGATGATTATCTCGCTGGTGGCCGCTGCTGTGTAATTGGGTCTGCATGTTATGCAACATATTTGTTTAAGTTTGTTGTTATATATGTTCAATAGAGTACAAATAACACATCTGTTGTGTTGGTGTAGTAGTGGAACATTAGTTATGTTGATCTCGTGGTCGTGGGTTCGATTCCCTCAATTGTCATTTGATACTCTTTTTAGATCTTTTAAATGCCATGTAAATTATTTGTAAACTTCATGTCATTTATCACCTTTTTTCAAATACAAATGTCTATATCACTACTTCTATATTTTTTTAACTCATAATCATCCTCCAAACAACTAACCATCTTACCGGTTTGGTCATTTTTCTTCAAAATACATAGCTTGAATCATGAATAATGTTAGCTTTTATTGATTATTTACGATATGCAATCTTATTAAACTAAAGATGATTGTAAAAGGTTGCATTAGGCGTATTTATAGTATTAGTAACATAAAAGATAACTGTTACTAAAAGTTTATATCAAACAAATATGGCATACATAAAGTGTCACTAATAACCTACATTAATGGCACAAAAGCTAAATGCCATTAAAAACATATGTAAAGAAAATATGGCATATGTAAAGTGCCACTACTAACATAAATTAGTGACACAAATGTTAAATGTCATTATAAACATGGGTGAAACAAATATGGCATACAGAAAGTGCCATTAAAGACCTAAATTAGTAACACAAAAACTATATGTCATTAAAAGTGTGTGTCACTAAATGGCTTTTTTTTTGTAGTGTGCGTTTTAAAGTATTCCAAATGGACGTTAAAGGCGCTTTTCTGTATGGACCGATTACGGATGACGTGTATGTTAGACAACCTCCGGGTTTCGAAGATCCAGACTATCCTCATCGGGTATACAAGTTGAGTAAAGCACTTTACGGTCTACATCAAGCTCCTAGAATCTGGTACGAGACATTATCCAAGCATTTACTAGAACATGGATTTACAAGAGGTCAGATTGATCCAACTTTGTTCATGAAGAGGGAAAATGACGACTTGTTGTGCGTTCAAGTATATGTAGACGATATTATTTTCGGATCAACTAGTGAGTCAATGTGCAAAGAATTTGAGGAAATCATGAAAAGCAGATTCCAGATGAGTTCTATGGGGGAGATTAATTTCTTTCTTGGATTACAAGTGAAACAATCAGCTGACGGAATTTTCATCAATCAATCAAAGTTCGTTGAGAAGTTGTTGAAAAAGTTCAAGATGCAAGATTGTCAGACTATTCGAACTCCATCTGATGTGAACTGCAAGATACAGCCGGATCCGAAAGGCAAATCCGTGGATCAAACACTATACAGATCAATGATCGGTTCACTGATGTATCTTACTGCATCAAGGCCAGACATCATGTATGCTGTATGTGTATGCGCAAGATATCAGTCTGATCCAAAGGAGTCGCACTTAATTGCTGTGAAGCGTATTTTCAGATATCTCAAAGGGAAACCAAATCTTGGGTTATGGTATCCTTATGAAGGAAATTTTGAATTATATAGCTATTCTGACAGTGATTTTGGTGGTTGTGCTCTTGACAGGAAATCGACTACTGGTGGTTGTCAATTTCTGGGTCCTCGGCTTGTCTCTTGGCAATGCAAGAAGCAGACCAATGTTTCTGTATCCACAGCTGAAGCAGAGTATATCGCTGCATCTGCAGGATGTTCTCAGGTTTTATGGTTACAAAATCAGTTGCTGGACTACGGGTTTAACTTTCTCAAAACCCCTATTTACATAGACAATACTGCTGCTATGTTCATAACTGCTAATCCTGTTCAACATTCTAAAACCAAACACATCGAAATTAGATATCACTTTTTAAGAGACAACTCTGAAAAAGGTTTAATAATTTTGATTAAAGTTCATACCGACAAACAACTGGCAGATCTTTTCACAAAATCATTTTTGTCAGGCCGGTTTGAATTTTTAATTCAATCCATAGGATTAATCAATCATGATTGATTCTATTTTTCAAAAACAAAAAGAAAAATCAGAAAAATATAAAAGCCAAAAATATAATAAGTTGATGTCAAGTATTGATTCCTTTGTCTTTTATTTTTATGTTTTGCATTTGTGTGTGTGCATGAAAAAGAAAAGCAAAAACAAAATATAAAAGCAAAAAGAAAAGAAAAATATCATGTCATAAGAATCTATATTGCAAAAAGTGAGAAATGATAGTTACACTAGACATTATTTGTTACATCATTTTTTTTAATAAAGACTGATGAATGTTAATTGATGTGCTAGACAGCTCAGGCAATTAGACTGAACAAGTAAGTTGATTGTTGACAAACATAAACTTAATGATTTTTGTGTTAATTTCCATTGTTATACATGTCTAGATATATATCTTTTGATACATTGCTTGTGATGATTGTTGTGCATGATCGGGTAACGATGCAGTATATTCAGTGTGATGAACCGCATCGTGAGCTTCTTTGTTGTGGTATCCACAGACCTGAAGTCTCACACGAAGTCTCTTTTGAGCTTCAAGGTGCAGCAAAAGATTCCCAAAGTTGGAACAAAAAGAGTCCCAAATGTGGACCAACACCAAACAAAAAAATTCCAAAATGGAATTCAGAAGATTCCCAAGGGGAACGATAGGAAATGAAAAATTCCCAAAGATGGAATTAAAAAGAAGTCCCAAAGTGGACCAAATCCGAATAGAACCCAAATTCCACACTGTGTATGACTGTAAGTGACCAGGTTTTGTGCAATATGCATTCAAGTAGTGATTGATAAGGAAATATGTTGACATATGTATACATGTGGGTCACATAAGTCATTCTAATCGAACCTTAAATATCATCATGATACTGAAAAAGTAAGTGTGTCAACTAGAGCTAATTGGTATGTTTCCATATCATCACTCAATCAAGCATAAGTCAAATGTCTATTCAAAATTTGCAAAACATGTTCAGATAATGTGTGGTATGATCTCACTGCGATATTTTGATTCATTGCATTGCATATGTATTTATTTTAATGTGTGTGCTTTGTGTGTGCAGGCATATGGAATCTTTATTGTCACATCAACATCCTGTTAAACTTAAAAAAATTTCAAGAAATTTCAAGTTTAGGGGGAGAATAAATTGAAGAAAAATATTCACAAAAATCCAAAAATATTTTGTTTTTAAATAAGTGGGTTTTTGAATGAACAAGGTTATAAGTTATGAAAAGCAAAGGTATTGGATGTGTTAAAAACAAACCCAAGGTCTTGTAATGTGTTTTTAAGAAATTGCTTCGGGATATAGAAAAATTGGTTGTGCAAAAACAATTTTGAAAAAGAAAAATGAATTTAATTGGAATTTAATGTTATTGTCTTGATTAATGTTGTTTGATAATTAATATGACAAACATTCTTTTTAAGGATATCTTGTCTAATTAATATGTCGGAGAATGTTTGCAGGTGCAATAAATGACGTTGAAAAAGTCAACAGACGAGAAAAGTGAAGAAAAATCACAAGTGTTATTGCCGGGTAAAGATATCAGATACAACTGTATAGCCGGGTAAAGAACTGTTCAGCCGGGTAAAGTTGTAAGTCTGATACTTGCCGGGTGATTAAGAAAAAGGGTGAAGATGTTATGACCACTATACAGCCGGGCAATGATCATGTCAAATACAGCCGGGTGAAGGTCATAGATATCTTGCCGGGTGACAAGTGTGTACTATACTGCCGGGTAATGAAGAGAAGTCTTCTTGCCGTGTAAGGTATGACACTATGTTGCCGGGTAATGAAGAAGAAAGCATGCCGGGTGATATAGAAGAACTATGTTGCCGGGTAATGAACAAATGCATGTTATGTGAAGAAGGTTGTTTTGTGAGGAAGTTGCCGTGTAAAGAAGAAAGCAAGCCGGATGAAGAAGGAAAGCAACTGTGTTGCCGGGTGATGAAGAAAAGTTGCCGGGTGATGTTTTGAAGATAACTATTCTGCCGGGTGATGAATAAAACCCATCAGGTGTAGTTGTTCCTTAACCTTTACCCGTCACTACAGTGACTTACCCGTATCTACAGTGCTTGACCCGTCGATTGAATTTCACATGTTGGTGACTTGTTTTATGTACTTGACCCGTATCTACAGTACATGACCCGTCACTACAGTACTTGACCCGGCAAGGTTTATTGGGCCTATTTTGCTTTTGTTGACCCGGCACTTAAAGTTTGACCTAAAATTTTTGACGATACAAAAGACCGCCTCTTCACAAACACTTAGCATTTCACACTTTCACCTTCACACAAACACTCTGAACCTCAAATCGCCTTTGTTATCATATTCAATCTATTGCTCTATAACAAGATTAATCGATTGAATAAGGTAGTGATTAAGTGTTTTTAACCTAAATCAACCTGCAAATCAACTGTTAAAAAGAAAAACGATGATGAACAGTGTTTTGAACTTGAATCGACACTTTGATTTTGAGTGTTAAAACTTAAATCGAATGTTAGTTTAGGGCTAAAATCTGTCGATCATCAACATTTAATCACTCATTTGCACTAAAACACCTTAAAATCAACTGAATCAAGTGGAATGTTCTTAACTGACAAAAATCGCCATTGATAAACTTTGAAGCTTTTAAAAGTTAAACATCAAAACGTTAAAATATCTGTTTAAAAGTGTTAAAACTGAACCAAAACATGTTAAACTTTTTCATAATAAATTTATCAAAAATTTTGCCTAAGTGATTAACTGTTAAAAGTTCAAACATGAAGTATAATCCTTAAAATTCAAATGTTGTTTGATTAAAATGATGAAAATCAGGTTATTAGAACAATTTAGGATTTTAAATGATTATGTTAATGTTTTTGCTTTCTAACTTTTAGTTAAACACTTATTAAATTTTGATATATTTAATGAAGAATCTAATACATTTGCCTTGTTTTGTGTTTGTTTGTGTTTTTTTAACAGATGGAGAATCTCAAGTTTGAACCTAAGCACAATTTGGTAGCATGCTTAGATGAATCACTTCCTGAGACAGAAGGTTATAGAGATATGATTAAGTTCATCAAGAGGACTAAGTATGTATATGCTATATGTGCCAAACCGGTCATATATGCTAGGCTGATCAAGAGCTTCTGGAGAACAGCAGAGGTTGTGAGAAATGAGAATGGTGATGCTATGGTTAGAGGGCATATCACTAGGGATTGGGTAATGAATGTTACAGAAGATGCTATTAGGCAGGCCCTAAGGATAGATGAGGATGAGGTTGGTATGTTGGATGAACTTACTATGGAGGAATGCAAAGCTTGTTTTGTGAACATGGGACATCCACCTGTGTTTCCAAAGTCACAGTTTTTCAGAGCTAAGTTGGGAAGGAAATATAAGCTGCTATGTTATGTGGTACAGCAGTGCATGTCCAGGAGGAGTGCAGGGTTTGATAACTTTCCTTCAGACATTGCATCACCAATTGTGGCAATAGCTGAGAACAAGCCATTCAACATGTCGAGGTGGATTATGAATGGTTTTGTGTTCAACTTGGTGAAAGGAAAGAGATTTAAGTTCCTCATGTACCCGAGGTTCTTACAACTGATGATAAACATTGCCTATCCTATCATCAGGAGTGAAGGTTATGCAGGAGGTATGCTATATACAGAGGACATGAACGATCTCTCTTATCGAAAGATGAGTATCGGGAATGTGCCTGATGTTGATTTATTTAACTATATGCGAGATATAGTAAACAATCAAGAAGATGTAGAAGGAATGTACTATCACATATCTCATGGTGAGATTGTGAATCCACTGGACCTTGTGGATGAGGTGCCAGATAATTTGTTGGATGATGACGAGTACTTTGCTCGTCATCCAGAGGATGAAGAAGATGATGATGGCAATGATGATGATGGTAATGATGGTGGTAATGATGCTGAATCTGAATCTAATTCAGAGGAGGCTGAACCAATGGAGACTGAGATAGAGGTTGTTGAGCCTATTGAGGTAGAAGAACCTGCTGAGGTTGCTTCTGTGGTTGAAGAAGTTGTTACTGAGATTCCAAGAGATGTTTCTGTACAGTATGTTCGAAAGAAGAAGAAAACAGTAGAAAAGCCTGAAGAGGTTAATGTGATAGAGATTGCTCAGGCAGTAATGGCCGAAGCTGAATCTATTGCACAGATAGATGAGGTGGATGCTGGCATTACTGATCCTATTTCCGTTGATTTACCCACCACATCACCACAGATTGTTGAAAACATTGGACAAGATTTGGAGTCTTCACCAAATGTTGTGCCAAGTGTTGATGAGATTTATGAGGAAAAAGAGAAAAGGATTGCAGAGTTGGAGGAGTTTGTTGAAAAGTTGATCAAATCAAATGACTTGTTAAAAGCATCAAATGAACGCAAAAAGAAAAGATTTGATGAATATTGGGATATTCATAATCAGAATCTGAAGATTTTCAAAGAGTTAGATTCTGATCATCTGAAGTTAAAGATTGAACATGATGAGTTGAAGGCCGAACATGCAAAGTTAAAGGAGGAGTATGAAAACTTAAAATATGATTACACTGATTTGAAGGCTGAGTGTAATACATTGGAGGCAGAGAAAGAGATGTTGGAAAAAGAGTTGGAAGAAAATAGACCAAAGAAGGCTGGCTCATCCTCTGACAAAGATTTTTCTGAAGAAGTTATAGAAGTGACTGAAACGAATGTGCCAAAAGTTTATTTGACCAGGGCAAGGGGAACTGCAAATGCTGGTATTTTGGTAGAATCACCAATCATAATTCCCGATGAAGCTGTTGCTGAAACTGTCAAGATAGACAAAGCTGAGGGAAAGAGAAAGATAGATGCTATTCCGGAGATATTTGGTGATGAAGAAAGCTCGAAAAAGGCAAAAATTGATGAACCAGTGCAGATTGAGCCGATTCAATCTGTAGCTGTGATTGAGACTGAAAAAGTGACTGGAGCTGAGATTACAAAGTCAGGACAGATTGAGCCGATTCAATCTGGTTCTGTAGCTAAGACTGAAGTTTTTGAGGTCACAGAGAGTGAAAAAGGAGCTGGTTCAGAAGAAACAGTTCAGTTTGAGCCAATTCAATCTGAAGCTGCTGAAGTTGAAAGTGCGCCAGAAATAGAAGCTGAAGTTGCTAGTCAGTTTGAGCCGGTTCAAACTGATGATGCACCTATGATAGAAGCGTTGGATGATTTGGATATAGATTGGACTGAGTCTGAAAATGAAGAGGAGCCAGAGCCTGTACAAAATACTGTTGAAGAGTTACCAGATGACTTGGATCGAGGTTTGCATATCTTGAGAAAATGAAGTATAATTCGGTGTTTTTGAATGGGTTGACGGTAACTCAGATTAATGAAGAATACGAGAAATGCATGATTCATCAAGACAAGGCTGAAGCAGATAAGAAGGAGTTTGTTACTGAGATGGGCGAATGGACTCCAATGCAGGAAAGTCTGAATATAGAAGATCTGCCACCAACTGAGCTGTATCATCCAAATCCGGATGAAATGACTGCTTATGAGATGCGAAGTTGGTTGAGTTCGAGGAACTATCCTTATAAAACTTTGTAGAGGTTGAAATCGGGATCTTTGAGAAAGATTGTTGTCAGTTTCATGAAAACAGAGAAAATGTACAACAGGATGTTTTATTTGGATTATAACAATCCTCAGTACTTTGAGCTGACAAAGAAATTCAAAGTGCTTGGTCCAAAGGAGATTCCAGTGATGGCGCTTCCTGAAGATGCTCATAAAAAACGACACGAACTGATGGATATGTTTCCAAGCGAGGTTAAATCGTACAACATACCAATGGATGTGCGTGAGACTTGGCATAAATCAGCAACACCTGGTGATGTGGTTAGGTCACTGATGAGCAAAGGACAATCAATTGCTGAGTTACTAGATTCTATGATTGTGCCTGAAAAGAACAAGAAAGTAAAAATCATAGCATGGAAATACGACGAAGTATTTGATGCGTTTATGATCAAGAGAGTAAATGGTTTGTGTGACGTTTACCATTACTACTCGAGTATATTCAAGTTGGAAGTTCAGGATCTGAAAGAGTTGCACAAGCTGAAGTTAATTAATCACACGCATGCTGAGCGTGGTGATAAATGCGTGATACTTCTTGATGCTGGAATGAGTAGAACAGCTAAGTTTCTTGACTTTAGAGGCCAACAGGAAGATACAGCATATGTGCAAGCAAAGAAACAAAGAAAGAAGAAAAGATTGGTGGTGACCGAGGATATGTACTTAGAAGAGTTCTCGGACGAATACTTTGACAAGATTACAGATCCTGGATTGAAGGTAATAGATGGGTCACAAATGACGAAGCCAATACTGAGAGTGTTTTACAATCAGGAAACGTTTGAACTAAAGCTTGTTCGGAACTTGGAGGATTGGGATAAGGATATGATCACACTCTTTAGTACTTTTGAGTTGAAACTGCTGCATCCTTCATACATTGAGTTTTTGCGAAGTTACAAGATTGAGAAATGCAAAGACAAACTTGCTGAAGCTGACAGAAATTTATTCACTGTGATGATAGAAGTGATTGCTGCTGCTTCGGAGAAGATTCGGGTGAGAAAGGCTTTACTCAATTCTAATCTCGTGAGGGTTGATATACCAGAGATAGAATATATGCGGATCAGTAGGAAGGGTACATTGGAGGTGAAAGTTCAAGGCCAGGAGATGCCATTTGAGTTTTATGCTAATATTGATTTTGCAGGATTAAATCTGGATTCGCTCCGACGTATGAATGCATTACCGATTTTGACAAATGAATCCAAGCCTCGACAAGCTAAGATCGCCGAAAAGTTCAAATCCTGTATTGAAGAAGCTTTAAAGGAACAAGAAGAGTACAAAGGACGAGAATTGCTGGATGTGAAGGAAGAACCAGAAGAATGGTAGAAAAAGATTGAAGATTGATGCTGATAAAAGAAGAAAAAGATTGAAGTTTTTGAAGATCCAAAGATAAATCTTAGGGGGAGTACTGTTAGGGTTATTTCCTGTTAAGATTTACTTTGTATTTTGTTATTGTTTATATGTTTGTATAGTTTAGGGTTTATTATGTATTTTTCTTAAACTTGCATTTTGTTTGATATAGGCATGTAGTGTGCGTGTGTTAGGTAGATCACTTTTACACTGTTAGAGAGAGAATTAACTGTGTGTGAATTGTTTTCTCCTGCATATTGTACTGCAAATTGCTTTGATCATCAATATACAAGAGAATTTATTAGTATGAACTGTGTTTGTGATTGAATCGTTTGTTTATATTTGTTATTCTGATCATTTGAGTGATTGTTACGATCCAATTGAACCTATCAAGTCTGATAATGATGAGTCTGATAATGAAGAAGATAATGATGATAGTAATGGTGGTAATGATGATATTAGTGAAAAAGATAGTGCTGAATTAGTTTCTGAGGAGGAAGAACAAGAAGATGTAGAAATGAATGTTGAGGCTGCTGAACCAGTTATGACTGAAAATGTTGAAGTTGATGAACTTGTTGAAGGTGTAACTGAAGATGTTGTTGTTGATACTCCTAAGGATATCACAGTTCATTATTCTAGATCACGACAATCTAAGACTGTGATTGATCCTATGGTTGTAGAGGAAGCGAGTATTTTTGAAGATGTAAGTGTATCCGAACCAGTAGATGTTATTCAGATTGTACAGGAGGTAATTGCAGAAGTGGAGACTATTGCATAGGCAGTTGATGATGCTGATGATGGTGTTACTGTTTCTGATCCAGTAGATGTTCCTACAGCATCATCTCCTGCAACTCCACTATTTGAACAACCTATGGTATCTTCGCCAAAAGTTGTGTCAAGTGATGTTTTAAATGAAAAGGATAATGAGATAGCACGGCTAAATAAGGTGATAGAAGATTTGATGAAGGAGAATGAATTGTTAAAAGCTTCGAATGAGAGAAAGAAGGTTAGACTGAACGAGTTCAGAGAAACCAATGTAAAGAATATGAAGGTGTTTGAAGAACTTGATTCAGAGTATGACAAACTGAAGGAAGATTACAAAGAGCTGTATGCTGAATGTAATACTCTGAATGTAGAAAAAGAGATGTTAGAAAAATGGTTGGAGGAAGCTAAACCAAAGAAGTCAGGTTCTACATCTGACAAAGATTTTTCAGATGATGTGATGGAAGTGACCGGGACTTCGAAAGAGACAAAAGTTTACTATACCAGAGCTCGAGGAACTAAAAATGTGGGTGAAAAGGTTGATGTACCAATTCAGATTCCCGAAGAAGCTGCTGATCTTGTCAATCTTGACAAAGCCGAGGGAAAACGTAAACTGGATGCTGTACCAGAGATTGTGAAAGAAGATGTGATTACTAAGAAAGCTAGAACTGAAGAAACAGTTCAGATTGAGCCGATTCAATCTGAGTCTGTACAGGCAACTGAAGTGCCCGAGGTTGTTAAAGAGGATGAGACTGTGAAGGAAAGAACACTAGATGAAATAGTTCAGTTTGAGCTGATTCAAACTGATACTGCACATACAATTGAGGCACTTGATGACATGGATGATATTGATTTTACAGATTCTGAACCAGAAGCTAATCCTGTTGATGATATACCCACTGATCTTGATGAAAGATTTGCGTATTTGGAGAAGATGAAATACAATCCTGTTTATTTGAATGGACTCACTGTTAGTCAAATAAATGAGGAATATGAGAATTGTATGAATGCACAAGACAAGGTAGAAGGTGATGAAAAAGAGTTTGTGGTTGAGATGGGTGAATGGACACCGCTTCAAGAAAGTTTGAACATTGATGATCTTCCTCCAGAAGAACTTTATCATCAAAATCCAGAAGAAATGTCTGCTACAAACATGCGTCAATGGCTTAGTTCGAGAAACTATCCATACAAGACTTTGAAAAGGCTGAAACGAGAATCACTAAAAAAGATTGTGGTGAGCTTTCAAAAAACTGAGAAGATGCATAACCGTATGTTTTTCTTGGATTACAATAATCCACAGTATTATGAGTTGACCAAACGATACAAAGTGCTTGAGCCTAAAGAGATACCTTTGATGGCATTGCTCGAAGATGCACATAAGAAGAGGAAGGAATTGATTGACATGTTTCCGAGCGAGATGAAGTCTTACAACATTCCGATGGAAGTACGAGAGTCATGGCACAAGTCTGCCACAGCAGGTGATATTGTCAGATCACTGCTGAGTAAGGGACAGTCCGTAGCTGAATTACTTGACTCAATGATGGTGCCGGAAAAATCTAAAGATGTGAAGATCATTGCTTGGAAATATGATGAGATTTTTTATGCATTTCTGATCAAGAGAGTGAATGGGTTATGCGATGTGTATCATTACTATTCGAGTATTTTCAAATTGCCAGTGCAAGATTTGAAAGAGTTGCATAAGTTGAGATTGATTAATCACACGCGAGCAGAACGTGGTGATAAATGTGCTATGCTATTGGATGTTGGGATCAGCCGCATGCCAAAGTATCTGGAGTTTCGAGGACAGCAAGAAGATAAAGCATATTTGAATACAAAGAAGAAGAAATAGAAGAAGCTGATACTTCGTGACATGTACTTGGAAGAGTTTTCAAATGAATATTTTGATAAGGTGACAGATCCGGGGTTGAAGGTGATTGATGGTTCGCAAGCAACAAAGCCCATTCTAAAGGTTTTCTATAATCAAGAGACTTATGAGCTGAAGTTGGTTCGAAATCTGGATGATTGGGATCAAGACATGATCACATTGTTTAGCACGTTTGAACTGAAGCTGCTACACCCATCCTACATTGATTATCTTCGCAACCACAAGATGGAGAAGATGAAAGATCCTTGTTGCTGAAGAAGATAGAAGATTGTTCGTGATTATGATAGAGGTGATTGGGGCTGCTACTGAGAAAATTCGATTAAGGAAGGCATTGCTTAATGCTAACCTTGTGAAGATTGACATGCCCGAAATCGAATATATGAGGGTGACTTCAAAGGGTACCTTGGAAGTGAAGGTCAAAGGAAAGAAGAAACCTTATGAGTTTTATGCTAACATCGATTTTGCAGGTATTTCCTTGGACACCCTGAAACGCATGAAGGACTGTGACATTGCTACAAATGAATAAAAGCCGAGACAAGCAAAGATCGTTGAAAAGTTCAAGACATGTATTGAAGAAGCTTTGAAAGAACAAGAAGAATATAAAGGAAAGCCGTTGCTGGATGTTAAAGATGAAGATAAAGATTTCTGAGAGATTGAAGCTAAAAAGCAAGAGTTGAAAACTGAAGAAGATTTTTGAAAGTCCAAAGTTAAATCTTAGGGGGAGTACTGTTAGGGCTCGTTTCTAGTTAAGATTTACTTTGTACTTTGTTTATACATGTTTGTATAGTTTAGGGTTAATTTTGTATTTTCCCTAATGTGTTGATGCTTAAAGCATGTTGTGAGAGAATGTTAGAGAGAGTCTAGATCACAATTTACACGCTAGAGAGAGAATTGTGTGTGTGATTTTGTATTCTCCTACACATTTGTACTACAACGTTTACGCTTTGATCATCAATACAAGAGAATTATTAGTAATGGATTGTGTTGTTGATTGAATTGTATGTTTGTGCTTAGATCATTCTGATTTGCAGCAATATCGATCCAATTGAACCTATCACATAAAACCACAACATTACCTATATAATCACACCAAAAACAAATTGGATCAAAAAATCAACTTTTGAAAAAATAAAAAATTATCACAAAAAACCACACCATGTGATATATAATCACACCAAAAACAAATGTGATCATAAAATCAACTTTCAAAAAATCAACAAATTTTCACATAAAACCATAACTTTTTACCTATATTTAATCAAACCAAACCAAACTTTCATCAAAAAATCAACTATTGAAAGAATAAAAAATGTTCACATAAAGCCACAACATTTACCTATAAAATCACATCAAAAACAATTTTGATCAAAAAATCAACTTTTGAAAAAAATCAAAAATTTTCACATAAAACCACAACATTTACCTATATAATCACACTAAAGAAAAATTTGATCAAAAATCAACTTTTAAAAAATCAACATTCAAACATTTAACAAATTTTCACATACAACCACAACATTTTACATATATTTAATCACACCAAACCAAACTTTGTTCAAAAAATCAACTTTTGAAAAAAAAAATGTTCACATAAAACCACAACATTGAATCATACCAAAAACAAATTTGATCAAAAAATCAACTTTCGAAAATATAAAAAGTATTCATATAAAACCACAACATTTACCTATATAATCACACCAAAAACAAATTTAATCAAAAAATCAACTTTTGAATAAATCAAATATTTTCACATAAAGTCATAATATTTAACTAAATAATCACAACAAAAACAAACTTGATCAAAAAATCAACTTTCGAAAACATCAAATATTTTCCTATAAAATAACAACGTTTACCTATATAACCACACCAAAAACAAATTTGATTAAAGTATAAACTTTCAAAAGATCCACAAATTTTTACATAAAACCACAACATTTTACCTATATTTAATCACACCAAACCAAACTTACATCAAAATATCAACTTTTGAAAAAATAAAAAATGTTCACATAAACCACAACATTTACCTATATAATCACACTAAAAACAAATTAGATAAAAAAAAAAATCAACTTTTGAGTATATCAAATATTTACACACAAAACCACAACATTTACTTAATTACACCAAAAACAAATTTGATCAAAAAATCAACTTTCAAAAACATCAAAAATTTTCATATAAAACACCATTTACCTATATAACCACACCAAAAACAAAGTTGATCAAAAAATCAACTTTCAAAAAATCAACAAATTTTCACATAAAACCTTAACTAATTTTTACCTATATTTAATCACACCAAACCAAACTTTCATCAAAAAATCAACTTTTGAAAGAATAAAAAATGTTCACATAAAGCCACAACATTTACCTATAAATTCACACCAAAAAAAAATTTTATTAAAAAATCAACTTTTGAAAAAATAAAAAATTTTCCCATAAAACCACAACATTTACCTTTATAATCACACTAAAGTCAAATTTGATCAAAAATCAACTTTCAAAAATTTAACAAATTTTCACATACAACCACAACATTTTACATATATTTAATCACATCAAACCAAACTTTGTTCAAAAAATCAACTGTTGAAAAGAAAAATAACAATTAATCACACCAAAAACAAATTTGATCAAAAAATCAACTTTCGAAAACATAAAAAAAATTCATATAAAACCACAACATTTACCTATATAATCACACCAAAAACAAATTTAATCAAAAAATCAACTTTTGAATAAATCAAATATTTTCACATAAAACCACAATATTTACCTATATAATCACAACAAAAACAAATTTAATCAAAAAATCAACTTTCGAAAACATCAAATAATTTCCTATAAAATAACAACGTTTACCTATATAACCACACCAAAAACAAATTTGATTAAAGTATAAACTTTCAAAAGATCCACAAATTTTTACATAAAACCACAACATTTTACCTATATTTAATCACACAAAACCAAACTTACATCAAAATATCAACTTTTGAAAAAATAAAAAATGTTCACATAAAACCACAACATTTACCTATATAATCACACCAAAAACAAATTGGATAAAAAAATCAACTTTTGAGTATACAAATATTTACACACAAAACCACAACATTTACCTAATTACACCAAAAACAAATTTGATCAAAAAATCAACTTTCGAAAACATCAAAGAATTTCATATAAAACAACATTTACCTATATAACCACACCAAAAACAAAGTTGATCAAAAAATCATCCTCAAAAAAACATAAATTTTCTCATAAAACCACAACTTTTTCTCAATATTTAATCACACCAAACAAAACTTTTATAAAAAATTCAACTTTTGAAAAAATAAAAAATATTCACATAAAACCACAACATTTACCTATATAATCACACCAAAAACAAATTAGATAAAAAAATCAACATTTGAAAAAATAAAAAATTATCACAAAAAACCACACCATGTAATATATAATCACACCAAAAACAAATTTGATCATAAAATCAACTTTAAAAAAATTAACAAATTTTCGCATAAACCACAACATTTTACCTATATTTAATCACACCAAACCAAACTCTCATAAAAAAATCAACTTATGAAAAAATAAAAAATGTTCACATAAAACCACAACATTTACCTATATAATCACACCAAAAACAAATTTGATCAAAAAATCAACTTTTGAAAAAATCAAAAATTTTCACATAAAACCACAACATTTACCTTTATCATCACACCAAAAACATGTAATATTTAATCACACCAAACTAAAGTTCTTTTCGAGTTGCTAATGTGGCACAAAGAGTCGTAAGAAGTCCTAAGTTGTCGTACGATGTTTAAAGGACACGTACGAATTCATTAGGTTTATTATGGAGTTTTAAGGTTTCGTACAGTGTTGTAAGGTGTTGTTAGGAGTTGTGAGGCGTCCTACATTATACTAACATTCTATTCAAGGTGATAATATGGCATACAGAGTTGTGAGGCGTCCTACATTA
Source organism: Tagetes erecta (assembly GCA_030867185.1). Classification (NCBI taxonomy): domain Eukaryota; kingdom Viridiplantae; phylum Streptophyta; class Magnoliopsida; order Asterales; family Asteraceae; genus Tagetes; species Tagetes erecta. The sequence continues at coordinate 28,250,756 of CM061492.1, read as the reverse complement.
TTCATTAGATTTTGTATGTTGATGTAAGGTATTCTTAGGAGTCTAACGTTCTTTTCGAGTTGCTAATGTGGCACAAAGAGTGGTAAGAAGTCCTAATTTGTCGTACGATGTTCAAAGGACTCATACGAATTCGTTAGGTTTATTGTGGAGTTTTAAGGTTTCGTACGGTGTTGTAAGGTGTTGTTAGGAGTTGTGAGGCGTCCTACATTATACTAACATTCTATTCAAGGTGATAATATGGCATACAGAGTCGTAAGATATCTTAAGTTATCGTACGACGTTCGAAGGACTCGGACGAAATTATTAGGTTTATTATGGAGTTTTAAAGTTTTGTATGGTGATGTAAGGTGTTCTTAGGAGTTTAACGCGTCCTATATTATATTTACCTTTATTATCACACCAAAAACAAATTTGATCAGTAATTTAAATTTCGAAAACATCAAAAATTGTCTCATAAACCTCAACATGTAATATTTAATCACAACAAACTAACGTGGTTTTCATGGTGCAAATATGGCATATAGAGGCTTAAGATGTCCAAACTTGTCGTAAGATGTTCAAAGGAATCAGACGAATTCATTAGGTGTATCATGAAGTTTTAAGGTTTCGTACGGTGATGTAAGGTGTTCTTACTAACGTTCTTTTCGAGTTGCTAATGTGGCACAAAGAGTCGTAAAAAGTCCTAAGTTGTCGTACGATGTTTAAAGGACTCGTACGAATTCATTAGGTTTATTATGGAGTTTTAAAGTTTTGTATGGTGATGTAAGGTGTTCTTAGGAGTTTAACGCGTCCTATATTATATTTGCCTTTATTATCACACCAAAAACAAATTTGATCAATAATTTAAATTTCGAAAGCATCAAAAATTTCTCATAAACCACAACATGTAATATTTAATCACACCAAACTAACGTGGTTTTCATGGTGCTAATATGGCATATAGAGGCTTAAGATGTCCAAACTTGTCGTAAGATGTTCAAAGGAATCAGACGAATTCATTAGGTCTATGATGCAGTTTTAAGGTTTCGTACGGTGATGTAAGGTGTTCTTACTAATGTTCTTTTCGAGTTGCTAATGTGGCACAAAGAGTCGTAAGAAGTCCTAAGTTGTCGTACGATGTTTAAAGGACTTGTACGAATTCATTAGGTTTATTATGGAGTTTTAAGGTTGCGTACGGTGTTGTAAGGTGTTGTTAGGAGTTGTAAGGCGTCCTACATTATACTAACATTCTATTCTAGGTGATAACTTGGCATACAGAGTCGTAAGATGTCTTAAGTTGTCGTACGACGTTCGAAGGACTCGGACGAATTTATTATGTTTATTATGGAGTTTTAAAGTTTTGTATGGTGATGTAAGGTGTTCTTTGGAGTTTAACACGTCCTATATTTTATTTACCTTTATTATCACACCAAAAACAAATTTGATCAATAATTTAAATTTTGAAAACATCAAAAATTGTCTCATAAACCACAACATTTAATATTTAATCACACCAAACTAATGTGGTTTTCATGGTGCTATTATGACATATAGAGGCTTAAGATGTCCAAACTTGTCATATGATTTTCAATGGAATCAGACGAATTCATTAGGTGTATGATGCAGTTTTAAGGTTTCGTACGGTGATGCAAGGTGTTCTTACTAACGTTTTTTACGAGTTGTTAATGTGGCACAAAGAGTCGTAAGAAGTCCTAAGTTTTCGTACGATGTTAAAGGGACTCATACAAATTCATTAGGTTTATTATGGAGTTTTAAGGTTGCGTACGGTGTTGTAAGGTGTTGTTTGGAGTTGTAAGGTGTCCTACATTATACTAACATTCTATTTTAAGGTGATAATATGGCATACAGAGTCGTAAGATGTCTTAAGTTGTCGTACGACGTTCGAAGGACTCGGACGAATTTATTAGGTTTATTGTGGAGTTTTAAAGTTTTGTATGTTGATGTAAGGTGTTCTTAAGAGTTTAACGCGACCTATATTATATTTACCTTTATTATCACACCAAAAACAAATTTGATCAATAATTTAAATTTCGAAAACATCAAAAATTGTCTCATAAACCACAACATGTAATATTTAATTACACCAAACTAACGTGGTTTTCATGGTGCTAATATGGCATATAGAGGCTTAAGATGTCCAAACTTGTCGTACGATGTTCAAAGGACAGACAAATTCATAGGTGTATGATGTAGTTTTAAGGTTTCGTACGGTGATGTAAGGTGATATATGTTGAATAATAGTTTAAACAAGAAAACAACTCAACCCGCCCATTGAATGTAGCCACTCCCAACCACAAACACCATCCGTCTCACTAAAACCTCACATCTTGAATTTTGGTTATTTTTTTAGGTGTGATTTTGTGGTAATCGTGATCCGCAAATCCAGGGTTTGTAATCAGTTTTTAGTTATTTTTTTGCTATTAGTTTTTTTTTTCTAGTTTTTTTTAGTGTATACTATACAATTACATTTCTTCTACTTTTATCTCTTTTTGTGTAATTTTGCTAAACCGTTGATAACTTAGGGGTTTCCAAAATAACTGGACCCAAACTCGGACCTAAATAAGCTAATTAGGGTCGGGTTTAATAAGGTCAAAAAGTCTTAAAAGGGTTATTTGGGTTAACTCCACTAACCCGAATTCTAATTAGGGTCGGGTTTCGGGTTTTTTTAGAAAGTAAAACTTTATTCGGGTTAACTAGAATAACGATATTATCATTCAACAATTGCTAGTTATATCCATGCCTTGTTTTAACTAGGTTTTTTCTTTGAATTTTATTTGCTACTCATTTTCATTCTTGTTTAGTTATCTGGTGGTGGAACTTATCTATGTATTGTTGAGTTTAAAACCTTTTGGTTAGTACGTAATGAATGACATTTGTTTTTTTGATAATTTTTTCTTTTATTGGCTATTTTTCGTGTATACTTGAGTTTACCAATATCTGTTTCATATTTTTTTACAATGAACAATTTCTAACTTATGAGTTACACATTGCTTTTAAGTTATAGTTAATCTCTATTTTGGTACCTAAGTTATCCATATATTCGTCATTTCAGTACCAACTTTTACTTTTTGTCATTTATTGGTCTGTGTTTTATAATTCGTTTCCATTTCTGTACATTTGACTAATAGAGTTAACTTTTTTTATTAAGTTTTATGAAAAAGACTAAAATATCATTGGTACTAAATTGGATATTATAAGATGTTTACATTTAAATAATGATTATATATGTGTTTGTGTCTGTATATTTGTCAAAAAACATTTTAAAATAAAGTACTTATATTTTAAATTGATCGTTTATCCGAAGCTATTTTTCTAATATCGTTCGGTACTGTATCATACATTTTTAGACTTTTTTTATATCGTTCGGTTTGATAGTGTTTGATATTAAGATTTTTTTAATATCGTTAGATTTTGTACTTTCGCCTTTTTAAACGTCTTTTTTAATATCGTTTGGTTTTTATTTTTTTTAGTATTGTCAGTTTAATACCATTGGGTCTTTAAACAATTTTTTTAATATTGTTTTACCATCCTCATTTTAAATGTATTTTTTTTCTCAATATCATTAAGTATAATATCATTCCTTCATTTTAACATCTTTTTTATATCGCTTGGTTCGATATGTTCTGCTCTTTTAAACGTATTTTTTTTAATATCGTTCGGTTTATTATCATTTTTTTAAATGCCAATCGATCTCTGCTTTTTTAAATGTCTTTTGAATATCATTCAATTTATTACCATTCGTTTTTTAAACTTTCTTTCTAAATATATTCGTCAATAAATGTCATTTGTATTACGGTTCGTTTTTTAATTCATTTTTTACATGTTTTTCTATCTTTTAGTACAATTATATGCATGTATGGTAAAAAAACGAACGCAATTTTAAATATATTTATTTACCGAATGGTATTAAAAATAAGTTTAAACAACAGACCATATTAAAGCGAATGATACTAAAACAACGTATATAACCATATTCAAAAAAGACGTTTGAAATGAGGATACTGAAAAGTTTAAAGACCCAACACTATTAAATCGAACAATAAAAAAAAATTTAAAAAACCAAATGATACTAAAAAATACATTCAAAAAAGCGAAAGGTGCAAATAATAATGATATTAAAAAACGAAAAAGTGTAAAAAGCGTACTTTATTACCAAACCATATTAGAAAAATAACTTTAGAAAAACGATATATTTAAAAATAAGAACTTATTGTATATTTTATAGTTTAAAATGTTTTTTTTGACATATATACATAGACACACAAACACATATATAATCATTATTTAAATATAAACGTGTTATAATATGCAATTCAGTACCAATGGTATTTTTATTTTTTCATAAAAACTTAACAAAAGGATTGTTTTGTTAGTCAAATGTACTAAAATGAAGACGAATTGCAAAACTAAAAACCATAATAGACAAAAAATAAAAGTTGGTACTGAAATTGAAATTATACGAAAATCTTAGGTACCAAAATTGAGATTTACTCTTTAAGTTATTATACATGTATTTACATATACATTCATATGTTGAAAAGAAATTGACCAATACATAATATTTTGTTGAATGTTAATTATTAACCCGATTAACCTGATCCTATTAACCCGAAACCCAATTAACCCTAACCCGAGAAACATGAACCTTAATAGGGTCGGGTATCAGGTGAGTTTTTTATTTTCAAAAAACCCGACTAACTGACCCTATTAGCGCGAAACCGATCAGGTTGACTTGATTATCACCCCTAGTTGATGTATTGTATTTGAATAGTGCGTAACCCTTAGTGTCACACCCCCAAATTCCACTAAAGGAGTTTTACCGTTAGGAGGGTGACAAACAGGGGCGGATCTATGCATGTGTGAGGGGTAGCCCGGGCTACGGCTCAAATTTTGTTAGTTAATGTAAAATCCTTTAATTATTTTCATGTTTTATGAATATGATACCCCTAAACAGTTATAAAGATACCCCTCAACATTATATTTAAGAAAGAACGAAAGAAATGATGTCTGGATTTTTTTTTTTCTGGCCATTAAAAGTTGGTGAAGGTCATTAGAGAAGTGGAGAAGAAGATACGGTGGAGAAGAAGACACTGTGGAAAATAAGATTGATATTTGCTTTAGACCCCTAGTTTTTCTTTTTCGTACCTTTTATCCATAAATTTTTTATAGTATTTTATTACTTTTCTTATTACTTTTGTAGAAGTCAAATATAGATCTGTCACTTCTAATTAATTTAAACAAATTGACATTTAAATTATAGTAAACATTTACAAATCGTCAATGAAAGCTTATGGTATTTCTCATATTTTTTTATAATTCGTTATTTAAAACAAATAGTTTTATTTTAAGTTTTTCAAGACTTTTGTGAAACTGAATATTCAAATTATAAATTTTTTTCTAAAACATTTAGTTTTTTTATATCTTATATATATTACTTATATTTGCCATTAAAAAAATTACTTATTTAACATGCTTAAAACAAATAGATTTTTTTAGTTTATTAGTTTATCATTTTGATTTTTTAAAGTGGTATAGTAGAAATATATTATGGTTTGACTCCAATAGAAAAGATTTTGATTCCACCATTGATATCGCTAATGATATACAAGAAAAAGACTCTAAAACTCTAGATATTACTAATGATATGTAAGAATATTATGATTATTACGATAAAATAAGATGTATTGTAGAAAATAGTTTGATCAATCAGTGGTTAAAGTATGGTAGTAAGGTAAACAAAAAAGCTCACTATTGTATGAATGTACGGAATTTTTTTCATTTTTATACGAATGTATGACAAAAAAAAAATTGGGATACCCCTGAATTTTAGGGCTAGCTCCGCCACTGGTGACAAACCAGGATCCAAGTCATTAATTACACAAACAACTCCTAAATGAGTTTTAAAAAGATAACGTGTCTCAATAAATGAGAAAACCAAACGTCAGAGTTTACCATTTAAAACAATGCGGAAACGTAAAGTAAAGTAGCCAAAACATATGCGTAAAACACGCGCCCCAAAGTATAAGTTTTGAAATGAAAATAAATAATAAATGAAATGTTTGAAACTATGCAGACCCATGATGCATGTCCTATTATGATGTTCAGCTAACCTTGGCCACCTAAGAAAAACACGCTAAAAAGTGTCAACGCTAGGTTGGTGAGTTCACAGATTTTTAAACAACAGTTCAATAAACAAGTTTTCCAGATAATGTAAATCACAAATATATCAGTAGGTAGCTAACCCAAGTTTTCATGTTACTCAAACGTTTCGAATCCGAGCTGACTGTTTATGTTGTGCCTTGTTACCATTGTTAATATTCAATGGCCCATGAGATTAGGACAATTCACACCTGCCCGGCTCCCAGCCGAGGGTGGGGTTTGTCAAACCCAGTAGTACTACCCGAACTTCCTCGCTATACCCCGTATATTAACGGTTCGAGAGAATTGAAAGGACTTTCGTATGTTAAGTTTAACGTTTAGTAAGCCATGATGATATATAAGTAAATACAAAATCAAAAGTGTTTTCGTGCGTGCTTTCTCCCCCAACAGGAAAATAGTAAAAGGGGCCGTGAAACTCACCTTAGGTTTGCGCAGCTACAATCAATTTTCAAGTAAAAGGCTTAGGTAGTCCCACTACCTAAACATGTTCACTAATTAGCTACTAGCAATTTACAATAAAACTTACACAGTTTCTCGTCTTCGATTCGGTTTCGCATCCAAGACCCAATTATAAAAATGTAAAATATAAATTAAATTTTTGACGTAGGACTCGACTAAAAGTATTTAGATTTATCACATAAAAATCCCGTCAAATACAACCCATACTCATCCATAGAATTAACATAAAATTGACATCTATTTATACATAATATTACCATGCACTAACACACATTAAAATGTCATTTGACATAAATACATTATCATCTCATCATACTATGGCGGTGAAGAAGACGACCGGAACTGCTGAGATAGTAGTGACGAACAGGGACTGCGACGATGGCTGCTGGTGACTCCGAAAACTAGCGGTGAATGGCGACGATGGAGGGCGGAAGATGGTGGCGATCAGAGGCGGTGATGAAGAGGCGTTTGGCTATGGTTTGTGCATTAGGTTTATGTCGTGTGTTATGCGTAAAGGTGAAGGAGGTGGGTATTGGGGGTGGGTTGGGTTATATAAGATTTGATTTGATTAAATGTTACACAATGGCCCTTTAATTAATTAAAATGTTTAACTTGTTTTCAAAGTTAATTAATTGAAGTTTTAACTAATTATATTTTGAACACTAAACTTTAACTAACAAGTATAATTTATGGAATACATTACGTTAACACTCGGTAATTTTTGTGAGCCGTGTAAACTAGTAATTTCCCGAATCACTATTCGTTTAGCGTTACTCGTGATGACTCAAATAATGCCACGAATTATTATCGTGTATTTATTATTACATAATTAATAATTTCAACCAAGTGTAGCGCGTATAAAACATTATATAATTAGCGGCTTAACAGGATTTAAGAAAGTCGAGTTAACGGTGTTAACCTGAAAATGGCAGGTGTCACATCCTCCCCTTGTTAAAAGAATTTTCGTCCCGAAAATTGAGTAAGGTTGGTAACGGTTGAGGTTGTAGGGAAGATAAGAAAGGAAAATTTTTGGGTTGTCACATCATCCTTTGTTGAAAGAATTTCGTCCCGAAATTCCAGTAATGGTGGGTCACTTTGGTTTGGTTGAAAGAAAACTAATACTTGACGTGAGTTGTTTTAATTAGATTAACGCAAGTTAAATAAATGGAATACTTAAGTTCTAACAGAGGTCGGATTTCATTGGATAATTTTAAGGTTTATAGGACATAAAATTTCTATCAACTTAACTGCTTCAAAAGAGTAGAGTTAGTGGGTGAGGTCAAAAACTACAAGCTTCTTACCAGGAGTGTAAGTGGGAGTTGACGAAGACAACATATCTTATACGTATAAATATAAAATCTGACTATTACGAATCAGTGTGTGTGTAAGTGTAAGTAATGTAGTGCGTACGGTTATAGTCTAGGATGGACTTTCTGCCATTGTTATTTAAAGATAGGCTTTTGCTCTAGATGAATCTAAGTGGACTTTTTGATTTATTTATTGTGTTTTGGGTATTACCAACACGACGAGTTTTTGACAGGATCCTCGTGTACCTATAAATTCACCATTACGTTGCGCACCCGTAATCGTCAATTTACATCACACGACTATCCTAACTTGCTTCCCATCGCATGTTTTACTATTATGTTTTGTCATGCTTAATGTTTCTTTTAATGACCTATATGATATTTTATCCCATTTTAAATGTGAGGTGTATAAGAAAGTAGGTTATACTTATAAATATAAGTAAAATACACTAAATCTGAAAGATACCAATAGAAGCCTAGTGTGATATATCTATAGGGAAAACATGAGTCAATCGTACTATAAGTTTTTGTTAAGTATAAGGAAAAAAAACATTATAAACATAATGTGGTTTTTTAAGCAAGCAAGTAGGTATCATATCTATTACTCATACTAGTTCACACAACAATTAATGTGTTATGGCACATCATAAGTCTCATATCAGGTAACATGTTATAGCATATAATGGGTCACACAATACATGGCACGTAACATGTGATAAAGTGTAATAGGTGACATGGCAATTAAGTCAAGACCTCACAATAAATATGTTACAGTCAATAATACAGTTTAGTTGTTCTTGTACACTTATTCATTAGGCGACGGTGCCTGTCGGTTGGTTGCCATAATGGGCTAGGTAAAATATAAATGTATGTTCATTAGGCTCTAGTACACCGTCTAGTTATCATAATGATGTGAGATATAACTAGTAAACTAATGAAAGAAGTCCTTCAGACAGTTTCAAACTGTTTTAGGATTTCAAAATCATAATGAAGTAACAAGGTTGTGATTTATGCATAAAGTGTAAAGCTAGGAATTTCATACTTAGTTCAAGTCTCACCAGCAAGAAAGATTCTACTACTGTGATCTAAAGTTTACATATTCAAAGTTAATTACTCAAGACGCCAAATCGAGTCATGTAGATAGGCATGCAATGCTAGTGTATGTGTATATGTTATAACTAAGTGAATGCATAAATGGAAGACTATTGAAAGACTATTTCATTATCTATAGATATAGTAAAAAAAAAAAATTTTTTTTACCCAAAAGACGAAGACGTATCAGCAATGCAGTTTATTTGAATGAGTGTCAATTATGTGAATGTATATGTGTAACTAATGCAATGTGCAGCTATAGTCTAGAATGCAATGCAATGCAAACCTAGTTCGCTATAACTAATGGCTCTGATACCAATCTGTCACACCCCCAAATTCCACTAAAGGAGTTTTACCGTTAGGAGGGTGACAAACCAGGATCCAAGTCATTTATTACACAAACAACTCCTAAATGAGTTTTAAAAAGATAACGTGTCTCAATAAATGAGAAAACCAAACGTCAGAGTTTACCATTTAAAACAATGCGGAAACGTAAAGTAAAGTAGCCAAAACATATGCGTAAAACACGCGCCCCAAAGTATAAGTTTTGAAATGAAAATAAATAATAAATGAAATGTTTGAAACTATGCAGACCCATGATGCATGTCCTATTATGATGTTCAGCTAACCTTGGCCACCTAAGAAAAACACGCTAAAAAGTGTCAACGCTAGGTTGGTGAGTTCACAGGTTTTTAAACAACAGTTCAATAAACAAGTTTTCCAGATAATGTAAATCACAAATATATCAGAAGGTAGCTAACCCAAGTTTTCATGTTACTCAAACGTTTCGAATCCGAGCTGACTGTTTATGTTGTGCCTTGTTACCATTGTTAATATTCAATGGCCCATGAGATTAGGACAATTCACACCTGCCCGGCTCCCAGCCGAGGGTGGGGTTTGTCAAACCCAGTAGTACTACCCGAACTTCCTCGCTATACCCCGTATATTAACGGTTCGAGAGAATTGAAAGGACTTTCGTATGTTAAGTTTAACGTTTAGTAAGCCATGATGATATATAAGTAAATACAAAATCAAAAGTGTTTTCGTGCGTGCTTTCTCCCCCAACAGAAAAATAGTAAAAGGGGCCGTGAAACTCACCTTAGGTTTGCGCAGCTACAATCAATTTTCAAGTAAAAGGCTTAGGTAGTCCCACTACCTAAACATGTTCACTAATTAGCTACTAGCAATTTACAATAAAACTTACACAGTTTCTCGTCTTCGATTCGGTTTCGCATCCAAGACCCAATTATAAAAATGTAAAATATAAATTAAATTTTTGACATAGGACTCGACTAAAAGTACTTAGATTTATCACATAAAAATCCCGTCAAATACAACCCATACTCATCCATAGAATTAACATAAAATTGACATCTATTTATACATAATATTACCATGCACTAACACACATTAAAATGTCATTTGACATAAATACATTATCATCTCATCATACTATCTTTATTATCCGGTCATCATGCAATTATCACCCAATCATTTTGCTAACCATTTAATCAACATACTATAATGTATTAGTTATTGACATCACCTACAATATTCATGCATAAATCAATATATACCAAATTACACATATATTCAACGTATGCATATTCATTATAATCTACGCACACCATTGTATTTTATCGTAAAAGACCTAACCCATTATATATATGTATCCATGCTATACTACCATTTAACTAAGCCCATGCATACACCCAAACAATTTGTTATTTAACCAATACCCACATACATAGATTCACATAACCATGATGCATACATATGCAAATTTATAACTGCATACCGTTGCGCACACACACACAAACATATATATATTTAGATGGAGGCACATGCATAACATATACACATAATCACATAGCCATCACTTGCATATATAGATCAATATACATACTGTTAAATCACATTCCTGCCATTTTATATCATTTGTTTAGATCTAAATCACACTCAATGTATACACAGTTGCAATATCAATCCATACATACATGTACTAAACATATATAAACATGTATATTGATCCTTGTTTCTCTCTCATCATAACCTACACCCTTGTATACCCTTCCACACACATCTATATATCTATAAGATGGCTAACATACATATGTATATATATATATATTGCTCCGATTGAATCCCAAACCGAAACCGCGAAACCGAAATCGTAACGGAACCGAAACCGTGAAACTGTAAAGAAAAACTAATCAACAAACAGGTTATTGGAATACTTGTGCATACCGAAATCGATAAGTGGTACGAGAGAAAGCTTCGCTGGTGGGTAAGAAATCGGCGGCGGTGAAGAAGACGACCGGAACTGCTGAGATAGTAGTGACGAACAGGGACTGCGACGATGGCTGCTGGTGACTCCGAAAACTAGCGGTGAATGGCGACGATGGAGGGCGGAAGATGGTGGCGATCAGAGGCGGTGATGAAGAGGCGTTTGGCTATGGTTTGTGCATTAGGTTTATGTCGTGTGTTATGCGTAAAGGTGAAGGAGGTGGGTATTGGGGGTGGGTTGGGTTATATAAGATTTGATTTGATTAAATGTTACACAATGGCCCTTCAATTAATTAAAATGTTTAACTTGTTTTCAAAGTTAATTAATTGAAGTTTTAACTAATTATATTTTGAACACTAAACTTTAACTAACAAGTATAATTTATGGAATACATTACGTTAACACTCGGTAATTTTTGTGAGCCGTGTAAACTAGTAATTTCCCGAATCACTATTCGTTTAGCGTTACTCATGATGACTCAAATAATGCCACGAATTATTATCGTGTATTTATTATTACATAATTAATAATTTCAACCAAGTGTAGCGCGTATAAAACATTATATAATTAGCGGCTTAACAGGATTTAAGAAAGTCGAGTTAACGGTGTTAACCTGAAAATGGCAGGTGTCACATCCTCCCCTTGTTAAAAGAATTTTCGTCCCGAAAATTGAGTAAGGTTGGTAACGGTTGAGGTTGTAGGGAAGATAAGAAAGGAAAATTTTTGGGTTGTCACATCATCCTTTGTTGAAAGAATTTCGTCCCGAAATTCCAGTAATGGTGGGTCACTTTGGTTTGGTTGAAAGAAAACTAATACTTGACGTGAGTTGTTTTAATTAGATTAACGCAAGTTAAATAAATGGAATACTTAAGTTCTAACAGATGTCGGATTTCATTGGATAATTTTAAGGTTTATAGGACATAAAATTTCTATCAACTTAACTGCTTCAAAAGAGTAGAGTTAGTGGGTGAGGTCAAAAACTACAAGCTTCTTACCAGGAGTGTAAGTGGGAGTTGACGAAGAAAACATATCTTATACGTATAAATATAAAATCTGACTATTACGAATCAGTGTGTGTGTAAGTGTAAGTAATGTAGTGCGTACGGTTATAGTCTAGGATGGACTTTCTGCCATTGTTATTTAAAGATAGGCTTTTGCTCTAGATGAATCTAAGTGGACTTTTTGATTTATTTATTGTGTTTTGGGTATTACCAACACGACGAGTTTTTGACAGGATCCTCGTGTACCTATAAATTCACCATTACGTTGCGCACCCGTAATCGTCAATTTACATCACACGACTATCCTAACTTGCTTCCCATCGCATGTTTTACTATTATGTTTTGTCATGCTTAATGTTTCTTTTAATGACCTATATGATATTTTATCCCATTTTAAATGTGAGGTGTATAAGAAAGTAGGTTATACTTATAAATATAAGTAAAATACACTAAATCTGAAAGATACCAATAGAAGCCTAGTGTGATATATCTATAGGGAAAACATGAGTCAATCGTACTATAAGTTTTTGTTAAGTATAAGGAAAAAAAACATTATAAACATAATGTGGTTATTTAAGCAAGCAAGTAGGTATCATATCTATTACTCATACTAGTTCACACAACAATTAATGTGTTATGGCACATCATAAGTCTCATATCAGGTAACATGTTATAGCATATAATGGGTCACACAATACATGGCACGTAACATGTGATAAAGTGTAATAGGTGACACGGCAATTAAGTCAAGACCTCACAATAAATATGTTACAGTCAATAATACAGTTTAGTTGTTCTTGTACACTTATTCATTAGGCGACGGTGCCTGTCGGTTTGTTGCCATAATGGGCTAGGTAAAATATAAATGTATGTTCATTAGGCTCTAGTACACCGTCTAGTTATCATAATGATGTGAGATATAACTAGTAAACTAATGAAAGAAGTCCTTCAGACAGTTTCAAACTGTTTTAGGATTTCAAAATCATAATGAAGTAACAAGGTTGTGATTTATGCATAAAGTGTAAAGCTAGGAATTTCATACTTAGTTCAAGTCTCACCAGCAAGAAAGATTCTACTACTGTGATCTAAAGTTTACATATTCAAAGTTAATTACTCAAGACGCCAAATCGAGTCATGTAGATAGGCCTGCAATGCTAGTGTATGTGTATATGTTATAACTAAGTGAATGCATAAATGGAAGACTATTGAAAGACTATTTCATTATCTATAGATATAGTAAAAAAAAAATTTTTTTTTACCCAAAAGACGAAGACGTATCAGCAATGCAGTTTATTTGAATGAGTGTCAATTATGTGAATGTATATGTGTAACTAATGCAATGTGCAGCTATAGTCTAGAATGCAATGCAATGCAAACCTAGTTCGCTATAACTAATGGCTCTGATACCAATCTGTCACACCCCCAAATTCCACTAAAGGAGTTTTACCGTTAGGAGGGTGACAAACCAGGATCCAAGTCATTAATTACACAAACAACTCCTAAATGAGTTTTAAAAAGATAACGTGTCTCAATAAATGAGAAAACCAAACGTCAGAGTTTACCATTTAAAACAATGCGGAAACGTAAAGTAAAGTAGCCAAAACATATGCGTAAAACACGCGCCCCAAAGTATAAGTTTTGAAATGAAAATAAATAATAAATGAAATGTTTGAAACTATGCAGACCCATGATGCATGTCCTATTATGATGTTCAGCTAACCTTGGCCACCTAAGAAAGACACGCTAAAAAGTGTCAACGCTAGGTTGGTGAGTTCACAGGTTTTTAAACAACAGTTCAATAAACAAGTTTTCCAGATAATGTAAATCACAAATATATCAGAAGGTAGCTAACCCAAGTTTTCATGTTACTCAAATGTTTCGAATCCGAGCTGACTGTTTATGTTGTGCCTTGTTACCATTGTTAATATTCAATGGCCCATGAGATTAGGACAATTCACACCTGCCCGGCTCCCAGCCGAGGGTGGGGTTTGTCAAACCCAGTAGTACTACCCGAACTTCCTCGCTATACCCCGTATATTAACGGTTCGAGAGAATTGAAAGGACTTTCGTATGTTAAGTTTAACGTTTAGTAAGCCATGATGATATATAAGTAAATACAAAATCAAAAGTGTTTTCGTGCGTGCTTTCTCCCCCAACAGGAAAATAGTAAAAGGGGCCGTGAAACTCACCTTAGGTTTGCGCAGCTACAATCAATTTTCAAGTAAAAGGCACGATGATAAGATAATCAATTTTCAAGTAAAAGTCCCACTACCTAAACATGTTCACTAATTAGCTACTAGCAATTTACAATAAAACTTACACAGTTTCTCGTCTTCGATTCGGTTTCGCATCCAAGGGGAGGATGTGACACCTGCCATTTTCAGGTTAACACCGTTAACTCGACTTTCTTAAATCCTGTTAAGCCGCTAATTATGGAGAGGAGTGGGAGAAATGTTTTTATTGATGATAAGATTGAGATTGGAGAGGTTCAGAGTCAAATCAACTATGCTTTAATAACAAAGATTGTGGATGTTCAAAAAGGGAAAAGTAAATGTAAGCGGAATGTGAAGAAAATTTGAAAGGTGATGAAGGAAAAAAGGAAGCTGAGGATGAATAGATGATGAAGGTAAAGGAAGAGGAACCCAAAAGAAACACAAGGGTATGCAACTGCGAAAAAGCCCTTGCTGTTGAAAAAGTCATTATGGGACTTTGTTATGAGGTAATTCAGGACATGTGTTCATCTGCATGCAAAATCCGTCTTTTTAGTGTTTATAAAGCTAATAAATTATTGTTAACAAATCAAGCTGAATTAACTACCATAAATACAGAACTTAAGAAAAATGAAGTTTCTTTTTCAATAAAACTCAATGAAGCTTTGGCTGAAATTGATCTTTTGAAAAGAAATCTTTATGAACTAAATATTGAATTAAATCTTTTAAGTGAAAGACTCATATTATCACAGTTTGAATCCACAAAAATTCAAACAAAACTTGATAAGTGGACTGTTGCTAGTATGAAAATGAATGAGCTTGCTTAAAAAAAAGGGGGGCTAGGGTAAAAGATGGGGTTGGGTATGACACAGAGGTTCAGACGGTTTTTCCGCCTCCATTCATTTGTTTGAACAAGAATCTAACAGTTTGCATGTAGGTTTAGAGGGAGTTAATCTGAAGGAGGTGCGAGATGATTATGATTCTTCGACTGGTATGGGATATAGTTAAACGGGTACTGACAGTCAAGCTAATGATTGCTCAGTTCCTATTGTTTCTAATCCTGTAACGGTTGTTTCTACTAATTTTTTGATAAGTTTACAGTTGGTGAAATTCCTATCTTTAAGCCTGTCAAGAATATGAAGGAAGAGAATGTTCAGGAATCACCTAATCATCAAGCTCCAATCACATCAACACATCCAATTCCTATCAATCAAGATCCACTGGAAGCAGAGGTACTTATTGAAGACTGGACAAGTTCAGACGATGAATCAATGACAAAGGAGAGTCTTGGAGATTCAAAGATTAAGATGTCATCTGCAACTGTCAAATCTGAAATGATTCCAAAACCGGAATCAAGACAAATTAGGATCTCACTCCCATCTACAAAACAAGCCATTCATCCTCAAAAGAAGAAGTCTTCACCTCTATCCATCATATCTCAAGTTTGTAAAAGACTTGAGAAAACGCAAGTGAAGATCTCATCTAACATCCAACAAAGCAAAACACAAGTCAGTCAACCGTCTGCAACTAAACAAAAGAAGTCACAAGTTTATCAACAAGTAGCATCAAGCTCAAAGAAAGCTCCACTCTCAGCTGCTCCACACGGGCCAGTCAAGCATCAAAAGCCGTTCAAGGTTTGCTTTAAGTGTGGAAAGGGTGATCACGTGATTAAGAAATGTCCAAAAGGACATGCTTCGGACGGTAAAGGCAAAACAAATTGCTTCTCCGGATCAGAGTCTTTAAGGAATATTCTAGATGGTAAAGGCAAACAGGTTTGCTTTTCTGGACATCAAGATAAAAATCATACGTCTTTGAATGGTCGGATGACGAATATTCCATCTCAACCTTCTCATGTGAAGCCGGTTTCACATGATTCAAAGATAAATATGACAAAATCATCAAAGCCAAATTCTTATTCCTCGGGACTTGAACTGAAAATAATTTCCAAATTAAGTTCTATCAAATCGAAAATGTTTGAATCAAAACAAATTTGGCGAATTAAAAAGAGAGAGGAAAAGATAATTGATACAAGAACAGGTTGTGTGCTTAAACATGTGTCTTACACTGATGAAAATGGAACGCCCAGGACTACGATGGCCTGGGTTTCCCTTTCTAACTAATCTGTTGATGAGTGCAGTAACATTTCAGGAGGACTGTTAGTAATCCGGTTTACTGATAGAAAATGTTCCTTATTCAAATTTTGAGGCAGAACAAATAGGTTATGGTTCTGGTATCTTATCCATATTCTGGATTTTTCTCTGATTTTTTACATATCTAATTTTACAATCAGTGCATTTTTTTATAATTCCTTTTTAATCTTTTGATAGACTAATATGGAAGGCGTTTCTTTAGTAATTTCTATTTTATATATAGTAGATAGTAAAAAAAATTAAAATTAAAAAACAAAAAAAAGGTGCGGTAGTTTAACTTTTTTACTTTTATTTTTTTCAGGTTTTCACTTTCCTTTGAGGTCGCTCTTGAGTCTTTTGAAAAATTTCAATTTTGCGCTAAAATAGAAATTTTGAGGGAGTAATATCTCAAATGATAATGTACTGAATATCTTTTGTCCAAAATTAATTTGTGTAAATATTTTATGTCCTATACAGGTTTTGGGTTTGTGTGGAAAGCGTCCGAAAAAGGACGTTGATTTGTGTGAGATATGTCAATAGGCTCAGCTCGAATACATGTAAACAGCAACTCTGTGATTAAACAAAATACAAAGAGCTCGGTGATAAGGACCATTTTCACAGACATTTAGCCTGCACAAAGTAATAAGTTTTGAAAAAAAAGTCTAAGAGTATTTGATTGTTGCTTGATTTTCCCCAAATCCAAACCCTTTAGCCTTAGCCCTGAATGATGCTTTTAGTTAGCTCTTCAGAATCTTATTTCGTGCTTATCTCCTCTGCTATGCGGAAGCTTTGACCTGGAGTGATGATCTTTTCTGTTATATGTGAATATAGACCTGAAGCTCTCATCAGCACGCTCAGATGATCATCTCCTCTGTTATGTATAAATATAGACCTGGAGCGCTCATCATCTGCAACCCACAATGCTAAGCTCACAACGTTTCTACATCAATATCGTTGTTTGATGCTTCAAAAGATTACGCTCACAACGTTTCTACATCAAGATCGTTGTTGATGCCCAAAACCTTACTCCACATCACTCCCAAATATTAAATTCACAATGATTATTAATTGATCATTGTCTATGTCCATAAAATTAATAAAATCTCGCTAAATCATCTAAACTCAATAAGCCATGATGTCAAAACAAGTTACTTCAGAATGTTTGTGGAAACCAAGTCGCTCGAGTTTCTTCAAATCGAACGAAAAACATGATAAGATCGTCACAAGTTGTTTGTCGAAAGGAACAAGGCATGTGTTTAAATGGACAAACATATTGACAATCTTGTCAAGTCTATGTTTTTCCGGATGGTCGCTCGAAACACATTCTCTGATTTCCTTCATAAAAATTTCGTTTATTATCCTTATTTTATGTTTGGGTTCTTGAGTCTTGTTGGTCGTGTTTACCTTATGAGATGTGTTTTCTTTGTCTAAAATATTTGTGATCTTGTCGGACTCGTTCTCTCATTTTCGAATTTTTAATTTTTTTATTATTTAAAAAAACAAAACAAAACAAAAAATGTGTTCGTTAGATTTTATTAGTTTATAAAAAAAATTAAAGAAAAAATTTCATTTTAAATTATTTTCAAGTCTTCCATATTATGTTATTAAAATATTATCATTTTCACATGCATTTCACGGGAAATTGTACACACAAACAGACACGAGTTCGCTTGTCTTCATACACAAATAAACACGAGTTTATTTTTATTAAATGATATGATCTTCTCGAGATTTTGTTTGTGATTGTGTTACAGATATTTGCTACAAATGATGGCCGATCATCAGCTGAGCAATGCACCTGACCAGAGAACCTGTTCCTCAAAGTTTTTCAGAAGATACCGAGCTTGGAATCCTCCTCCTACATCTTCTGAAGCATTCAAGAAAAGATTGTTGGGAAGCAGTTCCGGTTTTTATGAAATGATGCACGCAAAATGGGGGAGCATGTGATATAAAGATTTTCAGGAACATAATTTGGCAAGCATCAGTCTTGGGGGAGTTTTGTTGGAGCAGAAATTAAGACTAAAGCTTACCAAATTGAAGATCTAACAGTATTGACAAATCGGTGCTGAACGCGATGCAAGACATTGATAATAGATAAAGATTTTCAGCAACATAATTTGGTAAGCATCAGTCTTGGGGGAGTTTTGTTGGAGCTGAAATTAAGACTGAAGCTTACCAAATTGAAATCTAACAGTATTGACTAATCGGTGTTGAACGCGATGCAAGACGTTGATAATAATAGACTATGGGGGAGTATTGTTGGACCTGAATTGTAGTCTAATATTATCAATACAGTCAAAGTCAACGTCAACGGTCAAAGTCAATGAAAAAGTCAAGACGACGCATTCGGGACGAAGATTAGAGACAAGACATTGAAGACGACGGAGTTTGATAGCTATTAAATACATTTTGTGTCAACAAAATTTTTTAATCGTTTTCGTCTTTTTAGTATTTTATGTAATATATATTTTTTCTTTATGACAAAATATATATTAGACTAAACACTAGGGTTTTATTTATATTATTTCTTACTTGTCATGTTTTAGTCTAAGTCTAGGGTCCTAATTGTCATTAGTCCAAAGTGTCATTAGGCTATAAATAGTAAATGGCAATTAGTGTTTTGGGGGCTTGAAAGAGCTAGTGATTGAGGGTTTCCATTGTAAACAATATTTTTTGCAATCCATTTTATATATCAAATTTGAGTTTTTGTTAGTGTTCTTGAGTGTTCATCAATATTTTTATCATATTTTACCATTTTGATCCAATTCTTCACCAAATTATGATTCAAATCTGATTGGGACCAACATCATTGTTATCATAATCATGATCATCACTTCCTTCTTTATTAGAATCATCATCATCTTCATTATCATCTGAATTCTGAGCATCTGGAAGATCATCCATTATATCCAAAGGATCGAACGGATCGTCCTGAGATATATGGTAGTATTCAACACTAATATCTTCTTCATTATTCGCTATATCTCGCATATAGTCGAATAAAACTTCATCTTCTATCACTCCCATGCTCATCTTTCGATATGATGCAACATCATATCATCAGTTTCAAACGTACCACAAGCAACTCCATTCTCTTTGATAACCGGATGAGCTTCATTAAAAATCAGTTGCAGAAACCTCGGATACATGAGAAATTTAAATCTTCTACCCTTCTGAATATTAAATATAAACCCTTTCATGATCCACTTCACTATATTAAATTTCCAGTTCATGGAAATAGCAACGATTGGAGAAGCAATATCTGATGGAAATGTGTCAAATCCAGCACTTCTTCTCGAAAGACAGTGTTGGATGACATAGCAAAGTAATTTCCACTGCTTACTCAATCGAGCTCTCACAAACTGCTGCTTAGGGAATACAGGTGGATAACCCATATTGATGAAACATTCCTAGCACTCAGCATTTGTGAATTCATCCAATTCTTCATCTTCATTTTCATCCAAAAACAGTGTGTCTCCAATGGATTCTTCAGAAACTGTCACTTGCAACTATTTTGTAATGTAGCCTCGAACAACAACGACCTTCATCATTGGTGATCACCTCAGCAGTCTTCCAGAATCCTTTTATCAACCTCATGTATACAATAGGCTTTGCACACATGGCATACACATTCTTTATTCCGCAAAGAAAACGTATCATCTACTAGTATCCTTGCTTCTTCAGGAATAGATTCATCAAGCATAGCCATGATGTTGTGCTTTGGCTCATACTTACGAATATTCATCTGAAATCAGTTACAATTATGTCAGTAATCAACAATATGAATAAACGATCAATAATCATGAATAAGTGATTAAGTGTAGCAAAATATAATGTAACAATTCATGGTTGTGTGATTTTTGCTACATTAATTAAAAACAATTTGAGATGATCATCTTGTTTAAAACTTGTAATTTTAATAACACATACACCAACTGTTATATCAAAATTTGATCATCTAACACTTCAAACTTGTTTTTAAGATTGATTTAACACTTTTGATGAAAAATGACTTGATTGAACACATGTTTTTAGCATCAGTTTAATATACTTAAAACATTTTCATGAAGTCTTGTTGTTCACATCAGTTTCTTGTTTCAATGTTCATCAATGACGTTTCATATATTCAAATTTTATCATTGAATGAGTGAATGTTGATGATTGATGATGATTAAAATGATGATTATGAGTGATTAACAGTCCAATTAAGGTTTCTAACAACTTGATTTCAGTTTTAGACAACAAAATCAAAGTGTCGATTCATTTTAAAAGATATTGTTCATCAACGATCAGTCGATTTAAAATTTAATGATGATGAAATATGATGAAGATGATGTTTGATCATGGTGTAAATACCTCTATCAATCTCAAAATCTTGATACAGGACACAAGATTGAATAGGGGTATCGAATGATTTAGAGAGAAAAAGGATGTGTGGTCAGATGATGTTATGAAGAAATGATGTTATGAAGAAATGATGTTAAGTGTTTTGAAAAAAAGGTATAAATAGGATGATGTTGAGTCGGCTGAATTAGGTTTAAAGAATGAGATAGGTAAAACTTTTTAAGACGGGTCAACATAAACTTCAATACCTTGAAAGAGTCAGTCACTGTTTGGACGGGTGAGACCCTGTTTGGTCGTGTGACACTGTTTGGACGGGTGACAAAGGGTAGGCATGTGAAAATGATGAAACAAAGACATTGTAACCCAAAACACACTTAGTTGTGTCACACACTGTTGAGACGTGTCAACCACTGTTGAAACGTGTGAACATTTGTTCAGTCAGTCATCATATGAAACAATGAGACGTGTCAAGACTTGGTCGTGTGATGCACTGTTGAGACGGGCCATAAACTTGGTCGTGTCAACATTTGTATCACAACATAATTCATCACAAGTCTTAAAAGGGTCAAACACTGTTGAGACGTGTCAACAGTTGAGTCGTGTCAATTGTTGAGTCGTGTCAACATTTGAATCAATTAAGCACATTTTAACATGGGACGACTATACCTTGACTTTTCTTAAACCGATTGCACAGTAACTTGGACGGTTCAACACTTTTTCTCCTGTTGACTTTTTCTTTGAATCAATTAAGCACATTTTCTTCAACTGTTGACTTTTTCTCCTGCATTTATTGCACCTGCACACTTTTGACTATTAATAAGACATGACATCCTTAACTAGGGTTTGTGCAATTAATTTTTAATCATGAATTAGGGCAACAAATTTAATTTTCACCAACAAATATCAACAATTAAATTTCTTTAATGTTCATTCAATTTTTTTTATTTTTCAGTTTTTACAAAAATTTTGCACAACCGAATATTCCAATATCCCGAAGGATTTTTAATGAATATAAATCACAGGACCTTGGGTTATTTATCATGGACAAAACTTTTGCATTCAATATCACTTGATCCTTTCATTCAACACTTAATATTTGGAATATATATATTTTTTTAATTTTTCTGAATTTCCTTATTTCTCCCCATAAACTTGAAATTTCTTGAAATTTTTATATTTACAAAGGATGTCGTCGAGCAATTAAAGAATCCACATGCCTGCACACACAAAGCATACATAAAATTAATTATGAATGCAATGCAATGAATATATAGACTGTAGTGAGATCATACCAAACATTATCCGAACATGTTTTAGAGTTTTAGAATAGACATTTGACTTGTGTTTGGTTGAGTGTAATATGAGTACATACCTATTAGCTCGTGTTGGCACACTTATTTTTTCAGTAACATGATGAGATTAAGGTTCGATTAAAATGACTTATGACCCACATGTATACTATATCAATCTATTTCCTTATCAACAACAAACCAGAATTACTTGTAACAAAAACCTGGTTACTTACAACTTAATCAGTGTGGAATGGGTTTTTCTATCTTATTGGGATTTGGTCCACTTTGGGACTTCTTTTGGAATTCCTTTTTGGAATTATCTTTTGCTTATGTTCCCTTTGGGAATCTTTGAAATTCCATTTTGGAATTTTGGTGATGGTCCATCTTTGGGACTCTTTTCTGTTCCACTTTGGGAGTATTTTGCTGCACCTTGAAGCTCGAAAGAGACTTCATGTAAGACTCCAGGTCTGTGGATACCACAACAAAGAAGCTCACAGATGCGGTTTATCACAATGAATTATTTGCATCATTACCAGATTATGTTTAAAGAACATCACTAGCAGTAAATCAAAAGAGATATATTTAAACATGTATGACAATGGAACTTAACACAAATATCATTAAGCTTTATATTTGTCAACAATGGACCTACATTTTCAACTTAATTGCCTGAGCCGTCTCGCACATCAATTAACAGTTATCAGTCTTTATTGTTGAAAATAATGCATCAGATAATACTTAGTGTATCAATCATTTCTCACTTTTGCAAATCAGATTCTTATGACATGATGTTTCTTTTCTCTTTTTCATGCAAGCACACAATGCATAAACAAAAAGAAATGGGAAACAATAAATGACAACGACTTATTATATTTTTGGATTTTATCTTTTCTGATTTTATATTTTGTTTTCTTGAAAAGAGAATTAATCATGACTGATTAATCCTATGGATTGAATTAAATATTCAAACCGTCCTGACAAAAAGGATTTTGTGAAAAGACCTGTCAATTGTTCGTCGGTATCAACTTTAATCAAAATTATTAAGCCTTTTTCAGAGTTGTCTCTGAGAAAATGATATCGAATTTCGATATGTTTTGTTTTTGAGTGTTGAACAGGATTAGAAGTAATGAACATTGCAACAGTATTGTCTATGTAAATAGGAGTTTTGAGAAAATTAAACTCATATTCAAGCAATTGATTTTGTAACCACAAAACTTGAGAACATCCCGCAGATGCAGCAATGTACTCTGCTTCAGCAGTGGATACGGAAACATTGTTGTGCTTTTTGCATTGCCAAGAGACTAGACGAGGACTCAGAAACTAACATCTACTTGTGGTTGATTTCCTGTCAAGAGCACAACCACCATAATCACTATCAGAATAACTATATAATTCAAAATTGCCTTTATAAGGATACCATAAACCGAGATTAGGTTTCCTTTCAGATATCTGAATATACGTTTGACTACGATCAAGTACGACTCTTTAGGATCTTATTGATATCAGACACATACACATACAACATACATGATGCCTGGTCTTGATGTAGTAAGATATATCAGTGAACTGATCATTGATCTTTAAAGTGTGTGATCAACATATTTGCCTTCTGGATCAGTTTGGATCTTACAGTTGACATCAGAAGGAGTTCTAATAGTCTGACAATCTTACAGCTTGAATTTGTGCAACAGTTTGTCAACAAACTTTGATTGATTGATGAAAATTCCATATGCTGACTGTTTCACTTATAATCCAAGGAAGAAATTAATTTCTCCCATCGACCTCATCTGAAATCTGGACTTCATGATTTCCTCGAACTTTTGCACATGGACGAACTTATTGATCCAAATATGATATCATCCACATACACTTGAACACATAGAAGATCTTCATTATCCCACTTCATGAATAAAGTTGGATCAATCTGACCTCTTGTAAAACCATGTTCTAGCAAATGTATAGATAACGTCTCGTACCAAATTCTTGGAGCTTGATGTAGACCGTATAAATCTTTGCTCAATTTGTATACATGATGCGGATACTCAGGGTCTTCAAATCCTGGAGGCTGCCTGATGTATACATCATCTGTAATTGGTCCATACAAAAAGGCACCTTTAACATCCATTTGATACACTTCAAACTTCATGAATGAGGCATATGCAAGAAAAACGCGAATTGCTTCAAGTCGAGCAACTAGAGCAAACACATCTTCATAATCAATACCTTCTTCCTGAGTGTATCCCTGTGCAACTAGTCTCGCTTTATTTCTGACAACAATGCCACGTTCATCTGGCTTGTTTTTATACAACCATCTTGTGCAAATAGCATTTTCTCCTTCAACTAAGTCCACTAATTTCCATACTTATTGCTTTCTGAACTGAAGTAACTCCTATTGCATTGCTTCTATCCAGCTGTTATCTTGCAGAGCTTCTGAAATGTTCTTCGGTACCACTTGAGAAAGAAAACATGAGTAAAGACAAATGTTAGCTTGTTCGGTCTGACTTCTCATCGTTCTTTGATTCAACGGACCTATAATATGAGAGATAGGATGATTCCTGTGAACACGAGAAGTTGGAATGTCTTCGCCTTGTATTTGTGTCTCCAGATTAGATTCATTCAGATTCTGTAGATCTTGCAGGATTGTAGAAGTGTGCGGAGTAAAATTAGGAACTTGTTCTGGTGATATGATGAAGTAATCGAGAGATTCTAGAGTAACTTCATCATTCAGATCTGATGATGTTTGATTATGAACAGATCCACCATCATTAGGAGAATTTTGCTGATTTGAAAGATCTGCTTCATTGTTTGATTCCTAAGCTTCTTGAGAAATAGATGGACCTTGTGAATGATAAGATGATTCAACATGCGGATCACGAAAATACATGAATGGATACTCATAATTGAGATTATCATCGTCATCATTGCCTACATCGTCACTGAAAGATCCTAAATCTCCTGGTACCTTCTTTGATTTTCTTGAAAAATCAAAAGGGTTAGAGTTGAAAGATTTGGATAACGAATCTAAATCAAATAACCCCTCGGGACCATGAGCCACTGATGGAAAGGAGTTTTCTAAAAACTGTACGTTTACAGATTCAAGGACAACATTAATACATCTATTAAACACACGATATGCTTTAGACATTAATGAATCCAAGAAAGAAACCGTCATCAGATTTTGACTCAAATTTTCCGAGATGGTCACTTAAATTTAGAATCGTAGCAAGACAACCAAAAGCTTTCAAGTAAGAAATATTTGGTTTCCTCCCAAACAATAACTCGTAAGGAGTTTTATGTTTATCCATAACCAATAGTGTCCTGTTTTGTACAAAGCAGTCGGTAGCAATTGCTTCGTACCAGAATGTGATCGGAAGTTTAGCATATGGTAGCATGGATCTTGCTGCTTCAATTAGTGTCCGATTTTTCCGTTCCGCAACTCCATTTAGCTGAGGAGTTCGTGGAGAACTAAACTGACGTGCAATCACCTTTTCTGCACAAAACGAATCCAAATTAATATTTTTAAACTCGGTTCCATTATCACTTCTCAAGATTTTTACTCTTGATTCCAATTGTGTAACACCTCGATTTTCTTATGGTTGAACATTTTTACGTGCTTGTGCTTATTTGGATGTGCAGTTAAATGATTATGATTAAAATAATGTATGACGTTTATGAAGTATGTTATGTTTATGATAAATATGATGTTTTCGATATATACGATGAAGAATGAAAACGATTATAAATGTAAGAAAATGTAAAACGTGATGACTAATTACTTGGTAATTAGAAAAGGGAAGGATTAATGAAGAGATTATGATGTAAGTATGGGCCATTAAGGGTGAAAGAACGAATTAGGCCCAAAATGGTAAGTAGATTAGTTATGAGACTTTCCTAAAATAGCCTAATTACCTAATTAAGGCCCAAAGCCCACCTAAAACCCTACCCCAAACATGGAAACCCTACTATTTAATCACCATTTTCCAGCCACCATCCTCCACTTCACCATCACAACAACACACACACACAAACCATAATCTTTGAAAGAAAACTAAGGCAAGAAAGAAGAAAACCAAGATTTTTGTGAATCAAAGGGTTGATTTGAAGTTTAAAGGTGTTAAACAATAGGTAATCTAGGTAAAATCACCCCCCTAAAACATGTTTTCATAACACAAAACAAATCTAGCCATTAATGGAATTTTTTTATGTTTTTTAAAAGTTTCAAAGAAATCAATAAAGGTTGCATTTTTATAGTAATCGTGGAAAAAGCTTAGATTTAGTCATATAAATGATAAATCAAGGTTTTGGACGTAAAAAGTTTGAGATTTCGTTGAAAAACAAGGATTTTGGGTTGAAAACGAGCTGTAACAACGTTCTTGCGACACTAGTGTTCATGTTGCTACACTATAATGACTTGATTTCTAGGCGTGTGTCGGGTGTGTTTGCGATAATAGTTTAAGTGCCAACGAAATTTGGGCAAGAGCCTTGCGACACTGCAAGTGGAGGTGCTGGTAAAGCAGCATGCGACACTGTGGTTCGCCTTGCGACACTATCTGCGACACTGACTGCGACACTGCTTAGAAATGACGATTTTTCATAATAACTTAAATGCAGATCGTACACTAATACCACCACCGTAATCTCGCCCAAACAAGCAAAGATCACCTAAGGACCAGATTAAGTTTTCGAGCTTAGACTTAAAAGACATTCTATGCAGTTTTCCTTTCAAACATGCTGAGCAGTGATCAGTTGTAGAGAATTTCTTTGAATGGCCCAGCCGTCTATGCCAAAGCTGACTCTCATCATTTGTTGCATCAGTAATAAGACAAGTTGTTTCTGTTTCAGCATCAATCTGAGACATATCAAGTTTGTATACATCTCAATCTCTTGGAGCTTTAACCACAACCCACTCATTAGCAATCTTGAAACCTGGTTTGAGTATACAACAAAAAGAGTCATCAAATAGAGTTGAATTTGATTTATCACAATTTTGGGAAACACTTAGCAAATTAAAGTTTAACTGGTCACAATAGTTGACTTTATCAAAGCTAATAATCCCATTGGATACCGTTCCTTCTCGAGTAATTTTCCCTCCAGCATCTCCTCCAAATGCAACATGAGTACCATTTTTATACTTAAAATCTTGAAGCAAGGCATGATTGCCTGTCATATGCCGGCTGCACCCACTGTCAACAAACCATGAGTTGACAGGTCTTCTTGGGCGAACCTGCATTTCAACAATCACTTAGTTAGTTCGGTCAACCCAGGCCCACACGGTCTTGGGTTTTCCAAATCTATTTACAACAGTAACTTGTTGATATTGCAAATTATTCAAATTTGGTTCATTCAAATGATTGGCTTGAATATTAATTCTACCACCGGTTTGGATCGACTGCTTCCTTCTTAAAGCATGATACCTCTCCTCTAACTTAGTATCAAGATTGTTTTCATTTTTTTGAACACCCATCATCACAGCTCTCGGTGTAAATCTGTTAACCTGAAACTGCCTTGCTGGCATTTCACTGAATTCAAAATTGCTTCTTCTGAAAGGTCTAGAATTAAGAGAAGGACTATTTGTTGAATTTTTAAAACCAAAAGATTGTTTTCGTTGAAAGTTTGGAGATCTAGTAATTTCTCTTGATGAGGTTTTCTGGAAGAAACAATCAGACGTGCCATGATTACGTCTTTCACAAATTTCACAAAACTTGTTATAAAAACATTCCTCTGATGAATGATTTCTTTTGTTGCATTAATAACAATACCTGTTAATGAAACATTCAGCAGTTGCATTATTATAACGATCACAAATCTCACAGTATCTTTTGCTGATGTTGAACAACCGATTATTAACTTTTGATGTTGTACCAACACGTGGTTCATCCACAGTTTTGTTTGTTTTCAAGTTAACTTGGTTCTTCTTAGGAGATTGTGTTTGTGAATTTGATTTGTTATTACCAGTTTGAGGTTTTGGTTTGAAGCATGTTTTGATTCTGAAACATATTTCTTAGTCCCCTTCTTAGATTCAAATCATTTAACAACATAATTCTTAGGACCTGAACCTGTTTTCAGATCAGAGTGAGATTTGATCTTCGAATTTGTTTGGTTACTTTCAGATGGATTCATATCAAATGTTCTAGCTGACACAAACTTTAGTGGTTTTAACTTTGACACATTCTTTGGTACAGATTTGACAGATGGAGCTTTAGTGATGTTTGAATTGTCATTTGTTGGCATGACCTTTTGAACTTTGTCTTGCTTAGTTTCAGATTGATTGGTTAACTTCTTTGATTTATGTGATTTTGAAGTAGACGCTCCATCATTCCTCACATGTGCACGTTGATGAATCTTGGCAGCAGTAAGTTCTATCTGTTCTTGCTTCCATTTCAGATATTCTGGATCACTATATCTTGAGAACTCTTTATCATTGTTCACAGTCTTTGCTGTTTCTGACTTCAATGCTGGATTTTCAACAACTTGCTCAAGGACAGGACTTGATTCTCCACATGCCTCATCATCGGCCTCGACAAGCACAACTTCTCCTTCTTTCACACTCTCGGTTAACACTTCAGAACTTTCAGATTCAGATTTACTTCTTTGAATTTCACTGAATTTTTCTTCATTCTCAGGTGAGTTATCAAATTGATTAAAGTTCTCAGGTAAAGTGTTGGTTATTGAATTAGGCATTGGTTCATGTGTGAAACCCAACCCTTCTTTCATTTACCAGTTTAGCTAAAATAGCTTTCGAACTTTCATTTTGGTTAA
Source organism: Tagetes erecta (assembly GCA_030867185.1). Taxonomy (NCBI): domain Eukaryota; kingdom Viridiplantae; phylum Streptophyta; class Magnoliopsida; order Asterales; family Asteraceae; genus Tagetes; species Tagetes erecta. The sequence goes on along the minus strand of CM061492.1, from coordinate 28,221,717 downwards.
ATCAACCTAAGTTGTTGCATGAGCAATCTTTTCCAATTCAAGTACTTTGGTAATTTCTTCAAGTTGTTTGGTGACAATTTCAAGTTCTTTGAGTGTTTTGTTCCATGAATTCTGAAGTGAGATTATCTTATCATCTGAAATTTTGTGATCAAGTTTAAGTTGTTCATGAAGTTTTTCATGTTTACTTAATTTATCACCAATTTTAAATGAATGATTTCGATAATGCTCCACTTGTTTAATGCATTCTTCGGAAGACAACCTGTTTTTCACATCATCTGGAATTGGAACATAATTCGGGGGTAATTCAGAACTAACCTTTGGTTGTCCAGATTCAGCAGATGAGAAAGACTCTTCAGATGTAGCCATAAGTGCAATTTCAGCTTCTGATTCTTCAGTTGGATCAGCTTTTGCACTGCAATCATATTCATTTGTTTCATGGCTGTCATCACTAAGAACTTTGATATCACCTTCTTCAGACCAGTCTTGTTCTTCAATTTCACAAACCATAGCTAAACTAGAAGTAAGATTAGTAGTAAATTGTTCCGCATAAGTACTCCAGTCATATCCGTCCTTGACACTGACCACAAGAACTTTGTTCTGATCTTCTGGTTGTTTACCTTCATATTTGAGTTCTGGCATGGGAAGAATCTGATATGGTTTGTGATAAAAACGTTGATTTATGTTTTGGTAGCTTGAAGACTGTTGAGAATACTGACTTTGACCTTGATTCTGATTCTGACCACTTGAACTTGCTTGATCATTGTAGTTTTGATTCTTTGGAGCTTTACATTCCCTAGAAAAACGACCATAGCAGTTGTAGTTAAAACATCAGGCCGTTGATTTGTCAAAACCAACCGTCTTGTTTGAACTTGGCTTGAAATCACGATTAACATACACATTCTTTTTTTTGGTATGCAACCATAACCATTTGCCATTTTAGATCCATCTCTTCAACGTCGTCAGGATCCATTTCAAACAGGTCTTGAAGTATAACATCTAGCTGAGTTAGATGACTTCCTTGATAAGCTTGGAAACTTGTCATGAATGCAGTGAAAGCATTCTTTGTTTTATCATCTTGCAGCAAAATATTCATCACATCTTTAACTTTTCCTTGAACTGCAGAACTTGAACTTTGAGAATCAAACTGAGAGTTCATTGATTGAGGTTGAGCTTTTGGTGGAGATTGAGGTTGCATGTAAATTGGTGAGCTTGTTTAGTATGAAGAATCAGTATAAAAGCTAGCACCGACGAACAAATCACCCTAATCTTCTGATTTAATACCATCTTGAACAAGAAAGACATTCTCAACAGTATTTGAAGGATTTACCACAAATTTATATTGAGCATAAGAACCAGATCGATCAGTGTTCCTTGAACTTCAACAATTTCAATCTCTTCTATTTTTGCAATAAGAAGATCTAAGTCCACAGGAAACTTTTAAGTATGTTTCAGAAGTGTCACTGTTTGTTTCCACGAAGATGGAAGAGCACAAAATAATCTGAAATTCAAATCTTGAAGATCTGTCTTAACTCCAACGTTTGTCATCTTAGTAGTTACATGCACAAATCTATTCATCATCTGATGGACAGTCTCTCTAGATATATGCTCAAACAGTCCCAATTATCTCTTTAGTTTATCCTTCATGAGACTTCTAATCTGTTCTGCTCCTTCACAAATTGATTTTAGTGCTTTGAACAATGTGTAGCCTGTCTGATAAGCATCAAATCTTGAAAACATTTGAAGTGGCAGCCCTTTACACATTAAGGAATAAGCCTTACTGTCATTTTTCACTTTTCTTAAGTCTTCTCCTTGCAAATCAACCTCAGGATAAGGTTTAGTTGAATCTTTTGGGTACGTGCTTACACTATTAGGAACACTCTGAAGAGTAATATGTGGACCTTTATCAATTGACTTCCACAAATCATTGTCAATGGAGCACAAATGGTGTTTCAACCTAATTGTCTAATTCTTGAAATCTGCACGGTTAACTAACCTTGGAACACGATTATCTGAATCATCAATATGAGCCATTTTAAATTTGTTAATTTTTTTTGTATTTTTGTTAATTTTTTTAAATAGATAAACGACCTACACATTAAAACTAAGAATTAATTTGAGTAAATAAAAGTTGATATGACAAAACAGTGATTCAGATAATGATGCTTAAAGATGACACAACTAAGCAGTCACACAGCTGAACAGTAGAAAATTTTGAAGTCACACAACTGAACAGTAAGAGGTCACACGACTGAATAGTAGCTAAATTCTTGACCCGACTGACAAACTTGACACGGTTAAACAGTAGCTTCACCCGGCTGAACAGTTACACTGCAGAAAAAATATTCACCAAGAGTTTTTTCCAAAAATCTTGTCCAAAAACTAAGTCCTGAGACGACTAAATCATCAAAAATCCTTCACACAGCTGAACAGTAATAGGTCACACGACTGAATAGTAGCTAAAAGCCTTCAGACGTCTTAACAGTAACCAAGATTTTCTCCGAAAACTAAGTCCTGAGACGACTAAATCATCAAAAATCAGTCACACGGCAAGAACATCTTCAACAGATTCATGAACATCATCATCCAAATTTTCAACAATTCTTCAAAATTTGTTCAATTTGTCCAAAAATCATACACAAGCTTTATAATCACTCGATTAACAACCCTATGTATCAATCAATCTCAAGCATCATCTTTTGATTATGAATTTAGTGAAATTTTCGATCGAACAATGTTTTTCTTAATTTTTTTAATTCTACAGATCTGATCTATTCTGATTAAAATTAACACCGATGTTATGAATCAAAAACATTTTGATGGAGAAAAAGAATCAGAATTCACTAACAGATCGTGAAAATCTTGATTAGAGCAGTTTGAGTGTTTTTGCTTGAATAATAGCGAAGAACACACAATACCAGCAGCTCTGATACCAATTGATAGGTTAAATTGGATCGTTACTGCTACAAACACAATTGTATATCATAGATCTAAGTAAAACAACAATCAATCAACACAGAAATCTACTGAATAATTCACTTGTATTGATGATCAGAGAGTTGTAGTACAATGGTGCTGAGAGAAAACTAGTACAATCATTTCTCACGGCCACACATACTCTCACCTACAACTTTCTATTTATACACCAATACATTTAGGGAAATAACACATTTACCCTAAACAAAAACTTTTGTACAAATAAAGATCAAAGTAAATCTTCACACGAGACGAGCCCCAACACTCTATATTACTTAACTCATTCAATGACACATGTATGTTTTAAATTCATATAGTGTCATTTGGTGTAACTAATGACTTGGATCCTGGTTTTGTCACACGCCTAATGGCTACACCATTTGTGGTAATAAGCACAGGGACTTTATTGATGATTGAATGCTCGTGCATATGTGTTCTAGATGGCTATATAAGGTGAGTTCTTTGCCCGCTTTTTAAACATTTTCGAGGAGAAAACATACAAATATTTTTACAGCGCCAACGGGAAACTATTTTACAATGGCTTCGGGCGGGCTGCATTTTTATGCCTTCGAGCAGCGCCTTCGGGCAAGATTCTATCGGCTTTCGGGCTATAATTTTATGCCTTCGGGCAGGGCCTTCGGGAACCACTTTGTGCCTTCGGGCGAGGCTAACTAAGGCTGCATTTTATACCTTCGGGTAGGGCCTTCGGACACAACTGTTACATTGCCAACTTGGGCAATCTTTTGGATAAATAATATTTTTTGTTAAGGGCTTATTTTACAGAGCGTTAACATTCTTATAAAGTCCTTTTCTTGAGTCGAGATTATTTATATCACTTCGGCATAACGAGGAAATTCGAGTTGTAGTACAGATTCGGTAGATCCCACCACTATTTGGGGAGCTAGGTGGTGCAAATTATCCTTTACCCATTTGGTTATCCGTAGTGATGGCGACAAGGCAAGTTAAGTAATATTCAGTTTAATCTCGACGTGCTCTTGTAGTAAGCAAGGTGGTCTTGCAAACCAACAATAGTATATTGATTTGTCAGGAAACTTATGTTTTATTTATATTGTTAAATAAACTCAATGAACTTACCAACATTATATGTGGACTCTTTTTAGTTTGTTTTCTCAGGTAATTAACCTTCTTGGGCATGCATGCATCATTGGGTCTGCATGTTTTCAAGAATTTTATTTGTTATTAACCTTCTTTGTATTAAATACTTTTCAATGCATTTACTTTACTCATCTGTCGATAGGCTACTGTAAGGTTTTAAGCAATTACTCTGTATTAATTTTCTCATTCAATGAGACATGTATGTTTTAAATTCATATAGTGTAGTTTGGTGTAACTAATGACTTGGATCCTGGTTTTGTCACACGCCTAATGGCTACACCATTTGTGGAAAACGGAGGGTGTAACAGATTGGTATTAGAGACATTGGTTATAGCGAACTAGTTTGCATTGCATTGCATTGCATTCTAGACTATAACTGTACACTGCATTAGTTACATGGTGTGAACTTTAGGGCAATTTTTTTTCTTTCTATGTTAGTAAGCTTGAACTAAATATGCATTTATTTTGGTTTATGTGCTAGTCTTCTGAGCACAGGTTTGTTTAACACTCCAGCTAAGCCGTATCCTCCTTTTTAAAACCCTGAAGTTTGGTTTATATCAAAATCTAAAATTTTTTTTATAACATTTGAGTCAGGATTAACTGTAGCTAGCTATGAGTTTTTTTCATTAGAGTATGCATGAGACACGTTTGGTTATGACTTTGTTAAAACATTTTTCCATTTTAGCCTAATTTTTTTTCTTTTAGGGCTTTATTAGGGAAACATTTTTATTGCATTACAGTTTGAAACTTACATTATTATGGCAACTAACTGATGTAATCTATAGTTTCATGAACCCACTTTTTTATACGATTAATGGGACTAGGTTGTTGTCCCAAAGCTAAAGTCTACTAAGGTCTTGATTTGATAATTGGGTGACCTACTATATGTTACTAGACGTCACTTATTAGGTGACACCTTCATCTACTATAACATGACAGTTTATAAGAATTAATTTGTTGTAACATGTAACTTATTGTGTGATCCACTATGTGTTGAAATATGCTACCTACTTGCTGGATGTTTTCATTACTTATGATTACTATATGCTCACTACATGTTGCTAGCAGACTTACCTAGATAATTAGCATGAGAGCATAGGATACTTGACATATGATTTCCCTTAGATACATCACACTGAGCAAAAACATGTAGCACATTTGCCTTATGCTAGTTGTAAGCACACCATACCTCTTTTATACATCTAATATTCGGAATAAGCTAACATATCTTATAGATAAGAACAAAACGATAAGCATGATAAGACTTCAGATTAATGTTAGAACATATAGATTAGCATTTAGTTTATCTTTGTATCTCATCTTTTATGTATAGTCTAGGGACTTTTGATGTAATTGCTTTTAGCTAGTTGTATTGGTCTATAAATAGCATTTTGTATCTCTTTAGAAAAGAGCTTTTTCCTTCTCTATTGTAATTGTTGTTTTGATCAATACAAAGAGAATTTATGAGTATTTACATTTTGTGTTTAATCGAATCATACTTGTGTGTTGTGAAATTTTCTCGTTTGGATCATAACGTTTGCTCCAGATTATAGGTCTAAATCCTGTCACATCAAGTGGTATCAGAGCTTTTGGCTCATATCTAAGTTGTGTTCATCGCAACGAACACTGTTTGATTGAAAATTTGCATCAGATCTACGTTTTTTATCAGATCAATTGAATCGAAGTTGTGTTTCATCATCATCAACATAGATCGAAGCTCAATTGAGGAGAAATTCAAGCAAAAGTTAAGAAAATCATCAGATCTAAGAGTTTTTAGTGTTCATAAGCTATCGAACTAAAAACTTTTTCATCAACAACAATTACGATGAGAATTGGGGAAAATTGTGATTGAGGATCATTGATCTAATCATTATCAATATATTCAGAAGAAATTTCATCAAAAACAACATCAAAATCATGAAATCAGAAATCAGAATGCCTATGAATCTTTTGATTTGGATCTGGGTGTTTGTGGAAAATTTCAGAAAATTTGTCTAAGTGTTCATCCGTTTGACAACTGCTCTGTTGGGGTTATTTGAAGATGTCACTTTCCAAATATAAGCGAGTGAAGATATCGAGCATCATCATGAGCAAGCACGGGTGAAGACGTTCATAATTTGTATTTGTCTTAGAATATTTGTGTAATCGTTTCGTGCTTAAATGCGCGTTTGTGCTTAACTGCACGTGGTTAGGTTACATTGTAAGGTGAATGGTATGGACTATAAATACCATCACCTAGGTCATTTGTTATAGTGAGTTGCCTACATTTCATTCCATATCCTTTGTAACCTCTCTATTGATCAAATACAATTCACCTATTCATATTATCATAATCTTCATCATACCTTGCATTGATCTTCATGAACATTCAAGCATCAATACGTGATTAGTGAGATTCCGCATCACTGATTGCAAACAACATCCCCAAACAATCTCAGATCTAGATCCAAGCTCGGTTCGTCTCGAACTATCATGCTCGTCCGTCTGAGAACTGTTCATCCGTTTGAGTACTGTTCAAGCAGTTCAGTTAGGACTTAGTAAAAAATAGTGTTTCTCACGTGTAATGTTCATCCATTTGACCACTATTCATCCGTTTCAAGTTCAAAATATTTCTAAGTCTTTTTCTGCCTGTTTTACAAGTTTCTGTGCGTTTCACTCTATTCCAATTCACTAAGAATTCTCTAAGTGTTTTGTCCGTTTCATACAAGTTTAATTTCATCCGTTTTGCAATATATTATAAGTGTTTTGTCCGTTTCATACAAGTTCAATTTCATCCGTTTTGCAAAATTTTGTAAGTGTTTTGTCCGTTTCTTACAAGTTCTATTTCATCCATTTTGCAAAATGTTCTAAGTTTCTTTTCGTTTCATTCAGATGTCTGTTTTACTTTTGTCTTAAGTAATCTTTGTTCTTTCACGTACTTTGTTTATATATCAAAAATCTAAAATACAAAAAATATGTGTTTCATTCATACATCATGGCACTCGATGATTCTGAGATAAGTGTTCTAAAGTTGAAGATCGATCAGATTTCAAGAACTAGACAATTCGATCAAAGCTTCATTTGAACTCATTTGATTCCGATCTATGGAAATCTATAGAAAAAGGTCCTTTCATTCATACTCGATCAGTTGGTCCAGATACTAACGGTGTGGCATACACTAAAGAGTCAACTACACCTTATATAGAAGGTGACTTGGAAGGTGAAGATTTAAAGAAAGTAAAGAATGATATCAAAGCATACTCACTTATCTGCAAAGGCTTACCTCTTCAAGTGTTAACTCGTCTTGAAAACTACCAAACTGGATATACTCTTTAAAAGGCACTTAAAGTTATATGTGATGGAGGGGAAGAATTGCAAGCTTTAAAGAAGCAAAAGTTGAAGAGACAACTTGAACTATTTGAGCACATATTAGGAGAATATGTCCATCAAATGATGAATCGTTTCATGCAATTAACTCAAGAAATGTCAACTACTGGAATTAAGAATGATTTGAAGGATCTGTATGATCGATTGTTGAATGCTTTACCATCAAGCTGGAAGCACACAGTTACGTTATTAAAGCATACTGAGAAATTTCCCATGGATATGGACATTCTCATTACCAAAATTGAATATGTTGAAATCGACGAGAGTTCAAGAAATAATGGTCGTGTTGTACCATCATCTTAGTACAAATTGGTGACTTTGCCAGCAAACACAAGTGATAATGCCTTTGTGGTTCAAAAGGAAGAAATGAGTGAAGATGGAGATTTATTCATAGGAGCTGGTTTCTATGTTGAATCACTTTACTCAACTGCACGACCTACACAATCAACAACTAAGTCACAGTCTACTCAATCTCAAGCTACTCAATTTGTGAATCAAACCAAAATCAGTCTGAGAATCCTAATCTTAACTCTGATAATTCTTGCAAAGTGAATGGTGTGATTAACATTTTATTGTTGGATGATGAAACGAAGAATGATTTTACTACTTTTATGGCAAGTTTTCAAGCATATCAAGCTAGTCATCTTACTAACTTAGAATTTATTTTGCAGGATTAGTTCGAGATGGATCCGAATGATGTAGAAGAAATGGATCTCAACTGGCAAATGATAATGGCGGCATACAGAACTCAAAAGCATGCGTATGTGAACATAAATTTTAAAGCCGGTGCAAACCAACCTGCTGGATTTGACAAATCAAAATCAAGATGCTTTAACTGCAATAGTTATGGTCATTTCTCAAGAGAATGCAAAGCTCCAAATCAACATCAATCCGGAGGACAATCAAATTCAAACAGTTTTTCAAATCAAGCAAACGCAAGTACCTCAAACTTTCAACTTAGACCTTAGCAAACATTTCACAAGCAATATCAAAGTTTACCCATGTCTAGTGCCATAGAAGATTTAAAGAAGATCGAAGACCCAAACAAGGCACTTGTTGTAAGCATCAAGGATGGATATGATTGGAGTGCATATACGAAACAGTTTACTAATGATCTTACATCTAATCTTAATATGATTGGAGTCACTGAATTTTGTGAAGAGGATTGGTCGGAAGAAAGTGATCCTAAACTTAATAATGTTGAAAAGTAAGATAATGAATATGACTGGAGTGACAAATCAGATGCGATTGCTGAAATCCAAACTGAAGAAATAAATCAAGTTGAAGATATTAATCTAACAGTGGAATGCAATAAGACTGAAGAAGTTGCACTCATGGCTCAATCAGAACAGATAAAGGTTGAATCCTCGTCCTCTGAATATGAAAAATCTTCAAATTATGTTTCTCTACCTGAAAAGATCTTTTCCATACAAGGGTTTTGGAAGAAATCACTTGAAGAAATTGAATCTTTAAAACATCAACTGTCTGAACTTTCAATGAATCTTGAAAATGAGAAAAATTGCTCATGTAGTAACACAAGTCGAATTGACAAGATTAAAAGTTGTAAAACAATAGTCAAACAAATGATGAGTGAGAAAGGAAACAAGAACAAAAGTTGACTTGGTTTTACACATGAACCCATGCCAGAATCAATCACTAACACTCTACCAGAAAATTTCAACACGAAAGACCATTCACTTGAAAATGAAGCAAGGTTGAAAGAATTTCTCAAAAAGAAATCGGATTCTAAAAGTCAAGCTGATGAAAGTGAAGTTGAAGTGTTTATCAAAACTGATCAAGCCAAGATTCAAGAAGGTCATCATGTGAAGATAAAGTCTTATCATCCAAGTAATAGAATGAAGCAAGTGTATGTTGCCAAAAGTTCACAAGTAATTGTTGAAGACAATCAGAGAAATAAGGAGCAATCAAAGTTGGAAAGTTCATAAAATGATAACTCATCATCAGATTATGGTTTCAATAATCCTGAGTTCATCAAGTGGTAGAAGGAAATGTAGAGGCAGAAGGGCAGCGTTGAAATTCAATGTCAAAGCAAAAGCTCTAGTCCTTCAGTTCCAAAGAAATCTTCAAGAAGTTCAAAATCTGAAAAAAAAATTCGAAAAAAAATCAACAACAAACAACAATTTTTTAAAACCCGTTAAATTTTTTCAGCTCGTAAATTTGATATGAACAAATTCGAATATAACCAATCTAACTCAAAGGTCAAACCAATCAATGAGGGTGTATCCAAATTTATCCAAATCAAAAACCATCAACAAACATCAATCATTAAAACAACACGTTAACCAAAAATCCGCTAAAACTGAATCGATATCAAATTCTAAATTTGAATCAAAATTAAGGGTTAGGCGTTAAGGCATAGCAGAAATATTGTGATATTTGTGACATGTACAATCATTGAACTGAAGAGTGTTTCTTTAACAAGTATTGTCATATTTGTTACATGAGAAATCATTCAACTGAAGATTTTTATTTTAACAAATATTGTGCAATCTGTGATGAAAGAAATCATAACACATCATAATGTTATTTCCGAAATACCTCTCGAAAGTTCAGTCAATTTTAAAGAAATCAACAAATTAGTTTTCGAAACTCAAAAGTTTTACCGTCGGTTGGATCGAGAATTTTAAGAAAAAACAAATCTGTTGCTAATGATTCAAGTGAAATACCGTACAAGTATTTTCACAATGATTACTCCAAGATCAGTCAAGTTGCGTAAATCAGGTAAACAGGTATCAAGCCACAATTTGGGCTTTGAATTGGAAAAACGATACCATACTTTAAAAAATAAACAATATGATTTGAATAATTTGCATTATCAACAATTTAAAGTCATACTAACTGGTTTCATAAATGCAGGTACGCCCAAGAAGACTTATTAACACATGGTATGTTGATAGTGAGTGTAGCCAACATATGACAGGTAATCATGCCTTACTGAAAGATTTCAAAGAAGAAGATGGAACACTAGCATTTGGAGGACACGTTGGAGGAAAAATCACAGGCGAATGAACTGTATTGAATGGAATAATTAGTTTTGATAAAGTCAACTATTGTGCTCAGTTGAACATTAATTTACTAAGTGTTTCGCAAATCTGCGATAAATCATTTTTAACTTTGTTTGATGACTCTCGTTGTTATATCTTAATAAGGATTTCAGTTTAGTAAAGATTGGTAAAGCAACAAATGATGAAAGCCAACTTTGGCATAGGCGACTCAAACATATAAATTTCAGAAACATGAACAAGCTCACAGCATGACACCAAGCGATTGAAATTCCATCCACGAAATTTGCTACCACTGATTACTGCTCAGCATGATTGAAGGGAAAACAACGTCGAGCGTCTTATAAGTCCAAGCTGATAAACTCAAACTTCAAACCTTTACAAGTGTTGCATATGGATTTGTTTGGTCCAACAAATGTGCAAAGTATTGGAAAGAGATCATATTGTTTGGTTATAAGTGATGTTTTTACAAGATTTACTTGGGTTTTCTGTGTCCATTCTAAATCTGAAACCAATTAAATCTTAAAGAGTTTATCATTCGAATTGAAAATCAATTGGATTGTAAAGTCAAAATTATCAGAAATGATATTGGGACTGAGTTAAAAATACTAATGTTGATTTATTTTGTGCAGAAAAAGGCATTTCAAGGCAATTCAGTGCGCCAAGAACGAAGTAGCTGAAAGGAAAAATCGCACATTAGTTGAAGCTGCCCGATCAATGCTTGCCGATGCAAAACGTCCAATTACCTTTTGGAATGAAGTTATTTCCACAGTGTATTTTTAACAAAATAGAACTCTGCTTATTTCTACTCTGCTTATATCTGATAAAAACAAAACTCCTTATGAGTTAATTTTTGGTCAAAACTGCATATTGAATTTTTATAATCATTTAGATGTCCGGTGTCTATTTTGAATTCAAGTGATTATTTAGGAAATTTTGATGCAAAAACAGATGATAGATTTTTCCTTGGATATTCATCACTTTCAAAAGCTTTTCGGGTTTATAACTCAAAACTTAACACTATGAGTGAAACATCTAATGTTAAACTTCTTGAACTCTCATTTCCATCTGTTGCACAAAGGTCCTGAATGTTTATTTGATCTAGACTCTTTATTAGACTCGGTGGATTCTAAATTGATTAATCTTGCAGGTTCAAAGACTAATCAAGCTGGAGATCTAGGATCATTTAGCGACGATTCAGGTGATGACTGACGATTCAAATCAGTTTTATCCATCTTGATCATTTGAAGAAGTCAATAAGGATCAAGATCAACAACAAGTTCATACTCCTGTTCCAAAAAATAAAAATGAAAGCGAAGTTCTTGAAGCAACAAATCAATCTCCTAATGATGGTTATAAAATTATTCAATCGGATTCTTCATCAGTTTCTAACAGTGAAAGAATAGATGATAGCGGATTACTTCATAAATTCACCATTTCATGTTCCAAATTTTCAACCGCATGCGTATGCGCTTTTGCAAGATCAACCAGAACTGAATCATTCAAATCTGGAAGTGAATATTCAAGGTGGTGAAATTCCTTCTCGACGTATTCACAGGAATCATCCACTATCTCAGATAATCCGATCCTTGGGTGAACGCACAACCCATAGTCAATCTCAGGCTAATGTGCGTTTGTATTCATGTTTCCTATCACAAGTGGTTCCGAAGAATGTCATGGAGGCATTGAAAGAAAATAGTTGGATCGAGGCTATGCAGGAAGAACTGTTATAGTTTTGAAAGAAGGAAGTACGGAAATTGGTTGCATTACCTGAAGGAGAATCGGCAATTGGAACTCAGTGGCTGTTCAAAAACAAATTAGACGAAAGAGGAATCGTTGTCAGAAACAAAGCTCGTCTTGTTGCACAAGGATACACTTAGGAAGAGGGCATTGATTATGAATAAGTGTTTGCTCTCATCGCACGATTAGAAGCAATACACGTTTTTTCTAGCATATGCATCTTTCATGAAATTCAAAGTGTACCATATGGATATCATAGGAACATTTTTGTATGGTACTATTACTGATGATGTGTTTGTCAAACAACCTCCGAGTTTTGAAGATCCAGAATTTCCACATCATGTATATAAACTTAACAAAGCTCTTTATGGTCTTTATCAAGCTCCAAGGATATGGTACGAGACATTGTCTAAGCATCTCACTGATCATGGTTACACTAGAGGACATATTGATCCCACCTTGTTCATCAAAAAGGAGAAAAATGACTTGTTATGTGTACATGTGTATGTTTATGACATTATCTTTGGACCAACAAGTCCGAGCATGTGCAAAGAATTTGAAGAAATTATGAAAGCAAGATTTCAGATGAGTTCTATGGGAAAGATAAACTTCTTTCTTGGTCTTCAAGTGAAACAATTTGATGATGGCATCTTTATCAACCAAGAGAAGTTTGTTGACAAGTAACTCAAGAAGTTCAAAATGCAAGATTGTCAAACAATTAGAACTCCATCTGATTTGAATTAAAAAAATTGAGCCAGATTCAAAAGGAAAATCTGTGGATCAAACTCTATACTATTCAATGATTGGCTCATTAATTTATCTTACTGCCTCAAGGCTAGATGTCATGTATGCGGTGTGTGTTTGGGCTCAATTTGAAGCAGATCCACGACAATCTCACTTAGTCGCAGGCAAACAAATTTTTCGTTATCTGAAAGGAAAGACAACTCTTGGTCTTTGGTATCCATACGAAGGAAACTTTGAGCTACATGGTTATTTTGACAGTAACTATGAAGGATGTGCTCTTGATCGAAAATCAACAACTTGTGGTTGTCAATTTTTAGGACCACATCTTGTTTCATGGCAATGCAAGAAACAAACCAATGCATCGATATCAACAGCAGAAGCTTAGTACATTATAGCTTCAGTAGGATGTTCACAAGTCCTGTGGTTGCAAAACCAGCTCTTGGATTACGGTTTTAATTTTTTGAAAACATCTATATACATAGACAACCTTGCTGCTATGTTCATAACTGTCAATCCGGTTCAACATTCTAAAACCAAAAGTGTCGAAATTCGATATCATTTTCTTCGAGATAATTCGGAAAAGGGCTTACTTTTATATATTTTATTGTATGTGTGTGTGCATCAACATCAAAATCAAAAAGAAAATAACAGAATCTGAAATGCACAAAGTGAGAAATGATAGATACACTAGATTTATCTTATGCATCATTTTCAATAAAGACTGAGGCGTGATAATTGATGTGCGAGACAGCTCAGACAATTAGTGAAATCAAGTGAAGGTGTATTCGTTTCATAAGTTGTTGAAATTTTCCTAAGTGTTGGAAGATTTATGATCTCATACGGACAAACAGTCCTCTGACGGCTGATATCTTAGATTCAATCTAAGTACTTACACAATCTTGTTATAATTCTAAGTTTATCCACACTGACGTCCCCAAACGGACAAACAGTGTCCAAACAGACAACTCATGGTTTACACTTGAGAATTATAATTTTTTGTTAAGTTCATGCCCATACGGACAAATAGTGCCCAAACGAACAAGTTAAAATTTGTCCATACAGACAAACAGTGCCCAAACGGAGAAAATCTTATAAAAACCCTAACACTTGTTACTTTTCAACCATTCTTCCTTCTAAACCAATTTTTTCTACCGTTTCACATTCTTGAACCCATTTTCAGAAATCTTTGATCTTAAACGATTTAGAGACACTGATAGATCGTTCATAAGGTAAAATCATGTTCTAAAACTAGATCCATCGTCAAAATCGACTAACTTTAACTAAAATGTGTTAAAAAATGGAAAAAGGGATTTGCGACTAGTCTTTAAAATTTGTAAAATCAACCATTGTGATGTTAAAATTAATTTGTAAAACTTGATCGAATTCATCATATCATTCATTTAAAACACCTCTATATCATTTAACATGTAAAAAATCTTATTTGTAAAGTTTTAAAAATATCAAAAATGAATCCTACACATTTGTCTTGTTGTGCAGATAAATGGCTGAAATGAAGCTTGAACTGAAGCATAATGTTGCAGCTTATCTTGATGAAGATTGTGATGAATTTGTTGGATATGAAAAAACAATCAGATTCTTGCTAAGGACCAAGTACGTGTATGCTATGTGTTACAAGCCTATTATATACAAAAATCTCATCAGGAAATTTTGGAGATTATCCACAGTGGAACTCAATGAAAAAGGCAAAGAAGTGTTGAGAGGATTTATATCATCTGATAGAATGATAGAGGTGTCAGAAGAATCTATCAAAAATTCGCTAAGGATGGGAGAAAATGACACTACTGATACTGATATTCTTCCATTACATGTATGCAAAGAAGTGTTTGTAGCAATGGGTCATCCTGTTGAGTTTCCACGCCAACAGCTTTTCAGGGAAAGGGTTTGTGACCATTGGAAGCTAATTTGTTATGTATTCCATCACTGTATGTGAAAGAGTACTCTTATGAATTGGCATCATCAATAGTGGCAGTGGTGATGAATCAGCCATTTAATATGAAACAATGGACACTTAATGGATTTGTGTAGAACATTACCAAGGAGATGAATAAATTCTTCATGTATCGGAGGTTTCTTCAAATGATCATAAATGAAGAGTATCCATATATACTTGCTTATGGTTTAGAAGCTGAGAGAGTAGAGCTACAATATATGAGGAAGGAAGCCTATCAGAGACTGTCCATTATGACTCAAGCTGAAAATGTGCCACTATTTTGATGCATTGTGGATGTGAGTAATGATAATGTGAATATTAGTGTGTCACATTATCATCTCATTAATAGTGAACCGTTGATTCCAAATGATCTGATTCAACAAGAGCCTATTAGTGAATCTGAACAAAGTTCATAATTTGAGGATGAAAATGTGAGTGAAGGGGTTGTTTCTGATAATGATGATGATATGATTGTGAATATTGATCAAGATTTGGATATTCCTCAGGATGTTGTGGCTGTTCAAGGAGATTTAAAGGAAGGTTAAGATGATAACTTGTATTTCGATACAAGTGTATTAGATGAGGATGTGGTAGAGGCTGCTCAAATTGTGATACAATTAAATCAGGAGACGAAAGTGAATGTTTTGGCTATTGCAAGTGAAGTCTTACAAAGTTTAGCTGAGTCGGTGGCACAAACTGACAATGAAGCTACAACTCCAGTGCATGCATCTCCTATCTTATCTGAAAATACCGAAATAATGGAAGTGGAGAAAATTGAATCAGTTCACATCGGGTCAACTGAAGTTATGGCATCAGGAGACACCGAGGTATTCATGGAGAGTGATACTAAATACATCAAATCCGGAGACAAAGAAGTGATTATATCTGATGGTACTGAGACCATTAGAACTAATGAGATTAATAGTGTATCCAAGGGGTCTTCCTTTGAGATCACTAAAGTAGTGGATGTGATAGATGTGGAAGAAGCACCAATAGAAAATGTGGTAGAGGATGTGTCGTTTTCATCAAAAGATGAGGAGATAGCTCACTATTTATTGATGATAAATAATTTGAATGCTAAAAATGAGAAGCTTGAAAGATAGCGACTGAACGAGATGCTGAACAAAAGAAAATCAAGTCTCATGTTGTGAAGAATACAAAAGTGTTCAACAAATTAAAGGAAGAGTATGAAAAGCTATGTGAAGAATATGAGCTTATTAAAGAAGAGAATGTGAATCTCAAAGCTGATCTGGATCTTATGAAGCAACAGGAAATTGAGTCAAAAAAATCTTCTAGTGACAGAGAATATATTCCCGATGAAACGACTGAGGTTTCAAAGCCTGAAAATCAGATTGTCACAAGATCAAAGGCTGTATTAGAAGATTAAGCTGAGGCTTCATATGTTGCTGAAAAAATTGCTGGAAAAAGAAAGATTGATGATATTATGCCAGATGTTGAGCCTACTTCTAAATCTGTAAAGAAAGCAAAATTAGATGAAGTTATTGAAGTTTCAGAACCGGCTCAAGATGAAATGATCGATGCACTAAATATGGACGATGATTGGTAAAATGAGGTGTTGGAAGGTGATCCTGTTCAAATAGAGAAAGTAGCCGTAAAGCAAGCTGTGATAGAAGATGAAAAAGTTACGGATATTACTGATGATATCCCGTTGGATTTGGAGATAAAAGTTGCATATTTGGAATGTATGAAATATAATCAAGTCTACTTAAATGGATTGACAGTCTCTCAAATCAACGAAGAATATGAGAAGTGCATTGCGGATCAAGATTGTGTGATCGGGGATGAAAATGACATTGTTATCGAACCAGGTGAGTGGCATCCACTTCACGAGAGTTTAATATTGATGATTTACCACCTGAAGAGTTGCACCATCCGGATTCAGAACAAATGTCTGCTAGTGACATGAGGTGGTTGTTACAGTCAATGAATTATCCTTATCGAAGTTTAAAAAGATTGATGTCTGAATTGTGACATCTGCCCCGAACCCGAATCCGGACGCCCGATTTGAACCAGAAGATTTATCTCTTATCTGTAATCGTATTTATTTAAAGAAAATGTAATGTGCATTATAATGATTATGAATAAACGCACTGGATTCTACGTTATTCCCGTCTCAATTAAATAATTGCATTTATGTCGCAAAATAGTCACGTGTGTCAAATAATTATTATTTGTAATAATGAGTCTCAATATATATATATATAGTTCGTACAAGAAAACTATTGAAAACGTTAAACAAAACCGCCTTTAAATCTCGAAATAGTCACTTTATGACTTAAACGAACTAAAACTATAAAAACGTCACTTCCGTAAAAGTTACAATAAATTTAGGTAAGTTTGTTAGTTAATATATCATATAAAACTAACTTTGGGCCAATGTTGTAACTTTTAAAACTATAATTAAAAGTTTTTAATCAATATTAAGCAAAACTGAAACCACAAGGGACCAAAGTGTAAATTTATATTTACCCAAACCCCCTACGTCTTTTCCCCCCCCACGCGTTCCAGCAGCCGTTTCCAGCTTATAACCACTTTCCAGCGACCAATTTTGACGCGTTTTGACCATTAATTATTCAATCAATCAAACCTTCCAAATCCTTCCTACTCTATTTTCGAACACATATTGAATGACAATCACGCGGTTTTGCAGCCTATTGACTCGTTTGATTTCAAGATTCCAAAATCAAACTATCTTTCTCAAAAATAAACCCGTAAATCAACGTTTAATCATTCCTAAATCATCTAAATTATTCGTTTAACACTCACCACATCTCAAATCTCTCTCTGAACACTCTAAAACCGAACGACCATAATCCTCTTCCGGCGACTCTTTCTTCTACTCGAAACCATATCAAAACTGCACCATCAATTGGATTGATTCCTGTTCTAGGGCTTGAATGTTGAAATGGGTTCTTGGTAAATAAAAGATAAAATAATTTCAAAACAGGTTATTTAAAAAAAACCAACCTGGTCTAGTGGTTGTACATGTTGGTTCAACACGCAGAGGTCACGGGTTCGAGACCCACTGCCTCATTTTCTTTTATTTTTATATTTTAATCACTTTAAACATTAATCCTTAATTTCCTAACAACCTAAATGACACATTTTGAGTTAAATATTATTCTAAGGTTTAAAAACAAATAATTCTTAATACAAATATACAAATAATAAGTTTTCATTGTTATAAGTAATTATACCAATAATATGTATAAAAAACTATAAACAGATTCGTATAAAATATAATACGAAAAAAATACGATTAGGTTTCGTACCAAAATTCCAAATTTTAATCTAAAATCCCAAATCCGAAACCCTAGATCTCGAATTTGTGAGTTTTGTTTCTATTGTTTCGTTTCTAAATTAGGGTTTTTCCGAATTAATTAGGAGGTACCAATATTTGGGAGACTCTCGGTTCGTTATAGCTGCGTTCTTTTTCTGTTAACTATGCATTTCGAGGTGAGTAAACTTAGTCCCCCTTTTACTATTTTACTTTTGGGGCTGAAATACGTGTTGCTATAATACTATGGTTTCTTTTCTTTTGTTTCCATTTTCAAAATGAGTTCATTTGATATGTTAATCTTGTTTGGCCGCATGATGCAAAATTATGTGATAGACAATAGTACTTATATTATCTTGTAAGTTCCACCGGTACGATGTTAGCGCTAATGGCTTGACAAGCCCAACTACACTAATGGCATGATAGGTGATTTTAACCCGACGATTCTATTGTTTATTTTGTGTGTTTGTTACTAGTTACTATATGTGATGTCTGTTGCTATGTTGCTATGTCCCTTAGATGCTTAAACATTTATTGATAACTTGTATATCGAGATGGTTAAACGATAGTTATCAGTATTTGTAACATTAGTGGTTCCTCATGAGTTGTTGCTAAAGGTTACCCTGCGGGGTCTATGATTCTTGTTTCAATGTGTTTCTATGGTCAATGGTTGAGAAATATGATGAAATTGCTATACACATAAGATTGCGAAACATATTTATAATGATCTCGGATTTCGTATTACGTACTACTAACTGTGTTTTACTCATTAGCTAATTCTTTAGCTATCTTATTTTACACGTATTTCAGGTGGTGTTTGAGACGGTTATAGTTCAAGGTACTTAGGATGCTTTGGACCTAGAATAAATAAACTTGATTTATTTGTCGGCTTTTATTACGGTTTTAAGACTATTTATTGATTCATTTATGTCAGACATTATGCTTTAATATTATTAAAACATGCTTTTAGTGTGTCTTTTGCTTTGTTATATTGATATTCAATTCACTTGACGCGCCCGGTGTTTTCCGCCGTCGGCCGGGGTGTCACAGTTTGGTATTAGAGTCATGGTTATAGGGAACTAGGATAGGGTATTAGAAACACACCGACCTAGGCTATAACCTAAGAGTCCTTAGTGCAAATAGATGTACTTAGGAATTCTTTTGGACTTATTGATTTCCTTTCTACGAACTTTTCTATGCTTTTCTTTATCTCATTTCTTATCCGATTTCGCGAAGGAGCTACAAGAGATTCTTCTGTGTGATTAGGATCTTCTCTTTGTGGAATCTCTTCATCGTCTTAAGTGAGTTTGAAACGTGAGAACATGTGCAATCTGGAAGGGGGAATGCCTATATCACGGACATCCTTTCTAAGGCAAAGCAATTCGTATAAATCTCTTTAAGAGACCTGTATGCTTACCTAAGGATGTTCGAGATGAGTGTGAACCTATAGGCTAAAGCACGCTTTCTCGAATACGTTGAAAAACGAACGTAGCACTTTGATAAGTCTTAAGTGTCAAAACCCAGACATATTCCTAAGCCTTCAAAATTTTATTTTTCTTATTGATTATATGATTTTTCTTTACAACAATTTACGATTATTTCTATGAATTTCTTAATTAATTCAAATGGTATTCCAAAATTCATTTATTAATGTTTCTAAAGTTTCTAAGTGATTTCTATGGCATGTTCCAAAGGATTCTATGATTTACAAGTACTATTATTATTTCTTTTAATCAAAATTCTATTACAACTTATGTTATCTTAATTTTGATCTATGTCTCATGAAAATTTTCTTTTATCTTATCTTGTAGAATGTCAACGAAACTCGAGCGACTTGCTAACACGATCGCAACTCAAATGGCCAACATGTTGCTTACTCTCGTGGACCAACTGAACGCTGCTAATGAAAAGAAGGAACCTAAGGCTCCCCACTGTACTCTTAAGTACTTTAACTCTTGTGGTCCCACTAAATTCTTTGGTACTGAAGGGGCAACTGGTCTTCTCCAGAGGTACGAAAGTATGGAGAGTACCTTTGTGAACTGTGAGTGTCCCGATGATTTCAAGTTTCGCTATGCCACAAGTGTCCTACAAAAGGGAGCTTTGACGTGGTGGAACGATGAGAAACGTAGACGCGGTGAGAATGAAATCTCCGAGATGACGGGATGAATTCAAAACCGCAATGACTGACAAGTATTGCCCTCCTTGTGAAATCCGTAAGCTCGAGGGTGAATTCTGGGCCCTCAATCAAGACAGTGGTGAGAATGTGGCCTATAATGATCGTTTTTCTCAACTTAGTACCCTGTGCCCTAATATGGTTACCCCCGAATCTCGTGGGATTGAGCAATAAATCGGGGGTTTACCCATGACTATTCAGGATGTTTTGTGGGGCAGTAAGACCAATAATGTGGGTGAGGCAATGACCTTAGCGGGCCGCCTTACTGAAAATCATGTGCGGGCCGGTACTTTGACCCGGAAGGGTAATAAGAAGCTCAAGGGCTCTTCTGGTAATGATTCTAAGCCTTCGGAGGGAGGTTCTAACAGGGGGTTTAAGCCCGAATCTTCTTAAATCTCCAAGAAGCGAAAGCTCGGTGCCACTAATTATGTTGTTACTGCTCCTAATCCTCCTATGGCACCGCAAGGGGGTAATGTGAACCGAAAGCCGTATACGGGGAACTTGCCCAAATGTAATAAGTGTACCTTTCATCATGCTCCCAAAACTCTGTGTCGGAAGTTTAGCATCTGTCAAAGTGTGGGGCATCTCGCCAAAGATTGTTCAAAATTTCAACAACAACAGGGTTTTTCAGGGCCGGGCTTGCTACAACTGCGGTGATCTAACCCATTACCGCAACAATTGCCCATAGCCCATTAATGTGAATGTGAACACAAATGAAAATGCTAATCAAGCAGGTCGTGCTAGGGCTTTCAACATTAATCCTAATCTAGCCCAAGCAAACAACGATGTGGTGAACGGTATGTTTCTTGTTAATGAACGTTATGCTTCCATTTTATTTGATTCTGGTGCCGATAAGAGTTTTGTTTCTCTAGAGTTTGCTTCTTCCTTTACTGTTAGTCGTATGGGCCTTGATATACCTTATGTGGTAGAGATAGCGAATGGGAAGGGTGTCTCTATTAGTTCATGTTTTATGGGGTGTATGCTTAATCTTTTGGGTCATGTTTTCCGTATCGATCTTTTACCTATGACTGTCGGTAGTTTTGAAGTTATCATCGGTATGGACTGGTTGTCCGCTAACAGTGCGTAAATTCTGTGTCGGGAAAAGATTGTTCGAGTTCCTCTTCCATCGGGTCAAATTCTGAATATCTCGGGGGAGAAATCTCCTGTCGGCTTGAGACTCA
Organism: Tagetes erecta; assembly: GCA_030867185.1. Classification (NCBI taxonomy): domain Eukaryota; kingdom Viridiplantae; phylum Streptophyta; class Magnoliopsida; order Asterales; family Asteraceae; genus Tagetes; species Tagetes erecta. The sequence goes on along the minus strand of CM061492.1, from coordinate 28,200,152 downwards.
TGTCTTGTGTCGAAGTTCAAAAATATTTGCGTAAGGGCTATTTTGCGTTTTTGGCTCGTGTTGAAGTTAAGAAAACGAAAGTGAAGAAGCTCGAAGATATTCCAGTTGTGCGGGATTTTGCTGAGGTTTTTCCAGAGGACGTAACTGGTCTTCCATCCACACGACAAGGTGAGTTCCGTATTGATCTTCTACCCGGTGTTACTCCTGTTGCAAAAGCTCCTTATCGTCTCGCACCTTCTGAACTTCAAGAGTTAGCCAGTTAACTCCAAGAGTTATCCAACAAAGGTTTCATTTGTCCGAGTTCCTCTCCATGGGTGCTCCAATCTTGTTTGTCAAAAAGAAAGATGGCTCGTTCCGTATGTGTATCGATTATCGCGAGCTTAATAAACTCACCATAAAAAATCGTTATCCATTGTCGCGTATCGATTATCTTTTTGATCAACTCCAAGGTGAAACTTGCTTTTCTAAGATAGATCTTCGTCCTGGTTATCATCAACTACGTGTTCATGAAGATGAGATACCGAAAACTGCGTTTCGTACGCGGTATGGTCACTTTGAGTTCACGGTCATGCCTTTTGGTTTAACTAATGCACCTGCTGTTTTCATGGACTTGATGAACCGTGTATGTCGCCGTTTTTGGACAAATTCGTTATTGTGTTGATTGATGATATTTTGATCTATTCCAAATCCAAATCCGATCATGAGCAACATCTTCGTACCATTCTTCAAATGCTTAAGCAACAGCAACTCTATGCTAAGTTTTCTAAGTGTGATTTTTTGCTCAAGGAGGTTCAGTTCCTGGGTCACATTGTTAACGAAAACGGGGTTCAAGTGGATCCAGCGAAAATCGAAACCGTCAAGAATTGGTCAGCACCTTCCACTCCCGCCGAAAACCGTTCTTTTCTTTGTCTAGCTGGTTACTATCGTTGGTTCGTCGCTAATTTTTCTAAGATTGATGTTCCTCTCACGTCCTTAACTTGTAAGAATGTACCTTTTGTGTGGGGTCCTAAGCAACAAAAAGTGTTTGATATTGTTAAGGAAAAGTTGTGTAACGCTCTGATTCTTACTCTTCTCGACGGTCAAGAAGACCTTGTTGTGTATTGTGATGCTTCGAAACAGGGTCTTGGTTGTGTTCTTATGAAACAGGGTCAAGTCATAGCTTATGCCTTGAGGCAACACAAAGTTGATGAAAAGAACTACGGCACTCATGATCTTTTAACCTGGTGCTGTGGTTTTTGCTTTCAAAATTTGGTGACATTACCTCTATTGTACCAAATGTCTGGTCTATACCTATCATAAGAGTCTGAAACCTATTCTGAATAAAAAAGAGCTTAATATGAGGCAAAGGCATTGGGTGGAATTGTTGAATGATTATGATTGTGAAATCCGTTACCACCTTGGCAAAGCCAATGTCGTCGCCGATGCTCTTAGTCGTAAGAAGCACGTCATCCTTTCTTGTGTTTCTCTTCATGTTGATCTGAAGTCTCAAATTCTTGAAGCTCAGTGTGCCATTGTTTCCGAGGGTACCTTTCGTGATAAGATGACCGTTGGTACCGATTTGCAGTTGGAAACAAAAACCGATGCTCTACTCTATTTCATGAACCGTATTTGGGTTCCTTCTCGGGGTAGTGTTCGTACTCTTATTTTGGATGAAGTCACAAAAGTCGTCATTCTATTCATCCTGGTGCGGACAAAATGTATATGAGTCTTCGTCCTCATTATTGGTGGCTTGGGATGAAGAAAGATATAGCTTTGTATGTTTCTAAGTGTTTAACTTGTTCGAGAGTCAAAGCCGAACACCAACGTCCTTCCAGTCTTCTCGAGCAACCGGAAATTCCTGTCTGGAAATAGGAGAGTATAGCAATGGATTTTATTACTAAGCTTCCTCCTTCTAATGATTATTATAGCATCTGAGTTATTGTGGATCGGTTAACGAAATCTGCTCTATTTCTTCCTATCAAAGAAACTTATTCGGCTGAAAAGCGTGTTCAACTCTATGTTAAAGAGATTGTTTGTCGTCATGGGGTGCCAGTTGATATTGTTTCCGACCGTGATAGTCGTTTCATGTCTCGTTTCTGGAAGGGTCTTCAAGATGCTATGGGTACTAAACTTAATCTCAACGCAGCTTATCATCCTCAAACGGATGGTCAAAGCGAGAGAACTATTCAAACTCTCGAAGATTTTCTTCGGTCTTGTGTGATTGATTTCACAGGTAATTGGGATGTTCATCTACCGTTGATTGAATTCTCGTATAACAACAGTAATCATTCTAGCATTGATATGGCACCGTTCGAGGCTCTTTATGGTCGTAAATGTCGTTCTCCATTATGTTGGACCAAATTCGGTGACTCTCAAATTACTTGGCCTGAAATGATTCAAGAGACCACCGATAAGATTCGAAAGATCCGTGAAAATCTTCTAGCAGCTCGAAATCGCCAAAAGTATTATGCCGATAAAAAGCGAAGGCCTATGGAGTATGAAATTGGTGATATGGTTTTGCTCAAAGTGTCTCCATGGAAGGGAGTTTTCCGTTTGAGTAAGAAGGGAAAGCTAGCTCCTCGATATGTGGGACCGTCCAAAGTTCTTAAGCGGATTGGTAAAGTTTCTTATTAGTTGGAACTACCTGAGGAATTGGGTGATGTTCACCCTGTGTTTCATGTTTCAAATTTGAAGAAATGTCTATCTGAGGAAAATCTTATTGTGCCTATCGATGATATCCGAATTGATGAATCGATGCAATTTATTGAACGGCCATTGGAGATTATGAACCGTGAGGTAAAGCAACTCAAGCCTAGCCGGATACCGATAGTCAAATTTTCTTGGGAATCAAATCGTGAACCTGAGTTTACTTGGGAACGTGAAGATCAAATGAAAGCCAAGTATCCGCATATTTTTACATCATCTTCTTCTACTTCGGTTTGAGCAAATTTCGGGCTGAAATTTCTATAAGGAGGGGAGACTGTGACATCTGCCCCGAACCCGAATCCGGACGCCCGACTCGAACCCGAAGTTTTATCTCTTATCTGTAATCGTATTTATTTACAGAAAATGTAATGTTCGTTATTATGATTAAGAATAAACGTATTGGATTCTACGTTATTCTCGTCTCAATTAAATAATTGCATTTATGTCGCAAAATAGTCATGTGTGTCAAATAATTATTATATGTAATAATGAGTCTCAATATATATATATATATATATATATATATATATATATATATATATATATATATATATATATAGAGGAGAGTTATCCTACATAGTATTGGAAATCTAAGAAGGCTAAGAAGGATTTATGACCTTTAGATCTCTTTTTTAATGGTTGAGATCAATTTGTAGGAAAATAAATTGGTGGAAGGGTACATTAGTCATAGCCACTTTTGTTGACTTTCTCTCTCCACATGCAAGGCACATGCCAATTCCCCCACTTTTTTTTAAAACTTTCATAACTTTTGGATACGATATTATTTTTTAAAAAAAATTACACCAAAAAAACAAGCGTTTTGTTATCTTTAAAACGCGTATAATATTGATATATAAAAAATAAAAAAAAATTCGGCACTTGTCTAGTCCTTGTATAATATCATGTGATTGTGTTTTATTATAACTAGTGAAATATCACTTTTATCGGTTCATTCTTAAGTCATTATATAATATCATCTTATTACAAATATTTGTTGTGTCATATTATGTGTTTAGAAATTATCACCGTGTCACAAATTGTTAATATGTGTTTGAGAAATGTTCAAAGACAACGTCATTTTTTGTTACAAAGTGTGAGAATGACACAATGGTAAACAAAGACACATTGACACTTTTAAAAAAATTATAACTCACAATATAAATCAAATTTGAAAAAAGTGCTTCGGAGACCTTGTTCCCCATGTATTCCTCTTTCAGAAAATAAATAAACGAAAAATTAAAAAAAATTAAAAAAATTACCGTTTTTTTTATTTTTTAAATTAGACACAATGAAAAAAGACACAATGAGAAAATAGTAGTTTTTTTAAGTTTTGTTTATTTATTTTTTAAGGAGGATGATGTAAGAGCAAGATCTTTGAAATACTTTTTGTGTTATTGTGTAATTATTATTAGATCATTGTGTAATACTTGTCAAATAAGATTACACAATGACCCGATGAATGACACAACAACCTTACGGATGACACAATCACACAATGACTTGATGAAAGACACAATGACCTGACGGAAGACACAATGACCTGACGTTAGACACAATGAGCTGAAAAATTGTGAAAAAAAAGTTCGTTTTTTATATATGTTAGGGTTATTTCCTGTTAAGAATTGACTTTGTATCTTTGTTTATATGTTTGTATAGTTTAGGGTTTATTATGTATTTTCCTTAAACTTGCATTTTGTTTGTTATAAAGCATGTAGAGTGCGTGTGTTAGGGGAGAGACTTTTTGCACTGTTAGAGAGAGAATTAACTGTGTGTAATTGTTTTCTCCTGCACATTTTGTACTGCAAATTGCTTTGATCATCAATATACAAGAGAATTAATGAGTATGAATTGTGTTTGTGATTGAATCGTTTGTTTGTACGCTTTGTTCTGATTATTTGAGTGATATTATCGATCCAATTGAACCTATCAATTGGTATCAGAGCTTTCGGTTTGTGTTCTTCGCTGTTTATAAGCAAAACACATCAATATTGCTCAAAATATCATGATCTGAACGAATTGTTGGTGTTTTTAGGTGTGATTTATCATCATAATCACTCTAATTCGCAACGATTGTGCAGATTCTATCAGATCATCATCAGATCTGAAGAATTAAGAAGAATAGAAAAAGTACTGTTCGATCAATTTTTGCTCAAAATTCATCGAAGAATGAAGATGTTTTGGATTGATTGATACAAGGGTGTGTTAATCGCATCGATTCACAGCTTGTGTGTGAATTTTGGACTAATTGGACAAATTTTAGACAAAACCCAGAAAATCTTCACGAAGAAGATGATGAACAGTTGAGTTTGGTTGAAGATTAACTTGCCGGGTGATATATTTGACTTAGACATTTTCCTTGGACTTAGATTTTAAGAAGAAATTAGGTCCTGTGCTGCCGTGGAAAGGAATTTGTGCTTGCCGTGTGAAGAATTTGACTTATAAAAGTGATACTGTTGTGCCGGGTAATACACTGTTACGCCGGGTGATAGAGAAAATACAGCCGGGTAAACAAACTGTGTAGCCGGGTAATCAACAATCTGCCGTGTGAACGAGTACTGTTCAGCCGGGGAAGCTTTTTGTGTCAAGATTCTGCCGGGTCAAAGACTTATTGCCGTGTGAAGTTTTTCTTGTTGCCGGGTAACTGTTCATCCGGGTGAAGAACAAAGTATTTTGCAACTGTTTAGCCGGGTAACTATTTTGCCGGGTGAAGACTTATTTCTGCCGGGTGAAGAACAATTACACTGTTTAGCCGGCTGAAGAAGGATTTTCACTGTGTTGCCGTGTGACTTATTTTAGTTGTTTTTAATACTTGTTTCTTGTCTTATCTTTAATTTCTTGTCTTAATTTAGTATTTTAATCACTTCTTTTAAAAAAAAAAAAAAAAAAAAATTTAACAAAAACCAAAAATATTTTTCTTTAAAAACAAATTGTTAAAATGGCTCCTAATGATGACTCTGATAACCGTGTTCCTAGACTTTTGAATCGTGCAGATTTCAAGAACTGGACCATCAGGTTGAGACATCACTTGTGTTCTATTGACAATGACTTGTGGAAATCAATTGAGAAAGGTCCTCACATTCCAACTCAGACACAACCAGATAGTGCCAGTACCTATACTAAGGATTCTACTACACCTTATCCAGAGGATAATTTGTCAGCTGAAGACTTGAGGAAGGTAAAGAATGATAGCAAGGCATATTCATTAATGTGCAAGGGGTTGCCATTACAAGTTTTATCTAGATTGGATGCATATCAGACTGGTTATACATGCTTCAAGGCATTGAAGTCTATATGTGAAGGAGGAGAGCAATTGAGGAGTTTGAAGAAATCAAAGCTCAAAAGACAACTGGAACTTTTTGAACATATTAATGGAGAAACAGTTCACCAGATGATGAACAGGTTTGTTCACTTGACCACTGAGATGTCAAACCTCGGAGTTAAGACTGAACTTCAAGACCTAAATGATCGATTGTTATGTGCCTTACCATCAAACTGGAAGCAGACTGTTACTCTTTTGAAGCACACAGAAAAATTCCCAACGGAATTAGATTTGTTGATTGGGAAAATTGAAGAAGTTGAGATTGATGAAGGATCAAGAAATTCTGATAGATCAACATCACAAACTCAATACAAGTATGTGGTAAATCCTGCCAATACGGTTGACAATGCTTTTCTTGTGCAAAATACAACAAAGTTTGAAGATGAGGATGACTTATTCGTTGGTGCAAGTTTCTATACTGATTCAGCATACTTTCCAAATTCACCAACTTATTCTCAACCTCAATCTCCACCAAGAGCTCAAGTTCAAGTTTCAAGTCAGAATCAGAAGAATCAGTCAGAAAATCAAAGTTCGAATGTTCAAGCCAAGGTGAAAGACGTCATGAATATTCTGTTGCAAGATGACGAAACGAAAACTGCCTTCACTGCTTTTATGGCAAGTTTTCAAGCGTATCAAGGTAGTCATCTAAGTCAAATGGACGTTGTTCTTCAAGACTTATTTGAAATGGATCCAGTAGATGTTGAGGAAATGGATCTTAACTGGCAAATGGTTATGGTAGCTTACCGTACGCAAAAGCATGCATATGTGAACAGAAGTTACAAACCTCATGCAAACAAAACCGTTGGTTTTGACAAATCTAAGGCCAGATGCTTTAACTGTAATCAGTATGGTCATTTCTCAAGAGAATGTAAAGCTCCAAAGAATTTCAATGACCAAGCAAGTTCAAGCAATCAAGGTCAAGGACAAAGTTCTCAACAATCTACAAGTTATCAAGGTCGAAATCAGCGTTTCTTTCAGAAACCATACCAAAGTCTTCCTATGCCTGAATTGAAAGATGAAGGAAAGAAGCCAGAAGACCAAACAAAGGCGTTGGTTGTAAGTGTGAAAGACGGGTATGACTGGAGCGCATATGCTGAGCAATTTACGTCTGATCTTACATCAAATCTGGCGCTGGTATGTGAATTGGAAGAAGACTGGTCAGAAGAAGGGGATGGAAAGATGATTGAAGATGTGAGTGAAGATTCAGAAGACTATGACTGGAGTGCTAAATCTGATCCTACTGAAGAAGCTGAGTCTGAACTTGTGCTGATGGCTACTGCCAGTGAATCTTCATCATCTACAGAACAACCAAAGGTTAATACTGACTTACCCCCTAATTATGTTCCATTACCTGCTGATGTCAAAGAAAGGTTATGTTCTGAACAGTGCATTCAACAAGTGGAACATTATCGGACTCATTCATTTAAAATCGGTGATAAATTAAGTAAACATGAAAAACTTCATGAACAACTTAAAATCGATCATAAAATTGCTGATGAGAAGATTTTGTCTCTAACCGAATCATGGAACAAAACCTTAAAAGAATTGGAACTTGTTACCAAACAACTTGAAGAAATGACAAAGAACTTTGAACAAGAAAAAGTTGAACATGCTGTCACTCAAGTTGAACTGAAAAAGGTTAAAAGTTGTAAAACCATGGTTGAACAACTTATTAATGAAAGAGGTAACAAAAACAAAACCGGGTTGGGTTTTACACATGAACCGATGCCAAATTCAATCACTCAAACCTTACCGAAAAACTTTAATGAATTTGATCATTCACCGGAAAATGAACGTAAGTTCAAAGAAATTCAAAGAAGCAAATCTGAATCGGAAGGATCGGAGGTATTGATTGAAAGCTTGAGAGAAGAAGATGGTATGACAACTGAAGCCGATGATGAAGCAAGCAACAAATCTGAAACCAAATTGGAGCCTGTTCTGATCCAACTAGTTGAGTATCCAAAGCTTAATCCCGAACCAGAAACACCGGTGAAGGAAGAAGGTGAATATTCAGGTTTCAATGATCCTGAATACATCAAGTGGAAGAAGGAACAAAAAGCGCAAGTTGCTGCTCAGTTGATCAAGAAGCAAGAAGTGAAGAAAGTGGAAGTTTCGGATGCTAAGAAGCAAAAATCGAAATCAATGAACAATCAATCTGAAACGAAACTGTCAAAAGGCAAAAGTGTCTTAAAATCGAATGTTAACACCAAAGTTCAAAGTGTTAAAACTGACAAACCTGCAAAGAAAGTGTCAAAGGATAAGAAAATCAAGTTTGTGTCTGCAGGAACGTTTGATTTAAATGGATCTTATGGTAAACCAATCAATTCTCCAATCAAATCTAACTCTGGTCTGAAAACAGGTTCAGGTCCTAAGTCTTCCGCTGTAAATGAAAAGAGAATTGAAAACAAAAAGGTGACCAAACAGAACAATTTAAAATCGAACCAAAGTCCCATGCAATCAAAAGCACAAACAGTGACTCCACAAAAGAATGTTAATCTAAAACCGAACAACTATGATAATGAATCACGTTTTGGTTCAACATCTAGAGTTAACAATCGGCTCTTTAGGATTAGCAAGAAACATTGTGAAATTTGTGATAGATATAATCATGCAACTGCTGAATGTTTCTTTAACAGGTACTGCAGTTACTGTGATAAAAGAAATCATTCTTCAGAAGAATGTTATTTTAACAAATTTTGTGATATTTGTGAGAGGAGAAACCATGACACAAAGGATTGTTTCTTTCGATCGAACTCGACTAGAGAAATGACTCCATACTCAAACTTTCAAAGAAATAATTCATATGGTTTTCAAAATATGAGTCAAAGTCATTCTCCGGTTTTGAGAAAGTTTAATCGAAACAATTCTGTTTCTAACTTTTTAAAGAATGTGCAGGTTAATGATTTTAAACCAAGAGCTTTAATGGTAAGAAATCAAAAGTTTGAAAACAACCTTGATCCTAAGCTAGAGGAGAGGTTTAGTGCTTTGAGAAGAAAGCAATCTTTGAACGCCAATGGGCGAAGTTATCAGCATCAAAATCTTTTGAATGAAACAAATTTTCAAAATGTTCAATACCAACAAGTTACTATTGCAGATAGATTCGGAAAACCCAAGACCGTGTGGGCCTGGGTTGACCAAACTAACTGAAAGTTTTTGTTGAATTGCAGGTACGCCCAAGAAGACCTATCAACTCGTGGTTCGTTGATAGTGGGTGTAGCCGGCACATGACAGGCAACCATGCCTTACTTCAAGACTTTAAGTCTAAAAATGGTACACATGTTGCGTTTGGAGGTGATGCGGGTGGAAAGATAACAGGAGAAGGAACAGTTTCGAATGGGGTCATTAGTTTTGATAAAGTCAACTACTGTGCACAGTTGAACTTTAACTTACTAAGTGTATCTCAAATTTGTGATAAATCGTATTCAACTCTTTTTGATGATTCTTTTTGCTATATTTTGAAACCAGGTTTCAAGATTGACAATGAATGGGTAGTGGTGAAAGCTCCAAGAGATCGTGATGTATACAAATTGGATATGTCGCAGATTGACGCCGAAACCGAAACTACTTGTCTCATTGCCCATGCTTCAAATGATGAGAGTCAGCTTTGGCATAGACGGCTGGGCCATTCCAACTTCAGAAACATGAACCGTTTGGTAACCGGAAATCACGCTGTGGGAATCCCATCGAAGAAATTCTCCACAACTGATCTCTGTTCAGCATGTTTGAAGGGCAAACAGCATCGGATGTCTTTTAAGTCCAAGCTAGAAAACTCCATTTCAAAACCTTTGCAGATGCTACATATGGATCTTTTCGGACCAACAAATGTGCAAAGCATCGGAAAGAAGTCTTACTGTTTTGTCATTATTGACGATTTCACTAGATTTTCTTGGGTTTATTTCTTGCATGCAAAATCTGAAACAGCTGAATTACTAAAAGAATTTATCATCAAAGTTGAAAACCAATTGGATTGCAAAGTTAAAGTATTAAGAAGCGATAATGGAACTGAATTTAAGAATGCTAATGTGGATTTATTTTGTGCAGATAAAGGAATTGCGCGACAGTTCAGTGCTCCAAGAACGCCTCAACAGAATGGGGTTGCGGAACGGAAAAACCGGACACTAATTGAAGCTGCAAGATCCATGCTCGCAGATGCCAAAATCCCTATCACTTTTTGGGACGAAGCTATTGCTACTGCGTGTTTTGTACAAAATAGGACTTTATTAGTACAAGATAAACAGAAAACATCATATGAGTTGTTATTTGGAAGAAAGCCGAATATTTCTTATTTGAAAGCATTTGGTTGTCCAGTAACGGTACTAAATTTAAATGAACATCTTGGGAAATTTGAGTCAAAATCTGACGATGGATTTTTCCTAGGTTATTCGTCTGTTTCTAAAGCTTATCGGGTTTTTAATAGCAAAACAAATACTGTTATTGAAACTATTAACGTAAAGTTTTTAGAAAATTCGTTTCCGTCAGTGGCGCATGGTCCCGAATGGTTATTTGATTTAGATGCGTTATCACAATCTTTCAATTCTAACTTATTTGATTTTTCAGGAAAATCAAGGAAGGAATCAGGTGACTTAGGAAGCTTTAGTGACGATTCTGATAATGACGAAGATGGAAATCTCAACTCTGAATATCCATTTATGTCTTTTCACAATCCTGATCATGTCAAATCCAGTCAAGCTCCGGGTCCTTCTGGTTCGCAAGAAGATCAAGAATCGAACAATCATGAAGAAAATGTGAATTCGCAAATGTCTCCTAATGATGGTGGATCCGTTCAAAATCAACCATCATCGGATCCGAATGTTGAAGAAATTCCTGAATCATTCGATTACTTCATCAATTCACCGGATCAAGTCCCGAATTTCACACCGCATACTTCTTCCATACTACAAGATCTACCGAATCTGAATTCGTCTAATCTAGAGACTCAAGTACAAGGAGGTGATATTCCTATTCATCGAATTCACAAGAAACATCCTGTCTCTCAGATTATTGGGCCGTTGAATCAGAGAACTACAAGAAGTCAGACAGAGCAAGCAAATGTTTGTCTTTATTCGTGTTTTCTATCTCAAGTGGTACCGAAGAACATTTCAGAGGCGTTACAAGACAACAGTTGGATTGAAGCCATGCAAGAGGAATTGCTTCAGTTTCGCAAACAGGAAGTTTGGAAACTTGTGGACTTACCTGAAGGAGAGAATGCGATTGGTACAAGATGGTTGTACAAAAACAAGCCAGACGAACGTGGCATTGTTGTGAGAAACAAAGCAAGACTCATTGCACAGGGATACACTCAAGAAGAAGGCATAGATTATGAAGAGGTGTTTGCTCCGGTCGCAAGACTTGAAGCCATACGCGTTTTTCTTGCTTATGCGTCCTTCATGCGTTTCAAAGTATTCCAAATGGACGTTAAAGGTGCTTTTCTGTATGGACCGATTACGGATGACGTGTATGTTAGACAACCTCCGGGTTTCGAAGATCCAGACTATCCTCATCGGGTATACAAGTTAAGTAAAGCTCTTTACGGTCTACATCAAGCTCCTAGAATTTGGTACGAGACATTATCTAGGCATTTACTAGAAAATGGATTTACAAGAGGTCAGATTGATCCAACTTTGTTTATGAAGAGGGATAATGATGATTTATTGTGCGTTCAAGTGTATGTGGACGATATTATCTTCGGATCAACTAGTGAGTCAATGTGCAAAGAATTTGAAGAAATCATGAAGTGCAGATTCCAGATGAGTTCTATGGGGGAGATTAATTTCTTTCTTGGATTACAAGTGAAACAATCAGCTGACGGAATTTTCATCAATCAATCAAAGTTTGTTGAGAAGTTGTTGAAGAAATTCAAGATGCAAGATTGTCAGACTATTCGAACTCCATCTGATGTGAACTGCAAGATACAACCGGATCCGAAAGGCAAATCCGTGGATCAAACACTATACAGGTCAATGATCGGTTCGCTGATGTATCTTACTGCATCAAGGCCAGACATCATGTACGCTGTATGTGTATGCGCAAGATATCAGTCTGATCCAAAGGAGTCGCATCTGATTGCTGTGAAGCGTATATTCAGATATCTCAAAGGGAAACCGAATCTTGGGTTATGGTATCCTTATGAAGGAAATTTTGAATTATATAGCTATTCTGACAGTGATTTTGGTGGTTGTGCTCTTGACAGGAAATCGACTACTGGTGGTTGTCAGTTTCTGGGTCCTAGACTTGTATCTTGGCAATGCAAGAAGCAGACCAATGTTTCTGTATCCACAGCTGAAGCAGAGTATATCGCTGCATCTGCAGGATGTTCTCAAGTTTTGTGGTTACAAAATCAATTACTGGACTACGGGTTTAACTTTCTGAAAACTCCTATTTACATAGACAATACTGCTGCTATGTTTATTACTGCTAATCCTGTTCAACATTCTAAAACCAAACACATCGAAATTAGATATCACTTTTTAAGAGACAACTCTGAAAAAGGTTTAATAATTTTGATTAAAGTTCATACCGACAAACAACTGGCAGATCTTTTCACAAAATCATTTTTGTCAGGCCGGTTTGAGTTTTTAATTCAATCTATAGGATTAATCAATCATGATTGATTCTATTTTTCAAAAACAAAGAAAAATCAGAAAATATAAAAGTCAAAAAAAAAAATATAATAAGTTGATGTTAAGTATTGATTCCTTTGTCTTTTATTTTATGTTTTGCATTGTGTGTTTGCGTGAAAAAGAAAATAGAAAAGCCAAAACAAAATATAAAATCAAAAAGAAAAGAAAATATCATGTCATAAGAATCTATATTGCCAACAGTGAGAAATGATAGTTACACTAGACATTATTGGTTACATCATTTTTAATAAAGACTGATGAATGTTAATTGATGTGCGAGACGGCTCAGGCAATTAGACTGAACAAGTAAGTTGATTGTTGACAAACATAAACTTAATGATCCTTGTGTTAAGTTCCATTGTTATACATGTCTAGATATATATCTTTTGATGCATTGCTTGTGATGATAAGTTGTGCATGATAGGGTAACGATGCAGTGTATTCAGTGTGATGAACCGCATCGTGAGCTTCTTTGTTGTGGTACCCACAGACCTGAAGTCTCACACGAAGTCTCTTTTGAGCTTCAAGGTGCAGCAAAAGATTCCAAAATGGAACATAAAGAGTCCCAAATGTGGACCAACACCAAACAAAAATTCCAAAAAGGAATTCAGAAGATTCCCAAGGGGAACAATAGGAAAGAAAAATTCCCAAAGATGGAATAAAAAGAAGTCCCAAAGTGGACCAAATCCGAATAGAACCCATATTCCACACTGAGTATGACTGTAAGTGACCAGATTTTGCACAATAAGCATTCAGGTAGTGTTTGATAAGGAAATATGTTGACATATGTATACATGTGGGTCACACAAGACATTCTAATCGAATCTTAATTATCATCATGATACTGAAAAGTAAGTGTGTCAAATCGAGCTAATTGGTATGTTTTCATATCATCACTCAATCAAGCATAAGTCAAATGTCTATTCAAAACTTGCAAAACATGTTCAGATAATGTGTGGTATGATCTCACTGCGATATTTTGATTCATTGCATTGCATATGTCTTTATTTTAATGTGTGTGCTTTGTGTGTGCAGGCATATGGAATCTTTATTGACACATCAACATCCTTGTTAAACTTAAAAATTTCAAGAAATTTCAAGTTTAGGGGGAGAATAAATTTGAAGAAAAATATTCTACAAAAATCCAAAAATATTTTGTTTTGAATAAAGTGTGTTTTGAATGAACAAGATTATGTAGTATGAAAAAGCAGAGGTATTGGAAGTGTTAAAAACAAACCCAAGGCCTTGTATATTGTTTTTAAGAAATTGCTTCGGGATATAGAAAAATTGGTTGTGCAAAAACATTTTTGAAAAGAAAAAGAAAAATGTATTTTAATTGAAGAAATTAATTTGTTGCTATGTTAATGTTGTTTGATAATTAATATGACAAACATTCTTTAAGGATATATTGTCTAATTAATATGTCGAAGAATGTTGCAGGTGCAATAAATGATCGTTGAAAAAGTCAACAGACGAGAAAAGTGAAGAAAAATAACAAGTGTTATTGCCGGGTAAAGATATCAGATACAACTGTGCAGCCGGGCAAAGAACTGTTCAGCCGGGTAAAGTTGTAAGTCTGATACTTGCCGGGTGATTAAGGAAAAAGGTGAAGATGTTATGACCACTGTACAGCTGGGCAATGATCATGTCAAATACAGCCGGGTGAAGGTCATAGATATCTTGCCGGGTGACAAGTGTGTACTATACAGCCGGGTAATGAAGAAGTTTTGTTGCCATGTAAAGGTATGACACTATGTTGCCGGGTAATGAAGAAGTGTGTTGTTGCCGTGTGAAGAAGGATGTCAAAGGTTGCCGTGTAAAGAAGAAAGCAAGCCGGATGAAGAAAGAAAGCAACTGTGTTGCCGGGTGATGAAGAAAAGTTGTCGGGTGATGTTTTGATACAACTATTCTGCCGGGTGATGAATAAAATCCATCAGGTGTAGTTGTTCCTTAACCTTTACCCGTCACTACAGTGACTTACCCGTATCTACAGTGCTTGACCCGTCAAGTGTGTTTCATTCTGTTGGTGACTTGTTTTATGTACTTGACCCGTATCTACAGTATATGACCCGTCACTACAGTACTTGACCCGGCAAGGTTATTGGGCCTAATTTGCTTGTGTTGACCCGGCACTTAAAGTTTGACCTAAAAAATTTTGACGATACAAATACCGCCTCTTCACAAAACACTTATCATTTCACACACTTTCACTTTCACCAAACACTCTGAACTTCAAAATCGCCATTGTTATCATAGTCAATCTGTTGCTCTATAACAAGATTAATAGATTGATTAAGGTAGTGTTTCTGTGTTTTTGACCTAAATCGACCTGAAAATCAACTGTTAAAAGGAAAAACGATGATGAACAGTGTTTTGAACTTGAATCGACACTTTGATTTTGAGCATAAAAACTTAAATCGAATGTTGTTTTAGGGTTAAAATCTGTCGATCATCAACATTCAATCATTCATTTGCACTAAAACACCTTAAAACCAACTGAACAAGTGAAATGGACTTAACTGTTAAAATCGCCATTGATGAACTTTGAAGCTTTTAAAAGTTAAACATCAAAACGATGAAATGTTTGTTTTAAAAGTGATTAAACTTGATAAAACCGAACCAAAACATGTTAAATTTTTCATCATAAAATCTATCAAAATTTTGCCTAAGTAATTAACTGTTAAAAGTTTAAAACATGAATCATAACTTTAAAAATTCAATGTTGTTTTGATTAAAATGATGAAAATCAGGTTATTAGAACAATTTAGGATTTAAAATGTTTATGCTAATGTTTGCTTTTTAACTTTTAGTTAAACACTTGTTAAAATTTGATATGTTTAATGAAGAAACTAATACATTTGCCTTGTTTTGTGTTTTTGTTTATGTTAACAGATGGAGACTCTCAAATATGAGCCTAAACATAATCTTGTAGCATGTTTAGATGAATCACTGCCTGAGACAGAAGGTTATAGAGACATGATTCAGTTCATCAAGAGGACAAAGTATGTATATGCTATATGTGCCAAACCGGTCATATATGCAAGGCTGATTAAAAGCTTTTGGAGAACAGCAGAGGTTGTAAGGAATGAGGATGGTAGTGCTATTGTTAGAGGACATATTACCAGGGATTGGGTACTGAATGTGACTGAAGATGCTATTAGGCAAGCTCTGAGGATAGATGAAGACGAGGTTGGTATGCTAGATGAGCTGACAATGGAGGAGTGTAAAACTTGTTTTGTAAACATGGGACATCCACCTGTGTTTCCAAAGTCACAGTTTTTCAGAGCAAAGTTGGGGAAGAAGTATAAATTGCTGTGTTATGTGGTACAGCAATGCATGTCAAGGAGAAGTGCAGGTTTTGATAACTTTCCTTCTGACATTGCATCTCCGATTGTAGCTATTGCAGAAAACAAACCATTCAACATGTCGAGATGGATAATGAATGGGTTTGTATTTAACTTGGTGAAGGGCAAGAGATTCAAATTTTTGATGTATCCAAGGTTTCTGCAATTGATGATAAACATTGCCTATCCAATAATCAGGAGTGAAGGTTATGCTGGAGGCATGTTGTATACTGAGGACATGAACGATCTCTCTTACAAAAAGATGAGTATCGGGAATGTGCCTGACATTGGTTTGTTTGACTATATGCGAGACATTGTCAACAATGAAGAAGAAGTAGATGGGGTTTATTATCACATATCTCATGGTGAGATTGTGAATCCACTGGATTTAGTAGATGAGGTGCCGGACAATTTATTGGATGATGACGAGTACTTTGCTCGTCATCCAGAAGATGAAGAAGATGAAAATGGTAATGATGAGAATGATAGTGATGATGATGATGGTAATGATAATGGTGGTAATGATGCTGAATCTGAATCGAATTCAGAAGAGGCTGAGCCAATGAAGACTGAGATAGAGGTTGTTGAACCTATGGTTGTAGAAGAACCTGTTGAGGTTGCTTCTGTTGTTGTTGAGAAAGATGTTTCGGTACAATATGTTAGAAAGAAGAAGAAAACAGTAGAAAAGCCTGAGGAGATTGATGTGCTTGAGATTGCTAAGACAGTAATGGCCGAAGCTGAGTCTAGTGCACAGATAGATAAAGCGGATGCTGGCATTACTGATCCTATTATTGATGATATTCCCACTTTATCACCACAAATTGCTGAAAACATTGGACAAGGTTTGGAGTCTTCACCAAACGTTGGGCCAAGTGTTGATGAGATCTATGAGGAGAAAGAAAAACGTATTGCTGAATTAGAAGAGATTGTGGAAAAACTGATAAAGGCGAATGAGTTGTTGAAAGCCTCAAATGATCGTAAGAAGAAGAGATTTGATGAATATTGGGATATTCATAATCAGAATCTGAAGATTTTCAAAGAGTTAGATTCTGATCATTTGAAGTTGAAGATTGAACATGATGATTTGAAAGCCGAGCATGAGAAATTGAAGGAGGAATATGAAAACCTGAAGTATGACTATACTGAGGTTAAGGCTGAGTGTAACACTTTGGAGGCTGAGAAAGAAATGCTTGAGAAGGAATTGGAGGATATGAAACCAAAGAAGGCTGGCTCATCACAATCAGACAAAGACTTTTCGGATAATATAGTGGAAGTAACTGGAGCTGAAATACCAAAAGTGTATTTGACTAGAGCTAGAGGAACCTCAAATGTTGGTATTTTGGTAGAAGCACCAATAGTCATTCCTGATGAAGCTGAAGCTGAAACTGTCAAGATGGACAAAGCTGAGGGAAAGAGAAAGATCGATGCTATTCCAGAAATATTTGGTGATGAAGAAAGTTCTAAAAGGGCGAAAGTTGATGAACCAGTGCAGATTGAGCCGATTCAATCTGTAGCTGTGATTGAGACTGAAAAAGCAACTGGAGATGAGATTACAAAGTCAGGACAGATTGAGCCGATTCAATCTGGTTCTGTTGCTAAAACTGAAGAGTTTGTTGCTACTGAAAGTGAAAAAGAAGCTGGTTCAGAAGACACAGTTCAGTTTGAGCCGATTCAAGCTGAAGCTGTTGAAGTAGAAAGTGGGCCTGAAATAGTATCTGAAGTTGCTAGTCAATTTGAGCCGATTCAAACTGACGAAGCACCCATGATTGAAGCGTTAGATGATTTGGACATTGATTGGACTGAGTCTGAGGATGAAGCTGAGCCGGAGCCAGTACAGAACACAGTTGAAGAGTTACCTAATGATTTGGCTGAGAGGTTTGCGTATCTTGAAAGAATGAAGTACAATTCGGTGTATTTGAATGGGTTGACGGTGACTCAGATTAATGAAGAATACGAGAAGTGTATGATTCATCAAGATAAAGTTGAAGCAGATAAGAAGGAGATTGTGACTGAAATGGGCGAATGGAATCCATTGCAAGAAAGTTTGAATATAGATGACTTACCTCCGACTGAACTTTATCACCAAAATCCAGATGAAATGACGGCTTATGAGATGCGAAGTTGGTTGAGTTCGAGGAACTATCCGTATAAAACTTTGCAGAGGTTGAAGTCTGAATCTTTGAGGAGGATAGTGGTCAGCTTCATGAAAACAAAAAAGATGTACAACAGAATGTTTTACTTGGATTATAACAATCCACAGTACTTCGAGTTGACCAAAAGATTCAAGGTGTTAGGACCAAAGGAAATTCCAGTTATGGCTTTACCTGAAGATGCTCACAAGAAAAGACACGAATTAATGGATATGTTTCCTAGCGAAGTCAAATCTTACAACATTCCAATGGAGGTGCGTGAAACTTGGCATAAGGCTGCAACACCAGGAGATGTGGTGAGATCGTTGATGAGTAAAGGACAATCAATTGCTGAATTGTTGGATTCAATGATTGTGCCTGAGAAAAATAAGAAGGTAAAGATAATCGCGTGGAAATATGATGAAGTATTTGATGCATTCATGATTAAGAGAGTAAATGGTTTGTGTGACGTTTACCATTATTACTCAAGTATTTTCAAGTTGGAAGTACAGGATTTGAAAGAATTGCACAAGTTGAGGTTAATTAATCACACGCGTGCTGAGCGTGGTGAAAAATGCGTGATACTTCTTGATGCTGGTATGAGTAGAACCGCTAAATTTCTTGACTTTAGAGGTCAACAAGAAGACACTGCATATGTGCAAGCGAAGAAACAGAGAAAGAAGAAGAGACTGGTAGTGACCGAGGATATGTACTTAGAAGAATTTTCGGACGAATATTTTGACAAGATAACTGATCCTGGATTGAAGGTTATAGATGGAAGTCAAACAACAAAGCCGATACTCAGAGTGTTCTACAATCAAGAAACATTTGAACTAAAGCTTGTCCGAAACTTAGAGAATTGGGATGAAGACATGATTACGCTTTTCAGTACGTTTGAATTGAAGTTGTTGCATCCTTCATATATAGAATTTTTGAGGAGCTATCGAATGGAGAAGTGTAAAGATGCGTTGGCTGAAGCTGATCGAAAATTATTTGTTGTAATGATTGAAGTGATTGCAGCTGCTTCGGAAAAGATTCGAGTGAGAAAAGCTCTACTCAATTCTAATCTCGTGATGGTTGATTTACCAGAGATAGAATACATGCGGATCAGCAGGAAGGGTACTTTGCATGTGAAGGTTCAAGGCCAAGAGATGCCGTATGAGTTTTATGCTAATATCGATTTTGCAGGTTTGAATCTGGATTCGCTTAGACGCATGAATGCCTTGCCAATTCTGACAAATGAATCCAAGCCTCGACAAGCGAAGATTGCCGAAAAGTTCAAATCTTGTATTGAAGAAGCGCTGAAAGAAAAAGAAGAGTACAAAGGCCGAGAGTTGCTGGACGTGAAAGAGGAACCAGAAGAATGATAGAAAAAGATTGAAGATTGATGCTGATAAACGAAGAACAAGATTGAAGACTTTTGAAGATTCAAAGATAAATCTTAGGGGGAGTACTGTTAGGGTTATTTCCTGTTAAGAATTTACTTTGTATCTTTGTTTATATGTTTGTATAGTTTAGGGTTTATTATGTATTTTCCTTAAACTTGCATTTTGTTTGTTATAAAGCATGTAGAGTGCGTGTGTTAGGGGAGAGACTTTTTGCACTGTTAGAGAGAGAATTAACTGTGTGTAATTGTTTTCTCCTGCACATTTTGTACTGCAAATTGCTTTGATCATCAATATACAAGAGAATTAATGAGTATGAATTGTGTTTGTGATTAAATCGTTTGTTTGTACGCTTTGTTCTGATTATTTGAGTGATATTATCGATCCAATTGAACCTATCAATATATCAATATTATACGCGTTTTAAAGAGAAAAAAATTCTCGTTTTTATGGTGTAATTTGTTTAAAAAAATAATGTCGTATGTAAAAGTTATAAACGTTTTAAAAAAGTGGGGGAATTGACATGTGACTTGCATGTGGAGAGAGAATATTTAAAAAAGTGGGCATGACTAAAATACCCCCTCTCCTAATTTTCCTAGATGCCACATGTCAATCTCTTATTGCTTCTTA
This sequence comes from Tagetes erecta, assembly GCA_030867185.1. Lineage (NCBI taxonomy): Eukaryota > Viridiplantae > Streptophyta > Magnoliopsida > Asterales > Asteraceae > Tagetes > Tagetes erecta. The sequence goes on along the minus strand of CM061492.1, from coordinate 28,180,040 downwards.
GCCTTCTTAGATTTATAACACTATGTAGGTGAACCTCACTCTATATATATATATATATATATATATATATATATATATATATATATATATATATATATATATATATATATATATATATATATATATATATATATATATATATATATATATATATATATATATATATATATATAGGAGGAGGTTCATTTGAGAATACTCATATATTGCAAGAAGAAATAGAAGAAACCTAAATCACTAAAAAAACTTATCAATGGTTTAGTTTTTTTTTAAATAAATTCACTTCCTCCATACAAATGTGTAATGTATAAACTAAAAAAAATCATTAAAATATTTTTTACGTATGTATTTTTAGCGTTTTAAGTTTACCTACACATGTGTAAGTAACCTAACTTACACATGACTTCCATATGTGTATGTTTAACAAATAAACGATATTTATTCAATTTTATTTTTTGTTTGTCAAAGTTAATGAATAAATATTGTATTTCTAACATTTTTTTGTATGTTAAAAACGTTTTTTGTTGAAAAAATGAAGAAATTAGTTATTTCTTTCACTTCTCGCAATATTTGTTCTTCTCAAATGAACCCTCCCCTATATATATATATATATATATATATATATATATATATATATATATATAGGGGAGGGATCAAGAGAGAACTTCATATTAAGTTGAGAACTAGAGAACTAAAAAAAAGGTATGGATGGAATTTTTAAAAGAGGGGTAAAATTGGAACTTTAAATATGTAAATCTTTAAACATTTCTATCTTTTGCATACGTTAAGTTTTTTAAATTTTTTTTGCACCATTAGATCAAGATTTTCATTATCTTTCATTTGAGTATAAATAACGTTATAAAAAAATATTTTTTTCTCGTTTTTTTAACTTTCAATACTACATATATGTAATATACGATACCGTATGTTTTTAAATTGGGGAAATGAATACGGTGTTGTTATAAACCTAAATTACCTAAGAAACCATCAAAACTACATACTTTGATAAAATATCAAAAGTTCAATAACATTGATTTCGATGACGATATCACAAAAAAACAACATCATCATGCCTCAATTCCAAATTTGGATTTTCTCATATGATCGTATTGACATTGCTAGCAATAACTTGCTTCACGTTATGTGATGTGGTATGAATATGTGCAGCATGCGCATATCATAATACCAATTATATGAGTCATGTTATATTAATCTGCTAGTTGGAATTGAGAAGCCAAATTGAGTTACGATCGATTTTTAAAGGGCGGATAATATTTTACTAAAATGAATGACGATTATTGAGTAAATGAAAAAGAGAAAAATTATGATCTAAGAGGAGAAGACTGAGTCGTCCATTAACATTAAATAAAGATCAATGAGTTAAGTTTTCTAATAAAAAAATTTAAGTTAATTTATCAAAGCTACGTAATTTTAATGGTTTTACGGGTAACTTAGGTGCATAACATCACCATATTCCCTATCCCCTTTTAAATTTTATAATATTGCATATATGCAGTATCGTATACTACATATATGTAGTATCCAAGTACTACATATATGCAGTATATGCAATATTGATGCATTGTTATCTCATAATTTGAGATTCAAGTTTTTTTTTACCTATTTATGATATTTATCATTGGTTTATTATTTATTATTATCTTTATGTTTAGACATAGTATAAGTATTGGTTTTCTTTTCATTTGCCATTAGTTTTTTAATATGAAATCTTATGAACTTTGTTATTGGTTATTTGAGATCATATGTACACTTTAAATAATTATTAGACTCTTGAGTCATTTGGTCACTTAATAAATGCATCAAGTACATTGATACTACATATATGTAGTATCAAAAAAACCAAAATGTGATTTTTAAAATTGTTTAATGTACATAACGTATGAAAAAGTTAGTAACGTTTAAAGAAAATTATAATCAAATACAATATTGCAATACTACATATATGTAGTATGAAATTTAAAAAAACGAGAAAAAAACTATTTTTTATGACGTTATTTATACTCAAATGAAAGATAATGAAATTCTTGATCTAATAGTGCAATTTTTTTAAAATAATATTAACGTATGCGAAAGATAGAAATGTTTAAAGATTTATATATTTAAAGTTCCAATTTTACCCTTCCTCTTTAAAATTCAATCCCTTGTATTTTTAGTAGTTCTCTAGTTCTCAACTTAAAATGAGTTCTCTCTTGAACCCTACCCTATATATATATACATATATATATATATATATATGTATGTATATAGTTCATACAAGAAAACTATTGAAAACGTTAAACAAACCTGCCTTTAAATCTCGAAATAGTCACTTAATGACTTAAAAAAACTAAAACTATAAAAACGTCACTTCTATAAACGTTACAATATATTTAGTTAAGTTTGTTAGTTAATATATCATATAAAACTAACTTTTGGCCAATGTTGTAACTTTTAAAACTATAATTAAAAGTTTTTAATCTATATTAAGCAAAACTGAAACCCTAATAGACCAAAGTGTAAATTTATATTTACCCAACCCCCCCTGCGTTTTTTCCTCCCCACGCGTTCCGGCAGCCGTTTCCGGCTTATAACCAGTTTTCGGCGACCAATTTTGACGCGTTTTGACCAATTTTTCAATCAATCAAACGTTCCAAATCCTTCCTAAACTATTTTCAAACACATATTGAATGCCAATCACGTGGTTTGCAGCCTATTGACTCGTTTGATTTCTAGATTCGAAAACCAAAATCTCCCTCCCAAAATTAAACCCATAAATCAACGTTTAATCCTTCCTAAACCATCTAAATTACTCATTTAACACTTTCAAAACACCACATCTCAAATCTCTCTCTAAACACTCTAAAACCGATCGCCCATAATCCTCTTCCGGTGACACTTTCTTCTACTCGAAACCATATCAAAACTGCACCATCAAGTAAGTTTTTTATGTCAAAATGTTCGTGAGATCATGATGATTAAAAGCCCTATGATCAATTTGCTTATGGTTAACAGGATGAGACGAATTGGATTGAATCCTGTTCTAGGGCTTGAATTTTGAAATGGGTTCTTGGTAAATAAAAGATAAAACAATTTCAAAACAGGTTATTTAAACAAAAACGGACCTGGTCTAGTGGTTGTACATGTTGGTTCAACACGCAGAGGTCACGGGTTTGAGACCCACTGCCTCATTTTCTTATATTTTGATATTTTAATAACTTTAAACATTTGTCCTTAATTTCCTAACAACCTAAATGACACATTTTGAGTTAAATATTATTCTAAGGTTTAAAAACACATAATTCTTAATACAAATATACAAATAATAAGGTTTCATTGTCATAAGTAATTATACCAATAATATATATATATATATATATATATATAAACTAAAAACTTATTCGTACAACATATATTACGAAAAAAATACGATTACGTTTCGTACCAAAATTCCCAATTTTAATCTAGAAACCCTAAATCCCAAATCCGAAACCCTAGATCTCGGATTTGTGATTTTTGTTTCTATTGTTTCGTTTCTAAGTTAGGGTTTTCCCAATTAATTAGGTGGTACCAATATTTGGGAGACTCTCGGTTCGTTATAGCTCCGTTTCTTTTTCTGTTAAATTTGCATTTCGAGGTGAGTAAACTCACTCCCCTTTTTACTATTTTACTTTTGGGGCTGAAATACGTTTTCCTATAACACTACGGTTTCTTTTCTTTTGTTTCTATTTTCAAAATGAGATCAATAGATATGTTAATCTTGTTTGACCACATGATGCAAAATTATGTGATAGACAATAGTACTTATATTATCTTGTAAGTTCCACTGGTATGATGATAGCGCTAATGGCTTGACAAGTCCACCTACACTAATGGCTTGATAGGTGATTTTAACCCGACGATTCTATGGTTGATTCTACGTGTTGGTTACTAGTTACTGTAAGTGATGCTTGTTGATATGTTGCTATGTCCCTTATATGCTTAAGCATTTATTGATAACTTGTTTATCGAGACGGTAAATGACGGTTAAACGATAGTTATCAGTATTTGTAACATGAGTGGTTCCTCATGACTTGTTGCTTAAGGTTACCCTGCGGGGTCAATGGTTCTTGTTTCAATGTGTTTCTATGGTCAATGGTTGAGAAATATGATGAAATTGCTATACACATAAGATTGGGAAACATATTTATATGATCCCGGATTTCGTATTACGTACTATTAACTGTGTTTTACTCACTAGCTAATTCTTTAGCTAACTTATTTTACACGTATTTCAGGTGGTGTTTGAGACGGTTATGGTTCAAGATACTTAGGATGCTTTGGACCTAGAATAAATAAACTTGTTTTATTTGTCGGCTTTTATTACGGTTTTAAGACTATTTATTGCTTCATTTGTATCAGACATTATGCTTTAATATTATAAAAACAGGCTTTTAGTGTGCCATGTGCTTTGTACTATTGATATCTAATTCACTTGACGCGTCCGGTGTTTTCCGCCGCCTGACGGGGTGTTACATGAATCTCTGAGAAAGTTTGTGAAAAGTTTTCAAGCTTCTGAAATGTTACACAACATGGACTATCATAATCCTCAATACCTGGATATCACTAAACGATTCAGAGTGCTAGAACCTACTGATATTCAACTGATGTCTTCAAAGTATCACCGAGTTCTTGAACTTTATGTTTGGTTACACAATCACTGTTTACTTTGTTTTCGGGCTGAGCATATCTAACATATCCCAAACACAATACTTCTGACCTCCTTCAACGTCTCTTCAACATCATTTCTTAAACGGGGATCCTGAAATAGCAAAATTTGAAAAACTATGAATAGTTAATCTTTAATATCTCCCCTAAAATTTCTATATGATAGCCATCTAATGAGAAATTTTTGTTTTTCAGATTTTCTTAATATATATATACAGAATAAAGAAAAGAAATGAAATAAAGTAAAATAAAAGGAATAAAATGAAGGAGCGAAGAAATATGTAACAACCGGATTCTCAAGGAAGAAGATGAAAAAGATATTTACATATTTACAAAGCCAATTTTCGTAGATAAGGTTTTCAAAAAGATATCAATCCCAGTATAGAAATCAGTTCATAAAAACGTGGTTTGTCAAATGTTTTTGTGAAAATATTTGCTTTTTGCTTTCGTGTTTCAATAGGAATGATATTAATGAACCCTTTTTCCTGAGCGTCTCGAATGGCGTGAATTCTTGTTTCGATGTGCTTGGTGCGTGTGTGATGAATTGTATTCTTGGCAATTCCAACAGCAGCTTCATTGTCACAAAAGAGTGGTGTATGAAGGAAGTTGATGCCGTAATCCATTATCTGGTGCTGAATCCAGAGCACTTGGCAACAGCAGCTTGAAGCAGCAATGTATTCAGCTTCTCCAATGGACAGGGAGACAGTTGTTTGCTTCTTGCTTTGCCACGAAACAAGACATTCACCGAGATATTGACATCCACCAGTGACTGATTTTCGGTTTATCCTGCAACCAGCATGATCACTGTCAGAAAAAGCATGTAAATAAAAGTTCCCACCTTTTGGGTACCAAAGTCCCAAACGAGAGGAACCCTTAAGGTAACTAAAAATGCGTTTAACAGCTTTCTCATGCGATTCTTTTGGGTTGGCCTAGAAACGAGCACAGTAACAGATAGCAAATGTAATATCTGGTCGGTTGGCAGTCAGATACATGAGAGATCCGATCACCGAGCGGTATCGGTGAGCATCCACAGGATTCCCATTATCATAAGAAGTAAGGCATGTTTAAGCAGTGAAGGGAGTCAACTGGATAAGAATTCCATCAGGCTTCTGTTCCACTTGCAGCCCCAAGAAGAAACACATCTCTCCCATGATAGTCATTTCAAAACGATCCATCATAACTTTCTCAAAGTCTCTACATAGCTCCTCATTAGTCGATCCAAATATTATAATCCACATACACTTGAACAATCAACATCTCACCATTAACCTCTTTCTTGAACAATGTCATATCTATAGTCCCACGAGAGAAACCTTTGCTGAGCAGATACTGTGTCAGAGTTTCGTACCGGATTTGTGGAGCTTGATGCAACCCATATAGAGACTTATCAAGCTTGTAGACCTTTGAAGGAAAATCTGGGTCCTCGAAACCCGGTGGTTGACATACGTAGATCTCCTCATCAATATCTTCGTATAGAAATGCACATTTCACATCCATCTGTTAGACTTTAAAGTTCTTGTTAGCAGCATGTGCAAGAAAGATTCTAATGGCTTCAAGACGAGCAACAGGAGCAAAAAGTTCAGTGTAGTCAATCCCCTCCTCTTGAGCGAATCCCTGAACAACCAATCTAGCCTTGTTTCGAATAACAACACCGCGATCATCTGGCTTGTTCCGAAATACCCACTTAATACCTTTAGGGCACTTATTTGGAGGAAGATAGACAAGTTCCCAAACCTTTAGCTTCCTGAATTGTTGTAATTCCATTTGCATGGCATCAACTCAACTAGGATCTTCAAGTGCTTGTTTATAATTCTTCGGAACGACTTGTGATAAGAAAGCAACATAGAGACACTCATTAATCAACCCACTCTGACTCCGAGTTTTCACACCATCAGTGATTGATCCTATGATATAATCATGAGGATGATCTTTTAAGGTTTTGAAGTTTGTGTTGAGAAACATTTGGTTGGATTGTTATGAGGATGCTTGATTAGATGGTTGGGATGAAACATTTGAAGTTGGAGGAATTGTATCGGTAGAAGAGGTTGGGATGGAAGTGGATGATGAAAGAATATCAGTTGGAGGAAAGGAAGTAGTTGGAGGTGGTGGAGTTGGTGGAATGTCAAATGTGGTTGGAGGTATTTGAGTGACAGAAGGTTGTGGTGGTGATGGTGGTTTAGGTTGATGGTTAATAAATGTAACTGGAGTATGAGGAATGATGTCATCATCGTCAGAGTTCGGAAGATTAAATGAGTTGAAAACAGTGGTGGAATCGTAATACCATGCGGGCTCACAACCAATACTTGTTGAGTTAGATTCTTGCCAATCAACATAGTAAGACTCTTGCACAATCCGCGTTCGCTTGTTGTAAACACGATACGCTTTTTTTGTGTCCGAGTATCCCACAAAGAAGCATTCATCTGAAACAGCCCCAAACTTTGTTTTCTGATCTTGAGTATTCAAAAGAGTGCAAGAGCATCCAAAGGGGCGCAAAAAATCGATCAACGGCTTAATCCCATGAAACAACTGATACGATGTCTTCATTTTGTCTTTGACAATCAGTACCCGATTCAGGACATAAGCTGCACAATTGAGTGCCTCGGCCCAGAAGATAATAGGAAGCTTTGACTCAATCAGCATAGTTCTAGCGGCCTCCACAAGAGTTCGATTCTTCCTTTCAGCAAGACCGTTTTGTTGTGGCATTCGTGCAGCGCTGAACTGTCTGAGAATACCCCGCTGTTCACAGAAAGAATTGAAGATATGGTTTCTGAATTCAGCTCCATTGTCACTTCTGATGGCTTGAACCTTTCGCTTTCCAAGAACTTAAATCAATGGAATCAGCTTCATCAACTCTTCAGCAGTCTCACTCTTGTTTGCCAGGAATCTCACCCAAGTGTATCTTGAGTAATCATATGTGATAACCAAACAATATGATTTCCTAGCAATAGATTTGACACTTATTGGACCAAATAAGTTAGTATGTAACAATTCGAGGGGTTGTGAGATAGATTTTCAATTTTGAGTTTATGTGGCTTTTTGTGCTGCTTTCCTTTAGCACAAGACATGCATTTCTCTACCACAGAAAAGTCTTTAAGTGGTAGACCCCTGACCAAATTGTTCTTAACCAACTTATTTAGTATTTTAAAATTAATGTGCCCTAAACGTCTATGCCATTGGAAAGATTCAAAAGATGAAGCTTTAGATAGAAGACAGGTCACGGTGGAAGTAGATTCTTTTGATCCCATATTCAGCATATATATTTCATTTCGCCTTGGAGCTCGCATGATCACCAATTCTTCCGGAATAGTAAACTCTGGCTAAAGAACAGACATTCATTTGGAAGAAACAACGCAAGAATATTCTTATCCCAGATTTATGATACGCTAAGAAGATTGAATGCCAATTCAGGAACATAGTTAACGTCTTCCAAGGTTAGTGAACCATGTTGGGGTTATTTGAAGATGTCACTTTCCAAATATAAGCGAGTGAAGATATCGAGCATCATCACGAGCAAGCACGGGTGAAGACATTCATAATTTGTATTTGTCTTAGAATATTTGTGTAATCGTTTTGTGCTTAATTGCACGTTTTTAGCTTACATTGTAAGGTGAATGGTATAGACTATAAATACCATCACCTAGGTCATTTCATAGAGTTGCCTACATTTCATTCAATATCTCTTGTAACCTCTCTATTGATCTAATACAATTCACCTATTCATATTATCATCATCTTCATCATACTTTGCATTGATCTTCATGAACATTCAAGCATCAATACGTGATTAGTGAGATTCCGCATCACTGATTGCAAACAACATCACCAAACAATCTCAGATCTAGATCCAAGCTCGGTTCATCTAGAACTATCAATTGGTATCAGAGCTGTTGGGTGATCTCTGATTGTTGTTGTTATTGATGGAATTTTAGCTACCATTAGCTTTGATTCATGTTTGTGTAAGGAACTGCAAAGTTTGAGATCAATTGGTGAAGATTTGATTGAGTTTTTGAAGAAATTGTTCAAGTTCGTCATATTCACTGCTCAAATTTGAAATCTGGAAATTGTTGATGATATTGAGAAATTGATGATTGAGATGTGTTAGAAATCACTATCCTATCTTCGTTCATAATCAAACATCACTGATTTGTTGATTTCGATCCATATTTTGTCAATTTTGTCAAAACCCACTTATTGTGTTCTTCATCAAAAATCCAGATCTGAATGAGATTTAGCTTGATTCAAGGTAGAAAAACTTTGAAGGATTGTTAGAAACATCATTCCTTAGCTAATACGAGTGTTGAATTGAACAAAAACAACAAAAATTGAAGAATTGATCTTGTGTTCATCACAATTTTGACTTTGAAAAGTCAATCTGATATGAAGATTTGAAGAATTGATTGATATTTGCCCAGAAACGCATCATAATCTGAAGAAGAATTGAGTGATTGATTCAAAGAAATTTTTTTTAAGTGCTGAAACAACTTTGACCCGTCTCAATTGATCAGCCGTGTCAAGTTTTAGTCGGGTGAAGTAGAAGAAATCACTGTTCAGCCGGGTGAAGAAGAAGAAAAACACTGTTCAGCCGTGTGAACACTGTTCAGCCGGGTGAAGTAGAAGAAATCACTATTTAGCCGGGTGAAGAAGAAGAAAAACACTATTCAGCCGTGTGAACACTGTTCAGCCGGGTGAAGTAGAAGAAATCACTGTTCAGCCGGGTGAAGAAGAAGAAAAACACTGTTCAGCCGGGTGAAGTACTGTTCAGCAGGGTGAAGCACTGTTCAGCCGGGTGAAGCACTGATCAGCTGGGTGAAGCACTGTTCAGCCGGGTGAAGCACTGTTCAGCCGTCCCAAGTTGTTGACCCGTCCCAACAGTTACCCGTCCAAACAGTTACCCGTCCCAACAGTGACCCGTCTCTAAAAAAAAAAAATTATCAAGAGTCTGGAAAATCGAAAAATTCATTTTTCCAAAATTTCAAATTAGTCATTATTAGCCACCATGACTTCCCAGAAAAATTATCAAGATGACTTTGAAAATTCAAGAAAAATGTCAACGGGCATGTTTACCGTGATCCGAGAAGAAAATAAAAGAGAAGATATCAATGAATTTATTACAGAATTCAATCACATGTTTGAAACAAATTATCTTCAAGTTGCCAAAGCTTGTGATCAAAAGAGAAGAGACTTTCATGAACACACAAAACTTGTTCTTGTGAGTCAAGCAGATTCTCATGAAAATCATGATGAAGAAGAAGAATATGATTGGAGTGAAAACAATGATGTTGTTTCCATTCAAGAGATTGAAAAGAAAGATAAAGAAATTAGCAACTTGTCAGAAATCATTGCAAAGAAAGATGAGACAATTGCTCAATTGAAATCAGAAATGGAGAAATTGATGTCTGAAAAGGAAATCAAGAAAGATGAGAACAGTTCTTATGTTGAAATGCCAATTGAAGTCAGAGAAAAGATGTGCACCAAAGAATGTTTTCAACAAGTTGAACACTACAGAATATACTCTTTCAAGATTTGTGATAAACTCAAGAAGGAAGAGCAAATGCACAAGAATCTGAAAGAACAACATGAAATATCTGATCAAAGAATCACATCTCTCGAAGAGTCACTCAAGAAAAGTGAAAAAGAAGCAATGAATGTCAAGAATGAAGCTGCAAAATCAAATGAACACTCATCCAGTGTGATCAAAGATTTGCAAGAAGAGATTCTAAAGTTGAAGAAGTTGTCTGAGATATTCAATTCAGAGAACAACACTCTGAAAAACAAACTGCAAGAAGAACAAGAGAAGCATGCAAGTCTACAAAAAGATCACCAACTGTGTGAAGATAGACTCAAATCTCTTACACAGAATGTTGATTCAATGCTTACCGAAAAGCATAATCTGAATGTTCAACTCATGGAGCTTACTGACAAACTGAACAAATCACAATCTGATCTTGTGAAAATCACAGAAGAAGTTGAACAAGCAAAGTCTGTTGAAAAGAAAGATGAGAGATTAGTGCCAACCGGAATTGTTGGATCACTATCTTCTCAAGAAGAAGAAAAGACACAAGAGTTTCAGTCGAAGAAGAAGAAGAAGGTTAGAAGAAAGAAGAGCAAAGCCAAGAAGAACAAGACAAAAGGCGCTTCATCTGATTCTACACCACAGCTTTCTTCAACTCCAAAGTCTCAAGATTCCGAATCCCCGAGTGATTCAAACAGTAACGTATACTGTTTAATCTGTGACTCTGAAACTCATCATATCTCAGATTGTATTTACAGTCAAGGTGTCTTTCCTTTTGGGTCAAAAGGTGACAAGTTCAAGACTCCAGCTTCTTCAAGCAAGCTTCAACAAGATTCAGAGGTCAAAGCTTCAACTGCAAAGACTTCTCAAAAGCAAAGAAAGAAGTCTCCCTTCAAGGCTCATCAGAAGTACTGCGAGATATGTGAAATGTACAATCACACGACAATGGAATGCTACTACAGCAAGTACTGCACCAACTGTCAGATGTACAACCACGACACAATGGAATGTTATTACAACAAGTATTGCTCTATTTGTGACATGGTCAATCACAACACATCCGAGTGCTACTACAAGCCGAGAAGGTCAGTCCAAAGAAGTTCATCACGTGCATACCCTTCCAGGTACGTTTCTAACTTTCAAAGATCTAATCATAGACATTCGTTTGATGAAAATCAACATGTCAATGATTCATGGACACAAAAGTTTGTCAAAAATAAAAAGAGAAATCATGATTTAAATGATAAAATGATTCCAATAGTGAATCAATCTTTGAATAAGAAATATAGTCAACAAAACCTGTTTTTAAATGAAATTAACAATTTGTTTGAAAATGACTATAATTACTCTTTTGACAAACAATCCATTAAAGAAGATGAAGGTACAAATTACATTGTATCATCAAAACCACCACCTGAAGGTATTCCTTGCACTTATGAGAATATCTCTTATGTTGATGAATTTGGACGACCCAAAACCGAAATGGTTTGGGTCATTACCTCTAACTAATTTGTTAGTGTGTTAGGGACAGTTATGGAGGCCGGTCAAACAAAGGAAAGAAGACCGTGGCTGATCCCTTATCATGACAAGAAACCGAATCTTGTTCATGATGTCTTCGATGCAACTGACACCAAATGGAGTTGGAAACAAAAAGGAACCATTGTAGGAATTTTTTAAAAAACATTTTCAAAAATAAAACAATGATGGCAGTGCAAGAAACAACCGATGTTTCATTTCGTCTGTTTAGATTAAGTATATTGCATGCACTTTTCATACATTGATAACATATCTGCCATTTTCTTTTCATTAAACTTTCAATTTTCCAAGAAATTTAAAAGTTTAGGGGGAGAAATCATTATTAAAAAAATGATAAAATCAGAAAAATCCAAAAATATGTTGAATCTACTTGCATGTACATGAGAAATGATAGATACACTAGAGTTATTCGACACATCATTTTTAAACAATAAAGACTGAAGCGTGAAAATTGATGTGCGAGACGGCTCAGACAATTATACTGAACAAGTATATTCTTTGATGATTTAACTAAATTCTAATGAGTTTTTGTGGTTGAAACGTCTAGTGCATGTGAAACGTTTATACAAATCAAATAGATATCTTGTGACGCAACGATATACATCGGGTAATGATGCAATCTATTCAGTGTGATGAACCGCATCGTGAGCTTCTTTGTTGTGGTATCCACAGACCTGAAGTCTCACACGAAGTCTCTTTTGAGCTTCAAGGTGCAGCAAAAGATTCCAAAATGGAACAAAAAGAGTCCCAAATGTGGACCGTCACCAATCAAATTCCAAAAAGGAATTCAGAAGATTCCCAAGGGGAACAATAGGAAAAAGAAAAATTCCAAAAAGGAATTCAAAAGAAGTCACAAAGTGGACCAAATCCAAATAGAACCCAAATAGAACCCAAATTCCACACTGTTTATGATTGTAAGTGACCTGACGTGTTGAGTTGTTCTCGGGTTATTTAGATGAGGTGTATAACTTTCTAATGTGCCAGGTATGGGTCACTCAAAACTTATTCTTAATCAACATAATTGATCATCAAGAATAGAAAAAGTAAGTGTGTCACTTCGAGCTAATTGATTTGTTCAACAATTCATCACTCAATTACTTCACAATTCAAATGTCTATTCTCAAAAATGCAAAACATGTGTTGGATAAATTGCTAGTATGATCTCATTGCAGGTTAAAGATTCAGAATGTAAAGAGAAAATTCCAAAAATATCAAAAACATTGAAAAATTCAAAAAAACACCAAAAAGATTGTCATTTTAATCTTTTTCTTTTGTGTTGGCAGTTTAAAATGTGTTATTGATGTAGGAGTTGTTCAAAAAGCAATATCTCATCCGATTGAGAACTTAATCTTTACATTGATGATAAATGCACATTATTTCCTGAGTTTTAACGTTTGTCTTTGAGTTGCAGGAACAGTTTCCAATGCAGAACAAGCTTCCACGCGACTTGAAGATGTTCCTGTTCAAGTCTGATTCCAGTCCAAAGATCTCCAAGTCAGATTGCTGAGTGTTAAGATTCCTCCTCTTAATATCTCATACACAGATCCTGTTAACCTCTAAAGCAAAAGTTGAGGGGGTGTACTGTTGGGTCCTCTTGAAGATAATGCATACCAAAACTTTAAGTTGCTCTCTATACTCGCCACATGAAGATTTATGCTGATATGTCAGATTTGTAAAGTGTCATCTTAGGGGGAGTACTGTTGGGGTTATTTGAAGATGTCACTTTCCAAATATAAGCGAGTGAAGATATCGAGCATCATCACGAGCAAGAACGGGTGAAGACGTTCATAATTTGTATTTGTCTTAGAATATTTGTGTAATCGTTTTGTGCTTAATTGCACGTTTTTAGGTTACATTGTAAGGTGAATGGTATAGACTATAAATACCATCACCTAGGTCATTTCTAAGAGTTGCCTACATTTCATTCAATATCTCTTGTAACCTCTCTATTGATCTAATACAATTCACCTATTCATATTATCATCATCTTCATCATACTTTGCATTGATCTTCATGAACATTCAAGCATCAATACGTGATTAGTGAGATTCCGCATCACTGATTGCAAACAACATCACCAAACAATCTCAGATCTAGATCCAAGCTCGGTTCATCTAGAACTATCAAACCATTCGAGACTTCTCCTTGACCAATCATCTTTCCACCCTTCTTGTCTCACGCAAAAGCAACATATCCGCAATTAATAATTCGATAATTTGTCAACAGGTCCTTCAACCCAGTCATATATCTGGAACATCCATTATCAATGTGCCAATGACTATTTACAATGACGCTTGAATGTCCCTGACATACTTCAAAATAGGAATTAGACTTTTGAAATTGGGACCCAAGATTTAGTGTACTTAGGTCGCTGAACAGAAGAAGATTTACAGAAAAAATTATTTACAAACGTATTCAATCTTTTTCCAATAGATTTTTGTCTTGAACTATTGATCTGAAGTCATGAAAGTTTCTCTCTTGCTTCAACAATTTGATCTGAAGACTCCATTGAGGGGGAAGTGAATCTAAAAGCTTTGTAACTTGCTCGTAATTTCCCAGTTTCTCATCATACTTTTTCAGATTGCTTGATACAGATAGAAAACGGTTGGTTATATCAGTCAGACTTTCTTGCTTATACCCCACAAATGAATTAAACTCTTTCTCAGCTTGAACTTTTCTGTCCAACTTCAGATCCTCGTTACCATCATAGAACTCACACAACGCATCATACAAACTTTTTGCAGTTGTGTGTTCAGCAAACCTGTTGTAAATATCTTGATGTAAACAGAGTATCAAAGCTCCAAGTGCCTTTTTATCACGATCAAGTAACTTGATATCACCTTCAGTATAGGTACTTGGATCATTGTTTGTTGAAGTAACAGTTCCTTCAACTTTCTTTAGTATGTGAGGCCCATTAACGATCGACTCCCATTTATTATAATCAGTATAGTAGAAAAACGCCTTCAAACACCGCTTCCAATCCTCAAAATTTTCACAACTTACAAGCCTCGGTGGCCTGTTTGGTTGAACACTCTCCAGATCAATCATGTTTATGGTTGATGTAGTCATAATCACAAACAGATTTTAGGTTCGCTGACAACAGATTCGCTCAGTAGATTCGCTCGACAAAAAGCACAGCTTCGCTGGACAGATTCGCCCGACATAACAAAGACTTGTGCTCAAATGGGTTCGGCAGCAAGTTCGCTTGCACACAGAACCAAACAGGTGAACTTTCGTTCAAAACTTTGACAGATTCGCTAAACAAAAATCAGAAATTTCCAAATCACAAAAACACTTTAGATTCGTTGGATGAACAGTAGGTTCGCTGGATGAATGTCTAGATTCGCTGACTTACGGGAAAAACTTTCTCAGTCCAAAATCAACCAAAACAACCTCAAAACACAACCAATTTAAGATCCGTTTGTTTCTATAGCTTCCTATTACCAAATGTGACAAACCCAAAGCAAATTCCAACACGAAAACACAATAAACAGTCCTGAAATGAATCAAAAAGTGTTTTGGCACAAAAACCCCCAAAAACTTCACAAAATCTCAATGATCAAACAATCAAGAGCACTAAGGCTCTGATACCATATTGTTGGTCCATCAGATCGAGATTTCAGTGCTATGATGATTAAACAAACAACAAACACACTAAGATTCAATGAAACATTGTCCAATAACACTCAACACACTATAACAAGATCAAATCAACAAAATAAGAGGTAAACAAGCTACAAATATGATAATAATAAGCTCCTAGCACCTCAACCGTCACACACACACAATTAGGGTTTGATAAACTTGCGAAACTTCTATTGAAATGAGAAAACATTACAATATATAGTGCAGCTTCAGGTTCGCTGATAGATTCGCTGACAGCGAATCTATCAGACAAACCTATTAGGCTTGCCGGGCACAAACAGATTCGCTCGGTCGACAAAACTAATCTATAAGACTGCACAATCTAGACTTCCGGGCGAATCTATAGATTCGCCAGTAGGTTCGCTGGAACAAAAACTATTAAATATATAACAAAACAAAGTAACACCGACATGCCGGTGAGTCCAACCTATACATGAACTATCAATACTGCCTCTAGGTTGGACCTCACCTGGGGAAGTCTTCTGTTTTAGCTCCATCTTTATCGGCTTCATAAATGCTCAATGAACGCTCCAGCCCTTGATTCAATACCGGCCAATGGATTAGTAACGTCTTCTGATCCGGCCTCTTCCCTGTCTCCCAAATCCTCAATCAAATCAACAAACTGAGCTTCGGTGACTTCAATATCAGGCAAATCAGTAACAGTAGTCTCCGCCTGTACATCTTCAATCTGCTCCTCACCAAACACATTCACTTCAACCTCTGCTGGCTTCTCAAACCTTTTCACAATCGACTGATCTAACTGTTTAGATAAATCGTCCATATCCATATTCTGATCATCAGTCATTCTAAGCCTCTCATTGACTTTCCTCAACTCAGCACGTACCCCTCGGGCTTTATTGGCAACTTTCACGAACAAGTTGGCTTCAGTTCTCGTATCATCTCCTGCCCCGTGCTTGATGTCATTCTCAAATAACCCATTCAGATCTTCATCGCAAAAGGAGAAGATCTCCATTGGGTCAAACAATCGGATTTCTGGACGATCTTCCCCTTCTAATCTGATAATAGCTTCACCAGTGCTATTATCGTAAAACCATTTCAGAAACTCTTGTAGTCGAGGTGGCTAAGTATTAGGAACTCTGACCCGGTTCATGATTTTTGGAGCACTCAGTTTCAGCACAACCTTCCCCTTCCACGAAACCCAGTGTTTGTCTTTCTTCTACCTCATTCTTTTCGGCTTTTGATACCCAAAATCCTTGAAATCATTTTCTGCAGCCCTTCTGATTGCGATTTCGAAGGCACTTGCTCTGCCACTAACCTCCTTGCCCAGCTGTGGGAGTTCAGCTAGTCTCCTTAAATCCCATCTCGGCAGTGTAGCAAAGTGCTTTCGATTCTTGATATAACATATGTCACCCCCTCTCCTTTTAATCATATATGCATCAATCTCACTGTTGTATTTCCATGCAATTACCTGCCTATCCATCTGCGAGGTATTCGGCTCATCCAGGTGTTGAAAAATAGGGACTTCGTGAGTAACTGCATCATCTTTCTTGAACCATTCGGATTTGTCAAGATCGATGTGCTCGAATAAGTAAGTGACATCCCTATCTTCAACATTATACTTTTCAGGCTCATCTTCCGGATCATCATCAATCTCTTCAATACTCTCAACATTTACCTCAGAACCAACAACAACCTCCGGCCCAGTGAATACATTCAGATCAATACCCATATCTTCGTAAAAAACTTCTTCAGCAACCTTCTTTTCTGTCTCAGTCCCAACCCCAGAATGCATTAACGGATACTATGCAGCATCCGTTAAGCTGATCAGTTCAAGTTCAGACATTGTCGGATCAGATCCATCTTTCTCCGTCAAACTGTTCAACTCTTTGAAGATCCGAACTCTTAGACATTGTTGGTCTTTGATCATCCTACCCATCTCAGTAAAAACAATCTCTTTCTCTTTATCCTTCACTTCCAACTCAGCATATTTCCCTTTTAAATCTACCAACTCAAACTTCAACTCAGTAATCGTTTCAGCAGTTGCCATTGGAGTCTCGTGTTTATGCTTCGTTCTCCTTTCTGATTCACCAGATGCATCACCTTTTCTCTTTGTCCCCTTTTTCCTACCCGCATCTAATTCAGCCTGCATTTCATCAATTTCTTTATCCAAAGAATAATCCTTTTCCTTAGCATATTGTTTTCTCTTCTTTAACTTCTTTTCAACAACCTCAATATTCTCACTTCCTCTCTTCCTTTCGATCTCAATCTATCTCAGATAGCCTTTGCTTGGTCCACATAATTCATTTTGTCACACGCGGGTCTAAGGGACACCAAACTTCTAAATTCACTCATAATGATGCATATAGATTCCGATTTCATGCACACAGATATTCAAGTTTACGAAAAATCTAGTTTATAGTTATCATGTTTATAGTGATCATGCTTAATACCGAGCAGGTAATCTGCATCATCTAATAAAGGGAATTCAACTTCATGGATAGTCAATTTTATAAATGTTGCGGAGAATCAATTTAACAGATAAATGTGTAGACTATTTACATAAAATCAAATTATATGAAAAACAAGTTTTTATTTTATTTTTATTTTTACAAAGTATAGATGTATGAAGTCAGGTTTAGAGAAATGAGCGATCACGCTCATAGATGATTGAGTAGATATGAAAATAAAGCTTATAAGAAGTCAAGTTTGTTGAAAATCATATTCATAGAAGACTGAGTTTATTGATAAAAATATATGAGAGATAATTAATAGTTTTATGACGAGCTACTTTCATATGTGCATTTGAAGATAAGTTTATGACTAAATTCATTATATGGGAATTTGGTGGTTATTTCATGGATTATATGAAATTAGATGATATGATTAATTTTAATTATACGCGAATTAGATAATAGGTTTATGATCAAATGTATTAAATGAGGGTCGGATTAAGATTCCATGTATAATTGATAAATAGTAAAATTTGATAGTAACTTTATGATAAAAATGTTTATAATTTAAAAAATGAGTTTGTGAATAATTGAAAAATCGAGATATTGAAATCATGTTGAGATATTCCGAGTGTAAACGTTTAGTTCGCAAACTGAACGATTACATTGACTTATCAAAGTAGTAAGTCCTTTAACCTTTGTGAAGACGTGACTACCTATAAGTGAACACTCACCCCGAGGGTTCCCAGGTAAGGTAACGGATCCTTCAAATAATTTAGATTTATATGAATACATTTTCCTAGACAGAACACCTGAGGTACAGGCACCCACCTTCCAGTATTGCACGTGTTCAGTTATGAAACTTAAGACTTTGACGAGATTTGAAAACCATAAATAAAATTATTGAGGTTGAAATTTGAGGAAGTAATAATTTTTTTTTTTGAAAATCATGAATATAGTATTAATTCGAATTTGAGAATAGATTAGGAAATCGATTTGGATTAAGGCATAAGCCATATAAACAAGTAAAAATATACAAACCCTAACGCGTGTGTAAACAAGTAAACATATAAACAAGTAACATGGATTAACATGTAATGACATGAGATAACTCACGTTTGGGTGCTTAGTTATAGACTAGGTCATTCCATTTCTAATAACCTAATTCCCCATAACCATGGCTCTGATACCAATCTGTCACACCCCGACCGATGGCGGAATCATCGAGGCGGATGCAAGTGGATAGATTGCTCGTAGCTCATGGTACTAAAAATAATTTAAATAGAATTAAATTCCCAAATTTCATTATTCAAGTAAGTACATACAATGAATCTAACAAACTAAACAAATAAGACTTTTATTAAATAATTATGATTATCTAGGTCCGAGAAAATCCTAGATGTGAGCATCATGAGATAATCAACTAAGCTGCAATCCCTGAAATCATGTGAAAAATAGTATTTGATCAGCTAACGAATTAGCTAGTGAATAGACATAGGTTTTGAGTACATATAATAATATTGAGTGAAATTTCAATTAACATGTTACGTAAATACTATAAATTGCAAAGTGTTTCAAATAAGATAACATTGTATACTAAAACGCTAAATGACCGAATATGCTTAAAATCACACAGATCAGGCCATTAATGAATATATAACCGGTCCTTAATCACCCACTGAGCAAAATCATGAATATATATGGGGTGGGTTTGTCAGTCCAATAGATCTATCATTGATTAGCGACGGTTTGAATAATGGTTATCATATAATGAACACATAATGCAAGGAAACACATAACATGAATTGAATAAATTGAATATAATGAATAAAATGAGTATAATGATTATAATGAGTAAAAGTGAATAAATTGAATAAAAATAATATATATGATTTAATAAGTCACATGAATTCCCCCAAAAGTATAAAACGTAAAAAGGAGCAATGAATACTCACTTGGTAGTTAGAAGGCAATGAAACTAGAGAACTCATGAAATAAGGCACCAATAAGCTCCTTAGAAATCAATCTAAATAACGGTGTTAAATTAGAATATGAAACTTCGGATTGTAAAGACAATTTGGAAGTTAGGATCTAAAGTATGAATTTGGGGATTTTTAGAACGTGAATGAAAAATTAATGATTAAATATTGATAACTTAAATTTATATGAATCCAATAATGTTAATAAAAATGAGAAATAAATAACTATGAAATTAACTAATAGTAATAAATAGCTATTCATATTAGTTAATTTGAAAGTAATTAATTAAATAAATAAATTTTAGATTGGTTTTCGTATTACCAAAAATAAATAGATACACAAACACTTAATAAATTTTATAAAAAAATTGAATGTCTAAAATTTATAAAATAATTCTTAATGTTTTTAATATAACCCTTTTTGTTTAAAATTTTGTTTAAAAGAAACTACATTTATGTTTATTATATTTTCTGAAATTAGTTATATTTTACCGAATACTAAACATTTAAAGAGAAGTGTTTTCGTATATTAGTAACTATATTAAATAATAGTTTTTCGATATTTAAATTAAACAAAAACGGATAACAAAAAAAAATAAGAAGAGAGAAGCCCTGGTTTGAACCCAGGTCCCCACTATCACGAGAGTGGGTATTAGCCGCTGAGCTAACATTTATGAGTATTGAAACAAAAAAAACAATAACGTATATAAACTAACAAAATCCCTTAAATTCATTAGAACCCTAATTTACTAATCTGATCCAAATGATGATGATAATGAATTTAGTATTAGGGATTTAATCTACTCAAGAAATCGAGTAAAGAGGATACTTTAGTTACCTCAAACGATGATCATCTGAGATAAATTGAAGAAAGGAAATATGTGGCCGAGACGAGTATTAAACCCGATCGATATGTCTCGTTGAGATAAATTTGAAGATGCGCAGTGCTTCCAGAATAGATGACGACCAATAGCCCTCACCCAATTTTTGATAATAATAACGAACTGAAGACGAACGAGTGACGTGCGTATCCATGAAGAACAGCCAATTGAAAGGTGTGTTTGTAGGTGTTTATAGTGTAACTCTAGTTACAGAATTATCAAAGAAACAACGAGGAGCAGTTTGCTTGAGCTTTCTACTATTAATTGCGTCCCGATTGTACCGAACGTGTTTTCGATTTGATTTTGGGAATAAATGACTCAATTGACGAATATCTTGTGATTTTAGTTTAATTGTTTAGTTGATTGAGTTAACGTTGGATAAGGGAATGATTTTCTCAATCCATTTAAATGTTAATCCCGAATTCTTTGCCACTCTATTTTGAATTTGGATTTGATTGAAACTGAATGTGAATTGGTCAAAATCAGCTGGAAAACAGATCAAATTAACGCGTTTTGGGTTCGAATCAAGTTTAGAAACGAATCTGGATCATTTAATCGAATAAAATGGGTCAATATGGTTGTTTGGTTCACCGGCGAAACTACCGGACTTGCGCCGACAACTTGTTAAAAGAAACAAATGGAGTTTGGTAAGGATATTGATTGATTTAATTAAATTTTACTATTTGACCCCTTATTATTTAGAAGTATTATTACTTATGTTTAAAGGTTTTATTTTAAGTTTAATAAATTACATAAACAACCTTACAGTTAGTTTTGTTTATTGAACTACTAATTTAACTTACCAATAAATAGATCATATAAAAATTGATTTCTTTCATAACTATTTGGTTTCTTTATAAATCACATATCTTAGAATAAATTACAAGTTTAATCAATTATATTTTATAGATTATGGATTTATTATTTGTTAATGTTTAAATAATAAAGTTAAATGATTTCAATGAAAAAATTACATCGAAAGAACTTATATGGAAACATTTTGTGGATACCCAACGCGTTTGGGGGTGGAATACAAGTCATGTTTGGTTCGGGGCAAATGTTAAAATAGCTGCTCCAATAACTTCAAACATGATTTCAAATAACTTCCTGTCAGCATCTCCAACTTCAGATTTCAACTTTTCTAACTTCTGACTTCAAAGATAATCAATGTAGCTTGGATGAAGGAGTTTGAGCTCAAAAGTAACAAAAATTGTGATCATATCCTTATCCCAGCCATTCAGATCAAGTACCAACTTCAGCTCATATGTCACTTCATGATAAAAAGCCTTCAATATTTGCTATGAGCTTTGTGTTCCATCAAAAACTTTTACTCCTGGATCTGTGACTTTATTGAAGTACTTGTCACTAAATTCATCCAAATACATGTCTCGGCTAGGCACCTTCTTCTTTTTCTTCATTTTCTGATCTAAGTTTGCATAATCTTTTTGATGACCTCTTGTTTGTAAAAACTGTGGCATTCTGCTCATCCCAGCATCAAGAAGCATAACCAACCTTTGACCTCTGTGTGCCTTAGAATGATTGATCAATGGAAGCTTGTGCAGTTCTTACAAATCCTGAACCGACAACTTCAACAAACTTGAATAGTAGTGATCAACATCCCAAATTCCATTCACTCTCTTAATCAAGAATGCACCAAAGACTTCGTCATACTTCCACGTGATAATCTTCACATCCTTTGTTTTGTCCGGCACAATCATGGCATCTAGCAAGTCAGCAACAGATTGCCCTTTATTTAACAAAGATCTTACTATGTCTCCGGCAGTATTAGCTTTATTCCACAATTCCCGTGTGTCCAATTGATAGGTTCAATTGGATCGTTAATATCGCTCAATGATCAGAATAACATATACGCAAACACAGTTTAATCATTAACACAATTCATACTAATAATTCTCTTTGTATATTGATGATCAAAGCAGTTTTGTAATACAAGTGCAGGAGAAAAATAAATCACACACACTAAGTTCTCTCTCTTACGTGAATAGTGATCTAGCCTCTCTCCTCACACTCTCTCACTACATGCTTTAAAGCAACAATTACAAGTTTAAGGAATATAACAAAATAGACCCTAAACTATACATAAACATATAAACAAATACAAAGTAAATCTTAATCTAGGAAATAGCCCTAACAGTACTCCCCCTAAGATTTATCTTTGAATCTTCAGCAAAATCTTCAAATCTTTTTCATTTTGTTCAGCATCAATCTCTTTCACCAATCTTCTGGTTCCTCTTTGATATCCAGCAACTCTTTTCCTTTAAACTCTTCTTGTTCCTTCAGTGCTTCTTCAATGCAAGACTTGAACTTTTCTGCAATCTTGGCTTGTCTCGGTTTGGACTCGTTAGTCAGGATTGGGCAGGCATTCATGCGTCTCAGAGAATCCAGATTTAAACCTGCAAAGTCAATGTTAGCATAAAACTCATAAGGCATCTCCTTCCCCTTGACTTGCACCTCCAAAGTACCCTTCGCACTAATCCTCATAAATTCTATCTCTGGTATGTCAACCCTCACGAGATTAGAATTGAGCAATGCCTTCCGTACTCGAATCTTTTCAGACACAGCAGCTATCACTTCTATCATCACCACAAACAATTTTCTATCTGCTTCAGCCAGTTTATCTTTACATTTCTCCATTCTGCAACTTCTTAGAAAATCGATATAGGATGGATGCAGCAGTTTCAGCTCAAAGGTACTAAATAAAGTAATCATGTCTTTATCCCAATCTTCCAAATTTTGAACAAGCTTCAACTCAAAAGTTTCTTGGTTGTAGAAAACTCTAAGTATTGGCTTCGTCATTTGAGAACCGTCAATCACTTTCAGTCCTGGATTGGTTACCTTATCAAAATACTCATCAGAAAATTCCTCCAAGTACATATCCTCACTAACAACCAACCTCTTTTTCTTTCTTTGTTTCTTCTCTTGCACATAAGCACTATCTTCTTGTTGACCTCTGAAGTCAAGATACTTCGGTGATCTGGCTATCCCGGCATCCAACAGCATAGCACATTTATCACCACGCTCAGCACGCGTGTGATTTATCAGTCTAAGTTTATGCAATTCTTTTAGATCTTGAACTTCCAACTTAAAAATGCTAGAGTAATAATGGTATACGTCACATAAACCATTAACTCTTTTAATCATAAATGCATCGAACACCTCGTCATATTTCCACGCGATAATCTTTACCTTTTTGGATTTTTCCGGTACGATCATAGAATCAAGAAGTTCAGCAATAGACTGACCCTTGCTCAGCAGTGACCTCACAACGTCACCTGCTGTGGCTGATTTATGCCATGATTCACGTACATCCATAGGTATGTTATATGACTTAGCTTCACTCGGGAACATATCCATCAATTCATGTCTTTTCTTATGTGCAATCTCTGGTAACGCCATCACCGGTATCTCCTTCGGTCCGAGAACTTTGAATCTTTTTGTCAGCTCATAGTATTGAGGGTTGTTGTAGTCCAAATAAAACATACGACTGTACAATTTCTCCGTCTTCATGAAACTAACAACAATTTTCCTCAACGACTCAGATTTCAATCTCTTCAGAGTCTAATACGGATAATTCCTTGAGCTCAACCAATCTCTCATATTCCTACTGGACATCTCTTCCGGATTTTGATGATACAATTCAGTTGGAGGCAAATCTTCTATATTCAAACTTTCTTGCATGGAGTCCACTCACCCATCTCAATGATAAACTCCTTTTCATCAGCAGCGGCTTTGTCTTGTGCAATCACACACTTTTCATACTCTTCATTGATTTGGCTCACAGTCAATCCATTCAGAAACACAGAATTATACTTCATCTTTTCAAGATAAGCAAATCTTTGATCTAAATCATCTGGAATCTCTTGATCAACATTAGTTTCTGGCTCAGCTTCTGGTTCAGACTAAGTAAAATCTATATCGTCCAAATCATCTAATGCCTCAATCATAGGTGCATTGTCAGTTTGAACCGGCTCAAACTGACTAGCTTCTTCAGGTACAGTTTCAGGCACATTCACTATCACTTCAACAGCTTCAGGTACTTCTTCAATAACAGCAGCTTCAGATTGAATCGGCTCAATCTGAACTGATTTAGCAATTTCAGCTTCAGTCACAGTCTCATCAAAAACCTTAGCTATCTCAGCTGTCTAAGCTTCAACTACAGCTACAGATTGAATCGGCTCAATCTGCACTGTTTCTTCCACTCTTGCCTTTTTACTGCAACTTTCATCACCCATAATCTCTGGTACAGCATCTATCTTTCTTTTTCCCTCAGCCTTGTCAGTATTGACAGAATCAGCAACAGCTTCATCGGGAATGATGATTGGAGATTCCACCCTTATACCAACATTTGTTGTGCCTCGTGCTCTAGTCAGATAAACTTTTGGTACTTGAGTCGCTTCAGTCATTTCAACCACTTCATCTGAAAAATCTTTATCAGATGTTGAACCAGATTTCTTCGGTTTGGTTTCTTCCAGCCATTTCTCCAACATCTCTTTTTCATCCTCCAATGTATTACATTCAGCCTTCAAATCCTTGTAATCATACTTCAGATTCTCATGTTCCTCCTTCAGTCTATCATATTTATCTTTCAACTCATCATGTTCAATCTTCAATTTAAGATGATCTGCATCCAACTCTTTGAAAGTTTTCAAGTTCTGATTATGAATATCCCAAAACTCTTCAAACCTTTTCTTTTTCCTCTCATTCGAAGCTTTCAACAGTTCATTCGCCTCTACCAACTTTGTCACCATCTCTTCTAACTCAATAATTTTCTTCTTATCCTCATTTTCATCAACACTTGACACAACTTTTGGCGAAGACTCCAAAACTTGTTCAATCTTTTCTGCAACTTGGGATGATGTGGTGGGTATATCAACAAGGATAGGATCAGTAACGCCAGCATTAGCTTCATCAACTATCTGTGCAATAGTCTCAGCTTCGGCCATTACTTCCTGAGCAATCTGAACAATATCTATCTGTTCAGGCTCTATAACATTCGGTTCCTCTACAATCACAGGCTCTATTACTGGTTTCGATCTTCGTGATCTAACATACTGAACAGTAATAGCCTTAGGAATTTCAACAACACTTTCTTCAATATCAGCAACCTTAACAGGTTCTTCATTCACAATTGGTTCAATCACTTCTACATTTTCTGTTTCCAATTCCATCGGTTCAGCTGCTTCACTAATCTCTGCCTCCTCTGAAACAGATTCAGCATTATCACCACCATCATCATTACCACTGTCATCTTCATTATCATCATCTTCTTCATCATCACTATCACTATCATCATTTCCATCATCCTCAGATTCATCTTCATCTTCTGCATGACGAACATTATAGTCATCATCATCTAAAAGATTATCAGGCACCTCATCCACAAGGTCCTGTGGATTAACTATCTCACCATGAGAAATATGATGATAAACAACTTCAACATCTTCTTCATTATTTGCTATATCTCTCATATAGTCAAATAAATCCACACTAGGCACATTCCCGATACTCATCTTTCTGTAAGATAGATCGTTCATGTCCTCAGTATATAATATACCTCCAACCACTCCTTCTTCTCTAATCCTGGGATAGACAACATTGATCATCAGTTGTAAGAATCTCGGGTACATGAGAAACTTAAACCTTTTGCCCTTTACCAAATTAAATACAAAACCATTCATGATCCACCTTGACATGTTAAATGGCTTGTTCTCAGCTATAGCAACAATTGGAGATGCTATATCAGATGGGAAGTTGTCAAAACCTGCACTCCTCCTGGACATGCACTGTTGGACAACATAGCATAACAGCTTCCATTTCTTTCCCAATCTGGCTCTATAGAATTGTGACTTTGGAAATGCAGGAGGATGTCCCATATTAACAAAGCACGATTGACACTCAGCCATGGTCAATTCATCATTAGCTCCAACTTCATCATCATCTATTCTCAAGGCTGTTCTGATGGCTTCTTCAGACACAGTCAACACCAACTCTCTTGTAATATTTCCTCGAACAACAGCAACACCATTATCATCTCTAATAACTTCAGCTGTTCTCCAAAAATTCTTTATCAACCTTGCATATATGACCGGTTTGGCACACATAGAATACACATACTTGGTCCTCTTAATGAATCTCATCATGTCTCTGTAACCTTCAGTTTCAGGGATAGACTCATCTAGACATGCCACAAGATTGTGCTTAGGTTCAAACTTGAGATTCTCCATCTGTTAAAACAAAAATAAACACAAACAAGACAAATGTGTTAGATTCTTCATTAATACATATCAAATTTTCATAAGTGTTTGAACAAAAGTTAAGAAAGAAAAACATTCACATAATCATTTTAACCCTAAATTGATCTAACAAACTGATTTACATCATTTTGATCAACACAACTTTGAATTTTTTTTAATGATTATACCACATTTTTCAATTTAACAGTTTCACACTTAAGACATAAATTTGACATTTATAAGATGAAGTTGTTTGACATGTTTTAGTTCAGTTTTAACAAGGATTTGTTAATGTTCAACACATATTTTGTTAGTTTGAAGTTAACACTTAAGAACTTTCAAGGTTCATCAATGGCGGTTTTAACAGTTATGAACAATTTTGATTGATTCAGTTGGTTTTAAGGTATTTTAGTGAGTGATTGATTGTTGATGATCGACAGATTTTATACTTAAAACAACATTCGATTTTGGTTTTAACACACACAATCAAAGTGTCGATTCAATGATCAAAAACACTGTTCATCATCGTTTTTCATTTTATCGGTCGATTTGCAGGTTTATCAAGATCACAACACATAATCAATACCTTATTCAATCGATCAGACTTGTTATAGAACAAACGATTGAATATGATAATCAAAGGATTTGAGTACAGAGTGTTTGCTTGAATGTGTGAGTGAAAAATGATAAGTGTTTGTGAAGAGGCGGGTTTTTATATCATTAAAAATTAGGTCAAACTTTGAGGTGTCGGGTCAACAAAATGGGACGGGCAAGCACAAAAGCCCAATAAGCCTTGCCGGGTCAAGCACTGTTGTGACGGGTCATGCACTGTTGTGACGGGTCAAGTACTTGAAACAAGTCACAAAGTGTGACGGGTCAACACAAAACATGTAAAAACACTTGACGGGTCAAACACTGTAGAGACGGGTAAGTCACTGTAGTGACGGGTAAAGGTTAGGAACAACTACACCTGATGGGTTTTATTCATCACCCGGCAGTATAGTAGTCTTCAAATCATCACCCGGCAACCTTTCTTCATCACCCGGCAACACAGTTGCTTTTCTTTCATCCGGCTTGCTTTCTTCATCACCCGGCAACATAGTTGCTTTCACTTTCACCCGGCAACACAGTTGCTTTTCTTCTTCACACGGCAACATTCTTCTTCACACGGCAACATAGTTGTCTTCTATATCACCCGGCATGCTTTTCTTCATTACCCGGCAACACAGTGTTATACACTTACACGGCAAGATAAAAACTCCTTTACCCGGCTGTATAGTAAACACTTGTCACCCGGCAGATATCTA
The DNA here is from genome assembly GCA_030867185.1 of Tagetes erecta. Classification (NCBI taxonomy): domain Eukaryota; kingdom Viridiplantae; phylum Streptophyta; class Magnoliopsida; order Asterales; family Asteraceae; genus Tagetes; species Tagetes erecta. Next base: position 28,151,814 of record CM061492.1, on the reverse strand, counting down.
TGACCTTCACCCGGCTGTATTTGACATGTTCATTGCCCGGCTGTACAGTGGTCATAATATCTTCACCTTTTTCTCAATCACCCGGCTTGTATCGAACTTACAACTTTACCCGGCTGAACAGTGTGTTCATTACCCGGCAGAACAGTTGTGTCTGATATCTTTGCCCGGCTATAACACTTTGAACAATTTTCTTCACTTTTTCTCGTCTGTTGACTTTTTCAAATGCATTTATTGCACCTGCAAACATTCTCGACACATTAATTAGACAAGATATCCTTAAAAAGAATTTGTCATATTAATTATCAACAACATTAAACAAGACAATAACATTAATTTCAATTAAATCCATTTTTCTTTTTCTTTTTTTTTCAAAAATGTTTTTGCACAACCAATTTTTTTATATCCCGAAGCAATTTCTTAAAATCACATTGCAAGACCTTGGGTTTGTTTTTAACACATCCAATACCTTTGCTTTTCATACCACATAATCTTGTTCATTCAAAACACACTTATTTAAAATATTTTTGGATTTTTGCAAACATTTTTGTTCTTCAATTTATTCTCCCCCTAAACTTGAAATTTCTTGAAATTTTTAAGTTTAACAAGGATGTCGATGTGTCAATAAAGATTCCATATGCCTGCACACACAAAACACACACATTAAAATAAAGACATATGCAATGCAATGAATCAAAATATCGCAGTGAGATCATACCACACATTATCTGAACATGTTTTGCAAGTTTTGAATAGACATTTGACTTATGTTTGATTGAGTGATGATATGAAAACATACCAATTAGCTCGAGTTGACACACTTACTTTTTCAGTATCATGATGATATTAAGGTTCGATTAGAATGACTTATGTGACCCACATGTATACATATGTCAACATATTTCCTTATTAACCACTACCTGAATGCATGTTGCACAAAAACCTGGTCACTTACAGTCATACACAGTGTGGAATCTGGGTTCTATTCGGATTTGGTCCACTTTGGGACTTCTTTTTAATTCCATCTTTGGGAATTTTTCTTTCCTATCGTTCCCCTTGGGAATCTTCTGAATTCCTTTTTGGAATTTTTGCTTGGTAATGGTCCACATTTGGGACTCTTTTAGTTCCAACTTTGGGAATCTTTTGCTGCACCTTGAAGCTCAAAAGAGACTTCGTGTGAGACTTCAGGTCTGTGGGTACCACAACAAAGAAGCTCACGATGCGGTTCATCACACTGAATAGACTGCATCGTTACCCGATCATGCACAACTATCATCACAAGCAATGTATCAAAAGATATATATCTAGACATGTATAACAATGTAACTTAACACAAAGATCATTAAGTTTATGTTTGTCAACAATCAACTTACTTTTTCAGTCTAATTGCCTGAGCTGTCTAGCACATCAATTAACATTCATCAGTCTTTATTAAAAATGATGTAACAAATAATGTCTAGTGTAACTATCATTTCTCACTTTGTGCAATAAAGATTCTTATGACATGATATTTTCTTTTCTTTTTGCTTTTATATTTTGTTTTTGCTTTTCTTTTTCTTTTTCATGCACACACACAATGCAAAACATAAAATAAAAGACAACGGAATCAATACTTGACATCAACTTATTATATTTTGGCTTTTATATTTTTCTGATTTTTGTTTTGTTTTCGAAAAATAGAATCAATCATGATTGATTAATCCTATGGATTGAATTAAGAATTCAAACCGGCCTGACAAAAATGATTTTGTGAAAAGATCTGCCAATTTTTTGTCGGTATGAACTTTAATCAAAATTATTAAGCCTTTTTCAGAGTTGTCTCTTAAAAAGTGATATCGAATTTCGATATGTTTGGTTTTTGAGTGTTGAACAGGATTGGCAGTAATGAACATAGCAGCAGTATTGTCTATGTAAATAGGAGTTTTGAGAAAGTTAAACCCGTAGTCAAGCAATTGGTTTTGTAACCACAAAACTTGAGAACATCCTGCAGATGCAGCGATATACTCTGCTTCAGCTGTGGATACAGAAACGTTGGTCTGTTTCTTGCATTGCCAAGAGACAAGTCTAGGACCCAGAAATTGACATCCACCAGTAGTCGATTTCCTGTCAAGAGCACACCCACCAAAATCACTGTCAGAATAACTATATAATTCAAAATTGCCTTCATAAGGATACCATAACCCAAGATTCGGTTTCCCTTTAAGGTATCTGAAAATACGTTTCACAGCAACCAGGTGCGACTCTTTTGGATCAGACTGATATCTTGCACACACACATACAGCATACATGATGTCTGGTCTTGATGCAGTAAGATACATCAGTGAACCGATCATTGATCTGTATAGTGTTTGATCCACGGATTTGCCTTTCGAATCTGGCTATATCTTGCAGTTAACATCAGATGGAGTTCGAATTGTCTGACAATCTTGCATCTTGAACTTCTTCAACAACTTCTCAACAAATTTTGATTGATTGATGAAAATTCCGTCAGCTGATTGTTTCACTTGTAATCCAAGAAAGAAGTTAATCTCCCCCATTGAACTCATCTGGAATCTAGACTTCATGATTTCCTCAAATTCTTTGCACATTGACGCACTGGTCGATCCAAAGATAATATCGTCCACATAAACTTGAACACATAAAAGTTCTTCATTCTCCCTTTTCATAAACAAAGTTGGATCAATCTGCCCTCTTGTGAATCCATGTTCTAGTAAATGCTTGGATAATGTTTCGTACCAGATTCTTGGAGCTTGATGTAGACCATATAGAGCTTTACTCAACTTGTATACACGATGAGGATAGTCAGGATCTTCAAAACCCGGAGGTTGTCTGACATATACATCATCTGTAATTGGTCCATACAGAAAAGCGCCTTTAACGTCCATTTGGAGTACTTTAAACTTCATGAAGGACGCATATGCAAGAAAAACGCGTATAGCTTCAAGTCTTGCGACCGGAGCGAACACCTCTTCATAATCAATGCCTTCTTCCTGAGTATATCCCTGTGCAATGAGTCTCGCTTTGTTTCTCACAACAATGCCACGTTCATCTGGCTTGTTTTTGTACAACCATCTTGTACCAATCGCATTCTCTCCTTCAGGTAAGTCCACTAATTTCCAAACCTCTTGTTTGCGAAATTGAAGTAACTCCTCTTGCATGGCTTCAATCCAACTATTATCTTGCAACGCTTCTGAAATGTTCTTCGGCACCACTTGAGAAAGAAAACATGAATAAAGACAAACATTTGCTTGTTCAGTTTGACTTCTTGTAGTTCTCTGATTCAACGGTCCGATAATCTGAGAGACAGGATGTTTCTTGTGAATTCGATGAATTGGTATGTCATCTCCTTGCACTTGACTCTCCAGATTAGATTGATTCAGATTCGGTAGATCTTGTAGAATAGTAGACACATGCGGAGTGAAGTTCGGGACTTGATCCGGTAATTGATGAAGTAATCAAATGATTCTGGAATAACTTCAGCATTCGGATCTGATGATGGTTGATTTTGAACGGATCCACCATCATTAGGAGAACTTTGCGGATTCACATCATCTTCAAGATTGTTTGATTCTTGATCGTCTTGAGAACCAGAAGGACCCGGAGCTTGACTGCATTTGACATGATCAGGATTATGAAATGACATGAACGGATATTCAGAGTTGATATTGCCATCCTCGTCATTATCAGAATCGTCACTAAAGCATCCCAAGTCGCCTGATTCTTTCCTTGATTTTCCTGAAAAATCAAATAAGTTAGAATTGAAAGATTTTGATAACGAATCTAAATCAAATAACCATTCGGGACCATGCGCCACTGACGGAAACGAATTTTCTAAAAACGTTACGTTAATAGTTTCAATAACAGTGTTTGTTTTGCTATTAAAAACCCGATAAGCTTTAGAAACAGACGAATAACCAAGGAAAAATCCATCGTCAGATTTTGACTCAAATTTCCCGAGATGATCATTTAAATTTAGAATCGATACAGGACAACCAAATGCTTTCAAATAAGAAATATTCGGTTTTCTTCCAAATAACAACTCATAAGATGTTTTCTGTTTATCCTAAACCAGTAATGTTCTGTTTTGTACAAAACATGCAGTAGCAATAGCTTCATCCCAGAATGTGATAGGGATTTTGGCATCTGCAAGCATGGATCTTGCTGCTTCAATCAGTGTCCTGTTTTTCCGTTCCGCAACCCCATTTTGTTGAGGCGTTCTTGGAGCACTAAATTGTCTAGCAATTCCTTTTTCTGCATAAAACAAATCAACATTAGTGTTCTTAAATTCTGTACCATTATCACTTCTCAAAGTTTTCACTTTACAATCCAACTGATTGTAAACTTTGATAATAAATTCTTTTAACAACTCAGCAGTTTCAGATTTAACATGCAAGAAATAAACCCAATAAAATCTAGTGAAATCCTCAATAATGACAAAACAGTAAGACTTCTTTCCACATTTGTTGGTCCGAAAAGATCCATATGTAGCATCTGCAAGGGTTTTGAAATGGAGTTTTCTGGCTTGGACTTAAAAGACATTCAGTGCTGTTTTCCTTTCAAACATGCTGGACAGAGATCAGTTGTAGAGAACTTCTTTGAAGGTATTCCCACAGCATGATTTCCAGTCACTAAACGATTCATGTTTCTGAAGTTTGAATGGCCCAGCCATCTATGCCAAAGCTGACTCTCATCATTTGACGCATGTGCAATGAGACAAGTAGTTTCGGTTTCAGCATCAATCTGCGACATATCCAGCTTGTATACATCACGATCTCTTGGAGCTTTAACCACCACCCACTCATTGTCAATCTTGAAACCTGGTTTGAGTATATAACAGAAAGAATCATCAAATAAAGTTGAATAAGATTTATCACAAATTTGAGATACACTTAGTAAGTTAAAGTTCAACTGTGCACAGTAGTTGACTTTATCAAAACTAATGACCCCATTCGATACGGTTCCTTCTCCTGTTATTTTACCACCCGCATCACCTCCAAATGCAACGTGTGTACCATTTTTCAGCTTGAAATCCTGAAGCAAGGCATGGTTGCCTGTCATATGCCGGCTACACCCACTATCAACGAACCATGAGTTGATAGGTCTTCTTGGGCGTACCTGCATTTCAACAATCACTTAGTTAGTTTGGTCAACCCAGGCCCACACGGTCTTGGGTTTTCCGAATCTATCTGCAATAGTAACTTGTTGATATTGAACATTTTGAAAATTTGTTTCATTTAAGAGATTTTGATGCTGAAAACTGTTGTTTCGCCCATTGGCGTGCACGGATTGCTTTCTTCTCAAAGCACTAAACCTTTCCTCTAACTTAGGATCAAGGTTATTTTCAAACTTTTGGTTTCTTACCATCAAGGCTCTTGGTTTAAAACTGTTAACCTGCACATTTCTTGATGAAAAGTTAGAAACAGAATTGTTTCGATTGAAATTTCTCAAACCCGGAGAATGACTTTGATTCATATTTTGAAAACCAAATGATTGATTTCTTTGAAAGTTTGAAAACGGAGTCATTTCTCTTGTTGAGTTTGATCGAAAGAAACAATCCTTTGTGTCATGGTTTCTCCTCTCACAAATTTCACAGAATTTGTTATAAAAACATTCTTCTGAAGAATGGTTTCTTTTGTCACAGAAATTGCAGTACCTGTTAAAGAAACATTCAGCAGTTGCCTGATTATATCTATCACAAATTTCACAGTGTTTCTTGCTAATCCTAAAGAGCCGATTGTTAACTTTTGATGTTGAACTCATTCGAGATTCATTATCAGTTTTGTTCGGTTTTAGATTAACGTTCTTTTGTGGAGACTTTGTTTGTGATTTTGATTGCATGGGACATTGGTTCGATTTTAAACTGTTCTGTTTGGTTACCTTTTTAGATTCAATTCTCTTATCATTGACAGCGGAAGACTTAGGACCTGAACCTGTTTTCAGACCAGAGTTAGATTTGATTGGAGAATTGATTGGTTTACCATAAGATCCGTTCATATCAAACGTTCCTGCAGACACAAACTTGATTTTCTTACCTTTTGACACTTTCTTGACAGGTTTAACTTTGTCAGTTTTAACACTTTGAACTTTGGTGTTATCATTTGATTTTAAGACACTTTTGCCTTTTGATTCTTTTGTTTCAGATTGATTGGTCATTACTTTCGATTTCTGCTTCTTCGCAGTTGAAACTTCAGCCTTCTTCACTTCTTGCTTCTTGATCAACTGATCAGCAACTTGCGCCTTTTGTTCTTTCTTCCACCTGATGTATTCAGGATCATTGTATCCTGAAAACTCACCTTCATCCTTCACTGTTTTTGGCTTCGGATTTAGTTCCGGATACTCAACAAGTTGAATCAGAACAGGCTCTGATTTGTTGCTAGCTTCATCATCAGCTTCAGTTGTCACTCCATCTTCTTCTTTCAAACTTTCCATCAGCACTTCAGAACCTTCAGACTCGGATTTACTTCTTTGAATTTCTTTGAATTTTCTTTCATTTTCAGGTGAATGATCAAATTCATTAAAGTTTTCCGGTAAGGTTTGTGTGATAGAATTTGGCATTGGTTCATGAGTAAAACCCAACCCTGTTTTGGTTTTGTTACCTCTTTCACTCACAAGTTGTTTCACCATGTTCTTACAACTTTTCACTTTTGTCAATTCAACCTGTGTGACAGCATGAGCAACTTTTTCTTGTTCAAAGTTCTTTGTCATTTCTTCAAGTTGTTTTGTTACCAGTTCCAATTCCTTTAAAGTTTTGTTCCATGATTCTTTAAGTGACAAAATCTTCTCATCAGAAATTTTGTGATCAATTTTAAGTTGTTCATGAATTTTCTCATATTTGCTTAATTTATCACCAATTTTAAATGAATGAGTTCGATAATGTTCTACTTGTTGAATGCATTGTTCAGAACATAACCTTTCTTTAACATCAATAGGCAATGGAACATAATTTGGGGGTAAATCAGTACTAACCTTTGGTTGTTCGGTAGATGATGAAGACTCACTGGATGTAGCCATTAACGCAATTTCAGACTCAGATTCTTCAACCGGATCAGACTTTGCACTCCAGTCATAATATTCAGAATCTTCACTCACATCCTCAATCACTTTTCCATCCCCTTCTTCAGACCAGTCTTCTTCAATTTCACATACCAGTGCCAAATTTGATGTAAGATCAAATGTGAATTGTTCTGCATACGCACTCCAATCATATCCATCTTTTACACTAACTACCAGTGCCTTTGTTTGGTCTTCTGGTTTCTTTCCTTCATCCTTCAATTCTGGCATGGGAAGACTTTGGTATGGTTTCTGAAAGTAACGTTGATTCCTTTGTTGATAACTTGAAGACTGTTGCGAGTTTTGACCTTGACCTTGATTACTTGAACTAGCTTGATCATTAAAATTCTGATTATTGGGAGCTTTGCATTCTCTTGAAAAATGAACATACTGGTTACAATTTAAACATCTGGCCTTTGATTTGTCAAAACCAACAGTTTTGTTTGCATGAGGCTTGTAGCTTCGGTTAACATATGCATGCTTCTGCGTTCTATATGCAACCATCACCATTTGCCAATTTAAATCCATTTCCTCAACGTCAACAGGATCCATCTCAAATAAGTCTTGAAGTACAACATCCATTTGACTTAAGTGACTTCCTTGGTATGCTTGAAAACTTGCCATAAAAGCAGTAAAGGCAGTTTTAGTCTCGTCATCTTGCAACAGAATGTTCATTACATCTTTCACCTTGGCTTGAACATTTGAACTTTGATTTTCTAATTGTGGTTTCACATTTTGACTTTGAACTTGATTTCTTGGTGGAGATTGAGGTTGAGAATAAGTTGGTGAACTTGGAAAATATGATGAATCGGTATAGAAACTTGCACCAACAAATAAATCACCCTCTTCTTCGAATTTGGTTGCATCTTGTGCAAGAAATGCATTCTCCACAGTATTGGCAGGATTTACCACATACTTATATTGAGCTTGTGAGCTTGATCTATCAGTATTTCTCGATCCTTCATCAATCTCAACTTCTTCAATCTTTCCAATAAGCAGATCTAAATCCATTGGAAATTTCTAAGTATGCTTTAACAGAGTAACAGTCTGCTTCCATGATGATGGCAAAGCACATAACAATCGATCATTCAAGTCTTGAAGGTCAGTCTTAACTCCGAGGTTTGACATCTCAGTAGTTAAGTGAACAAACTTGTTCATCATCTGATGCACTGTTTCTCCATTAATATGTTCGAACAACTCCAATTGTCTTTTCAACTTTGATTTCTTCAAACTTCTCAATTGTTCTCCTCCTTCACATATCGACTTTAATGCCTTGAAACATGTATAACCAGTTTGATATGCATCCAATCTCGACAGAACTTGAAGTGGCAGTCCCTTGCACATTAAAGAATAAGCCTTGCTATCATTCTTTACTTTCCTCAAATCTTCTGCTGACAAATTATCCTCTGGATAAGGTTCAGTAGAGTCTTTGGTATAGGTACTTGCACTATCTGGAGCAGTCTGAGTTGGAATATGAGGACCTTTTTCAATGGACTTCCAAAGATCATTGTCAATAGAACACAAATGATGTCTCAACCTGATTGTCCAGTTTTTGAAATCTGCACGATTAACAAGTCTAGGAACACGATTATCAGAATCATCATTAGGAGCCATTTTAACAATTTTTAAAGAAAATATTTTTGGTTTTTGTTAATTTTTTGAAAAGAAATGATTAAAATACTAAAATAAAGACAAGTAATTAAAGACAAGATAAGAAAAACAAGTATTGAAAACAACTAAAATGAGTCACACGGCTGAACAGTGAAAATCCTTCTTCACCCGGCTAAACAGTAGCTTTGTTCTTCACCCGGCAGAGAAAAAGTCTTTACACGGCTAAACAGTTACACGGCTCAACAGTTGTAAAACTTGACTTCTTTACCCGGCAGAACAGTTACCCGACTGAATAGTTATCCTTGACACGACAAAAATCTTTGACCCGGCTTGAATCTTGACACGGCAGAAAGGCTTTACCCGGCTGAACAGTTGTCGATCACACGGCAATGTTGTTTACCCGGCTACACAGTTGATGATCACCCGGCTGAAAAATGTTAATCACCCGGCGTAACAGTGTATTACCCGGCACAACAGTGTTTGATCCGGCTGAACATTAACACCTTTTCTTCGTCAAATTCTTTACCCGTCTAGCACAAATTCCCTTACACGGCTGCACAGGACCTAATTGTTCTTCAATCTAAGTCCAAAGGAAATTGTCTAAGTCAAATTTGTTACCCGGCAAGTTAATCTTCAACCAAGTTCTTACTGTTCATCATCTTCATCATGAGAATTTTATGGGTTTTGTCAAAAACTTGTCCAATTCGTTCAAAAATCACACACAAGCTGTGAAATAGTCCGATTATCAATCCCTAATCTCAATCAATCCAAAACATGATCAAATTTTGATGAATTTGAGCAAAATTTGATCGAACAGTAACTTTTTCAATCTTCTTAATTCCTCAGATCTGATGATAATCTGATGGAATTTGCACAATCGTTGTGAATTAGAAGTGATTGCGATGATAAATCACAACTAAAAACAGCAACAATTCATTCAGATCATGATATTTGAGCAATATTGATGTGTTTTGCTTGATGAATAGCGAAGAACACAGTACCAACAGCTCTGATACCAATTGATAGGTTCAATTGGATCGTTAATATCGCTCAATGACCAGAATAACATATACACAAACACAGTTTAATCATTAACACAATTCATACTAATAATTCTCTTTGTATATTGATGATCAAAGCAGTTTTGTAATACAAGTGCAGGAGAAAAATAAATCACACACACTAAGTTCTCTCTCTTACGTGAAAAGTGATCTAGCCTCTCTCCTCACACTCTCTCACTACATGCTTTAAAGCAACAATTACAAGTTTAAGGAATATAACAAAATAGACCCTAAACTATACATAAACATATAAACAAATACAAAGTAAATCTTAATCTAGGAAATAGCCCTAACACCAATGGCACATTGTACACCTTCATTAGCTAGGGAACATATCTATAAAATCTTTCCTCTTTTTGTGCATGTCTTCAACTCTAGACATTGAAGGAATTTCAGATGGCTCCAACACTCTGAATCTCTTTGTTATTTCCAAGAATTCTAGATTGTGATAGTCAAGGATAAACATCTTGTTGTACATCCTCTCTGATGCTTGGAAACTCTTGACCAACTTCCTTTATGACTCAAATTTCAATCTCTTTAAGCTTCTAAACGAATAATTTCTCGACTGCAACCACGACCTCATATCACTGGATTACATCTGTTCAGGATCTGGATGGTGTAGTTCCTCAGGTGGTAAATCATCAATATTGAGACTTTCTTGCAGTGGATGCCATTTACCTGGTTCGATTACTATCTCATTCTCATCTCCGTCTACACGATCCTAAATAGCCATACACTATTCATATTCCTCATTGATTTGTGAAACAGTACGTCCATTCAAATATACTTGGTTGTACTTCATCCTTTCCAAGTATGCAAATTTTTTATCCAAGTCTGATGGTATGTTGATATGTATAGAAATATACATATTTATTCTTCACATTTAACCCGAATTTGGTTATTAATTGGTTGTAATTTCATTAGTTTAAGTACTAAATTATGGTTTTTGTGATTTTACAGCCAAGACAAACCACCGAATAAAAGAATGGAGAAAAGACGCGTTGTCAAGAGAAATTGACGAAAACAGGTCACAAGCACGACTGTGCTCAGACCTAGCACGATCGTGCTTCAGTTTTTACTCGGAAGCACAGGCTGTGCACAAGGGCGTGCCGGTGAAATTGGTCAAAGCACGACCATGCTTAGACCAAGCAGGACCGTGCATAAGTCATTTCCGAGATCGTCTTTAGCTCGTGCCGCGCATGTCTTGGTCGTGCCCGTGATTTTGATTCGAGCACGACCGTGCTTGATCTAAGCACGGTCGTGCGCCTGCTACCTCGAGACGGGAATCGAGATTTTGCTGAAAATGGAAACTGCGAAATGCCTAGGCGAAAAAGAAAACACTGTAGCTACCAGCACGACCTGGAGCACGATCGTGCACCAGGTAGTGCACATCTGCTGTTTGCTATAAAATTCTTTTAGTTTAATATTTTCCTTGTATGTTAGTTTAAGAAAAACCCAAATTCGCTCTTTAATCGGATAAACATTAACAAACGTTTAGCATCGAGAGCTACCGTGTCCACGGATTGATATCCGGTTCTTACCATTTCTACTATATTACTAGCCGACAGGTACACTTGCCTTTCTGTGTGTGATTTAGTATTTTTAGGTGAAAACACTTTCAAAACTAAATTTGTGTGAAAAATCTTTATTAAATATATATATACTTTCACGCACATCATGTTTTTGGCGCCGTTGCCGGGGACACGGTGATTTCGAGAACGATTCGAGTTAGTGATATGACCATCGTTAATACCTTGTGTGTATTTTTTCTCTCGACTTGATTTTTATTTTAATTTTATTTTTATTTGTAGGAATAGTTTCGTCATCGTCTTTTCTTTTATTGTCAATGGTGTATGTCCACAACTCCGGTCGCCGATATCGTCGAACCATCTTCAGAACCAGAGCGAAATTTACATCGAAGGCTGCGGGTGCGGTCCCGCCTTGTAGCCGCTGCAATCGAGGGCGACACGTTAGAAGAAAACACATCCGGTGAGGAGGAAGAACAAATGGCGGAACCCGACGATCAAAGAACAATCGCCGATTCCGGCAAACCATCACTCAATGATCTGGCCTGGAGTATCGAGAGGCCTACTGTCGAAGCGAACAATTTTGAAATCAAATCCAGTACCATTCAAATGGTCCAAAACATGTGTCAGTTCGACGGTAAGGATCACGAGGATCCTAACGCTCATCTCAATAGCTTTCTTGAAATTTGCGCTACTTTCAAAATCAATGGCGCTTCTGATGATGCTATCCGGTTTAGGCTGTTTCCGTTCTCCTTACGGGACCGAGCCAAAGCCTGGTTGGTCTCACTTCCCTCCGGATCCATTACTTCTTGGACTCAGATGGCCGAGAAGTTTCTTGAGAAGTATTTTCCTGCTGAGAAAACCTCAAAGCTTAGGGCTAGACTTCATGCGTTTGAGCAGGATGATGGCGAGTCTATTCACGATGCATGGGAACGATTCAAGGACCTTGCTCGAAAGGTCCCACACCATGGTTTAGAGTTATGGAAATTTTGCGACACGTTTTACAATGCTTTAGAACCGCAGAGTCAGCAGCTTCTCGACATGCACGCGAATGGGGACTTCAGAAAAAAGAGACCGCAAGAAGCATACGATATGCTCGAAAGGGTAGCCGCGAAGAGCTATTCTAGTCACGCGTCGCGATCTAGGACATCTCGTCATGGAGTTCACCAAGTTGACTCCTATACCGCTTTAACTGCTTAGTTGGAGGCTCTCTCCACAAAAGTTGATCAAAAGCAGGCAAATAGTGTTCAAACCTGTTGTGAGTTATGCGGGGGGCCGCATCCAGGTAGTGATTGTCAGATGGGGGAAATGATGCACGAGCAGGTTGATTTTATGGGTAACCAGACTCGTCCCTAGAACAATCCCTACAACAATACTTATAATCCTGGGTGGAGGAATCACCCAAATTTCAGTTGGAGGTCTGGTTCCCTAAACCAGCAACCACCCGGATTCAATCAACGTCCCCCATTTCAGCAGACTCAAACTCAATCCTTCCAATCCCGTCCTCCACAAGCCTCACTCCATAATCAGGGATCCAGTAGTAGCTCACAACCCTCACCAGAAGGGAAAGCTACTATGGAGGACATGATGGCTAGACTATTAGCCAATTCTGAGAAACAAAATCGATATACCGAAGATCGATTCCTGAAAAATGAAACTGAACTGAGAAATCAGAAAGCTTCTTTGCAAAACATTGAAAATCAGGTCGGGCAAATTGCCAAACTTCTTTCTGAGAGACCTCAAGGTGGCCTTCCAGGCAACACTGAGACCAATCGAAAAGGTCATGTCAAAGCCATCATGACAAGAAGTGGCAAGACCACTAAGCCTGTTCCATCACCTTCTTCACAGCCGGTTGTTGAAGAAGAAGAAGAGACCGAGTCTCCGGATGAGGTGCAACTGAGGCGAAGCCCAGCAAGTACAGCACGGTCCAAGGAGCCAGTCAAACCATAAAATCCTCCCATTCCATATCCGGGCAGACTTAAAAAGCAGAAATTGGAGGAGCATTATGGAAAATTCCTCGAGCTTTTTAAGCAACTTCACATCAATTTACCATTTGTTGAAGCCCTTGCTCAAATGCTCAAGTATGCTAAATTCTTGAAAGATCTCACAAACAAAAAGAAGCTCGAGGAGCTGTCACATGTTACTTTGAATGAGAAGTGTTCAGCTATTCTCCAGAACAAACTACCAAAGAAGATGAATGATCCTGGGAGTTTCACTATCCCTTGTTTGATTGGTAGTTTGTCTGTCAGCAATGCTTTGGCTGACCTAGGTGCTAGCATAAACCTAATGCCATACGCAGTTTTTGCTAAGCTTGACCTAGGAGAACCAAAGCCAACACGAATGAGTATCCAGCTTGTTGATCGATCAGTGAAATACCCGCGAGGTATAGTTGAGAATATGCTGGTGAAAATTGACAGATTTGTATTCCCAGTCGACTTTGTTATTCTTGATATGGATGAGGATAAGAATTTACCCCTTATCTTAGGTCGCCCATTCCTAGCCACGGCTAGAGCTTTGATTGATGTTTGCACGGGCAGACTTACTCTTCGGGTTGATGATGAAGAGGTGACTTTTGATATTGGGAGATCTATGCAGCATCCACAAAGTCAGGATGACTCACTGTACTTCATTGACAGTATTGACACATGTGTGAGTAATCAGTTACATGACACATTTGATGAAAAGGCCCTGGACACACAATTAATTCCTAATCAAACATGGGATTCAGTTCGCCATGACACCTCCATTGAGGAGACGATATATCTTGTTGACCATGATTCTTTCTCATGTCCAGAGGTCTTTGAGGTTATTGATTGCAATGATGAACCCAAGTCACGACCTTCTGTCGAGGACCCACCACCAGTTGAACTTAAAGAGCTACCTAGCCATTTAGAGTATGCTTTCTTGGATGGTGAGTCCGGTTTACCTTTCATCATTTCTTCTGATTTAACAAGTGACGAGAAGGCGAGATTACTTGAGGTTTTAAAATTGCATAAAAAGGCAATCGCGTGGAAGACTATGGATATAAAAGGAATCAATCCATCCTTTTGTACCCATAAAATCTTGATGGAGGAGGACTTCAAGCCTGTTGTACAGCATCAGAGACGCCTCAATCCTAATATGCAAGAGGTCGTGAAGAAAGAGGTGATTAAACTACTTGATGATGGGTTGATTTACCCGATTTCTGATTCCGCATGGGTGAGACCGGTACAGGTTGTCCCGAAAAAAGGAGGGATGACAGTGGTCACTAACGAGAGGAATGAGTTGATTCCTACTCGCACCGTCACTGGTTGGAGAGTTTGCATTGATTATCGCAAACTCAACGATGCTACGAGAAAAGATCATTTCCCCCTCCCTTTCATTGATCAGATGCTTGAACGCTTATCTGGGAGGATGTTTTATTGTTTTCGTGATGGTTTCTCGGGGTACTTTCAAATCCTCATTTCTCCTCCTGATCAGGAGAAGACGACATTCACTTGTCCGTATGGCACATTCGCCTACCGACGGATGCCCTTTGGACTGTGCAATGCCCCAGCTACCTTCCAGCGCTGCATGGTAGCCATTTTCCATGACATGATCGAGGACTCCATGGAGGTTTTCATGGATGATTTTTCTGTATATGGGAGCTCCTTTGATCATTGTCTCACAAATCTGAAGAAAATGTTAACGAGGTGTGAGGAAACCAATCTTGTGCTTAATTGGGAAAAATGCCACTTCATGGTAAAGGAGGGCATTGTTTTAGGGCACAAGATCTCACAGGAGGGTCTTGAGGTTGACCGAGCCAAAATTGATACCATTTCTAGGCTACCACCTCCTACCTCAGTGAAAGCCATTCGGAGCTTTTTAGGCCATGCTGGTTTCTACAGGCGATTCATCAAGGATTTTTCTAAAATCGCCAGGCTTATGACACAGCTCCTTGAGAAAGACGCCCCTTTTGTCTTCTCCAATGAATGCTTAAAAGCATTTCAGTTTCTGAAAGAAAAACTCGTCAATGCTCCTATCATGGTAGCCCCCGATTGGTCTTTACCATTCGAGTTGATGTGTGATGCAAAGGAAAGATAAGCATTTCCATCCGATTTATTATGCGAGCAAGACCCTGAATGACGCACAAGAGCATTACACCACCACTGAGAAAGAGCTCTTGGCTGTGGTCTTTGCATTCGATAAATTCAGATCTTATCTTGTCCTTTCCAAAACCATTGTGTTTACGGATCATGCTGCCCTTCGTTATCTTTTTAGCAAACAAGATGCTAAACCACGATTGATACGCTGGATCTTGTAGCTACAAGAATTTGATATTGAGATCCTTGACAAAAAGGGTGCTGAAAATGTTGCAACAGATCATCTTTCACGTCTTGAGTGCCCAGCTTCAGAGGAACACGTGGGGTTACACATAAATGACAATTTTCCCCACGAGTCCCTCATGCACATACAGACGCATGAGGATGAGCATCCTTGGTTCGCCGACTTTGCCAATTATTTGGCAAGTGGTATTGTGTTGAAAGGTTTGACTCACCAGCAAAAGAGGAAATTCTTTGCTGACGTGAAGCACTACCTGTGGGAGGATCCTTATCTTTTCAGAGTCGAAGTAGATCAGATTGTACGCATATGTGTGTATGGAGAGAAGGCTTCTAAAATCCTACACCACTGCCATGAAGGACCCACAGGAGGACATCATGGAGAGACTCTCACTGCGAAGAAGGTTTTGATGCTGGTTTCTTCTGGCCCACCATCTTCCGTGATACTCATGATATGATCCGTGCTTGTGATGCTTGCCAAAGGGCAAGCAACATCTCTTCCAGAAATGAGATGCCCCAGAACAGTATCCAAGTTTGTGAAATTTTTGATGTCTGGGGTATTGACTTCATGGGACCTTTCCCAACTTCTTATGGCAATAAATATATCCTGGTGGTGGTTGATTAAGTTTCCAAGTGGGCGGAGGCTCAGGCCTTGCCCACTAATGATGCCAGGGTAGTTGTCAAAAAGCACTCATTAGTGACCGTGGGACGCATTTCTGCAATTCCCAATTAGAAAGGGCGTTGTCACGCTATGGAGTGAACCATATATTTTCAACGCCATATCATCCACAAACAAGTGGACAGGTTGAGGTCACTAATAGGGGCATCAAACGAATTCTTGAGAAAACGGTTAGTCAAAACCGTAAGGATTGGTTGGAGAAATTAGATGATGCACTTTGGGCCTTTCAAACTGCATACAAGACACCTATAGGCACTACTCCATTTAGGTTGATTTATGGAAACGCGTGTCATCTTCCTGTGGAATAGGAGCATAAGGCTTACTGTTTTTGGTTGCAGGTGGATGAACATGGCACTCGTAGATTTCGAAGCACACGCGCACTCCGATTTTGACAGGGGAGCATTTTTCTTCCTTACCTCCATGCATTCTTATTGATATCATTTTGCTTTGCATTTTTTGTTGCACATTGGGGACAATGTGCAATTCAAGTGTGGGGAGGGATATGCGTGAATGGAAACTTGTTCTTGTCCTTAACGTATTTATTTTTGCAAAATCTCCAGCATTATTTTTTGTGGCAATTAGAAAAATCATTTTTGACAAATCAACCAATGAAGCAAGATAATAAAAAAGGGTGTTTTTGCAAAAGAAATAGTTGATAAGGGAAGTAAATGAGTTAAGTTTTTTTTGTGGCAACCATTAAGCGTGTGAGCTAAATGACAAACTACATGTCATGCCTTACACACCCCACCCCTTCCATTTGCGAGAGTAAATTTTTTAGCCTTTCTAGCTTTGTATCACATTGTTGCTCTTGTTTTTGTTGGAATTGAGTGTGCCGGATGTTTTATACATTTTAGAACTTGTGTTATATATACATTTCAAGATCACAATTGAAGACATTGCGTAAAAATGATTGAGGCATTAGGACACCCATCTTCACCACCATTTTCATGTATTTACCCATCCAAACCTAACCCCAGATAACCCCATGCGCACTTTCATGTTATTATCCTATCTACCCACTTCACCATCCTGAAACCTCTTATATTTCACAAATTCTTTTTGCTTAAACTCGGTCGGTTCATATATTATCTCATCGTTTATTTAGCCTATTCAAGTAGTCAATTTTTGCTAAACATGATCATATGTTTAGTTGATGTCAAAAAAAAAATTGAAAAATCGAAAAGAGGCTTTCACCATAGTTAAGGTGAAATTGTGCAAAAGAAGAGGAAGTTTTGAGTACTTTATGATGAAATCCCTTCTCCATCCGAAAAAAACCATAATGGTTTTATTATTAGATTTATATGAATTAGTTAGTTATTTAACCGCCGAGTTTTTAACGCCTTTTACCCATTTTCTCATTCCAAAATTTCACACCTCCACCACCACCAAACCAAAACCCAAACAAAGTCCTCTTGATTTATGCAATTGTTTTATACTAGTTGATGGAGATTTGATTTTTACACAAGCTTATGATAATGTATGATTCATTGACTTGGCGTTGAGTGTTCTAAACATACTCCTTACATGTATGTCCATAAATCATCCGAGTGTGTGTGAACATTGTGAGAGGGTAAGGTAATGCTTGTTAGGGACTCAAGACGTGAAACATGTCTTAATAGTTGTCATTACATTTTTGATCATTTGCTTCTTTGATACCAACTATTTGTTTTCACCTATTTTGAAGCTATTTTGCTTGTTGTTTAATTTGTTTATTGTTGCCATTGGAGATCTTGTTCATTTAAGTTTGCATGAGGACAAGCAAAGTTCAAGTGTGGGGATGTTTGATATGTATAGAAATATACATATTTATTCTTCACATGTAACCCAAATTTGGTTATTAACTGGTTGTAATTTCATTAGTTTAAGTACTAAATTGTGGTTTTTGTGATTTTACAGCCAAGACAAACCACCGAAGAAAAGAACGGAGAAAAGACGCGTTTTCAAGAGAAATTGACGAAAACAGGTCACAAGCACGACCGTGCTCAGACCTAGCACGATCGTGCTTCAGTTTCCTCGGAAGCACAGGCTGTGCACAAGGGCGTGCCGGTGAAATTGGTCAAAGCACGACCGTGCTTAGACCAAGCAGGATCGTGCTCAAGTCATTTCCGAGATCGTCTTCAGCTCGTGCCGCGCATGTCTTGGTCGTGCCCGTGATTTTGACTCAAGCACGACCGTGCTTGATCTAAGCACGGTCGTGCGCCTGCTATCTCGAGACGGGAATCGAGATTTTGCTGAAAATGGAAACTGCGAAATGCCTGGGCGAAAAAGAAAACACTGTAGCTACCAGCACGACCTGGAGCACGACCGTGCACCAGGTAGTGCACATCTGGTGTTTGCTATAAAAAGCCTTGTGTTCATTAATTATGGGTTGTTGAGTTTTTAGTGCAAAATTACACTAAGATTCACTGATTTTGAGTGTTTTTGGACCCATTGGAAGCCATTGGAAGCCATAGAAGACTCAAGAATCATCAACCAACCATCTTTCATTCTCCTCGCTTGTTTTCGGTTTGAACTTTTAAGTAGTTTAATCATGTTTTTAGCTAGTTTAATTATGTTTCTTGTAGTTTTTGTAAGCCTTATGGGCTAAACACTCATGTTATCTAGATTAGGATGATACTTATGCCTTGATGATGGATGAAACTTAAATATTTTGGTGAAGTTTTATGTTAAGATCAATGATGAAATTTTGGTGATATTTCAATGATTTTGTATGCTTGTCCAATTTTATTGTCATATGATGTTGATGAATGTTAGGAAGTTGACATGTTGAAAAACCCATCTTCTTGATATTTGTTTGTAAATCTTATAAATGAATTTTGTAGGATTTATGCCATGATATTAGAAATGATGATTGAATTGTTAGATGCCATGAAATTAGACAAGTGTGCTTTCTTTCACAAGATATTTGAAAAGATGATTGAGATGTTGTAATTTCTTAGACATGTTAGATGTGTAGGTTTGGAATTGTGGCCACAATATCTAGATTTGCATGACTTAGTTTGAGAATTACATGTTGGAATATTTCATAATTTTATATACTTTACGTAATTATTGGTGATTAGGATGTGATTATCGTTCTAGTTTTCCTTTAATTATGAAACTAGGACATTTTAGCGGATGACTAGTTTACCTTTAGTTCTTGACATAAAAGACATCAATTGGACTTAATTGTATGATTTTAGGTGATTAGGATGTGTTTATCGTTCTAGTTTTCCAAAGAATCATTTTAGTTAGATATCTGTTAGGGCTATTTCCTAGATTAAGATTTACTTTGTATTTGTTTATATGTTTATGTATAGTTTAGGGTCTATTTTGTTATATTCCTTAAACTTGTAATTGTTGCTTTAAAGCATGTAGTGAGAGAGTGTGAAGGAGAGAGGCTAGATCACATTTTCACGTAAGAGAGAGAACTTAGTGTGTGTGATTTATTTTTCTCCTGCACTTGTATTACAAATCTGCTTTGATCATCAATATACAAAGAGAATTATTAGTATGAATTGTGTTAATGATTAAACTGTGTTTGTGTATATGTTATTCTGATCATTGAGCGATATTAACGATCCAATTGAACCTATCAATTGGTATCAGAGCTGTTGGTACTGTGTTCTTCGCTATTCATCAAGCAAAACACATCAATATTGCTCAAATATCATGATCTGAATGAATTGTTGCTGTTTTTAGTTGTGATTTATCATCGCAATCACTTCTAATTCACAACGATTGTGCAAATTCCATCAGATTATCATCAGATCTGAGGAATTAAGAAGATTGAAAAAGTTACTGTTCGATCGAATTTTGCTCAAATTCATCAAAATTTGATCATGTTTTGGATTGATTGAGATTAGGGATTGATAATCGGACTATTTCACTGCTTGTGTGTGAATTTTGAACGAATTGGACAAGTTTTTGACAAAACCCAGAAAATTCTCATGATGAAGATGATGAACAGTATGAACTTGGTTGAAGATTAACTTGCCGGGTGATAAAATTTGACTTAGACAATTTCCTTTGGACTTAGATTGAAGAACAATTAGGTCCTGTGCAGCCGTGTAAAGGAATTTGTGCTTGTCGGGTGAAGAATTTGACGAAGAAAAGGTGTTACTGTTCAGCCGGATCAAACACTGTTGTGCCGGGTGATACACTGTTACGCCGGGTGATTAACAATTTCAGCCGGGTGATCAATCAACTGTGTAGCCGGGTAAACAACATTGCCGTGTGATCAACAACTGTTCAGCCGGGTAAAGCCTTTCTGCCGTGTCAAGATTCAAGCCGGGTCAAAGATTTTTGCCGTGTCAAGGTTAACTATTCTGCCGGGTAACTGTTCTGCCGGGTAAAGAAGTCAAGGTTTACAACTGTTGAGCCGTGTAACTGTTTAGCCGTGTAAAGAATTTTTCTCTGCCGGGTGAAGAACAAAGCTATTGTTTAGCCGGGTGAAGAAGGATTTTCACTGTTCAGCCGTGTGACTCATTTTTATTTGTTTTTGATACTTGTTTCTTATCTTGTCTTTAATTATTTGTCTTTATTTTAGTATTTTAATCATTTCTTTTCAAAATTAACAAAAATCCAAAAATATTTTCTTTAAAAATTGTTAAAATGGCTCCTAATGATGATTCTGATAACAGTGTTCCTAGACTTGTCAATCGTGCAGATTTCAAGAACTGGACAATCAGGTTGAGACATCATTTGTGTTCTATTGACAATGATCTATGGAAGTCCATTGAAAAGGGCCCTCACATTCCAACTCAGATAGCTCCAGATAGTGCAAGTACCTACACCAAAGACTCTACTGAACCTTATCCAGAGGATAATTTGTCAGCAGAAGATTTGAGGAAAGTAAAGAATGATAGCAAGGCTTATTCTTTAATGTGCAAGGGACTGCCACTCCAAGTTTTGTCGAGATTGGATGCATATCAAACTGGTTATACATGTTTCAAGGCATTAAAGTCGATA
Source organism: Tagetes erecta (assembly GCA_030867185.1). Classification (NCBI taxonomy): domain Eukaryota; kingdom Viridiplantae; phylum Streptophyta; class Magnoliopsida; order Asterales; family Asteraceae; genus Tagetes; species Tagetes erecta. The sequence continues at coordinate 28,130,642 of CM061492.1, read as the reverse complement.
TGTGAAGGAGGAGAACAATTGAGAAGTTTGAAGAAATCAAAGTTGAAAAGGCAATTGGAATTATTTGAACATATTAATGGAGAAACAGTGCATCAGATGATGAACAGGTTTGTTCACTTAACTACTGAGATGTCAAACCTCGGAGTTAAGACTGATCTTCAAGACTTGAATGATCGATTGTTATGTGCTTTGCCATCATCATGGAAGCAAACTGTTACTCTTTTAAAGCATACTGAGAAATTTCCAATGGATTTAGATCTACTTATTGGAAAGATTGAAGAAGTTGAGATTGATGAAGGATCGAGAAATACTGATAGATCAAGCTCACAAGCTCAATATAAGTATGTGGTAAATCCTGCCAATACTGTGGAGAATGCATTTCTTGCACAAGATGCAACCAAATTTGAAGAAGAGGGTGATTTATTTGTTGGTGCAAGTTTCTACACTGATTCATCATATTTTCCAAGTTCACCAACTTATTCTCAACTTCAATCTCCACCAAGAGCTCAAGTTCAAAGTCAGAATCTGAAGAATCAAGCAGAAAGTCAAAATTCAAATGTTCAAGCCAAAGTAAAAGATGTGATGAACATCTTGTTACAAGATGACGAGACCAAAACTGCCTTCACAGCCTTTATGGCAAGTTTTCAAGCATACCAAGGAAGTCACTTAAGTCAAATGGATGTTGTACTTCAAGACTTATTTGAGATGGATCCTGTTGACGTTGAGGAAATGGATTTAAACTGGCAAATGGTGATGGTTGCATATAGAACGCAGAAGCATGCATATGTTAACCGAAGCTACAAGCCTCATGCAAACAAAACTGTTGGTTTTGACAAATCAAAGGCCAGATGTTTCAATTGTAACCAGTATGGTCATTTTTCAAGAGAATGCAAAGCTCCCAAGAATCATAATTTCAATGACCAAGCTAGTTCAAGTAATCAAGGTCAAGGTCAAAGCTCGCAACAGTCTTCTAGCTATCAACAAAGGAATCAACGTTATTTTCAGAAACCATATCAAAGTCTTCCAATGCCAGAATTGAAGGATGAAGGAAAGAAACCAGAAGACCAAACAAAGGCACTGGTAGTTAGTGTAAAAGACGGATATGATTGGAGTGCGTATGCAGAACAATTCACATCTGATCTTACATCAAGTTTCGCACTGGTATGTGAAATCGAAGAAGACTGGTCTGAAGAAGGGGATGGAAAAATGATTGAAGATGTGAGTGAAGATTCTGAAGATTATGACTGGAGTGCAAAGTCTGATCCTGTTGAAGAATCTGATTCTGAGGTTGCTCTAATGGCTACATCCAGTGAGTCTTCATCATCTACCGAACAACCAAAGGTTAGTATTGATTTACCCCCTAACTATGTTCCTTTACCTGCTGATGTGAAAGAAAGGTTATGTTCTGAACAATGCATTCAACAAGTAGAACATTATCGAACTCATTCATTTAAAATTGGTGATAAATTAAGCAAACATGAGAAAATTCATGAACAACTTAAAATTGATCACAAAATTGCTGATGAGAAGATTTTGTCACTTAAAGAATCATGGAACAAAACTTTAAAGGAATTGGAACTAGTAACAAAACAACTTGAAGTAATGACAAAGAACTTTGAACAAGAAAAAGTTGCTCATGCTGTCACACAAGTTGAATTAACAAAAGTGAAAAGTTGTAAGACCATGGTGAAACAACTCATAAGTGAAAGAGGTAACAAAACCAAAACCGGGCTGGGTTTCACTCATGAACCAATGCCAAATTCAATCACTCAAACCTTACCGGAAAACTTTAATGAATTTGATCATTCACCTGAAAATGAAAGAAAATTCAAAGAAATTCAAAGAAATAAATCCGATTCTGAAGGTTCTGAAGTGTTGATGGAAAGTTTGAAAGAAGAAGATGGTGTGACAACTGAAGCTGACGATGAAGCTAGCAACAAATCAGAGCCTGTTCTGATTCAACTTGTTGAGTATCCAGAACTGAATCCGAAGCCAGAAACAGTGAAGGATGAAGGTGAATTTTCAGGATACAATGATCCTGAATACATCAGGTGGAAGAAAGAACAAAAGGCGCAAGTTGCTGATCAGTTGATCAAGAAGCAAGAAGTGAAGAAGGCTGAAGTTTCAACTGCAAAGAAGCAGAAGTCGAAAGTAATAACCAATCAATCTGAAACGAAACAGTCAAAAGGCAAAAGTGTCTTAAAATCGAATGATAACACCAAAGTTCAAAGTGTTAAAACTGACAAAGTTAAACCTGTCAAGAAAGTGTCAAAAGGTAAGAAAATCAAGTTTGTGTCTGCAGGAACGTTTGATTTGAACGGATCTTATGGTAAACCAATCAATTCTCCAATCAAATCTAACTTTGGTCTGAAAACAGGTTCAGGTCCTAAGTCTTCCGCTGTCAATGATAAGAGAATTGAATCTAAAAAGGTAACCAAACAGAACAGTTTAAAATCGAACCAAAGTCCCATGCAATCAAAATCACAAACAAAGTCTCCACAAAAGAATGTTAATCCAAAACCGAACAAAACTGATAATGAATCTCGAATGAATTCAACATCAAAAGTTAACAATCGGCTCTTTAGGATTAGCAAGAAACATTGTGAAATTTGTGATAGATATAATCATGCAACTGCTGAATGTTTCTTTAACAGGTACTGCAATTTCTGTGACAAAAGAAACCATTCTTCAGAAGAATGTTTTTATAACAAATTATGTGAAATTTGTGAGAGGAGAAACCATGACACAAAGGATTGTTTCTTTCGATCAAACTCAACAAGAGAAATGACTCTGTTTTCAAACTTTCAAATAAATCACTCAATTGGTTTTCAAAATATGAATCAAAGTCATTCTCCGGTTTTGAGAAATTTCAATCGAAACAATTCTGTTTCTAACTTTTCATCAAGAAATGTGTAGGTTACAGTTTTAAGCCAAGAGCTTTGATGGTTAGAAATCAAAAGTTTGAAAATAACCTTGATCCTAAGTTAGAGGAAAGGTTTAGTGCTTTGAGAAGAAAGCAATCAATGCACGCCAATGGGCGAAACAACAGTTTTCAGCATCAAAATCTCTTAAATGAAACAAATTTTCAAAATGTTCAATATCAACAAGTTACTATTGCAGATAGATTCGGAAAACCCAAGACCGTGTGGGCCTGGGTTGACCAAACTAACTAATTGAATTGTTGAAATGCAGGTACGCCCAAGAAGACCTCTCAACTCATGGTTCGTTGATAGTGGGTGTAGCCGGCACGTGACAGGCAACCATGCCTTGCTTCAGGATTTCAAGCTGAAAAATGGTACACACGTTGCATTTGAAGGTGACGCGGGTGGTAAAATAACAGGAGAAGGAACCGTATCGAATGGGGTCATTAGTTTTGATAAAGTCAACTACTGTGCACAGTTGAACTTTAACTTACTAAGTGTATCTCAAATTTGTGATAAATCTTATTCAACTTTATTTGATGATTCTTTCTGTTATATACTCAAACCAGGTTTCAAGATTGACAATGAGTGGGTGGTGGTTAAAGCTCCAAGAGATCGTGATGTATACAAGCTGGATATGTCACAAATTGACGCTGAAACCGAAACTACTTGTCTCATTGCACATGCTTCAAATAATGAGAGTCAGCTTTGGCATAGACGGCTGGGCCATTCAAACTTCAGAAACATGAATCGTTTGGTGACTGGAAATCACGCTGTAGGAATACCATCAAAGAAGTTCTCTACAACTGATCTCTGTCCAGCATGTTTGAAAGAAAACAGCACCGAATGTCTTTTAAGTCCAAGCCAGAAAACTCCATTTCAAAACCCTTGCAGATGCTACATATGGATCTTTTCGGACCAACAAATGTGCAAAGCATCGGAAAGAAGTCTTACTGTTTTGTCATTATTGACGATTTCACTAGATTTTCTTGGGTTTATTTTTTGCATATTAAATCTGAAACTGCTGAGTTATTAAAAGAATTTATTATCAAAGTTGAAAATCATTTGGATTGTAAAGTGAAAACTTTAAGAAGTGATAATGGAACAGAATTTAAGAACACTAATGTTGATGTGTTTTGTGCAGAAAAAGGAATTGCTAGACAATTTAGTGCTCCAAGAACGCCTCAACAAAATGGGGTTGCGGAACGGAAAAACCGGACACTGATTGAAGCAGCAAGATCCATGCTTGCAGATGCCAAAATCCCTATCACATTCTGGGATGAAGCTATTGCTACTGCATGTTTTGTACAAAACAGAACATTACTGGTTCAGGATATACAGAAAACATCATATGAGTTGTTATTTGGAAGAAAACCGAATATTTCTTATTTGAAAGCATTGGTTGTCCTGTATCGATTCTAAATTTAAATGATCATCTCGGGAAATTTGAGTCAAAATCTGACGATGGATTTTTCCTAGGTTATTCGTCTGTTTCTAAAGCTTATCGAGTTTTTAATAGCAAAACAAATACTGTTATTGAAACTATTAACGTAAAGTTTTTAGAAAATTCGTTTCCGTCAGTGGCGCATGGTCCCGAATGGTTATTTGATTTAGATTCGTTATCAAAATCTTTCAATTCTAACTTGTTTGATTTTTCAGGAAAAGCAAGGAAAGAATCAGGTGACTTGGGAAGTTTTAGTGACGATTCTGATAATGACGAGGATGGCAATCTCAACTCTAAGTATCCGTTCATGTCATTTCATAATCCTGATCATGTCAAATCCAGTCAAGCTCCGGGTCCTTCTGGTTCTCAAGAAGATCAAGAATCAAACAATCTTGAAGATGATGTGAATCCGCAAAGTTCTCCTAATGATGGTGGATCCGTTCAAAATCAACCATCATCAGATCCGAATGCTGAAGTTATTCCAGAATCATTTGATTACTTCATCAATTCACCGGATCAAGTCCCGAACTTCACTCCGCATGTGTCTACTATTCTACAAGATCTACCGAATCTGAATCAATCTAATCTGGAGAGTCAAGTGCAAGGAGATGACATACCAATTCATCGAATTCACAAGAAACATCCTGTCTCTCAGATTATCGGGCCGTTGAATCAGAGAACTACAAGAAGTCAAACTGAGCAAGCAAATGTTTGTCTTTATTCATGTTTTCTTTCTCAAGTGGTGCCGAAGAACATTTCAGAAGCGTTACAAGATAATAGTTGGATTGAAGCCATGCAAGAGGAGTTACTTCAATTTCGCAAACAAGAGGTTTGGAAATTAGTGGACTTACCTGAAGGAGAGAATGCGATTGGTACAAGATAGTTGTACAAAAACAAGCCAGACGAACGTGGCATTGTTGTAAGAACCAAAGCGAGACTCATTGCACAGGGATATACTCAGGAAGAAGGCATTGATTATGAAGAGGTGTTCGCTCCGGCCGCAAGACTTGAAGCTATACGCGTTTTTCTTGCATATGCGTCCTTCATGAAGTTTAAAGTATTCCAAATGGACGTTAAAGGCGCTTTTCTGTATGGACCGATTACAGATGATGTTTATGTCAGACAACCTCCGGGTTTTGAAGATCCTGACTATCCTCATCGTGTATACAAGTTGAGTAAAGCTCTATATGGTCTACATCAAGCTCCAAGAATCTGGTACGAAACATTATCCAAGCATTTACTAGAACATGGATTCACAAGAGGACAGATTGATCCAACTTTGTTTATGAAGAGGGAGAATGAAGAACTCTTATGTGTTCAAGTTTATGTGGACGATATTATCTTCGGATCGACCAGTGCGTCAATGTGCAAAGAATTTGAGGAAATCATGAAGTCTAGATTCCAGATGAGTTCAATGGGGGAGATTAATTTATTTCTTGGATTACAAGTGAAACAATCAGCTGACGGAATTTTTATCAACCAATCAAAGTTCGTTGAGAAGTTGTTGAAGAAGTTCAAGATGCAAGATTGTCAGACAATTCGAACTCCATCTGATGTGAACTGCAAGATACAGCCGGATTCGAAAGGCAAATACGTGGATCAAACACTATACAGATCAATGATCGGTTCACTGATGTATCTTACTGCATCAAGACCAGACATTATGTATGCTGTATGTGTGTGCGCAAGATATCAGTCTGATCCGAAAGAGTCGCACCTTGTTGCTGTGAAACGTATTTTCAGATACCTTAAAGGGAAACCGAATCTTGGGTTAAGGTATCCTTATGAAGGAAATTTTGAATTATATAGTTATTCTGACAGTGATTTTGGTGGGTGTGCTCTTGACAGGAAATCGACAACCGGTGGATGTCAATTTCTGGGTCCTAGACTAGTCTCTTGGCAATGCAAAAAGCAGACCAACGTTTCTGTATCCACAGCTGAAGCAGAGTATATCGCTGCATCTGCAGGATGTTCTCAAGTTTTGTGGCTACAAAACCAATTGCTAGACTACGGGTTTAACTTTCTCAAAACTCCTATTTACATAGACAATACTGCTGCTATGTTCATTACTGCTAATCCTGTTCAACACTCAAAAACCAAACATATCGAAATTCGATATCACTTTTTAAGAGACAACTCTTAAAAAGGTTTAATAATTTTGATTAAAGTTCATACCGACAAACAACTGGCAGATCTTTTCACAAAATCATTTTTATCAGGCCGGTTTGAATTCTTAATTCAATCCATAGGATTAATCAATCATGATTGATTCTATTTTTCGAAAACAAAACAAAGATCAGAAAAATATAAAAGCCAAAAATATAATAACTTGATGTCAAGTATTGATTCCGTTGTCTTTTATTTTATGTTTTGCATTGTGTGTGTGCATGAAAAAGAAAAAGAAAAGCAAAAACAAGATATAAAATCAAAAAGAAAAGAAAATATCATGTCATAAGAATCTATATTGCAAAAAGTGAGAAATGATAGTTACACTAGACATTATTTGTTACATCATTTTTAATAAAGACTGATGAATGTTAATTGATGTGTGCTAGACAGCTCAGGCAATTAGACTGAAAAAGTAAGTTGATTGTTGACAAACATAAACTTAATGATCTTTGTGTTAAGTTCCATTGTTATACATGTCTAGATATATATCTTTTGATACATTGCTTGTGATGATAGTTGTGCATGATCGGGTAACGATGCAGTCTATTCAGTGTGATGAACCGCATCGTGAGCTTCTTTGTTGTGGTACCCACAGACCTGAAGTCTCACACGAAGTCTCTTTTTGAGCTTCAAGGTGCAGCAAAAGATTTCCAAAGATGGAACAAAAAGAGTCCCAAATGTGGACCAACACCAAACAAAAATTCCAAAAAGGAATTCAGAAGATTCCCAAGGGGAACGATAGGAAAGAAAAATTCCCAAAGATGGAATTAAAAAGAAGTCCCAAAGTGGACCAAATCCGAATAGAACCCAGATTCCACACTGTGTATGACTGTAAGTGACCAGGTTTTGTACAATATGCATTCAGGTAGTGATTGATTAGGAAATATGTTGACATATGTATACATGTGGGTCACATAAGTCATTTTAATCGAACCTTAAATATCATCATGATATTGAAAAAGTAAGTGTGTCAACTCGAGCTAATTGGTATGTTTTCATATCATCACTCAATCAAACATAAGTCAAATGTCTATTCAAAACTTCCAAAACATGTTCAGATAATGTGTGGTATGATCTCACTGCGATATTTTGATTCATTGCATTGCATATGTTTTTATTTTAATGTGTGTGCTTTGTGTGTGCGCCTGGAATCTTTATTGACACATCGACATCCTTGTTAAACTTAAAAATTTCAAGAAATTTCAAGTTTAGGGGGAGAATAAATTGAAGAAAAATATCTTCAAAAATCCAAAAAGATTTTAGTTTGAATAAGTGTGTTTTGAATGAACAAGATTATGTGGTATGAAAAGCAAAAGTATTGGATGTGTTTTAAAAACAAACCCAAGGTCTTGTGAATTGTTTTTAAGAAATTGCTTCGGGATATAGAAAAATTGGTTGTGCAAAAACATTTGTTTTTGAAATTCAAAGAAAAAGAAAAATGAATTTAATTAATTTTATTGACTTGTTTAATGTTGTTGATAATTAATGTGACAAATTCTTTTTAAGGATATCTTGTCTAATTAATGTGTCGAGAATGTTTGCAGGTGCAATAAATACAGTTGAAAAAGTCAACAGACGAGAAAAATGAAGAAAATTGCTCAAAGTGTTATAGCCGGGCAAAGATATCAGACACAACTGTTCTGCCGGGTAATGAACACACTGTTCAGCCGGGTAAAGTTGTAAGTTTGATACAAGCCGGGTGATTGAGAAAAAGGTGAAGATATTATGACTACTGTACAGCCGGGCAATGAACATGTCAAATACAGCCGGGTGAAGGTCATAGATATCTGCCGGGTGACAAGTGTTCACTATACAGCCGGGTAAAAGAGAAATCTTCTTGTCGTGTAAGTGTTTAACACTGTGTTGCCGGGTAATGAAGAAAAGCATGCCGGGTGATATAGAAGACAACTATGTTGCCGTGTGAAGAAGAAAGCATGCTGGGTGATGAAGAAAGCAAGCCGGATGAAAGAAAAGCAACTTTGTTGCCGGGTGATGAAGAAAGGTTGCCGTCACTACAGTGACTTACCCGTCTCTACAGTGGTTGACCCGTCAAGTGTTTTTCACTTGTTTGTGACCTGCCTCATGTACTTGACCCGTCACAACAGTGCATGACACGGATCAACAGTGCTTGACCCGGCAAGACTTATTGGGCTTTTGTGATTGCCCGTCCTAATTTGTTGACCCGGCACCTCAAAGTTTGACCTAATTTTAACGATATAAAAACCCGCCTCTTCACAAACACTTATCATTTTTCACTCACACATTCAAGCAAACACTCTGTACTTAAATCCTTTGATTATCATATTCAATCGTTTGTTCTATAACAAGTGTGATCGATTGAATAATGTATTGATTATGTGTTTTGTTCTTGATAAACCTGCAAATCGACCGATAAAATGAAAAACAATGATGAACAGTGTTTTTGATCATTGAATCGACACTTTGATTATGTGTGTTAAAACCAAAATCGAATGTTGTTTTAAGTGTAAAACCTGTCGATCATTAACAATCAATCACTCATTTGCACCAAAACTCCTTAAAACCAACTGAATCAATCAAAATTGCTCATAACTGTTAAAACCGCTATTGATGAACCTTGAAAGTTCTTAAGTGTTAACTTCAAACTGACAAAATATGTGTTGAACATCAACAAATCCTTGTTAAACCTGAACTAAAACATGTCAATCAACTTCATCTTATAAATGTCAAATTTATGTCTTGAGTGTGAAACTGTTAAATTGAAAAATGTGATATAATCATTAAAAATTCAAAGTTGTGTTGATCAAAATGATGTAAATCAGTTTGTTAGATCAATTTAGGGTTAAAATGATTATGTGAATGTTTTTCTTTCTTAACTTTTGTTCAAACACTTATGAAAATTTGATATGTATTAATGAAGAATCTAACACATTTGTCTTGTTTGTGTTTATTTTTGTTTTAACAGATGGAGAATCTCAAGTTTGAACCTAAGCACAATCTTGTGGCATGTCTAGATGAGTCTATCCCTGAAACTGAAGGTTACAGAGACATGATGAGATTCATTAAGAGGACCAAGTATGTGTATGCTATGTGTGCCAAACCGGTCATATATGCAAGGTTGATAAAGAGTTTTTGGAGAACAGCTGAAGTTATTAGAGATGATAATGGTGTTGCTGTTGTTAGAGGAAACATAACTAGAGAGTTGATGTTGACTGTGTCTGAAGAAGCCATCAGAACAGCCTTGAGAATAGATGATGATGAAGTTGGAGCTAATGATGAATTGACCATGGCTGAGTGTCAATCGTGCTTTGTTAATATGGGACATCCTCCTGCATTTCCAAAGTCACAATTTTATAGAGCCAGATTGGGAAAGAAATGGAAGCTGTTATGCTATGTTGTCCAACAGTGCATGTCCAGGAGGAGTGCAGGTTTTGACAACTTCCCATCTGATATAGCATCTCCAATTGTTGCTATAGCTGAGAACAAGCCATTTAACATGTCAAGGTGGATCATGAATGGTTTTGTATTTAATCTGGTTAAGGGGAAAAGATTTAAGTTTCTCATGTACCCGAGATTCTTACAGATGATGATAAATGTTGCTTATCCAATCATCAGAGAAGAAGGTGTTGTTGGAGGTATATTATATACTGAGGACATGAACGATCTATCTTACAGAAAGATGAGTATCGGGAATGTGCCTAGTGTTGAGCTATTTGACTATATGAGAGATATAGCAAATAATGAAGAAGATGTTGAAGGTGTTTATCATCATATTTCTCATGGTGAGATAGTTAATCCACAGGACCTTGTTGGTGAGGTGCCTGATAATCTTTTAGATGATGATGAGTATAATGCTCGTCATGCAGAAGATGAAGATGAATCTGAGGATGATGGAAATGATGATAGTGATAGTGATGATGAAGAAGATGATGATAATGAAGATGACAGTGGTAATGATGATGGTGGTGATAATGCTGAATCTGTTTCAGAGGAGGCAGAGATTAGTGATGCAGCTGAACCGATGGAATTGGAAACAGAAAATGTAGAAGTGATTGAACCAATTGTGAATGAAGAACCTGTTAAGGTTGCTGATATTGAAGAAAGTGTTGTTGAAATTCCTAAGGCTATTACTGTTCAGTATGTTAGATCACGAAGATCGAAACCAGTAATAGAGCCTGTGATTGTAGAGGAACCGAATGTGATAGAGCCTGAACAGATCGATGTAGTTCAGATAGCTCAGGAAGTAATGGCCGAAGCTGAGACTATTGCACAGATAGTTGATGAAGCTGATGCTGGCGTTACTGATCCTATCCTTGTTGATATACCCACCACATCATCCCAAGTTGCAGAAAAGATTGAACAAGTTTTGGAGTCTTCACCAAAAGTTGTATCAAGTGTTGATGAGACAGAGAATAAGAAAAAGATTGCTGAGTTAGAAGAGATGGTGGAAAAACTAGTAGCTGCGAATGAACTGTTGAAAGCTTCGAATGAAAGGAAAAAGAAAAGGTTTGAAGAGTTTTGGGATATTCATAATCAGAACTTGAAAACTTTCAAAGAGTTGGATGCAGATCATCTTAAATTGAAGATTGCACATGATGAGTTGAAAGATAAATATGATAGATTAAAGGAGGAACATGAGAATCTGAAGTATGATTACAAGGATTTGAAGGCTGAATGTAATACATTGGAGGATGAAAAAGAGATGTTGGAGAAATGGCTGGAAGAAACCAAACCGAAGAAATCTGGTTCAACATCTGATAAAGATTTTTCAGATGAAGTGGTTGAAATGACTGAAGCGACTCAAGTACCAAAAGTTTATCTGACTAGAGCACGAGGCACAACAAATGTTGGTATAAGGGTGGAATCTCCAATCATCATTCCCGATGAAGCTGTTGCTGAAACTGTCAATACTGACAAGGCTGAGGGAAAACGGAAGTTAGATGCAGTTCCAGAAATCACTGTGATGAAGGTTGCAGTAAGAAGGCAAAACTGGATGAAACAGTGCAGATTGAGCCGATTCAATCTGTAGCTGTAGTTGAAATGGCTGAGATAGCTAAGGTTGTTGAGGAGACTGTGACTAATGCTGAAGTTGACAAATCAGTTCAGATTGAGCCGATTCAATCTGAAACTGTTGAAGTTGAAGAAGTGCCTGAAACTGTCACAGTAGAAGCAAGTCAGTTTGAGCCGGTTCAAACTGACAATGCACATATGATTGAGGCATTAGATGATTTGGACGATATAGATTTTACTGAGTCTGAACCAGAAGCTGAACCAGAAACTAATGTTGATCAAGAGATTCCAGATGATTTAGATCAAAGATTTGCTTATCTTGAAAAGATGAAGTATAATTCTGTGTTTCTGAATGGACTGACTGTGAGCCAAATCAATGAAGAATATGAAAAATGTTTGATAGCTCAAGACAAAGCTGCTGCGGATGAAAAAGAGTTTATCGTTGAGATGGGAGAATGGACACCGTTGCAAGAAAGTTTGAACATCGAAGACTTGCCTCCAACTGAATTATATCACCAAAATCCGGAAGAGATGTCCAGTAGGAATATGAGAGATTGGTTGAGCTCAAGGAATTATCCGTATAAGACTCTGAAGAGATTGAAATCTGAGTCGTTGAGGAAAATTGTTGTCAGTTTCAGGAAGACGGAGAAAATGTACAATCGTATGTTTTATTTGGACTACAACAACCCTCAATACTATGAGCTGACAAAAAGATTCAAAGTTCTCGGACCGAAGGAGATACCGGTGATGGCGTTACCAGAGAATGCACACAAGAAAAGACATGAATTGATGGATATGTTCCCAAGTGAAGCTAAGTCAAACAATATACCTATGGATGTACGTGAATCATGGCATAAATCAGCCACAGAAGGTGACGTTGTGAGGTCACTGCTGAGCAAGGGTCAGTCTATTGCTGAACTTCTTGATTCTATGATCGTACCGGAAAAATCCAAGAAGGTGAAGATTATCGCGTGGAAATATGACGAGGTGTTCGATGCATTCATGATAAAGAGAGTTAATGGTTTATGTGACGTATACCATTATTACTCTAGCATTTTTAAGTTGGAAGTTCAAGACTTAAAAGAATTGCACAAACTTAGACTGATAAATCACACGCATGCTGAGCGTGGTGATAAGTGTGCAATGTTGTTGGATGCCGGGATAGCCAGATCACCGAAGTATCTTGACTTCAGAGGTCAACAAGAAGATAGTGCTTATGTGCAGGAAAAGAAACAAAGAAAGAAAAAGAGGTTGGTTGTTAGTGAAGACATGTATTTGGAAGAATTTTCGGATGAGTATTTTGATAAGGTAACCAATCCAGGACTGAAAGTGATTGAAGGTTCTCAAATGACGAAGCCAATACTTAGAGTTTTCTACAACCAAGAAACTTTTGAGTTGAAGCTTGTTTGAAATTTGGAAGATTGGGATAAAGACATGATTACTTTATTTAGTACCTTTGAGCTGAAACTGCTGCATCCATCCTATATCGATTTTCTAAGAAGTTGCAGAATGGAGAAATGTAAAGATAAACTGGCTGAAGCTGATAGAAAATTGTTTGTGGTGATGATAGAGGTGATAGCTGCTGCATCTGAGAAAATTCGAGTGAGGAAGGCATTGCTCAATTCTAATCTCGTGAGGGTTGACATACCAGAGATAGAATTTATGAGGATTAGTGCGAAGGGTACCTTAGAAGTGCAAGTCAAGGGGAAGGAGATGCCTTATGAGTTTTATGCTAACATTGACTTTGTAGGTTTAAATCTGGATTCTCTGAGACGCATGAATTCCTGCCCAATTCTTACCAACGAGTCAAAGCCGAGACAAGCCAAGATTGCAGAAAAGTTCAAGTCTTGCATTGAAGAAGCACTGAAGGAACAAGAAGAGTTTAAAGGAAAAGAGATGCTGGATATCAAAGAAGAACCAGAAGATTGGTGAAAGAGATTGATGCTGAACAAAATGAAAAAAGATTTGAAGATTTTGCTGAAGATTCAAAGATAAATCTTAGGGGGGGTACTGTTAGGGCTATTTCCTAGATTAAGATTTACTTTGTATTTGTTTATATGTTTATGTATAGTTTAGGGTCTATTTTGTTATATTCCTTAAACTTGTAATTGTTGCTTTAAAGCATGTAGTGAGAGAGTGTGAAGGAGAGAGGCGAGATCACAAATTCACGTAAGAGAGAGAACTTAGTGTGTGTGATTTATTTTCTCCTGCACTTGTATTACAAATCTGCTTTGATCATCAATATACAAAGAGAATTATTAGTATGAATTGTGTTAATGATTAAACTGTGTTTGTGTATATGTTATTCTGATCATTGAGCGATATTAACGATCAAATTGAACCTATCAATATCCTTAATTGGAGTCTAGTTATTTCTATAAGAACAATTGACTTCACCATTAATAGTTTTCATCATCAAGGTTAAGTGGATTCCTAGTCTAGATAATATCTTAATTCCATAGTTTTATTCCTCTAGTTAAAATTCTCTTAGTTTAATATTTTCCTTGTATGTTAGTTTAAGAAAAACCCAAATTCGCTCTTTAATCGGATAAACATTAACAAACGTTTAGTATCGAGAGCTACCGTGTCCACGGATTGATATCAGGTTCTTACCATTTTTACTATATTACTAGCCGACAGGTACACTTGCCATTCTGTGTGTGATTTAGTATTTTTAGGTGAAAACCCTTTTAAAACTAAATTTGTGTGAAAAATCTTTATCTATACTATCTTATTAAGCAAATTGGAAGGACAAAAGAGTAATTTAACTTTTTCCTTAATTTTCAACACAACCCTAAAAACCTTAAAACCTGAGTTTGAGCGGTGTATTCAAAATTCACGCCTCCTTCTTCAGTAAAAAAACCCTAATGGTACTGCATCTTCTTCTTCGCAGCCGACACTGGCACCACCATCAGCTTCATCGTCTTCTTCTTTGCTCGCCGACACTGGTCTTCCATCTTCTTCGCAGCCGACACTTCATGTAGGTTCGAAATTTAGCTTATTTTTATCGATCTCTTCTCTGAACCTTTTACATCTAAAGCTGTAATCGTTATTTGTTTGATTATTGCTTCATCTCTTGCGTCGTTGTTTTCATACAGTTTATATCACATGGTCGCTCTAGGTTCCTGAATTGGCAACTATGGCTTAAATCTGAGATTCTTTTGGGATTCAACTAAAAGGTAAGTTTCCCTCTCAGTGATTGATTTATTTTTCTACATGGTTTGCGTTTTAACTTTCAGTCACAATACATGATAATTTCTATATGTCAATCATATATTCACTTAGAAGCTGCTATGGTGAGGGATAGCAGGTTACTGATAAATTGTAACACCATACATGCTTTTTTAGGTACCAGTTTGAGCCTCATTTTTTTTCTTCAGATTATGCAACATTGAAGTTTTATGGTGTTTTTTTCTTTTTTATTTAAATGATTTTTTTATTTGAATGTAATGGTCGTAAGGCATTGTTTTTGTTCTACATTATATGTGACCCCAAGTTCTAATAAAGACATGGTTAGTTCTAACAATGTCATTGTAGTACTTTTATTGTTTTTAAACTGAAGTTTATTTTACAAAACAGTCTTATTTTTAAACTAAAACAATCCTGAACAGATGTTTGTTGTGGATTTGAGGATAGAGCGGCGGTAAAACGCAACACGACTTGAATTTGCATTATCTTGAATTGCTTTTAACAATTGCATGATTTTTGGACTATTCAATGATTTTGAATTTTTTTTTAAGAAACTTTTCTTTTATCTTTCTTAACTTATTAGCTATCAATTGCTATCAATTCGTTTCGCTGTCCCAAAAAAAAGCTATCAATTGCTGCTACCATTTAATATAATCAACACACAATGTACCATTCAAAGGTAGCTAATAAAACTAACCATGTGACTGAAAGGGGTGGTGAATCATTTTGCATTGTCAGGAGCTGTTCAATTTTCATTCGTTTTTAATGGTGGCGTTGTTGATATATTGCACGCACTTTCTTGAAGATGCTGTTTCCTGCTATCATTGAACAGAAAACTGGTTAGTTCTTTTACTTACATCCTAATTTATGATGACTACATTTGATCTGTTTAAATGAAAGTGCTTTAGTTTTCAAGTTCTTCATACATGTGTGTACATTGTGTTAAAAACAACAAAGTGACCAACTTCAGTTTTAGCCTTCACCTATGTTTTCTATCACAAGTCACCAACTTCATATTTTTGACCCGTTTAAACTATTTCATTATTGTTTTTGATCTTGGAGTGTGTGTTGTGTGAATGTGTTCCACTTAACCCATTTAAATGAAAGTGTTTTAAAATTTCCAAGTTTTTCATGCATGTGTGTACATTGCGTTAAAACCATTCCAAGTTCTCCATACATGTATACTGTGTAACTTGAATGCGTCGGGACTCATATAAATTACCTATCGTTTAAAGGCTATTCGGGGCCATAACAGCCTCACAAATGTAACAACATGAGCTATTTTGTACATATTGTTTCCATATGTTTGTATCATTGTTAGTGATGATAGTTAAAAGAGGTTCAACATTAGTTGATGCCATTACTAGGTGCTATTATGAGACTATTTTGGGCTGCAAAATAATATATACCATTGGTTTTGAACACAAAGAGTTAATAAATGCAAAACAGTTGTTTCTGCTGCAATCATGGTGTGTATGAATGTGTGTGTTATATGTTTAAAATAGCAGCATTGTTGTATGAATGTATAAATGCGTGTGCTATATGTTTAAATTTAAAATAGTTGCAGCAACACACATAACAGCAGCACACATAACAACATCAACTGTTCTAAATATTGTGTTGTGTGAATGTGTTTTTTGTGCAATTGTGTGTGTTGCGATTTTGAAACTTAAATAAACCATAACTGAATGTGTGTATGAATGTGTTGTGTTGTGTGTTTGTATGAATGCATGAATGTGTGTGTTGACCTGAATGTGTGTTGGGTAAATGTGTGTTTTTTGTGTCGAGGGGGGAGGGGCGAAATCTAATGCAAATGGGTCATGGTTGTGTGTTATGTTACTCCACTTTTGTATAAATTTGTGTACAACAGAATGCAAATCATGTTTTAATCAACGATAACTGAATGTGTGTGTATCATGAATATGTGTTTGTGTTGTGAAATCTGCAATGAGCTTTTCTATTGTTTGAGTGTAACCAGGTGGTTGGGAGTTTATGATCCAGTGGAGCATACATGGAGTATTCGTATTGTGTCCCCGCCATGGTGTCCTAATATTTTCTTTATGAAGAACTGGTGGAAGCAGAAGTTTATGGTGGAGCCAAAGGCGATATCTTTGTTATATACACATGTTACAGTGAGAACTCGATATTTATAAGTTATAGTTCTGCAGTGATCTATCACCACAAGCTCAGCAGGATGTCTTGACAGTTGATAAACAGACTCTTTTCTAACAAGCGCGAAAAAATCTGTACTGCTCCAGATGCATTCGTAAGTTTAACTTCAACTTTTAAAAATATATTTGATACACCTTTAATATATATTACTTTTGGTTTTTTAGTTTGTTTGATGTTAATGTGTACGAATGTGTATGTGTGTGAATGTGTTGAATTTGTGTTATGAACAGGTTCTGCCATATATCTGTACAACTTTATAATCAAAACTTGCTATTACACAGATAGATATTAAATAATTTGTTTTTATATTGATTGGGGGGGGGGGGGGTTAATCCAGCTGTGCACTTTAAGTGTGTGTTGTGTTGTATGAATGAATTTATCAATGTATGAATGTGTGTGTGGTATGAAAGCATGTATGAATGAATGTGTTTGTGCTGTGATGCTGCACATGGATGATAAAATAGCAGCACACAACTGTTTGAATCTGAATTTAACCTGCTGCTGTTTAATCTGCACATGGATGAGAACCCGGTTGCTGTTTGAATCTGAATATGTGTGTGTGAATGTGTGTGTGTTGGGGGTGGGGCGGGGGTTAAAACTTGTTGCTGCTGCTGTGTTGTGTTGTGTGTTTGTGCTATGAAAACTGAAAAATGGTTCAAAAATGTGGTTGCTGCTGCTGTACTTTTTTTTCTCTTAGTATAATTACAAATCTTCATCATCATAAGTGTGTGTGTGAATGTGTTGTTTGTTGGGGGGAGGGGTGGGGTTAAACACTTGTCTGAATGTGTTGTATGATGTTGTTGCTGTTTTGGAAAAAATGAATGTGTTATGTTGTTGATGTTTTTAAAAAAATGAATGTGTTATGTTGTATGTTAAAAACCACCAAAACACACACATTGTAATAAATATAACAACAGCAGCATCTGTTTATATGTTGTTGCTGCTGCTGTTCCAAACAGGCTTGAAAAAATGCTAACATACAACGGGTCAAAATGGGTTAGATGTGTGTGTGAACTTGCTTATGTATGTGTGTGAATATGTTGTTGCTTATGTATGAACTTGCTTATGGTTTTAATGAATTTTGATGCTTCAAAACACTAAATGTTGTTGTTGCTGCCCTCCTGTTTTGGTGCTGCTGCTGTATTTTTTTTCTCTTAGTATAATTACAAATCTTGATCATCATAAGTGTGTGTGTGTGTGAATGTGTTGTTTGTGTATGAATATGTGTGTGTTGGGGGGAGGGGGGTTAAACACTATTGAAGTAGCAAGAGGCACCATTATGCTTAAACTTTTGGTAATAAGCATTAAATGCAAATGAAGCATGGTCTTTTATTGTATTTGGGAAATAACAAGGTTGATATTCTTGAATGCTGCTACAATCTGCACCCCCTTCACCACATGATTAGGTTTGTCTTAGGGTACTAACTAGCAACTTTCATGATCGCTTCTATGTTTTGTGCAGGACTTAAAAAGGGGTTGTCTCGTGAGCTATTAACATGATTTTGTTTTAAAATTTTAAACAGTGATTAACCGGTGAAAATTGGTACAGGAACGAGACTGCAGTCTGCTGTTATTTCGGTTAGTTTGTTATCCTATACTACCTTAATAAGTGTATAGCATGGGCAAATTTGGTGCAGAAAAGGCAAGTGTGTGTATGAATTTGTTGAAACTGAATGTGTGGGTGGGTGGGTGGGGTTAAACAGTTGTTGCTGCTGCTGCTGAACAAATAATGAAACTGAAGATGACATGAAAAATAAAATCCTCACCATGAAGAGAAAATGAAAAGTATTAGCTACCTAATTTGACTCTTAGAAGATACGGAAAGTGAACAAACACTACACTGATTCGGGTCAAGTTTCATATTTCCACCCGTTTGACCGATTTCATTATTGTTTTGATTTTGGAGTGTTTGTTGTGTGCAGTCTGTGCAGCCAAATGTGTGCAGTTGTGCAGCTAAATATGTGCAGATTGTGTAGTTTTTTCTTGTTGAAATAGAATCCAATAATGTGTGTAGGTGTATGTGTATTGTTGTTATGACCCATTATTATCAAATATTTGTTGTGACTACAAGTTTATCCATATATTCTTGTATTCCATGATGGTTGTAATGCTAGGTAAGTCGCTTGTGTAATCTTGTTCATATTGTCGTCAATTTAAGTTATGCAAAACTTAAACTTGAATAATGAACTCAATGTGCAGAACCTAAATATGCAAATGGGGGTTGTACATGTTTATTTGATGAGAAATGGTGTTGTAAATGTGGCGTTTTAGCTGATTACAAAATGGTTCAAACGGGTCATAATAAATAACAAAATATGCGTCATTTTGGTTTAATAGTCATGCGTAGTTCCGGCAGGATGGGAAACTCATAAAACATCTTAAGTAGATGTCTTTGGTAATTTGATTGTTATATGACAATGAGAAAAATAGTGTGTCATTGTCTCAGACCTCGTCATCTCCTTTCGAATATTCTTTGCGTTGTAAGATGTCGTAAATGTTGCATCGTCACCGCCGCATCGCGCGGGTATCTTACTAGTTAAATATATATATACTTTCACGCACATCATATGTCATCAGTAACATCTATGACTTTTTCAGATTCAGCTGCAGCTTGTTTCACATTCACATTCTCAATGTGTTCCGGATCATCCTTCAATACTTCATTGTACCATTCATCACCCATAGACAATGCTTCTATCATATCTTCTTGAATAGGATCAGACTGAATAGTCACAACTTCATCCACTTTTGAGTTCTTAATAGTTTCTTCAACACTTTCTACAATCGACACTATTTCATCTATCTTTCTTTTGCCTGCTACTTTCTCAGCTATATATGTGTCTTCAGACTTATCTTTAGATACTGCTTTCGATCTAGTGACAATATGAGATTCATGCTTTAATATCTCAGACTCCACTTCAGGAACAAACTCCATGTCACTTGAAGATACCCGAGAATCAGATTCTTGCTGATTCATAAGATCAATATTTGCTTGAAGATTCACACTCTCAGCCTTTACCAACTCATATTCTTCATAAAGCATCTCATATTCATAATTCAGTTTGTTGAAGACTTTAGTGTTTTTGACTGCCAAAAGCTTGAGTTTGTTCAACTCTACATCCCTTTCTGCCAATTTACTTTCCAGCACTTCATTCTTCATCTTTAGATTGTTTACATTAAAAGATAATGTGCAATCTCTTCATCTTTTGACATAAACAATACATCCTCAGCCACTTTCTCAGATGTTGTTTGTTCTTCAACTTCAACAACTTCCACAACCTTTGTAATCTCAAGGGAAGACTCGTTTGATACAATCTCAAATTCATCTGTTCTTATGGCCTCAGTACCAACAGATTTTACTTCTTCTATATCTCCTAACTTTACAACTTCAGTATCACTGACTTGAATCAATTTAGTGTCACCAGAGACAATAACTTCAGTTGAATCAGTGTGAACTGATTCTGATTCCTCTAATTCCAACACTTCAGTATTTTGAGATTGAATTGGAGATGGATGAGCATGTGACTTAGCTTCATCATCAGTTTGTGCCACTGACTCAGCTAAACTTTGTAGCGCTTGACTTGCAATTTCTAACACATTCACTTTAGGCTTCTGATTTAGTTGAATCACTGTTTGGGCAGCCTCCACGGTATCATCATCATCAAGTACACTTGTATCAAAATACAGTGTATCATCATGTTCTCCCTCTGCATTAACATGACTATCATCAACTTCACGAGAAATATCCACATTTAGTTCCTCTGTATTATCATATTGTTCACCATCATTAACATCCTCTTCTTCAGATACATATACCTCTTGTTCAGATTCATCAATGGGCTCTGGTTAAATAAGATCACTGGGATCTAATGGCTCTCCATCAATAAGATGATATCGTGCAACACTAATGTCCACCTTATCATTGTTTATATCTACAATGTATCTAAACAATCTCTAATACACCTCTTTATTCATAGTCTCCAATTCAATTCTTTCAGCTTCTAAACATAAGCAACTATATCAGGATGCTCTTCATTAATGATCATTTGGAGAAACCTTGGGTACATTAAGAACTTGTTTTTCATGCCTTTGGGAAACTCTTAGTAAATTAAAGTTCAACTGGGCACAGTAGTTGATTTTATCAAAGCTAATTATTCTATTTGTTACTGTTCATTCGCCCGTGATTTTTCCACCTTCATCTCCTCCAAATGCTACATGCGTTCCATCTTTCTCTTTGAAATCTTTCAACAGGGCATGATTGCCTATCATATGATGGCTACACCCACTATCAACATACCATGTGTTAATAGGTCTTCTTGGGCATACCTGAATTTTTTAACACAATTAGTTTGAGATATCAACCCTAGCCGAGATTGTCTTGGGCTTGCCATTTTTATCAATGACCGTAAATTGTTGGTAATCAATTTACTCATATCACATTATTTATTTCTTAGAGCATGATATCGTTTTTCCAACTCAAAATCTAGATTGTTGCTAGATACTTGTTTACCTGGTTTATGCAACATGACTGACCTTGGAGTAAAACGATCATTGTGATAATATTTGTTCGGAATTTCACATAAATTCTTAATTACAGACTAGTTCTTTCAGAAATATCTCAATCCAAATGACAGTATTCGAAAACCAGTTTGTTGATTTCTTTGAAATTGACCGTATTTTGGAGATGTGTTTCGGAAGTAACTTTCTTATGTGTTTAGGATTTATTTCATCACAAATTGCATAATATTTGTTAAAATAACAATCCCCAGTAGAATGATTTATCATGTCATAGATATGACAATACTTATTAAACAAACACTCTTCTGTTTGATGATTGTACATGTCAAAAATATCACAATATTTCTTTTGTGCCTTGAACAACTAACGCTTAGCCATTGATTTTGATTCAAATTTAGAATTTGATCTTTATTCAATTTTAGGGGATTTTTGGTTAACGTGTCGTTTTGATGATTGATGTTTGTTGACGGTTTTTGATTTGGAAAAATTTGGATAAACCCTCACTAATTCAAACTTTTTATGTACAGCGGAAGCCATTGATCCCGAACCTGATTTTGGATTAGAGCTCGGTTTGATCTTTGAATTAAGTTGGTTATATTCCGATTTGTTCATATCAAATTTACCAGACAAAAAAAATTTAACAAGTTTTAAAAACTTGTTGTTTTTCTTTTTATTATGTTTTGCTTTTGGTTTCGACTTAGAAATTTTGATTGATTTCATTGATGCTGAAGGAGTTGGACTTTTACTTAGACTTTGAATTTCAGAGATGTCCTTCTACTTCTGCATTTCCTTCTGCCATCTGATGAACTCAATAACCCGATGATAAGTTATCACTTGTTGAGCCTTCTAATTTCGATTGCTCCTTCTTGCTTGAACTTTCTTTAACAATCACTTGTGAACCTTTTGTAATGTACACTTTCTTCATTCTATTCTTTGGATGCTATGACTTGATCTTCACAGTGTAACCACTTTGAATCTTGTCTTTATCAGTTTCAACAAAAACCTCAACTTCACTTTTATCATCTTGACTTTCAGAATCTGATTTCTTCTTGAGAAACTCTTTCAATCTTCCTTTGTTTTCAGGTGAATGATCATTGGTATTGAAATTTTCTTTTAGAGTGTTAGTGATTGCTTCTGGCACGGGTTCATGAGTAAAACCAAGTCCAGTTTTGTTCTTGTTTCCTCTCTCACTCACCATTTGTTTGACCATTGTTTTACAACTTTTAACCTTTGTCAATTCAAGCATGAGCATTTTTCTCAAGTTCAAGATTCTTTGACAATTTATATAATTGTTGTTTTAGCAATTCAGTTTGTTAGGGCTATTTCCTAGTTAAGATTTACTTTGTATTTGTTTATACATTTATGTATAGTTTAGGGTCTATTTTGTTATTTTCCCTAATATTGTAATTGTTGCTTAAAAGCATGTAGTGAGAGAGTGTGAGGAGAGAGGCTAGATCACTATTCACGTTAGAGAGAGAACTAAGTGTGTGTGATTTATTTTCTCCTGCATTTGTACTACAAATCTGCTTTGATCATCAATATACAAAAGAGAATTATTAGTATGAATTGTGTTTATGATTGAACTGTGTTTGTGTATGAATCATTCTGATCATTGAGCGATATTATCGATCCAATTGAACCTATCAATTGGTATCAGAGCTGTTGGTATTGTGTTCTTCGCTATTCATCAAGCAAAACACTACAATATTGCTCAAAAAATCATGATCTGAATGAATTGTTGTTGTTTTTAGCTGTGATTTATCATCGCAATCACTCCTAATTCACAACGATTGTGCAAATTCCATCAGATTATCATCAGATCTGAAGAATTAAGAAGATTGAAAAAGTTACTGTTCGATCGAATTTTGCTCAAATTTATCAAAATTTGATCATGTTTTGGATTGATTGAGATTAGGGATTGTTAATCGGACTATTTCACTGCTTGTGTGTGAATTTTGAACGAATTAGACAAGTTTTTGATAAACCCAGAAAAATTCTCATGATGAAGATAATGAACAGTATGAACTTGGTTGAAGATTAACTTGCCGGGTGATAAAATTGACTTAGACAATTTCCTTTGGACTTAGATTTGTGAACAATTAGGTCCTGTGCAGCCGTGTAAAGGATTTTGTGCTAGACGGGTAAAGAATTTGACGAGGAAAAAGTGTTACTGTTCAGCCGGATCAAGTTCTGTTGTGCCGGGTAATACACTGTTACGCCGGGTGATTAACAATTTCAGCCGGGTGATCAAAAACTGTGTAGCCGGGTAAACAACTTTGCTGCCGTGTGATCGAGAACTGTTCAGCCGGGTAAAGCTTTTTGCCATGTCAAGATTCAAGCCGAGTCAAGTGTTATTGCCGTGTGAAGTTAATACTATTCTGCCGGGTAACTGTTCTGCCGGGTAAAAAATACAAGACTTACAACTGTTGAGCCGTGTGACTATTTAGACGGGTGAAGACTTTTTGTTTGCCGGGTGAAGAACAAAAGCTACTGTTCAGCCGGGTGAAGAAGGACTTTTCACTGTTCAGCCGTGTGACTCATTTTTAGTTGTTTTAATACTTGTTTTCTTATCTTGTCATTAATTACTTGTCTTTATTTTAGTAGTTTAACTATTTCTTTTCAAAAATTAACAAAAACCAAAAACATTTTCTTTAAAATTTTTTTAAAAAAAAAATGGCACCTAATGATGATTCTGATAACCGTGTTCCTAGACTTGTGAATCGTGCAGATTTCAAAAATTGGACGATTAGACTGAAGCATCATCTCTGCTCAAAAGACAATGATCTTTAGAAATCAATTGACAAGGGTCCTCACATACCTACACAGACAGCTCCAGATAGTGCAAGTACCTATACCAAAGACTCTACTGAACCTTATCCAGAGGATAATTTGTCGGCAGAAGATTTGAGGAAAGTGAAGAATGATAGCAAAGCATATTCTTTGATGTGTAAGGGATTGCCACTACAAGTATTGTCAAGGTTGGACACCTACCAAACAGGTTATACACTGTTCAACGCTTTGAAGTCCATTTGTGAAGGAGGTGAACAACTCAGAAGTCTCAAGAAACAAAAATTGAAGAGACAGTTGGAGTTATTTGAACATATTGCTGGAGAATCCGTGCACCAGATGATGAATAGGTTTGTTCATCTGACTACTGAAATGACCAATGCGGGTGCAAAAACAGATCTCCAAGATCTAAATGACCGATTGTTATGTGCACTTCCATCATCATGGAAACAGACTGTGACTTTACTGAAACATACTGAAAAGTTTCTGATGGATCTGGATTTGCTCATTGCAAAGATTGAAGAAGTAGAGATTGATGAAGGTTCTAGAAACACTGATAGAACTGGTTCACATGCACAATACAAATATATTGTGAATCCTGCTAATACTGTGGAGAATGCTTTTCTTGCACAAGATGCAACTAAGTTTGAAGATGAGAGTGATTTATTTGTTGGCGCAAGTTTTTATACTGATTCATCATACTTTTCAAGTTCACCAACTTATTCTCAACCTCAATCTCCACCAAGAGCTCAAGTTCAAAGTCAGAATCTGAAGAATCAAGCAGAAAATCAAAGTTCGAATGTTCAAACCAAGGTAAAAGATGTGATTAACATCTTGCTACAAGATGACGAGACCAAAACTGCCTTTACAGCTTTTATGGCAAGTTTTCAAGCATACCAAGGAAGTCACTTGAGTCAAATGGACGTTGTCCTTCAAGACTTATTTGAGATGGATCCTGATGACGTTGAGGAATTGGATTTAAACTGGCAAATGGTGATGGTTGCATATAGAACACAGAAGCATGCATATGTTAACCGAAGTTTCAAGCCACATGCAAACAAGACGGTTGGATTTGACAAATCAAAGGCCAGATGTTTCAATTGTAATTGCTATGGTCATTTTTCAAGGGAATGCAAAGCTCCTAAGAATCAGAACTACAATGATCAAGCGAGTTCAAGTGGACAGAATCAAGGTCAAGGTCAAAGCTCGCAACAGTCTTCAAGTTATCAACAAAGAAATCAACGTTTCTTTCAGAAACCATATCAAAGTCTTCCCATGCCAGAACTGAAGGATGAAGGCAAGAAACCAGAAGATCAAACTAAGGCACTGGTGGTCAGTGTAAAAGACGAATATGATTGGAGTGCGTATGCAGAACAATTCACATCTGATCTTACATCGAGTCTGGCACTGGTATGTGAAATCGAAGAGGATTGGTCAGAAGAAGGAGATATCAAGGTGATTGATACTGTTAGTGAAGATTCAGAGGAATATGACTGGAGTGCAAAATCTGATCCTGTTGAAGAATCTGAGTCAGAAATTGCGCTGATGGCTACATCCAATGAGTCTTCATCATCTACCGAACAACCAAAGGTTAGTACTGATTTACCCCCCAATTATGTTCCATTGCCTGCTGATGTGAAAGAAAGGTTATGTTCAGAACAATGCATTCAACAAGTAGAACATTATCGAACTCATTCATTTAAAATTGGTGATAAATTAAGCAAACATGAGAAAATGCATGAACAACTTAAAATTGATCACAAAATTTCTGATGAGAAGATATTGTCACTTAAAGAATCATGGAACAAGACCTTAAAGGAACTGGAACTGGTAACAAAACAACTTGAAGAAATGACAAAGAACTTTGAACAAGAAAAAGTTGCTCATGCTGTCACACAGGTTGAATTAACAAAAGTGAAAAGTTGTAAAACAATGGTTAAACAACTTATAAGTGAAAGAGGTAACAAAACCAAAACAGGGTTGGGTTTCACTCATGAACCAATGCCTAATTCAATCACACAAACTTTACCTGAAAACTTCAATGAATTTGATCATTCACCTAAAAATGAACGAAAATTCAAAGAAATTCAAAGAAGTAAATCTGAATCCGAAGGATCTGAAGTGTTGATGGAAAGTTTGAAAGAAGAAGATTGTGTGACGACTGAAGCTGATGATGAAGCTAGCAACAAATCAGAGCCTGTTCTGATTCAACTTGTTGAGTATTCGGAACTGAATCTGAAGTCAGAAGAAACAGTGAAGGATGAAGGTGAATTTTCGGGATACAACGATCCTGAATACATCAAGTGGAAGAAGGAACAGAAGGCGCAAGTTGCTGATCAACTGATCAAGAAGCAAGAGGTGAAGCAGATTGAAGTTTCGAATGCAAAAATGCAGAAATTAAAATCGAAAGTCAATCAATCTGAAACAAAACAGTCAAAAGGTAAAAGTGTCATAAAATCAAATGACAACACCAAAGCTCAAATTGTTAAAACTGACAAGGTTAAACCTGTCAAAAAGAAAGTGTCAAAAGGAAAAACAATTAAGTTTGTGTCTGCAGGAACTTTTGATTTAAACGGATCTTATGGTAAACCAATCAATTCTCCAATCAAGTCTAACTCTGGTCTGAAAACAGGTTCAGGTCCTAAGTCTTCCGCTGTCAATGATAAAAGAATTAAATCAAAAAGGTTAACCAAACAAGGTGTGTTAAAATCGAACCAAATTTCCAAGCAAGCAAATTCACAATCAAAATCTCCACAAAAGAATCAAGTTAATCTAAAACCGAGCAAAACTGAAAATGAATCACGAGTGGGTTCGACATCAAAAGTTAACAATCGGCTCTTTAGGATTAGCAAGAAACATTGTGAGATATGTGATCGTTATAACCATGCAACTGCTAAATGTTTCTTTAACAGGTACTGCAGTTACTGTGACAAAAGAAATCATTCTTCAGAAGAATGTTTTTATAACAAATTTTGTGAAATTTGTGAAAGGAGAAATCATGACACAAAGGATTGTTTCTTTCGAACAAACTCATCACGAGAAATGACATCATTTCCAAACTTTCAAAGAAATCAATCATTTGGTTTTCAAAATGTTAATCAAAGTCATTCTCCTGTTTTGAGAAACTTTAATCGAAACAATTCAATTTCTAATAACTTTTCATCAAGAAATGTGCAGGTTAACAGTTTTAAACCAAGAGCTTTGATGGTAAGAAATCAAAAGTTTGAAAATAACCTTGATCCTAAGTTAGAGGAAAGGTTTATTGCTTTGAGAAGAAAGCAATCAATTCACACAAATGGGCGAAACAGTTTTCAAAATCTCTCGAATGAAACAAATTTTCGAAATCTTCATTATCAACAAGTTACTGTTACAGATAGATTCGGAAAACCAAAGACCATGTGGGCCTGGGTTGACCAAACTAACTAAGTGATTGTTGAAATGCAGGTACGCCCAAGAAGACCTATTAACTCATGGTTTGTTGATAGTGGGTGTAGCCGGCATATGACAGGAAACCATGCCTTGCTTCAAGACTTTAAGCTGAAGAATGGTACACACATTGCATTTGGAGGTGATGCCGGTGGTAAAATAACATGAGAGGGAACATTATCAAATGGGATCATTAGTTTTGATAAAGTCAACTACTGTGCACAGTTGAACTTTAATTTGCTAAGTGTATCTCAAATTTGTGATAAATCTTATTCAACTTTATTTGATGATTCTTTCTGTTATATTCTCAAACCAGGTTTCAAGATTGACAATGAATGGGTGGTGGTGAAAGCTCCAAGAGATCGTGATGTATACAAGCTTGATTTGTCGCAGATTGATGCTGAAACCGAAACTACTTGTCTCATTGCGCATGCTTCAAATGATGAGAGTCAGCTTTGGCATAGACGGCTGGGCCATTCAAACTTCAGAAACATGAATCGTTTGGTTACTGGAAATCATGCTGTAGGAATACCATCGAAGAAGTTCTCTACAACTGATCTCTGTCCAGCATGTTTGAAAGGAAAACAGCTACGAATGTCTTTTAAGTCCAAGCCAGAAAACTCCATTTCAAAACCCTTGCAGATGCTACATATGGATCTTTTCGGACCAACAAATGTTCAAAGCATCGGAAAGAAGTCTTATTGTTTTGTCATCATTGATGATTTTACTAGATTTTCTTGGGTTTATTTTCTGCATGTTAAATCTGAAACTGCTGAGTTGTTAAAAGAATTTATTGTCAAAGTTGAAAATCAGTTGGATTGTAAAGTGAAAATTTTGAGAAGTGATAATGGAACAGAATTTAAGAACGCTAATGTTGATTTGTTTTGTGCAGAAAAAGGAATTGCTAGACAATTTAGTGCTCCAAGAACGCCTCAACAAAATGGGGTTGCGGAACGGAAAAACCGGACACTGATTGAAGCAGCAAGATCCATGCTTGCAGATGCCAAAATCCCTATCACATTCTGGGATGAAGCTATTGCTACTGCATGTTTTGTACAAAACAGGACATTATTGGTTCAAGATAAAAATAAAACATCTTATGAGTTGTTATTTTGAAGAAAACCGAATATTTCATACTTGAAAGCATTTGGTTGTCCTGTATCGATTCTAAATTTAAATGATCATCTCGGGAAATTTGAGTCAAAATCTGACGATGGATTTTTCCTTGGCTATTCGTCTGTTTCTAAAGCTTATCGGGTTTTTAATAGCAAATCAAATACTGTTATTGAAACTATTAACGTAAAGTTTTTAGAAAATTCGTTTCCGTCAGTGGCGCATGGTCCCGAATGGTTATTTGATTTAGATTCGTTATCAAAATCTTTCAATTCTAACTTGTTTGATTTTTCAGGAAAAGCGACAAAAGAATCAGGTGACTTGGGATGCTTTAGCGATGATTCTGATAATGACGATGATAGCAATCTCAATTCTGAGTATCCGTTCATGTCATTTCATAATCCTGATCATGTCAAATCCAGTCAAGCTCCGGGTCCTTCTGGTTCTCAAGACGATCAAGAATCAAACAATCTTGATGATGATGTGAATCCGCAAAATTCTCCTAATGATGGTGGATCTGTTCAAAATCAACCATCATCAGATCCGAATGTTGAAGTTATTCCAGAATCATTTGATTACTTCATCAATTCACCGGATCAAGTTCCTAATTTCACTCCGCATACTTCTACCATTCTACAAGATCTACCGAATCTGAATCAGTCTAATCTGGAGAGTCAAGTGCAAGGAGATGACATACCAATTCATCGAATTCACAAGAAACATCCTGTCTCTCAGATTATCGGGCCATTAAATCAGAGAACTACAAGAAGTCAAACTGAGCAAGCAAACGTTTGTCTTTATTCATGTTTTCTTTCTCAAGTGGTGCCAAAGAATATTTCAGAGGCGCTGCAAGATAATAGTTGGATTGAAGCCATGCAAGAGGAGTTACTTCAATTTCCCAAACAATAGGTTTGGAAATTAGTGGACTTACCTGAAGGAGAAAATGCGATTGGTACAAGATGGTTGTACAAAAACAAGCCAGATGAACGTGGTATTGTTGTGAGAAACAAAGCCAGACTTATTGCACAGGGATATACTCAGGAAGAAGGCATTGATTATGAAGAGGTGTTCGCTCCGGTCGCAAGACTTGAAGCCATACGCGTCTTTCTTGCTTATGCTTCCTTCATGAAGTTTAAAGTATTTCAAATGGACGTTAAAGGCGCTTTTCTGTATGGACCAATTACCGATGATGTTTATGTTAGACAACCTCCGGGTTTTGAAGATCCTGACTATCCACATCGCGTATACAAATTGAGCAAAGCTTTATATGGTCTACATCAAGCTCCAAGGATCTGGTATGAGACGCTATCTAAGCATTTACTAGAACATGGATTTACAAGAGGTCAGATTGATCCAACTTTGTTTATGAAGAGGGAGAATGAAGAACTCTTATGTGTTCAAGTATATGTAGACGATATTATCTTCGGATCAACCAGTGCGTTAATGTGCAAAGAATTTGAGGAAATCATGAAGTCCAGATTCCAGATGAGTTCAATGGGGGGAGATTAACTTCTTTCTTGGATTACAAGTGAAACAATCAGTTGACGGAATTTTTATCAACCAATCAAAATTTGTTGAGAAGTTGCTGAAAAAGTTCAAAATGCAAGATTGTCAGACAATTCGAACTCCATCTGATGTAAACTGCAAGATACAGCCGGATCCAAAAGGCAAATCCGTGGATCAAACACTATACAGATCGATGATTGGTTCACTGATGTATCTTACTGCATCAAGGCCAGACATTATGTATGCTGTATGTGTGTGCGCAAGATATCAGTCTGATCCGAAAGAGTCGCACCTGGTTGCTGTTAAACGTATTTTCAGATACCTTAAAGGGAAACCGAATCTCGGGTTATGGTATCCTTATGAAGGCAATTTTGAATTATATAGTTATTCTGATAGTGACTTTGGTGGGTGTGCTCTTGACAGGAAATCGACAACGGGTGGATGTCAATTTCTGGGTCCTAGACTTGTTTCTTGGCAATGCAAAAAGCATACCAACGTTTCTGTATCCACAGCTGAAGCAGAGTATATCGCTGCATCTGCAGGATGTTCTCAAGTTTTGTGGCTACAAAACCAATTGCTTGACTACGGGTTTAACTTTCTCAAAACTCCTATTTACATAGACAATACTGCTGCTATGTTCATTACTGCTAATCCTGTTCAACACTCAAAAACCAAACATATCGAAATTCGATATCACTTTTTAAGAGATAACTCTGAAAAATGTTTAATAATTTTGATTAAAGTTCATACCGACAAACAACTGGCAGATCTTTTCACAAAATCGTTTTTGTCAGGCCGGTTTGAATACTTAATTCAATCCATAGGATTAATCAATCATGATTGATTCTATTTTTCGTAAAAACAAACAAAAATCAGAAAATATAAAAGCCAAAAATATAATAAGTTGATGTCAAGTATTGATTCCTTTGTCCTTTTATTTTATGTATTGCATTGTGTGTGTGCATGAAAAAGAAAAGCAAAAACAAAATATAAAAGCAAAAGAAAAAGAAAATATCATATCATAAGAATCTATATTGCACAAAGTGAGAAATGATAGTTACACTAGACATTATTTGTTACATCATTTTTAATAAAGACTGATGAATGCAAATTGATGTGCTAGACAGCTCAGGCAATTAGACTGAAAATGTAAGTTTCATTGTTGACAAACATAAACTTAATGATCTTTGTGTTAAGTTCCTTTGTTATACATGTCTAGATATATATCTTTTGATGCCTTGCTTGTGATGATAGTTGTGCTTGATCGGGTAACGATGCAGTCTATTCAGTGTGATGAACCGCATCGTGAGCTTCTTTGTTGTGGTACCCACAGACCTGAAGTCTCACACGAAGTCTCTTTTGAGCTTCAAGATGCAGCAAAAGATTCCCAAAGTTGGAACAAAAAGAGTCCCAAATGTGGACCATCACCAAACAAAAATTCCAAAAAGGAATTCAGAAGATTCCCAAGGGGAACGATAGGAAATGAAAAATTCCAAAAAGGAATTAAAAAGAAGTCCCAAAGTGGACCAAATCCGAATCGAACCCAGATTCCATAGTGTTTATGACTGTAAGTGACCAGGTTATTGTGCAATAAGCATTCAAGTGGTGGTTGATTAGGAAATATGTTGACATACGTATACATGTGGGTCACATAAGTCATTTTAATCGAACCTTAATCTCATCATGATACTGAAAAAGTAAGTGTGTCAACTCGAGCTAATTGGTATGTTTTCATATTATCACTCAATCAAACATATGTCAAATGTCTATTCAAACTTGCAAAACATGTTCAGATAATGTATGGTATGATCTCACTGCGATATTTTGATTCATTGCATTACATATGTCTTTATTTTAATGTGTGTGCTTTGTGTGTGCAGGCATATGGAATCTTTATTGACACATCGACATCCTTGTTAAACTTAAAAATTTCAAGAAATTTCAAGTTTAGGGGGAGAATAAATTGAAGAAAAATATCTACAAAAAATCCAAAAATATTTTTTTGAATAAGTGTTTTGAATGAACAAGATTATGTGGTATGAAAAGCAAAGGTATTGGATGTGTTAAAAACAAACCCAAGGTCTTGTGATGTGTTTTTCAGAAATTGCTTCGGGATATAAAAATGTTGGTTGTGCAAAAACAAAAACATTTTTGAAAAAGAAAAAGGAATTTAATTGAAATTAATTTTTATTGACTTGTCTTATGTTGTTGATAATTAATGTGACAAATTCTATTAAGGATGTCTTGTCTAATTAATATGTCGAGAATGTTTGCAGGTGCAATAAATGCAGTTGAAAAAGTCAACAGACGAGAAAATTTGAGAAGAATTGCTCAAGTGTTATAGCCGGGCAAAGATATCAGAAACAACTGTTTAGCCGGGTAATGAAGACACTGTTCAGCCGGGTAAAGTTGTTTGTCTGATATGAGACGGGTGATTGAGAAAAAGAAGTGAAGCCGGGTGAAGATATTATGACTACTGTTTGGCCGGGCAATGAACATGTCAAGTTCATGCCGGGTGAAGGTCATAGATATCTGCCGGGTGACAAGTTGTGTCACTATACAGCCGAGTGAAGAAATGTTATCACTATATAGTCGGGTAAAAGAAAGAAGTCTTATCTTGCCGTGTAAGTGTATAACACTATTGCCGGGTAATAGTGGAAGCAACTGTGTTGCCGGGTGATGAAGGAAAGAATGCAGGGTAATGAAGAAAAGTAAGTCGGGTGATGAAGGTATCACTATGCAGCCGGGTAATGAACAAAACAAGTTATTGTGCAAGCCGGGTGATGTTATGAAGACTACTATGCTGCCGGGTGATGAGTAAAACCAAACAGGTGTAGTTGTCCCTAACCTTTACCCGTCTCTACAGTAACTTACCCGTCTCTACAGTGATTGACCCGTCAAGTGTTTTTACATGGTGTTATGTTGACCCGTCTCATGTTGTGACCCGTCCTAAGTACTTGACCCGTCCCAACAGTGACTGACACGGCTCAACAGTGCTTGACCCGTATAGGGTTATTGGGCTTTTATGCTTACCCGTCCCAAATTGTTGACCCGACACCTCATGTTTGACCTAATTCTTAACCATATAAAAACCCGCCTCTTCACAAACACTTATCATTTTTCACTCACAATTTTAAGCAAATCCTCTGCACTTAAATCGTTTGATTATCATATTCAATCGTTTGTTCTGTAACAAGTCTGATCGATTGAATAAGGTATTGTTTAAGTGATTTGATTCTGATAAACCTGCAAATCAACCGATAAAATGAAAAACGATGATGAACCGTGTTTTTGATCACTGAATCGACACTTTGATTTTACATGTTAAAACTGAAATCAAATGTTGGTTTAGGTGTAAAACTGTCGATCATTAACAATCAATCACTCATTTGCACCAAAATTCCGTAAAATCAACTGAATCAATCAAATTAGCTCATAACTGTCAACCGCCATTGATGACCTGTTACATGCTCTTAAATGTTAACTTCAAGATGATGAAATATGTGTTAAACGTGACAAATCCTTGTTAAAACTGAACTAAAACATGTTAAACAACTTCATCTTATAAATGTCAAATTTTTGTTGCTTAAGTGTGAAACTGTTGAATTACAAAATGTTGTATGATCATTAAAATCCAAAGTTGATAGTGCTAGAGGGAGCGAGCTTGGATCTAGATCTGAGATTGTTTGATGATGTTGTTTGCAATCAGTGATGCGGAAACTCACTAATCACGTATTGATGCTTGAATGTTCATGAAGATCAATGCAAAGTATGATGAAGATTATGATAATATGAATAGGTGAATTGTATTAGATCAATGGATGTTACAAGAGAATATGACTAACAAGAATAGGCAACTCACTAACAAATGACCTAGGTGATGGTATTTATAGTCTATACCATTCACCTTACAAAGTAACCTAAAAGCGTGCAGTTAAGCACAAACGCGCATTTAAGCACGAAATGATTACACAAATATTCTAAGACAAATACAATTAATGAACGTCTTCACCCGTGCTTGCTCGTGATGATGCTCGATATCTTCACTCGCTTATATTTGGAAAGTGACATCTTCAAATAACCCCAACAAAAGTTGTTTTGATCAAAATGATGAAAATCAGTTTGTTAGAACAATTTAGGAGTTAAGATGATTATGTGAATGTTTTGTTTTTATAACTTTATGTTCAAACACTTATGAAAATTTGAAATTTATTAATGAAGAATCTAACACATTTGTCTTGTTTGTGGTTTGTTTTTGTTTTAACAGATGGAGAATTTGAAGTTTGAGCCCAAGCACAATTTAGTTGCTTGTTTGGATGAATCTATTCCTGAGACTGAAGGATATAGAGACATGATAAGATTTATCAAGAGGACAAAGTATGTGTATGCTATGTGTGCCAAGCCGGTCATATATGCAAGATTGATAAAACGTTTTTGGAGGACAACTGAGGTGATTAGGAATGATGATGGAATGGCTGTTGTTAGAGGAAACATTACAAGAGAGTTAGTATTGACTGTCTCTGAAGAAGCCATCAGAACAGCTTTGAGGATAGATGATGATGAGGTAGGAGCAAATGATGAGTTGACCAATGCTGAATGTCAAGCGTGCTTTGTGAATATGCTATGTCACAATTTTATCGAGCAAGGTTGGGGAAGAAATGGAAATTATTATGCTATGTCATTCAACAGTGTATGTCAAGAAGGAGTGCAGGTTTTGACAACTTCCCATCTGATATAGCATCCCCCATTGTAGCAATTGCTGAAAACAAACCATTCAATATGTCGAAGTGGATTATGAATGGGTTTGTATTCAATCTGGTGAAGGGTAAAAGGTTCAAGTTTCTCATGTATCCGAGATTCTTGCAATTGATGATTAATGTTGCATATCCAATCATCAGAGAAGAAGGTGTTGTTGGAGGGATACTGTATACTGAGGACATGAATGATCTATCTTACAGGAAGATGAGTATCGGGAATGTGCCAAGTGTTGATTTATTTGACTATATGAGGGATATAGCAAATAATGAGGAAGATGTTGAGGTAGTTTATCATCATATTTCACATGGAGAGATAGTAAATCCACAGGACCTTGTTGATGAGGTGCCTGACAATCTGCTGGATGATGATGAGTAAGCTGCTCGTCATGCAGAAGATGAAGAAGATGAATCTGAGGATGATGAAAATGATGATAATGACAGTGATGAAGAAGAAAGTGATGATAGTGAAAATGATAGAGATGATGATAATGGAAATGATGATGGTGATGATAGTGGAAATGATGGTAATGATGGTGCTGAATCTGTGTCAGAGGAGGAAGAAAATGTTGAAGTCATTGAACCTGCTGTGATTGAAGAACCTGTTGAGGTTACTTG
Source organism: Tagetes erecta (assembly GCA_030867185.1). Classification (NCBI taxonomy): domain Eukaryota; kingdom Viridiplantae; phylum Streptophyta; class Magnoliopsida; order Asterales; family Asteraceae; genus Tagetes; species Tagetes erecta. The sequence goes on along the minus strand of CM061492.1, from coordinate 28,095,036 downwards.
TGTTGAAAAAGAAGTGATAGTTGAAGTTGCTAAGCCCATCACAAAGTAGTATGTTAGATCTCGAAGATCTAAATCTGTTGTTGAGGAAGTGTTGATTGAGAAACCAAGTTTGACAGAATGTGTTGATGAACCTGAGCAGATAGATGTTGTTCAGATTGCTAAAGAAGTAATGGCCGATGTTGAGACTATTGCACAGATAGTCGATGACACTGATGCTGGCATTACTGTTCCAGTTGATATACCCACCACATCATCTCCGGTTGCTGAAAACATTGAACAATCTTTGGAGTCTTCGCCAAAAATTGGTTCAAGTGTTGATGAGAATGAGAATAAGAAAAGGATTGCAGAATTAGAAGAGATGGTAGCAAAATTATTGGATGTGAATGAACAGTTGAAAGCTTCAAATGATAGAAAGAAGAAAAGATTTGAAGAGTTTTGGACTATTCATAATCAGAATTTGAAAACTTTCAAAGAGTTGGATGCTGATCATGTTAAGTTGAAGACTGAACATGAAGAGTTGAAGGCTGAGTATGATAAGTTGAAGGATGAACATGAAAATCTGAAGTATGATTATAAAGAGTTGAAGGCTGAATGTAATACTCTGGATGCTGAGAAAGAAATGTTGGAGAAATGGTTGGAAGAAACTCGATCAAATAAGTCAGGGTCCACATCAGACAAAGATTTTTCAGATGAGGTGATGGAAGTGACTGAACCTTCTCAAGAAACAAAAGTCTATTATACTCGAGCACGTGGCACGACAAATGTGGGCATAAGGGTGGAATCTCCAATTGTTATTCCCGATGAAGCTGCTGCTGATTCTGTCAATTCTGACAAGGCTGAGGGAAAAAGGAAGTTAGATGCTGTGCCGGAGATTACTGAAGAAGCATCTGTTTCGAAGAAAGCAAAAACGGATGAGACAGTGCAGATTGAGCCGATTCAATCTGTGACTGTAGCTGAAACTAAGGTGGTAGAAATGGCAAAGGTTGATGAAACTGTGATAGAAGCTGAAGTTGATAAAACGGTTCAGATTGAGCCTATTCAATCTGAATCTGTATTGGTTGAAGAAGTGCCAGATGTTGTTGAATTGGTTGAGAATGTGCCTGAAACTATGACAGAAGAAGTAAGTCAGTTTGAGCCGGTTCAAACTGACAATGCACCAATGATAGAGGCACTAGATGACTTAGATGATATTGACTTCACAGAATCTGAACCTGAAGCTGAGCCTGAAATGAATCCAGATGATGAGATTCCTGCTGATTTGTCTGAACGTTTTGCATATCTTGAGAAGATGAAGTACAATCCAGTGTTTCTGAATGGGCTGACAGTGAGTCAAATCAACGAAGAATATTAAAAATGTTTGACAGCTCAAGATAAAGCTGCTGCTGATGAGAAAGAGTTTATTGTAGAGATGGGTGAGTGGACACCGTTACAAGAGAGTTTAAATATTGAAGATTTACCTCCAACTGAGCTTTATCACCAAAATTCTGAAGAGATGTCAAGCAGAAATATGCGAGACTGGCTGAGCTCAAGGAATTATCCCTATAGGACTTTGAAAAGATTGAAACAAGAGTCACCGAGGAAAATTGTTGTAAGTTTCATGAAGACGGAGAAAATGTACAATCGTATGTTTTATCTAGATTACAACAACCCTCAATACTATGAGCTGACCAAGAGATACAAAGTTCTCGGACCAAAAGAGATACCGGTGATGGCTTTACCAGAGAATGCGCATAAAAAGAGACATGAGTTGATGGATATGTTTCCTAGTGAAGTCAAGTCATACAATATACCTATGGATGTACGTGAATCATGGCATAAATCAGCCACAGCAGGTGATGTTGTGAGATCACTGCTGAGCAAGGGTCAGTCGATTGCTGAACTTCTTGATTCAATGATCGTACCGGAAAAGTCCAAGAAGGTAAAAATCATAGCGTGGAAATATGACGAAGTGTTTGATGCTTTCATTATTAAAAGAGTAAATGGTTTATGCGATGTATACCATTATTACTCTAGTATTTTCAAGTTAGAGGTGCAAGATTTGAAAGAGTTGCACAAGCTAAGACTGATAAATCACACGCATGCTGAGCGTGGTGATAAATGCGCAATGCTGCTTGATGCTGGGATAAGCCGATTACCGAAGTATTTGGAATTTAGAGGCCAACAGGAGGACAGTGCTTATGTTCAATCGAAGAAAACAAGGAAACAGAAGAAGTTGGTGGTGAGTGAAGATATGTATTTGGAAGAATTTTCTGACGAATATTTTGATAAGGTGACTGATCCGGGGTTAAAAGTATTTGATGGTTCTCAAGCGACTAAGCCAATTCTTAAAGTTTTCTACAATCAGGAAACTTTTGAGTTGAAAATTGTACGAAATATGGATGATTGGGATAAGGACATGATTACCTTATTCAGTACATTTGAGCTGAAATTATTGCATCCATCGTACATTGATTACTTGAGAAGTTATAGAATGGAAAGATGCAAAGACAAAGTTGCTGAAGCTGATAGAAACTTGTTTGTGGTGATGATCGAGGTGATAGCAGCTGCATCAGAGAAGATACGTGTAAGGAAGGCATTACTCAATGCTAACCTTGTGAAGGTCGACATTCCGGAGATAGAGTTTATGAGAGTAACTGCAAAGGGAACATTGGAAGTGCAATTCAAAGGAAAAGAAATGCCCTATGAATTTTATGCTAATATTGATTTTGCAGGTTTAACTCTTGATTCTCTGAGACGTATGAATGCCTGCCCAATCCTTACAAACGAGTCCAAACCAAGACAAGCAAAGATAGCAGAAAAGTTCAAGTCGTGCATTGAGGAAGCATTGAAAGAACAAGAAGAATACAAAGGGAAAGAGTTGCTGGATGTCAAAGAAGAATCAGAAGATTGGTGAGAGAGATTGAAGCTGAAAAAGATGAAAACTGTTTGAAGATTTTGCTGAAGTCTAAAGATAAATCTTAGGGGGAGTACTGTTAGGGCTATTTCCTAGTTAAGATTTACTTTGTATTTGTTTATACATTTATGTATAGTTTAGGGTCTATTTTGTTTTTTTCCCTAATATTGTAATTGTTGCTTAAAAGCATGTAGTGAGAGAGTGTGAGGAGAGAGGCTAGATCACTATTCACGTTAGAGAGAGAACTAAGTGTGTGTGATTTATTTTCTCCTGCATTTGTACTACAAATCTGCTTTGATCATCAATATACAAAAGATAATTATTAGTATGAATTGTGTTTATGATTGAACTGTGTTTGTGTATGAATCATTTTGATCATTGAGCGATATTATCGATCCAATTGAACCTATCACAATTTCTTCAAGTGATTTCTTCCAAGACTCTTGTATGGACAAGATTTTTTCAGTTGAAACTTTGTGATCATCTTTATTTTTATTATGCATATTTTCTTCTTTAGCCAATTTCTCACAAATTCTGAATGAGCTTGATCTATAATGCTCAATTTGCTCAACGCATTCAGGTGAACGCAGTTATTCTTTCATAGTTTCAGGTAAAGGAACACAATTCGATGGTTTTTCAGAATCAAAAGATGAAGAGTCAACCTTTATCTGTTCTAATTGAGCCATGAGTGTTACTTCTTCAGATTTATTGCTTCTAACTGATAGATTAACATCTTCAGCTTGAATCATTTCTTCAGCTTGAAATTCAACAATCGTGTTGGTCCATCTAGATCGTGATTTTAAGTGCTATAATGACTTGTATAACAACAAAAACTCTTGACTCAAACAAACAAAGTGCAATATAACCCACAAACCAATAACGAGATTAAAACCACACAACCGGAGGTAAATACGCTACAAAGATGAATGATATATGCTCCTAGCACCTCCTGTAAACACACACACGACACAAGGGTTTGGATAAGATTTTTGTCAAAGTTGTCAAAGTTACATTTCATGAAGATAAAGTTACAATATATAGCAGACTTAGGTTCGCTGATAGATTCGCTGACAGCGAATCTATCTAGCGAACCATATAGTTTCGCCGCGCACAATTAGGTTCGCCCGATCAAAACTAAAACAAAAACTATACTGTGCTACGGGCGAATCTATAGATTCGCCCGTAGGTTCGCTAGTACAGAACAATACAAAATACATACAAAATACATACAAAAGATATAACACCGACATGCCGGTGAGTCCAACCTATACATGACTATCAAATCGGATCTGATTTATCACTCTAATCATATTAATCATCTTCCTCTTCAATATCATTGAGCTTGGGATCACTTTCTTCCGACGAATCCTCTTCATAAACTTCAGCAACTAATGCAAGTTCGACATAAGATTAGAAGTAAATTGTTCTGCATATGCACTCCAGTCGTATACATCCTTGATACTTACGACTAGTGCCTTTATTGGATATTCGACCTTCTTTGAATCCTCTTTGACATCAGACATCGGTACACTATGATATTTTCTTTGAAATGATTGCTGAGGTCTCGGTTGAAAGTTTGTATTATCTGAACTTGCTTGATGAGAAAAATTATTTTAACTAGATTGTCCTCCTGATAGATGTTGCTTTGGAGCTTTGCATTCTATTGAGAAATGACCATAACTATTATAGTTAAAGCATCTTGATTTTGACTTGCCAAATCCAACTAATTTGTTCGCACTAGCTTAGAAAATCCGATTGACGTATACATGCTTTTCAGTTATATATGCCACCATGACCATTTGCCAATTGAGATCCATCTCTTCTATCATTAGGATCCATCTCGAATAAATACTTCAAAATACATTCTAGATTAGTAAGATGACTACCTTGATGTGCTTGAAAACTTGCCATAAAAGAAGTAAATGCATTCTTTGTTTCATCATCCTGCAATAAAACTTTAATAACATCATTAACTTTGCAAGATTTAGTAGAGTTTTGAGTAGGAATCTCGGACTGATTTTGGTTCAATTTCATAGATTTCATAGATTGAGATTGAGTAGACTGTGACTTGGTTGCTGATTGTGTAGGTTGTGCATTTGAATACATTGATTCAGCAAAGAAACCATCTCCTACAAATAAATCTCCATCTTCAATCACTTCTTCCTTTTGAAGAAAAAATGCATTGTCACTTGTGTTTGCTGGTGAAGTCACAAACTTATACTGAGATGATGATACAACATGACCATTGTTTCTTGAACTCTCATCTTTCTCTAAAGATTCGATTTTGGTAATGAGTATGTCCATGTCCATAGGAAATTTCTTAGCATGCTTCAGCAGTGTAACTATGTGCTTCCATCTTGATGGTAAAGCATTTAGATCTTTTTGTTCATTTTTTATTCCAGAAGTAGACATTTCTTGAGTTAGTTGCATGAAACGATTCATCATTTAATGTACAGATTCTCCTGACATATGCTCAAATAATTCAAGTTGTCTTTTCAGCTTTTGCTTCTTTAACAATTGCAATTCTTCTCCTCCATCACATATTACTTTTAGTACCTTGTAAAGAGTATATCATGTTTGATAATGTTCAAGTCAAGTTAACACTTAAAGAGTTAAGCCTTTGCACATTAGTGAGTATGCTTTGATATCAATCTATACTTCTTCAAGTCTTCTCCTTCTAAATCTTCCTCTAGATATGATTCAGTTGATTCGTTAGTGTAAGCAACACCATTAGTATCTGGACCAATAGATTAAGTAGGAATAAATGGACCTTTTTTTATAGATTTCCATAGATCAGAATCTATTGAATTCAAATGAAGCTTTAGTCTGATTGTTCAGTTTTTGAAATCTGATTGATTTTTCAACTTAGGAACACTTTTCTCGGAATCATCCGGTGCCATGATGTTTGAATGAGAACAGTATATTTGGTATTTTTGATTTTTGAAAGAAAAAAACTGTGACAACCCACAAATTAAAGATTAACACCGTTAACTATTTTATTTAGTCCGTTATGTTTTATATAAGTTAAGGGTTTGGTTTGTAAAAATTAAGCTAGTTATTAACCTTAGAACTTAAATTAAATGGTCTAGCATTCTATGGGGGCTTAAGTGTAACTTTAATATAACTACCCAACCCTAAAACGACCACCCCATATACATACATTCGACCACCATTATCTCGACGGCAAGGTCAAACCACTCTTCTTCCCTTTGGCCGATCAACTAGAGCAAAAATCAGTCCTCCCTCTCATCATCTTAGGCAGCCAGTACCCCGTCACTAAACCCCTTCCTGATCTGTAAGCCTTAAACAGCTCGAAACAACAACCGTAACCCGCGTCTCCGATCATCTTCTTCATAAATCCCGGTGAGTTCCCCGAGTTCGTATGACTCCATTATTGGTTCGATGTCATGGAACAATTATGTGCATGTGTACTACCTGTGTATACATGTATATATATGTATGATCGTGCTGAATGTGTGTATAGTGCTGTATGTATGATGCACGATGTTATGATGCTAGTTTGTATATATGTGTATAAAGTAGCAAGATCAGCGGTATAATAAGTGTAATCAAAATGTGTGTATGTGTATATGAATCAGGAACCACTATGCGAGGTGTAGATGTGTATGTATGCGTTTTATGTATGTATATATATGAGATCTGTTATAAGCATGTATGTATGCATTTCTGTATGTATATATGATCTGCCGTATGTATGTATGTATATGTTTCATGTTGTATGCATACTGCTGTTGTATATACGTACGTGTTCGGTTATGTATGTAAGTATGTGTATTATGTATATATGTTTTTCTGCTGTATGCGTGTTGCTGTATGTATGTATGTATGTATATGTTTCCTGTTGTATGCGTACTGCTGCTGTATGTATGTATTATGCTGATGTATGTATGTATTCTGCTGCATGTGGGCAGGTATTCTGCTATATGTGCGTATGTAGTAGTGTAGGTTTGTTAAAATGGTATGTATGGCAATGAATCGTATGCGGCGATGTGTGTACAAGTGTAAATTAAAATAGAAACAGCAGGGAAGCATGTGAATGTATGTCGAGTATGTAAATGGGTCAGTATGGATATAGTTACAGCAGTCTTAGTATGTATATAAATGTAAACCAGCATGTATGTAGGACCATATAAATTGGTTTTGTTGCACCTGTGTATGTGTGTGTTGTATATATATGCATAAGAGTGTGTAGAGAAGTAGCTTGATAATGTATTCATATACATGATATTATGTGAGTATAGGTATATATATATATAAATGCATATATATAGTCAAAGTATAATTTGTACGTATGATGGTATGATGCTAAATAAACAAGTGTATTGTATATATGTGTACATATAACTTACAACATATATAAGTTGATCGTAACTGTATGTGTTAAACACATTATTTGATGATGAAGCCCTAATCGTACGAGTGTGAGAAATGTATACGTGTAGGATGCTTGTAGTGCATGTAATTGTAGAAGGCGTATCTATGCGTTAGTTAATATTGACAACAAAAATAATGGATGATTGTATGCGAAATAGTATGTTTGCCAACGACAATGTATGTCTATGTGTATGTTAAAGTCGAATTTAAATAAAGGTATACGTGACTTCGTGTATGTAAATATATGTATATATTAATATATTATTATACATATCTATATACGAAAGTTCTTAGCTAATAATTAGAATAATTAATAAAAGTAAAAAACCAATGATAAATATCATAAAAGTAAAAAAAACTTGAAATTCAAACTATAAGATAACAATGCATCAATATTGCATATACTGCATATATGTAGTACTTTGATACTACATATATGTAGTATACGATACTGCATATATGCAATACTATAAAATTTAAAAGGGGATAGTGAATTTGGTGATGTTATGCACCTAAGTTACACGTAAAACCATTAAAATTACGTAGCTTTGATAAATTAACTTAATTTTTTTATTAGAAAACTTAAATCATTGATCTTTATTCAATGTTAATAGACGACTCAGTCTTCTCCTCTTTGATCATAATTTTCTCTTTCTTATTTATTCAATAATCGTTATTCATTTTAGTAAAATATTATCCGCCTTTAAAAATCGATCGTAACTCAATTTGGCTTCTCAATTCTAACTAACAGATTAATATAACATAACTCATATAATTGGTATTATGATATGCATATTATTATCGTTGGGTGAATTAAACGTGTAGCTCTAGCTTGCTTTTTAATTGATGTGCACTTCAAAGGTGAGTTCTTTGTCCGAATTCAAATCTTTTTCATGGAGAAACAACAAATGTTTTTACACGCCTTCGGGAAACTATTTTACAGCGCCTTCGGGCGGGCTGTATTTTTATACCTTCGGGTAGGGCCTTCGGGCAAGATTTTATATGGCCTTGGGCTGCGCTTTATGCCTTCGGGCAGGGCCTTCGGGCAACTATTTTGATAAACTAATTTCTAATGTCTAATGCCTTCGGGCGGCGGAAACACCGGGCGCGTCAAGTGAATCGGATATCAAAAGTACAAAGCACATGGTACACTAAATGCATATTTTAATATTAATTAAGTAATAATGTCGTGACATAATAAAGCATTCAATAGTCTTAAAAACTGCAACAGAAACCGACAAATAGATATTATTTATTGTCTTTTTATTGTAGGTCCGAAGCATCCTACGTGTCTTAAACAAAAACCGTATCAAACAACACCTGAAAAACGTGTAAAATAAGTTAGCTAAAGAATTAGCTAGTGAGTAAAAACACAGTTAATAGTACATAATATGAAATCCGAGATCATTATAAATATGTTTCGCAATCTTATTTGTATAGAAATTACATTATATTACTCAACCATGACCAACGAAACATACAACGAATCCACGTAACCTTGGGCCCCGTAGGGTAACTTTAGCAACAACTCATGAGAACCACTCATGTTACAAATATTGATAACTATTGTTTAACCGTCATTTAACCGTCTCGACATATCTGTTATCAATAAATGTTTACGCATCTAAAGGGTCATAGCAACATCGTAACAAGCATCACATATCGAATCTAGTAACCAACGAAACCACAAACGAATCCCCAGATCAATTCACCTTCTAGGCCATTAAGTGTAGGTGGGCTTGTCAAGTCATTAGCGCTAACATCGTACCGGTGGAAATTACGAGATAATACTTATACTATTGACTAACACATAATTTTGCATCCTGTGGCCATACAAGATTAACACATCAAATGATCTCATTTTGAAATAGAAACAAAGAAACGAAACCGTAGTAATATCGAAACACGTATTTCAGCCCCAAAACAAAAATAGTAAAAAGGGGAGCGTGATTACTCACCTTGAAGTGCAATAAGTATCGAATCACAATAAACGTAGTCAACGAGAACCGAGTTTTTCCAGATATTGGTACCACCTAATTAATCGGGAAAAATCCTACTTAGAAACGAATCAAATAATAATAAAATCACAAGTCCAAGATCTAGCGTTTCAGATTTGGGATTTAGAGTTTTAGATTGTAAGTTGGCAATTTGTACGAAACGTTATTGTATTTACGTTTTTGGATACCTATTTATACATTATACGAATCCATTTAGTTTTATATTTGAAATATATAGTTGTATAAATACTTATAACCATGAGCATCATTCATACATAAAAATATATATATATATATATACATATATATATATGTATGTATTTGAAATCAGAAACTTTTATGTTTTGAAAATGTATTTAACTTAAAATGTTATTTACGTTATTAGAGAATTATAGATTAATGTTTAAAATAGTTAAAAAAAAGTTAGTTTTAATGAAAAATAGGCAAGGGGACTCGAACCAGTGACCATGGCTCCAAACATACACGCACCGAATCGCTGGACCAGGCATGTTTTTGTTATTGGAATTGATTTTTAAATGTTTTAACCATTTGTGATTATCAAAACCCACTTCCAACATAAACCCTAGAAACATAAACATCCAAATTCGTTTCATCCTGTTAACAAGATCCAAAACAACCATAGGGCTTTTAATCCCCATGAACAGGTGACCATTTTGATATATCAAACTTACTTGATTGGTGAAGAAATGAGTTGATGAAACTGATGAACAGGGGCGACGGTTTGAGGATCAATAGTTGGGATTTTTGATGTTCTTGCTCGATATTAGATGAACAGGGAGTGAAAGCAGGTAACGAGGAGCGTGTATGTTAATGGAATTGTGTTTTGGTGATCCGGAAGTAGTCAAATGGTTTGAAGGTTGTTTACAAATGAAAATGATTAATTGGATGTTAATTTGATTTGGTTAATGCAATTGGGTGTTACGAATGATTTCAAAACACAGAAATGTTTGTTGTGGTTAATTGAATTCACTGATTTGATACGTTATGGAACGATTTGGTTTGTGGGTTTTATGTAACGGATTTTAGAAATCAATTAGAACGTGGATTCGGTTGTTTAAACATCGATTAGAGGTTGTCAATGGATTCGAACAGTGTAACGGGACATTTTATATAAGTTTTTTGGGTCAAAAGGCTTTAAAACGTGCATATTGGCCTTCCCCGGAGCTGCTGGTTTTCCGGCCAAATTGGCCGGATAAATTGACCGAGAAACCAAGGGGCAAACGGGGAGGTTTGAGTTTTATTTTAATGTTACATTTCTGGCCCTTCTACTTTATATATATGATAATTTGAGTTGCAAATTTAATATAAGTTTTTAAAACTAACATATTTAGCCCAAAGTTAATTAAGTACTTATTTTAACTAACCGATTCAACCGCGTTAACTCGTAACGTTTATATAAATGACGTTTTTATACCATTACTTCGTTTTCGACTTTTGAGTGGTTATATTTAGGTGTAAAGGTGATTAACTTTTATAATTTAGATTAAACCCCTTTATAAGTAATAATTCATATTTGTTGAGATTTATTTATTATGAAAGTTGTTTAAGTAGTAACTTTGGATAATGGCTCACCATGATTTCGAACGTTTTATTAATGATGGGGAAACACGGGATCCGACATACTCATTTATATTAATAATAACGAAATGTTACATTTTCATAAATTAACCACGAATTAGATATAAGATGAAAGGGTTCGGGTTTCGACTCGGGCATTCGGGTTCGGGTTTGGGGCAGTTGTCACAGTCTCCCCTCCTTATAGAAATTTCGTCCCGAAATTTGCTCAAACCGAAGAAGAAGAATTTGAAGCAAAAAGGTGCGAATACTTAACCTTCATTTGGTTTTAAATTCATGTTCACATTTTGAGTTTCAACCATCATTAACGATTGGTATCTGATTACACTTGAGTTGTTTGACTTCACGGTCCATAATTTCCAATGGTCGTTCAATAAATTGCATCGATTCATTATCAGTATGCACAATGAGATTTTTATCGAATAAGTACTTCATCAGATTAGAAACATGAAACACAGGATGAACACTGCCCACTTCCGTAGGGAGTTTCATCTCGCAAGAAACTCTTGAGAATTCGATCAATGGAAAGATAAGCATTTTGATTGAGACACGTTTTTAAATAACGAGATTAAGTAGTTATTTATTTTTAATTTCTTTGTCTCATTGAGAATTGTTTATTTAACTCTTTTCACTTATAAGAGTTCGGTTGAACTATTTTTATGTAGATTTGAATAAATTTTATTTGCTACTCAATATAGGAATAGAATAGGATACCAACTTGCAAATGAAATATTTTAAGTATATGAATTTAGAATTATTTAAATGATCATCGAGAATAGTCGTGATTAATAGAATGTTTGAAACGAATTAAGTAACCTTACACATAATTAAGCGGCTTATATGCAATTAGCAAAATGAGTAAACAAGTCAAGTGAAAATAAGATGATTAAATATAGCCCAGCTACACAAGACAAAACTTACTATGGTTCCCATGCACCAACTTTCATAATTCCGTGTGCACCCGTAATTACTTTAGTTTTTGCATGGACTCCACAGTTCATTCGATCACGTGCTAGTCAAAAGTACACAACAATTTTAGGTTAAAATGATGATACGTATAGGTATTGATATCTTACTTGATAGAAATAGTACTTGGGAAAATCATATTAATATGATAAGTAGATTGATGATTCAGAAGAAACTAACGTCCATTAGGTAGACATTGCTCATATAAATAACTTTGTTCAACGATGTAGATAGTCAAATTCGAGTACTAGGATAGTAACACTTGAGTTTGTGAAAATTGACTCTATGTGTGTAAGATGTAATTATCTAGGTTTTCTGATATTGACCAGTTCATAAGCATTAGTTGATGGTGTACATGTAATAATATAGTTTATTGGGATCTTTAGAAAAATTAGTTTCATAAAAATTTGATAGTGCGGATAATCCAATTTATAATTCGAATGAATAGATCACTTAGTTCCAATTTAATTTCTAAGGTGTTTGTCTTTATATGACTAATAGCTTTAGGTAAACCAGATGTAGGGGGTAAATAAGTTTATAAGAGATGATATTTTTTATTTTTATTTTATTTTATTTTTTTTATGATGCAGTTGTAAAAGCTAAGTAAAAAGTTGAAGGTTTTAACCTTTACCATAGATAAGAGGATTGATTTGAAAATAAAAGACATAACTTAAGTTGTAAGTACATGGTTTTGATAAACAGAAGACATAGTGTTTGTTGCAAGTCTTTGTATCATATTTGTGAAAACGGGGAAATCTTGTGTAAATATTTGATCAACGTTAGAATAATTAATCCCCTTTTTAAAAAAGTTATTTATCACGAAATGCATACAAAATACTAAAACCCAAAGGCTATTTTAATCAAAATCCCCTTATATATATATATATATATTATTTTGGAAAATAAGGAAATAATTTTAATAGAGTCGAATACCGGTAGTTTTTCAAAGTTCATTAATTACACCTTGTGTTAGAGTAACGAGCTTATAAATGAAATGCCTTAGGTTTGGATTTGTTCATGGAAACTAGTTGCATAGAATTTCGTTGGTGGTCATATGTACAGATGAAAACATTTAGTTGAATGAGTTCGAGAATAGTTGTATAGTGAGTTCTCGTTAGGTTTGGGTAACGAATTCATGGATAACATCGTCTAGTTGATTAACGAGTACTTGTTTTGATGGTTAGTTCATAATTTGATAGTAGATTTATAGTTTTAATGATGGATTAGAAATTGGATTAAAATCTTATAGTTTTTTTTTGCATATATAAATTATATTAATAAAGATAGATTTACATGGAAATAGAAGGTAAACGGACAACAAGCTGCGCCGCTAACCCTTTTTGGATAGCAAAACCAAGTCTTTTAAACACTACATTCATAGCCCTCGGGGTCATAACAAAGCTATGCATAACCTGTTGGACTCGATTAAGTACCTCCACAGCCTCAGGTGCAAGAAAACCAAAGGTGTCAAACGCAAATGGAACAAATACGTGTTGGTTGTCAATGCATGCTTTCTCGTGTTTAGGCACTTTGCAAGAAGCAGCTTTTAAAACAGCTTGACCCACCCTGAAAACACCATTTCCCAGGACCGCTAGTGGGGAAACACATGTTAATTCCACACATGCATGTTTACCTCCTGTCCATCCTAATATCAAAATATCAGCCGGTCTAAGTGTAGATCTACTTTCCGACGGGTCAGTCAAGAAATTCACCGGTGCTTCTTTCTTATAGTTAGATGAGTAGTTTTGAAACTATTTGAGTATATAAGTCAAGTTGAAATATTTTGAGGGTAGACGTTTGATTCAAATACATTAGCTTATAAGAATAGCAAAATCCGTTAAATTTTGTTTAGTTATGGAATTTAGCCTTGACTATAATTTAGAAATCATAACAAACCTTTGATTGGAGAGTTGATAATTGATTTAGGATTAGAAGTACGACTTCATTCGGTAATCGATATATGCATGATCTGAAGTTTTGGATAATTCGATTGAGATATGTCTTAGTTTTGATTTGAAATGTTTGGTTTACAATGGTGCAATTGTGTTATATGGATAAGCTAGCTAATATATCACATAAGTATTATTGTAGCTTAGAAACAAATGGAATGATGAAACATAGAATAACACGGTTTTGTAGCAACATCTTTGACTGATAGAAACATCCAATGTAAAAATAGCACCTCGTTCCACTTAGAATATCATAGAATCTTTTGAAACATACCATAGAAAGTCACGTAGAAACTTTAGAAACTTTAGAAACTTTAGAAATTCCGATTAAATGAAATAGTGATAGTACTTAGAACAACATATAACCCTTTGAACATATCATAGAAAATCACTTAGAAACTTTAGAAACGTTAGTAAATGAAGTTGGAATATTATTTGAATCACTATAAAAATTCATAGAAAGAATAATTATAAATCGTAGGAATGAAAATCAAAGAATTATTAAGAAAATGAAATTTCGACGGCTTAGGAGTGTGTCTTGGTTTTGGACACTAATGACTTATCAAAGTGTTAAGTTCGTTTTCAACGTATTCGAGAAAGCGTGCTTTAGCCTATAGGTTCACACTCATCTAGTACATCCCAGGTAAGCATACATGTTTGTTAAAGAGATTTATACGAAATGCTTTGCCTTAGACAGGATGTCCGTGATACAGGCGTTCCCCCTTCCGGATTGCACACGTTCCCACGTTTTCAAACTTACTTAAGACGATGACGAGATTTCACAAAGAGAAGATCCCAATCATACAGACGAGTCTCTTGTAGCTCCTTCGCAAAATCGGATAAGAAATGAGATTAAGAAAAGCATAGAAAGGATCACAGAAGAAAAACAAATAATTTCAAAACAATTCCTAAGTACATCTATTTGCACTAAGGACTCTTAGGATATAGTCTAGGTCGGTGTGTTTCTAATACCCTATCCTAGTTCCCAATAACCAGGGCTGTGATACCAAACTGTGACACCCCGCCCGACGGCGGAAACACCGGGCGCGTCAAGTGAATCGGATATCAAAAGTACAAAGCACATGGTACACTAAATACATATTTTAATATTAATTAAGTAATAATGTCGTGACATAATAAAGCATTCAATAGTCTTAAAAACCGCAACAGAAACCGACAAATAAATATTATTTATTGTCTTTTTATTGTAGGTCCGAAGCATCCTACGTGTCTTGAACCAAAACCGTATCAAACAACACTTGAAAAACGTGTAAAATAAGTTCGCTAAAGAATTAGCTAGTGAGTAAAAACACCGTTAATAGTACATAATATGAAATCCGAGATCATTATAAATATGTTTCGCAATCTTATGTGTATAGCAATTACATTATATTACTCAACCATGACCAACGAAACATGCAACGAATCCACGTAACCTTGGGCCCCGTAGGGTAAGTTTAGCAACAAGTCATGAGAACCACTCATGTTACAAATATTGATAACTATTGTTTAACCTTCATTTAACCATCTCGACATATCTGTTATCAATAAATGTTTACGCATCTAAAGGGTCATAGCAACATCGTAACAAGCATCACATATCGAATCTAGTAACCAACGAAACCACAAACGAATCGCTGGGTCAAATCACCTACTAGGCCATTAAGTGTAGGTGAGCTTGTCAAGCAATTAGCGCTAACATCGTACCGGTGGAAATTACTAGATAATACTAATACTATTGACTAACACATAATTTTGCATCATGTGGCCATACAATATTAACACATCAAATGATCTCATTTTGAAATAGAAACAAAGAAACGAAACCGTAGTAATATCGAAACACGTATTTCAGCCCCAAAACGAAAATAGTAAAAAAGGGGAGCGTGATTACTCACCTTGAAGTGCAATAAGTATCGAATCACAATAAACGTAGTCAACGAGAACCGAGGTTTTCCAGATATTGGTACCACCTAATTAATCGGGAAAAATCCTACTTAGAAACGAATCAAATAATAATAAAATCCCAAATCTAGCGTTTCGGATTTGGGATTTTAGAGTTTTAGATTGTAAGTTGGCAATTTGTACGAAACATTATTGTATTTTCGTTTTTGGATACCTATTTATATATTATACAAATCCATTTAGTTTTATATATGAAATATATAGCTGTATAAATACTTATAACCATGAGCATCATTCATACACAAATATATATATATATATATGTATATATATATATATATATATGTATTTGAAATCATAAACTTTTATGTTTTGAAAAGGTATTTAACTTAAAATGTTATTTAGGTTATTAGAGAATTATAGATTAAAGTTTAAAATAGTTAAAAAAAATTAGTTTTAATGAAAAGTAGGCAAGGGGACTCGAACCAGTGACCATGGCTCCAAACATACACACACCGAATCGCTGGACCAGACATGTTTTTGTTTTTGGAATTGATTTTTAAATGTTTTAACCATTTGTGATTGTGACAACCAGTAAATTCAGATTTACACCGTTAACTATTCTTTAACTATCTCGTTAAGTTTATGTAAGTTAGGGTCCGTTTCGTAATAAGTGAAAGTCAAATTTATTAACTTTAGTTAACAATTAAATTAGTGACTAAATTGGAGGGGTGCAAAGTGTAAATGTAAATTAATATAACCCAAACCACCCCCACACACCCTGCCGTCTTCCTCTTCCTACTCGACACCACCACCACTAAACCCTAAAGTTTAACCGCCTCCCCTCATCGTAGTCGGCAGCCACCACCACAACAAGTACCCACCACCGTTGTTGTAGCCGCACGTCCATCTTCTGTCACAGCCACTGTCGCGCAGCACCGCAGCCGCCACCGTTGTTACCTGTAACTCTGGTCACCTCCCCCTTCACTCGAAACAACAACTCCCACATCGATCGCTTGATCTTTCGGTACGTGTAAATCGTGTTGTTTTTGTATTTTTGTTACGGTTTCGTTTTCGGTTCCGTTTTCGGGTCGTTCCGGGTTTTGCTTTCGGTCCGATTCAGTAAGCCTACGATGACTATGTGGATATGTATATGTGTATTTAACAACGTGAACAACATGTATGTATGATCGTTAAGTATATATATGTGAATAGCAAGTTCAATGTACGTATATGCGTAAACTGCAGCAAGTTCAATATATATGTATACGATGTGATGTATATATGTGGGTGTAAATCAGAAAATAGCAAGAACAGAATGTAAATATATATAGGTTGTATGGTAGGTATGCGAGAATCAACATGTATGAAATTGAATGTATGTATATGTGTTATTGTGTGTGCACGTACTAGTAGGTATGTATATATTGTAACTGCATGAAAGTTTTGAAGGCTTATATGCTCGAATGAACAGAAAATAGGCTGCACGATATTAGAACATATATGGATGCAATAAACAGTAGGAAATCAGTGTGGCAATATATGTGAGTTGATGCGTGATCTTGTGTGGAGTTGTATTGTATTGTATGTATGTATATATCAAAGACGTGGGATTGAGTGGGATTGAATTGTGAAATTTGCTATTTAATTGTGATTGTGGGTTCAACAAATACAAGGGTAGATATACATATACTAGGTTAACACCCGTGTGTTCACACGGGGGTTGAACGGTAAAAGAACCTATATAACTTTATATCAATATAGTTCGTTAATACCCGTTTGCATGCATGAAAATGATGTTTGCCAATGTTTAGTAATTTTGAATGGATATCACATTTAGCCATTAAAATGATGATCATAAAAACAATAGCTTTCAACATTAAAGATAGACTCGAATATACAAATCACATATTCATAGACCCATATGTAGTTTTCAAGATTTGTGTTGGCTTTAGTTATAAGCATGGGTACATGTTATAGTTAGAATGCATTGAAATGCAACCTAAACTTGTTATAATCGCCACCTTATAATGCAAATTTTATTTAACAAAGGCGTGCACTTGAAACAATTACTATATGTTTACATATGGATTAACAGCTACAGGGGCATAAAAACAATGTTTACATAAAATACTGCACATATTAAACAACAATGTGCATAAATTTGCACTGTTTTTGGCAGCTACAGGGGCATAAAAACTTCGCTAATCTAATAGCAATAAACTGCACAAGTATGCATTGTTTTGGAAGCTATATAACGCATAAAAGTGCACCAATGTGACAACAATAAACTACATAAATTGGCACCTTTTGACAACTATATAAAGCCTAAAAACTGAACTAATTTGGTAGTAACAAATAAATCTACAATGTTCTTGCAGTTATTTTGAGCAGAAAAGTTGCAGTAATTTAACAATTTAAACCGCATAACTACAAGAAAACTACGTTCATCTTATTACCCACTTCTATTGTCTCCGCTCTATGTTAAATGAGTCATATTCATTAACCTTAAATTAGCATGATTGTAATGTTGATGAAAAAATATGATATGAAATCTCTTAGATTCATGACTTTGAAGTTCTCGATATTGTACTGCATGATTGCCAAGAACGTCAAGCCCAACAAATTTCATAGCTGTTGTTCTAGCTTCATCCTAATTCAAAACATAATATGAAACCATTTAAGGGACTACATATTACAAAAGAATCATAAAAAGAAGCAAAACACAAACATATAGCAAGCAGTACCTGGCTAGTGTCTTTACCCAACCAGAAATGTATATCATGTTTAAATGCACCTGCCTTTCGAGTGGTCTTATAGGATCAGGTGCACTTGAGGACCCACTTCCACCACTTTCAACATAATGTCTTATTTTCTCTTGATCTTCCCAACGAAGTGTTTCAATGCCTTCTACATCATCACAACTAAAACACACAACCATAAGAATGAAAAAAGTATAGTTCTTAGAGAAGAGAGCAAAAATTAGCTCAAGTACGAAGAACCATACGATTTTATTTGTTTCGCCTTCTTCAGTACGCACTGAGAATGATGCCACATCTGTTCAAGAAACATACATAATCAAGTATACTTTAATAACAACTTATAAAAGATTTAATCTTTATACAAACCCATCTTGCAATACCAATAAAAAAATGAGAGAAACTTTACAAGGGAACAATATATACTCCCAAATATGCAAAAATTCCATTTTAGTTTCAAAAAAAGCACAAACATGTCATTTCTTATCTGTCTGCACCATTTGGATTATGAAAGCCATAATAATCGCATTGAAACCTAACATGCAAACAACCACAAACTTCATATATCAGTTACCCCTCCATTCATTAAGTCAAACTTTGACTTTTTATGTCAAAAGGGTCACATTTTCACTTCAAAATAAACTGAAAATTCATATCGAAGTTTACAACAAATGTGACTCAGGAAACAATGTTGAAGTTAACTTTTAGGGTTCAACAAAGAAAAATCAAATTGAACAAAAACCATAACTAACTGAAACGATCAAAAACCAAGAAACCTAAATTGGGTAACAAAGATTAAAGCAAGAAGCGTAAGTAAATGAGTGAATTGCAGGCATGAAACCATCGAATTGTTGGATTGAACCATCTTGCCAAGACGCAATTTTTCTTTATCGATAGGGATCTTGCAGGTTATACATGAAGATCTTGATGATTTTGCATATTCAGCCTTCCATGGCTTTGGGGGTGTCGCCATTTTCACTCATTGTGTTTTGCTACTATCGTATCGTCGACCACAGTCACGATCAATTAATGCCCTGATTCTTGATTATTATTTTCAGTCACGACCACAGTCACTCATTGTGTTTGTATGATTGCAGAAATGATGAAATAAGATGTAATTACATTTGCAGAGACATGTGCATCATATATATACATACAAAAAGTGAAATTGAATGAGACCTAACTAATGAACGAACCGTTGAACGGAAACTTACATGGAAAAAGAAGAAACGAAGTGACCGGAGATGGTAACCGGTGATCGGCGGATTTATGACTGACTAAGTTCGTGCTCCACAATTAGGTTTATAATCGACATATCGATTTGTGTTTGGAATTGGTAAGAAACGCTTGTGATAGATCACACGAATGAATAACAACGACGTACCTTCATAAGAAATCGGAGAAGAAGATCGATGATTGAAACGTGGTTTGTAGGAATATGATGAACGGCTGAATTAGGGTTTGAAGAAAATTTTGAGCGTGAGAAAATAACACAAATATGCAGGTAAATGAGGTTTTATTGGATCCGAGTTATGGACCCGGATTTAACCAAGATCCGCGAACCGGCTAAGAAGCATTCTGGTGGCGACAAGTGGCATAACGTGGAGCAATGGGTTAGCGATTTATTAGAAGAGAGGATATTGATGGTATAAATAATGCATGATTATGATGATGGTTAATTGTGTGGCATTGTGCGAAACAATGTGAATAGGGAACGAATGAAGGTATATGTGCTAATCCATGTTAATGTGTATATGGGTAATTACTATAGCAGCATGTTAAATCAGTAGTTTGTAGTAAATAAATATATGTAATTGAAACATTAGTAACATGATCTTGTATGAATGTATATGAAAGTCTATAATTGTGGCATGAAATGTATGCATGAAATGTGTAAAGTTGCAAGTATTAGCATGATGTGTAATGGGGTGTGATACTGTTGATGACTTAATTTTTATTTGAGAAACCGAACTGAACACGCAAAACCCGTGAGGATCCTAAAAGTGCATACATTATATTTATATATATATGAGTGCAATATTCTAGTTAATAATTGGAGAGTAATTATTTAAGTAGGTCATAGAGTGATATAAGATTCTTGTTTGCATTTTTGCTGTGCACTTCAAAGGTGAGTTCTTTGCCCGCTTTTAAATCTTTTTTTTTTCGGGAAGAAAACATACAAATGTTTTTACACGCCTTCGGGCAACTATGATACAACGCCTTCGAGCGGACTACATTTTTATACCTTCGGGTAGGGCCTTCGGGCAAGATTCTAATGGCCTTTGGCTGTTCAGTATAATAAATCAATTAATACCAACTAGCATTTTGTGCGAGCCTAAAGCATTACTGTTCAGTATAATAAATCTCATTTCGTTTCATCCGTATACATCCTTATAGCTGCTACAAAATATAATGATTGATGCTCTTATTTTCATTTGACACTTCAAGCGTGCGATGTCTTCCTTTCAAAGCTCCAGTTTATTCAGGAGAATCTACCTTGTATGTAATAAACTTCCTTGATCAAACTATTTGAGGCGCAATGTAAGCAATTGTCACCTAGTCATTCTAAACCATGAAAACCCTAAAATCAGGAAACTACATGCGTAAGGGAACTAGTGAAGCTAAACGAACCAAGTAATGAAATGACATACTCATCTAATCCGTTAAGGTCTAAGTCTGGACTGGACTATTATCCCTCATCACCTTTTAAACACCTTAATGGCGAATTAAAACACTACCACCCAATGAAGCTTGATATCAAAATTCTTTCTAGCACCTTATTGTTTGAAGTCTTATTTAATATATGCGTAAACTAAAACCCATATTTTAAAAAGGAATGTTACTAGATCACCCTAAAGGACCTACACAATTAAATCGATCATCTATTGGAATGAAAAGACAAGATCCTTGAAAACCATTAGACTAGTAGAAATCCTGCAAATTACTCCAAATGGTTTAAACCAAATGAAGTGGCTACCTAATGGAACACACATACAATCATTCTTAGCTATTAAAGCAACAAAGTCTAAAACCAAAGGTACGATTTAATTTTCGGGTCAAAAATTCTTTTATCAAGGGGATGATATGACAACCTGAATTTTTTTTTCACTTTTCTTTTGTCCCATTTCATTGCAGACAACCAATGACATGGCGTAATTTTCTGGACGAAAATTCTTTTAACAAGGGGATGATTTGACAACCAGTAAATTCAGATTTACACCGTTAACTATTCTTTAACTATCTCGTTAAGTTTATGTAAGTTAGGGTCTATTTCGTAATAAGTGAAAGTCAAATTTATTAACTTTAGTTAACAAATAAATTAGTGACTAAATTGGAGGGGTGCAAAGTGTAAATGTAAATTAATATAACCCAAACCACCCCCCACACACCCTGCCGTCTTCCTCTTCCTACTCGACACCACCACCGCAAAACCCTAAAGTTTAACCGCCTCCCCTCACCGTAGTCGGCAGCCACCACCACAACAAGTACCCACCACCGTTGTTGTAGCCGCACGTCCATCTTCTGTCACAGCCACTGTCGCGCAGAACCGCAGCCGCCACCGTTGTTACCTGTAACTCCGGTCACCTCCCCCTTCACTCGAAACAACAACTACCACATCGATCGCTTGATCTTTCGGTACGTGTAAATCGTGTTGTTTTTGTATTTTTGTTACGGTTTCGTTTTTGGTTCCGTTTTCGGGTCGTTCCGGGTTTTGCTTTCGGTCCGATTCAGTAAGCCTACGATGACTATGTGGATATGTATATGTGTATTTAACAACGTGAACAACATGTATGTATGATCGTTAAGTATATATATGTGAATAGCAAGTTCAATGTACGTATATGCGTAAACTGCAGCAAGTTCAATATATATATGTATACGATGTGATGTATATATGTGGGTGTAAATCAGAAAATAGCAAGAACAGAATGTAAATATATATAGGTTGTATGGTAGGTATGCGAGAATCAACATGTATGAAATTGAATGTATGTATATGTGTTATTGTGTATATATTGTAACTGCATGAAAGTTTTGAAGGCTTATATGCTCGAATGAACAGAAAATAGGCTGCACGATATTAGAACATATATGGATGCAATAAACAGTAGGAAATCAGTGTGGCAATATATGTGAGTTGATGCGTGATCTTGTGTGGAGTTGTATTGTATTGTATGTATGTATATATCAAAGACGTGGGATTGAGTGGGATTGAATTGTGAAATTTGCTATTTAATTGTGATTGTGGGTTCAACAAATACAAGGGTAGATATACATATATATTGATGGTATAAATAATGCATGATGATGATGATGGTTAATTGTGTGGCATTGTGCGAAACAATGTGAATAGGGAACGAATGAAGGTATATGTGCTAATCCATGTTAATGTGTATATGGGTGATTAACTATAGCAGCATGTTAAATCAGTAGTTTGTAGTAAATAAATATATGTAATTGAAACATTAGTAACATGATCTTGTATGAATGTATATGAAAGCCTATAATTGTGGCATGAAATGTATGCATGAAATGTGTAAAGTTGCAAGTATTAGCATGATGTGTAATGGGGTGTGATACTGTTGATGACTTAATTTTTATTTGAGAAACCGAACTGAACACGCAAAACCCGTGAGGATCCTAAAAGTGCATACATTATATTTATATATATAAGTGCAATATTCTAGTTAATAATTGGAGAGTAATTATTTAAGCAGGTCATAGAGTGATATAAGATTCTTGTTTGCATTTTTGCTGTGCACTTCAAAGGTGAGTTCTTCGCCCGCTTTTAAATCTTTTTTTTTTCGGGGAGAAAACATACAAATGTTTTTACACGCCTTCGGGCAACTATTATACAGCGCCTTCGAGCGGACTACATTTTTATACCTTTGGGTAGGGCCTTCAGGCAAGATTCTAATGGCCTTCGGGGAAATTTGAGTAGTACTACGGGTTCGGCAGACCCCATCATGCTAGATTGGTTTCCAGGTGGTGCATATTGTCCTTTAACTTTTGGTCACCCGTCGTGGTGGTAACAATGCAACCTTATCGTATCGTTCAGTTTAATCTCGACGTGCTCATGTAGTAAACGAGGTGGTCTAGCTAACCAGCAATAGTGATGATGTTTATCGGTTAAACGGTTTCAGTATTTTTATATAATCTTGTTACTTAAACTCATTAAACTCACCAACATTAATTGTTGACTCGTTTTAGTATGTTTTTCTCAGGTGGCTAGGAGTGTGTGCACATAGGGCATATCATGCATGGGTCGCATTTCATATATTGGAACTTTTTATAACATTGTTTGGTCTTTTGGAAACTAGTATTGGATTTGGTACTAGACTTTTGAGCACAAATGGTTTTGGGTTGTTTTAAGTTATTTGAAAAGGTTCCGCTGAAAACATTGAAAATATTTACACTTCAGTACCTTGGTTTTTGAGCTATTGTTAAAACTAAACTTTTATTTAATTCAATTGAGTCAGTGTTAACTGTAACTAATGGCTTGAGATCCTGGTATGTCACAGGCCTAACGGATACCCCGTTTGTGGAAAATTGAGGGTGTGACAGTGATTATCAGAACCTACTTCTAACATAAACCCTAGAAACATAAACATCCAAATTCGTTTCATCCTGTTAACAAGATCTAAAACAACCATAGGGATTTTAATCCCCATAAACAGGTGATCATTTTGATATATGAAACTTACTTGATTGGTGAAGAAATGAGTTGATGAAACTGATGAACAGGGGTGACGATTTGAGGATCAATAGTTGGGATTTTTGATGTTCTTGCTCGAAATTAGATGAACAGGGAGTGAAAGCAGGTAACGAGGAGCGTGTATGTCAAAGGAATTGTGGTTTGGTGATCCGGAAGTAGTCAAATGGTTTGAAGGTTGTTTACAAATGAAAATGATTAATTGGATGTTAATTTGATTTGGTTAATGCAATTGGGTGTTACGAATGATTTCAAAACGCAGAAATCATTGTTGTGGTTAATTGAATTCACTGATTTGATACGTTATGGAACGATTTGGTTTGTGGGTTTTATGTAACGGATTTTAGAAATCAATTAGAACGTGGATTCGGTTGTTTAAACATCGATTAGAGGTTGACAATGGGTTCGAGCAGTGTAACGGGACATTTTATATAAGTTTTTTTGGGTCAAAAGGCTTTAAAACGTGCATATTGGCCTTCACCAGAGCTGCTGATTTTCCGGCCAAATTGGCCGGATAAATTGACTGAGAAAACAAGGGGGAAACAGGGAGGTTTGAGTTTTATTTTAATGTTACACTTCCGGCCCTTCTACTTTATAGATATGATAATTTGAGTTGAAAATTTAATATAAGTTTTGAAAACTAACATATTTAGCCCAAAGTTAATTAAGTACTTATTTTAACTAACCGTTTCAACCGCGTTAACTCGTAACGTTTATATAAATGACGTTTTTATACCATTACTTTCGTTTTTGACGTTTGAGTGGTTATATTTAGGTGTAAAGGTGATTAACTTTTATAATTTTGATTAAACCCCTTTATAAATTATAATTCATATTTTCTTGAGATTTATTTATTATGAAAGTTGTTTAAGTAGTAACATTGGATAATGGCGCACCATGATTTCGAACGTTTTATTAATGATGGGGAAACACGGGATCCGACATACTCATTTATATTAATAATAACGAAATGTTACATTTTCATAAATTCACCACGAATTAGATATAAGACGAAAGGGTTCAGGTTTCGACTCGGGCATTCGGGTTCGGGTTTGGGGCAGTTGTCACAGAGGTGGTCTTGCAAACCAGCAATAGCAAATGAACTTTATCAATTAAACAGTTTTTGATATTTAAATGCTTTTGTTAAATATCTCATTGAGCTCACCAATCATGTGTTGACTGTTTTCAGTATGTTTTTCTCAGGTGGCTAGGAGTTGTGCACGTAGTACATTTCATGCATGAGTCATTTTATTTTATTTTGAACTTTTATTTACCTTGTTGGTTTTATTGAAAACAGTTGTCGGGTTTTGTGCTAGACTTTTAGCACAGGTTTTATGTCGGTATCGTGCTAGAGAATTGAGCACGAGTTTTAGATGATTTTGTGCTAAACTTTTGAGCACATGTTTATTTATATAATGGGTTTATTTGAAAGCTTCCGCTAAACTTTGAAAACTTATATTTTATACCCTGAGTTTTGGGTTAATGACAAAGTTAAACTTTTGTTAAAATTTATTGAGTCAGTGTTACTGTAACTAATGGCTTGAGATCCTGGTATGTCACACGCCTAACGGATACCCCTTTGTGGAAAATTGAGGGTGTGACAAAAACAGATATGTAAACAAAGATAAAGAAAGGAACGGAAAAAAACTATATCAAAAGGACAGAAACTTAGAAAATTTTAATAATTTTAATTAAACGGACATAATACTTAGACTTTATAGTGAAACGGACGAACAATACATGTACGAAACACTATTTTTCAATAAGTCCTGGCAAATACTCTTCAACAGTACTCAAACGGATGAACAGTTGTCAAACGAATGAACAGTTGTCAAACGGATGAACAGTTGTCACACGGATGAACACTTAAACAATTTTTTTGACTTTTCCACAAATACTCGGATCCAAAATGGAAGATTCATTACCACTTCGATTTCTAATATCATGATTTTGATGTTGTTTTTGAAAAACTTTCTTATGAATTGCTGAACAATGATTAGATCTATGATCCTTAATCATAATTTTCACCAATAATCATCATATTTGTTGATGTAGAATTTTCAGTTCGATAGTTTATGAACACGAAAAACCCTTAGATCTGATGATTTCTCACTTTTTACTTGAATTTCTTCTCAATTGAGCTTCAATCTGTGTGTATGTTGATGTAACACAGCTTCGATTCAATTGATCGGACCAAAAACTTCAATCAGAAGCAGATTTTCTATCAAACAGTGTTCGTTGTGATGAACACGGTTTAGATCTGAGCCAAAAGCTTTGATACCAATTAATGAGGCAGGATTACGAACCTACAATCTGCAACAGAAGTTATGATCTACACGAGACAATTCCAAAACACACAAGTATGATTCAATCTAACACAAGCACAAAATACTCATAAATTTACTTTGTATTGATCAAATAGCAATTACAATTGTGAAGGAAAAGCTCTCTTCCAAAGAGATACAAGCATTATTTAAAGACCAATACAAAATACCCAGAAACAATTACAAAAGTAGTCCCTAGACTATATACAAAAAGACGAGATACAAAGATAAACTAAACATTATATATAGTTAAAATGTTGTGTTTTATGTGAAAATTTATTGATTTTTTGAAAGTTGATTTTTTGATCAAATTTGTTTTTAGTGTAATCATATAGTTAAATGTTATGGTTTTATATAAATTTTTTTATGTTTTCGAAAGTTGATTTTTTTTATGAAAATTGGGTTTGGATTGATTATATATAGCTAAAATGTTGTGGTTTGTTGATCTTTTTAAAAGTTGGTTTTCTGATCAAATTTATTTTTGTGTGATTAAATATAGGTAAAATGTTGTGCTTTATGAGAAAAAGTGTTGATATTTGACAGTTGATTTTTTGATCAAATATGTTTTTTTGTGATTATATATGTAAATGTTGTGGTTTTATGTGAAAATTTTTGATGTTTTCAAAAGTTGATATTTTGATCAAATTTGTTTTTAGTATGATTATATAGGTAAATATTGTGGTTTTATATTAAAATTTTTCATGTTTTTAAAAGTTGATTTTTTTTATCATAGTTGGTTTTGGTATCATTAAATATAGGTAAAATGATGTGGTTTTATTTGAAGATTTATTGATTTTTTGAAAGTGGACTTGTTGATCAATTTTTTTTTTTTGTGATTATATAGGTAAATGTTGTGGTTTTATGTGAAATTTTTTTGTTTTTCAAAAGTTGATTTTTTGATCAAATTTGTTTTTGGTGTGATTTTATAGGTAAATGTTGTGGTTTATGTGAAAATTTTCGATTTTTCAAAAGTTGAGTATTTTTATGAAAGTTGGGTTTGGTGTGATTATTAATATAGCTAAAATGTTGTGTTTTATGTGAACATTTGTTGATTTTTTCGAAAGTTGATTTTTTGATCAAAATTGGTTTTGGTGTGGTTATATGGGTAAATGTTGTGGTTTTATATGAATATTTTTTAGTTTTTTCGAAATTTGATTTTTTGATCAAATTTGTTTTTTGTGTGATTATATAAGTAAATGTTGTAGTTTTATGTGAAAATTTTTTATTTTTAAGAAATCTGATTTTTTTAAATCAAATTTCTTATTAGAGAGATTTTATAAGTAAATTGTGTGGTTTTATGTGAAAATTTTTTATTTTTTCAAAAGTTGATTTTTTGATAAAAGTTGGGTTTGGCGTGATTATATATATATATATGTAAAATATTGTGGTTTATGTGAATATTTGTTGATATTTTTGAAAGTTGATCTTTTGATAAAATTTGTTTTTCGTGTGATTTAATAGGTAAATATTAGGGTTAAATATAGCTAAATTTTTTTATTTGTGTATAGCTAAAATTTGGGTTTTGTGTGATTATATATAGCTACAATTATGTGATTTATGTGAATATTTGTTGCTTTTTTTAAACTTGATTTTTTGATCAATTTTTTTTTGTGTGATTGTTGGGGTTATTTGAAGATGTCACTTTCCAAATATAAGCAAGTGAAGATATCGAGCTTCATCACGAGCAAGCACGGGTGAAGACGTTCATTAATTGTATTTGTCTTAGAATATTTGTGTAATCGTTTCGTGCTTAAATGCACGTTTGTGCTTAACTGCACGTGGTTAGGTTGAAATGTAAGGTGAATGGTATGAACTATAAATACCATCACCTAGGTCATTTGTTATTAGGAGTTGCCTACATTTCATTCCATATCAATTTGTAACCTCTCCATTGATCTAATACAATTCACCTATTCATATTATCATCATCTTCATCATACTTTGCATTGATCTTCATGAACATTCAAGCATCAATACGTGATCAGTGAGTTTCCGCATCACTGATTGCAAACAACATCACCAAACAATCTCAGATCTAGAACCAAGCTCGGTTCGTCTAGAACTATCAATTGGTATCAGAGCTGTTGGTACTGTGTTCTTCGCTATTCATCAAGCAAAACACATCAATATTGCTCAAATATCATGATCTGAATGAATTGTTGGTGTTTTTAGTTGTGATTCATCATCGAAATCACTTCTAATTCACAACGATTGTGCAAATTCCATCAGATTATCATCAGATCTGAGGAATTAAGAAGATTGAAAAAGTTACTGTTCGATCGAATTTTGCTCAAATTCATTAAAATTTGATCATGTTTTGGATTGATTGAGATTAGGGATTGATAATCGGACCATTTCACTGCTTGTGTGTGAATTTTGAACGAATTGGACAAGTTTTTGACAAACCCAGAAAAAATTCTCATGAAGAAGATGATGAACAGTAATAACTTGGTTGAAGATTAACTTGCCGGGTAACAAATTTGACTTAGACAATTTCCTTTGGACTTAGATTGAAGAACAATTAGGTCCTGTGCAGCCGTGTAAAGGAATTTGTGCTTGTCGGGTAAAGAAGTTGACGAAGAAAAGGTGTTACTGTTCAGCCGGATCAAACACTGTTGTGCCGAGTAATACATTGTTACGCCGGGTGATTAACAATTTCAGTCGGGTGATCATCAACTGTGTAACCGGGTAAACAACATTGTCGTGTGATCGACAACTGTTCAGCCGGGTAAAGTCTTTCTGCCGTGTCAAGATTCAAGCCGGGTCAAAGATTATTGCCGTGTCAAGGTTAACTATTCTGCCGGGTAACTGTTCTGCCGGGTAAAGAAGCCAAGATTTACAACTGTTGAGCCGTGTAACTGTTTAGCCGTGTAAAGACTTTTTCTCTGCCGGGTGAAGAACAAAGCTACTGTTTAGCCGGGTGAAGAAGGATTTTAACTGTTCAGCCGTGTGACTCATTTTAGTTGTTTTTTTAATACTTGTTTCTTATCTTGTCTTTAATTACTTGTCTTTATTTTAGTATTTTAATCATTTCTTTTCAAAAAAAATTAACAAAAACCAAAAATATTTTCTTTAAAAATTGTTAAAATGGCTCCTAATGATGATTCTGATAACCGTGTTCCTAGACTTGTCAATGGTGCAGATTTCAAGAACTGGACAATCAGGTTGAGACATCATTTGTGTTCTATTGACAATGATCTATGGAAGTCCATTGAAAAAGGTCCTCACATTCCAACTCAGACAGCTCCAGACAGTGCAAGTACCTACACCAAAGACTCTACTGAACCTTATCCTGAAGATAATTTGTCAGCAGAAGATTTGAGGAAAGTGAAGAATGATAGCAAGGCTTATTCTTTAATGTGCAAGGGACTGCCACTCCAAGTTCTGTCGAGATTGGATGCATATCAAACTGGTTATACATGTTTCAAGGCATTAAAGTCGATATGTGAAGGAGGAGAACAATTAAAAAGTTTGAAGAAATCAAAGCTGAAAAGGCAATTGGAATTGTTTGAGCACATTAATGGAGAAACAGTACACCAGATGATGAACAGGTTTGTTCACTTAACTACTGAGATGTCAAACATTAGAGTTAAGACTGAACTTCAAGACTTGAATGATCGATTATTATGTGCTTTGCCATCATCATGGAAGCAGACTGTTACTCTGTTAAAGCATACTGAGAAATTTCCAATGGATTTAGATCTGCTTATTGGAAAGATTGAAGAAGTTGAGATTGATGAAGGATCGAGAAATACTGATAGATCAAGCTCACAAGCTCAATATAAGTATGTTGTGAATCCTGCCAATACGGTGGAAAATGCCTTTCTTGCACAAGATGCAACTAAGTATGAAGATGAGGGTGATTTATTTGTTGGTGCAAGTTTCTATACTGATTCATCATACTTTCCAAGTTCACCAACTTATTCTCAACCTCAATCTCCAACAAGAGCTCAAGTTCAGAGTCAGAATCTGAAGAATCAAGCAGAAAGCCAAAGTTCGAATGTTCAAGCCAAGGTAAAAGATGTGATGAACATCTTGCTACAAGATGACGAGACCAAAACTGCTTTCACAGCTTTTATGGCAAGTTTTCAAGCATATCAAGGAAGTCACTTGAGTCAAATGGCCGTTGTCCTTCAAGATTTATTTGAGATGGATCCTGATGATGTTGAGGAAATGGACTTAAACTGGCAAATGGTGATGGTTGCATATAGAACTCAGAAGCATGCATATGTTAACCGAAGCTACAAGCCTCATGCAAACAAAACTGTTGGTTTTGACAAATCAAAGGCCAGATGTTTCAATTGTAACTGTTATGGTAATTTTTCTAGAGAATGCAAAGCTCCAAAGAATCAGAATTTCAATGATCAAGCTAGTTCAAGTGAACAGAATCAAGGTCAATGTCAAAGCTCGCCACAGTCCTCAAGCTATCAAAACAGGAATCAACGTTTCAATCAAAGACCATATCGAAGTCTTCCCATGCCTGAACTGAAGGATGAAGGCAAGAAACCAGAAGATCAGACTAAAGCACTAGTGGTTAGTGTGAAAGACGGTTATGATTGGAGTGCATATGCAGAACAATTCACTTCTGATCTTACGTCAAGTTTAGCACTGGTGTGTGAAATCGAAGAAGACTGGTCTGAAGAAGGGGATGGAAAAGTGATTGAGGATGTGAGTGAAGATTCTGAAGATTATGACTGGAGTGCAAAGTCTGATCCTGTTGAAGAATCTGAATCAGAAATTGCGTTAATGGCTACATCCAGTGAGTCTTCATTATCTACCGAACAACCAAAGGTTAGTACTGATTTACCCCCTAACTATGTTCCATTACCTGCTGATGTGAAGGAAAGGTTGTGTTCTGAACAATGCATTCAACAAGTAGAACATTATCGAACTCATTCATTTAAAATTGGTGATAAGTTAAGCAAACATGAGAAAATTCATGAACAACTTAAAATTGATCACAAAATTTCGGATGAGAAGATTTTGTCACTGAAAGAATCATGGAACAAAACCTTAAAGGAACTGGAACTGGTAACAAAACAACTTGAAGAAATGACAAAGAATTTTGAACAAGAAAAAGTTGCTCATGCTGTCACACAAGTTGAATTAACAAAGGTTAAAAGTTGTAAAACAATGGTGAAACAACTCGTAAGTGAAAGAGGTAACAAAACCAAAACCGGGTTGGGTTTCACTCATGAACCAATGCCAAATTCAATCACTCAAACCTTACCAGAAAACTTTAATGAATTTGATCATTCACCTGAAAATGAAAGAAAATTCAAAGAAATTCAAAGAAGTAAATCCGAGTCTGAAGGTTCTGAAGTGCTGATGGAAAGTTTGAAAGAAGAAGATGGTGTGACAACTGAAGCTGATGATGAAGCTAGCAACAAATCAGAGCCTGTTCTGATTCAACTTGTTGAGTATCCGAAACTGAATCCGAAGCCAGAAACAGTGAAGGATGAAGGTGAATTTTCAGGATACAATGATCCTGAATACATTAGGTGGAAGAAAGAACAAAAGGCGCAAGTTGCTGATCAGTTGATCAAGAAACAAGAAGTGAAAAAGACTGAAGTTTCGAATGCAAAAGTGCATAAATTAAAATCGAAAATCAATCAATCTGAAACGAAACAGTCAAAAGGCAAAAGTGTCTTAAAATCAAATGAAAACATCAAAGTTCAAAAAGTTAAACCTGTCAAGAAAGTGACAAAAGGAAAAACAATTAAGTTTGTGTCTGCAGGAACGTTTGATTTGAACGGATCTTATGGTAAACCAATCAATTCTCCAATCAAATCTAACTCTGGTCTGAAAACAGGTTCAGGTCCTAAGTCTTCCGCTGTCAATGATAAGAGAATTGAAACCAAAAAGGTAACCAAACAGAACAGTTTAAAATCGAACCAAAGTCCCATGCAATCAAAATCACAAACAAAGTCTCCACAAAAGATTCAAGTTAATCTAAAACCGAACAAAACAGATAATGAATCACGAGTGGGTTCAACATCAAAAGTTAACAATCGGCTCTTTAGGATTAGCAAGAAACATTGTGAAATTTGTGATAGATATAATCATGCAACTGCTGAATGTTTCTTTAACAGGTACTGCAGTTTCTGTGACAAAAGAAATCATTCTTCAGAAGAATGTTATTATAACAAATTTTGTGATATTTGTGAAAGAAGAAATCATGAAACAAAGGATTGTTTCTTTCGATCAAACTCAACAAGAGAAATGACTTCATTTCCAAATTTTCAAAGAAATCAATCATTTGGTTTTCAAAATATTAATCAAAGTCATTCTCCGGTTTTGAGAAATTTCAATCGAAACAATTCTGTTTCTAATGTTTCATCAAGAAATGTGCAGGTTAATAGTTTTAAACCAAGAGCTTTGTTGGTAAGAAAGCAAAAGTTTGAAAATAACTTTGCTTTAAGAAGAAAGCAACCAATTCACGCCAATGGGCGAAACAACAGTTTTCAGCATCAAAATCTCTTAAATGAAACAAATTTTCAAAATTTTCAATATCAACAAGTTACTATTGCAGATAGATTCGGAAAACCCAAGACCGTGTGGGCCTGGGTTGACCAAACTAACTAAGTGATTGTTGAAATGCAGGTACGCCCAAGAAGACCTATCAACTCATGGTTCGTTGATAGTTGGTGTAGCCGGCATATGACAGGCAACCATGCCTTGCTTCAGGATTTCAAGCTGAAAAATGGTACACACGTTGCATTTGGAGGTGATGCGGGTGGTAAAATAACAGGAGAAGGAACCGTATCGAATGGGGTCATTAGTTTTGATAAAGTCAACTACTGTGCACAGTTGAACTTTAACTTACTAAGTGTATCTCAAATCTGTGATAAATCTTATTCAACTTTATTTGATGATTCTTTCTGTTATATACTCAAACCAGGTTTCAAGATTGACAATGAGTGGGTGATGGTGAAAGCTCCAAGAGATCGTGATGTATACAAGCTGGATATGTCGCAGATTGATGCTGACTGATCTTCTGGATAATCTTCTGCTGACAAATTATCTTAGTGACTGGAAATCACGCTGTAGGAATACCATCAAAGAAGTTCTCTACAACTGATCTCTGTCCAGCATGTTTGAAAGGAAAACAGCACCGAATGTCTTTTAAGTCCAAGCCAGAAAACTCCATTTCAAAACCCTTGCAGATGCTACATATGGATCTTTTCGGACCAACAAATGTGCAAAGCATCGGAAAGAAGTCTTACTGTTTTGTCATTATTGACGATTTCACTAGATTTTCTTGGGTTTATTTTTTGCATGTTAAATCTGAAACTGCGGAGTTATTAAAAGAATTTATCATCAAAGTTGAAAATCAGTTGGATTGTAAAGTGAAAACTTTAAGAAGTGATAATGGTACAGAATTTAAGAACGCTAATGTTGATTTGTTTTGTGCAGAAAAAGGAATTGCTAGACAATTTAGTGCTCCAAGAACGCCTCAACAAAATGGGGTTGCGGAACGGAAAAACCGGACACTAATTGAAGCAGCAAGATCCATGCTCGCAGATGCTAAAATCCCTATCACATTCTGGGATGAAGCTATTGCTACTGCATGTTTTGTACAAAACAGAACATTACTAGTTCAGGATAAACAGAAAACATCTTATGAGTTGTTATTTGGAAGAAAACCGAATATTTCTTATTTGAAAGCATTTGGTTGTCCTGTATCGATTCTAAATTTAAATGATCATCTCGGGAAATTTGAGTCAAAATCTGACGATGGATTTTTCCTTGGTTATTCGTCTGTTTCTAAAGCTTATCGGGTTTTTAATAGCAAAACAAATACTGTTATTGAAACTATTAACGTAAAGTTTTTAGAAAATTCGTTTCCGTCAGTGGTGCATGGTCCCGAATGGTTATTTGATTTAGATTCGTTATCAAAATCTTTCAATTCTAACTTATTTGATTTTTCAGGAAAAGCAAGGAAAGAATCAGGTGACTTGGGATGCTTTAGTGACGATTCTGATAATGACGATGATGGCAATCTCAACTCTGAGTATCCGTTCATGTCATTTCATAATCCTAATCATGTCAAATCCAGTCAAGCTCCGGGTCCTTCTGGTTCTCAAGACGATCAAGAATCAAACAATCTTGAAGATGATGTGAATCCGCAAAGTTCTCCTAATGATGGTGGATCTGTTCAGAATCAACCATCATCAGATCCGAATGCTGAAGTTATTCCAGAATCATTTGATTACTTCATCAATTCACCGGATCAAGTCCCGAATTTCACTCCGCATACTTCTACTATTCTACAAGATCTACCGAATCTGAATCAATCTAATCTGGAGAGTCAAGTGCAAGGAGATGACATACCAATTCATCGAATTCACAAGAAACATCATGTCTCTCAGATTATCGGGCCATTGAATCAGAGAACTACAAGAAGTCAAACTGAGCAAGCAAACGTTTGTCTTTATTCATGTTTTCTTTCTCAACTGGTGCCGAAGAACATTTCAGAAGCGTTGCAAGATAATAGTTGGATTGAAGCCATGCAAGAGGAGTTACTTCAATTTCGCAAACAAGAGGTTTGGAAATTAGTGGACTTACTTGAAGGAGAAAATGCGATTGGTACAAGATGGTTGTACAAAAACAAGCCAGACGAACGTGGCATTGTTGTGAGAAACAAAGCGAGACTCATTGCACAGGGATATACTCAGGAGGAAGGCATTGATTATGAAGAGGTGTTCGCTCCGGTCGCAAGACTTGAAGCTATACGCGTTTTTCTTGCATATGCGTCCTTCATGAAGTTTAAAGTATTCCAAATGGACGTTAAAGGCGCTTTTCTGTATGGACCGATTACAGATGATGTTTATGTCAGACAACCTCCGGGTTTTGAAGATCCTCACTATCCTCATCGTGTATACAAGTTGAGTAAAGCTCTATATGGTCTACACCAAGCTCCAAGAATCTGGTATGAGACATTATCTAAGCATTTACTAGAACATGGATTCACAAGAGGACAGATTGATCCAACTTTTTTTATGAAGATGGAGAATGAAGAACTCTTATGTGTTCAAGTTTATGTGGACGATATTATCTTCGGATCGACCAGTGCGTCAATGTGCAAAGAATTTGAGGAAATCATGAAGTGCAGATTCCAGATGAGTTCTATGGGGGAGATTAACTTCTTTCTTGGATTACAAGTAAAACAATCTATTGACGGAATTTTCATCAATCAATCAAAATTTGTTGAGAAGTTGTTGAAGAAGTTCAAGATGCAAGATTGTCAGACTATTCGAACTCCATCTGATGTGAACTGCAAGATACAACCGGATCCAAAAGGCAAATCCGTGGATCAAACACTATACAGATCAATGATCGGTTCACTGATGTATCTTACTGCATCAAGACCAGACATCATGTATGCTGTATGTGTGTGCGCAAGATATCAGTCTGATCCAAAAGAGTCGCACCTGGTTGCTGTTAAACGTATTTTCAGATACCTTAAAGGGAAACCGAATCTTGGGTTATGGTATCCTTATGAAGGCAATTTTGAATTATATAGTTATTCTGATAGTGACTTTGGTGGGTGTGCTCTTGACAGGAAATCGACTACTGGTGGATGTCAATTTCTGGGTCCTAGACTTGTCTCTTGGCAATGCAAGAAGCAGACCAACGTTTCTGTATCCACAACTGAAGCAGAGTATATCGCTGCATCTGCAGGATGTTCTCAAGTTTTGTGGTTACAAAACCAATTGCTTGACTACAGGTTTAACTTTCTAAAAACTCCTATTTACATAGACAATACTGCTGCTATGTTTATTACTGCTAATCCTGTTCAACACTCAAAAACCAAACATATCGAAATTCGATATCACTTTTTAAGAGACAACTCTGAAAAAGGTTTAATAATTTTGATTAAAGTCCATACCGACAAACAACTGGCAGATCTTTTCACAAAATCATTTTTGTCAGGCCGGTTTGAATTCTTAATTCAATCCATAGGATTAATCAATCATGATTGATTCTATTTTTCGAAAAACAAACAAAAATCAGAAAAATATAAAAGCCAAAAATATAATAAGTTGATGTCAAGTATTGATTCCTTTGTCTTTTTATTTTATGTTTTGCATTGTGTGTGTGCATGAAAAAGAAAAAGAAAAGCAAAAACAAAATATAAAAGCAAAAAGAAAAGAAAATATCATGTCATAAGAATCTATATTGCACAAAATGAGAAATGATAGTTACACTAGACATTATTTGTTAATGATCTTTGTGTTAAGTTCCATTGTTATACATGTCTAGATATATATCTTTTGATACATTGCTTGTGATGATAGTTGTGCATGATCGGGTAACGATGTAGTCTATTCAGTGTGATGAACCGCATCGTGAGCTTCTTTGTTGTGGTACCCACAGACCTGAAGTCTTACACGAAGTCTCTTTTGAGCTTCAAGGTGCAGCAAAAGATTCCCAAAGATGGAACAAAAAGAGTCCCAAATGTGGACCATCACCAAACAAAAATTCCAAAAAGGAATTCAGAAGATTCCCAAGGGGAACGATAGGAAAGAAAAATTCCAAAATGGAATTAAAAAGAAGTCCCAAAGTGGACCAAATCCGAATAGAACCCAGATTCCACACTGATTATGACTGTAAGTGACCAGGTTGGTGTGCAATATGCATTCAGGTAGTGATTGATAAGGAAATATGTTGACATATGTATACATGTGGGTCACATAAGTCATTCGAATCGAACCTTAATATCATCATGATACTGAAAAAGTAAGTGTGTCAAATCGAGCTAATTGGTATGTTTTCATATCATCACTCAATCAAACATAAGTCAAATGTCTATTCAAACCTTGCAAAACATGTTCAGATAATGTGTGGTATGATCTCACTGCGATATTTTGATTCATTGCATTGCATATGTCTTTATTTTAATGTGTGTGCTTTGTGTGTGCAGGCATATGGAATCATTATTGACACATCAACATCCTGTTAAACTTAAAAATTTCAAGAAATTTCAAGTTTAGGGGGAGAATAAGTTGAAGAAGAAAAATGTTTGCAAAAAATCCAAAAATATTTTTGAATAAGTGTTTTGAATGAACAAGATTATGTGGTATGAAAAGCAAAGGTATTGGATGTGTTAAAAACAAACCCAAGGTCTTGTGATGTGTTTTTCAGAAATTGCTTCGGGATATAGAAAAATTGGTTGTGCAAAAACATTTGTTTTTGAAAATCAAAGAAAAAGAAAAATGAATTTAATTGGAATTAATGTTATTGACTTGTTTAATGTTGTTGATAATTAATATGACAAATTCTTTTTAAGGATATCTTGTCTAATTAATGTGTCGAGAATGTTTGCAGGTGCAATAAATGCAGTTGAAAAAGTCAACAGACGAGAAAAAGTGAAGAAAATTGCTCAAAGTGTTGTAGCCGGACAAAGAATATCATAACACTATTTTGCCGGGTAATGAACACACTGTTCAGCCGGGTAAAGTTGTGAGGTTGATACAAGCCGGGTGATTGAGAAGAAGTGAAGTCGGGTGAAGATATTATGACTACTGTGTAGCCGGGCAATGATCATGTCAAATACAGCCGGGTGAAGGTCATAGATATCTGTCGGGTGACAAGTTGTGTCACTATACAGCCGGGTGAAAAATGTTGTCACTATACAGCCGGGTAAAAGAGAAGTCTTATCTTGCCGTGTAAGTGTATAACACTGTGTTGCCGGGTAATAGTGGAAGCAACTATGTTGCCGTGTGAAGAAGAATGCATGCCGTGTGAAGAAGAAAGCATGCCGGGTGAAAGTGAAAGCAACTATGTTGCCGGGTGATGAAGAAAGCAAGCCGGATGAAATAGAAGACAACTATGTTGCCGGGTGATGAAGAAAGGTTGCCGGGTGATGTTTTGAAGACTACTATACTGTCGGGTGATGAATAAAACCAAACAGGTGTAGTTGTTCCTAACCTTTACCCGTCACTACAGTGACTTACCCGTCTCTACAGTGTTTGACCTGTCAAGTGTTTTTACATGTGTTGTGTTGACCCGTCACACTTTGTGACTTGTTTCAAGTACTTGACCCGTCACAACAGTGCATGACCCGTCTCTACAGTACTTGACCCGTCAAGGCTTATTGGGCTTTTGTGCTTGCACGTCCCAAATTGTTGACCCGGCACTTCAAAGTTTGACCTAATTTTTAACGATATAAAACCCCGCCTCTTCACAAACACTTATCATTTTTCACTCACACATTCAAGCAAACACTCTGTACTTAAATCCTTTGTTTATCATATTCAATCGTTTGTTCTATAACAAGTCTGATCGATTGAATAAGGTATTGATTATGTGTTTTGATCTTGATAAACCTGCAAATCGACCGATAAAATGAAAAACGATGATGAACAGTGTTTTTGATCACTGAATCGACACTTTGATTGTGTGTGTTAAAACCAAAATCGAATGTTGTTTTAAGTATAAAACCTGTCGATCATTAACAATCAAACACTCATTTGCACCAATACACCTTAAAACCAACTGAATCAATCAAAATTGTCATAACTGTTAAAACCGCCATTGATGACCTGTTTGATGTTCTTAAATGTTAACTTCAAAATAATGAAAGATGTGTTAATCATGACAAATCCCTGTTAAAACTGAACTAAATCATGTGAAACAACTTCATCTTATAAATATCAAATTTATGTCTTAAGTGATTAACTGTTAAATTGAAAATTGTTGTACAATCATTAAAATTCAAAGTTGTTTTGATCAAAATGATGAAAATCAGTTTGTTAGATCAATTTAGGGTTAAATTGTTTATGTGAATGTTTTTCTTCTTAACTTTTGTTCAAACACTTATGAAAATTTGATATGTATTAATGAAGAATCTAACACATTTGTCTTGTTTGTGTTTGTTTTTGTTTTAACAGATGGAGAATCTCAAGTTTGAACCTAAGCACAATCTTATGGCATGTCTAGATGAATCTATCCCTGAAACTGAAGGTTACAGAGACATGATGAGATTCATTAAGAGGACCAAGTATGTGTATGCTATGTGTGTCAAACCGGTCATATATGCTAGATTGATAAAGAGCTTTTGGAGGACAGCTGAGGTTATTAGAGATGATGATGGTGTTGTTGTTGTTAGAGGAAACATAACTAGAGAGTTGGTGCTGACTGTGTCTGAAGAAGCCATCAGAACAGCCTTGAGAATAGATGATGATGAAGTTGGAGCTAATGATGAATTGACTATGGCTGAGTGTCAATCGTGCTTTGTAAATATGGGACATCCTCCTGCATTTCCAAAGTCACAATTCTATAGAGCCAGATTGGGAAAGAAATGGAAGTTGTTATGCTATGTTGTCCAACAGTGCATGTCTAGGAGGAGTGCAGGTTTTGACAACTTCCCATCTGATATAGCATCTCCAATTGTTGCTATAGCTGAAAACAAACCATTTAACATGTCAAGGTGGATCATGAATGGGTTTGTGTTTAATCTGGTTAAGGGGAAAAGATTCAAGTTTCTCATGTACCCGAGATTCTTGCAGCTGATGATAAATGTTGCTTATCCAATCACCAGAGAAGAAGGTGTGGTTGGAGGTATATTATATACTGAGGACATGAACGATCTATCTTACAGAAAGATGAGTATCGGGAATGTGCCTAGTGTGGATTTGTTTGACTATATGAGAGATATAGCAAATAATGAAGAAGATGTTGAAGGTGTTTATCATCATATTTCTCATGGTGAGATAGTGAATCCACAGGACCTGGTTGATGAGGTGCCTGATAATCTTTTAGATGATGATGAGTATAATGCTCGTCATGCAGAAGATGAAGAGATTGATGGTGATGATAATGATGGTCAAGATGATGATAATGATGATGATGATGGAGATGAGGAAGATAGTGATAGTGAAAGTGGTAATGATGATGGTGGTGATAATGCTGAATCTGTTTCAGAGGAGGCAGAGATTAGTGAAGCAGCTGAACCGATGGAATTGGAAACTGAAAATGTTGAAGTCATTGAAGTTGAGATCGAAGAACCTGTTGAGGTTGCTTCTGTTGAAAAGGAGGTGGTTATTGAAGTTGCAAAGCCAATCACAAAACAGTATGTTAGATCTCGAAGATCTAAATCTGTTGTGGAGAAAGTGTTAAGCGAGCCTGAACAGATAGATGTAGTTCAGATTGCTCAGGAATTAATGGCCGAGGCTGAGACTATTTCACAGATAGTTGATGAAGCTGATGCTGGCGTTACTGATCCTATCCCTGTTGATATACCCACCACATCATCCCCTGTTGCAGAAAACATTGAACAAATTTTGGAGTCTTCGCCAAAAGTTGTGTCAAGTGTTGATGAAAATGAGGATAAGAAGAAAATTATTGAGTTAAGAGATGGTGGCAAAGTTGGTAGAGGCAAATGAACTTTTGAAAGCTTCAAATGATAGGAAAAAGAAAAGACTTGAAGAGTTTTGGGCTACTCACAATCAAAATCTGGAAACTTTCAAAGCTTTGGATGCTGATCATGTTAAGCTGGCTGCTGAGCATGCGAAACTGAAGGTTGATTATGAAAGATTGAAGGAGGAACATGAAAACTTGAAGTTTGATTATACTGAGTTGAAGGCTGAATGCAATACATTAGATGCTGAAAAAGAGATGTTGGAGAAATGGTTGGAGGAAACTCGCTCTAAGAAGTCAGTGTCTACATCAGATAAAGATTTTTCAGACGAAGTTATGGAAGTATCTGAACCTTCTCAAGCAGCAAAAGTTTATCTCACTAGAGCACGAGGCACGACAAATGTGGGTATAAGGGTAGAATCTCCAATTATCATTCCCGATGAAGCTGTTGCTGAAACTGTCAATACTGACAAAGCTGAGGGAAAAAGGAAGTTAGATGCTGTACTGGAAATCATGGGTGATGAAAGTTGCAGTAAAAAGGCAAAACTGGATGAGACAGTGCAGATTGAGCCGATTCAATCTGTAGCTGTAGTTGAAACTGAGATAGTTGATGAGACTGTGACTGAAGTTGAAATTGACAAATCAGCTCAGATTGAGCCGATTCAATCTGAAGCTGCTGTTGTTGAAGAAGTGCCTGAAACTGCTGAAATTGTTGAAAAAGGGTCTGACGATGTTGAAGTAATAGAGAATGTGCCTGAAACTGTACCAGAAGACGCAAGTCAGTTTGAGCCGGTTCAAACTGACAATGCACCAATGATTGAGGCATTAGATGATCTGGACGATTTTGATTTTACAGAGTCTGAACCAGAAGCTGAGCCAGAAACTAATGTTGATCAAGAGATTCCAGATGACTTAGATCAAAGATTTGCTTATCTTGAAAAGATGAAGTACAATGCAGTTTTTCTGAATGGGTTGACTGTGAGTCAAATAAATGAAGAGTATGAAAAGTGTGTGATTGCCCAAGACAAAGCTGCTGCTGATGAAAAAGAGTTTATCATTGAGATGGGAGAATGGACACCGCTTCAAGAGAGTTTGAATATAGAAGATTTGCCTCCAACTGAACTGTATCACCAAAATCCGGAAGAGATGTCTAGTAGGAACATGCGAGATTGGTTGAGCTCAAGGAATTATCCGTATAAGACTCTGAAGAGATTGAAATCTGAGTCGCTGAGGAAAATTGTTGTTAGTTTCATGAAGACGGAGAAAATGTACAATCGTATGTTTTATTTGGACTACAACAACCCTCAATACTATGAGCTGACAAAAAGATTCAAAGTTCTCGGACCGAAGGAGATACCGGTGATGGCGTTACCAGAGAATGCACATAAGAAAAGACATGAATTGATGGATATGTTCCCAAGTGAAGCTAAGTCATATAACATACCTATGGATGTACGTGAATCATGGCACAAATCAGCCACAGCAGGTGACGTTGTGAGGTCACTGCTGAGCAAGGGTCAGTCGATTGCTGAACTTCTTGATTCAATGATCGTACCGGAAAAATCCAAGAAGGTGAAGATTATCGCGTGGAAATATGACGAGGTGTTCGATGCATTTATGATCAAAAGAGTTAATGGTTTATGTGACGTATACCATTATTACTCTAGCATTTTTAAGTTGGAAGTTCAAGATCTAAAAGAATTGCACAAACTTAGACTGATAAATCACACGCATGCTGAGCGTGGTGATAAATGTGCAATGCTGTTGGATGCCGGGATAGCCAGATCACCGAAATATCTTGACTTCAGAGGTCAACAAGAGGACAGTGCGTATGTGCAAGCGAAGAAAGAAAGAAAGAAAAAGAGGTTGGTTGTTAGTGAAGACATGTACTTGGAGGAATTTTCTGATGAGAATTTTGATAAGGTAACCAATCCGGGACTGAAAGTGATTGATGGTTCTCAAATGACGAAGCCAATACTTAGAGTTTTCTACAATCAAGAAACTTTTGAGTTGAAGCTTGTTCGAAATTTGGACGATTGGGATAAAGATATGATTACTTTATTCAGTACCTTTGAGCTGAAACTGCTGCATCCATCCTATATCGATTTTCTGAGAAGTTGCAGAATGGAGAAATGTAAAGATAAACTGGCTGAAGCTGGTAGAAAATTGTTTGTGGTGATGATAGAAGTGATAGCTGCTGCATCTGAAAAGATTCGAGTACGGAAGGCATTGCTCAATTCTAATATTGTGAGGGTTGACATTCCAGAGATAGAATTTATGAGGATTAGTGCGAAGGGTACTTTAGAAGTACAAGTCAAGGGGAAGGAGATGCCTTATGAATTTTATGCTAATATTGATTTTGCAGGTTTAAATCTTGATTCTCTGAGACGCATGAATGCCTGTCCAATCCTTACCAACGAGTCCAAGCCGAGACAAGCAAAGATAGCTGAAAAATTCAAGTCTTGCATAGAAGAAGCACTGAAGGAACAAGAAGAGTTTAAAGGAAAAGAGTTGCTGGATATCAAAGAGGAACCAGAAGATTGGTGAAAGAGATTGATGCTGAACAAAATGAAAAAGATTTGAAGATTTTGCTGAAGATTCAAAGATAAATCTTAGGGGGAGTACTGTTAGGGCTATTTCCTAGTTAAGATTTACTTTGTATTTGTTTATGTATTTTATGTATAGTTTAGGGTTTATTTTGTTATATTCCTTAAACTTGTTATTGTTGCTTTAAAGCATGTAGTGAGAGAGTGTGAGGAGGGAGGCTAGATCACATTTTCACGTAAGAGAGAGAACTTAGTGTGTGTGATTTATTTTCTCCTGCACTTGTATTACAAATCTGCTTTGATCATCAATATACAAAAGAGAATTAGTAGTATGAATTGTGTTAATGATTAAACTGTGTTTGTGTATGATTTATTCTGATCATTGAGCGATATTAACGATCCAATTGAACCTATCACCTAGGTCATTTGTTATTAGGAGTTGCCTACATTTCATTCCATATCAATTTGTAACCTCTCCATTGATCTAATACAATTCACCTATTCATATTATCATCATCTTCATCATACTTTGCATTGATCTTCATGAACATTCAAGCATCAATACGTGATCAGTGAGTTTCCGCATCACTGATTGCAAACAACATCACCAAACAATCTCAGATCTAGATCCAAGCTCGGTTCGTCTAGAACTATCAATTGGTATCAGAGTTGTTGGGTGATCTTTGATTGTTGTTGTTATTGATGGAATTTTAGCTACCATTAGCTTTGATTCATGTTTGTGTAAAGAACTGCTGAGTTTGAGATCAATTGGTGAAGATTTGACTGAGTTTTTGAAGAAATTGTTCATGTTCGTCATATTCACTGCTCAAATTTGAAATCCGGAATTTGTTGTTGATATTGAGAAATTGATGATTGAGATGTGTTAGAAATCACTATCCTAAGCTTCGTTCATGATCAAACATCACTGATTTGTTGATTTCGATCCATATTTTGTCAATTTGTCTCAAAACCCACTTGTTGTGTTCTTCATCAAAATAAGGATTTGAGTGAGATTTAGCTTGATTCAAGGTGTAAAAACTTTGAAGGAGTGTTAGAAACATCATTCCTCAGCTAATACAAGCATTGAATTGAACAAAAATAACAAATATTGAAGAATTGATCTTGTGTTCATCACAATTTTGATTTTGAAAAGTCAATCTGATATGAAGATTTGAAGAAGTGATTGATATTTGCCCAGAAAAGTATCATAATCTGAAGAAGAATTGAAGAATTGAGTGATTGATCTAAGGAAATTTTCCTAAGTGTTGCTGAAACAAAGGCTGAAACGTATCTACAGTGCATGACCCGTCTCCACAGTACTTGACACTGTTCAGCCGGGTGAAGTGTTCAGCCGGGTGAAGCACTGTTCAGCTGGGTGAAGAACTGTTCAGCCGGGTGAAGCACTGTTCAGACGTCCCAAGTTGTTGACCCGTCCCAACAGTGAACCGTATAACAAAAAAAAAAAAAAAAAAAAAAAAAAAAAAAAAAATCCAAAATCGAAATGACTTTGAAAATCGA
Source organism: Tagetes erecta (assembly GCA_030867185.1). Classification (NCBI taxonomy): domain Eukaryota; kingdom Viridiplantae; phylum Streptophyta; class Magnoliopsida; order Asterales; family Asteraceae; genus Tagetes; species Tagetes erecta. Next base: position 28,050,111 of record CM061492.1, on the reverse strand, counting down.
AAAATTCATTTTTTCCAAAATTTCAATTTAGTCATATTTAGCCACCATGATTTCCCAGAAAAATCATCAAAATGACTTTGAAAATTCAAGAAAAATGTCAACGGGCATGTTTACCGTGATCCGAGAAGAAAATAAAAGAGAACATATCAATGAATTTATTACAGAATTTAATCACATGTTTGAAACAACTTACCTTCAAGTTGCCAAAGCTTGTGATCAAAAGAGAAGAGACTTTCATGAACACACAAAACTTGTTCTTGTGAGTCAAGCAGATTCTCATGAAAATCAACATGAAGAAGAAGAGTATGATTGGAGTGAAAACAATGATGTTGTTTCCATTCAAGAGATTGAAAAGAAAGATAAAGAAATTAGCAACTTGTCAGAAATCATTGCAAAGCAAGATGAGACAATTGCTCAATTGAAATCAGAAATGGAGAAATTGATGTCTGAAAAGGAAATCAAGAAAGATGAGAACAGTTCTTATGTTGAAATGCCAATTGAAGTCAGAGAAAAGATGTGCACCAAAGAATGTTTTCAACAAGTTGAACACTACAGAATATACTCTTTCAAGATTTGTGATAAACTCAAGAAGGAAGAGCAAATGCACAAGAATCTGAAAGAACAACATGAAATATCTAATCAAAGAATCACATCTCTTGAAGTTTCACTCAAGCAAAAAGAAAAAGAAGCAATGAACATCATAAACGAAGCTGCAAAATCTAACGAACACTCATCTAGTGTGATCAAAGATTTGCAAGAAGAGATTCTAAAGTTGAAGAAGTTGTCTGAGATATTCAATTCAGAGAACAACACTCTGAAAAACAAACTGCAAGAAGAACAAGAGAAGCATGCAAGTCTACAAAAAGATCTCCAATTGTGTGAAGATAGACTTAAGTCTCTTACACTGAATGTTGATTCAATGCTTATCGAAAAACATAATCTGAATGTTCAAATCATGGAGCTTACTGACAAACTGAACAGATCACAATCTGATCTGGTGCTTATCAAAGAAGAAGTCGAAAAAGAAAAGTCTGTTGAAAAGAAAGATGAGAGATTAGTGCCAACCGGAATTGTTGGATCACTATCTTCTCAAGAAGAAGAAGAAAAGACACAAGAGTTTCAGTCAAAGAAGAAGAAGAAGGTTAGAAGAAAGAAGAGCAAAGCCAAGAAGAACAAGACAAAGGCCGCTTCATCTGATTCTACACCACAGACTCCTTCTACTTTAAAGTCTCAAGATTCCGAATCCCCGAGTGATTCAAACAGTGACGTATACTGTTTAATCTGTGACTCTGAAACTCATCATATCTCAGATTGTATTTACAGTCAAGGTGTCTTTCCATATAGTTCGAAAAGCAACAAGTTCAAGACTCCAGCTTCTTCAAGCAAGCTTCAACAAGATTCAGAGGTCAAAGCTTCAACTACAAAGACTTCTCAGAAGAAAGGAAAGAAGTCTCCCTTCAAGGCTCATCAGAAGTACTGCGAGATATGTGAAATGTACAATCACACGACAACGGAATGCTACTACAGCAAGTACTGCACCAACTGTCAGATGTACAACCACGACACAATGGAATGTTACTACAACAAGTACTGTTCCTTTTGTGACATGGTAAATCACAACTCATCCGAGTGCTACTACAAGCCGAGAAGGTCTGTCCAAAGAATTTCATCATGTGCATACCCTTCCAGGTATTTTTCTAACTTTAAAAAATCTAATCATAGTCATTCGTTTGATGAAAATCAACATGTCAATGAGTCATGGAAACCAAAGTTTGTCAAAAACAAAAAGGGAAATCATGATTTAAATGATAAAATGATTCCAATAGTGAATCAATCTTTGAATAAGAAATATAGTTAACAAAACTTGTTTTTAAATGAAATTCCCAATTTGTTTGAAAATGACTTTAATTACTCTTTTGACAAACAATCCATGAAAGAAGATGAAGGTACAAATTACATTGTATCATCAGAACCACCACCTGAAGGTATTCCTTGCACATATGAGAATATCACTTATGTTGATGAATTTGGACGACCCAAAACCGAAATGGTTTGGGTCATTACCTCTAACTAATTTGTTAGTGTGTTAGGGACAGTTATGGAGGCCGGTCAAACAAAGAAAAGAAGACCGTGGCTGATCCCTTATCATGACAAGATACCGAATCTTGTTCATGATGTTTTCGATGCAACTGACACCAAATGGAGTTGGAAACAACAAGGAATCATTGCAGGAATTTTTAAAAACATTTTCAAAAATCAAACAATGATGACAGTGCAAGAAACAACCGATGTTTCATTTCGTCTGTTTAGATTAAGTATATTGCATAAACTCTTCATACGTTGATAACATATTTGCCATTTTCTTTTCATTAAACTTTCAATTTTCTTAGAAATTTAAAAGTTTAGGGGGAGATATCATTATTAAAAAAAAGTAAAAAAAAAATGATAAAACCAGAAAAATCCAATAATATGTTGAATCTACTTGCACGTACATGAGAAATGATAGTACACTAGAGTTATTCAACGCATCATTTTAAACAATAAAGACTGAAGCGTGAAAATTGATGTGCGAGACGGCTCAGACAATTATACTGAAATAGTATATTCTTTGATGATTTAACTAAATTCTAATGAGTTTTTGTGGTTGAAACATCTTAGTGCATGTGAAACGTTTATACAAATCAAATAGATATCTCGTGAAGCATCTAAATTACATCGGGTAACGATGCAATCTATTCAGTGTGATGAACCGCATCGTGAGCTTCTTTGTTGTGGTACCCACAGACCTGAAGTCTCACATGAAGTCTCTTTTGAGCTTCAAGGTGCAGCAAAAGATTCCCAAAGTTGGAGCAAAAAGAGTCCCAAATGTGGACCGTCACCAATCAAATTCCAAAATAGAATTCAGAAGATTCCCAAGGGGAACAATAGGAAAAAGAAAAAATTCCAAAAAGGAATTCAAAAGAAGTCCCAAAGTGAACCAAATCCAAATAGAACCTAAATTCCACACTGTTTATGATTGTAAGTGACCTGACGTGTTGAGTTGTTCTCAGGATATTTAGATGAGGTGTATAACTTTCTAATATGCAAAGTATGGGTCACTCAAAACTTATTCCTAATCAACCTAATTGATCATCAAGAATAGAAAAAGTAAGTGTGTCATTTCGAGCTAATTGATTTGTTCAACAATTCATCACTCAATTACTTCACAATTCAAAAGTCTATTTTAAAAAAACTGCAAAACATGTGTTGGATTAATTGCTGGTATGATCTCATTGCAGGTTAAAGATTCAGAATGTAAAGAGAAAATTCCAAAAATATCAAAAACATTGAAAAATTCAAAAAGAACAAAAAGATTGTCATTTTAATCGTTTTCTTTTGTGTTGGCAGTTTAACATGTGTTATTGATGTAGGAGTTGTTCATCAAGCAATATCTCATCCGATTGAGAACTTAATCTTTACATTGATGATAAATGCACATTATTGCCTGAGTTTTAATGTTTTTCTTTGAGTTGCAGGAACAAGTTTCCATTTGCAGAACAAGTTTCCACAAGACTTGAAGATGTTCCTGTTCAAGCCTGATTCCAGTCCAAAGATCTCCAAGTCAGATTGTTGAGTGTTAAGAATCCTCCTCTTAATATCTCATACACAGATCCCATTAACCTCTAGAGAAAAAGTTGAGGGGGAGTATTCTAAGTCAAAGAAGTCTTCGCATTCTACTTCAACCGATGAAGAAGATCCCGTTGCTGATATATAGATTCACCGGAATCTACTCTCTGTTTATTTCTTTCCATAGCCTCTGATGTTACTCTAAAGGGAGAGAAGGATGCAGATTGCTTGTTGAAAGACAGAGTTTTGGCAGCATCATCTTAGGGGGAGTACTGTTGGGTCCTCTTGAAGATAATGCATACCAAAACTTTAAGTTGCTCTCTATACTCGCCACATGAAGATTTAAGCTGATATGTCAGATTTGTAAAGTGTCATCTTAGGGGGAGTACTGTTGGGGTTTTTTGAAGATGTCACTTTCCAAATATAAGCGAGTGAAGATATCGAGCTTCATCACGAGCAAGCACGGGTGAAGACGTTCATTAATTGTATTTGTCTTAGAATATTTGTGTAATCGTTTCGTGCTTAAATGCACGTTTGTGCTTAACTGCACGTGGTTAGGTTGAAATGTAAGGTGAATGGTATGGACTATAAATACCATCACCTAGGTCATTTGTTATTAGGAGTTGCCTACATTTCATTCCATATCAATTTGTAACCTCTCCATTGATCTAATACAATTCACCTATTCATATTATCATCATCTTCATCATACTTTGCATTGATCTTCATGAACATTCAAGCATCAATACGTGATCAGTGAGTTTTCGCATCACTGATTGCAAACATCATCACCAAACAATCTCAGATCTAGATCCAAGCTCGCTTCGTCTAGAACTATCAGTGATTTTTATAGGTAAATGTTGTGGTTTTATGCTTAACTGCACGTGGTTAGGTTGAAATGTAAGGTGAATGGTATGGACTATAAATACCATCACCTAGGTCATTTGTTATTAGGAGTTGCCTACATTTCATTCCATATCAATTTGTAACATCTCCATTGATCTAATACAATTCACCTATTCATATTATCATCATCTTCATCATACTTTGCATTGATCTTCATGAACATTCAAGCATCAATACGTGATCAGTGAGTTTTCGCATCACTGATTGCAAACATCATCACCAAACAATCTCAGATCTAGATCCAAGCTCGCTTCGTCTAGAACTATCAGTGATTTTTATAGGTAAATGTTGTGGTTTTATGTTAAATTTTTTATTTTTTCAAAAGTTGATTTTTTATGAAAGTTGAGTTTGGCGTGATTATATATAGCTAAAATGTTGTGGTTTTATATGAAAATTGTTGATTTTTTCAAAAATTGATTTTTGATCAAATTCGTTTTTGTTGTGATTATATAGATAAATGTTGTGGTTTTATATGAATTTTTTTTATGTTTTTGAAAGTTGATTTTTGATCAAATTTGGTACGATTATCTTGGTGAGTGTTGTGGTTTTATGTGAAAGTTTTTGATTTTTTCAAAAGTTGATTTTTTGATGATAGATGGATTTGGTTATGGTTTTATGTCACAACTTTTTGATTTTTTGAAAGTTGTTTTTTTGCTTAAATTTGTTTTTGGTTTGATTATTTAGGTAAAAGTTGTGGTTTTATGTGAAAATTTTTTATTTTTTCGAAAGTTGATTTTTAATCAAATTTGTTTTTTGTGTGATTTTATAGGTAAATGTTGTGGTTTATGTTAAAATGTTAGGGCTCGTTCCTGGTTGAAGATTTACTTTGTTTTTAGTTTATACAAGTATGTATAGTTTAGGGTTAATTTTGTATTATCCCTAAGTGTTGATGCATTGTTAGGGTTATTTCCTGTTAAGAATTTACTTTGTATCTTTGTTTATATGTTTGTATAGTTTAGGGTTTATTGTGTATTTTCCTTAAACTTGCATTTTGTTTGTTATAAAGCATGTAGTGTGCGTGTGTTAGGAGAGATTTTTTTTGCACTGTTAGAGAGAGAATTAACTGTGTGTAATTGTTTTCTCCTGCACATTTTGTACTGCGAATTGCTTTGATCATCAATATACAAGAGAATTTATGAGTATGAATTGTGTCTGTGATTGAATCATTTGTTTGTACGTTTTGTTCTGATCATTTGAGTGATATCGTCGATCCAATTGAACCTATCAATTGGTATCAGAGCTTTTGGTTTGTGTTCTTCGCTGTTTCTAAGCAAAACACATCAATATTGCTCAAAATATCATGATCTGAACGAATTGTTGGTGTTTTTAGGTGTGATTTATCATCATAATCACTCTAATTCGCAGCGATTGTGCAGATTCTATCAGATCATCATCAGATCTGAAGAATTAAGAAGAATAGAAAAAGTACTGTTCGATCAATTTTTTGCTAAAATTCATCGAAGAATGAAGATGTTTTGGATTGATTGATACAAGGGTTTGTTAATCGCATCAATTCACAGCTTGTGTGTGAATTTTGGACAATTTGGACAAGTTTTAGACAAAACCCAGAAAATATTCACGAAGAAGATGATGAACAGTTGAGTTTGGTTGAAGATTAACTTGCCGGGTGATATATTTGACTTAGACATTTTCCTTGGACTTAGATTTTAAGAAGAAATTAGGTCCTGTGCTGCCGTGGAAAGGAATTTGTGCTTGCCGTGTGAAGAATTTGACTTATAAAAGTGATACTGTTGTGCCGGGTAATACACTGTTACGCCGGGTGATAGAGAAAATACAGCCGGGTAAACAAACTGTGTAGCCGGGTAATCAACAATCTGCCGTGTGAACGAGTACTGTTCAGCCGTGGAAGCTTTTTGTGTCAAGATTCTGCCGGGTCAAAGACTTATTGCCGTGTGAAGTTTTTCTTGTTGCCGGGTAACTGTTCATCCGGGTGAAGAACAAAGTATTTTGCAACTGTTTAGCCGGGTAACTATTTTGCCGGGTGAAGACTTATCTCTGCCGGGTGAAGAACAAATACACTGTTTAGCCGGCTGAAGAAGGATTTTTCACTGTGTTGCCGTGTGACTTACTTTAGTTGTTTCTAATACTTGTTTCTTGTCTTGTCTTTAATTTCTTGTCTTAATTTTAGTATTTTAATCACTTCTTTTCAAAAATTAACAAAAACCAAAAATATTTTCCTTAAAAAAATTGTTAAAATGGCTCCTAATGATGACTCTGATAACCGTGTTCCTAGACTTTTGAATCGTGCAGATTTCAAGAACTGGACCATCAGGCTGAGACATCATTTGTGTTCTATTGACAATGACTTGTGGAAATCAATTGAGAAAGGTCCTCACATTCCAACTCAGACACAACCAGATAGTGCCAGTACCTATACTAAGGATTCTACTACACCTTATCCGGAGGATAATTTGTCAGCTGAAGACTTGAGGAAGGTAAAGAATGATAGCAAGGCATATTCATTAATGTGCAAGGGGTTGCCATTACAAGTTTTGTCTAGATTGGATGCATATCAGACTGGTTATACATGCTTCAAGGCATTAAAGTCTATATGTGAAGGAGGAGAGCAATTGAGGAGTTTGAAGAAATCAAAGCTCAAAAGACAACTGGAACTTTTTGAACATATTAATGGAGAAACAGTTCACCAGATGATGAACAGGTTTGTTCACTTGACCACTGAGATGTCAAACCTCGGAGTTAAGACTGAACTTCAAGACCTAAATGATCGATTGTTATGTGCCTTACCATCAAACTGGAAGCAGACTGTGACTCTTTTGAAGCATACTGAGAAATTCCCAATGGAATTAGATCTGTTGATTGGGAAAATTGAAGAAGTTGAGATTGATGAAGGTTCAAGAAATTCTGATAGATCAACTTCACAAACTCAATACAAGTATGTGGTAAATCCTGCCAATACTGTAGACAATGCTTTTCTTGTGCAAAATACCTCAAAGTTTGAAGATGAGGATGATTTATTCGTTGGTGCCAGTTTCTATACTGATTCAGCATATTTTCCAAACTCACCAACTTATTCTCAACCTCAATCTCCGCCAAGAGCGCAAATTCAAGTTCCAAGTCAGAATCAGAAGAATCAGTCAGAAAGTTCAACGTCAAATGTTCAAGCCAAAGTTAAAGACGTTTTGAATATCTTATTGCAAGATGACGAAACGAAAACTGCTTTCACTGCTTTTATGGCAAGTTTTCAAGCGTATCAAGGTAGTCATCTAAGTCAAATGGACGTTGTTCTTCAAGACTTATTTGAAATGGATCCAGTAGATGTTGAGGAAATGGATCTTAACTGGCAAATGGTTATGGTAGCTTACCGTACGCAAAAGCATGCATATGTGAACAGAAGTTACAAACCTCATGCAAACAAAACCGTTGGTTTTGACAAATCTAAGGCCAGATGCTTTAATTGTAATCAGTATGGTCATTTCTCAAGAGAATGTAAAGCTCCAAAGAATTTCAATGACCAAGCAAGTTCAAGCAATCAAGGTCAAGGACAAAGTTCTCAACAATCTACAAGTTATCAAGGCCGAAATCAGCGTTTCTTTCAGAAACCATACCAAAGTCTTCCTATGCCTGAATTGAAGGATGAAGGAAAGAAGCCAGAAGATCAAACAAAGGCGTTGGTTGTAAGTGTGCAAGACGGATATGACTGGAGTGCATATGCTGAGCAATTTACGTCTGATCTTACATCAAATCTGGCGCTTGTATGTGAATTGGAAGAAGACTGGTCAGAAGAAGGGGATGGAAAGATGGTTGATGATGACTGTGAAGATTCGGAAGATTATGACTGGAGCGCAAAAGCAGATCCTACTGAAGAATCTGAATCTAAAATTGCATTAATGGCTACTGCCAATGAGTCTTCATCATCCACTGAGCAACCAAAGGTTAATTCTGAACTCCCACCTAACTATGTTCCATTGCCCTTGGATGTCAAAGAAAGGCTATGTTCTGAACAGTGTATTCAACAAGTAGAACATTATCGGACTCATTCATTTAAAATCGGTGACAAATTAAGCAAACATGAGAAAATTCATGAACAACTTAAAATTGATCACAAAGTTTCTGATGAGAAGATATTGTCACTAACCGAATCATGGAACAAAACTCTGAAAGAGCTGGAACTTGTTACCAAACAACTTGAAGAAATGACAAAGAACTTTGAACAAGAAAAAGTTGAACATGCTGTCACACAAGTTGAATTAAAGAAAGTTAAAAGCTGTAAAACAATGGTTGAACAACTTCTTAATGAAAGAGGTAACAAAACCAAAACCGGGTTGGGTTTTACTCATGAACCGATGCCAAATTCAATCACTCAAACCTTACCGAAAAACTTTAATGAATTTGATCATTCACCGGAAAATGAACGTAAGTTCAAAGAAATTCAAAGAAGCAAATCTGAATCTGAAGGATCGGAGGTGTTGATTGAAAGCTTGAGAGAAGAAGATGGAATGACAACTGAAGCCGATGCTGAAGCAAGCAACAAATCTGAAACCAAATTAGAGCCTGTCCTGATCCAACTTGTTGAGTATCCAAAGCTTAATCCCGAACCAGAAACACCGGTGAAGGAAGAAGGTGAATTTTCAGGATACAATGATCCTGAATACATCAAGTGGAAGAAGGAACAAAAGGCGCAAGTTGCTGCTCAGTTGGTCAAAAAGCCAGAAGTGAAGAAAGTGGAAGTTTCGAATGCTAAGAAACAAAAATCAAAATCAATGAACAATCAATCTGAAACAAAATTGTCAAAAGACAAGAGTGTGTTAAAATCGAATGATAACCCAAAAGGTCAAAGTGTGAAAAATGACAAAGTTAAACCTGTCAAGAAAGTGTCAAATGGAAAGAAAATCAAGTTTGTGTCTGCAGGAACGTTTGATTTAAATGGATCTTATGGTAAACCAATCAATTCTCCAATCAAATCTAACTCTGGTCTGAAAACAGGTTCAGGTCCTAAGTCTTCCGCTGTAACTGAAAAGAGAATTGAAAACAAAAAGGTGACCAAACAGAACAATTTAAAATCGAACCAAAGTCCCATGCAATCAAAAGCACAAACAGTGACTCCACAAAAGAATGTTAATCTAAAACCGAACAACTATGGTAATGAATCACGTTTTGGTTCAACATCAAGAGTTAACAATCGGCTCTTTAGGATTAGCAAACAACATTGTGAAATTTGTGATAGATATAATCATGCAACTGCTGAATGTTTCTTTAACAGGTACTGCAGTTATTGTGATAAAAGAAATCATTCTTCAGAAGAATGTTATTTTAACAAATTTTGTGATATTTGTGAGAGGAGAAACCATGACACAAAGGATTGTTTCTTTCGATCAAACTCGACTAGAGAAATGACTCCATACTCAAACTTTCAAAGAAATAATTCATATGGTTTTCAAAATATGAGTCAAAGTCATTCTCCGGTTTTGAGAAAGTTTAATCGAAACAATTCTGTTTCTAACTTTTCAAAGAATGTGCAGGTTAATGATTTTAAACCAAGAGCTTTAATGGTAAGAAATCAAAAGTTTGAAAACAACCTTGATCCTAAGCTAGAGGAGAGGTTTAGTGCTTTGAGAAGAAAGCAATCTTTGAACGCCAATGGGCGAAGTTATCAGCATCAAAATCTTTTGAATGAAACAAATTTTCAAAATGTTCAATACCAACAAGTTACTATTGCAGATAGATTCGGAAAACCCAAGACCGTGTGGGCCTGGGTTGACCAAACTAACTGAAAGTTTTTGTTGAAATGCAGGTACGCCCAAGAAGACCTATCAACTCGTGGTTTGTTGATAGTGGGTGTAGCCGGCACATGACAGGCAACCATGCCTTACTTCAAGACTTTAAGTCTAAAAATGGTACTCACGTAGCGTTTGGAGGTGATGCGGGTGGTAAAATCACAGGCGAAGGAACTGTTTCGAATGGGATTATAAGTTTTGATAAAGTCAACTACTATGCACAGTTGAACTTTAACTTACTTAGTGTATCTCAAATCTGTGATAAATCTTATTCAACTCTTTTTGATGATTCTTTTTGCTATATTTTGAAACCAGGTTTCAAGATTGACAATGAGTGGGTAGTGGTGAAAGCGCCTAGAGATCGTGACGTATACAAATTGGATATGTCGCAGATCGATGCCGAAACCGAAACAACCTGTCTCATTGCCCATGCTTCAAATGATGAGAGTCAGCTTTGGCATAGACGGCTGGGCCATTCCAACTTCAGAAACATGAATCGTTTGGTAACCGGAAATCACGCTGTGGGAATCCCATCGAAGAAATTCTCCACAACTGATCTTTGTCCTGCATGTCTGAAAGGCAAACAGCATCGGATGTCTTTTAAGTCCAAGCTCGAAAACTCCATTTCAAAACCCTTGCAGATGCTACATATGGATCTTTTTGGACCGACCAACGTTCAAAGCATCGGAAGAAAATCATATTGTTTAGTTATCATAGATGACTTTACGAGATTTTCATGGGTTTATTTTCTGCATGTAAAATCTGAAACGGCTGAATTATTAAAAGATTTTATCATTAAAGTTGAAAATCAATTGGAATGCAAAGTTAAAGTGTTAAGAAGTGATAATGGAACTGAATTTAAGAATGCTAATGTTGATTTATTTTGTGCAGAAAAAGGGATTGCTCGACAATTCAGTGCGCCTAGAACGCCTCAACAGAATGGGGTTGCGGAACGGAAAAACAGGACACTAATTGAAGCAGCAAGATCCATGCTCGCAGATGCCAAAATCCCGATTACTTTTTGGGACGAAGCTATTGCTACTGCGTGTTTTGTACAAAATAGAACTTTATTAGTGAATGATAAAAAGAAAACTTCTTATGAGTTGTTGTTTGGAAGGAAACCAAATATTTCTTACTTGAAAGCATTTGGTTGTCCGGTTTCGATTCTAAATCTAAATGAACATCTCGGGAAGTTTGAGTCAAAATCTGACGATGGATTTTTCTTAGGTTATTCGTCTGTTTCTAAAGCTTATCGAGTTTTTAATAGCAAATCAAATACTGTTATTGAAACTATCAACGTCAAGTTTTTAGAAAATTCGTTTCCTTTAGTGGCTCATGGTCCCGAATGGTTATTTGATTTAGATTCATTATCGAAATCCTTCAATTCTAACTTATTTGATTTTTCAGGAAACGCAAGGAAAGAATCAGGTGACTTAGGAAGCTTCAGTGACGATTCTGATAATGATGAAGATGGAAATCTCAACTCTGAATATCCATTTATGTCGTTTCACAATCCTGATCATGTCAAATCCAGTCAAGCTCCGGGTCCTTCTGGTTCGAATGAAGATCAAGAATCAAACAATCATGAAGAAGATGTGATTTCTCCTAATGATGGTGGATCCGTTCAAAATCAACCATCATCGGATCCGAATGATGAAGAAATTCCTGAATCATTCGATTACTTCATCAATTCACCGGATCAAGTCCCGAATTTCACACCGCATACTTCTTCCATACTACAAGATCTACCAAATCTGAATACTTCTAATCTAGAGACTCAAGTGCAAGGAGGTGACATTCCAATTCATCGAATTCACAAGAAACATCCTGTCTCTCAGATTATTGGGCCGTTGAATCAGAGAACTACAAGAAGTCAGACAGAGCATGCAAATATGTGTCTTTACTCGTGTTTTCTATCTCAAGTGGTGCCAAAGAATATTTCAGAGGCGCTGAAAGACAATAGTTGGATTGAGGCAATGCAGGAGGAATTACTTCAGTTTCGTAAACAGGAAGTTTGGAAACTTGTGGACTTACCTGAAGGAGAAAACGCAATAGGTACAAGATGGTTGTACAAAAACAAGCCAGACGAACGTGGCATTGTGGTAAGAAACAAAGCAAGACTGATTGCACAGGGATACACTCAGGAAGAAGGCATTGATTATGAAGAGGTGTTTGCTCCAGTCGCAAGACTTGAAGCCATACGCGTTTTTCTTGCATATGCTTCTTTCATGAAGTTTAAGGTATTCCAAATGGACGTTAAAGGTGCTTTCTTGTATGGGCCGATTACGGATGACGTGTATGTTAGACAACCTCCGGGTTTCGAAGATCCAGACTATCCTCATCGGGTATACAAGTTAAGTAAAGCTCTTTACGGTCTACATCAAGCTCCAAGAATTTGGTACGAGACATTATCTAAGCATTTACTAGCAAATGGATTTACAAGAGGTCAGATTGATCCAACTTTGTTTATGAAAAGGGATAATGATGATTTATTGTGCGTTCAAGTTTATGTGGACGATATTATCTTCGGATCAACTAGTGAGTCAATGTGCAAAGAATTCGAGGAAATTATGAAGAACAGATTCCAGATGAGTTCTATGGGGGAGATTAATTTCTTTCTTGGATTACAAGTGAAACAATCAGCTGACGGAATTTTCATCAATCAATCAAAGTTTGTTGAGAAATTGTTGAAGAAATTCAAGATGCAAGATTGTCAAACAATTCGAACTCCATCTGATGTAAATTGCAAGATTCAACCGGATCCAAAGGGCAAAGCAGTTGATCAAACACTATACAGATCAATGATCGGTTCTCTGATGTATCTTACTGCATCAAGACCAGACATCATGTACGCTGTTTGTGTGTGCGCCAGATACCAGTCAGATCCGAAAGAGTCGCATCTTGTTGCTGTGAAGCGTATTTTCAGATATCTCAAAGGGAAACCGAATCTTGGGTTATGGTATCCTTATGAAGGAAATTTTGAATTATATAGCTATTCTGACAGTGATTTTGGTGGTTGTGCTCTTGACAGGAAATCGACTACTGGTGGTTGTCAATTTCTGGGTCCAAGGCTTGTCTCTTGGCAATGCAAGAAGCAGACCAATGTTTCTGTATCCACAGCTGAAGCAGAGTATATCGCTGCATCTGCAGGATGTTCTCAGGTTTTGTGGTTACAAAATCAATTACTGGACTACGGGTTTAACTTTCTGAAAACTCCTATTTACATAGACAATACTGCTGCTATGTTTATTACTGCTAATCCTGTTCAACATTCTAAAACCAAACACATCGAAATTAGATATCACTTTTTAAGAGACAACTCTGAAAAAGGTTTAATAATTTTGATAAAAGTTCATACCGACAAACAACTGGCAGATCTTTTCACAAAATCATTTTTGTCAGGCCGGTTTGAATTTTTAATTCAATCCATAGGATTAATCAATCATGATTGATTCTATTTTTCGAAAAACAAAAGAAAAATCAGAAAATATAAAAGCCAAAAATATAATAAGTTGATGTTAAGTATTGATTCCTTTGTCTTTTATTTTTATGTTTTGCATTGTGTGCTTGCGTGAAAAAGAAAATAGAAAAGCAAAAACAAAATATAAAATCAAAAAGAAAAAGAAAATATCATGTCATAAGAATCTATATTGCAAATAGTGAGAAATGATAGTTACACTAGACATTATTTGTTACATTTTTTTTAATAATAAAGACTGATGAATGTTAATTGATGTGCGAGATGGCTCAGACAATTAGACTGAACAAGTAAGTTGATTGATTGACAAACATAAACTTAATGAACTTTGTGTTAAGTTCCATTGCTATACATGTCTAGATATATATCTTTTGATACATTGCTTGTGATGATAGTTGTGCATGATAGGGTGACGATGCAGTATATTCAGTGTGATGAACCGCATCGTGAGCTTCTTTGTTGTGGTACCCACAGACCTGAAGTCTCACACGAAGTCTCTTTTGAGCTTCAAGGTGCAGCAAAAGATTCCAAAATGGAACATAAAGAGTCCCAAATGTGGACCAACACCAAACAAAAATTCCAAAAAGGAATTCAGAAGATTCCCAAGGGGAACAATAGGAAAGAAAAATTCCCAAAGATGGAATAAAAAGAAGTCCCAAAGTGGACCAAATCCGAATAGAACCCATATTCCACACTGTGTATGACTGTAAGTGACCAGATTGTGTGCAATAAGCATTCAGGTAGTGTTTGATAAGGAAATATGTTGACATATGTATACATGTGGGTCACATAAGACATTCTAATCGAATCTTAATTATCATCATGATACTGAAAAAGTAAGTGTGTCAAATCGAGCTAATTGATATGTTTTCATATCATCACTCAATCAAGCATAAGTCAAATGTCTATTCAAAACTAGCAAAACATGTTCAGATAATGTGTGGTATGATCTCACTGCGATATTTTGATTCATTGCATTGCATATGTCTTTATTTTAATGTGTGTGCTTTGTGTGTGCAGGCATATGGAATCTTTATTGACACATCAACATCCCTGTTAAACTTAAAAATTTCAAGAAATTTCAAGTTTAGGGGGAGAATAAATTTGAAGAAAAATATTCTACAAAAATTCAAAAATATTTTGTTTTGAATAAGTGTGTTTTGAATGAACAAGATTATGTAGTATGAAAAAGCAGAGGTATTGGAAGTGTTAAAAACAAACCCAAGGTCTTGTAATTTGTTTTTAAGAAATTGCTTCGGGATATAGAAAAATTGGTTGTGCAAAAACATTTTTGAAAAGAAAAAGAAAAATGTATCTTAATTGAAGAAATTAATTTGTTGCTATGTTAATGTTGTTTGATAATTAATATGACAAACATTCTTTAAGGATATCTTGTCTAATTAATATGTCGAAGAATGTTGCAGGTGCAATAAATGATCGTTGAAAAAGTCAACAGACGAGAAAAGTGAAGAAAAATTGCTTAAGTGTTATAGCCGGGTAAAGATATCAAATACAACTGTGCAGCCGGGCAAAGAACTGTTCAGCCGGGTAAAGTTGTAAGTCTGATACTTGCCGGGTGATTAAAGAAAATGGTGAAGATATTATGATCACTGTACAGCCGGGCAATGAACATGTCAAATACAGCCGGGTGAAGATCATGAATATCTTGCCGGGTGACAAGTATATACTATACAGCCGGGTAATGAAGAAACTTTGTTGCCGTGTAAAGGTATGATACTATGTTGCCGGGTAATGAAGAAGTGTGTATGCTGTGTGAAGAAGGTTGTCAAAGGTTGCCGTGTAAAGAAGAAAGCAAGCCGGATGAAGAAAGAAAGCAACTGTGTTGCCGGGTGATGAATAAAAGCTGCCGGGTGATGTTTTGATACAACTATTCTGCCGGGTGATGTAGAAAAACTCATCAGGTGTAGTTGTTCCTTAACCTTTACCCGTCACTACAGTGACTTACCCGTAGCAACAGTGCTTGACCCGTCAAGTGATTTTCACATGTGGTGACTTGTTTTATGTACTTGACCCGTAACTATAGTACATGACCCGTCACTACAGTACTTGACCCGGCAAGGTTATTGGGCCTAATTTGCTTGTGTTGACCCGGCACTTAAAGTTTGACCTAAAAATTTTTGTCGATACAAATACCGCCTCTTCACAAAACACTTATTATTTCACACACTTTCACTTTCACCAAACACTCTGAACTTCAAAATCGCCATTGTTATCATAGTCAATCTGTTGCTCTATAACAAGATTAATAGGTTGATTAAGGTAGTGTTTCTGTGTTTTTGACCTAAATCGACCTGAAACTCAACTATTAAAAGGAAAAACGATGATGAACAGTGTTTTGAACTTGAATCGACACTTTGATTTTGAGCATAAAAACTTAAATCGAATGTTGTTCTAGGGTTAAAATTTGTCGATCATCAACATTCAATCATTCATTTGCACTAAAACACCTTAAAACCAACTGAACAAGTGAAATGGACTTAACTGTTAAAATCGCCATTGATGAACTTTGAAGGTTTTAAAAGTTAAACATCAAAACGATGAAATGTTTGTTTTAAAAGTGATTAAACTTGCTAAAACTGAACCAAAACATGTTAAATTTTTCATCATAAAATTTATCAAAAATTTTGCCTAAGTGAGTAACTGTTAAAAGCCTAAACATGATGTATAATCTTTAAAATTCAATATTGTTTGATTAAAATGATGAAAATCAGGTTATTAGAACAATTAGGATTTAAAATGATTATGTTAATGTTTTGCTTTCTAACTTTTAGTTAAACACTTGTTAAAATTTGATATGTTTAATGAAGAAACTAATACATTTGTCTTGTTTTTGTGTTTATGTGTGTTTTAACAGATGGACAATCTTAAATTTGAGCCTAAACATAATCTTGTAGCATGTTTAGATGAGGCACTTCCAGAGACAGAAGGATATAGAGATATGATCCAGTTTATTAAGAGGACTAAGTATGTATATGCTATATGTGCCAAACCGGTCATATATGCTAGACTGATCAAGTGTTTCTGGAGAACAGCAGAAGTTGTCAGGAATGAGGATGGTAGTGTTATTGTCAGAGGACATATCACTAGGGATTGGGTACTGAATGTGACTGAAGAAGCTATTAGGCAAGCTCTGAGAATTGATGAGGATGAGGTAGGCATGATGGATGAATTGACCATGGAAGAATGTAAATCTGGGTTTGTTAATATGGGACATCCACCTATATTTCCAAAGTCTCAGTTTTACAGAGCCAAGTTGGGGAAGAAGTATAAGCTGCTGTGTTATGTTGTGCAGCAATGCATGTCTAGAAGGAGTGCGGGGTTTGATAACTTTCCTTCAGACATTGCATCACCGATTGTAGCTATTGCAGAAAACAAACCATTCAACATGTCACGGTGGATAATGAATGGGTTTGTATTTAACTTGGTGAAGGGCAAGAGATTCAAATTTTTGATGTACCCAAGGTTTCTGCAATTGATGATAAACATTGCCTATCCAATTATCAGGAGTGAAGGTTATGCTGGAGGCATGTTGTACACTGAGGACATGAACGATCTCTCTTATCGAAAGATGAGTATCGGGAATGTGCCTGAAGTTGAGTTGTTTGATTATATGAGAGATATAATCAACAATGAAGAAGATGTAAATGGAGTTTATTATCACATATCTCATGGTGAGATTGTGAATCCACTGGAGTTAGTGGATGAGGTGCCGGACAATTTATTGGATGATGACGAGTACTTTGCTCGTCATCCAGAGAATGAAGAAGATGAAGGTAATGATGACAATGATGATGATAGTGATGATGGTAATGATGCTGAATCTGAATCTAATTCAGAGGAGGCTGAACCAATAGAGACTGAGTTAGAGGTTGTTGAACCTATGGTTGTAGAAGAACCTGTTGAGGTTGCTTCTGTTGTTGTTGAGAAAGATGTGTCAGTACAATATGTTAGAAAGAAGAAGAAAGTAGTAGAAAAGCCTGAAGAGGTGGATGTGATTGAGATTGCTAAGACAGTAATGGCCGAAGCTGAGTCTAGTGCACAGATAGATAAAGCGGATGCTGGCGTTACTGATCCCATTATTGATGAAAACATTGGACAAGGTTTGGAGTCTTCACCAAACGTTGGGCCAAGTGTTGATGAGATATATGAAGAGAAGGAGAAACGGATTGCTGAATTAGAAGAGATGGTTGAAAAGCTAATTAAAGCAAATGAGTTGATGAAGGCCTCAAATGATCGTAAAAAGAAGAGATTTGATGAATATTGGGATATTCACAATCAGAACTTGAAGATTTTCAAAAAGTTGGATGAAGATCATGTGAAACTGGTTGATGAGCATGTAAAGTTAAGGGATAAGTATGATAATCTGAAGGAAGAGCATGAGAATTTGAAGTTTGATTACAAAGAATTACAAGCTGAATGTAATACTTTAGATGCTGAAAAAGAGATGTTGGAAAAAGAGTTGGAGGATTTGAAACCTAAGAAGGCTGGATCATCTTCGGACAAAGATTTTTCTGATGAAATCATAGTGACTGAAACGAATGTGCCTAAAGTGTATTTGACAAGGGCTAGAGGTACTACAAATGTTGGAATTTTGGTTGAATCACCAATTATTATTCCCGATGAAGCTGATGCTGAAATTGTCAAGATGGATAAAGCTGAGGGAAAGAGAAAGATAGATGCTATCCCTGAAATATTTGGTGATGAAGGAAGCTCAAAGAAGGCAAAGATAGATAAACCAGTGCAGATTGAGCCGATTCAATCTGTAGCTGAAGTTGAGGTTGAGAAAATTGTTGAAGCTGAGATTGTGTCTGAAGCTGAAACAGAAGTATTTGAGGCAGCTGAGAGTGAGAAAGATGTTAATTCTGGAGATACAGTTCAGTTTGAGCCGATTCAAGCTGAAGCTGTTGAAGTTGATAGTGCGCTTAAAACAGATACTGAAGTTGCTAGTCAGTCTGAGCCGGTTCAAACTGACGAAGCACCTATGATAGAGGCTCTGGATGATTTAGATATTGATTGGACTGAGTCGGAGGATGAAGCTGAGCCAGAACTTGTACAAAATACTGTTGAAGAAGTGCCGGATGACTTGGATCAGAGGTTTGCTTATTTGGAGAGAATGAAGTACAATTCTGTATTTTTGAATGGGTTGACGGTAACTCAAATCAATGAAGAGTACGAGAAATGCATGATGCATCAAGATAAGGCTGAAGCAGATAAGAAAGAGATTGTTACTGAGATGGGAGAATGGACTCCAATGCAGGAAAGTCTGAACATAGATGATCTGCCACCAACTGAGCTATATCATCCAAATCCAGACGATATGACTTCCTATGAAATGAGGAGTTGGTTGAGGTCAAGAAACTATCCGTACAAAACATTGCAAAGATTGAAGTCTGTTTCATTGAAGAAAATTGTGGTGAGCTTTATGAAGACAGAAAAATTATACAATCGGATGTTCTATTTGGACTACAACAATCCACAGTACTTTGAGCTGACAAAGAAATTTAAAATACTTGGTCCAAAAGAAATTCCTGTGATGGCGCTTCCTGAAGATGCTCATAAAAAACGTCATGAACTGATGGATATGTTTCCGAGTGAAGTTAAATCGTACAATGTGCCATTGGATGTACGTGAAACATGGCATAATGCTGCAACTCCAGGAGATGTGGTGAGATCGTTGATGAGTAAAGGACAATCAATTGCTGAATTGTTGGATTCAATGATTGTGCCTGAGAAAAATAAGAAGGTAAAGATAATCGCGTGGAAATATGATGAAGTGTTTGATGCATTCATGATCAAGAGGGTAAATGGCTTATGTGATGTTTATCATTACTATTCTAGCATCTTCAAATTGGAAGTTCAGGATCTGAAAGAGCTGCATAAACTGAGGTTAATCAATCATACAAATGCTGATCGTGGTAACAAGTGTGTGATGCTGCTTGATGCTGGAATGAGCAGAACTGCAAAGTTTTTGGATTTCCGAGGTCAACAGGAAGACTCAGAATATGTGCAAGCCAAGAAACAAAAGAAGAAGAAAAGATTGGTGGTGACCGAGGATATGTACTTAGAAGAGTTCTCGGATGAATATTTTGACAAGATTACTGATCCTGGATTGAAGGTAATAGATGGGTCGCAAATGACGAAGCCAATACTGAGAGTTTTCTACAATCAGGATACATTTGAACTAAAGCTTGTTAGAAATTTGGAGGATTGGGACAAAGACATGATCACTTTGTTCAGTACTTTTGAGTTAAAGCTGTTACATCCTTCATATATTGATTATTTGAGGAGCATTAGAATGGAGAAGTGCAAGGATAAACTGGCTGAAGCGGACAGAAAGTTATTTGTGGTGATGATTGAAGTTATTGCTGCTGCTTCAGAGAAAATTCGAGTCAGAAAAGCTTTGTTAAACTCTAATCTTGTGATGGTGGATTTACCGAAGATAGAGTACATGAGGATATCCAGAAAAGGAACATTGGAGGTGTATGTCGAAGGCAAAGAAATGCCATTTGAGTTTTATGCTAATATCGATTTTGCAGGTTTAAATCTGGATTCGCTTAGACGCATGAATGCTCTATCAATTCTGACGAATGAATCCAAGCCTCGACAAGCTAAGATCGCTGAGAAGTTCAAATCTTGCATTGAAGAAGCTCTGAAAGAAAAAGAAGAATATAAAGGCCGAGAGTTGCTGGACGTGAAAGAGGAACCAGAAGAATGATAGAAAAAGATTGAAGATTGATGCTGATAAACGAAGAACAAGATTGAAGATTTTTGAAGATCCAAAGATAAATCTTAGGGGGAGTACTGTTAGGGTTATTTCCTGTTAAGAATTTACTTTGTATCTTTGTTTATATGTTTGTATAGTTTAGGGTTTATTGTGTATTTTCCTTAAACTTGCATTTTGTTTGTTATAAAGCATGTAGTGTGCGTGTGTTAGGAGAGATTTTTTTTGCACTGTTAGAGAGAGAATTAACTGTGTGTAATTGTTTTCTCCTGCACATTTTGTACTGCGAATTGCTTTGATCATCAATATACAAGAGAATTTATGAGTATGAATTGTGTCTGTGATTGAATCATTTGTTTGTACGTTTTGTTCTGATCATTTGAGTGATATCGTCGATCCAATTGAACCTATCATGCATAAAGCATGTTGCTAGTGAATGTTAGAGAGAGAGTCTAGATCACGAATACACGATAGAGAGAGAAACTATGTGTGTGTGTGTGTGATTGTATTCTCCTGCACTTTGTACTGCAACTATTTGCTTTGATCATCAATACAAGAGAATTATTTAGTAATGGATTGTGTTGTTTATTGAATTATTGTTTTCGTACTTAGGTCATTCTGATTTGTGGCAGTATCGATCCAATTGAACCTATCAATTGGTATCAGAGCTGTTGGTACTATGTGTTCTTTGCTATTCATCAAGCAAAAACACATCAATACTGCTCAAATGATGATCTGAATGATCTGTTGCTGTATTTAGATCTAATTCATCATCGTAATCATTTCTAATTCACAACAATTGTGCAGATTCCGACAGATTTCATCAGATCTGAGGAATTAAAAAGAAAAGTGAAGTTTACTATTCGATCGATTTTGCTCAAAATTCATAGAAAATTGATCATGTTTTGGATTGATTGATATTGAGGATTGTTTATCGGTATAAATCACAGCTTGTGTGTGATTTTTGGACGAATTGGACAAAAGTTTCTTAAAATCAGTATAAAATTTATGAAGATGTTGATGAACCTGATGAACAAAATGAAGATGATGAAGATGTACTAGACGTGTGACTAATCTTGACTTAGACAAAATTTTGGACTTAGATTTTGTGAACAATTAGGTCTTGTGCAGCCGTGTGAAGGATTTTTGTCTAGACGGGTGAAGAATTTTTCAAGCAAAATCTGGGTAGTGTTGAGCCGTGTGAAGAAATTCTCTGCCGGGTCAACTACTGTTCAGACTTTTGAAGTGTTTTTACATGTTACTGTGTAGCCGTGTCAACTTACTGTGAGTATTCAACCAAGTGATTTTGTTGCCGTGTGAAAGATTTCTAAGTGTTTGAAGACTTGCAACTGTTCAGACGTATGACTTCACTATTGCACTGTTCAGCCTGGTGAAGTAGAAAATTCACTGTTCAGCCGTATGAAGTTGTTACTGTTCAGCCGCGTGACTTTTTCAGTCGTTTCAAACTTTATTATCTTTACCTGTTACTGTTTATAAGCATCAAATCATATTTCATTACTTAACTTAGTTTTCATTTTCAAAAATTAAAAAAAATACAAAAATATTTCTTTTGAATATTTTCTTTGAATATTACACTTGCTCCAAATGATTATTCTGATAACCGTGTTCCTAGGTTGTTTAATCGTGCTGACTTTAAAAACTGGACCATCAGATTAAAGCATCACTTATGTTCAATTGATAATGACTTATGGAAATCCATTTATAAGGGTCCTCACATTCCTACTTAGACTGCTCCTGATAGTGCAAGTAACTACACTAAAGATTCTACAGAGTCGTATCCTGAAGATATATTACAAGGTGAAGACTTACGCAAATTAAAGAATGACAGTAAGGCTTATTCCTTGATGTGTAAGGGACTACCACTGCAAGTATTGTCGAGGCTGGATACTTATCAAACAGGTTATACTCTATTTAAGGCATTGAAATCAATTTGCGAGGGAGGAGAAAAGATAAGAAGTCTGAAAAGGCAAAAGTTAAAGAGACAATTAGAGCTGTTTGAGCATATTTTAGGGAAAACTGTCCATCAAATGATGAATCGGTTTGTTCATCTAACAACTGAGATGACAAATGTCGGAGTCAAAACAGATCTTCAAGATCTGAATGACAGATTACTTTGTGCTCTTCCATCTTCATGGAAACAGACAGTTACATTGCTGAAGCATACAGAGAAATTTCCTATGGATTTAGATCTGCTGATTGCTAATATTGAAGAAGTGGATATCGATGAAAGCTCAAGAAATTCAGACAAAACTGGTTCTCATGCACAATACAAATTTGTGGTTAATCCTGCAAATACTGTGGAAAATGCTTTCTTGGTTCAAGATCATGTTAAATCTGAAGATGAGGGAGATTTATTTGTTGGTGCTAGTTTCTATACTGATTCATCATATGAAACAACTTCACCAATTTATACTCAACCTCAGTCTCCACCAAAAGCACAACCAATGAAAACACAAACAGAAAGTCAAAGTTCAAGTTCTACAGTCCAAGTAAAAGTATAAGATTTCATGAACATCTTGTTACAGGATGATGAAACTAAAGATGCCTTTACAGCATTCATGGAAAGCTTTCAAGCTTATCAAGGCAGTCACCTAACACAGCTGGATGTTGTTTTACAAGATCTGTTTGAAATGGATCCAGATGATGTTGAAGAAATAAACTTAAACTGGCAGTGGTGATGGTAGCATATCGTTCTCAGAAACATGCTTATGTTAATCCAGATGATGTTGAAGAAATGAACTTAAACTGGCAGAAATGAACTTAAGCCCAATGCAAACAAGACTGTTGGTTTTGACAAGTCAAATGCCAGATGCTTCAATTGTAACTGCTTTCGTCATTTTTCGAGGGAATTTAAAGCTCCTAAGAATCAGAACTACAATGTTCAGGCAAGTTCAAGTGGGCAGAATCAATTTCAAGGTCAAAGTTAGAATTGTCAACCGTCTTCAAGTTATCAAAATAGAAATCGGCGATTTCATCAAACGCCATATCAAAGTCTTCCAATGACAGAACTGGAAGATAAAGGAAAAAAGTCTAAAGATCAAAACAAAGCGCTTGTAGTTAGTATCAAAGATGGATATGACTGGAGTGCTTATGCGGAACAGTTTACAGCCGATCTTACTTCAAGTTTGGCACTTGTTTGTGAAATTGAGGAAGAAGACTGGTCTGAAGAAGGGGATTATCAAGTGATTAATGATGTTAGTGAAGATTCAGAAGAGTATGATTGGAGTGCAAAGTCAGATCCCACTGAAGAATATGAATCAGAGATTACTCTTATGGCCACATCAGAAGAGTCTTTTTCATCTGCTGAGTCAAATCAACCAAAGGTTAGTATCGAATTACCCCTAACTATGTTCCTTTACCTGATGATGTGAAAGGCAGGTTATGTTCTGAACAATGTATTAAACAAGTGAAACATTATCGAACTCATTCATTTAAAATTGGTGACAAATTAAGTCAACATGAAAAGGTTCATGAACAACTTAAAACTGATCACAAAATTGCTAATGAGAAGATATTGTCGCTTAAAGAATCAAGGAACAAAACCTTGAAACAACTGGAAATTTCAAGTAAACAGTTGGAAGAAATGACCAAGAATTTTGAACTAGAAAAGATTGCTCATGTAGCAACTCAGGTTGAATTGACAAAAATGAAAAGTTCAAAAGCTATTTTAGCAAAGTTGATAAGTGATAGAAAAGACAACCGAACAGGATTGGGTTTCACACATGAACCAATGCCTAAATCAATCACCAACACTTTACCAGAAACTTTAATGAATTTGATCATTCACCTGAAAATGAACAAAGATTCAAAGAAATTCAAAGAAGTAAATCTGAATCCAAAGGATCCGAAGTGTTGATTGACAATTTGAAAGAAGATGAAAGTTTAAATGTTGACGCTGATGACGAAGCCAGTAATAAATCTGATCCTATTCTGGTGCAAGTTGTTGAATATCCGAAACTGAATCCAAAACCAATAGAAACGGTGAAGGATGAAGCAGAATTCTCGGGATACAACGATCCAGAATACATACAATGAAAAAGGAGCAGAAAATTCGTGTTGCTAATCAGTTGATCCAAAAAGAAACAGTGAAGAAGAATGATGTTTCGAAAGCTAAGGTGCAGAAACCGAAAATGTTTAACAATCAATCTGAAAACAAAACAGTCAAAAGGTAAAAATGTCATACGATCAAATGACAATACCAAAGCAAACAAAGCTCAATCTGTTAAATCTGTGACAAAGAAAGTGTCTAAAATCAAACCAATCAAGTTTGTGTCAGCAGGAACATTTGATATGAACTCATCTCATGGTAACCAACAAAATTCAAAGATCAAATCTAACTCTAGTCTAAAAACAGGTTCAGTTCCTAAGACTTCCGCTGTCAATGATAAAAGATTTGAATCCAAAAAGGTAACTAAGCAAGATGTTTCACAATCAAATCATGTTCCCAAACCAAACACACATTCTGATAACAAGAAATCAAAGTCACAACCACAATCTCCACAAAAGAACTAAGTTAACTTTAAAACAAACAAGTTTGTTAATGAATCACATGTTGGTTCAACATCAAAAGTTAGCAGTCGGCTCTTTAAGATCAGTAAGAAACATTGTGAGATTTGTGATCGTTATAACCATGCTATTGCTGAGTGTTTCTTAAACAGGTACTGCGATTACTGTGATAAAAGAAATCACTCTTCAGAAGAATGTTTTTATAACAAGTTTTGTGAGATTTGTGAAAGGAGAAATCATGACACTGCAGATTGTTTCTTTCGTAAAACCTCATCAAGAGAAATGACTCGTTTTCCAAATTTTTTTAGAAATCAATCTGTTGGTTGTTTAAAAACAAATCAAAGTCATGCTCTTGATTTGAGACCTTTCAAAAGAATCAATTCTAATGTTGATGAGTCAAAAATTCTGGTTAACCGATTCACATCAAGAGCTTTGATGGTTCGAAATCAAAGAAATGAAAACAACCGTGATCCTAAATTAGAGGACAGATTTTCAGCTTTAAGAAGAAAGCAAATAAACCAAGCCAGTGGCAGAAACAGTTTTCACCCAAATCTCTCAAATGAAGCAAATTTTAATAACTTACATTATCAACAAGTTACTGTTACAGATAGATTCAGAAAACCCAAGACCATGTGGGCCTGGGTTGACCAAACTAACTAAGTAATTGTTGAAATGCAGGTGCGCCCTCAAAGACCTATCACCTCGTGGTTTGTTGATAGTGGGTGCAGCCGGCATATGATAGGCAATCATGCCTTGCTTCAGGATTTTAAGCAAAAGAATGGTACACATGTTGCATTTGGAGGAGATGCTGGTGGAAAAATCACTTGTGAAGGAACTGTGTCAAATAGGATTATTAGCTTTGGTAAGTCAACTACTGTGCCCAGTTGAACTTTAATTTGCTACGTGTATCTCAAATTTGTGAAAAATCATATTCAACATTATTTGATGATTCTTTTTGTTACATACTCAAACCAAGTTTTAAGATTGACAATGAGTGAGTTGTTGTTAAAGCTCCAAGAGATCGAGACGTGTACAAGCTTGATATGTCTCAGATTGATGCTGAAACCGAAACCATATGTCTCATTGCTCATGCATCAAATGATGAGAGTCAACTATGGTATAGACGGCTGGGCCATTAAAACCTGAAAGAGAAAATGCTATTGGTAGAAGATGGTTGTACAAGAACAAGCCAGATGAACGTGGCATTGTGGTTAGAAAAAAAGCCAAACTAATTGCACAAGGTTACACTCAAGAAGAAGGTATTGACTACTAAGAAGTGTTTGCTCCAGTCGCTCGACTTGAAGCTATTCGCGTTTTTCTAGCTTATGAAGTTCAAAGTGTTTCAAATGGATGTTAAAGGTGCATTTTTGTATGGACCAATTACCGATGATGTGTACGTCAGACAACCTCCAGGTTTCGAAGACCCTGAATATCCACATCGTGTATACAAATTGAGCAAAGCGTTATATGGTCTACATCAAGCTCCAAGAATTTGTACGAGACGTTATCTAAACATTTGCTGGAACACGGTTTTTCGAGAGGTCAGATTGATCCTACTTTATTCATGAAGCGGGATAATGAAGATCTTTTATGTGTTTAAGTGTATGTTGATGATATCATCTTTGGATCAACAAGTTCATGAAATCCAGATTTCAGATGAGTTCTATGGGGGAGATTGTAACATTTGGCCCGATCCACACCCGATCCAAATTCAAACCCAAACTCAATCGGATATCCATGAAATTTTTCCGTCGTATCATAAAATAAAAGTAATTATATCTTGTTGATTTATTTAAATTATTACATTTAATTATAAAATTTAATCATTAAATAAGTTGATCAAACACTTTGGAGACTTCGTGAATACATTTAACATTCTTATCCCGACCTTCTTATCATCCATGCTTCATTATATAATCATTAGGATATTGTGTTTTGAAAAGCTTAGATAGCAAGTAAGAAGTTTTACATGTTGGATTCTTAGTTACGGCATAAGGTGACTTTCGGGTGACTTTCTTGCCAACCTTTCTCGGTTCTTGGGCTATCACTTTAGATCATCCAAAGCTCTTAGATATACTTGGTATAGTAAGGAGTAAGTAGGTTCAATTGGCAAATCAATCCGAGCCCAAACGAAGCAGGAATCACAAACAAAAGTTTGAGAACGTAACCCTTGACCCGCACCAAGATCCAAGGTTTAAACTTAATTTTCGACATCATGAATGCTGTATTATTCTCTTCTATATGATAGTACTCTGAAAAATATGAACGTAGGCGAAAACCGCGTGAGAAACGGAGTTATAACGAAGCGGGAATCGCGAAAACAAGTTTAGTGTTTACTGTTAATTTACAAGACGCGATTTTTCGGTTTTTCCTACTTTGAAACCGTCCCACATCGCCCCAAACCTAAATTTTTGCTCAGTTTCACACCTATAAATACCATTGCTTAGTTCCTTATAGCCTACAACTCTTAGTTTGAGTCTAAACAAGTAGAATAGCCAAATTTTGGTGGTTCTGCAAGTGCAATACCTTTTTGGGCGTTGTGTGTAGTTTCTTATTTATTCTTTCGACAAGGAAGTGCCGCCCTACGAACTCGTCTCATTTGTAAGGCTTCTTCGAGGTAATCTTCTTCTTTTTATTTCTAGAGTCTTTCATTTATCTTTTTCTTAATTTTGTTAGTTTAATTTACGTTGTTAGTTAAGGAAAAAAATGCCTTTCGGCTTGGTGTAGTTTTGTAGAAGCTCAACGAGCACAACCTATCATGTCCATTCATTTGACTATTCCTTAAGATGTTTACCCATCCATGTTGCCTTCGTTTGATTAGGTTGAGTCACGCTTGCATTCGAATCGTAAACCTATTCATTTGAGTTGCTGTCTGATCATCTACGTTCAAATCCCAAGGCATCCAGCGTGATACGACTGTTCATCTTGAAGTTTCTTTCATCATACACTAGTTTGTTTGAGCACCATTGAGGTGAGTATTCATAGCCCCCTTTTTAGTTTTCTTTATTTCTTTTTGGGGTGAAATCACGTGACTTATACTATAAATCATTTCTTATTCATTTTTATTCATTAATGTTCATTTTATTCATTATACTTATTTTATTCAATTCAATTCAATTCAAATTCATGTTTGTGTTATTACTTGCATTTATGTGTTCATAGCTTGATAGACACTTATAGCACAATCATCAATTTATTCAAACCGACGGTTATCAATAATAGATCTATTTGTCTGACAAACACACCCCATTTAATCATGCTTTTGCTCAGAGGGTGATTGTAAACCGGATTCATATGCATTTGCTCATTTGTGACTTGATTTGTGTGATTTTAAGTCTGTTTAATCATGTCAGTAGGTTTGATTGTGAAATCGCTTTATCTTGTATGATACACTTTGCATTATGGGTATTAACATCACATGAGAATTGAATTTCTTTATTTATTTTATTCATTTTAGTCATTCAATCATTTTAAATCAATATATTCATATGTACTCAACCCTATGTTACTCACCAGCTAAATTAATTAGCTGACAGATATTTTTCACATGATTTCAGGTTATGCAGCTTAAGTGTTTACTTCAAGTGCTTCACATATAGGAAATGCTTGGACTTAGTTAATATTTAAATCATTTAAATGTATTATTTATTTATTTGGAGATTATGTGTCTTGTAATAAATGCAAAATTTGATTTAATAATATTTAAACTATTTTAGTTCCATGAGCTATGAACAATCTATTCACTATCGTCTGCCCCGAGGTTTCCGCCATCGGTTGGGGTGTGACAGATTGGTATCAGAGCCATGGTTATAGGGAATTAGGTTATTAGAAATGGAATGACCTAGTCTATAACTAAGGACCCAAAACATGAGTCATCTCATGTCATTAGTTGTTAATTCATGTTATTTGATTACATGTTTACTTGTTTTCACACATGTTATGTTTTATAAATGCCTATTGTTTATCTCTTATCACAACTAATACAACTCTTATTATCAATCATATGAACTTCAAAACTCTAGGGTTTACGCCTAATCCGAATTGATTTCCTAATCGATTCTCAAATTAAAATTAAGACTTTATTCATTATTTTCAAATTACCCCCTCAATTTTCAAATACAATATTTTTATGTATGGTTTTCAAATCTCGTCAAAGTGTAAGTCTCGTAACTGAACACGTGCAATACTGGAAGAGTGGGTGCCTGTACCTCGAGTGTTCTGTCTAGGAAAAGGTATTCATACAAATCCAAATCAACTGATGGATCCGTTACCTTACCTGGGAACCCTCGGGGTGAGTGTCCGCTTATAGGTACGCATGTCTTCATTAGAGTTATCGTGGACCTACTACTTTAATAGGTCAACGTATTCGTGCGGTTTGTGAACTAAACGTCTACACTCGGAATATCTCAAGATGATTTCAATATCTCGTATTTTCAATAATTTCTCGAATTATTTCTAAACTCATTGTTTTAGTACAAACTCATTATTAAATTTCAATACTTATCATTTATACATAAATTTATCATCAAGCCCTCTTATAATTCAACTAATCACAACATTACCATCAAATACACATATAATACATAAATCATAACTTCATCATTCAAATTTTCTTATAGTTCATAAACTCATTATCAAACTCTCATATAATCTATTTAATCATAAATTATCGTCAAATTAACATATGATTCATTTAACCCATAAAAAAAAACTATTCTCATATAATTATATATATTATGCAAATTCAAATTCTAATGTATTTCATTTCCATAATTTTTCTATTTACTTGAATCATCTATACTATTTATAAAACGCATTTATTTAAACTTGATTAAAAAAAATTACCATCAAATTCACATATAAGACATAAATCATAACTTCATCATTCAAATTTTCTTATAGTTCATAAAATCATTATCAAATTCTCATATAATCTATTTAATCATAAATTATCGTCAAATTCACATATAATTTATTTAACCCATAAAAACTATTCTCATATAATTATATATAATTATGCAAATTCAAATTCTAATGTATTTCATTTTTTTGAATTTTTCTATTTTACTTGAATTATCTATACTATTTATAACACGTATTTATTTAAACTTGACTAAAAAAAAATTATTACCATTAAATTCACATATAAGACATAAATCATAACTTCATCATTCAAATTTTTTTATAATTCATAAACTCATTATCAAATTCTCATATAATCTATTTAATTAAAAATTATCGTCAAATTCACATATGATTCATTTAACCCATAAAAACTATTCTCATATAATTATGTAAATTCAAATTCCAATGTATTTGATTTTCTAAAAATTTTCTATTTACTTGAATCGTCTATACTATTTATAACACACATTTATCCAAACTTGACAAAAAAAAAAATTTCCATCAAATTTACATATAATACATAAATCATAACTTCATCATTCAAATTTTCTTATAGTTCATAAACTCATTATCAAATTTTCATATAATATATTTAATCATAAATTATCGTCAAATTCACATATGATTCATTTAACCCATAAAAAAAAAACTACTCATAAATTCTGCAAATTCAAATTCAAATTCCAATGTATTTCATTTTCAAGAATTTTTCTATAATTTATACTATTTATAACACACATTTATCTAAACTTGACTACATACATGATTACACCTATTTCCTATGAACTTGTTTGTCTATATAATTTGATTTTTCATCTAACACCATTATCCACGAATGTAATCCTTTAAGAACTCGATAATCTATCCATGTGACCTGTTAACCTAATTATCCAGAACCTTGGTAAAACTTGATCATACATGAATTTGACTTCCTATGATGCTATTGAAGTTTATTTTACATATACCTAATTATCTAAATGCTTATGAACTCAACTTACCATGAACTTGGTTATCGGATATATAGAAAACTTGATTCTTCATAAACATGAATTTCTATAAATTTGTTTAACTACAAACTCGATTATTCATGCATGTAAACAATATTAACTGCATAAAGTTGGCCACCTAAATTAATGAACATTGATCTTTCTATCATATAAGAATTTAATTTCTAATGAACTTCAATACCAATGAACTTTAATTATTCAAGCATGAAATCAGAACCTATGTGCATCCTTATCTGTATTTTAGAAGTTTTGCATCCCTTGACCCAAGCATGACATAATGAATTATGAGAACCATGCAAAATCTTATGTAATTACGGGTGCACACGGAATTACAAAAGTTGGTGCATGGGACTCATGGTAAGTTTTGTCGTGTACTTTTAGGCAATACGACAAATGTGGTGTGATAACAGCATGGTGGATACGCTGCTGGTACTTCCTATATATAAGTGCTATTGTCACATCATTAAATGAAGTGTTGTTTATGTCCAGTGAAGTTTGTGTAGCTTTTGGACCTTGACCCATTGCGTTTAATCTTATCAATGTTCTCATCTTTCATTTATCATTATATATTATCATTCATCATCATCTAGTGCTCAAGTTAGTGATTCAACTTCTCGAGGTTGACATATTGTTGTTCAACTCGAGGGAGCTAGATAACGTTAGTACGTATATTATGGAAAGCGCATCAACATGGACATCTTTTGAAGATGTGCCACATTTTATTCATATTATTCATTTTGATCATTTATTCACTTTATTAATCGTATTATTCATTTATTCATTCATTTTATCAATCATTTGTATTCACTTTCATCGTTCATTCACTTTAGCAATCACATTTATTCACTTTGATCTTTTATTGTTTTTTTTACCATATTTATTCATTTTAATCATTCATTAATTTTATCAATCACATTTAGTTATTCTAATTATTTGGTAACGTTTATTCATTTTACTCATTTTATCATTTTACTCTTGATCACACAAGTTAAACTGTAGCAACATTTACCAGTCATCTTAAACCCTATTCCATCATTATCTTGAGTAGCAATGAATCACTATCCTAACCCCTCGTTCAATTACGTTCATCTGAACTCCTTATAATTCGAACAATATTATAAACGACACTTGATGATATTAAATGAATTAAAGAAAATAATTCTTATCATATTATCTCAATTAAATCCTTAGACAGCGCATGTGAGACATGATTATGTTTCAAACACGATCGTGATACACTATTAATTCTTTCATCAAAATTAACGTTAATCAAATTTCGGGACGAAATTTCTTAAAGGAGGGGTGACTGTAACATTTGGCCCGATCCACACCCGATCCAAATTCAAACCCAAACTCAATCGGATATCCATGAAATTTTTCCGTCGTATCATAAAATAAAAGTAATTATATCTTGTTGATTTATTTAAATTATTACATTTAATTATAAAATTTAATCATTAAATAAGTTGATCAAACACTTTGGAGGCTTCGTGAATACATTTAACATTCTTATCCCGACCTTCTTATCATCCATGCTTCATTATATAATCATTAGGATATTGTGTTTTGAAAAGCTTAGATAGCAAGTAAGAAGTTTTACATGTTGGATTCTTAGTTACGGCATAAGGTGACTTTCGGGTGACTTTCTTGCCAACCTTTCTCGGTTCTTGGGCTATCACTTTAGATCATCCAAAGCTCTTAGATATACTTGGTATAGTAAGGAGTAAGTAGGTTCAATTGGCAAATCAATCCGAGCCCAAACGAAGCAGGAATCACAAACAAAAGTTTGAGAACGTAACCCTTGACCCGCACCAAGATCCAAGGTTTAAACTTAATTTTCGACATCATGAATGCTGTATTATTCTCTTCTATATGATAGTACTCTGAAAAATATGAACGTAGGCGAAAACCGCGTGAGAAACGGAGTTATAACGAAGCGGGAATCGCGAAAACAAGTTTAGTGTTTACTGTTAATTTACAAGACGCGATTTTTCGGTTTTTCCTACTTTGAAACCGTCCCACATCGCCCCAAACCTAAATTTTTGCTCAGTTTCACACCTATAAATACCATTGCTTAGTTCCTTATAGCCTACAACTCTTAGTTTGAGTCTAAACAAGTAGAATAGCCAAATTTTGGTGGTTCTGCAAGTGCAATACCTTTTTGGGCGTTGTGTGTAGTTTCTTATTTATTCTTTCGACAAGGAAGTGCCGCCCTACGAACTCGTCTCATTTGTAAGGCTTCTTCGAGGTAATCTTCTTCTTTTTATTTCTAGAGTCTTTCATTTATCTTTTTCTTAATTTTGTTAGTTTAATTTACGTTGTTAGTTAAGGAAAAAAATGCCTTTCGGCTTGGTGTAGTTTTGTAGAAGCTCAACGAGCACAACCTATCATGTCCATTCATTTGACTATTCCTTAAGATGTTTACCCATCCATGTTGCCTTCGTTTGATTAGGTTGAGTCACGCTTGCATTCGAATCGTAAACCTATTCATTTGAGTTGCTGTCTGATCATCTACGTTCAAATCCCAAGGCATCCAGCGTGATACGACTGTTCATCTTGAAGTTTCTTTCATCATACACTAGTTTGTTTGAGCACCATTGAGGTGAGTATTCATAGCCCCCTTTTTAGTTTTCTTTATTTCTTTTTGGGGTGAAATCACGTGACTTATACTATAAATCATTTCTTATTCATTTTTATTCATTAATGTTCATTTTATTCATTATACTTATTTTATTCAATTCAATTCAATTCAAATTCATGTTTGTGTTATTACTTGCATTTATGTGTTCATAGCTTGATAGACACTTATAGCACAATCATCAATTTATTCAAACCGACGGTTATCAATAATAGATCTATTTGTCTGACAAACACACCCCATTTAATCATGCTTTTGCTCAGAGGGTGATTGTAAACCGGATTCATATGCATTTGCTCATTTGTGACTTGATCTGTGTGATTTTAAGTCTGTTTAATCATGTCAGTAGGTTTGATTGTGAAATCGCTTTATCTTGTATGATACACTTTGCATTATGGGTATTAACATCACATGAGAATTGAATTTCTTTATTTATTTTATTCATTTTAGTCATTCAATCATTTTAAATCAATATATTCATATGTACTCAACCCTATGTTACTCACCAGCTAAATTAATTAGCTGACAGATATTTTTCACATGATTTCAGGTTATGCAGCTTAAGTGTTTACTTCAAGTGCTTCACATATAGGAAATGCTTGGACTTAGTTAATATTTAAATCATTTAAATGTATTATTTATTTATTTGGAGATTATGTGTCTTGTAATAAATGCAAAATTTGATTTAATAATATTTAAACTATTTTAGTTCCATGAGCTATGAACAATCTATTCACTATCGTCTGCCCCGAGGTTTCCGCCATCGGTCGGGGTGTGACAGAGATTAATTTCTTTCTCGGATTGCAAGTGAAACCGTCAGTAGACGGAATTTTCATCAATCAGTCAAAGTTCGTTGAAAAACTGTTGAACAAATTCAAGATGCAAGATTGTCAGACTATTAGAACTCCATCTGCTGTGAACTGCAAAATCCAACCTGATCCTAAAGGCAAATCTGTTGATCAAACACTTTACAGATCGATGATCGGTTCTCTGATGTATCTTACTTCTTCAAGACCAGACATAATGTATGTTGTATGTGTGTGTGCCAGATATCAGTCCGATCCTAAAGAGTCACACCTGATTGCTGTCAAACGTGTATTCAGATACCTTAAAGGGAAACCTAATCTCGGGTCATGGTATCCTTATGAGGGAAATTTTGAATTATATAGTTATTCTGATAGTGACTTTGGTGGTTGTACTCTTGACAGGAAATCGACCACAGGTGGATGTCAGTTTCTGGGTCCTCGCCTAGTCTCATGGCAATGCAAAAAACAGACCGTTGTTTCCGTATCCACTGCTGAAGCAGAGTACATTGCTGTATTTGCGGGATGTTCTCAAGTTTTGTGGTTACAAAATCAATTGCTTGACCACGGGTTTAACTTTCTCAAAACTCCTATTTACATAGACAATACTGCTGCTATGTTCATTACTGCTAATCCTGTTCAACACTCAAAAACAAAACATATCGAAATTCGATATCACTTTCTCATATACAACTCTGAAAAAGGTGTTAGGGATCGTTCCTGTTTAGAAGATTTAATTTGTACTTTGTTTATACAAGTTTGTATAGTTTAGGGTTAATTTTGTATTTTCCCTAATGTGTTGATGCATAAAGCATGTTGTGAGAGAATGTTAGAGAGAGAGTCTAGATCACAACTTACACGCTAGAGAGAGAATTGTGTGTGTGATTGTATTCTCCTGCACATTGTACTACAACGAATTTGCTTTGATCATCAATACAAGAGAATTATTTAGTAATGAATTGTGTTGCTGATTGAACTGTTGTGTTTGTACTTAGATCATTCTGATTTGCAGCAATATCGATCCAATTGAACCTATCAATAGGTTTAATAATTTTGATTAAAGTTCATACCAACAAACAACTGGCAGATTTTTTCACAAAACCATTTTTGTCAGGACGGTTTGAATTCTTAATTCAATCCATATGGTTAATCAACCTTGATTAATTCTATTTTTATGAAAATCAAAATATACAAAATCAGAAAATGTAAATCCAAAAATATAATAAGTCGATGTCAATCATTGATTCCTATGTCTTTTTATTCTTGCATTGTGAGTGTGCGTGAAAAAGAAAAATAAAACAAAAAGAAAGAAAAATCAGGTTATAAGAATCTATATTGCAACACGTGAGAAATGATAGATACACTAGACATTATCTGTTACATCATTTTTATAATAAAGACTGATAAGTGTTAATTGATGTGCGAGACAGCTCAGGCAATTAGACTGAAAAAGTAAGTTCATTGTTGACAAATCTAAACTTAATGATCTTTGTGTTAAGTTCCATTGTTATACATGTCTAAAT
The DNA here is from genome assembly GCA_030867185.1 of Tagetes erecta. Lineage (NCBI taxonomy): Eukaryota > Viridiplantae > Streptophyta > Magnoliopsida > Asterales > Asteraceae > Tagetes > Tagetes erecta. The sequence continues at coordinate 28,014,220 of CM061492.1, read as the reverse complement.
ATATATCTTTTGATGAATTTCTTGTGATATTATTTGAACAAAATCGGGTAATGATGTAATCTATTCAGTGTGATGAACCGCATCGTTAGCTTCTTTGTTGTGATATCCACAGACCTGAAGTCTCACATGAAGTCTCTTTCGAGCTTCAAGGTGCAGCAAAAGATTCCCAAAGTTGGAACAAAAAGAGTCCCAAATGTGGACCATCACCAATCACATTCCAAAATGGAATTTAGAAGATTCCCAAGGGGAACAATAGGAAATATAAAATTCCAAAAACGAATTCAAAAGAAGTCCCAAAGTGGACCAAATTCAATTAGAACCCAAATTCCACACTGTTTATGTTTGTAAGTGACCAGGTTTTTGTGCAACATGCATTCGGGTTGTTGTTGATAAGGAAATATGTTGACATATGTATACATGTGGGTCACATAAGTCATTTTAATCGAACCTTAATCTCATCATGATACTGAAAAAGTAAGTGTGTCAATTCGAGCTAATTGGTATGTTTTCATATCATCACTCAATCAAACATAAGTCAAATGTCTATTCAAAACTTGCAAAACATGTTCAGATGATATATGGTATGATCTCACTGCGATATATTGATTCATTGCATTGCATATGTATTTATTTTAATGTGTGTGCTTTGTGTGTGCAGACATATGGATTCTTTATTGACACGTCGACATCCTTTTTAAACTTCAAAATTTCAAGAAATTTCAAGTTTAGTGGGAAAAATAAATGAAGAACATGTGTAAAGGAAATATCAAAAACCAAAAATAGCAAGAAATAAGTTGGAAAACATTTTTTAAGAAAAGAAAATCATGTGTTGAATGTGAGGATCAAGTGGCTAATGAAAGTAAATGCGTTGTTTATGGTTAAAAATGAACCTGAAGTCTTGTGATTATTTTTGTTTGAAAAATGCTTCACGATATAGAAATATTGGTGGTGCAAAAATGTTTGCAAAATGTCATTTTGAAGAAATTAAAGGAAAAATGAAAAAGGAAATTTTTGAATGAATTTACTGGATTAAATTTGTTGCCCTAATCATGCTTGAAAAATTAATTGCAAAACCCTAATAAGGATGTCTTGTCTAATTAATGTGTCAAGAATGATTGCAGGTACAATAAATGCAGTTGAAAAAGTCATCAGTCGAAAAAGTGAAGAAAATTGTCTAAGTGTTGAAGAAAAGGATGTTACTGTGTAGCCGCATGATGCTTATCTAGCTAGGTGATCAAGTTTTTTAACTAGCCGGGTCATGATATGTTTATCTTGCCGGGTGAAGATTTTGAAGCTACTGTGTAGCCGGGTGATAGAATGTTATGATGCCGGGTGATAAGATTTCAATGTCACAATGCACCCGGGTGACCAAATTCTTAAGTCACTATGCAGCCGGGTGATGAAATCACATGTCACTGTGAAGCCGGGTAAAGAAGACAATGCTACTGTACAGCCGGGTGATGGGTAAAACAAAGCCAAGGTGTAGTCGTTCCAAATTTGTGTGTTTCAAAATATGACACGAATATGTCATGACCCATGTCATGTCTACATCATGAACCTATGTTAAACAAGTGTTGACACGTCTCAACTGATGTTGACACGTCCTAACAGTTGTCTGACCCGACCAAGCATCTACACGAAGAAATTTTAATGTGTAGACACTCTGACCCGTCCCAACAATTTTGACACGGCTCAATAGTTCTTGACCCGTCTCAATAGTGTTTGACCCGACTAAGTGTTTCTACATGTTAAATGTGTATGTTCATATGTTGACCCATCTCAAAGGTTTGACCCTTCCCAACAGTAACATGACCCGTCTAAGGCTAATCTACATATAAATACCCTCTTCTTCACAAACACTTATCATTTTTCACAATCACTTTCAAGCAAATACTTTGTGTTTCAAATCATTTTATATCATATTCAATTAACGATTCTGTAACAAGTATTAGAGATTGAATAAGGTATAATCATTATGATCAAACATCTTCGACACCACTATTGTTCTAAAAAATCGAAATATTGATGATGAACAGTAACCGAACTTGAATCGACACTTTGATTATTTGTGTAAAAACTGAAATCGATTGTTGTAATAGGTTGAAGTAAGTGTTAATCACCAACATTTATCAATTAATCAACATCAAAACATCTAAAATCGACTGAATCAAAGAAAAAGTTTCAAACAGGGTCGAAACCGCCATTGATGAACATTGAATCATGTTCATGGTCTTGATCAAAATGAGATAAAACATGCTTTTTGATGATCAACCGATGATTAAACATGAATATAAATCATTAAAATCAACATCATTCATCAACAAAAAATTTGTGATCAAAGTGACTAAGTGTTAATGTTCATAAAAATTGTTTTAACAGTTAACAATAGACATTGTTACACAAGGTTTTTGAACAAATGATGATATCAATTGTTTTAGAATCCATGTGTTTAAGTGTACTGTTGATTGTTACATTTTGTCATTATAGTGTCTCATTACACAAATGTTGATTTCTAATACTTATGTCTCTGTTTTCATATGAATACTCTCAAATATGAACCAAAGCACAACATTGTGGCTCTGCTGGATGAGAATATTCATGAAGCTGAAGGTTATCAAGAAATGATCAGATTTCTCAGAAGAACAAGATATGTCTATGCAATGTGTGCAAAACCGATTGTTTATTCAAGACTTATCAAATCTTTCTGGAGAACAGCTGAGGTAATTACAAATGAGGCCGCTGTATCTGTGATCAGAGGATTTATTACCAAACAGTTGCCATTAACTGTGTCTGAGGAGGCTATTAGAGATGCATTATTTTTAGATGATGAAGATGCAAATGCACTTGATGAGTTTACAACTGCTGAATGCCAGGAGTGTTTTATCAATATGAGACACCCTCCTATATTCCCTAAGCAGCAGTTTGTAAGAGCTAGACTGTGCAAGCAATGGAAATTGTTATGCTATGTTATACAGCATTGCTTATCCAGAAGAAGTGCTGGATTTGACAATTTTCCATCTAATATTGCATCCCCCATTGTTGCAATAGCCACAAACCGACCATTCAATATGTCAAGATGGATAATGAAGGGATTCATCTTCAATTTAGTGAAGGGGAAGAGGTTTAAATTTTTGATGTACCCAAGATTCTTACAACTTATCATCAATGAAGCATATCCGATGATTAAGGAAGAAGGAGTGAATGGTGGTATGTTTGTTATTGAGGACATGAATGCTGCATCATACAGGAAGATGAGCATTGGGAATGTGGCAGATGTAGAGCTGTTTGATTATATGAGGGATATTGCCAATAATCAAGAAGATATAGCTACTGAATATCATCATTTGGCTCGGGGAGAAATATGATCCTTTAGACATCATGGACGATATTCCAGATGCTCTTCTGGATGATGATGATGATGAAAGTAATGATGGAAATGAAGGTGAGTCTAATGATGAACAATGATGATGATGATAGTGGTGATGAAGATGATGACGATGATAATAATGGTGATAACGGAGATGAAGAATTATCTGATAAGACTGATGATGATTCTATGTCTGATGATCATCATGAAGAAGAAAATGTTAAGGCTGATATAGCAGAAACAGAACCAGTTATGAATGTTTCTGTGTTGGAACCATTTGTTGAAGAAACAGTTTGTCAGAATGAACCGATTGATGTAATACATATTGCACAAGAAGTAATGGCTGAAGCTGAGTCTGTGGCACAGGCAGATGATGAAGTTGAAGTTTTTGCGCCTGTTCCTGAGCCTATTGTTATTCCCACAACCTCTACTCCTGCAACTGAACATGCTGAACAACCCATGGGGACTTCACCCAAGGTTGGTTTAGATGTTGATATGAACGAAGAAGAAGATGATGTTTTTCATTTAAAGAGGATGATAGCCAAGCTATTAGATGAAAATGCTCAATTAAAGGCGTCCAATGAGTGAAAGAACAAGAGAGTAGCTGAGTTCTAGACTATGCATCAGAAATATTTTAAAATCTTCAAAGAGTTAGATGAAGAATATGAGAATCTAAAAGTTGATTATAAAGAATTGTATGTTGAATGTAATACTTTGAGAGCATGAAAGGAAGTATTGGAAAAATGGATGAAGGAGAATGAAACAGAAAGTTCTGAATCAGATAAAGACTTTGTTGTTGATAAAGACGTTGGAGTGTCTGAGACTCCTAGGGACGTCACAGTCTACTAGATCACGATGATCTAAAACTGTGACAGAACCAATTGTTGAATCAGTCCCTATTCCTGATGATGCTGCTGCTATTGTTTTATATGACAAAGCGGAGGGAAAACGTAAGTTGGATGAAGCTCCTGAAATTTTGGAAGAAGATAATGTGTCAAAGAAAGTTAGAACCGATGAAGCAGTTCAGGTTGAGCCGGTTCAAGCTGAAGATGTTAAAGAAATTGAATTGGTTGATATATCGGGTGAAGCTGGTACAACAAAGTCTGATACTGAAGTTGATGTAAATGAAGAGATTCCGATCGATCTCGATGCACGATTTGCTTATTTAGAAGGGATGAAGTACAATCCTGTTTATTTGAATGGACTCACTGTCAGTCAAATAAACGAGGAGTACGAATAGTGCATCAACGCCCAAGATCGAGTGGACGGAGATAACATAGAATTTGTGGTTGAACCGGGTGAATGGACACCATTACAAGAAAGCCTGAACATTGATGATCTTGCTCCGCAAGAACTATATCATCAAAATCCTGAGGAGATGACCACGGTGGATATGAGGTCATGGCTCCAGTCTAGAAATTATCCATATAAGACATTGAAGAGGTTGAAGAAAGAATCTCTGAAGAAGATTGTTGTCAGTTTCCAAGCAACTGAAAAGATGCATAATCGAATGTTCTTCTTGGAATACAATAATCCACAATACTATGAACTTACAAAAAGGTTCAAAGTATTAGAGACAAAGGAGATACCGTTGATGTCCTTGCCATAAGATGCTTATAAGAAAAGGCAAGAATTGATTGATATGTTTCCCAGTGAAGTTAAGGCTTACCACGTACCGATGGATGTACGAGAATCATGGCATAAAGCTGCCACAGCATGTGATATTGTGAGATCACTGCTAAGCATAGGTCAATCCGTTGCTGACCTGCTTGATTCAATGATCGTGCCAGAAAAATTCAAGGACGTGAGGATCATTGCATGGAAATATGATGAACTGTTTGATGAATTTATGATTAAGCGTGTGAATGGTTTGTGCGATGTCTATCATTACTACTCGAGTATCTTTAAACATCCAGTTCAAGATCTCAAAGAGTTGCACAAACTAAGACTGATTAATCACACAAGGGCAGAAAGAGGTGAAAAATGTGCTATGTTGTTAGATGCTGGGATTAGTAGAATGCCCAAGTTTCTGGAATTTCGTGGCCAACAAGAAGATAGTATATATCTGGATCATAAGAAAAAGAAGAAGAAGGTATTGATTGTGCGTGACATGTACCTCGAAGAATTTTCTGATGAATATTTCGATAAAGTGACTGATCCGGGATTGAAAGTGTTCGATGGTTCGCAAAAAAGACGAAACCAATTCTGAAGTTTTTCTATCACGAAGAAACATTTGAGCTAAAGTTGGTTCGTGACTTAGATGATTGGGACAATGGTATGATCACATTGTTTAGCACCTTTGAGCTCAAGTTGTTGCACCCATCATACATCGACCATATGTGATGTCATAAAATGGAGAAGGCAAGAGATTCGTTGGCTGAAGCAGACAGAAAGTTATTCGAAATTATGATTGTGGTGACTGGAGCTGCTACAGAAAAGATCAGATTAAGGAAAGCATTACTCAATGCCAACCTTGTGAAGATCAACATTCCGTAGAACAAGTTTATATGGATTACATCCAAGGGAACATTGGAAGTGCGTGCAAAAGGAATGAAGAAGCCTTATGAGTTTTATGCTAACATTGATTTTGCAGGTATTACCTTGGATACGCTTAAACAGATGGCTGCTTGTGATATACTCACCAATGAGTCAAAGCCAAGACAAGCAAAGATAGCAGAAAATTTCAAGTCTTGCATCGAAGAAGCCATCAAAGAACAAGAAGAAAATGCCGGAAAGCAGCTGCTGAAAGTGAAAGAAGAACATGAAGAGTTCGAGTGATTAAGTTGCTGATTCGAAAGAGAGATTGAAGTTCAAGAGAGAGATTAAAGATTAAAGACGAAGTTTTTGGTTTGAAGATTAAAGATAAATCTTAGGGGGAGTACTGTTAGGGCTCGTTCCTGGTTGAAGATTTACTTTGTTCTAAGTTTATACAAGTATGTATAGTTTAGGGTTAATTTTGTATTATCCCTAAGTGTTGATGCATAAAGCATGTTGCTAGTGAATGTTAGAGAGAGAGTCTAGATCACGAATACACGATAGATAGAGAAACTGTGTGTGTGTGTGTGTGATTGTATTCTCCTGCACTTTGTACTACAACTATTTGCTTTGATCATCAATACAAGAGAATTATTTAGTAATGGATTATGTTGTTGATTAAATTGTTGTTTTCGTACTTAGATCATTCTGATTTGTGGCAGTATCGATCCAATTGAACCTATCACAAAATTTTTGATTTTTCAAAAGTTGAGTTTTTTTATGAAAGTTGGGTTTGGTGTGATTATAAATATAGCTAAAATGTTGTGTTTTATGTGAACATCTGATAATTTTTTCAAAAATTGATTTTTTGATCAAAATTGGTTTTCGTGTGGTTATATGGGTAAATGTTGTGGTTTTATATGAATATTTTTGAGTTTTTTTGAAAGTTGATTTTTTGATCAAATTTGTTTTTTGTGTGATTATATAAGTAAATGTTGTTGTTTTATGTGAAATTTTTTAATTTTTAAGAAATCTGATTTTTTTAATCAAAAATTCTTATTAGTGAGATTTTATAGGTAAATGGTATGATTTTATGTGAAAATTTTTTATTTTTTCAAAAGCTGATTTTTTGATAAAAGTTGGGTTTGGTGTATTTATATATATGTAAAATATTGTGGTTTTATGCGAATATTTGTTGATATTTTTGAAAGTTGAACTTTTGATAAAGTTTGTTTTTCGTGTGATTTAATAGGTAAATATTGTGGTTTTATGTGAAAATTTTTTTTTCAAAAGTTGTTTTTTTGATTAAAGTAGGGTAGGTGTGATTATATATAGCTAAAATGTTGTGGTTTTATGCGAAAATTTGTTGCTTTTTTGATTAAATTTGTTTTTTGTGTGATTATATAGGTAAATTTTGTGGTATTATGTGAAAATTTTTAATTTTTTCGAAAGTGATTTTTGATGAAAGTTAGGTTTGTTGTTATTATTATATATAGTTAAAATGTTGTGGTTTATGTGAAAAATTATTATGTTTACGAAAGTTGATTTTTTGATCAAATTTTTTTTAGTGTGATTATATAGGTAATGTTGTGGTTTTATGTGAAAATTTTTGATTTTTTCAAAATTTGATTTTTTGATGATAGATGGATTTGGTGTGATTAAATATAGGTAAAATGTTGTGGTTTTATGTCATAATTTTTTGATTTTTTGAAGGTTGATTTTTTGATTAAATTTGTTTCTGATGTGATTATATAGATAAATGTTATGGTTTATGTGAAAATTTTCAATTTTTTCGATAGTTGATTTTTGATCAAATTTGTTTTTTTGTGTGAATATTTTCAATTTTTCAAAAGTTGAGTTTTTTATGAAAGTTGGTTTGATGTGATTATAAATATAGCTAAAATGTTGTGTTTTATGTAAGCATTTGTTGATTTTTTTGAAAGTTGATTTTTTAATCAAATTTGTTTTTGGTGTGGTTATATGGATACATGTTGTGGTTTTATATAAATATTTTTGAGTTTTTTCAAAAGTTAATTTTTTGATCAAATTTGTTTTTTGTTTGATTATATAAGTAAATGTTTTGGTTTTATTTGAAATATTTTGATTTTTAAGAAAATTGATTTGTTTTTTAATCAAATTTCTTATTAGTGAGATTTTATATGTAAATATTGTGGTTTTATATGAAAATTTCAAGCACATATAGCAGTTTCGACGAGCGTGTGCTTCTCGAGCCCATGCCGGATTCGTCATCCCCCTCGGTAAATGAGGCCATAAACGCCGTTTTATTTTTTCAAAAGTTGATTATTTAATAAAAGTTGGGTTTGGTTTGAATATATATATATGTAAAATGTTGTGTTTTTATGAGAAAATTTGTTGATAATTTTGAAAGTTGATCTTTTGATCAAATTTGTTTTTTGTGTGACTTAAAATATTACGGTTTTATGTGAAAATTTTTTATTCTTTCAAAAGTTGTTTTTTTCATAAAAGTAGGGTAGGTGTGATTATATATTGCTAAAATGTTGTGGTTTTTTGCGAAAATTTGTTGCTTTTTATATTAAATTTGTTTTTTGTGGATTACATAGGTAAATTTTGTGGTATTATGTGAAAATTTTAAATTTTTTCGAAAGTTGATTTTTTATGAAAGTTGGGTTTGTTGTGATTACTATATATAGTTAAAATGTTGTGGTTTTATGTGATAAATTTTTATGTTTTCGAAAGTTGATTATTTGATCAAATTTGTTTTTGGTGTGATTAAATAGGTAAATGTTGTGGTTTATGTGAAAGTTTTTTATTTTTTCAAAAGTTGATTTTTGATCAAATTTGTTTTTCGTGCAATTTTGTAGGTAAATGTTGTGGTTTATGTGAAAATTTTTGATTTTTCAAAAGTTGAGTTTTTGATGAAAGTTAGGTTTGGTTTGGTAATATATAGCTAAAATGTTGGGTTTTATGTGAACATTTGTAGATTTTTTCAAAAGTTAATTTTTTCAAAAGTTAATTTTTTGATCAAATTTGTTTCTGGTGTGATTATATAGGTAAATGTTGTGGTTTTATGTCAAAATTTTAAATTTTTTCAAAAGTTGATTTTTGATCAAATTTGTTTCTTGTGTGATTTTATAGTTATATGTAATGGTTTATGTGAAAATTTTTTATTTTTCAAAAGTTGAGTTTTTGATGAAAGCTGGTTTCGGTGTGATTATATATAGCTAAAATGTTGTGTTTTATGTGAACATTTGTTGATTTTTTGATAAAATTTGTTTTTGGTGTGGTTATATGGGTAAATGTTGTGTTTTTATATGAATATTTTTGATTATTTTCGAATGTTGATTTTTTGATCAAATTTGTTTTTTGTGTGATTATATAAGAAAATGTTGTGGTTTTATTTGAAATTTTTTGATTTTACGAAAATTGATTTATTTTTTAATCAAATTTCTTATTAGTGAGATTTTATAGGTAAATAATGTGATTTTATGTGAAAATTTTTGATTTTTTCAAAAGTTGATTTTTTTGATAAAATTTGGGTTTGGTGTGATTATATATGTAAAATATTGTGGTTTTATGCCAAAATTTGTTGATATTTTTGAAAGTTGATTTTTTAATCAAATTTGTTTTTCGTGTGATTTAATAGATAAATATTGATAGTGCTAGATGCACCGAGCTTGGATCTAGATCTGAGATTGTTTGGTGATGTTGTTTGTAATCAGTGATGCGGAAACTCACTGATCACGTATTGATGCTTGAATGTTCATGAAGATCAATGCAATGTATGATGAAGATTGATGATAATATGAATAGATGAATTGTATTAGATCAATGGAGAGGTTACAAAAGATATGGAATGAAATGTAGGCAACTCTTTTAAACAAATGACCTAGGTGATGGTATTTATAGTCCATACCATTCACCTTACAATGTAACCTGAACACGTGCAGTTAAGCACAAACGCGCATTTAAGCACGAAACGATTACACAAATATTCTAAGACAAATACAAATAATGAACGTCTTCACTCGATATCTTCACTCGCTTATATTTGGAAAGTGACATCTTCAAATAACCCCAACAGTACTCCCCCTAAGATGACACTTTACAAATCTGACATATCAGCTTAAATCTTCATTTTGCGAGTATAGAGAGCAACTTAAAGTTTTGGTATGCATTATCTTCAAGAGGACCCAATAGTACTCCCCCTAAGATGATGCTGCTAAAACTCTGTCTTTCAACAAGCAATCTGCATCCTTCTCTCCCTTTTGAGTAACATCAAAGGCTATGGAAAGAAATACGCAGAGAGTAGATTCCGGTGAATCTATATATCAGCAACGGGATCTTCTTCAACGGTTGAAGTAGAATGCGAAGACTTCTTTGACTTAGAATACTCCCCCTCAAATTTTGCTTTAGAGGTTAATGGGATCTGTGTATGAGATATTAAGAGGAGGATTCTTAACACTCAGCAATCTGACTTGGAGATCTTTGGACTGGAATCAGGCTTGAACAGGAACATCTTCGAGTCTTGTGGAAACTTGTTCTGCAAATGGAAACTTGTTCCTGCAACTCAAAGAAAAACATTAAAACTTAGGCAATAATGTGCATTTATCATCAATGTAAAGATTAAGTTCTCAATCGGATGCGATATTGCTTGATGAACAACTCCTACATCAATAACATATGTTAAACTGCCAACACAAAAGTAAAAGATTAAAAATGACAATCTTTTTGGTGTTTTTGAATTTTTTTTAATGTTTTTGATATTTTTGGAATTTTCTCTTTACATTCTGAATCTTTAACCTGCAATGAGATCATACCAGCAATTAATCCAACACATGTTTTGCAGTTTTGAGAATAGACATTTGAATTGTGAAGTAATTGAGTGATGAATTGTTGAACAAATCAATTAGCTCGAAGTGACACACTTACTTTTTCTATTCTTGATGATCAATTAGGTTGATTAAGAATAAGTTTTGAGTGACACATACTTTGCACATTAGAAAGTTATACACCTCATCTAAATAACCCGAGAACCACTCAACACGTCAGGTCACTTACAATCATAAACAGTGTGGAATTTGGGTTCTATTTGGATTTGGTCCACTTTGGGACTTCTTTTGAATTCCTTTTTGGAATTTTTCTTTTTCCTATTGTTCCCCTTGGGAATCTTCTGAATTCCTTTTTGGAATTTGATTGGTGACGGTCCACATTTGGGACTCTTTTTGTTCCATCTTTGGGAATCTTTTTGTTGGAATCGGTATGCCCAAGAGACATACTAAATTGATGTGGCTAGTACGTTATGATCCAAGTCGGGTCATACCCAATGACAAGCTAGACAAACACCGGGATATTTATTTTATGACATGATCTGAAATAAATATCAACACTTAGAATATTTAGAAATTGGGTTTCTAGATATTTGCACTTGTGTTAAAAATAAATTATATGGATGATTTATGTTATGAGAGAAAGAATCTTCTACAATGTTGTTTAAGTTGTTTAAATAACATTTAGGAGATATATTTTGCTACACCTTGTTTTAAATAAGTAAAGAGAGAAAGAAATTAAACAAAAAAAAAAACAAATTGTTTTGTTAGGGTGGGACCCACATGGCCGCCCCCTTTTTCCACCTTTCTCTTCTCTTTTGGTTTTGGTATTTTCAAGGCATGCAAACATATAGTGTGTCTTACACACAACCTTATGTCTTATGGAAGACATAATCTTTCTCTTACATATAACACACACAAGTGAAAAGTAGAATAGTTCTCTCTTCCTTTTCCTCTCTAAATTTTCGGCCAAAAGAAAAGGACCAACAAAAGGGAGATTTTTCAAGTGTTAAATCCTAGCAAAAGTGGTGTTTGTTGGAAGCTTGAGGGTATACAAGCTTGAGGTCTTCTCATTTGAAGATTTTCATTCAAGAATATCATCTTCTTCATCTTGAAAGGTAGTATTCTAAACACCCTATAGTTGTGTTTGATAGTATGTATTTCGTATATGGATCCGGACTTTGGGTTTTGCATGTTAAACGGGTTTAATAATCAACATATTAACGAGATTTTAAACTAATAATCCGCTGCGTTTTTCTATAAATTGGTTTATATGAACTTTGATAATCTTGTTAAAACCCAACAATGGCATCAAGAGCCGCTTATACGAACACATGCTTCATTAGATCCAAAATTTTCGGGTTTCATGGTGTGGTTCACCATATGGCCGAAAGTTTTAGGCAAATGGGTTCCCTTGGATTTTCAAGATAATACTTACATGCATATGATTATCTTGAAAGTTTAAAGTCATTAAAATGGTTAGTTGCTTTGTTTGGACAAAACCCGAAATTTTCGGTTTTATATATTTTAGGCCGAAAATTTCAAGGGTTCAAAGGGAACCATTTTAAACTTATGTTATTACATATTTGGATATGCTTTTGAGTAGTTCATAACCTAGCCATAGACCTTGTGCATGTATGATTTTGTGTTGTGGTTTGAAATATTCAATATGGTTGTAATATTAGTTAATATTTTATTTGGGTTTGTAATTTATTTATTTATTTCATTGATTTGTAATAATAAATAGATTAGGTGTAATTCCATTACTAGAAAAATGTATTAGGACATATTTTGTAATTGGAAGAACACATATGGACTTGATTTTGGCTTTGGGCCTTAAAGGGTTTAATAGCCCAATATGAGATTCTAGCCCAATGACCCAAACCCAAGATTTGTAAGCCCAAAAGGGGCTCATTTGAAGGCCCAAAAGGAAGCCCAAATAAATGAAGAAATACAACACAAAAGATGGATACTTGAAGCATTCGGATGCGGGATCAAGTGGGAGTTCATCATTTCATGCCTTGTGTCATGTTGTCCCTTAAGAAAGACCTTTGTGGCACACTTGTTTCGGTTAGCAAGTGTAGCTAAAATTAGTTGGCTATGGTTATGGACTCATATATGGTTGTTTATGCATGTTTGGTTATTATGATATTGTTTGTTATGATATTAGGATATTGATAGCTAACAACTATAACCGACAAACTTGCATCATTTTGATTCCTTAGAAATCATTAAGTAATAAAATTAATTTTATCAAAAAGTTAATGATTTCATAATAAAATGGGTTTATTAAAAGGAATTTTGAAATTTGGTTTTCAACTAAGTACCATACATTTGAATGCATGCAAATGAAAGGTACACACTTTGTTTTCTCATCTAGAATTTAGAAAACAACAAAAATCCCTTTTGAATTTTTTTTTGGGAACAACTCTAACACCATCCTTTTATACAACACTCGAAACGCTTGGGAACTCTATGTGGGATAAAGGTCACCTAACCACATTGGAAAAAACTTGTGAGTTTGAGGTGGGTTTGCCATATTTATGGGATAAAGGTCACCTAACCATTTGTATGTGCAAATTCACACGTGTGTGTAAGTAGGACGACTTGATTTGGAAACCATGTGATTAGGGTCACCGAAGCATGGCGTTCAATGGTGTTGATGGGATTAAACATGCCAACTAAACATAAGATGTTTAACCGATCCCATAAAGCTAGAAGTTGCAAAGGGTTGCAATCATCAAACGTTGACTACCTTGTTAATTCAAATATTAGGATAAAGGTCACCTAACTACTATTTGAATGTAACGTTGGATTCTAGATTTTAATCATTAATTGTCCAAGAGACACAAAAGGGTATTAAAGATTAAAATATATATTAATGATATTAAAATACTAAATGTGAACTTTGTTAAACTACGTTGATGACCGCAATCAACAATCCACCTAATGCAAATATCCCACCCATGCATAACCTATCACTAAGAACCATGCTTGACAAGGATCGTCTCAATTACAAAAATTTCATGGATTGGTATCGAAGCTTGAGAATTGTTCTCAAGCGAGAAAAGAAATCCTACATTTTAGACGATCCTTGTGACATCTGCCCCAAACCCGAACCCAAATGC